>CM036773.1:4682500-5974481 GCA_020796225.1 Arion vulgaris
TAACACTGCGATCTACGAGATGTCATAAGAGGCAAGTGAGGTAGGGCCTAGGAAGCTACCTAGTAAATAGATAGTGTCGCAGAAATTGGATGTGCATAACTGGCACAACGTACAATCACTCTTAGGCTCAGATCACATACAAATTACAAAGAGTGGTTTAACAAGTGATCAATATGGAGCATTCGAAGAAGAAACACTTCGGGCAGACCCATAGGTGCTCAGTCTCCCTTAGCAGATATAGAAAAGTATGCATACCGATGAGCTCCATGGCATGCTGGTTAAACTCACTCTGGCATCCAGTTCTACTTGTACAACTCCAAACTGCGTAAATGGCTGGATTAACATCTATTTTAGTGTCTTCAACAGGCAGTCGTGAGATACAGACATCCCCCTTATCCATTTTCAATTCCCCAACAATAAAAGCGTTTTGTTAATAAACAAATGTTGATAGAACTGACCATCATGTCCTTCTAGCACAGCCCTATAGATACTCTGACAACACAGAATACTATGACACTGAGCTACAACCTGGTAATAACAATAGCTGTCCATCGCAAACGATGATGACAAAAGCCTCAGACATGTGTTGCTGCACCTCTCTGGATGTGCAGAGTGACTGTAGAGTCCAATCGTCTTCCATCTATAGAGGACACTTGCAGGTGCTATAGAGTTCTTGCACTGCCGTTGACATCTTCCTGTGTAAGAAAGAGATCGGAGCACACATGGTTATTCACCGAGTGCAATGATGATGGTCCTATCAATCAATCTCTCCATGTTCGAACTCCATAAACCAGAAAATTTTCCACATACTAAATTACAGTATCTAAAGTAATATTTCACAGTTTTAGTCCATTTATGTCCAAGTTTCCTCTCTATCATCATCATTATTATCATCATCACTTAAACAAGGTAGCTTACTACGACAGCGTGTCTCTGCCCAGGTCCAGACAATCTTTGCTATCTCTCGTCCCTCCTGAGTTTTAACACTTTCAGTGCCACACCTTTTCAACCAAGTCTGGCCCAGTGCCACACTATTTTTGGATATCATCAGTTTTCAGGGTGATAATTTCAAAAAAAAACATATAAAATAAACTAATAAACATAGGACTTGGAGACACTGGTATAATGTTCATATATGAATTGGCTTTACGATTTGGACATTATCGTGTGACCTTGGAATACGTGACCTTGGCGGCCATCTTGGATTTAACCTATTTTTGCCAAAAACAAGGGTACAATCAAAAATAATTCTTAAGAAATAGATAATTGATCTCAAAACTAGAGAAAGTTATCAAATATGTTAGATGACATGATATGAAACATTATTTTATGCTTATCTGGTATGTAGCATGTATTTTTAGTGTCATTTGTGTACCTACAAGTTGTCTGATTTTTTTGCACAAAATAAAAATTGTGAAAAAAAGATAGTTTTGGTTATTGTTGTTATTTATAAGCATAATACATGTAGTTATGTCTTGACATGTACAGTACTACTGACCTGTATATATGTACATTATATTTACAATATAATCCAAGAATTATTGCTGCAACTGCTGTTGGCGTCGCTCCAAACGTGACAGAATTTGGTATCAGTTTCTGCTCATGACTTTCATAATGGCGTCTGGGTAAGCCAATGAGTAGTTACCCAATAATCATATAATGCAGGTTTTTTACACAATCCCATTGCAATTTGAAGACCAATAAAAATTTCAACTTCCTCAAATGATGTAGACTTCCACTTCTGCTTACGGGATCTATCAGAATAGCTGTTGCTGTTAGCATGTTGTTCTGCATAACGATTCGTTTCTTGAACAATTAGGCTGATTACATCATCGGTAAAGTACAGTCTGAAATAATCTCCTCACTGAAAATTCTGTGGTGTTTACTTGAATCTGCCCTAGGTTCAAGACCATATTGGTGAACTTCACTGTTCAAAAACATGCGATGTCTGACTCTCCAAAAAATGATCCAAAATCCTCCATTTGTTTTCTGCTTGATTTGGTCTAGCAGTGACAGTGCCACGCCCGTTTGAGATGAGGGTCCATCACCTACGCCTGCACCACTGGGAATATCCGCGATCGATCTATAAATATCGTCACGTGAATCAAAGTCCAAATCTGTATCACATTCAGATCCCGTTTGGTCACTATCACTGGCTAAAATGTCCGAATCGGAGTCATTTTGGACATTACTAACATCAGCTACATCGCTCATTTTGAAGATTGTTGTTTACTTATGAAAGATCGCGAAAAATTCAATAAAAATCAGACTTACTGTATTTTTAACACGCGCTCGCTAGATCCGCCATTTTAGAAAGCTACTCTGAACAATACGGAACTAGTTCGTAATGTAATAACGGTGTCGTAAGCAAAACTACCCGTTTTAAAAAGTTGTATCTCCCCGAGGACAAAAGTCATCCGTGGCACTAAAAGGGAGTTCAACCTTCGCCGACTTTTGTCGTCGGTGGCACTGAAAGTGTTAAGAACAAACGCATGTTTCAAATCACGGTCACACAGTTTTAGTCCATTTATGTCCAAATTTCCTCTCTATCATTATCATCATCACTAAAATAAGGTAGCTTACTACGACAGCGTGTTTCTGTCCAGGTCCAGACAATCTTTGCTATCTCTCGTTCTTCCTGAGTTTTAAGAACAAATGCATGTTTTAGATCACAGTCACACAGTTTTAGTCCATTTATGTCCAAGTTTCCTCTCTATCATCATCAGTATCATCACTTAAACAAGGTAGCTTACTACGACAGCGTGTCTCTGCCCAGGTCCAGACAATCTTTGCCATCTCTCGTCCCTCCTGAGTTTTAAGAACAAACGCATGTTTCAAATCACAATCACACAAACGAGCATCTATTTCAGGAAATTCTTTCAAAAGATTATAATAATAATCCTTAGGAACCCAGTGATCACTTTTACCGTAGTACAAACTCAACTTTTTTAAATGTTTCTGCAATAGATCTTTCTGAAGATCCGTAACAGTATTCATTTCGATTTTGGCCAAAAATGTTACATAATTTGCTGACCATGGAGTAAGGGTTTCTACAATTGCGTCAAGTACACAGTTAGGATATTCTATATCTCTGTACCACCACTGGATGAGTTTACGACGAAAATTTCTCGGTAGAATTGTGAAGAACAATGCTACTATAACAACGAGCCAGCGTAAATGGCGTAACACTGGGGTCATGAACTGTCCATTTGGAGACGCTGCCATGTGTTCAATAGTAGGAAATAATAAAAAACAATGTAATACTTGATTGGGTGACAAGTGGGTTAACATATTCAGAATGATATAGCAACCAATGGAGTGTCCAACCAGTATAAGGTGGACATCTGGTGGTATATGTTCACTGATAAACTTGACTTTGTGGGCAATCTGAGCCTGTAGTCCACATACATTTTCTTTTGCTGAGTCTGAAATAAAGTTGATATGTTGTAATGAAGATTTAACTGGACAAGAGAGCTGGCGAATGAGATTAGAAGGATAGGCAAGACATGGACAAAATTGGAAGGGAGGAAGTTATTGGTTATTGGTTACTAAACTGACGCATTGCACTCTGGGCAGACCCATAGGTGCTCAGTCTCCCCAACAGATATAGAAGAGTATGCATACTGAGGGTTTCCCCGTGGCTCGCTTATATTTTTTTCCGATCCAGAAGCACTTGAGCTTTTAGCTCTTCGGCTTGATGCCATGGACATCGTAAACCTTCGGTTCGGTGCCACGAACACCATAAATCTGGAGAACCTGTGGTTTTTCTGCCAGCCCGCGGAATTGAACACGCACTTCCAGAGGGCTTTGGCTCGCTGATTAAACACACCTCTCACTCTGTCTCTCGGGCATCCAGTTCGACTTGTGGAAGGAGATTTTAAAGACCTGTGATCCATTGGGAGATCTTTGTATGCTCCATATCGACCACTTGTTAACCACTCTGTGTGATTTGTATGTGATCTGAGCCTATGAGCGATTGTACGGTGTGCCAGTTATGCGGCTACAAGTAGGCCAGCACATCCGATTCCTGTGAAGCTTTTATTTACTAGGGTAGCTTTCCTAGGCCCTACATCAGTCGCCTCTTATGACATGCTTTGTGGGTCGCATTGGTACTATTCTTTGCTTTCCTTGCAGGCCCCGGCACCACACAGGCGTATTGGGAGAAGACAGATGAAGAAGAAGAATGAAAATATATATTGAAAAAACATAATTTATAATATTATAATAATATATTAGGAGACAAATGATTTAAGAAAGAATGGACATCCCAGAGAAACACTGAAATGAACTTTACTGAAAGAGGCAATAAATATCAGAGTCAATTCCATGGAAGGGATGGAGCGAGTTGTCCAGGACTGAGCGGTATGGAGACATTGCTTGCCGGCCCTTGGAAAGTATGACAGAAATATATATAATGTTTATTCTACGAGAACATGTATGTAGTAATATTTTCAGAATGTGGGCTGCAAAAAGTAATGTCTATTGTATGAGAACGGAAAGTAGCAAAAATGTAACCATTTATATTGTTCGTTGAATCCAGCACACTGTCGTTGTAAAAAAAAAGTCTACATCAGTTATCAGAGGACTATCATAATAGCACTCTGGATATGTCCATAGGTGCTCTGATCTCCGCATCAACAAATCTAGCAGCGGCCCAACTCGCCAGTTCAATGTTGATTAATCAATCTCTTTGCATATTTGGTATGTCGTTCTTTCATGCAGCACAATATTGACACTCATCTCTCTCAATCTGGTCAATGAGTGGGATTCGTAACCCTGAAACTCTTCTGTTCGAAAAGACTCTCTCAGTGCTTTAAGAGTGTCATTTCTGTCCATTTGCAGCTCCCTTTGATATCGTAGTCATGCCAGCCAATCTATCAGCTTGTTCATTATCCCTGACTCCTGTGTGCACAGGAACAAAGATGGTGATTTCTCAGATCCCTGTCTGTACCAGTACCTCCAGTCTGTATAACATGAGGTGTAGTGTGGAAATACAATGTTAGATCCACTATTCTCCTTTAAACGATGGGTAATGTGGTCGATATTACATCATTCGCCTTTTCTTCCAAGTATTTCTCTGGTACCCAATTGAGGCTGGGTCGACATAAAAACCACACAGTCATTTCCTATTCTCTCTTCAAGATTTGATTATGGTACCATGCGCCTACATAGCAAGTGCCCTAATCACTACACTATCACAACTCCCAACACTGTCACTATGTTACACATTAACTAACAATCTCTGGCAAAACTTGTACATGGTCTAAAAATAGGTCTAAAGCCGAAGGATTGACTTTATTGCACTGGGTTTCACCCCATATGGCTGTTCCTCTCTGTAGAAATAGCACACCATCTTCAGAGAGTATTGCACAAATTCCGTAGCTCCTGCAACAATTCTAGGTGTCTCTGAAAAAAATACACTAGTGAACAGAACAGTGTGGTATGGATTTGAACCCACGAACTTCGGAACATAGGCAAGAGTTTAAGCACTTTGCCACAGAGACCCCCTATGAACATGGTATCTACTTACAAACATCGGAGATGCCCAAAGTTTCAGCTGGTGGTCTCAGATGACAAGCATGACCTATAGTCCATACTGGAACCTGACCTTGACTTTGATTATACAGTTCTTGCATGAAATCTTTATAAAAATGTGGTACACCTGGATTACCTGAAAATGCAACAAGAAGGATGTAATGTATGTCAGGTAACATTACTTCTCTATGATATTTATATGTGTGTGATGTGTGCATATCATATGTGTGTAGTGTGTAATTGCATAATCTACTGTAAATCCAATATAGATGCAATAAAGCAAATCAAATCATAGGACAAATGGCACCAATTTTTAAATGCAAACATGTCACCATGAACAAAAAAAGAGCATTGTTCAACACAATCTTTCTTCCGACATTATGCTATCAGTGCTAAACCTGGACACTGATATCAAACGATAGCAGAAAACTAATCATGACAGAGATGAAGCATGCTTCATCACTCATCTCAATGTAGGTGAGATCGATTTCCTAGTCCTATCAGAGATGGACGATAAAATGTAGGTTCCTTGTCCAAGTTAAGCATGTAAAAGAACCCTTGGCAGTTCAAAATCGAGAAAAGCAGGCAGTAAAGTCACTGCCCTGGCAACATTCATTTTAAAAATAAATATTCCTACAAAATATTTTTACCATTTTTTAAATTACATCAGAGTTTGTGCACTGCCGGTGAGATCTTCCTGTGTAAGAAATAGAATGGAGCAAACATGATTGCTCACCAAAGTGCAATGATGATTGTCCAATCAATCAATCAAACACATATTATTTCCAGCGAACGGAACTTCCTCACAGACTCTTAAAGTTTTCATAATTTACCTGGTATAATCAACATCATTACACGTGGGCTCTTCTCAGAAAAACCATCCTTGAAATCACCCAATTTCAATACAGGTGTTTTGACTCCGTCAACTGTGACAAACTCTTCCCGAACACTTGCTTTGTTTCTTTCGAATGAGGAAGACATGGCTGGAAAATATGATTCCAAAACAATTTTACATACAATTCAAGTTTATAAGTAAATGGTTGAAACCTATTTTTTTTAAAATTAATCTTCTTTGAACGCTTCATACTGACCACTTGTTAACCACTCTGTGTGATTTGTGTGTGTTCTGAGCCTGAGCGATTGTATGTTGTGCCAGTTATGTACCTACAAGTAGGCCAGCACATCCGATTTCTGCATTGCTTTTAATTTACTAGGTAGCTTCCTAGGTACTATATCAGTCACCTCTTACGACATACCTTTTAGGTCGCAGTGGTACTATTCTTTGCTTCCCTTTGAGGCCCCTGCACCACATGGGCTAAAAATTAATCAATAGATGACATTATACTCAAATATAATTTAGGCTCATATAAAAAGTATTGGTTATTGGTTTCTGAACTGATGTCACAACACTCCAGGCAGACCCATAGGTGCTCAGCTTCCCACAATAGATATTGCAGAGTATGTATACTGATAACTCCTGTGGCTTGCTGGTTAAACACACTCTTATCTCTGCTCCTCAAGCATCCAGATCTACTTATACAAAATGTAATTTCCTAAATCGATGGATTGAATCAACTTTAGTAACCGTATCCAATAGTAGGTTGCAAAGATACCGAAGAATATCCCCTTTATCGATCCTAAACTCCCCAATAATCGATGCTTGTCTGTCCGCTCTTGGTGCCGCGAACACCCGCATGCCCAGAACAGTAGATCCCTGTGAGTCTCTGAAGGTTGGAAACCTCTATAGACAACATCCATTTATATCGAAACCTGCCCTTCTGGATCTTGTGAAGCATTGACTGAGAGTCAGATGCAACAATGGCCCCAGTAAATGAAATCCCAGAGAGCCTATGGAGGGCAGCAGTAGCGGCCTCAACCTCTATCCTCATACTGGAAGTAGTTGTCCTGAATTCTCTATTTCGCTCTGCAACAACCCTACCATCCGTGCTAGCCAAGAAACTCCAGTCTGACTTCTCGCCACAATATACAGACCCATTGGGATTGGTATAAGCAACATCATCATCATTTGCATTAAAAAAAAGTATACAATGAACTACTCAGGCTCCTCTCATAGCAGACAAACCTGAAAATTATGTTTGTCCCCATATTATTTTTATTACCTAAAACAATACTGTCACCCCACACTATGTGGTGCTGTATTTTTGTTTTTTGGTACAATCAACTGTCACACTATGCCACATCCACTTGGAGTTAAATATAAACAAGGTCATAGTGGGTCATCTCTTTCTTATAACAGTTACTAATGGTTGAGTTGACGCTTCCAATTTCATAACCTCTCCTGAATTGTAACGTTTTATGCTCATTATTGTATGCAGACACCTATTTTCAAAAGCATGCAACTTTATCTTTAGCTATTTTTTAACTCTTGCTGGCATAAGATTGAGACAACACTACACTCACACCTGGTCTTGGAATTGAAAATATGTAATTTAGTTTTAAATCTATGGAGTTCCATTATTATTCATATTTACATATTTAGGGTCTAAAACAACATTCGACATACCATGACCATGTCATATAGTACCAAAGTCCATACTTATGATGATTTATTGATTATCATTACGGCACGGTTACGATATAATAAATTCATACACGATTAATATTTATGATCATAATAATGATTAATGTTCATAGATTCTTGAGTTACCTGTTATCGGTGAGGCAAAATTGCGTTTAGCAATAGCACGGAAGAATGTAACCTTTGTTCCAATGATGTACAAACGACAACCGAAAATGTTAAACACTTTTACTTTTTGGTTGTTTACTGCGTGACAGTGACAAACAATTGAATGAAAAATATTGAATTTAACAATTATTTAACTGAGCCTAGCGAGCAGCAGCAAGTTAAAGTTTAGTGTGTGTTGATATGTAATTCTAAGAACTTTAACTCAACGACTTTTCATTGCTATAAAAATATTCGACATAACACAAACGTAATGGAACCATTTCGCACATTCAAATATTGTCTTGCAAGTTAAACGACATATGGTAAATAGCATATTGATTCGTGCCAAACCTCTGCTACCATTTTGAATTATCCCCCCTTTATCACAGCAGCAAATACATTCTCAATCATGTAGCCATCATCCTGTGACACGATCAAACCACTGAACATGCACTGCAAGTCTGTCCCCTGTATGTCCTCCCTAGAAAGGAAGCTGACCCTACAACATTACATTATAAACTATCATGGCACCAGAGATGAGCTTCAGACAACAGTCGACTTCATCATAAGAACGTGTCTGACGGTATAATCATCAAAATAGCGATCGCAAAGAAGAAGAATGTAATCATCAACGTTATCCAATAGCTTGTACGGAGCAAAACTTTGCTACTCTAACAGTCCTTTGGTATTTTTATCTCTCATAGTCCAGATGTCAGACCTCCGCTGCCGTCATATTCAAATTACATGTAACGTCCTGAATCCATCTTCGCTGTGGATATGAGTTATCCGAGGACCATCTTCATAGCACTCTGGACATGTCCATGGTGCTCCGATTCCCGCCTCGACAAATCCAGCAGCATCTAGCCGCCCAAGACGCTAGTTCGTTCTTGATTAATTAATCTTTTTTGCATATTTGGTATGCCGTGCATTTCGGGGTATACCTATCTCAATCTATTCAGCGACTTCTTACATTCTACTTACAACCCTGAAACTCATATGTTCTAAACTTTCTCAATGCGTCAAGAATGTCATTTCGGTGCATTGAAGTGTCTGATATCGTTGCCGTGCCGGCGAATCTATCAGCTCGTTCCCTTCCCATGACTTCTGCGTTGCCCTGGAACGAATATGAAGGTGATTTCTCTGATCCCTGTTTGTACCAATACCTCCAGCCATTTTAGTTTCACCATTCCCGTTTCGACTTTACGAATCATACTCATGGAGTCACCGATTATGAAACTACGAGTGTGGTTATAAGATGTCAATCCCGTCACAGCCTCTGTAATAGCCGCACTTTCATTTTTCAAACTACTTGTGGTTGTTGCATAGGCCCTGGCTTCTCTTGTTATTTTTTCTCATGAGCGTGCAGAAAAGGGCAACGCAGTTCGTTCTTGACAAATAACTGAACCATCAGTGTAAATAACTATGTCTGTTTCGTTAGTGGCTCCAGGCAACATATGTTATCGGAGGCCACGGTTTCGCTGACGTTGTCATTCAAGAGGGCCTCAACCTCCGCATTAATTAGTAATGGATTATTTTGTTCACGGTTTTTCGTAATGGATATAATAACGGTGAAAGCAGGTTGAAATTGAAGTGGCACCGCAATCCATTCCTCTCCCGGTTCAATCCCAGAAGGTTCACATTTTTTGCCAATATTATTTTCCGCCTGGCTCAGCCATGATCTGCATCTCTTTTCGCTGTCGTCTCCTCTTTACCGGGATGCATATGTTTATCCTCTACAGCCCTTCATGAATTCACGTCTTTTTATGAGTTCAAACTGTTTCCACTTTTTCATTTTTGTGTGTGCGTCATTAGCGAGTTTAATTTTGAGCTTCACCTGTATAGTCATCTAAATATATATATTTATTCTCTTCTTTGTCCATAGTACACGGTGCGTTCTTATAAAATTTAAATTCTAAAGCACATATTTACTTTTCCATTACCATGTTAAATGCACGTCTCACACTCATATATTTTAGCTTCTGCGATTTGATTTTTATAGTAAAATATCAAATTTAAATGCACTTTTATATTTCTAAATCCTTCCTTCCTTTCGTTCGCTGGAAATATTGTCTATATATTCAATGTTGTCTCTTGTATGAACTTCACTGTCTTTTGTAGCGCACACAGAGGTCCGTGTAGTTTTCTGTCGAGTGTAGTTTCGTTAGGCCACTGAGTTTGCCTCAGTATATCATATTCGGGGCAGTCTTGAAGTATGTGCTCTAGAGTCTGGTGTGCCTGTCCACATGTACACATGGCTGAATTGCCAATCTTTAATTTTGTATACATGTGGCTGCGGAGTCGATTTCTAAATAAAAATCGGTTTAAACTTAAAATTTTTTAAACTTAAAGTCAAGTTGAAACGAAGAGATTAATGATGATCATCGTCACAGCACTCCATGCAGGTCCATGGAGGTTCCGATACCATCCTCAATATCTTTACCAGAGTATAATGACTAATCACACCCGTTCTGTGTGGATTAATCAAATATCGCGTGCCTATCACAGACAGAAAAGGGTGATAACGCTGACCGCCATAATATCATGAATGTTCTTCGTGATAGGAGGATGTTGTTAATGCACTCAAAGCAAGCCACAGCACCGGCCCAGGGCCTGATGGTGTCCAATATCATCACATCAAAAAGTTTGACGGGACTGTTATTAATGCAGTTGTGATGGATTTTAACAAAAGTGTACATAATGCTGTGGTACCTGAGGATCGACTTCATAGCTATTTACGACCGCTCCATAAAAATGGGAAGGATCCTAAACTGATCAGCAGCTACCGCATACTAACCTTGCAAAATGTATATGGCAAATTACTCGAAAAGATAGTGGTCAGAAAGGTAATATGTCACTTAGAGGCGGACCACATCCTCCCTGACACTTTGGGTAGCTACGGTCAATGAAAGGGACATCCGGCAGTGCTGGCACGTTTGCTTATGATGTTTATGAAGGCTTCCAATCCAAGCAAGAGGCTGTGGCCATCGACTTGTAGGATGCTTATAACACGGTGAATTTTTCAATAACGGTACGTTCTTTGCTTTAAAGTGAGGTTAATCTTTGGCAGGTGAACTAGATAGCTGCTTCTTTGAGGAAGAGAACCGTTGCACTACGTTTAGGAACATTTACTTCGGATCCTGCACGTATATGCCCGGGATTACCCCAGGTTCTCCTCTATCACCCGTGTTGTTTAATATTTACACAGCAAATGTAGCTAAAATTCAGCCAACCGGGTTGGGTCGAACATTGACATTTGCAGATAATATCTTAATATATATGACTGGGTCAGATAGACGAGAGATGGTCGACGACATTCAGAAAACATTGTATACCATCTCGCGTTGGTGTAGAGAGTCTCTTTCTCATGTCAATCCTGAAAAAGCGTGTATGTTGTGGTGCTCTTTGAACAATTCCATAGTCAAGGCTGATCTACACAGTGTAATCTTTGATTAACATACCATCGAGCGCAGTGACAGGCTGCGCTATCTTGGAATAACCTTTGATCGTAGTCTATCTTTCAAACACCCTGTTGAACAGACGATACAACGTTGCAAGCGTGGTCTTTCAAAGTTATGGTCGCCGCACACTTTGAGCAGAGACTACTTGTTCTTTTGTTCGATAAACTGGTTATATACGTGGTAGATTATGGACTCAGCATTCTTACGATATCAAGATCACAATGTGAACGATTCGAACGGGTTCAGAATGAAGGTATGCGTATAGTCCTGGGCTGCACTAGAGATACCCCATTGTGAAGATGAGATATATGCTTGGCCTTCTGTCACTACGCTCCCGTCATGCAATCGCCAAAACCAAGGCATATATGAGGGTTACTGCGGATACGAGACATCCACTGCACAAGAACATTAATGATGTTAAGGGCACTTTAATCAAGCGTGGCATGTCGTTGATGGCCCAGGCTGAGAGAACAATTGGCCAGGCGACTACGGTTGCAACTCTACCACAAGGGGAAGAATGGATCACAACAGATGGTAGCATGACCAACTATCTCAACGTTATCATTACTCTTGGAATAGAATGTAGAGATTTGGTGCAACATGAAGGCGAATCTCGCAGTTAAGCAGCTGATAGAAGGTAAAGCAAGGGATGATGATGTTGTTGTATATTACGATGGGTCGGTTCATCGTGGTGAGAAGTCAGGCTGAGGTTTCTTGGCTAATGCGCATGGTAGTGTTGTTGCAGAGCGAAGTGGGGCGGACAGGACAACTACTTCTAGCATGAGGATGGAGGTTGAGGCCGTTACTGCTGCCCTCCATTGTCTATCTGGGACTTCATTTACTGGGGCCGTTGTTGCATCTGACTCTTAGTCGATGCTTCACAAGATCCAGAAGGGTAGGTTTCGGTATGAGTGGATGTCGTTTATAGAAGTTTCTAACCTCCAGAGGCTTTCGTGGATGTACTGTTCTGATCATGCAGGTGTTTACGGTAATGAGAAAGCGGACAGACTTGCGTCAACAGCATCGATTGTTGGAGAGTTGAAGATGGATAAGGGGAATGTTCTTCGTTCTCTTTGCGACTATCTGTTGGATGAGGACACTAAAATCAATGTTGAATCGATCCAGCGATTTCGGCAGTTTTGGAGTTACCCTCTGTAGAAGTAGAACTGGATGCCCGAGGGGCAGAGTGAGAAGTGTGTTTAATCAGCGAGCAACTGGAACTATCAGTATGAATGCTCTTCGATGTCTATTGGGGAGACTGAGCACCTATAGGTCTGCCCGGAGTGCAAGGACGTCAGTTTCGTAACCAATAACCAACAGCCAATATCACAAAGTGTTCGTATCTGGCAGTTTCCACTCCCATCTCCTGCACTCTGGATAGGAATGCAGTTTTATAAATGTTTTCAATCATCTATACGTTCTGGTGTATTTTTTTAAAATGGCATTGACGATATCTTCAATACCCATTGACTGTTCGCGCCCGAAGATATATAGCTAGATAAGTAGGTTGGGATATTTTAAAATAGGTGGCTTAGACTTGTGGGAACACCGTATTGTTGATAGTCCATTCAACTTTCTCCGTCTGCAAGTCACCGGTTGGATATCTCTCCATCATCACATTCTCTCGGAGATTTGTAAGCGCTGGCTAGAGCATCGGGTTATTATATTCAAAGATACAAGTTGTGGATTGAAAATTGATTTCTTTCTATTTTGCAATTAGGCTGATTGGTGATTTGCATTATCTTATTATTACATTGTCTGACAGGTAAACTGATGCGCTTGACTAAATTAAAAAATAATATATCCCCAGTGAAGTGTTAGTAATAAATTTAGATTTCTTTTTGAAACTTTTTCTTTTAAATCTCAACAAACTAATAAAAGTTTTGTTGTTAAATATTAATGATTACTTAGTTATTACGGTATAATTATAATGTAATTAGTTTGATACTGTCTAGCTAAGTATGCCTCGTTGTAGTTAATTCTACTTACTTTAACTACTTTAAGATATTTTCATTATGACTCAAAGAGATTGAGCACACACAGTGACTCGAGTGAGTTGTATTTGTAATGTAATATTGAATTGTCTGTGCTGAAGAAAGGATAAACGATGGAATAGATCAGAAAAGTATTTGTTGCAACCAACTGGTTAAACTGGCAACAGCAACGAGTAGTAACCATAATAGCAGACAATGAAAAGTGCGGGACGGCGCTGCTACTTTTAGTGTTTATAAATAAGTCTGTAACATTTTATTCTCTTTGGTAGTCTAGGGAAAGCTAAGGCCCCTAATAAATAAAAAGCGTGGCAAGAAATCGGATGTGTTGGCCTTGGCACCCATAGGCGCATTACTGGCACAACACACAATTGCTCTTAGGCTCAGATCACATACAAACCACAAAGAGTGGTTTAAAAAGTGGTCGATATGGGGCGTTCGCAGAAGAACAAGAATTCTCTTTGGTAGATAAAAGTCTTCATAATTTTCCCTTTGATTTATATATGTTTATATGCTTTTATAGCATCTTATTCACTTTATTTACAGATAGTGCAACATGGATGACTACTACATGGATGATATGGAAATGGATTATATGGATGGTTTTTCTCCTGACAGTTTGTCACAGGAAGCACTCATGGAGTTATTGGAAGAGTATGATGGAGAAATTACACCTGAAATCCAAGACATGATAAATTCTTATGGGGGCAGGTAGGAACTTTTAACAATTCTACACTTTTATGATGGTCTCTGTGATGTAGAGGTTAGGTGCTCACCTGTCGTCAAGGTACTCGGTTTGCTCCTCGTGGAGCCATTAGGATATTTTTCCAGAGATCCCTGATCTCAGTTTAGATGAGATCGAGTTCCTAGTCCTATCAGAGGTGGACAATAACATGTAGGTCCCATGTTCAAATTGAGCTAGTAAAAGAACGCTTGGCAGTTCAAAACTGAGAAGAGTAGGTTGGGCAAAAATTCATTAGAAAGATTAAAAATTATTCCTACAAAATATTTTCACCATCTTTTAAATTACATCTTGACCCTTGCCGGTGCTATGGAGTTTGTGCACTGCCGCTGAGATCTTCCTGTATAAGAAAGAGATCAGAGCACAAATGGTTACTCACCGCAGTGCAATGATGATGGTCCTATCAGTCAATCTCAGGATATTCCTTGATTGAACAAACACTTAATGCATTAGAAAATGGAGGAGGTGGAATGTTTCTGAATCTAAGTAACAGTGCACAAAAAAAAAAAGATTTTCAGTAGTAAGAGACAAATTCTCTAACAGCTTCAGAGCAGATGTCTTGAAAACTGCAGCATAAACCTGAATGAGAGAGTGACGAGCAAATAGTTCTTTTAACTGATTCATGATCTGGGAGTATCAAGAAGAGATCAGTTTAGAAAGTAAGTCATCAGGAAAAAGGTGGGTAAAACACTAGTACTTCATCAAGAAACATAAATTAAATGGGTCGACCATATAAGCAGATTACCATCAGACAATGCCCCTCAAAGAGCAATGTTACTACGATACAGTGGATAGAAAGCAAAAGGCCATCCACACAAAAGGTGGACGTCTGAGATAACAGGCGGTGAAAAAAACTGTTTATGAAGTGTACACAAAACCATCTCTAGAAATCTCTTCTTATCCTGACGTTGTGAGGCAAAACAGGATTAGAGAAATGAAAGGAGACAAATTATCTGTGGCTTTTTTGCTGGTCATAAATATGCAGAACTAAACGACGTAAGAGATGCAGTTTTAGTTGATGACAGCAGTTTGACACGTTGCAATACAATAGATCCACTGCAATATACCAAGTAATGATGAGCCGGACATATTAGCAACGGAGGGGGACAAAACTACCATAACATTTATATCAGCATAAACTATTCATCTTGCTTCCACCAGCTATGAATTCAGGCATAGTCAGGGCACATCTGACTGATTTTTGCTTGAAGACATGCTTTCTGTATTATCATTGTCCCTCGCCATCTCCGACTTCAGAGGTAACAAAATGTTATTTGTAATAAATTTAATGATAAATATCTTGATACTAGATTATGCTGGAACATATACTTATTCATGTGTTGTACTTTCCTTAGATCAAACAAATCACCTGTTGAGTACCACCGCAGTCCATTACCTGACCTAGTTGAGAATTGTGTCATACCTACCAGCACACAAGCCATCCAGTTGTTGGTGTCTCTTTTCATCATGTGTTTTGTCTTCCGTCTACTATGTCAGCTAGGTCGCATTGGTAGGTTTTATGTGTCAAAATTGAAGTAAACAGCCTGTTATGAAAATTAATACCAGCAAAACAGACGCCATGACAATAAGCAGATGAACCAACCAAATCAACACAAATGTAAACAATACAAAAATCATACAGGTCCCAGAATTCAGATATCTGGGAAGTATTTTCACAGAAGATAGTAAAATGGACAGAGAAATCGAGACTAGATGTCAAAAGGCCAAGGCATTAACATACCAACTGTCCTCACTGTTCAAAAACCCAAATATAGACCAGGCAGCCAAATGAGAACTGATAAATTACATATTTCTACCAACTCTTTGTTATCAATATCAAACATGGTCTCCCTAACTAAATCTCAAGAGAGAAAGATCACAACATGAGAAATAAACTGTTTAAGAAAAGCCGTCAATATTACAAGACGGGATATATTGAGAAATGAGAACATTAGAAATGTCGTTGAAATCACACCATGCATCCAACATATTAGAAGACAATAAATAAATTGGTACGGTCACCTAATAAGAATGAAACCAGATCTACTACCATCTCATGCTTATAACAACCGGCGAATCAATGGATAGATAATCTCACAGATATCCAGCAATATCAAAGACTAACAACTACAGATGGGACACACCTGGCACAGGATAGAAAACTGAAACTCCCTACGCCGCTTTTACAGCACATGTAGATAAGACAAGAGAAGAATCTGTTTTGAAATTATATGGTATATTGAGGAATATTATGTTAGACCTGTATTTTTCTTTGATCAACAGGACACTATGGATGATAGGGTCGACATAACCCCAGGCTTTATTTACTGCAAAATGTTTCTGTGATATCAAATTGAGTTTTGGATCTACATTAGAGTCTCTATTTATATATATATATATATTCATATTTTCCTCTTGTACCGTTATACGTTACATAGGACCTGGAAGCAATTTCTCCAAACTGCTCTGAACTGAACAACTTGCTCAATCTCTTCCATGGAATTAAGTACTATATTTCTTGCCTCTCTCAGCAAAGCTTGTTCAGGGTTTCCTTAGAGTTCTTTCAAAGTCCTCTCTTTCTTGAACCATTTGTCTCCCACTTCAATACCTGCTTTGGTATTCTTTGATCATTTATTCTCAAGGTATGCCCAACATATCTCCGTCTTCTCCTTCTTATAACAGTTGGTACTAGTGGTTGACCAGACATTTCTCTGATTTCATCACTTCTCCTGAATTCATTCCATTTTATGTTCATTATATTTTGCAGACATCTATTTTCAAATGCATTAAACTTGCTTTCTATATATTTAGTCATTTTTCAATCTTCTTCTTCTTTGCATTCGTTCTTTATGACCAACTTTAATCACTCTTGTGATATGTTTGATCTTTGCCAAGAACGTGTATACGTTGCACATTGGTTTGGTAGGCCCTAAACGCATAGACTTCTCACGTTTAGGACATGTGCATCCGATTTCAGCCAAACCTCCTTAGTCGCCTCTACGACATGCGTGGCAGGTAACAGTGGTTCTATTCTTCACACTCTAAATTTGGGCCCCGGTAACCACTCGGGCTTCATTTTTCAATGAGTCTTTACTGTTGGAAAAAAATCTCCAACAGGGAAATTTAATCCTGGGGTTACACATTTACGCAGCAAATGCATTTACCACTACCTTATCACAGCTGTCAAGATTTTATGTGTGATCAATCAATAATTAGTCTCTAGCTTATGTTATAGGATACTTTATTAGATATTTTAGTGCTTTAAAAAATAGTTCTTCTTCTTCGAATTCTCCATATCAACCACTTGCTAACCACTGTCCGTGATTTGAGTCTAAGAGCGATTGTACGTTGCACCAGTTATGCGCTTACAAGTAGGCCAGCACATCCGATTTCTGCCATGCTTTTTATTTACTAGGTAGCCTCCCTAGGTCTTACATCAGTCGCTCTTTGACATGCCCTGTAGGTTGCAGTGGTACTATTCTTTGTTTCCTTGGGCCCCGGTACCGCACAGGCGAAGAAATAGTTTAAAGATAAAGGATTGAGTTCTTTACATTGGGTTTCTCTGTGTGCTTTGTTGATTATTAACCCTCTGAACCGCCTGTGTTTTGTTGATTATTAACCCTCTGAACCGCCTGTGTTTTGTTGATTATTAACCCTCTGAACCGCCTGTGTTTTGCCAGAACTCGCAAGTGGAGCAAAAGATAGCAACACTGCTGCCTACCTACAAGGCATGTCATAAGAGGCGACTGAAGTAGGGACCTAGGGAAGCTACCCTAGTAAATAAGAATCGTTGCAGAAATCAGATGTGCTGGCCTACTTGTATGTGCATAACTGGCACAATGTATAATCGCTTTTAGGGTGAGATCACGTACAAATCACAAAGAGTGGTTTAACAGGTGGTCAATATGGAGCGTTCGAAGAAGAACCCTTTGAACCCTGACCACCTGTACCTAAAAACCCCTTCTGAATAAAAACAGCCCATATCAGAGTGATGTTAAAAACATGATAATTTAGCACAATTAATCCAAGTGCTCTATAATTTGTTATTGATTTACCCCATCATCTCCATTATTCCTGTTTATGATATATTAGCAGAACATTAAACTGTTGTACTTGATATATTACATGGGTCATGCCCCCAAATACTCCCAGGTAATGTAGCGTGTACTCCAGATTGAACATATGTTTATCAATGAACATCAATTGATTAAAACAGTTTTTCATCGTCTAAATCAGCGTTTCCCAAAGTGGGGTACCGCCCCAGTGGCGCTGAAGCGTTCTAGGGGGTGATAGTGGGTTCAGAAGAATTAGGGGATGTTCAAGGGATCGGTGGCTCCTTAAAGAAGAAATTAATAATAAATATTTTAAAATAAATTATTTACGTGATTTTGCGATTGAATAATCATTTAAAATTTGAAATCTGCATTTTAATTCATCTTATGCCCCTCTTACACGATCCATTTTTTCATCAATTTTCTATTTCATGCATATAATCATTTGAAAATTGACCATGTATTACAGAAATATATATTAATTTTCTATGTCAAAGAGAAAGTAGAGCTTGCATATATGTGGGAGGGGGGCGTTGGCAAACTGATATAATGTGGAGGGGGGGCGTTACAAAGTTTCTGTTGTGTAAAGTGGACGGTGGGCCGAAAAAGTTTGGGAATCTATGGTCTAAATGATCGTCTCACTCACTTTGGATATCCATATCAGAATGATCACATTCAAAGTCTAATTCATCTTAGATTCATTCAAAATAAGTTTAACAGCTTGTGCTGTTGTTACTCTTTTAGAGTGCCTATTTCCAATCTCAATGTAGGTGAGATCTAGCTCCTAGTTCTATCGGAGATGGATGATAAAATGTAGGCCCCATGTTCAAGTTGAGCATGTAAAAGAGCAATTGGCATTTCATAATCAAGAAGAACAGGCTGGGAAGCTGCTGCCCAGGCAAAATTCATTCGAAAGATTGAAAAAAAATTCCTTCAAACTACTTTCACCATCTTCTAAATCGAATCGGGTCTCTCGCGGTGCTACGGAGTTCATGCACTGTCACTTATGATCCTTAGTAAAGATGTATAAGATCTTTGGTTTCCCCATTATGGGGTCATAGGATCCTTATTAAAGGTATGTAGGATCATTGATATCCCCATTAAGGGGTCCTAGGATTCTTGAAATCTTAGATGTCACTAATATCTTTGATAACCTCAGTAAAGGGTCCTTAATATCCTTAGTAAAGGTGTATAATGGTTTTGCTATTCCAAGTAAGGGGTACTAGGATCCTGCTATCCCAGCAAGGAGACCTAGAATCCTTTACATCCTCAGTAAGGATTCAATGAGCCTTAACTTCCTCATTATCGTTTTTGAGAACTACCCATATTGTTATCAAATCCATTAAGAAATCTTAAATTCCCAAGTGAAGGGTCCTATACACACTATCATCCCCTGTAAGGGGTCCTAAAATCTCTGATACCACACACAGTATTCTTATTTTGTCGTCACACTTATACCAGGTTTTTGTCCAGTATTGGGGTGTTCTGTTTTTGTCTTGCGCTGCTCTACTGGCTTGAGTGATAGTTATTTTTGCTCTTTGACATGATTCTGCTGTGCCATCTAAGCATCTTTTTGTGGTTTTCCCTCTCAACTTCTTTCCTGATGTGCTGTTGTAGAAGACTCTGTATACTGTGGAGTATGGTTGCATTATTATTATGTGGCCGCACCACTTCATTCTTAGTTTCTCAATGTAATTCAAGCAAAGTTCTGTCCTCTTATGCTGATGTTGGTCACTATGTCTTTTCTGGTGTTGTTGGTAACTTATCACAGGCATCACATTTCACATGTAGTTATTTTTTGTGACTGATTTGCTCATTGTCCATGTTTGGCTTTGCTAACACAAAGTAGGGATGAAAATACTGTTGATCATCTGTTGCTTAGCTGTCAGTGAGATGTTTGTGTGCCTTAACAATGGTAGCTGGTAGGTTACAGCAATTGCTTTTTGCACTCTAGCCTCTATCTCTCAGTTTAGTCTTCCATCTTCTGTGTATTTACTTCTTAAGTATTTGAATTATTGTAGCGCCATTGACATGTTTTGTTATATTATATTTTTGTCTCTATTACACACAGTATTGACAACCCCAATACACAAAAACTCAACTATACTTTTCATGTATTTTATGATCGAATGTGTCATGAAATAATCAATAGAAAGTATTGATACATGAAATCATACAGTACATTTCATTGTCTAATAAAATAGCTCATGTCACACAGTGTGTGTGTGTGGCTGTGGGTAGAACAGCAGCTGTTAGCCCTATACATTTTCATACTATAAATGGTGTCCTGTATTGCGTGAGAAATACCGTGGTACAAGTAGATCATTATTATCTTCTAATTATTTAGCATATTTTAAGGATTTTCAGTAACTTCACAGACTGCTGTCAAAGTTCACACCCAAAAATTGCATCGGTTTAGCTCCGGACAAACTACACAGCTTCATAAAAGGAATACATGCATTAATAGTGTGATTATTAAGGAGAATCATGTTACTGCTGCTTTTTTAGGATTAACTAGTGCTCCAGAAGAGTGTTTTCTCAGAAGAATGTTGAAAGTTCCATGGACAGCTAGAAAGACCAATGAAGAGATCTTGTCAGAGACAGATTCATATCAAAATCTAATCAATCGAATACGAAGCAGACACTCAAGGTTTTTTGGACATATAATTAGAAGGGGTAGTTTAGAACATTTGGTTACAACAGGCAAAATACAGGGAAGAGAGATAGAGGAAGACCAGGGGACAAAATTCCGGACGGCTTGAAATCATGGTTCAACAATGGTTCGGTGATGGAGTTGATAGATTATTCCAGACACAGACCGACATGGAGAGACATGATTGCATACGCCAACCGGCACAGCACTTTATTGATTAAGTGCTCCAGAGACATCACACCAGTCTGTGATGTGGTCAAGTTCCCTCTGTATCTCACTGGCAATCTCACTCCTGTTTTTCCCTGTCTATACACTAGAATGTCATCAGAAAATGACAATGTTCTACCTCTTCCATTGAGTTGTTTTTGTCATTGACACTGTGTATATGTTGAATAAGACTGGCGAAATAGGAGAGCCTTGGGGCACGCCTGAATATACATTCACCGGCGCAGATGCCCAACCACCACTTCTCAATACAACCTTCCTGTGGAACAGCGCAGCAGTTATCCATCTTATGAATAGAGCAGTGGTTCTCAACCCCTTTGGGGGTCAAATGACCCTTTCACAGGGATCGCCTTAGACCATCGGAAAATACATATATTTGATGGTCTTAGGAACCGAGACACCGCTCCTCTATCCGTCTCCAGGCGGGTCCGCCCACATGCAGATACGCCCACATACGAGTACCCTGCATTTGTGATTAATCACTATGCTTTAATTATGTTCAATTTGTAACAATGAAAATACATCCTGCATATCAGATATTTACATTACGATTCATAACAGTAGCAAAATTACAGTTATGAAGTAGCAACGAAAATAATTTTATGGTTGGGGGTCACCACAACATGAGGATCTGTATTAAAGGGTCGCAGCATTAGGAAAGTTGAGAACCACTGGAATAGAGGCTGCACCTGGGGTTTGATAAGCTGGTGCATGAGATAATCATAGGCACTCTGTTGTATGCATCTTCCAAGTCCACCATCACTGCACATGTTTCAGTACCTGCATGGAAACCCTCGAAGACATCATAGGCGAGACCGAGCTTGCACCAAGTTTCCCTTTCCTCAGATTTAATAACACCCCAAGCTTTACTTCTCTAGAAGCTTGCCTGTCGTATTTTGCAATGCAATAATTCTGTGGCCAACTATATGGGAGTGACCTTTGTTTGGCTTTGGCAATGGTAGTAGGTGCCCTGACTACGTCTGAATTCATAGCGGACGAATGCAAGAAGAAGAAGAAGAAGAGTACCACTATAACACCTCTGTGATAAGTTCCACATCTGCACTCACCCACATTCAGACCACACCCCACACTACACAGTAGTATAGTATTTCTTTATCAGCCAACACCTATTGGTCGGTCAATTTGTTTAACATTAGTTTACCTGTTCTCACCTATTGATCAATCAATGTGTTTCTTCTGCTTATCTCTAATCTTGTTTTGCCTGACACGCCCAGGATAAGAGGGAGATTTTAGAACAGGCATTTTGTGTGTGCTTCATAAACAGTGTTTGTTGTCGCCTCTGTTATCTCTGAGGTCCATATTTTGCGTGGCCGGTCTTTTTCTTTGTATCCTTTGTATCGGAGTAACATTGCTCTTTGAGGCGCACTGTCTGTTAGTAATCTACTTAATTAGTTGAACCATTTAATTTGTTTTTCCTTGATGAAGATCAGTACTAATGTTGTACCAACGTTTTTCCTGATGTCTTCATTTCTAAACCGGTCTTTTCTTGATACTCCCAGCATTCAGCGTAGACACTTCATCTCTGTTGTGACTAGTCTCCTACTATTGTTTGATGTTAACATCCAAGTTTGGCACTGATAGCATAATGTGTGGAGAAAGATTGTGTTGAACAATGCTCTTTTAGTGTTCATAGTGATATGTCTGCATTTTAAAATTGGTGCCATTTGTTCTATGTGTTTATGATTGACATTTTAAAATTGGTACCATTTGTCCTGTGTGTTTATGATTGACATTTTAAAACTGGTACCATTTGTTCTATGTGTTTATGATTGTCATTTTAAAATTGGTACCATTTGTTCTATGTGTTTATGATTGTCATTTTAAAATTGGTACCATTTGTCCTGTGTTTATGATTGCTATTTTAAAATTGGTACCATTTGTTCTATGTGTTTATGATTGCTATTTTAAAATTGGTACCATTTGTTCTATGTGTTTATGATTGCTATTTTAAAATTGGTACCATTTGTCCTGTGTTTATGATTGCTATTTTAAAATTGGTACCATTTGTTCTATGTGTTTATGATTGCTATTTTAAAATTGGTACCATTTGTTCTATGTGTTTATTATTGCTATTTTAAAATTGGTGCCATTTGTTCTATGTGTTTATGATTGCTATTTTAAAATTGGTGCCATTTGTTCTATGTGTTTATGATTGCTATTTTAAAATTGGTACCATTTGTTCTATGTGTTTATGATTGTCATTTTAAAATTGGTACCATTTGTTCTATGTGTTTATGATTGCTATTTTAAAATTGGTACCATTTGTCCTATGTGTTTATGATTGCTATTTTAAAATTGGTGCCATTTGTCCTATGTGTTTATGATTGCTATTTTAAAATTGGTGCCATTTGTTCTATGTGTTTATGATTGCTATTTTAAAATTGGTACCATTTGTTCTATGTGTTTATGATTGTCATTTTAAAATTGATGCCATTTGTTCTATGTGTTTATGATTGTCATTTTAAAATTGGTGCCATTTGTTCTATGTGTTTATGATTGTCATTTAAAAATTGGTACCATTTCTCCTATGTGTTTATGATTGCTATTTTAAAATTGGTACCATTTCTCCTATGTGTTTATGATTGCCATTTTAAAATTGGTGCCATTTGTTCTATGTGTTTATGATTGCCATTTAAAATTGGTACCATTTGTCCTGTGTTTATGATTGTCATTTTAAAATTGGTACCATTTGTTCTATGTGTTTATGATTGTCATTTTAAAATTGGTACCATTTGTTCTATGTGTTTATGATTGTCATTTAAAAATTGGTACCATTTGTCCTATGTGTTTATGATTGCCATTTTAAAATCGTGTTTCAGGTACTAAAGAACTTGGTATCCCACAGTGGATAGTTCATATATCCAGTGCTGTATTCGGTTTATGGCCTTGCACTCTTTCTTCAATCTGACACTGTTTTATCTAGTTGCCTGCTGCACACTGAGTTACATTATTTTATATTTCATCTGCTTGTGGAAGCGGGAATGTTGCGGCTTGGCTGGTGCAATATTTGTTGTCATTTTTTCTGTCTTGTGGTAAGTTACAACTGTACATACATTTTAAAAAATTGTTATAAGTTGCTGAATAATGCATGGGAGGGTCCTTCCTTCCTTTCGTTTGCTTGAAATATTGTCTATATATTCAAAGTTGTTTTGTATAAACTTCACTGTCTTTTGTAGCTCACACAGAGGTCTGTGTAGTTTTCTGTCGAGTGTTGTTTCATTAGACCAGTGAGTTTGTCTCAGTATATCATATTCCGGGCAATCTTGAAGTATGTGCTCTGCAGTCTGATGTGCATGTACACATGACTGAATTGCCTATCTTGAATTTTGTATACATGTGGCTGTGAAGTCAATTGTGTCCTGTTTTAAGGGCATGGGAGAGTGTTGTTGTATATACTGATGAGTTCTTTCAACCATCAAATATGCAGTGCCATTCTCACTGATAGTTATTCACAAATTGAAAAACTGAAGAGAATACAGAATGAAGCTATGGTTGGAGACAGGAGAGTCCCAGACATCTGGAAAAATGCCACAATCCACTCAATTTTCAAAAGTGGAAAAGACAAAAAGGATCCACAGAGCTACAGACCTATAAGTCTGCTAAGTTGCACTACAAAACTGCTGGAGTGATAACCACTAGACTCCTGTGGTTTCTAGAATCCAACCATAAACTGGATCCAGCCCCAGCAGGCTACAGGCACATAGAGCACTGATGACCAAGTGGCATACCTCACACAGGACATAGAAAATGGCTTCCAAGAAAAGAAGGAAACCCTCACAGTGTTCTTCGATATGTCCAAGGTCTTCGACAAAGTCTGGAAAGATGGTTTGCTACTCAAGCTCTTACGCAGTGGAATACGGGTAGAATGTACTATTGGATAAAAGACTTTCTTACCCATAGACAAGCATCTGTAAAATTGGATGGAGTGCACAGTTCCAGATTCAAATTAAGAGCAGGAGTCCCACAGGGCAGCGTACTGTCCCCATTGCTTTTCCTGGTATATAATAATGATCTGCCACAAACTCTGCCCAGACATGTATCACACTCTCTCCATGCTGATGATCTAGCTGTGTGGTACACCTCCCAAGTTTCTGGGTCCTGCCATCTTTAAACTCCAGGAAAGCCTGAACAGGGTCATAATGTGGGCAAGTAAATGGGATCTAGAAATAAACCGGAGCAAAACTATAGCAATGCTTTTCTCATTGTCAACAAAGGAAGAACACTTCAGACTGAAATTTAACAATGATATCGCTTCCCGTTCCCAACCTTTTGGGAGTTAAACTTGACAGTCGTCTGACATGGAAACACCACATTATGGAAACAAACAGAAAGGCTATGAGGAAACAAAGCGGGATGCGGAAGCTGGCTGGAACTACCTGGAGAGCTGATAATCAAATCCTGAGTCAGGTGTACACTGGTGCAGTTAGACCGACCCTGGAATATGCATCATTGACATGGATATCAGCAGCCCTTTCAAACAAATCGATACTGGAAAAAACACAAAACAGGTGTCAGCGTACTATTTTGGGAGCCATGAAATCTACACCAATTGTAGCAATAGAAAAGGCAGTCAACATCCAACCCTTGGAAGACAGAAGGAGGAGAAAAATGATTCTACAGACTGAAAGGATCAAAAGGATGCCTCACCATCCACTGCATGAAACAATGGCGGCTAGAACAAAAAACAGACTAAAACGTGCAAGTCTGAACCACAAAGCAAAAGAAATAGGAAAGTCATACTTGGAACTACTAAATCATAACTCCATACCAGAAGAATTACTTTTTGATCACTGGGAACCAGATTCAGTAGCACTAAACTTCTTAACCTTCATCCCTAAATTGTTAAGCAAAGATGCCGAGCCTAATCTAGTGAAGAAAGCAACTACAATGGAACATCTCCATTACATGTTTCCAGAAGACACCTGGATAAGAATTTACACAGATGGATCGGCAATGGAGGCAACCATGAATGGTGGAGCAGGAGTGTACATTAGGCACCCAGATGCTACTACTGTGTCTCTAGCGGCCCCTACTGGAAGAATATGTTCCAACTACAAAGCAGAACTCTTAGCCCTTCTGATGGCAGCACAGCACATGAATAAGCTGCAAGCACCTGCAGGATAGATGGTATTTCTTACAGACTCACTGTCAGCTATACAAGTCCTGGAGGCTAAATCCGCTGACAGAACAGTACAAAACCTAAAAGAGAACTTGCTCAGCTTTCAGAAAAGGCAGAAATTCACTTACAGTGGATTCCATCTCACTGTGGCATTGCAGGCAATGAGAGTGCCGATGTCTTAGCTAAGGAGGGCAGTGCCAAAGAGCAAATTTACCAACCCTTGTCTTTTCAAGAGGTCAAAACCCTCATACAGAGAAAATCTGCAGTAGACTGAAAGACAAACACTGGATATGATTATGGAAAAGACTCCCTCAAAGACCTTAGCAGAACAGACCAGGTCATTATATTTCGACTACGCACCGAACACTGCATACTCAACAAACACTTATATAGACTAGGAATAAGTCAAACAGCTCTCTGCCAGTGTCAGCAGGCAGAACAGACACCAGACAGCCCTGCAAGACTGTCCTCTCCTGTGTGAGCTGAGAAGCAACATGTGGCCACACCCAATCGACCTGAAAACTAAGCTTTGGGGAAACCTGACAGACCTGAAGCTGACTGCCCAGTTTGTGGTCCACAGTAAATTAAGCGCATGACCAGAGATCGCTGAAGAAGAAGAAGAATCATCCTGGGTTGCACTAGGGATATACTCTGCATGGCTATGAGGTTTCTCCTTGATTTCCCAACCATGGAGTATAGGCTCAAGATAGCTAGAGCACGCATGTATTTAATAAATAAGTGCTAAAAAGGATTACCCATTGCACCAGCTGCGCATCAGTAATGAAAATCGATTAAAGCGGAAAGTCGGGTTTGGCGTCTGCAGACACTGTTCAACTGGTATGCTAGTTCACAAATATTGACCATTTGGAGGAATGGATATTCTCATTCCAATGCCCTCAATATTCGGGAACACTTTTTCAACCATCATTAAATTTGATAAAGGTGCCAGAGAGATGAATCCCGGGGCAGTGAATACAGACGTCAAGGCCATCATTAATTAAAACTGCAATGAAGGTGGCATGATTTAGTGCAGGTGGTGTTCCATTTCTGCGGAGAGTCACTGAGCTATATTTAGAAACTCGTTGCAATGAAGTCAATCTTTAACCTTTACACCCTTTTCAGAGAATGGAATGATCTGTTATCGATGGCTTACAGATAGTTGTGGAAGCTAATAACGGTGGCCTATATAAAATCACTAGAGAATTGATGTACAAGACATGCTCTTAAGGAAGAAACTTGTTACTAAATATGGCATGTGTATATTTTCAGCGAGCTCTTTGTGGTGGATCCTGCAATCTGGCATAAGATTAGAGGTAGGGTCACAGTTGTTTGAGTGGAAGAGGATTATATGCGTGTGTGTGCTTTTTTCTCACCTGGACCTGCTTAATTTGTGTCCCGGTGGTTTTTTTTTTTCTCCCCTGGACATGCTTAATATGTATCCCAGGTGAGTTGTTTATTTTCTCCCCTGGACATGCTTAATATGTGTCCCAGGTGAGTTGTTTATTTTCTCCCTGGACTGCTTAATATGTGTCCCGGTGGGTCTGTTAATATGTGTCCCTCTCTGAACATGCTTAATATGTGTCCCAGGTGAGTTGTTTATTTTCTCACCTGTACATGCTTAATATGTGTCCCAGGTGGTTTTTTTTTAAAAACTCACCTGGACATGCTTAATATGTGTCCCAGTGGGTTTGTTTTTATCCCTGGACATGCTTAATATGTGTCCCAGGTGAGTTGTTTATTTTCTCACCTGGACATGCTTAATATGTGTCCCAGGTGGGTTGTTTATTTTCTCACCTGGACATGCTTAATATGTGTCCCAGATGGGTTTGTTTTTTCCCCTCACATTCAGACATGTTTATTATTTATCGGAGCTAGGGAAAAAAATAAATTCACAGGTGAGAGAATTAGCAACACACCTGAACATGTTTAATTATATGTGTGTGTGTCCCCCAAGTTCTCTCTCTCACCTGGACATGTCTAATATATGTCTGTATTACTCACAACTAAACAACATAACTCAATGAGTATGCTCACGAAGAATGAAATAGGCTGGGCTTGGAGACAATAGTTGGAGTCGCTGAGGAGGTCTAGGCAGACAAAAATCTGTTTTATTTTTGTGCCAGGGCATGCAGGTGTAAGGGGAAATGAACGTGCCGATTGGCTTGCAGGTATGGCTGCTGTAAAAAGCAGGTGAGCAATGGACCTGGCTGATATTATAAATTTCCTAAGGGATAGAGGATGTGTATATGATTAAAGAAATAATGGTGAATCTTAACCAGACTACAAGAACTAAAAGTCAAATGTGGTGTAGCTAGACAAGAACACTGTACTGGTAGCCAAAGAAGAATAGTAAACTAACACTGAACCGGTGTCATTAGTTGCCACATGCTGAGAGACATGAGGAGGAGATCTGAGCACTTATGGACTAATTGGTTCAGTCTGCATGTGATGATGATCCAACAACCATTAAATCAATACTTATGTATGGCAGCGAATCATTGACAATGAACAAGTAATCAATAGGATTGTTGAAAGCCACAGAGATGTGGTTTTACAGAAGAATGCTGACAATTCCACGGACAGCGACAAACAAATGATGAGGTTTTAAAACAGGTCTGCACACAAAGAAACCTTATCAAAAGAATCAGACAATCAAGGTTCTTTTGGCATATCATGTGAAGAGGAGGTAGAGGGAGAAGATGTTGGATGAACTGACATCGTGGTTTGACAAAATATAGACGTCAGAACGGATTAGCTGTACCAAGGAGAGAAAGTTGTGGAGAGACGATCGCCTAGGCCGGCAGACATGGCACTTGATTGATCTCAGTGTCAGGTAAAAAAAAACACACCTGCAGCAAGCCTCCTTATGCGCTTTGTACTAGGTGGATTTTAATGCCTGGTATATTCCGTCGATCCATCGTTTACGTGGGTCTGTTGCCATTATAACCGATTGCTAGTGCTCTTTGTGGGAGACTGTCTTGTGGTAACCTTGATGCGTATCCGAACCATTTGACCTGTTGTTTCTTTATATATTTCAGCACCAGCAAGGATCCCACTTTTCTTCTGATTTCGTAGTTTCTGATCTTATCGCTTCTTGTAACATTTTGAATTATTCCTAAACACTTCATTTCTGTTGTTTGGATTCTTCTTTTCCCATTTGTCCAGGTTTGACACTGATATCACAGAGTTGGTAAGAAAGCTGTGTGAACATTGCCGCTTGGTGTCCATCGTTAGATGCTTGTTTTTCAGTATTGGTGACATTTGTTCAATAATCTGATAGTAAACACGTAACACAGTACTACAGTTTTCAAAATACATAAACAGTGACTAAACAACACGTGCAAAGGCTTTATCAAGCAAAATACAACAGAATGACGATTTAGGAACACTACAAATGGAGATTACATGTGAAACATAAACCTATCCTATAAACCTATATGTTTCCACATGTAATCGTCCATTTGTAGTGTTCCTTTAAATTTGTCATTCTTGTTGTATTGTTTGCTTGATAAAGGCCTTTGGTCAAACGTGCTGTTTATCGTCACTGTTTATGTATTTTGTAAAACTGTAGTACCTTGTGTTTACGTGTTTAGCTATTTTTCAAAGTTTTACTGCAGTCTCCACCTTTTTTCAATAATCTGATCTGCCTTATTATATCTGTGTTGGATTTCTGCTGTAATTCTTCCATTGGATGAGATCTCTATTTTCTTCTTCTTCAGCGATCTCTGGTCATCCGCTTAGTTTACTGTGGACCACAAACTGGGCAGTCAGCTTCAGGTCTGTCAGGTTTCTCCAAAGCTAAGCTTTTAGGTCAACTGAGTGTGGCCACATGTTGCTTCTCAGCTCACACAGGATAAGAAGTCTTGCAGGACATGCTCCGGTATCTGTTCTGCTTGCTGACACTGGCAGAGAGCTGTTTGACTTATTCCTAGTCAAATGTTTTTATTGAGTTTGCAGTGTCCGGTACATATGTGAAATATAATGACCTGGTCTGTTCTGCTTAGATCTTTGAGGAAGTCTTTTCCCAAATCATATCCAGTGTTTGCCTTCCAGTCGACTGTAGATTTTCTCTGTATGAAGGTTTTGACCTCCTGAAAAGACAAGATCTCTGTATGATCTAGTTATGTTTAAGATACACTTCTTCTTCTTCTTTACCCTACGCCTCCAAGGAGGCATAGGTCCTCAATCATGGCCTTGCAAGCTCTCAAGTGCTTGCTACACCTCCAAGGAGGCATAGGTCCTCAATCATGGCCTTGCAAGCTCTCAAGTGCTTGTTACACCTCCAAGGAGGCATAGGTCCTCAAACAAGGCCTTGCAAGCTCTCAAGTGCTTGGTTGTGGTTTTTTATAGCCAAGTATTTTTACAGGGTGGGGAAGCTAATCCTATGCCAAACCTCCACTTTTGCTGTATACAGCATGTGGTAGCTAATAGTGGTTCTATTCTTTACCTCGAATTCAGGCCCCAGTAACCACACAGGCGTCAAATTTATATTGTTTGTCATATTTATTGGACAAGAGAGACGTATAAGCTCATTTACTGAGATACTTACCATCTAGATCTCATATCAGTCATCGCCCGAGTGGTTACCGGGCCCAAATTGGGGTGTAAAGAATAGAACCACTGTTACCTCCCACGCATGTTGTAAGAGGCGATTAAGGAGGTTGGGGTTAGGTGGAGCTAGCTACCCCACACTGTAAAAACACTACAGAACGGAGAGCGAACCGAGTAAATGCTGGCTGAAACTGGACACATCGTCGAAGGATAAGCACTAGAGCTCCAAATGGCGCTGAAGATGTGACTAAAACACACCAATGCTAAGGCTGCATGAATCAGATTTCCACATGAATAGAATTTATGGGGAGATCTGGTACATCGGTTTGGGCGGTGAATGCACAAGAGAGATATCAGTCATGTATGCACCTACACTTCTACTTATACCAGAGTAGCTAGACATTAGCCTAGCTTTTTAACTACAACTATAATATGTACTTTCTCTAACACCGTACAAATGTCTGTGTTTCAGCTTCTGTTTTCCCACACATAACTAAACATATTTGTGATTCCAGGCGCCCAGATAATCCTGTCGATGAAGATTATATCACTTGCAGTCGACGCTGGAAAGGCACAGTCGCTGATCTTCCTAATATTCTAGAGTACACAGGCTACTGTTTCAATGTTGGTACTGTCATATTTGGCCCTTGGATCAGTTACAATCAGTATTATAAACTTCTCGACCCACATTTTAATCCACCTGTGAGTATATTTTTGGTGTCTTTATCTCATTTGTACGTTTTATATTTCATTAAATTCTTGCTTGCTTATGTGATAATATACTCCAGTGCTATATTGATCTAATACTTCTGTATGGCAGCGAATCATGGACAATGAACAAACAATCAATATGATCTTTGGAAGCCACAGAGATGGGGTTTTACAGAAGAATGCTGAAAATTTCATGGATAGCGAAGGAAACAAATGAGGAGGTTTTAAATCAGGCCTGCACACAAAGGAACCTTATCAAAAGAATAAGAATCCAGCAATCAAGGTTCTTCGGCATATAATGCAACATTTGGTGACAATAGGTAAAATTCATGGAAGGAGAGATCATAGAAGACAGAGGGAGAAGATGTTGGAAGGTCTGACTTCTTGGTTCGACACAAGATCGACGTCAGAACTGATTACCTGCACAAAGGAGAGAGGGTTGTGGAGGGACATGATCGCCTATGCCGGCAGACATGGCACTTGATTGATTGATATACATATGTCTGTCCTTAAACACCAATTTAATTAGTATTACTGCAGCCTCACCACGGTATTCTCCAGATCTGGTCTGGTCCGGTCTGACCACCTCAGATTTGTAGGTTTCCGTACATCGTCTCATTTGTGTCTTGTTATGAATTGGTGGCATCTGTGGCTTAGGGGATAGGGACTCGGTCTATTAACCCCGACGTTCTGAGTTCGAATCATGCTGCGGACAGTTTGGTTGCAAATTGTTTCGCATGGATTTTTACAAAGAACGATGGCACCACCCGTTCAGAAAGCAATGGCAAACTACTGAACGTAATAATGCCTAGAAAAATCACAAACAGTGTTAAAAAGCTTGGGTTGATTCGCAAAGTCCTGTAAAGGATATGCAATTAACTTTTTTTTATGAATTTAATTCACTATCTGATATATGACACACCTGTGTGTAGGATGTACCTCTATGTATTACTAATAGCTGCCTATCACAAGCGATGATGACAACAACCTCAGACATTTCTTTAGTTGTCTGAAACTGTAGCTTGCACTGTATTTGGATTAAAGTGAGGAAAAGTTGCACTATTCGTCAACCTCACTCTCTCGTCCAGGAATATCTGTATCCAGGGGCAAGACAAGTCAAGATGACTGGGGATAGTACCAGATGCAGTGGATGACCAGGGCTTTCTAAGTGCCTCGCCGTGCTCTATGCGGTCCACACCGCTCCACTGTGATCCACCTTTCTAACCATTGAGCCAGCTAGTGGCCTCATCCGCTAAGTCAGCCGGATCCAGTCTTTACACGCATAGACTGTATATACTAAATGCTAACGGGTCTAAGGTCAAAGGATTGACATCATTGCATCAGGTTTTACCCTACATGGCTCGGCCCCCCTCCACAGAAATGGCACACCACCTGCCGAGAGTATTGCACAAAGTACTCCAACAACAATCTTAGGGGATTCTGGGGAAAATACACTCGTAAACAGAATGGTGCAGTCTGGATTCTTCTGTTTATCATATGTTGGACACTTGCAGGATGTGCACCTCTGTAATCTTGCTGCTGCCACATATGCATATGTCAGTAGGACCTATATTGTACATGTTAAACAGATGGTACCTCAGTCTATAGTCAGTATTGTTATTTTGTTTTCATTTCATTAACAGAACGTGTTCTGGGCATTGAAAGTGTTCACATCAACATCATGTGCATTTTTGTGCCTCATTTATTCAAACTGCTTTGCCACTTGGATTATACTAGACCATGCTTGGAGGTATGTATAAATGCATGTTGAATATGCATAAGGGAGGGGGAATCTTCGTCTTCAAATGCTTCATATTGATCACTTGTTAACCACTTTGTGATCTGTATGTGATCCGCGCCTAAGTGCGATTGATCGTTGTGCCAGTTATGCGCATACAAGTAGGTCAGTACATACGATCTCTGCGATGTTTTTTATTTACTAGGGTAGCTTCCCTAGACCCCTACCTCTGTCGCCTCTTATGACATGCTTTGTAGGTCATAGTGTTACTATTCTTTGTCCCTTGCGGGCTTGGCAACCCACTGACGAGGGGAGGATTAGCAACAGGAGTTTCTTTGGCTAGATTAGGTTCTCGCCTCACATTTCAAAGGTACTCAGTTCGCTCCTTTATAGAGCCATCAGGATATTTTTCCAGAGATCCCTGATCTCAGTGTAGGCGAGATCGAGTTCTATCTATCGGAGATGGACGATAAAATGTAGGTCATGTATTCAAGCTGAGTATGTAAAAGAGCTATTGGTAGTTCAAAATTGAGAATAGCAGGCTGGAAAGGCACTGCCCAGTCAAAATTCATAAAAAATATGGGAAACATAAAATTCCTACAAAATCTTGTCAGCATATGCTAAATTACATCGGGACCCTTGTGCTATGGAGTTCATACACAGCCACTGAGGTTTTCCTGTGTAAGAAAGACATCGGAGCACAAATGGTTACTCACCGTAATGCAATGATCATGGTCCTATCAATTAGCCCTGCGACAGTTAATTTCCAAGGCTCATGTACCTCCTGTACTACTTTCTTTTGTCTTCTCTGCTTTTTGCCGTTAGACATAGCAGGTTTATTAACTGATGATCGTTTCGAGATAGAGATAGTGCAGCTCGGTCGCTTGATATGCTGTGGTATTGTGGAGTTTTAAGATGTCTGTAACTCTATCAACCTATCTTTTTCTGGATCTGCCACTTCCTCTTGGTGATTCCATTTGCAGGTTGTATGCTCTTGCAACTGGTATATTCGGGTTCATTCTCATCAAGTGGCCAAACCATTTGTCTCTCTATTTTTCAATGAATCTAACAACGGGTGTTGTTCTGACTTTTCTTTTAATTTCTTCATTTCTCATATGGTCTATTTTGTTTTATTTACCGCTTTCCTCAAGCATCTCATTTCACATGTGGTAATTTTCCTTTCTTGTTCTTTTATGGTAGCACAGTGTTGGTATGAAGATTGCATTTATAATCTGTCTTTTAGTCTCTACTGGAATTGCTGGGTGGGTAAGTTGGTATGTAATGTTATTGGCTTTCAAGATTGAGGTAAGTTGGTATGTAATGTTATTGGCTTTCAAGATTGAGGTAAGTTGGTATGTAATGTTGTTGGCTCTCCTACATCTCCCTAAATAAAGCAGTATTACAGGAAGTAAAGACAGTTATTGTTATTTAATCACACATATATCTAAATTTTAAATATTTTTTTTATATTACCTGTGTGCGTGTGGGACAGGTGGCTGTTGGCATATCGAGACGCTCAATCTTTTAGATTCAGTCATTACTTTATCAGTTTTATTTCTGATGCTACAGCAACTCTCAGTGGAATCGCATCAGAGGAAGTATCCCCTTTGCAATGGTAAGCTCAGTATGTTTGTTTTCTTGTCTGTAAAACTGGGTACATTAATTCATGTGTGTTGTTTGTTCGTGTTCGTTCTTATTAGTCAACTACTTTTTGTTATCTATGGGGTTAGTTTGCATAGACAATGTGAGAATGCTGTGCCATTGTTAGACGCTAACAACATGTAAGACAGGCACATCTGAATTTCGACCAAAGTGTATGTTAATTATCTAACAGGACACAAATTGGTACAGACGAGTAACTAAGATTTTACAAACAGGAAAACCTCACTTTAAAGTAGCACATCTTGAGTTATATTGTAACACAGTATCAGATCTGACTGGACATGTGAAGACTATCAGTGCTGACTTGTGTCATTACGGTAGAATTTGAAACTCAATCTCACTGACATTGACATCAGGGATAACTTTTTTTTCTCGTTGCCAGCTAGAAATTCAGATGTAGTCATGGTGCCTCTAACTGTTTTTTGTGTGAAGGCTTGCTTTCTTTATCACAAGTGTCCTTCGCCATTCAGGTCAAGTCTTACTCTGACTTGAGGGTCACTGAAAAATAGCACATCCCTCCACGAGTCGTGTGCACTTTTGGACCATGAGACGAGCACCATACTTCAACATCACAGGAAAACCATCAATATAAAATATTTTTGTTATCACTAAATAGGATAATAGAGTGGCAGTAGCGTAGTTGTTAGTGAATTGGCTTCTTAGGCGTATGGTCCATGTTCAATTCTACAGTGGCCGTGGAATATTTCTTCCGACTGAAGCGGCTCTCAGGTCGACCCAGCCTCAACTGGGTACCATGAAAAGCACTAGAAATAAAGGCGGCTGGTGTGATATTAACCACATCAACCATCAGGTGCCAACAGTCATTGAAAAATATGGGCATAACACCGTATTACCCAGTATACCTCGAGTTATGAAAAAGGGTTCCTTTACTTTTCTTAAAATAAGATATGTTGATCATCAAATTTTGAGCACATAAAAGAACCCTTGGCAGTTCAAAATCGAGAAGAGCAGGCTGAAAGCCGCCCATCAAAATTCAGTTTCAAATATTTTTTTTAAAATTCCTACAAAATATTTTCATCATCTTCTAAATTACAATGGAGACCCGCGCCAGTGCTACGAAGTTCTTGCACTGCAGCTGAGATTTTCCTGTGTAAGAAAGAGGCAGAAGCACACATGGTTACTCACCAAAGTGCAATAATGATGGTCACATCAATCAATCAATCAAAATAAGACAGTGGTTCTCAAAGGGTGTGCCCGGTGACATTCCTAGTTGCGCCCTAGTAAATCTAAGTTCAGGAGTCTGCAGCACACTGCCAGCGGACACCAGGGTAAAAATCACCAAGATACATCAGGAACATGCTTCTCATAGGCAGAAATTTAATTGGTGAATAAAGATGTGTTGTATTTTCCAATTATTTCTGTATTTGTTCGCTTTTTGCCTCTTATTTATTAAATTTTTGTGTATAGTGCTCCTATTATTTTTTGTAGAACTTCAAGTGGACCACAATTTCAAAAAAGTTTGAGAACCACTGAAATAAGATAATATCATATGATAGATAATAGGATAACTATTTATACAAGCATGTGTAATCATTACATCTGTGACTTTTGTACAGGAATGTTGTACAACCCCATCTGATAGAGGTTCCTAGGTCTCTTGTAGAGGTGGTGACAAACTGGAATTTACCCATGCACTATTGGCTGAAAACATGTAAGGGTTTCTTTCTTTAGATATATATATATATATGTGTGTGTATCTATATATGTGTGTGTGTGTGGGCGTCTGTGGCTACCAGGTAATGAGCTTGATCACAACCCAAGAGTACCAGTTTCAAACTCTACGGCAGGCAATTTGAAGTAAATTGGTCCCGTGGACTTTACGAACGGTAAAATAGACCTCACCTATCAGAAAGCAATGGCAAACTACTGAACGTATAAGTGATGCCTAGAAAATCAACGACTCGTTACTGTGGTTGAGGGTTACGTCCTGTAATGGATATACCATGATTTAAATTTTGCATATATATATATATATATATATATATATATATATATATATATATATATATATCCTCTGCACGTTATACCTAGGGTCTGCAAGTAATTTATCCATACTGCTTTGTCCTGGGAAATTAACTCATTCTCTTCCATGGAATTGAGTCCGATATTTCTTGCCTCTCTCAGCAAAGTTTGTTTCAGGCTTCCTAGAGTGTCCTCTCTTTCTTGAACCCTTTGTCTCCAACTTCATATTGAGGAGATGATCAGAGCACTTATGGATTAATTAGTTCGATGTGCAGTGATGACGATCCAAAGACTAAACTAGAACTGGTGTTGTTAGTTGCCACACGCTTAGAAACATACTGAGGTGGAGATCGGAACACTTATGAACTAATTGTTTGGATGTGCTGTGATGACGATATAATGACTAAACTAAACTGAGAGACATACTGAGGAGGAGATCGGAACACTTATAGACTAACTGGTTCGATGTGTAGTGATGATAATCCCATGACTAAACTAAACTGAGAGACATACTGAGGGGAAATCGAACACTTATAGACTAACTGTTCGATGTGAGTGATGATAATCCATGACTAAACTAAACTGAGAGACATACTGAGGAGGAGATCGGAACACTTATAGACTAACTGGTTCGATGTGTAGTGATGATAATCCCATGACTAAACTAAACTAGTGATCAAAGAGTAAATACACATTGAAAAGATTGATTCCTTTTGGTCAAGATGTGTCTTGTTTTTGTGGTTTGTAAAAACTACAGTGCTTTGTTTTTACACATTTATATGTTAGCAGATGTGGTATATTATGTTTATGTACGCTTTCAGATGTCTTCAAGTCAATACGTCCATATGGAACATTTCTAGCAGTCATCCTAACATATGCTGCCAGTTCTTTACTGCATGTAAGTATCAGAAAATATGTCATGTTGGCACATATTTCCACATTGTTTAAATTATCGATATAAGGGAAGACTGCAGTAAAACTGTAGCAACGGAAACATGTAAAAGTATAATAGTTTTACAAAGTACAAAAACGATATATGGCGATGTTTCAACCAAAAGGTCGAATCTAGATCTAGCAAAGGATACTTCTTCTTCAGCGATCTCTGATCATGCGCTTAATTTACTGTGGACCACAACTGGGCAGTCAGCTTCAGGTCTGTCAGGTTTCCCAAAGCTTAGTTTTTAGGTTGACTGGGTGTGGCATGTTTCTTCTCAGCTCACACAGGAGAGGACAGTCTTGCAGGATATGCCTTGGTGTCTGTTCCGCCTGCTGACACTGGTAGAGAGCTGTTTGACTTATTCCTAGTCTATGTAAGTGTTCACTGAGTCTGCAATGTCCGACGTAATTGAAATATAATGACATGGATACAAAGGATACCAAAATAAATCGTAACCATTTTGACTAGTCATGGTCACAAGCTTTGAAACAAACAAACTGTGCATCATTGAGATCATCATTAACTCTTTCCGTACTTTTATTTCCCAGTTGTACAAGTTAATTCAAGGGACACAAAAGCATTTAAAAAAAATCATAACTACTCGTTAATAAATAAACATATATATATCTTATTATATACTAATTGGAAGAAAACTGGACAACCTATTAGAATAACAAGGTTAAAAAGTTGTAGAAGTAAAATAGTAGAAGTTAAACTAGAAAGACTTTATAAGGGGAACAACTCGAATTTCGCAGTGTACGGTGATTGGCATGGAAAGAGTTAAAAAGACAAAGATCCAGATGGTGTGGACATATATGTTGTATGCCAGAAGGGACATTGACTTGAACAGCTTTCTGAAGGACATTGGATGGGAAAAAGACTGTCTGGAAGCTCAAAGAAAACATGAAGAAGAACTGTGAGAAGAGAGTTGAAAGATTGTGGCATAACCATGGGAGACAATTAGAAGAAAGGTTGCAGAATTACAACAGTGGAATCCTTTTGTAAAAGCATTTGGTGTTAAGTGAGACATGAAGAGGATAAAAAGAAAGATGAGTGTCATCTCCCTGGTAAGTTGGTTTCAGTTTGGAATATCTTTATTGCACTCCAGACATGTCCATAGGTGCTACATTCTCGTTGGCCAGACATGTCCAACAGCGTCCAACGACTAGCTGTACCAGTTGATTGATGAGCCTACTTATATACCTGTTGTTTTCACCGCGTGGTGCCGGGCCTGCAAGGAAGCAAAAATAGTACCACTGCGACCTACACGACATGTCGTAAGAGGCGACTGATGTATGACCTAGGAAAGCTACCCAAGCAAATAAAAAGCATTGCAGAAATAAGATGGGCTGGCCTACTTGTAGGCACATGACTTCTTCTTCTTTAGCCTGTTACGCCCTTGGCATTTAGGGCAGCAACAAACGCACACCATTCTTCCCTGTTCATGGCCTTCCTCTGTATTGTGTTCCAGCTATGATTCATTTCCTTCAGTTCTTGCTCTATCGTTCTCCTCCAGGTCGTCTTGGGTCTTCCACGCTTCGCCTACCCTCTGGAGTCCATCTCAGTGCAGTTTTCGTGTTGGAGCCAGTCTCCATGCGCATCACATGTCCAATCCATCTCCAGCGTCATCTTCGGATGATAGTGCCCATATTCTCTTGTTGGCATCGTGCAAGCAATTCTGGGTTTGAGATAGTAGTCGGCCAGTACACGCATAAGATTTTTCGCAGACAAGTTGTATGAAAGGTGGAGAGTCTGGACATATCCTGTTCACATGATTAGCACAACATAAATCGCTCTTAGGCTCAGATTACATACAAATCACAGAGTGGTTAACAAGTGGTCGATATGGAGCGTTCGAAGAAGATCTGTTTTCTTTGATTTCCACTTTTTCTGTTGATTTTTATTACTTGTTTCTTTTTGTGCAGTTCAAATGTTTTATTTGTAAATTCTTAATTTCAGGGTCTCAACTTCCAGCTTGCTGCTGTCCTATTTTCTTTAGGCTTTTATTCATATACAGAATTTGGTGAGTAAAGAATAGTATTATTGATATAAGATTATTGGATACTCGTCCATGTGTTGCTGGGGCTTGCAAGAGGAGCAAACAATAGTAACACTGCAACCTACAAGGCATGTCGTAAGAGGCGACTGAGGTAGGGGATTAGGGAAGCTACCCTAGTAAATAAAAAGCGTTGCAAAAATCTGATGTTCTGGCCTACTTGTAGGTGCATAACTGGCACAACGTGCAATCACTCTTAGGCTCGGATCACATACAAATCACACAGTGGTTAACAAGTTGTGGATATGGAGTGTTCAATGAAGAAGAAGAATATTGATTACTTAACTTCCTTCCTTTCGTTCGCATGAAATATTGTCTATATATTCAATGTTGTCTCTTGTATAAACTTCGCTGTCTTTTGTAGCTCACACAGGAGTCCGTGTAGTTGAACGTCGAGTGTTGCTTCGTTAGTCCAGTGAGTTTGTCTCAGTATATCATATTTGGGGCAGTCTTGAAGTATGTGCTCTGCAGTCTGATGTGTCTGTCCACATGTACATATGGCTAAATTGCCAGTTTTGAATTTTGTATACATGTGGCTGCGGAGTTGATTGTGTCGTGTTCTAAGGCGCAGAATGACAACTTGTCATTAAGCCTTAGTGATCTTGATCACAACTCAAGTGTACCTGGTTTAAACTCTGCGACGGGCAGTTTAGAAAAACATTTGTTCCAGAGGTAAAATGAGACCCTACCTTTGAGAAACAATTTTAGATTACAGAACATATAAGATATACCTCAAAATCAACAACTCATTTTCTGTGTTTGATGGGGATGTCCTGTAAAGAATGTGCCACGATTTTCATTCAAAAACTATATTACTTTGTTTTTACATGTTTTTAGTAAAGAAATGTATAATTGTATGTTTGACATGTCTAACTTGATGTTGCAGTGTTCCGAAGACGTCTCTCGCACATATTTGATGCTTGTATTGAAGCCCGAGCATGCAAGGAGAAATGTGATCACAAGTATACAAGTGTAGGTTTCTGTATGTTGCTATCTGTTTCTTAGTCAGGAAAAAAAATAATTGTGTTGAATGTTTGGACAGAAGAGGGGGGACTTTTTGTTGGGGCACTATTTGTTTGGGGAATTATTTGCTGGGGCACTACTTGTTCGGGGGCACTATTTGTTGGTTGCAGTTTTTGGGAGAGCACTACTTTTTGGGGGCACAATTTCTTGGAGGCACTATTTGTTTTTGAATGCTACTTGTTGGGGACACTATTTGTTGGTGGCACTGCTTGTTGTGGGCATTCCTTGTCTTCCGAGTTGAAGATCGTGGGTTCGAATCCGGACCATGCCATTCTGTTCACGAGTGAATTTTTTCCCAGAGAGCCCTAGGATTGGTGCTGGAGCTACGAAGTTTGTGCTTTGTGCAATACTCTTGGCAGGTGGCATGCCATTTCTGCGGAGAATAACCAATCCATATGAGGTAAAACCCAATGCAATGAAGTCAATCCTTCGGCTTTAAACCCCTTTTTAATTTGTTGAGGCCCCACTTGTTGAGCACACTATTTGTTGGGGACATTATTTGTTGGAGGCACTACTAGTTGGGGGCACAACTAGTTGAGGGCACTATTTGAAGATGCAGTATGGTTTTGGTCAGCTGAGGTTTTCCGACTTCTGTCATCTCATTCACTAAATCTTCTTCTTCTTGCCGTTCGTTCTTTTTGTGACATATAAACAGCCTTTGCCAAGAACGGCATTTTACGTCACATCATTTAGCGCCATTTGGAGCTCTGGTGCTTATCCTTTGGCGATGTGTCCGGTTTCAGCCAGTGTTTACTGGGTTTGCTCTCCGTGAGCCTTTGGCTATCCCCAGACGACCTGCAAGGCAGCAGGTTATTCACTAAATCTGAGTCTCCCTCACACAATCAAGACATTTGTTTTTATTTATTTTCTTTCAGAGACACCCTCTAGTGATTTTGACAAATATATTATTTGGATGTTTAGCAGTGTTTCACCTGGCGTACCTGGGACTCATGTTTGACAGCAGCGATGGAGAAGAAAAGGTAATGCTAATATCTGTTGATTTCTGTTGCATAAAGTTTTCACACAGAAAAGAAATCTAATTTTGTAGACTTTTATTGAAACAGTTCTCTTTTTCCCTCTCTCTCTTCTACCCTTCACCCCAGAAGTGGCATAGGTCCCCAACCAAGGCCTTGCAAGCTCTCATGCGCTTGGTTTCGGTTTTTGTAATTGAGTGTTTTTTACAGGATGGGGTAGCTAATCCCACAAGTTCTCTTTCATCCCATTATAATTTCTAATCTAGATGTCGTGGCTAGCTGGATGTGAATTTCTTCTTCTGCATTCTCACTAGATTGGGATTTCAGATTCTCTAATAAAGGCAGCCGTCTGCCTCAGATTATCAGCCACGTCATACAGTTTGTCTTGGACGCTAGTGTAAGTGGGCCACCTCTTTCTTCTCAAGTTTGCATACTGAGGCAGTTCTGTAGGATATAATTCCTATGATTTCTGCTTCCCGTTTGTGCTGACCTCTTCCCACAGTAAGTTCTGGCCACCCTCGTGATGGTAGGTCTGACATTCTTACTGCGTGGCTAAATCTCAGAGGCAGATTGGAGACCATAGAATCCGTTATCCCATTCCTCATTGTGAGGGGTCGTTGCACCATGTTATGTGCCTTTCGGCCTGGTGCATCCATTTTCTGCAAGCATTTGTTTCTGGTTAGCATTCCCTAGCGGACACATGCATCCAATTTCAGCCAAACCTTCTTAGTCGAGTCTTACGACATGCATGGCAGGTAACAGTGGTTCTATTCTTTACACCCCAAATTTGGGCCCGTAACCACTCGGGCGAGAATGTGAATTTCAGCCGGCCTCTAACCAAAGTCAATTTTCAGTTTTCTTTGGATGTAATTTGTGTATTCTAGCCTGAATGTTATGTTATGCGATTTATGTCATTGCATATTTGGGCATTCTTTTGCATGCTTTGTCCTCCGCTATAGTAGTCATCCCAAAGTCCACTTTCTCACCGTATCCATGAAAAGTTGATTAGTATATCCTCTCTCTACCACAAAGACCACACTGTCTGGTATGTCCAAACTGAAATCTTACTTCTCGCACTTGTTCCAGTGTCTGAGACTCACACATATCACATAAGTACAGCATTGATGACATCGACTCTGTCCATACTACTCCCCGCTTGAGTCATGGCATTGTTTATAAGAGAGTTTTGCATGTTTGTTACCCTGCACGCCAGTATGTCCAGGTGTGTACAGCCAAGTCAGTATCTTGAGATGTGATCTCTGAATGCTGTCCACCCATTCAGTGCGCTTGAATGTGATAGACTTAGTACACTGTGTGACCCATCTAGGAGTTTCTCAAGCCACTGTGACAAGCCGAGAAGCGTAGCAAGCTGACACTGGTATAAACTAATTCATGCTCATAGAATTATGAAGAGATTTCAAGAAAAAGGCCATCCACGCTAAAGATTGAACTATTAAATAGCAGAGGCGTGAAAAACACTATTTATGAAGCAAACACAAAAGCTCATTCTAGAAATCTCTTCTTATCCTGACACTGTTAGGCAAAACAGGATTCGAGAAAATGAAATGAATAACTTCTTAAGCCGCTTAATTATCTTAAGCTAAACTTGTTTTCAAAATCAAATAAAATAAATGTACTGTAAAGGGATGTGTGCTCCGATCTACAGCAGATGAGAAAAGAAGGCCTTGGCATCTAAAGAAAACATGGAGAACTGTGGAAAGAGAGTTGAAAGATTTGGGACGGGACATGGGAAGCAAATAGTAGAAAGGCAACAGAACAGCAATAATTAAAATCTTATGTGGAAGCAAGCTTATGTTTTAAACAGAAAATGAAGAGGATATGATTATAAAGAAATGTGTTTTCAAATTTGATCACTGTTTGGTCACTGATATGCCCGAGTTCTTAGAACAACCTGGACAGAGAAGAGAAAAAAAAAAAACATCCTACAAGACCTGCATATCGAGGAGCATTGGCTCATAAATAACATCATTTCCCGGAAGATGAAATATTTTGGCTACGTTAAACGTCACAGTGGTTTGGAGAGAACGGTAAAGGAAGGCATGGTTCCTGGAGTACGAGGGAACAGGACATCAAAGAAACCCTGAACATGACGCGGGAGGAGGAGGGAGAACTTGCTAGAGACGAGAGTTTTTCAGGCGAGATATAATGAAAGTGATATTCCGCAAAGGACATGCTACTATTTGACTTTACAAACATAAGTGCATGTCTGATGGACAGAATGAGTAGTGTGTTTAACCAATGCATACATGTGCTTGAGGAGACTGTGCACCTATGGATCTGCTCGGAGTTCTATGACATCAGTTCAGTAATAACCAATCATTGAGCTTTGTTGTTGTTGTTATTTGCAGGGTTATACCATGTGGCATACATTGGACAAGTGGGCAGGGTTGAATTACCTCAGTCACTGGGTGGCCCTCGGCACATTCATCTTTTACTGGTTGATATAACTTTGCCATTAGGAACCATGCTACCTTAGTGGCTCTGCTGGAAATGTTATATCAATTTGGCCGGGTCATAGGTTAGACTTAATATATATTTGTGTATATATATATATATATATATATATATATTTGAGATTTCTTGCCAAATCAACAACGGATGCATTTATTATGTTGTATTTATATCATATAATAATAATAATGTTGTTCTGTGTACTTTGACTGGGAGGGGGTGACCAAGGCAGACCACTACTCAAATATAAAGAGGCCCCAATGAAGAACTTTTCCATAGGTCCCAGCACATGTGAAAAACTAACTGATGACAGATTTTTTCGGAAAGATATATTGCGCAAAGGCAGTCTTTTGAGAAGAGACTTATGTATGAGCTGAAAGACACAAGAGAAAGAAAACGCAGAAGTTGTCACAGTAAAACACAAGCCAATTGACCGTTTGTAAAGATGAAAAAGGCCATATATATTTTATATCATGGGAGATAATTAGCATACATTAAAAAAAGTTGTGAACAAGAACATTAATTAGCAGATTTTGAAGGTGTTATATACAAGAATTATATTTAGTAGATACTGCAGAATGTTTAAGCCCTTGACAGGTGTAAGACAATTAGATATGGTAGTTAGTTGTTGTAACCCTTGACAGAGGGAAGATAATTATTAAATATTGTTGGTATGTGTATCCCTTGACAGGGGGAGGTGATTAGCAGCAACCCTTGACACAGGGGAGATAATTATTAAATATTGTTGGTGTGTGTATATTTCTTGATAGGGGGAGGTGATTAGTAGCAACCCTTGACACGGGAGATAATTATTAAATATTGTTGGTTTTTATATGCCTTGATCCAGATTCACGGTGTTTGTGGCACCGAACCGAAGGGTTACGATGTCCATGGCACCGAGCGAAGAGCTGAAAGCTTAAGTGCTTCTGGATCGGAAAAACAATAAAAATATGCCTTGATAGGGAAGATGATTAACAGATATTGTAAACTGCTGTAACCCTTGACACAGGAAAACAATTAGTTTTTTACATCAATACTGTCCTGCCCAGGAGATGTCTTGGCGCCATATTATACAATCGTTTTACCCTGCTTTATTCTGCTGGCTTTAAGGTTAATCTTAATTTTTTTTAAAATGATTTCTGAAATGGACTATGTTTCAATTTGTTGCTGCCACTCCCATGAACAAAGTCTTCCTGCTTTAGCACTCTTGTTTTCTTTTCAGAGTAGGAACAGTGTTTTCATTATTTATTAGTGATCTTATTGCAACCTGCTTGATTACAAGACATACTTTATCTTTCCTTTGGATGAAAACAGTAGGATCGAGAACATAAGGGGAGGGGAAGTTTGTGCAAAATGAATAATGTACATTCCCTATATTAGCTGCCCAGATGAGGTATGGAGAGGACAATACATCTTCCCTCCTAGGGAGGCATAGGTCCGCAACAACAATTTTTCCAAGTCCTCCAAGGCCATCTTTTCCAGATCTCTCCCCATTTTCTTGCATTCTGTTTCCAACTACTGCCTCCTGGTGTCTCTGGCTTTTCCCTGGAGAAGACACTGCTCAGATATAAGGATGTCTGTAAAGATTCAATGAAGAACTTTTCGAACTGGCCCGCGTGCCCAGCGTGTTCGTAGCGCGTTGGACTACGGGTGACTAGTATTCTGTAAGTGCGGGTTCAACTCCGTGGACTGGCAGAAAAGCTACAGGCTCCCCAGATTTACGGTGTTCGTGGCACCGAGCCGAAGGGTTACGATGTCCATGACACCGAGCCAAAGAGCTTTCAGCTCAAGTGCTTCTGGATCAGGGAAAAAAAAAAAAATCTGTCCCAACAAATAGGAAAATGTAGCTGATGACCGAGTTCATGGAAAACAACATTACGCAATGGGGTAGAATCTTTGGAAGAGAAACTTTACTGATTGGTTCCCATAAGTCACTGGGAGCACCACTATTTATTTGTTTTAGAACGATCTTAAAGAAAATTCATTTACCTACAAAATGGTATATTACTCATAAAATCTGTTAATAATTAAGAAAACTGCAATTGAATTTGTACATACACCTGCAATGGGAAAATAACACCTAAATTTAATTCAGCCACAGCCTTTTTTTTCAATTAAGTAGCTAATCAGTTACGGATGAACTTGAAGGCAAGAGAGACAAGCGCAAACTCCGAAGTCGTCACTGTAACACTCGCTCAATGACTGTCGGTAAAGATACTATTTTTAACAGATCTTATATTATTAGTGGGCATCTGTTACTTAAACAGTAGTGAGCTCGATCACAACCCAAGCATACCTGGCTCAAACTTTGCTGCCGGCAATTTGGAAGCAAACTTGTTTGGCATGGAATTTTTACGAACGGTAAAATAGACCTCACTGTTCAGAAAGCAATGACAAACTACTGAACATATAAGCAGTGCTTAGAAAATTGATGACTTGTTTACTGCAATGTCCTGTAAAGGATATGCCACCATTTAAAACAAAAATATTATTAACTTTATTTACCATAAAAAGAATGTTATTTGCTCCAAAAATCAAATAAGTATTTTCAAATCTTAATATTACTGAAGAAAAATCAGTCAAACTAGTTTCAGAAAATCAAATAAATATTTTCAAATCTTGATATTACTGAAGACAAATCAGTCAAACTAGTTTCAGAAAATCAAATAAATATTTTCAAATCTTGATATTACTGAAGACAAATCAGTCAAACTAGTTTCAGAAAATCAAATAAATCAAAACTTGATATAACTGAAGAATAATCAAAATAACTTCACAAAATCAAATACTTTCAAAACTTGAAATTACTGAAAAATAATCAACCTTCAAGATGTTGAAGTAATTGAATCAATCAAAACTTGATTTAACTGAAGAATAATCAAATTAGCTTCAAAATATCAAATAAATACTTTCAAAACTTGATATTAATGAAGAATAATAAGAATGAAGACAAAAGAAGAGAAATTTTCAAGCTGCTGTTAATTGAATTATTTGAACACCTGAAAATATGATAAAACCCTAAACACTGCAGTTGTGATAAAATAAGATAGTTTACACATATTAAACTTAGAGTTGAGCTGAAAGACAAGAGAGACGAGCGCAAACTCAGAAGGTGTCACAGTAAAACACTTGCCAATTGACTGTCTGTAAAGACGAAAAAAGTCATATATATAAATATACATACTCAACTACTACTAGTTTCTCCTCTCAGCTTCTAGTGGAGCATTGGGCCTCAACAGTTGTTCTTCACTTTTCCTGGCCATTTTTTATGGCTTCCCAGGATATTCTGACATCCATGAGTTCCACAGAAAGGCTCAGTCTTCAGGTCTGTTTAGGACATTCCCTTTTCTCTTTCCCTTGCGGGTTCCACTAAAGTGCTTGTTTAGTGACACTCGGATGTGCCCTCTACATGACTGCCCAACCCATTGCCATTTTATCCTGTTTCAAAACAGGATTAGAGGAAAGAAAGAAGAAAGAAAGAAAAATAACAAAAGACAAAAAGAAATAGTTTGACAATATAAAATTATGGATAGGTCTCAATGCAGACAACATTCAGAAGAATGTTAATAACAGAAAGTATTAGTGCCCTCTTGATATCCATGTTATGCTAGAAAAAAGAAGCAGAAGATTCACTTTTTGGTTACACAAATTATATGTTGCCTGTTGAAGTATTTATAAGTTGTAATTTGGTTATATTTCTTGTAAACTATCAAATGTAATAGTTTTTAAAAATATATTCTTTTGTAAATTTATTGTATTGAACTTTGTTGTGTAATTTTCCAAAGATCTAATTTACTCAGTCATTTCTCTTCTAATTTGAATTGTTATGGTGTTGATGTGAAATACATAGTTATATATATATATATCATCTTCATCATCAAATAGCTTGTCCTGAGCAGAACTATGCCACCCTAACAGTCCTTCGAAATTTCTCTCTCTCATAGGCCAGATGTCCTACCTCTAGCCGTCATGCTCAAACCATAAGTTGCATCCTGAATCCATCTTCTCCGTCGTCTTCCTTTTCTTCTCTTTGCCGGGATGTCTTCTTCCATAATGGTCTTCTGTTAGCAGTGGATCAGGATATTTAAAACTGTTCACATTTTATATTTTCTCTCTGTTGATAAAAATATCCTTTGTCATGCTTATTTTATCCGTTGTAATTATTTTTATTTTTTAAATATATTTCGGGTATAATATATATATGTACTGGTGTATGTGTATATATATATATATATATACCCTTCCATGATATACTTTTATATGTATAATGTAGAATGCCCTTTTTAGGACATCATTTTCATCACAGCCCTTGTGAAGAAAAACTTGTAGTAGTCTCTAGCATGTTCTCCCACCTTCTCTAATGTAATGTTTAAGGTTTCTCTAATGTCCTGATGCTGACGTTATTGTATCGTTACAGCATTGAGAGTGTCTTTCTTAACTGAGTTTCAGGGTTGTGAATCCCAATCACTGACCAAATTGAGAGAGATAGGTGTCAATATTGGTACAGCCTAAAAACAATGACATAACAAATATGCCAAAAAAATGTGATTAATCAACATCGAACTGGCATGCTGAACACTGCTGGATTTTGTTGAGGTGGAGATCAGAGCACCTATGGACATGTCGGAGTGCTATGATGATAGTCCTCATATAACTGATAACATTGAAGTCTGAATTGGAATGAACAAGATGAAGAAAAATGAGTATTCACTCTCGCATATATGGCATTTACACTGTATGTCATTTAACAAACAAAATTGGAGCTTTCGAAGCAAGGTGTTACAGGAAAGTTCTTAGAACATCCTGGACAGAACAGGGAAAAAACAGACCTCCTACAAGACCTGAATATTGAGGAGCATTGGCTTATAAATAATATCATGTCTCGGAAGATGAAATAATTTGGCCTCGTTAAACATCACAGTGCTTTGGAGAGAATGATAATTGAATGCATGGTTCCTGGAGTACGAGGCAGGGGATGACCAAGATGAAGGTGGCAGCAGGAAATTACAGAAACCTGATGCAGGAAGAGGTGGGAGAACTTGCTAGAGACAGTTTTTCAGGCGAACTGTAATGAAAGCGATGTACCGCAAGGGACATGTTACTACTTGATCATATTGTAAATTCTTTTATTTTGTTGGTTTCTGTGAATGAAGGTTGATTTCTTGAATCTTGTACAAATTTGAATATACCAATTATGGGATGGTTGTTTTTAGCTTGACTTATCATTTATGCATTTATCTATGAAATACTGTATGCATTTATCTCTGACCAACAAGATATTTTTATTGTGCAACATATTAAAGTGGGCATCTGCAGCCTAGCGGTAGTGAGCTCGATCACAACCCTAGCATACCTGGTTCAAACTCAGGTGTGAGCAGTTTAGAAGCAAATTCATACTTATGGATTTTTACGAATGGTAAAAATAGACCTCACCGCTCAGAAAGCAATCGCAAACTACTGAACATATAAGTGGTGCCTAGAAAATCATAGATTTGTTCACTGTGGTTGATGGCAATGTCCTGAAATGATTTTCATTAATTTTCAACATATTGAAAGCATATTTTCTTATTAAGAATCTCATTGTAAACATGCATGCAAATAGGAAATGTTCAAATGTTACAGTAGGAGGTGTTTAGTCAGGTAATGTTCAGGAAGTTAAACACTATGAAAAACATGTGGCAAAGCACCAGCAAAATATTAAAATTAAAATACTGAGAACATGCGTTTTCCAGCTGGCTACTTATGGTTGTGAATTATGGACCATTACACAAACAACTAGTACGAAAATCCAGTCCTTCAAAACGAAATGCTGCAGAAAGATCCTACGAATACTATGGACAGAAAAATGAAAGAACACTGATGTCCTGAAAGAACAGAATGTTAAAGACAATTGGCTGATAAACAATATACGTTTACAGAAAAATTAGATATTTTCGTCACATCAAGCCTGGAGAGAACAATATTAGAGGACAGGGTCAGAGGATGCAGAGGCAGACCAAGAAGAAGATGGCTACAAAATATTAAAGAAACCATGAATATGACCATCAGTGAAGTGGGTGAACTGGCTAGAGACAGTGAATTTCAGATGCGCTGCAAAGAGAGCAACTTCCTATAAAAGATACACACCTTGATGATGAATGCTCTTCAGACATTTCTTCTTCTTCAGCGATCTCTGGTCATGTGCTTAATTTACTGTGGACCACAACTGGGCAGTCAGCTTCAGGTCTGTCAGGTTTCCCCAAAGCTTAGTTTTCAGGTCGATTGGGTGTGGCTACATGTTGCTTCTCAGCTCACACAGGAGAGGACAGTCTTGCAGGATATGCTCTGGTGTCTGTTCCACCTGCTGACACTGGCAGAGAGCTGTTTGACTTATTCCTAGTCTATATAAGTGTTTGTTGAATCTGCAGTGTCCTGTGCGTAGTCGAAATATAATGACCTGGTCTGTTCTGCTTAGGTCTTTGAGGGAGTCTTTTCCATAATCATATCCAGTGTTTGTCTTCCAGTCTACTGCAGATTTTCTCTGTATGAGAGTTTTGACCTCTTGAAAAGACAAGGATTGGTAAATTTGCTCATTGGCACTGCCCTCCTTAGCTAAGACATCGGCACTCTCATTGCCTGCAATGCCACTCTCTCTCTTTAGCCTGTTACGCCCTGGCGTTAGGCAGCAACAAACGTACACCATTCTTCCCTGTTCATGGCCTTCCTCTGTATTGTGTTCCAGCTATGATTCATTTCCTTCAGCTCTTGCTCTATCGTTCTCCTCCAGGTCGTCTTGGGTCTTCCACGCTTTCGCCTACCCTCTGGAGTCCATCTCAGTGCAGTTTTCGTGTCGGAGCCAGTCTCCATGCGCATCACATGTCCAATCCATCTCCAGCTCGTTTCGGATGATAGTGCCCATATTCTCTTGTTGGCACCGTGCAAGCAATTCTTGGTTCGAGATAGTAGTCCGCCAGTACACGCGTAAGATTTTTCGCAGACAAGTTGTATGAAAGGCGGAGAGTCTGGACATATCCTGTTCTGTCATTCTCCAGCATTCCGATCCGTACAGCAAAGTTGACAGCACACAGCTGTTATAGATACTAGTCTTGGTTCTGATGCTGTATTGGGCAGATTTCCAGGCGGTCTGAAGGGTCATGAATGCACTGCGTGCTTTACTCAGTCTGTTTTTAATGTCAGATCCAGCGCCTCCTTCATTGCTAATAACACTTCCAAGGTATGTGAAAGCGGTTGTATCTCGGAGGGTTTTACCTTCTAGTTTGACTGGTGCTGGGGTTGCTATGTTCAGAGTCATTACTTCAGTTTTCTTCTGATTTATTTTCAGCCCAACCATCTCACTATATTGTTTAAGGCGGCAGGTCTTTTCCTGGATATCTCTATGTGTATGAGATAGAGTGCGATGTCATCTGCAAAATCTAGGTCTTCCAGAGTGGATGTGAGCGTCCATCTAATACCTCTTGCCTTATCTTCCGTTGTTTTACGCATCACCCAATCTATGACAGTGTTGAATAATAGGGCTGACATAACACATCCTTGTCGCACGCCTGTTTTTACTTCAAACTTTAGTTCTGAAGTTTCAACACTGCATGCAAACTTGCTGTAGCAGCTTTTATAATATTTATAAAACACAGTGGGATTCCATACCATCTTAGGATACGCCATAGACTTTCCCGGTGTATGCTATCAAAAGCCTTTTCAAAATCTACAAAGTTGATATAGAGTTTGCTTTGCCATTCTGTGCATTGTTCTATGATATTTCTAAGAGCAAATATTTGGCCTATACAGCTCCGTCCTCTGCGAAATCCTGCTTGTTCCTTTCTCAGTTTCTTATCCACAGCGTCAGTAATACGTTGTACGATGATTTTGCTTAAGATTTTACTTGGGACAGAAAGCAGTGTTATTCCACGCCAATTATTACAATCGGCAAGGAGCCCTTTTTGGGTATCTTGATGATGACTCCTCTGTTCCATGCATCAGGTATTATTTGGGCATTCCATATAGTAGTAAACAAGGGTTGCAATATATTAGCTGCAAGTTCTGGGTCTATTTTGAATAGTTCTGCGTTTAAGTTATCATTCCTGGTGCCTTGTTATTCTTAAGAGATTTAATTGCTGTAATGATCTCATCCTGGCTGGGTGTTTCAATGCCAATTTCTAACTCCTCTGTTGGTTCTGGTATGTCTGCTACTACCGTTGGAGGTGGTCTGTTTAGCAATTCTTTAAAATGCTCTGTCCATCGTATTTCTTGTTCCTTTTCCGTTGTCAATAGTATTCCATTCTTATCCTTTATGAGAGTATTTGATCTTCTGTAATGTTTTCCGCTTATTAGCTTTGTAATTTTGTACACTGTTCCCTGATCACACTTTTTGCTGCTTCTTCTGCCTGTACTGCCAGGTCTTCAACATACATTCTTTTGTCGGCTCTCACAGCCCGCTTGATTTCTTTACTTGCGCTTTGTACTGTTCTTGGTATCTTGCTTTCAGTCTTTCGGACTTTGCTTCTAACAATTTTTTAATATTCTTCGCTGTCTATTATTTTCCATGTTGTTGGTGTTATCCATTCTTTTCTTTTCTTTGTGCGGTACCCTAGACATAGACATGTTTCACTGCTCTGCAATGCCACAGTGAGATGGAATCCACTGCAAGTGAATTTCTGCCTTTTCTGAAAGCTGAGCAAGTTTCAGACATTTAATACGAATAGGAATAGTGGCACATTTGGTGACAACGTGAAGGAGAGATTGAGGTATGTGGGAGAAGATGTTGGATGGTCTGACATTGTGGTTCAATAAGAAATTGGCATCAGAACTAGTAAGCTGTTCCACAGAGAGAGAGAGAGAGAGGGGTGTGTTATTACATCAGTACCCCTGACGGATGCGGTCAGTATCTATGTGTGCTGTTGAGTGGCACAGCCATGTTGTTGTCAATACTGGGCTGTGAACTCAGCACGCCAACTGTGCTACCAAGTGTGCTGTTGAGTGGCACAGCCATGTTGTCACAGTAATTTGATCAAACTCTTCCAAAATATTATACACACAGTATTATTTGTTTCATTATGAAGGTCCATCCATATTTTATTTCATCTGTCTGTAATGTCTGGATTAAGCCAAGTGATATTATTTGGCTTGACAGCCTAGGGAAGCTACCCTAGTAAATAAAAAGTTTCACAGAAATCGGATGTGTTAGCCTAATTGTTGACGCATAATTGGCACAATGTACAATTGCTCTTAGGATCAGATCACATACAAATCACAAAGAGCGGTTTAACAAGTGGAGCTTTCGAAGAAGGAGAGGCTTGACGGCATCATCAGTGGAGCATCTAGCCTAATAGATTAGATCGCGGCTCCACACAAGAGACCCGAGTTCAATCCCCAGTAAGGTCAAGGAGTGTTTTACTGTTAAGGATGTAAAGAAAAAATCCTAATCTGAACAATTTCGCACAACTCCACTAGCTGTGCAGCCATTATATTCCACATGCTCATGTTCCCCGCTGTCTTACACTGCCATAAAAAGCGGTATTACAGGCAGTAACCACCGTTTTTTTCTGGAGACAGCATCATCTCTAATACCAAAGTTCTGAGAGTTCATAATAACAAGACTTTACAGTGCCTCGTACTTTCATACCAATGTTTTATTAAAAGAAATCTCACTCTTAATTGTTCATTGTTGTATTTTTGTATTCACATTCTTGTTGTTCATGATTGCAATCTGTAATTAACTGGAGTGGAACGGATTAGCATAGTGTGTTTGCCTATCAACTCAGAACAGATTAGCATAGTGTGTTTGCCTATCAACTCGGAACGGATTAGCATAGTGTGTTTGCCTATCAACTCGGAACGGATTAGCATAGTGTGTTTGCCTATCAACTCGGAACGGATTAGCATATTGTGTTTGCCTATCAACTCGGAACAGATTAGCATAGTGTGTTTGCCTATCAACTCGGAACGGATTAGCATAGTGTGTTTGCCTATCAACTCAGAACAGATTAGCATAGTGTGTTTGCCTATCAACTCGGAACGGATTAGCATAGTGTGTTTGCCTATCAACTCGGAACAGATTAGCATAGTGTGTTTGCCTATCAACTTGGAACAGATTAGCATAGTGTGTTTGCCTATCAACTCTGAACAGATTAGCATAGTGTGTTTGCCTATCAACTCGGTCACTAGAGGGTTGGGGGTTCAATCCCATACTCGATGTTCCACATGTGAGGAAAGGAATTGGTCTTCCTACCTCCTGCACACTTCTTCTTTTGTCGTCACACTGCTACCGGGTTGTTGCCCAGTGTCGTGGTTTTCTGTTTTTGTCTTGCGCTGTTCTGGTGGCTTGTGTGATTGTTATCTTTGCTCCTTCACAGGATTCTACTACGCCATCTAACCATCTTTTCCGTGGTCTACCTCCTGCACGCTAGAGCCTAGAAATGTGAAATGACAGGTACTTCATACCATAAGGTCTGAAAAGAATGCAGGAAATTTTAATTCCAAAAATTAACTTGAACATATGAAATTATGGTTTCTGTAACTACGTTCTTTTTTAAATGGATGGGTACTACTGCCTTGTAGTTTAATTGGGGACAATCAAAGGCTAACCGAGCAAACCGTACACAAAACTGGACGGTAGGCAAACCAAGTAGTTAAAAAAAAAAAGACTTGTAACCTGGGCAGATGACGCTCAACAACCCGGGAGGGAAGGTTGTCTAAGGGTAGCTACCCTAAAGAAAATAGCAACCTGCTGCCTTGCAGGTGAGCTGGGGACAGCCCAAGCTGACGGAGAGCGAATCCAGTAAACGTTGGCTAAAACCGGGCACATCGCCGAAGTATAAGCACTGGAGCTCCAAATGGCGCTAAAGATGTGACGAAACACACCCATGCTAAGGCTGCATGAATTAGATTTCCACAGGAATAAGAAAATGTATGGGGAAATCCGGTACATCAGTCTAAGTGGTGATCGCGTGAGAGAGAGGGAAATGGATGAGTAGTTAATACAATCGCCAACCTGGAGGACCAGGATGACTACACGGTGTCCGCACTAACTTTGCAATCATTACATTTTCAGGCTCATGCCCCTCCCCCCAACCCTCATCTTACACCGCCATTAAAAGCGGTAACACAGGCAATAATGACAAGTTATTTAAAAAAGATAAAATTTTATAAAGACACAAAGAGTTGGAGAAGACCATTATGGAGGGAGGCATCCTGACAAAGAGTTGGAGAAGACCATTATGGAGGGAGGCATCTGACAGAGTTGAGAAGACCATGGAGGAGGATCTGACAAAGAGTTGGAGAAGACCATTATGGAGGGAGGCATCCTGACAAAGAGTTGGAGAAGACCATTATGGAGGGAGGCATCCTGACAAAGAGTTGGAGAAGACCATTATGGAGGGAGGCATCCTGACAAAGAGGAGAAGAATAATACCACGGATTCAGGATGTGATTAATGATTTGAGCATGATGGCCGCAGAGGTTGGGCAAATGCGAGAGAGAGAGAAATTCCGAATGACTGTTAGGGTGGCAACTCTCTGCTCAGGGCAAGCTATTTTATGTTGAATGAGAAAAGGGGGCTTAGAACACAAAGTGGCAACGGTAAAATCAATGAGACACTTGGCCGAAATTATTGGGATGCGCCTGTCCTATATTCCGTAAGTGTTTCTGAACCAGTGTATCTAAAATGCTTTGATATAGACACCACGTGCTGAGAATTCCTGGCGCAAATACGTGAAATGTTCCACTGTAACAAAACAAGAAGAACTCGCATAGACGAGAATCGTCGTGCCGTTGGGGTGCAGAGAAAGCGAACTGCTCGAAAATACAGAACACACAACATCCACATGTCTAGCCTCGATCGCATATGCCGCACCTGTGGTAGAGGATTGTGTTCGAGTATTGGGCACTACGGTCCCCTCTGCACACACTAGAAAGGTGCAACAATACATGGTTGAGGCCGTTGTCATCATCGCTTGCTATTACAATTTATTATTATGAACCGGTGCACAAAGTATTCCCGTTCTCGACGCAAACCACACAGATCGCAAATTGTGGTTAAAATGGTTGATAAGAACGAATAGAAATAAGAATGAAAGACATGACCTAGAAAGAAAATTGTGGACAGCCTGCCTTCATGGCAAGGAAGAGTGTCAACAACAGAAAAGATAGTCAGTATTGAGGGCAGACGTTTGGGGAGATTCATGATTGTTTACGCCAACCGGCATGGCATATGATGATAATGTTGATGTTCCTCATCCAGAGCGGTCTCACTGAATAGGCGTATCAGCTTCCTTTGGTCCTGCTCTCATTTGTAAACCTATGGGTCCCTCTCACTCTCTCCACCCCTCCCGTCTCACAGAATAGGCGTATCAGATCTTTAGTGCTGCGATTTGTAGACCTATGGGTCCCTCTCACTCTCTCCACCCTCCTCGTCTCACAGAATAGGCGTATCAGCTCTTGGTCCTGGTCTCCGATTTGTAGACCTATGGGCCCTCTACTCTCTCCACCCCTCCCGTCACACAGAATAGGCGTATCAGCCTAGTACTGCGATGTGTAGACCTATGGGTCCCGTCCACTCTTTCAATCCCCCTACCCTCTTCTCACAGAATAGGCGTATCAGCTCTTCGGTTCTGCGATTTGTAGACCTATGTGTACCGTCCACACTCCCCACCCCAGCCCCAAACACAAGAACAGCAGACGTAAGCAACCTATGTCACAAACGATTGCTGTGGTATTCATTATAGGAAACATTCCCGGATATAACGGCTGAGTGAACAGAGCGAAACTATCGATCGCTTCTACACAGACAGACAGACATCACAAACACAACAGTTGAAATAAAAAGACAATAGATGGATTTCATAATGAATCATTTAATATCTTGTGTAGGATATTTTGGAACAATTTTGTTGATTGGTTTCGTTTCTCGTGAGAGTACGGCGTTATGTTATGTTATGTTATGCGATCGACGTCATTGCACATTGGGCATTCCCTTGCGCGCTGTGTCCTCCGCCCAGCAGCCATACCAAAGTCCACCTGCTCACACTGCACATGAGAAGTTGATTAAAGTAAATGCTCTTTCGCTACCCTGTCCAGACTTAACTCCCAATTCTCGCAATAGACACACTGTCTCCTTCTTCAGCGATCTCTGGTCATACGCTTAGTTTACTCTAGACCACAAGCTTGGCAGTCAGTCTAGTCTTTGTAAGTGTCCCAGTGTTTGAGACTCGTCATTATCACATAAATGATTGCGCACTGCATTGATTTCATCAGCTTTGTCTATACTTCTGCCAGCTTGAGTTGTGGCATTATTTGCAAGAAAGGTGTCTCGTATCTTCTCTGACAGTTTTAGTAAAAACCTCTCTGTTATGTGCAAGGTGCCGAACATCTGATAAATCCATTTGCCATTGTTGATAAGAACGAAAGGGAGTTCTCTTTGCGTAGAGGTTTAGCGCTCGTCTCTCGTGCCAAATGTTCGCTCCCTAGTGGAGCCATCTGGACACTTTCCCAGAGATCCCTGATCTCAGTGCAGGTGAGATCGAGTTCCTAGTCTTATCGGAGACGGACGATACAAAGTAGGTCCTGTGTTCAATTTGAACACGTAAAAGAACCCTTGGCAGTTCAAAGTTGAAAAGAGCAGGCTGGAAAGCTGGTTGGCAGGTTGTCCGATGCAAAATTCATAAGAAAAGATTACAAATAAAATTATTCCAAAAATATCTTCAAAATTAATTGGGACCCTCACCGGTGCTACGGAGTTCGTCACTGCAGCTGGATCTTCCTGTTTAAGAAAGAGATCGGAGCACAAATGATTACTCACTGAAGTGCAATGATGATGGTCTTATCAATCAATCAATCAATCAATCAATCGATTAGAACAAAAACAAAGAAGAATGAAAGACATGACAAAGAACGTAAATTTAGGATAGCCTGCCTTCATGGCACGGAAGAGTATCAACATCAGAAATGATAGCCAGTACTGAGTGCAGACATTTGTGGAGATTCATGATTATCTACGCCAGCCGGCACTGGGATTCATCATCCCAGCTCATACATGGGGGTCAATGATGATTTTGCAATATAGTCGTGAACTAAACAAAAAATGTAGACTTAGTTGTACTATTGTTTTAAAATAACTTACATTACAGTTAAAGTAAGCTGCCTTGTCATAATGTCATCTCCCATTTCACGTCCAGGCTTCGGACTGACAATGGCGGAGCTACTTGGAGACGTTCTTTTCAAATCGCTATTTCTTCGGTACAATGTACGTGTGTTAACATATGTGGTAGGGAAGTATCACTACAATAAAATGCTCTTTTCTCTGGTTCTTGTATACTGTGGTACAGATGACCCTTATGTACCTCTGAGGAAATGCGAATATTGTATTAATGACACTTTTTACATTGTAACTTCAAACTCATTAGAAATGTTATATCAATGTCTGTTTTGAGAAGTCAGCAATATGACTCAATAGCTTCACACTAATTTCGATATATGCCTTTAACTAAAAGTCAGTGTCGCACTTATGGCGTCATTTGTTTACCAAAGTCAACCACGAATTGAATTGGTGCAAAGAAAATGCAAGAATTGATTTGAAAAAACCCATGGATTTCGTCTTGAATATTGCTGTTTTTGTCAACAATGGCTGTAAACATTAGTTTTCTCTAACCATGCCAATGGATGCGTAAATTATATAGCACAAAGAAGACGATTTATAGATGGTATTATTGTTCGAATGGCAAAAAATCTTTTTGTAGCGTCGGGAAAATGTGTAGCTCATATGGAAGTTTTCAAGTTATTTAATCAAATGCAAGGGCGGCTCGTCATTAAGAGCCAGTGGGGTCCGGCACCATCAAACATTTTGAATAACGTGTACTTATTAATTTTAGAAATTATTTGTTAATATTTATATTATTTAATATCCAACTCTCTTTAGTATCAAGCTGTTGCAGAACAGAAGCATTTGTTCTTTTCCTGAAAGGGTAATAACTTCCCGGAATAGGCAAATAATAGTAAATACTCCAAAAACTTTTGACAGGCTCCACCAAGAAAAATGACCACGAGCCGCCACTGATCAAATGGTTACAGAGATGCAAATTTGTATCTGTGGACATGACAAGTTGAACGAACTGTAGTAATTATTGCCACGACAGAAGAACACTTACAGAAGCGCGTCAACAAATGAAATAACACATGTAAAGATCACAACGTAAAAATTAACGTTGAAAACTGAAGTTATGACAAAATCAGGAGATGGTAAGAAAACAAATATCTTCATTGCAAACCAACAACTGTGACATACAAGTGAAAAACTTCACGTATTTGGAAAGCTCGGTAACAACAGATTTGCAACAAAGCAAACCAAATGATAGAACAAATGGCGCCTTTAAAAATGCAAACATGTCACCATGAACACAAAAAGAGCAATGTTCAACACGATCTTTATCTCCACATTATGTTACCGGTGCCAAATCTGGTTACTGACAACAAATGATAGAAGAAAACTAGTCACGACAGATATGAAGTGTCTACGCAGAATTCTGGGTGTAACAAGAAGAGACCGGTTGAGAAATGAAGACATCATCATCAAGGTGCGTATCCTTTATAGTACGTTGCTCTCTTTGCAGCACATCTGAAATTCACTCTGTCTCTTGCCAGTTCACCCACTTCGTCGATGGTCATGTTCATGGTTTCTTTAATATCTTGTAGCCATCTTCTTCTTGGTCTGCCTCTGCGTCCTGGGACATTGCACTCTAGTGAAATGAAGACATCAGGAAAAAAGTGGGTACAACATCAGTACAAAACTTCATCAAGAAACAACAAATTAAATGGTTCGGCCACGTAAGCAGATTACCAACAGAGAGTGCACATCAAAGAGCAATTCTGCTCCGATACAATGGGTACAAAGCAAAAGGTGGACCTCAGAGATAACAGAGGCGACGAAAAACACTATCTACGAAGCGCATACAAGGGTCCGTTTTAGAAATCTCTTCTTGACCTAACGCTGTGAGGCAAACAGGATTCGAGAAAAGAAAAGAAAAGGTAAGAACAGATGAAAGAAACAACACCGACATACAGCAAAGATGCAATACATAGCAAGCCAAAGCATCGGCCAAATTACACTGATACTCAATTGCAAACATGTATCTTTACACACAAAATCTTTACACACAAAATCTTTACACACAAAATCTTTACACACAAAATCTTTACCAAAATCTTTACACACAAAATCTTTACACACAAAATCTTTACACACAAAATCTTTACACACAAAATCTTTACACACAAAATCTTTACACACAAAATCTTTACACACAAAATCTTTACACACAAAATCTTTACACACAAAATCTTTACACACAAAATCTTTACACACAAAATCTTTACAATCAAAATTACAAAAAATCAGATGAAGAAAAACTTGACATACAAAATGCTATACATACAAAAATCATTTACACTGAATCAATTGCAAACATATCTTTACACACAAAATGATCTTTAACAACTTACCATGATCTTCTCGACTTTTCCAACTTTTGAAATCAGTATCAAAATTGGACATTTCTATCTATATCCACTTCGTGACCCGATTGACACATAAAGCTTCCTCAAGAGACCTCCACTGTTGCCGTTCTGCTGCCTTTATACCAATCGTCTCCCACGTCAGGCCACACACACTCCTTTAATTCTCTCTCCACCGTTCTTCTCCATGTTTCCTTTGGACATCCAGGTCCTCTCTTCCCATACACTGTCCATTTGAGAGCTGTCCTAGCCAATGCCCCCACTGGCATACGACATACATGTCCAAACCACCTCCACCTTCGTCTCTTAATGATGGTCCCCAAGGATGCACAGTCTGTTCGTTTCAAAAGCTCCTCATTTGTTATGGTATTTGGCCAAAAAATTTGTAGGATTCTTCTTAAGCATTTATTATGAAATGTCTCCAACTTGTGTATTATGTGTTGGGTCATTTTCCAGCATTCACTACTGTACAACAGCACTCCCAGTACACTTACAGCAAATGAAAAAAGAAAATGACAAAAACAGATATGAAATGTCTGCGAAAATTAGCGGAAGTAACATGGAGAGATAAGACTTTAGAAAACTGAGACTATGAGACGAGGGAAAAGTACAAGTGCTTTAGCATGTTATTGATTGATATGACCATCATCATTGCACGTTGTGAGTAACCATGTGTGCTCATATCTCTTTCTTACGCAAGAAGATCTCAGGTACGGTGCACGAACTCCGTAGCACCGACGAGGGTCCCGATGTAATTTTGAAGATGGTGAAGATATTTTGTAGGAATTTTATTATTGATCTTTTCCTAATGAATTTTGCCCAGGCAGCGGCTTTCCAGCCTGCTCTTCTCCATTTTGAGCTGCCGATGGTTCTTTTACGTGCTCAAATTGAACAGGGTACCTGCGTTTTATCGTCCGTCTCCGATAGGATTTTAACTCGGTTCTCACCTTAACTGAGATCATGGATCTCTAGAAAAATATCCCGATGGCTCTACGAGGGAGCGAACCGGTTACCATTGGCACGAGAGGCAAGCACCTAACCTCTGCGCTACCAACGGTTCGGTCATGTAACACGATTACTGCCCAACAGTATACCACAAATTAACAAGCACTACTATTCAGACCCTTGTCAATCCCGATCAGAATGCGAGTTATTCAGTGCTACATAGAACCAATATTGACATACGCATGGACAATGAACACACAAATCGAAAAATCTCTGAGGGCCACATAAATGTGGTTTTACAGAAGAATAATGAGAATTCCATGGACTGCTAAAATGACTAATGTTGAGGTGTTGAATTATTAATGAGATCAAGACAGAGAGAGCTTATCATCAATATAAGAAAAAGGCAGTCATTTTGTTCGGACATGTGATGAGGAGAGGAGGTTTAGAACACATTGTGACAACCGGTAAAATCGAGGGTAGACGAGACAGAGCAAGACAGAGAGAGAAAATTTTGGATAGCCTGACTTCATGGCACGGTATAGCGTCAACATCTGAGTTGATAGCAAGCACCAACGAGATTTGTGGAGATCCATGATTGCCTACGCCAGCCGGCACGGCCACCTGATGATGACTATTCAGACACAACAACTTCGAGACCAAAGGTGCCCACGCAAACGATGGACTTAGAAATAGCAGAAGAAGTAGAGTAGAAACACCATATAAGAGGCGCTCTCGATGGAACTCGCCAGAACTCTTTGCATACCATGAACGCGAAAGACATAACAGGAATAGATGATAGATAACAAAGTTCATGTTATATGCCAGATAAGTAACAGTGAAAAAAACAGCCTTGGTAAAACTCCCACAAATAGATTTAGATGCAAACTATGATACTATAATAGAATTAGCATGCAATTATAGACACGAATATATCGTTATTAATAAGTATAAAGTAAGGATGCATTTTTTTGATGGATAAAGTGCGACAAAAACAAATTCAATTGAAAGATGTGTAATCAATGAGTGCACCCGGCCAGCAGGATACACCGAACGACTGTAGGGGTGTACGTTTCAGCTACTTCTGAGAAATGTAATTACTCGTTACTTTTGCAAAAACTACTCGTTATTATACACAATGCGTGGCGATGAGGTTTCTCCTGGATTTTCCGACCATGGAGTATAGACTCGAGATAGCTAGAGCACGTGCGTATCTCATAATAAGTGTTACAAAGGATAACCCACTGCATAAGCTACTCAACAACAGTGGTGGAAATCAGTTAAAGCGGGGCGAGTCGTGTGTTGGTCGAGCTGTATAAACTGTTCAGCTGGTATGCGGGTTCACAAATATCGACCATCGGGAAGAATGGATACCGGTGCCTTCAATATACGGAAACACCTTCCGACCATCATTAAATTCGACAAAGGTTGCAGAGAGAGGAATCTCGTGTTGTGGGATGCAGACGTTAAAGCCATCATTGACGAAAACTGTAATGAAGGTTGCGTTGAGATTTATACGGATGGATCGGTAGTTCGTCAAGAAAAGTCCACATGGACCTTCTCTGCAAGCTCATGCGGCAGAATGGTCAAGAAAGCCATTGGTGCATTTAGTATGACAACAAGCAGCATGACAATGGAGGTACTGGCAGTGACTACGGCACTACTCTGACTGGAGTCACAAAACTACACTCATGCGTGCATTCTGAGTGATTCATTGAGTATAGTTCGAAGGGTGTAGGCTGGTTCGGTGTGCAGACAATGGACTGAATCACTACAAGCGTCAACAATTTGCGGAATTACACATATCTTCGTTCCGGTGCACATGAGTGTCGATGGCAATGAAAGAGCAGGCGAGAGTTGGAAAATGACTAAAGATATAGAAAGCAAGTTGAATGCATTTGAAAATAGATGTCTACGAAAAATAATGAACATAAAATGGAACGAATTCAGGAGAATTGATGAAATGAGAGAAACGTCTGGTCAACCACTAGTGACAACTGTTATAAGAAAGAGAAGATGGAGATATGTTGGACACACCTTGAGGAGAAATAATCAACGAATATGAAAGCAGGCATTGAAGTGGGATGCAAAGGGTTCAAGAAAGAGAGGTCGACCTAAGAAGACCCTGAAGCGAACTTTGCTGAGAGAGGCAGGAAATATCGGTCTCAGTTCCATGGAGGAGATTGAGCGAGTAGCCCAGGATAGAGGGGTATGAAGAAATTACTTGCAGGTCCTATGTAACGTATAACCGTACGAGAGGAATTATTATTTATTATTATATCCTTATTAAAAATATATAGACTGAAACTCAGCATTTACCCTCTTTTGCTTCACGCACACTATTTCTGGGGCCAGTTTAAAATATATCTATCTAAGATGTAACATTGCTACCTTTGATCTCTATTGCAATGATAATTGCCAAAACAATTATGTCATTTTCATTCAGCCAGAATATATATATATATTCATTCTTACGCTGCCAAACTACTTCCCAGATAAACGAGGACTCTAGATTAAATTAGTCCGTTTAATTATCGATTGAATCCCCAATTTGATATAAAAATACACTGTAGTATAAAATTATATAAAATAATGATAATAAATAACAAACCATCATAGAAAAAGATAAATCTTAGGAATTGTCCCTGCAATAATACATCTTGTCTACAGCAGTTTTCTTTCGTACAGTTGTGAGTTGTCAACTGAGTTGAGTGAAACACGTAAAAACATTTTTAACAATAACAAAGTTACAAAGTACTAGAGATTTACAAAATACAAAAACAATTACAATACACAGAAACGTTTCGACCAAATTTCTTATATCAAGCAAAGAATACAACAGAAGTGTAGAATTTCACTTCTTTCACAGTACACTATATATATAATGAAAATCGTGGCATATTCGTTACAAGACGTAGCCATCAACCACACCAAATGAGTTGTTTTCTACGTTTACCGCAGAGATTATATATTACAAAATCACCTAAAATGTATACGACGCTCTGCTCTCATTCACAAGTTTGTGGTTTTTTAGTTGTCGTGCGGGTAACGCATGTTCAATTTGCGTTCCAGACAAGTTTTAAATAAAAATCTTCTCCAGGCGCTCCTGTCGTCTGATGTGTTCGAAATATTTAATTGTCCTTGATTTTATATTATTTAATAGCCAACTTTCTTTAGTATCAAGCTGTTGCAGAACAGAAGCATTTGTTCTTTTCCTGAAAGGGGTAGTAACTTCACGGAATAGACAAATAATAGTAAATACTCCAAAAACCACGATTTTCCCGAAATTTTTGCAGAGCTCCAGCAAGGAAAATGATAACAAGCCGCCACTGACAACAGGTATGTGGGTAGGCTCATCAATCCAAATCGAACTATTACGGTTAGTCGTTTGGCGCTGCTGGGGATAATGGGAAGAAGAAGGAGCACCTATGGACATGTCCGGAGTGTAATGAAGATATTCTAAACTGAAACTCGTTACTAAATCGTTACTCAGACATTGTTGATCATTTGTTTAGTTTTCGTTAGTCGTCGGATGATCACCACTGCACATAGAACCAATTAGTTTGTCAGAGTTTATCATCAGGACAAGAAACATACTTTGCTGGAAATCTATCGCAGAAAACGTTCCATGTACACGCGCTGTTGATCCAGTCGTTTTAAAGTAACGAATACTTTTTCATTGGTGCTTTTTGATTCTCTCGGACACAGATATATATTCGAGTAACGAACAGTTACTATTTGCATATCAATAACCAACAGTCGTAGAACACTGATCGAGGGTGTGTATCGATAGTGTCGTCTTGACGGTATCAACATTGAACTGGTAGAAGACGTGAACAAGTTCTCGCTGCTTTTATATTTTGCACTTAATCATTGGATATAGATCGCCATGCCTGACGTTGAGCAAATGCATCTAGAGGATGCTCTGGAGGATAGTCCTCAAGTAAGTGTCAACAACTGTAATAATAGAATGGTATCACTAGCAGCAGTGAGGACTAGTGACTCGGTGAGTCAATCCAAAGCCTATTATTAGGCTAGCCGCTATATTACTAGTATTACTTATGATTGGCAACTGGTCAATATCATTTATCATGACGGTAAACTCAGACTGTACTCAGGATATTGCAAGTCAGTCGTCGTCCATGGAATCCCAGGCACATTAATGAAAGTTGGAAATTTTTTATATAGTAGGTAGTTCTGTAATAAATAATATAATAAAAATGAATACACGATTCACACTGTGACTGTGAGCTCCAACTGAGCGTAGTGTCACTATTATCTTCTTCTTTAATGATCCAGTGGCGCTTTGACTCTTGCTCTTCGTCCCAATGCTAGTTAGTGGTATGGTATCTGAATGTGTTTGTAAATTGTTTTGTTCAATATAATGTCAATGAGTCCTATTTATCTGGCCTTGGAGGAAGAAGGATCTTGACTTCCTGACATCATCTAGCACTCTAAGAGTGAATCTTGGCACCTGATGAGGTGGTGGTAAACGGTTTTATGATGATGTGCACACACACACAGCTGGCACTCTGGAGTGTGTTGTGGTTGAATTTTGTTGATGTGATAATGGAATGGTATTATGTGTTGGGTTTGGGAAAATGTTGATCTTAAATTGGGTTGCTCCTGAGTCTACTCCTTATAAAATGTTACTCTGATCTCTCCTTGTAAAATGTTGTCTTTATTGCATCTCACCATTTCTCTAAAATGTTTGCTCTGATCTCACTCTTTGTAAAATGTTGCTCTGATCTCACCTTGTAAAATGTTGCGTCTCTGATTCTTTTCCCCCTTGTAAAATGTTGCTCTGATCTCACCTTGTAAAATGTTTGTCTGATCTCACCTTGTAAAATGTTGGTCTGATCTCACCTTGTAAAATGTTGCTCTGATCTCACCTTGTAAAATGTTGCTCTGATCTCACCTTGTAAAATGTTGCTCTGATCTCACCTTGTAAAATGTTGCTCTGATCTCACCTTGTAAAATGTTGCTCTGATCTCTAAATTCTTCCCTTGTAAAATGTTTTGCTATTTATCTCACCTTGTAAAATGTTGGTCTGATCTCACCTTGTAAAATGTTGCTCTGATCTCACCTTGTAAAATGTTGCTCTGATCTCATCTTGTAAAGGGGCTGATTATCAACTTATAATGATCAAATGTACATTGTCTTGAAAGTTCAACAAGAACTTTGGCTAACACTACACTCTTATAATAAATAATAAATTGATGCAGAAATCACAAATTAACTCTTTCCACGCGAGTTATTTCTCAATTTTAAGCAGTTAATTCAAGGAGGTAAAAACAAAAAACTATCGCAACTACTCGTTAATAAATAAACATACATATATTATTATATACTAAATTGAAGAAAACTGGACAACCTAATAAAATAACAAGGTTAAAGATTAGTATAAGTAAAACAGTAGAAGTAAAACTAGAAAGACTTCTTATAAGGGAAGCAACTCTATGGCGCAGTGTGTGGCTAATAGCGTGCAACAGTCTTCCGTCGTGGCGCAGTGTGCGGCTTAAAGCGTGGAAAGAGTTAACTCTTAACCATTGGCAGGTTTTTAAGGTTTTTCGATATTTTTGATGCCCTGCTCTATATTTAGCAACCATACAAATTCTTTGCATTGAAAATAGGCATGTTATATATGGTTGAAAAGCAAATTTGGGATGGGCTATCAGGATATCTGGTTTTAACATAAGTGTGATATAATTTATGATATCCGTGACCTACTTATGGAAAGTCTAAAAATAGATTATTCTACCAATGACAAATTTTTTACAGTCACAAAGAAGGAAAAAAATAAGTATGACGAATATAATGGAATCTATTATTACAGTCTTTTAAAGACTGTTATCGGGCATCTTGCAAACAGACTAAAGTGACACAGGCACAGAATGTTCATTTGACCCAAGCATAGATATTTCAAGAATCACTGGTGTCTTCATCAGGACAGTAGTTTTGAGTTATTAGAATCCATTTTATCACATATTTGGGGCTTTTTGGCTGGAGCAATTTGGGCGTTTCTACAAAATGGCAAGTTGGAAATGAGATGTGCTACAGTCAACGTGATTAGACATCTAAAAAATATATAATTAATTTTTTTATTATTTTTATTAGATTATCATATGTTCTGCTTTAGATAACATACATTTTACCAACTTAAATGCAAAATAGATACAAAATTATGGCCACTTAAATAGGCATGTAGCATCGATCATAAATGATCGAAATCCCAATATCCCAATGGTTAAGGGTTAATGATGTTTCCTGTGTTAAACTGAGGGAGGGGGAATGTAATGAGAGTTATATATATATATATATATACACACATGGCCTTTTTCATCTTTACAGACGATCAATTGGCAAGTATGTTATTGGGACCACTTCTGAATTTGTGTTTATCTTTTTTATTAAGCTTGTTCCTAAGTCTGTTCAAAAGATTCTGCACCTTTACATAATGTTGTTATCCATATAACTCTGCCATCATCTAGTTTTTCCCAATTGTTGGTGCAGAAAGAGTTCTTCATTGTGGACTTACAGACATCCTTATATCTGAGCAGTGGTCTGCTTGGTGCCTCTTTTTCTGAAAGTTCAAAGAACCCCTGTTGGGTATGCATTTTTCCCATTCTTCTCACGTCTTAGTTATCTTAGTCTTCTACTGTTGCAGTGTTACTATTCTTTGCTCCTCTTGTGAACCCCGGCAACACACATGCGTATCAACGCCTCTTTATGTGTCCAAAGTATTTTGTTTGATTTTCATTTCCTGTAGTAATTCTTTCTTTATTACTAGCTATTCTGGAGCGTCTTTATTTGAATGTTGTTCTGTACATGATATACTACCTATTCTTCTGTATATCCACATCTGAAAAGCATTAATTCTGTCTTCAAAATGCTTTTTCGCTGTCTTTGTTTTTGAACTATACAAAAATATAGAGTAAATATCTATTCCATGAAACAGATTGATACCCAGGACAGAGCTCTATGGAGAAATTGCTTGCAGGCCCTATGTAACGTTTAATGGTACAAAAGGATATATAAATATCAATATCCTCTTTGTATCCCGTTTGACACATAATGCTTCCACAAAAGATTTCCATTCCTGCTATTCTGTTGCTTTTCTATTAAATGTTTCCCACATTAGGCTACAATCTTTCAGTTCTCTTTCCACTATTTTTCTCCATGTTTACTTTGGACGTCCAGGCCTTCTCTTCCCATCCTCTGTTCATCACAGAGCTGTCATTGCCTCTACTAACATACAACACTCATGACTAATCCATCTCCACCTTTGTCTTTTAACGATGGTCTCCAAGAATGCCCATTTTGTTTGTTTTAAAAGATTTTCTTTGCTATCAGAGATGGTTTAGATGCTTACTCTTCTGCCTCTGTTATGTCAGTAGGTACAAGCGAATTTGGGAGGTTTAGAAACTGGCTGTAATATCACTTTTTGTGATACAGCTTGAGAAGAAATGATCAAAGAATATCAAAGCAGGTATTGAAGTGGGATACAAAGGGTTCAAGCAAATGGTTCAAGAAAGAGAGGATGACCTATGGAGACCCTGAAACGAACTTTGCTGAGAGAGGTAAGAAATATAGGTCTCAGTTCCATGGAGGAGATTGAGCAAGTTGACCAGGATAGAGCAGTATGGAGAAATTGCTTGCAGGCCCTATGTAACGTATGAGAGAAATTATTATTATTAATATAGCTTTTTAGGATGATGTAGGGCAGAGGGAGGGGAAATATGAGCATGAGGAATTTAATGGAACATGGCTAGTGCAGTCACAGAAAAACTGATCAGGTTAGGATTTTTCTTTATGCCCCAGACAGAAAAAAACACCTTAGCCTCACAGGGGATTGAAGCCAGCGCTCTAATTCATTCGGACAGATGCTCCAGAGTAAATCTTGCACTTGATAATCCTTATCTTTAGCCTATTTGTGATCTGTAACATCTAGTTTTATGTCTTACTTTTGATTTCAGACTCGTCATCTGTTGTCAGTGTTTGAGAAGGATGCCATGTTGCTGAAGAAGTTTACTCACAACATGCACAATTGTTGCCAACGGATAATGTCTGCTCAGGTTAGTCATGCATGTTAATTTTTTTTTCGTTACACAAGATCAGTTTAGTGACAAGCTTTGCTCAATGACTAGCCGTAGGATCGCTAGAGTGATGAAAAAAATATTATATGTTTTTATGTTAATGCTGGCGTCTGTAATAGAGAAGTTAATAACACGCTGCGTAGTGACCTTCTTCTGCGATCAACTTCTGCTATGCGACTACTCCGGTATGTGTCATAAACAGGGTGTTGCACTTGAGGTCTTCACCGGTCTCCCATAGTTTCTTTTGTAAGGTTGTTTCTGTTGGCCAGATTTCCATTCTCACGCAGCTCAGGCTGGGGCAGTCTTGCAGGATGTGCTATGCGGACTGCTTTGGTCTTCCATAGGTCCAGGCAGCCGAGTCCCTGAGACCCATTCTCTGGAAGTGTGCTCTGAGACCACAGTATCCTGTTTAAGTCTGAAGACTGTGGTATGCGCTTTTCTGTTTAGTGTATTTATAATGTCATGCTCTGGGTTGTATCCTCCATTTGTTTTTCTCCACATAATTTTTCTGGATTGTGCTGTAGTGACCATGTGCCCTGGATATTCCAGGACCTGAGATGTGCATGGTCCAAAAATATTTTGTTTTGATGTGTATAGTGTACATGGTTAGACTAGAGGAAACTGTGGTCCTTTACTTTCGTATCTAAATTAGAAAAACTTATGAAGTCAGAGTAAGACTTGTCTGAATGGTGAGGCGCACTGGCGATATGGAAAACAAACCTTCAAGCAAAAATCAGTCAAAGGCGCCATATTAGACATCATGACTACACCTGAAGTTATAGTTAAGAAATTTAAAATGGTAAATTTGTCCTCTTCACCCTCCTCGTCCCCCTTCCTTCCTCCCGGGAGGCATAGGTCCACAACCTAGTTATTCCAAGTGTCCTATCCAAAGCTATCTTATCCAGGTATCTTCACTCTCTCCCTATTTTCCTGCATTCGTTTTCCAACTCCCGCCACCAGGTGTTCCTGGGTCTTCCCTTACTGGCCTGTTTCGTAATGCTGTCAGGATGTTTCCTTAGTGTATGTCCTATCCATCAACACCTTCTGCCCCTTGTCTCTTGTTCCACCTGCCGTTGTCCCACTCTATCCCACAGTTCTATGTTTGTAGTCCTATCATACCATCGCACATAGAGTATCTTGTGCAGGCATCTATTGCTGAATGTCTGCAATGTTTGGTGTTCACCTTAGTTGTTCTCCATGCCTCCGCTCCATACAGAAGGACAGCCTTGCCATTTGAGTTTAAATATCCATATTTTACTTTTATTACTGATCATTCTTGAGCTCCATAAATTCTTCAAAATAGCTAATGGCAAGTGTTGTTTAGTATTGAATAATACAATATTTTGTAACGTGATACTACATAAATGGTGATTTTATGTAGTATCGTATTTCCTATTGACTTAAAAGTACTCGTAAAAAATGTTCATTATTAACAGACTCTACATGAATTGAGAGCCGCTGTAGCGTAGTTGTTAGTGAACTCGCTTCGCAAGCCTGGTGGTCTGGGTTCAGCTCCCGCAATGAGCGTGGAAATTTTCCCGACCGCAACGGCTCTCAGGTTGACCCAGCCTCAACTGGGTACCAGACATGCTCTGGGAAAGTAAATGCGTCCGGTGTGATGCTGACCACATCACCCATCGTGTGCCAACGGTCAATGAAAATACAGGCCTAACACTGTATTGACCTATATACCACAAGGTACGAAAGGGTTCCTTTACTTACTTTTTTTACTACATGAATTAGAGCATTTATCTGCCCATGTGTTGCCAGGGCCACTGGGGGGAGCAAAGAATAGTAACACTGCAACCTACAATGCATGTAGTAAGAGGCAACTGAGGTAGGTGCCTAGGGAAGCTACAATAGTAAATAAAAAGCGTAGCAGAAATCTGATGTGCTGGTTTACTTGTAGGCGCATAACTGGCACAACGTACAATCACTCTCAGGCTCAGATCACATATAAATCACAAAGAGTGGTTAACCAAGTGGTCAATATGGAGTGTTAGAAGAAGAAGAAGATAAGTTATATGAGAACTATCATCATAGCACTCCTGACATGTCCATAGATGCTGTGATCTCTTCCTCAACAAATCCAGCAGCGTCCAGTGGTCTAGGTAGACTACCAAGAGTGAGCCTCAAAGAGCAATGTTGCTTCGATACCATGGATACAAAGCAAAAGACCATCCATGGAAAAGGTGGAACTCTGAAAAAAATAGAGGCGGTGAAAAACACTGTTTATGAAGCGCACACAAAATCCCGTTCTTGAAGTCTCTTCTTATCCTGACGCTGTGAGGTAAAACATGGTTAGATGAAAGAATTTACACCTGAACGTACAACTGGCATAAAAGTATGAACACGACACAGAACTCCTGCCCAATTAATCAATCTTTTTGCATATTTGGTATGTCGTTCTTTTCATGCTGCACCAATATCGCCACCCATCTTTCTCAATCTGGTCAGCGACTGAGATTCAACTGAAACTACTCTGTTCGAAAAGACCCTCTCAATGCATTAAGAATGTCATTTTGGTCCATTGTAGCTCCCTCTGATGTGCTGATATTAAGGGCAACAGCGACAGGAACATTGTCTATGAATATGGGTGATGTACTAGGATCAGTTGATGAGCTTCTGCTAGAAGCAGAAACGGCAATGGATGGATCACGAGAATGAAGAAGTTTGCAATTTAGCGTGGAGGGATGAGAAAGGGACAAATGAGATGTATGTGTAGCCTGCGAGCGACAGGAACAGTCAGCATGCATGCCCTTTACCTTCTGCTGAATTAGACTAAGCACCAATGGACATTCTTCTTTCTTCTTTAGCCTGTTACGCCTTGGCGTTTAGGGCACAACAACGCACCCCATTCTTCTCTGTTCATGGCCTTCCTCTGTATTGTGTTCCAGCTATGATTCATTTCCTTCAGTTCTTGCTCTATCGCTCTCCTCCAGGTCGTCTTGGGTCTTCCACGCTTTGCCTACCCTCTGGAGTCCATCTCAGTGCAGTTTTCGTGTGGAGCCAGTCTCCATGCGCATCACATGTCCAATCCATCTCCAGCGGTGTCTTCGGATGAAAGTGCCCATATTCTATTGTTGACATTGTGCAAGCAATTCTTGGTTCGAAATAGTAGTCGGCCAGTACAACCACCAATGGACATACCGTAACATTAAACTGAACTGTAGAAGCCTATATTTACAGCTGTTTTCCAGATTTTTTTGCTTCATTAATCAAATCTATTTTTATTCTTATGACCAGAATGAGCTTTGTGCAGCCACTCAAGCCTTGGCCCAACATTTGAGAGCCTATGAATCACAGGTAATACCATTATGTACTTTATCCTGCATGTAGTGTACATTTTATTTGAGATCACTCTGTTTCCCTGCCACTGAAATACATTAATTTGAGATTGACCACGTTTCCCTGCCAGTGGAGGACATTTTATCTGATATATCTTGGTTTCCCTGCCAGTGGAGGACATTTTATCCGATAGATCTTGTTGTCCCTGCCAGTGGAGACATTTTATCCAATATTGCTGGTTTCCTGCCAGTGGAGGACATTTTATCCGATATATCTTGTTTTCCCTGCCAGTGGAGGACATTTTATCCGATATATCTTGTTTTCCCTGCCAGTGGAGGACATTTTATCTGATATATCTTGGTTTCCCTGCCAGTGGAGGACATTTTATCCAATATATCTTGGTTTCCCTGCCAGTGGAGGACATTTTATCCAATATTACTTGGTTTCCCTGCCAGTGGAGGAAATTTTATCCAATATTGCTTGGTTTCCCTGCTAGTGGAGGACATTTTATCCGATATATCTTGGTTTCCCTGCCACTGGAGTACAGTAATCTGAGATTTACCATAGGAAGCAAAAGGTAGAAAAGGTGGCAGAACAGCAACAATGGAAATCACTTGTGGAAGCCTTATGTGTCAAACAGGACATGAAGAGGATTGTTTAGTTTAGTTTTCCAATGCAGCAGTCTTCCGAACCTTTGCCCTTCGACTTGAGGCCATGGCTGTGCATACATACCTGTCTGTGTTGTGGTGTGTTAGCATAGTGTTCTTAACTTCTGGATATGGGGGTAAGTACTTGCGGTGTGGGTCACTGAGTGCAGGGTACTGGAAGAGATATACACGTAGAGGATATCATCATCAAATAGCTTGTCTTGAGCAGAACTTTGCCACCCCAACAGTCCTTCTGGAATTTCCTCTCTCTCACAGGCCAGATGTCCCACCTCTGCAGCCGACATGTTCAAACCATCAGTTACATCCTGAATCCATCTTCTCTGTGTCTTCCTCTTTTCCTCTTTGCCAGGATGCCTCATTCCATGATCTTAGTTCAGGTATTTATCTTCCTTCGATTATAAAAGGATCGTATTGTTCTTTTCGCGCAGAGGATATAAATAGATAGATATAAATTTCAAGTAAACAAAAGGTAGGACTGAGGTATTTTATAGAATGAGCTTGCTAGAAAGTTGTAACTCACAAAGGAAATATTTAATCAATGTTTGTGTTCATTGATTGCCTATGACCAGATTGATATCAGTAACAGATGTTCAAATATATCTTATCATAAACAATCTGTGACTCAACATGTGATGTTATTTATGGCTCGGTTTTTTTCCACCATTTCCAAACTAAGTCTGAGGTTTTATGTATGCAGATAAGATTTAACTCCAAATCAAAGAAAACTGGCTGTTGCTACAAATAAGAAAAGGGAGTATTTTGAACATATTTGTAGAAAGATATAGCTATCCTTCTAGACGTAAAAGGCAGGTAGTCGACAACATAGAAGAAATACAGGGAGACAATGAAATAGAAGAAAAGCTGCACACCAAAGACTGTACAGCGTAGTAGAAATGTTAGGCGAACTTAAGTTCGATGTAGGTTGACGACAGAATCGCTAAGTGTTAGTGACGGGGGAGGGAGAGACATGAAAACAATGGACCAAGACGGACGGGATAGTAACACAAAAGATAAGGAGCAGAAGGTAGTGATGGATAGGACACACACTGAGGAAGCCCCCTAACAGCATCACAAGACAGGCTCTCCGATGGAACCCCAGGGCAATAGAGGTAGAAGAAGACCTAGGAACACCTGGAGACGGGAGTTAAGATGGGAAGAGAGTGGAGAGATCTGGAAAGGATGACCTTGGATAGGCGGGCTTGGAAGGCCTTGGTTGTGGACCTATGCTACCCTAAGGGTGAAGAAGAAGAAGAACACAAAAGATATGATCAAATGTATTATAACGTTGTGGGCTAGAGAGGTATGGGTAACCTTCCTTAACCTGCCTTGTAAAGAATGTGGCAATGTATTATAAAAACTAGCAATAAATACAAAGTAAGCAGGAGACATAGTTTGTTGTTTATCCTTTCATTATTTTGATTGAAGAATACCATCACAGTTCCAGTTCTGAGTATGATATCAACAACACTAATCTCCTTACCAGACACCACTACATATCATGAAGATGATCAAAACTTTGCTTACAACGACCTCATTTAAATTCACCATCAACATCAAGAAAGCTTACAACATATTTCTTCCTCTTCTTCGTTCTCACTAGATTGGGATTTCAGATTCTGTAATAAAGGCAGATTGTCAGCCACAGATTGTCAGCCATGCCATACAATTTGTCTTGGATGCTGGTGTAAGTGGGCCGCCTCTTTCTTCTCATGTCTGCGTACTGGGGACAGTTCTGTAGTATATGCTCTGTTGTCATATGTGCCAAGCCACAGGAGCACCGGTCATTGGTGCCTATCGTGAACATATAAAAAGACATATGAGTTAGAGAAGACCATTATGGAAGAAGACATCCCGGCAAAGAGGAAGAAGATGGATTCAGGATGTAACTGATGATTTCATGGCGGCTGTAGCAGCGGAACATCTGGCATGTGAGAGAGAGAGAAATTCTGAAGTAATGTTAGAGTGGCAAAGTTCTGCTTAGGAGAAGCTATCTGATGATAAGATAAGAAAGAACTCAAAATCAAAGAAAACTGGGTGATGCTACAAATAAGAATGAGAAAATGGAAGTATTTTGGGCATTTAAAAAGACATGAATGGTTGGAGATGACCATTATGGAAGGAGGCATCTCAGCAATCAGGAAGACCACGGATAAGATATATTCAGGATGTAACTGATGGTTTGAGCATGATGGCTGCAGATATGGGACATCTGGTCTATGAGAGAGAGAAATTATGAAGGATGTTACTGTGGCAAAATTCTGCTCAGGACAAGCTATTTGATGATGATATTAACATACATTTGAAAACAACTTTCGCTATTCATGATGTGCTCACAAAAAAGTTCCACGTTGGGACAGAAGTAAGACAAGGATATGTACTACCACCGCTGTGATTCATCAGATATATCGATCAAATCTGTAAAATAGCTATCACCAGTGACGGAAACATCTTTGGGGAACTCTTAAATGAATTTCCTTTTACAGACGATCTGGCAATCATATCAACAACAGAGGAACAGCTACAGCAACACATTAACAGACTCCAATTAACATGCAATGAACACAATATGAGAATAAACATTGACAAAACCGATAATGACATTCACTAGAGAGGAAAACACTACTAATATCTTCATCGACAAACATTTAAAGCAAATCAAAGACTTTACATACCTAATGAGAATTTTTTTAGCACATGAAAGAATAACTAACGTAATCCAGCATAGATGCAATACAGCAAATCAAATCAGCCTCTGAAGGTAGAGAAGGCACGCCTGTATGGCGGGGACACTACTAATAAGGAAAACAGGTCTTCATGCAAAAATCAGTCGGAAGCATCATACCAGGCGCCTTGACTATGCCTGAATTCATAGCAGGCGAATGCAAGAAAAAGAAGAAATCAAATCATATGACAATTTTGAAATTTAAACATGTCGGCATAGATACTAAAAGAGCATTGTTCAACACAATCTTTCTCCCAACATTATGCTATCAGAGCCAAACCTGTATATTAATACTGACACCCAATGATATACGAAAACTAGCCACGACAGAGATGAAGTGTCTACACAGAATGCTGGAGGTAACAAGAAGAGACCGCTGAGAAATGAAGACATCAGGAAAAAGCGGAACAGCACCAGTACTGAACTTCATCAAGAAACAATAAATTAAATGGTTCGGCCACATAGGTAGACTACCAAGAGTGAGCCTCAAAGAGCAATGTTGCTTCGATACCATGGATACAAAGCAAAAGACCATCCATGGAAAAGGTGGAACTCTGAAAAAAATAGAGGCGGTGAAAAACACTGTTTATGAAGCACACACAAAATCCCGTTCTTGAAGTCTCTTCTTATCCTGACGCTGTGAGGTAAAACATGGTTAGATGAAAGAATTTACACCTGAACGTACAACTGGCATAAAAAGTATAAACCACGACACAGAACTCCTGCCCAATTATGAAACAAGGGCATGTAACTATGTCTGCAAGATACAGCCTAACCAAAACATTAAACAACTTTCGTGTCTAACTTCGCCAGATTAGAGGGGCGATCTGATCGGGACAAACCACATTCGTTGTTGTTGGAAATGGATTAAATCTGCTTGTTTGGTTATTCCGTGTCTCAGACAGAAATAAAAATAAATTATGCAATATTATACTAAAAGGAAAAAATGCGACAACAAAAAAAGTGTAATTTCACACTCTTGATTTTTAAAATAGCAGTTAAAGGGGTCTCTGTTGCGTAGAGGCTAGGTGCTTGCCTCTCGTTCTAAAGGTACTCGCTCTCGCTCTAAAGGTACTCAGTTCGCTCCTTCGCAGAGCCATCGGGATATTTTCCCAGAAATCCCTGATCTCAGTGTAGGTAGATTGAGTTCCTAGTCAAATCAGAGACGGACGATAAACATATGTCCCGTGTTGAAGTTCAGCACGTAAAAGAAACATTGGCATTTTAAAATCATGAATAGCATGCTGGAAAACTGCTGCCCGGCAAGAATTAGAAAAATAAAAATATAAATGTCTACCTAAAAAATGTTCACATTTTCAAAATTACATCGGGGACCCTCGCCGGTGCTACGAAGTTCGTGCACTGTCGCCGAGATCTTGCTGTATAGGAAAGATATTGGAAAGCATATGGTTACTCACTGAAGTGCAATGATGGTGACCTAATCAATCAATAAATAATCATTTGCGACTACGATATAGCAGGATATTCTATCCGACCATGCTACACACAGATACTGTCTACATCCCTAATAGTAACCATGTACCTAGTATTGAACGTTTCCTATATGGAGAGTATTGATTATTGGCTACAAAACAGGTATTTGTAATGTATCGAGTAGTCACCAAGTAATGGTAGTACAGTAACAGTAGTTTCTATTCATACATCCAAGTCGAAACTAGCAATACTAATCTTACTAACTAATGTAAAGCTAGACATGAATACTAGCTTGCCATCCTCAGGATGTGCCATGTCGGTTGACCTAGACTAGCAGTTCCTAAACTGGGATCCGCAAAGTACTCATAAGTGGTCCTCAAACGCTAGAAGAAATATTATGATCTTTGACATTTCAAATAGAAAAAAAAATTAAAAACCATGTATAAAAACAGTGGTAAACTAGTTCCGCTGCGAAATCAAAGGACCATGATCAGACCGGAGTCTAAATGTCTGACAGGACAAAATGAAAGATATTTGAAGTTTCCCGTGGTCTGAGAACATTGTTTAATATTGTAACATAAAGATAATTCATTTCTATCCATTTTCATTTAACTAAACTTTGGGATCTCGGCAGCAAAATATATTTAAAAAGGGATCCACGGTAAAGCATGGTTTGGAAACCGCTGACCTAGACAATCATGGATCTCCTAAACGTCTGTCCTTAGTACTGACTATCAGTTCGGAGGCTGACTCACTTCCATGCCATAAAGTCAGGCTGTCCAGAATATTCTCTCTCTGTTGCCCTCAATCTCATCTTCCTTTGATGTGTCCGGTTGCCACTGTGTGTTCTAAACCTCCTTTTCTCATTTTTTCTTCTTTCTTTTGCCCTCTCTTCTTTTTGCTGTTAGGCGTCGCACAGATAGTGTACGCTCAGTCGCTTGATATGCTGTGATACTATGGGGTTTTAAGATGTATTTAAATCCATAAATCCATCTTTTTTCATGGTCTTCCCCTTCCTCTTGATGATTCCATTTTCATATCGTACGCTCTAGCAACTGGTGGTCAGGTTCATTTTCACCAAGTGGCCAAACCATTTTCTCATTGAAAATGAAAACCGTGGCATATCCTTTACAGGGCTTAGCTATCAACAACAGTAAACGAGTTGTATATTTTATAGGCACCACTTATACGCTCAGTAGTTTGCCATTGCTTTCTGAACAGTGAGGTCTATTTTGATCGTTGTAGAAATCCTAGGAATTAATTTGCTTCCAAACTTGCCGCGCTGAGTTTGAACCAGGTACGCTTGGGTTGTGATCGAGCTCACTACCGCTTCAGCTACAGACTCTCATTGTCTCATTATATACCTTAAAATGTATGAAAGTCTCTTTCTTATGCTGGTATGAGTTTTCTTTGTGTATGACCGGCAACATAGGCCGACTAGCTCAGACGGGAAAACCAAAATTCTTGTTTAATAGGTGCTGTTTTTTTATAAGTGTTTAACAGAACACTGTAAGGTTTTCTGTAATTTTACAAAATTCTATGAATCCATTGTTATTTATTGATGAAAAATATTAATAGTACTGATATTAGTTAGTTAGTCTTTCCTCTTGGGCCTGTGGGCGCATAGGGCAGAGGTCATAGCTCTCCATGTCTCACAGTTCGTTGCTATCTGTTTTAGGTCTTTAATGTTTGCTAGGTCCATCGTTGAGCTTTCTCTGATGATGGTTCTACGCAGAGTCCCTCTTGGTCTTCCTCGTTTTTTTTTTTCCTCTGGTGTCCATATGAGGGATTGGTAAGGGAGTCTTCTCTCATCCATTCTAAGTGTGAGGCGATGTAGTTCCAGCGGCGCTTTCTTATAAAATTTGATACATTTTCTTGCTTGGTCTCTTGTCTTATTTGTGTATTAGGTCTGAAATCTGACCATTTGAGGTTCAGTATTCTTCTAAGACATTTATTCTCAAAGTTATCTAATTTTCTTCTAGAGCTTTTGTTGCTTTCCAACTCTCGCATCCATAAGTTAATACTGGAATCACACAAGAGTTAAAGATCTTTAATTTTAAGTGCTTGCTGAGTGAATTGGACTTCCATATATTTGACAATTTGTTAAAAGCACTTGATGCCAATGCGATTCTGTATGGAATTTCTGGCGCTGTATCCCCGTAGATGTCATCATACTCCCTAGGTATGTAAAACTTTTGACTTTTCAAGAGTGTAGTTTTTAGTTGGATATTTTCTGGACTGCTGGTAAGGTCAACAATTTTTGTTTTTGGGGTGTTGATTTGGAGACCAATTTGTCCTGAGATATTTTGGAGAAGGTTTGTTTTCATTTGAATATCTTGGTGTGATGAACTCAAAAGGCAATATATCTAAAAGACTATATCGTAGCAAAATCAAGGTCTTCTAAAATTTTATCAACCCATTTGATGCCCATATTTGCGTTATTGGTGCATTTCGCATGACCCAGTCAATTGCTATTCCAAAGAGCATTGGCGATAAGACGCAGCCTTGTTTCACTCCTGTTTCCACTGGGAACCAGCCAGAGTTACCTAAATCTGTTCTTACACTGCAGCACGATTCACTGTAGAAGGATTTTATGATGTTGATGAATTTAGTAGGGGAACTGATATTCCTTATTGTTAAACTGAACTTGTAACATAATATAACCTTGATGTAACATGTTGTGTTAAACTGAACTTGTAACATAATATAACCTTGATGTAACATGTTGTGTTAAACTGAACTTGTAACATAATATAACCTTGATGTAACATGTTGTGTTAAACTGAACTTGTAACATAATATAACCTTGATGTAACATGTTGTGTTAAACTGAACTTGTAACATAATATAACCTTGATGTAACATGTTGTGTTAAACTGAACTTGTAACATAATATAACCTTGATGTAACATGTTGTGTTAAACTTAACTTGTAACATAATATAACCTTGATGTAACATGTTGTGTTAAACTTAACTTGTAACATAATATAACCTTGATGTAACATGTTGTGTTAAACTGAACTTGTAACATAATATAACCTTGATGTAACATGTTGTGTTAAACTGAACTTGTAACATAATATAACCTTGATGTTGTGTTGTTTGTAAAATGAATTTGTTTTTATCTAATAATACTGGAATGTGAGGTCACAAGACGGTTGTGGTTTGATTTCCTATAATTTTTTTACCTAAGCTGCGGTCTTAGACCTCTGTGTGCATAATCTATGTAAGCACATCAACTGACGACATAACGAATAGTTACTAAATACCTAGTAGTAGTGAAGTACTGAATACTTTTTACCTAGGTTATGCTGGTAGTTTTCAGATCCAGAAAAGACGATAGAGTAGCAAATCAATATTCTTTGCACATCATTAGTGGCCAGTTAGTTGATAAATTGTTGAACTGAAATTACCAAGATATGCCAATTTGTTGGCACTAGTTTAGTTACTTTAGACTTCATTTTTTCTTCTTATCAAGTCATATTTACAACACATCTCCTTCAATATCACCGTCATATTTACAACAATCTCCCTTCAATATCACGTCATATTTACAACACATCTCCCTTCAATTCACATCATATTTACAACAAATCTCCCTTCAATATCACAGTCATATTTACAACACATCTCCCTTCAATTCACGTCATATTTACAACACATCTCCCTTCAATATCACCGTCATATTTACAACACATCTCCCTTCAATATCACAGTCATATTTACAACATATCTCCCTTGCATACCAGTCATATTTACAACACATCTCCCTTCAATATCACGTCATATTTACAACACATCTCCTTTGACAGTACCGTCATATTTACAAACATCTCCCTTGAATCTACTGTCATATTTACAACACATCTCCTTCAATATCACAGTCATATTTACAACAATCTCCTTTGACAGTACCGTCATATTTACAAACATCTCCTTACAATACCTCATATTTACACACATCTCCTTCAATATCACCGTCATATTTACAACAATCTCCTTTGACAGTACCGTCATATTTACAAAACATCTCCCTTCAATCTCACCATCATATTTACAGCACATCTCCCTTCAATTCACCGTCATATTTACACATATCTCCCTTACAATATCACGTCATATTTACAAACATCTCCCTTCAATCTCACCATCATATTTACAGCACATCTCCCTTCAATATCACCGTCATATTTAAACACATCTCCCTTGACAGTACCGTCATATTTACAAGCATCTCCTTCAATCTCACCATCATATTTACACACATCTCCCTTCAATTCACCATCATATTTACAACATCTCCCTTAATACCTCATATTTACATACATCTCCTTCAATCTCACCATCATATTTACAGCACATCTCCCTTCAATCTCACCATCATATTTACAACACATCTCCCTTCAATCTCACCATCATATTTACAACACATCTCCCTTCAATCTCACCATCATATTTAAACACATCTCCCTTCAACTCACTGCCATATTTACAATCATCTCCCTTCAATTTCTTCACATATTTATAACACATCTCCCTTCAATTCACCGTCATATTTACAACAATCTCCCTTTGACATTACCGTCATAGTTACAAAACATCTCCTTCAATCTTACCTCATATTTACACACATCTCCCTTCAATCTACCATCATATTACAACACATCTCCATTCAATCTTGCCATATTTACACACATCTCCTTCAATCTTACTGTCATATGTTACACACATCTCCCTTCAATCTTACCGTCATAGTTACAACACATCTCCCTTCAATCTTACCGTCATAGTTACAACACATCTCCATTCAATCTTACCATCATAGTTACAACACATCTCCATTCAATCTTACTCTACAGTTACAACACATCTCCATTCAATCTTACGTTACAGTTACAACACATCTCCTTTGTTCATCACTTCTAATTACAACAATTTCTATTTGCAATGCCTCTTTATTTGATCGCTAGTATCCAACAACTTGATATTAAAGAGATTGCTATTGAAGACATAAAAACAAGGAAAATCTTGATATTAAAGAGAGTTGGCTATTAAAGAGCATAAAAACAAGGAAAATTAAGTATTTCGTACACATCAAACAACATGAGTGCCTGGAGAAAATAATTTTGGAGGGAATGATGCCTGGAAGAAGAATAAGAGAATGACCTAGAAAACGATTGGTACAAGATGTCATTGACAATCTGAGAATGACTGCTGCTAACTCCTGTCAACTTGAACAGAACAGAGTTCTTCGGAACTGCTGTTATGGGAGCCAAGTTCCGGAAGGGACAAACTACTTGATACTGATGATGAGTCACAGCTAACTCTAATATATTTAGAGTTGGCTGTAGATGAATATCCAAAATATGCACGTGACTTTTAGTCCAAGGGTCACTGCAGGTCATAGACTTGTTTGTTAAAATGTCATCGCCACTTTAATGTTGGTTGGATGTAACGGGATCCCCAAATTTTTCTACTGATTGTGCTGTTGTGTGCCACTTTAGAGCAGTTATATCCTTTTTATTATGCAGACATACATAAGCGACTACATGAGTATGATTCGTAAAGTCGAAACAGGAATAGTGAGACGAAACTGGGTAGAGGTACTTGTACAGACAAGGATCAGAAAATCACCTTCATTTTTGTCCCTGGGCACGCAGGAGTCAGTGGTAATGAGCGAGCATATAGATTGGCTGGCATGGCTACGATATAAGAGGGAGCTGTAATGGACTGAAATGACAGTCAACACATTGAAAGAGTCTTTCCAAACAGAGGAGTTTCAAGGTTGTGAATCCCAGTCGCTGATCAAATTGAGAGAGGTGGGTGTCGATATTGTGTAGCCGAAAATAACAACAATCCAAATATGTGAAAAGATTGATTAATCAACATCGAACTGATGTGTTGGGCTGCTGGATGCTGCTGGATTTGTTGAGGTGGAGATCAGAGCACCTATGGACATGTCCGAAGTGCTATGATATATAATTATTACGCATATATAATTATTAGTCGTAATTTATGGTTTCGGCTTTAGTGTTTACAAACTGAGACAGTGTAGGAAGGTGCTGGATGAGATATATACTCAAAAGTGATTCAGATATCACCACTAGAACTGCCATGAAGGGGGCCACGTAAAGTAGATGAAAGAGGAGCATACTAAAGACAGCCTGGTGGAGAACGTTCTCTCTCTCACGATCACCACTAAGACTGATGTACCAGATTTTCCCATAAATCTCATTCCTGTGGAAATCTGATTCATGCAGCCTTAGCATGGGTGTGTTTCGTCACATCTTCAGCGCCATTTGGAGCTCTGGTGCTTATCCTTCGGCGATGTGTCCAGTCTTAGACAGCATTTACTGGGTTCGCTCTACGTCAGCCTTTGGCTGTCCCCAGACGACCTGCAAGGCAGCAGGTTGGAGAACGTTCAAGAAGATATACGGCGTGAAACAAGCATGGTGCTCCATGCGAAGGATGGACACTCTTATGAGCACAATGGAGATAATTTTGTGTTGGTGTACTGCAAGAACAATTAAACAACTAAAAAGCAGTATGGAATAGAATTTATAGGAAAACCAAAATCTGAATATTAAGAGCATGGATGTTCTCAGTGGTAATGTATGGGCGTGAAGCATAGAATTTAACAAGGCAAAGGAAAACATATATGGGCCTCTGAATACAAGTCTAAAGGGTCCAAGACGAAAGATTGACTTCATTGCTCCAGGTTTTCCCTTGTGACTCTGCCCTGTCGGGAAAAGAGCACACCATCTACCAAGAGTGTTGCACAAAGCACAAACTCTCCAGCAACAGTTATCAGTTATATGAGGACTATCATCATAGCACTCGGACATGTCCATAGGTGCTCCGATCTCCGCCTCAGCAAATCCAGCAGCTTCCAGCGACTCAACACGCCAGTTCGATGTTGATTAATCAATCTCTTTGCATATTTAGTATGTCGTTCTTTTCAAGTTGCACCAATATTGACACCAAGCGAGTGGGATTCACAACCCTGAAATTCCTCTGTTCGGAAAGACTCTCTCAATGCGTGAAGAATGTAATTTCGATCCATGGCAGCTCCTCTGATATTGTAGCCAAGCCAGCCAATCTATCAGCTGTTCATTACCCCTAACTCCTGCGTGCCCAGGGACAAAAGTGAAGGTGATTTCTCTGATCATTGTCTGTACCAGTACCTCTACCCAAGTGTCTCACCATTCCTGATTCGACTTTACGAATCATGCTCATGGAGTCACTGAGTATGAAAACGAGAGTAGTTGTGAGATGCCAACCAGTTCACCGCCTCCGTAACTGCCCGAATCTCCACTGTCAAACTACTTGTGGTTGTTGCGTAGGCCCCCACTGACCTCTCTTATTATTTTTCCTCCTGAGCGTGCTGAAAAAGCCCACTCACAGCGTTGTTGGCGAATGACTGAGCCATCGGTGTAAATAACCACATCTGTATCATTGATGATGTCATTCAAGAGGGCCTCCACGTTAATCAGTGATAGATTATTTTGTTCGCAGTTATTCTTAATAGATGTAATAACGGTGAAAGCAGTCTGAAATTGAGGTAGCACAGCAATCCATTCCTCACCTGTTTCAATTCCAGAAGGATCACATATTTTCCTAAACGTATCTTCCGCCTGACTCAGCCATGATCTGCCTCTCTTGAGTCTACACCCTTTCTCCTTAATGAGTTCTTCATAGAGAGGATGTTCATTTTTTGCATTGATTCTTAGATATGATCGAACCCTCCAAGTTTCAATTCTGTTAGCAATAGTTGGGAGGTCAAGAAGGAATCGCATTGACACTCCTGGTGTATCTTTGGTGTATCCCAGAATGATGCACATAGCCTCATTCTGAATTCTTTCCAGTCTCACTATTTGCGTAGGACTAATTGTTAGGAGAGCGCATGCATATTCTATACATGACAGAACAATACCTTGGTACAAGAGCACAAGAAGGCGTTGCTCAATGTTAGCAGATGCCATGATTCTCAGTGCGGATAGTGCATTCGAGCCTTGGCAATAACTTGGTCGATATGGTCCCTAAAGCATAGACTGCGATCAAATTTTACACCCAAATAACTCATAGATGCTGTTCAGGTGAGTGTATGTCCATCTAAAGTGACATGTGGTGTGTCAGACTTCACAATGTGATTATTTAGGAGAACCATGATAGCACAGCTTTGGTATGGTTTATCGTTGCACCAGAAACATCACACCAGGCCATTATGCGGTTCAGTTCTTTCTGGAGTTTATTAGCAATTTTATCCCTGTTTCTCCCTGTCTGTACACCATGATGTTGTCTGCAAATGACAGTGTTCGTCCCCTGCCAGATAATTGCTGCTTCGTAATCTTTATGGTGAATACATTGAATAGTACTGGAGATAGTGGGGACCCCTGGGGTAGGCCCCGTGAAATTTTTGTCGGCACAGAGTACCAATTACCACACCTGAGTGCCACTTTTCTCTCAAACTTTTCCAGCGACAGTCTTAGGGATCTCATGAAAAAGTTGCATATGTGACTCGGTCTGGATTTGAACCCACAACCTTCAGAACTACAGTAAAATGTTTTAACCACTTCACCATAGAGACTCACCTATAATAAGTGTTACAGAAGAGTCATCCGTATACCATGGACAGAGAACATATATATGTATATTTATATATATAGCACTCAAAATCAAAGAAAATTGGTGATGCTACAAATAAGAATGAACAAATGGAAGCATTTTGGACATATTCTTCTTCTTCTAACCAGGGCTGCAAGTTTTCACTCTTGGGCAGCCAAATTTTGGAACATTTAAAAAGACACGGGAAAAGGGTTGGAGAAGACTATTGTGGAAGGAGGCATTCAGTTATAAAAGGAGAGGAGGAAGACCACGGAGAAGATGGATTCAGGATGTAACTGATGGTTTGAGCATGACGACTGCATAGGTGAGGCATCTGACCTATGAGGGTAATTCTGAAGGACCTGATAGGGTGGCAAAGTTCTGCTCATGACAAGCTAATTGATGATGATGTCTTACAAGAAACCACAATGCTACTGTTTCGCCAGTCCTTATCCAAGAATCTTCTTCAGCGATCTCTGGTCATGTGCCTAGTTTACTTCTTACTACAAACTGGACTGTGAGTTTCAGGTCTATCAGGTTTCCTCCCAAAGCTATCAGGTTTCTTAGTCAACTGGGCATGGCCACATGTTGCTTCTCAGCTCACCCAGGAGATGCAAGTCTTGCAGGACATGTCCCTGTTTCTGTTTCACCTGCTGACACTGATAGAGAACTGTTTTACCTATTTCTAGTCTACGTAAGTGTCTGTTGAGTCTCCAGTGTCCAGTACATAGGCACTCTCGTAATAGAGAGTGTTCTGTACATAGACAAAATAGAAAGAGATTGGAGCACATTATGGTTACTCATAGAAGTGCAATGATGATGATCCTATCAACCAATTAATCAGACCTATGAAATATAGTGTCCTTGCTCTTTACCGTAGACCCAAGCCCAAATATACGGCATTAAAAATATCATATAAGTGTCTATCATGCGATGCAAAAAAGAACGTCACACTCTGGCAGAAAGGTTTCATAATACAAAGGTTATTCGCCCGAGTGTTTACCTGGGCCAAATTTGGGGTGTAAAGAATATAACCACTGTTACCTGCCACGCATGTCGTAAGAGGCGCCTAAGGAGGTTTGGCTGAAATCGGATGTACATGTCCTAAAGGTGTAGAAGTCTATGCGTTTAGGGCCTACCAAACCAATGTGCAATGTTCTTGGCAAAGATCAAACATATCACAAAGAGTTATTAAAATTGGTTGTAAAGAATGAATGCAAAGAAGAAGAAGAAGAAAGGTTATTAAGCGTAGATCCAAGCTCAAATATACAGTGTTAAACGAATCATTAAAGAAAAATGTACTGCAAGGAAAGGAAAGTGTTTGACTGTCAGCAAGACAGACTCGAACATTTCCTAGGCCAAAAACTTTGGTTTCAGATACACTTGTCCTACATTAATAGGAACTTAATGAGGGCAAAACGTTCTAACTGTTCTTGGCAAAAACTGTTTGTATATCACAATAAAAATGATGAAAAAATGGTCGAGAAGAACGGTCGAAATAAACACAAACAAACATGTATAGTGTCCAAGGATGAGAAGAAGAATATTGTATTTGTTTGTATCAAACCATTTTATTAGTTCACTTGTCATCCATATTTGTTTTCCCAGAGTTCCCTGTTAGCTTCCACAGAATATAGTATTAAAATGTCTTTTATAATGATAGTATTGTGTTAATATTTAATGTATTGATCTAAACCTGCACCCACAATCGAAGCAGAGTGGAAATGTCTGTACAATTAGGATCGTTAGTTTTTATTAAGTCAGCTCAGATGGTGCATAGCGATGACAAATTGGCTTAATTGTAAGGCTCGGATGTAGATATTTGTTCACTGCTCTGTCAGAATGGTGTATGAAATAGCTCAATATTTTCTTTGTCATAAAATGGCATTACTGTCAAGTCGCGTTTTCCCCTCAATGTTGGGCTAGTTTAAAATCATCTTTGCATAATATTTTTACTATTTCGGGTGGTTTTTTTTTGGTTGGTTTATATTTATTAGTTCCATTTTTTGGTGTGGCTGTCATGGTTTCAGAGCGTAACTTTGTAATTTGTCATCTAATGTTGGTCATGTCGTTGAATTTAGGTTATTTTTTTGGCTGGAAATTGTGCAAGCTTGTTGTTGGGTCAACCAAAGTTGCAAGTTGCCAAGTCCGTGGGGTTTCTGTCCAAATTAGAGACCACCTCTGTGATAAATTTTTACTAGAACGGATGCTTTTTTAAAGTCCCTTCTCTCTTTCTCTCTCTAGCCCGTGACACCTAGGGCAGCAACAAATTTACACCATTCTTGACCTTCCTCTGTATTGTGTTCCAGCCGTGATTCATTTCTTTCAGTTCTTGTTCTAATGCTCTCCTCCAGGTCGTTTTAGTTTTTCCACGTTTTCGTGTACCATCTAGTGTCCATCACAGTGCAGTTTTCATGACAAAATTAATCCTCATGCACATCACATGTTCGATCAATCTCTAGTGTCTCTTTTGAATGATGTGTTCATATTCTCTTGTTGACACTGTACAATGAGTTCTTTGTTAGAGATGGTCTTTTGCCAGAACACGTATGTGTGATCAATCGATGATGGAGCATGTTTGTCGGTGGTGGAACATGTCTCTCAGTGATGGAACATGTATCTCTGTGATGGTGCATATCTTTGTGTGATGGAGCATGTCCTCTGTGATGGAACATGTATCTCTGTGATGAAGCATATCTTTGTGTGATGGAACATGTTTCTCAGTGATGGAACTTGTATCTCTGTGATGAAGCATATCTTTGTGTGATGGAGCATGTCCTCTGTGATGGAACATGTCTCTCTGTGATGGACAAGGCGTATCAGGGATGGATCATGTATCTCTGGGATTGTCATGTCTCTCATTGATGGAGCATATCTCTCAGTGATAAATCATGTCACTCTCTGATGGAGCATGTCTCTCTCTCTGTGATGGAGCATGTCTTGCTCTGTGATGGAGCATGTCTCTTTCTCAGTGATGGAGCATGTCTTGCTCTGTGATGGAGCATGTCTCTTTCTCAGTGATGGAGCATGTCTCTCTCTGTGATGGAGCAAGGATCTTTTGTGATGGAGCATGTCTCTCTCTCTATGTGATGGAGCATGTCTCTCTCTTTGATGGAGCATGTCTCTCTCTGTGATGAAGCGTGTCTCTTTCTCTATGATAGAGCATGTCTTTCTGTGATTGGGAATGTCTCTCTCTGTGATGGAGCATGTCTCTCTGTGAGGGAACATGTCTCTCTGTGATGGAGCATGTCTCTCTGTGAGGGAACATGTCCCTCTGTGATGAAACATGATAATAAGGAAAACAATCCTTGACACAAAAATCAGTCTGAAGCAATATACCGAGCGCCTAACTACGCCTCAATTGATGGTGATGAATGCAGAAGAAGAAGAAGAAATGGTCTCTGTGGCTGTAGTAAATAGACGAGATGCAATGCGTACCTGGCAAATTTCTATTTATCACGGGCTGCTTTTAAGTTGAACACCCTGTATTTCTCTTGTACCGTTATACTTTAAAAAAGGGATTGCATGTAATTTCTCCATACCGCTCTGTCCTGGGCAATCAGTCTCTTCCATGTTCAGTTGTTGCTCAATCTCTTCCATGGAATTGAGTCTGATATTTCTTGAGTCAGCAAAGTTCGTTTCAGGGTTCCCTATGACATCCTCTCTTTTTTGAACCCTTTGCCTCCCACTTCAATGCCTGCTTTAGTATTCTTTGATCACTTCTTCTCAAGGTATGCCCAACATATCTCCATCTTCTCTTTCTTCTAACAGTAGCTATGGGGAACTCTAGAGGAACTCCGACATGTAGCTTCATAGAGGCAACCCATCTTATGGTTTAGACGAGCAAACAAAACCAAACGTAAAGAAGAAGAAGAATTTGTACAGTTGTTAAAAATATTTGTTGTTCATATGATCATGAACAAGTTTTGTTGAAATGAACTTTTTAATGCATTTTTTTCAGAAATTCCCTTTGGAGTCTGAAGACAGTGTTCTCTCGTCAACGTTGAAGCAATTTTCTACATATTTGGATGATGTATGTTGTTGTTTGTAACATTACTGCTATAATGTATGTGATGTGTGGTTATAACAATGCTAGGATGATGTGGTGGTGTTTCTTGTGGTTGTAACCAGGCGATGGTTTTTATTTTGGGTGTGGTTGAAATAATACTAGGATGGTGTATGTGGGTGTGTTTTGTGGTTGCAGCAATGCTAGGATAATGTATGTGGGTGTTTGTTGTGGTTGTAGCAATGCTAGGATAATGTATGTGGGTGTTTGTTGTGGTTGCAGCGAAACTATGATGATGTATGTGTGGGTGTGTGTTGTGGTTGTAGCAATACTATGATGAGTATGTGTGGGTGTGTGTTATGGTTGTAAAATGATGCACATGAAGGTGAAGATAATAAAGATGATGATGAGGTTATGAAGATGGTGAGAAAGATGAAGAATGATAATGATGATAGTGTGAAGGATGAACAGAAGTGAGAGAATGATTATAAGGAGAAGGTTAATGATGATATTATTAATGATGATGTAAATGATGATATTATTAATGATGATGTAAATGATGATATTGATGGTGATATTATTGATGATGATTTTAATGATGATACTAATGATGATATTAATGATGATATTAATGATGATAATATAAATGATGATGTTATGAATGATACTGATGATGATATTAATGATGATACGTGATGATATTAATGATGATATTACAGATGATATTAATTATGATGATTTCACAGATCAGCTCTGTCCAGCAAGTTCTAGCGCAGCAGTTCTCTGAAACAATGATGTACCCACTCAGCAAGTTCCTACAAGCTGACATTGAAGGTCAGTTTCATATTGACCTCTGTCTCTTACTTATTATAAATGAATAGAACTGTCACCCTGTGTCTGTTGTTTTGTTTATTGGCGAAATGTTACAACTTCAAACAAAAAATAGTAACTCATATTGAACTGACTGATTGATTGATTGATAGGACCATCATCATTTGCACTTTGGTGAGTAACCATGTGTGCTTGATATCTTTCTTACACAGGAAGATTTCAGCTGCAGTGCATGAACTCTGTAGCACAGGCGAGAGTCTCCGATGTAATTCAGAAGATGGTGAAAATATTTTGTAGGAATTAATTTTGTTATCTTTCTAATGAATTTTGCCAGGGCAACGACTTTCCGGCCTGCTCTTCTCAATTTTTAACTACCAATGGTTCTTTTCTGTGCTAAACTTGAACACAGGACCTATGTTTTATCGTCCGTCTCCGATAGAACTTGTAACTCTCTCTCACCTACACTGAGATCAGGGATCTCTGGAAAAATATCCTGATGGCTCCATGAGGAAGTGAACTGAGTACCTTTGGAACGAGAGCTGAGCACCGAACCTCTATGCCACAGACACCCCCAATTAAACTGATAAAATCTTCAAACAAATAGTAGTAAATCACATTGAACTATTGTCTACGCTGTGTTAACAGAGCCAAACATGGACATTGAGCAAAGCACAGTCACAAAAATAACTACATGCGAAATGCGCTGCCTGCGAAAAGTTACTAACACCAGAAAAGACAGAGTCACCAACATCAGCATAAGAAAGAAAGTTTGGACAGAACCTTGCTTGAATTACATTGAGAAACAACGAATGAAGTGGTTTGGCCACTTGATAAGAATGAAACTGTATTTGGAGTCTTCTACAACAGACCATCAGGAAAGAAGGCAAGAGGAAGACCACAAAAAGATGGTTAGATGGCGTAGCACAATCTTATAAAAAATTAAAACTAACTCACCCAAGCCACTAGAACAGCGCAAGACAAAAACAGAAAAAAACCTATGTTGGGCAACAACCTGGTAACAGTGTGACGGCAAAAGAAGAAGAAAAACATCTTCAAACAAAAAAGATGTACTTGAAAGTTTATGAAATTATGTTCCGATTCCATGTCACAAACACAAAACACAAATAAGACAGAATATGATAAAACATTTTGAGAAACCAGTTTTAAAAAAAAACCACAAATATGATTCCTTTGCTTGAAAAAGGCCTCTCCATTGAAACATTGGTTTTGTTTATTGTACTTTGTTAAACTATTTTGCATTGTGTTTTGATGTTACTCTCTTTGTTGTAAATTTGAAAATTATATTGCTTTTATGAATTTTTTTGGGTCAAATCCTGTTTTGCCTAAGTCAGGATAAGAAAAGATTTCTAGAACGGGCTTTTAGGTGTGCTTCATAAATATTATTTTTCCATGCTTATGTTATTTTGGAGGTCTACCTTTAGTGCGGACAACTTTATACTTTAAATCCACTGTATCTGAGCAGCATTGCTTTTTGAGGTGCACTGTGTGTTGGTAATCTGCTTATTTGGCCAAACCATTTAATTTGTTGTTTCTTGATGAAGTTCAGTACTGACGTTGTACCCACTTTGTTTTCCTGAGGTCTTCATTTCTAAACCAGTCTCTTCTTGATACTCCTAGCATTCTGGCGTAGACACTTCATCTCTGTTGTTACTAGTTTTCTCACCCTCAAACTTTTCTCACACTCTCAAGACACCTTTGATGAGAGTTAACTAATCTTCAAGTCAAGTAGTAGCATGTCCTTTGCACTCTCATCACAGCCTGCCTAAAAGGCTCTCTGTCTCTAGCAAGTTCTCCCATCTCCAGCGTCATGTTTAAGGTTTCTTTGATGTCCTACTGCCACCTTCGTGTTGGTTCTTCCCTGCCTCGTACTCCAGGAACCGTGCCTTCCATTACCGCTCTCTCCAGACCTCTGTGATGTTTAATGTTTTCTTCTTTGTATGCTCCATATCGACCACTTGTTAACCACTGTGTGATTTGTATGTAATCTGAGCCTAAGAGTGATTGTATGTTGTGCCAGTTATGCACCTACAAGTAAGCCAGCACATCCGATTTCTGTGATGATTTTCATTTACTAGGTAGCTTCCTAGATTCTATATCGGTCGCCTCTTATGACATGCCTGTAGGTCACAGTGGTACTATTCTTTGCTTCCTTGCGGCCCCGCACCACACAAGCGATTTAATGTCAAAATATTACATCTTCCAGAACATGATGTTATTTATGAACTAATGCTCCGATATCAGGTCTTGAGGATGTCTTTGTTTTTTCTTCCTGTCCAGGATGTTCTAACTGTACTTCTCATAGTTAGACTGCTATTCTTTGTTTTGTGTCTGAATTGATTCATATTTTCAATTTGTTTCAGAGATCAGCACAATGGTGAAATGTTCACAAGCTTCTCATGGTATGTATGCTACATCAATATTACAATATTACTCAACAATAGCCTCCTCCTGTATATTTCAATTTGTTGTCATTGTTTGGTCATATTTTGTACCATATTTAATTTTTGTTTCATTTTTATTTTATGTATCAAATGTTTAATTTTTCATTTTCAAGTTGTTTCATTTTATTTTTTATAGTTTCTTTCAACTGTTTAGAAACCTCAACAGCAGCTTGTTCTTTGCTGTCATGAAATTCAAATTCTTCATAGTAAACCTACATTCTGTTGTTTTTGATCGATTGATTGTTTTTCATGTCCATGATTGCTAGCCATACATAATGTTTGGTTTCATATACTTTATTTATTATATTATACTAAACCTACATATTTCAATGTCTATTTTGATATTTCATTGTTTTCATGTATTTCATATTTAATTGTTTTTATTTTCATATTTATTTTCATGTATTTTCATTTTTTTTATATTTTCTGTTATGTTTCATAATTTAATATTTTATATTTTCATGTTTTCATATTTGTCTTGTAGACCACGAACAGAGTCTCGGCAAGTACATGAAACAACCAATGAAGAAAGATGACAGGTCAAGGGTTGAGGTCAACGATGAACTCTTTGCAAATAGGAAGAAATTTCACCAGGTGAAGCTAGAGTACCATTAGTTTGGTGTTTCCCACCTTCTTTTTTTTTATCATGCCACACTTCATCACATTAAATAATTATCAGAGCTGTCCTAGTCAATGCACCTACTGGCATAAAAATCATGCCACACTTCATCACATTAAATAATTATGAGAGCTGTCCTAGTCAATGCACCTACTGGCATAAAAATCATGCCACACTTCATCACATTAAATAATTATCAGAGCTGTCCTAGTCAATGCACCTACTGGCATAAAAATCATGCCACACTTCATCACATTAAATAATTATGAGAGCTGTCCTAGTCAATGCACCTACTGGCATAAAAATCATGCCACACTTCATCACATTAAATAATTATGAGAGCTGTCCTAGTCAATGCACCTACTGGCATAAAAATCATGCCACACTTCATCACATTAAATAATTATGAGAGCTGTCCTAGTCAATGCACCTACTGACATAAAATCATGCACACTTCATCAATGAAATAAATGAGAGGTCCTAGTCAATGCATACTGCATAAAAACATCCACCGTATCACTTAAATAATATCAGATGTAGTATGCACCTACTGCATAAAATCATGCCACACTTCATCACATTAAATAATTATGAGAGCTGTCCTAGTCAATGCACCTACTGGCATAAAAAAGTAAAAGTTAATTGCATATCCTTTACAGGACTTTGTGAATCAACCCCAGCTTTTAACGCTGTTTGTGATTTTTCTAGGCATTATTACGTTCAGTAGTTTGCCATTGCTTTCTGAACGGGTGGTGTAATTGTCCTTTGTAAAATCCATGCGAAACAATTTGCAACCAAACTGTCGCAGCGTGATTCGAACTCAGAACGTTGGTGTTAATAGATCGAGTCACTATCCCCTAGGCCACAGACACCTCCCACCTACTGGCATACAACATACATATCCAAACCATCTTCATCTTTGTTTTTTAATGATGATCTCCAAAATGCAGTCTTTTAGTTTCAAAAGCTCCTTCTTCTTCTTTGCGATCGCTTTTTGATGATTATACCGTTAGACGCGTTCTTATGATGAAATCGACTGTTGTCTGGAGCTCATCTCTAATGCCATGTAGTTTTGAATGTAGTGTTGTGTTGTAGGGCCAGCATTCCTTTCTTGGGAGGACATACAGGGGCAGTCTTGCAGGACATGTTCTGTGGTTTGTTCAGCGGAGCCACAGGGGCACAGAGGGGTTGGGGACAATCGCAGCCTGTGTAGGTGTTTGTTCAGTCTGTTATGACCTATCCTGAGTCGGAAGATGATAGTCTGTTTTTCTCTTCACTGTCCAGAATGTTCTAACTGAAGAAATGAAACTCCTCATTTGTTATGGTATTTTGTCAGAATATTTAGCAGGATACTCATGGTGACATGCTTGCATTTTAAAATTGGCATCATTTATCCTATCACGATTTACTTTGTTACATCTGTGTTGGATTTCATTAGTCATGATCATGTATCTCATTAATACAGACCACCCTACACTACTATTCCTCACTGAATGCCCTCCAGTATAAACGGAAATGTTTCCTTTTGGAGCCTGTTATAGGATACCTTTATGCTCAAAGGGCCTGCATCCAGATGGGACAGGATGTTGTGCTGAGAACAGATATTGAGGACTTTCTTGGAAATATGGGCACCAGTGTACAGTCGTAAGTTATGCATATTGTCATTTGGCGGTAGTTATAATTTGCCATTTGTCTGCTTTATAGTTAATTTGTCATTTGTCTGTTTTTGTAGTTGTAAGTTTTGCAGTTTCTCTTCTTTGGTAGTTGTAAGTTTTGCAGTTTCTCTTCTTTGGTAGTTGTAAGTTTTGCAGTTCCTGCTTATAGTTGTAAGTTTTGTCATTTGTCTGCTTTTATAGTTGTAAGTCTTGTCATTTGTCTGTTTTTGTAGTTTGTCTGCTTTTATAGTTGTAAGTTTTGTCATTTGTCTGTTTTTATAGTTGTAAGTTTTGTCATTTGTCTGTTTTTATAGTTGTAAGTTTTGTCATTTGTCTGTTTTTATAGTTGTAAGTTTTGTCATTCGTCTATTTTTATAGTTGTAAGTTTTGTCATTTGTCTGTTTTTATAGTTGTAAGTTTTGTCATTTGTCTGTCTTTGAAGTAGTTATACTTATTATTTTGGTAAACGTTTCAGATCTTGCTGAAAGATGAACTTTACTTTTCAGAGTGCATACAGACTTGACCAAGGAAACACAGAAAACTGTGGAGTTGATAGAATCGATAGAACAACAGAGTCAGCACATGTATCATGCAGAACCACCTATTGACATGCCTTTTATTCCACCCAACACCAACTTGTCACAGAAAGCTGGCTATCTCTATTGCCGAGGGTGGGTTCGAAACTTTAGCAATATCTAGAGTTTGTTTGTTTGTTTTCTTATCAATCAATTTAACCACTCTTTGTTGCATGGGTGTTGCCAGGACTCACAAGGAGCAAAGAATAGTAACACTGCAACCTACAAGGCATGTCGTAAGAGGTGATTGAGGTGAGAGCGACCTACAAGGCATGTCAAGAGGTGACTGAGGTGAGAGAGCACCTACAAGGCATGTCGTAAGAGGTGATTGAGGTAGAGAGCGACCTACAAGGCATGTCGTAAGAGGTGATTGAGGTAGAGAGCGACCTACAAGGCATGTCGTAAGAGGTGATTGAGGTAGAGAGCAACCTACAAGGCATGTCGTAAGAGGTGATTGAGGTAGAGAGCAACCTACAAGGCATGTCGTAAGAGGTGATTGAGGTAGAGAGCAACCTACAAGGCATGTCGTAAGAGGTGATTGAGGTAGAGAGCAACCTACAAGGCATGTCGTAAGAGGTGATTGAGGTAGAGAGCAACCTACAAGGCATGTGAAGAGGTGATTGAGGTAGAGAGCTACCTACAAGGCATGTCGTAAGAGGTGATTGAGGTAGAGAGCGACCTACAAGGCATGTCGTAAGAGGTGATTGAGGTAGAGAGCGACCTACAAGGCATGTCGTAAGAGGTGATTGAGGTAGAGAGCTACCTACAAGGCATGTCGTAAGAGGTGATTGAGGTAGAGAGCTACCTACAAGGCATGTCGTAAGAGGTGATTGAGGTAGAGAGCGACCTACAAGGCATGTCGTAAGAGGTGATTGAGGTAGAGAGCGACCTACAAGGCATGTCGTAAGAGGTGATTGAGGTAGAGAGCGACCTACAAGGCATGTCGAAGAGGTGGATTGAGGTAGAGAGCAACCTACAAGGCATGTCGTAAGAGGTGATTGAGGTAGAGAGCAACCTACAAGGCATGTCGTAAGAGGTGATTGAGGTAGAGAGCAACCTACAAGGCATGTCGAAGAGGTGATTGAGGTAGAGAGCACCTACAAGGCATGTCGTAGAAGAGGCTGATTGAGGTAGAGAGCAACCTACAAGGCATGTCGTAAGAGGTGATTAGGGTGAGAGCAACCACAAGGCATGTCGTAAGAGGTGATTGAGGTAGAGAGCAACCTACAAGGCATGTCGTAAGAGGTGATTGAGGTAGAGACCTAGGGAAGCTACCCTAGTAAATAAAAAGCGTCTCAGAAAACCGACGTGCTGACCTACTTGTAAACACATAACTGGTACAATGTACAATTGCTCTTAGACTCGGATCACATACAAATCATAAAGAGTGTCTAACAAAGGGTCGATATGGAGCAGTCGAAGAAGAAGAAGATCACAGAAGTACAGTTTTAAAATACCAACTTTATGAAACCGTTGTTGTTATGTTATGTTGTGTTATTCAATCGACATGGCACATTGGGTATTTCCATGCGTGCTCTGTCCTCCACTGCAGCCGCCATCCCAAAGTCCACTTGCTCACCACATTTATGTTGTCGATACTGTTATTTTCTTATTTTTCCTTTGCAGGAAACAGGTTCTTCTATCTACCAGATGGGACCGCTTGTATTTCTTCACTCAGGGAGGAAACCTCATGAGTCAGACCAAGGAGGAGGTTAGTTGTAAGATTTAAGCTCATCACCATCATATGCCATGTCGACTGGCGTAGGCGATCAAGATCTCCACAAACATCTGTCCTTGGAGTTGGCTATCAGTTCAAATGTTGAAACTCTTCCATGCCCATGGGCCATTTTTTCTATCTCTGTTTTTCCTCTGTCTCATCTTTCATTGATTTTACCGGTTGTCACAATTAGTTCTAAACTTCCATTTCTCATCTTCTTCTTCATTTTTTTCTATCTCTGTTTTTCCTCTGTCTCATCTTTCATTGATTTTACCGGTTGTCACAATTAGTTCTAAACTTCCATTTCTCATCTTCTTCTTCATTTTTTTCTATCTCTGTTTTTCCTCTGTCTCATCTTTCATTGATTTTACCGGTTGTCACAATTAGTTCTAAACTTCCATTTCTCATCTTCTTCTTCATTTTTTTCTATCTCTGTTTTTCCTCTGTCTCATCTTTCATTGATTTTACCGGTTGTCACAATTAGTTCTAAACTTCCATTTCTCATCTTCTTCTTCATTTTTTTCTATCTCTGTTTTTCCTCTGTCTCATCTTTCATTGATTTTACCGGTTGTCACAATTAGTTCTAAACTTCCATTTCTCATCTTCTTTTTTTTCATCGCACTGCTACCGTGCTGTTGCAGAGTGATGTGGTTTTCTGTTTTTGTCTTGCGCTACTCTAGATGCTTTGGTGATAGTTATTTTTGCTATTTGACATTATTCTGTCAAATTCTAGAGCTAAGAGGGAAGACCAAGAAAAGATGGATAGACAATATCAAGACCACACTACATAAACACGGATACAACACAACAAGGGTGACTAATCTAACCCTAGAACGCAAATTAAAGCTCCCATCCCTACGCTTAACGGCAAGAGTGGACAGACAACTACATCTTCCACCTGGGAATAGACAATAGACATTATTCTGCTATGCCATCTTCTTCGTGATCTTCTTCTCACCTTCTTTCCTGATGTTCGGTTGTAGAAGACTCTGTATACAATGGAGTTTTTATGTATTCTTATTAAGTGACCAAACCACTCCATTCTTTGTTTCTCAATGTAATTCAAGCAAGGTTCATGCCAACTTTCTTTCTTATGCTGATGTTGGTGACTCTGTATTTCCTCATCACATGCCCGAAAAATGATGACTGCCTCTTTCTTATATTAGTAATAGGTTTTCTCTGTTCCATGATCTCTTTCAACACATCAGCATTAATCATTTTAGCAGTCCATGAGATTCTTAGCATTTCTCTGCAAAAACCACATCTCTGTAGTCTCTCAGAAATTTTGCTAGGATTTAAGCTTGTGCGTGCTTTCTTTGTATCCAATCAGATCTGACATGATGCAATAGTGTAACTGCGTAGATGTAGTACTATAAAAATGGGTTACATGTTCTTCAAATGCTATCAATATCTTTAAAAATGTGTGTAAATAGTCTAAAGCCAAAGTATTGGCTTCATTGCACCGGTTTTGACCCCATATAGCTCAGACCTTCTCCACAGGAGTGGCACATCACCTGCCGATAAGATTGCACAAAGCATGAACTCTGTAGCTCCAGCAACATTCCTAAAGGTCTCTGGAAAAATCACACCGAGAACAGAACAGCGCAGTCCGGATTCAAACTTACAACCTTTGGAACACAAGACAAAGGTTTAACCACTTAGCCACAGAGACACAACCCCCTAAAAATATGTGCCCTACTGATCTATATTACCTTCACGCTATTGGTAATTAGGGCCACCAACCCAAATCCTGTGTTTGTTTGTTTTGTTCACCCGCTGTCAGGTCGGACGGAAGTCATGACGCTTAGTATTGCGCTTCTGAGTTTTGCGTGAGGCTTGCTTACCATTTTACTTGTGTCCCTCGCCATGCGGTAAGCCTTCACCGTCTTCAGAGGTAATCCCAAATCTATAATAATGGCTTTGTTACAGGCCAATCAATCAAGTGCCATGCCTGTGGAGTAGGCGATCATGTATCTAAATACCTCTCTCTCCCCCTGGTGCATTAAATCAGTTCTGACATTGATCTTTCTGACGAACCTTGATGTCAGACCATCCAACTTCTTCATCTGCCTTCCATGATATCTCCTTCCCTGTATTTGACTAGTTGTTACCAAATGTTCCAGACCTCCTCTTCACCTTATCTGCCACAAGAACATTGATTGCAGGATTCTTATTCTGTTACAGATACCACAATGGAAAATTGACATAGTAACAGAAATCATTTCAGAGATTTCTTTCTTCATTTCTTTAATCCTGTTCTGTCTCACAGCATCAGGATAAGAAGAGATTTCTAGAACAGGCTTTTGTGTACTCTAATCCTGTTTTGTCTCTGGTTTTTAATGAAAATGACAGCTAGCTATTTATAAAAAAATTGTTTCAATTAATATTGCTTTAGGTTTTTAATGAAAACGACCGCTAGCTAGCTAGCTATTTCTAACAAATATTTTCAATTAATATGCTTTAAGTTTTTAATGAAAATGGCAGCCAGCTATTTCTAAAAAATGTTTTAAATTAATATGCTTCAGGTTTTGAAGCGTCCAAATGTGAGTAAATAATAATTTTAAAGTGTCCTTTCCTACCTCCAACCACCAAGAGCTTATCGTACATTTAATGTTGAAACAGGTGATGATTTTTTCCCAGAAATGCAAGGATTAGTTTAACCCCTGAGCCCTGGGCCACCTGTACCTTAAAACGCATTCCCTGAGCCCGGAGAAAAAACAACACATATCAGAGTATTATTAAAAACATGATAATTTAGCACAGCAAAGTGCTTTATAATTCGTTATTGACTTACCCCATCATCTCCGATATCTCTGCTTATTATATGTTTGTAGGAGACCAAATTGTTATAAATTTACTTGATATAATACATATACCACCCGCCACTGCTCTCTACACTCCCAGGTGCTGTAGCTTGTTCTCCAGATTGAACCTATATGGCTTTAACATCAATCAAGTCGAACAATTCTTTGTTATCTAGATCAGTGGTTCCCAAACTTTGCATTACTGCTGACCCCCTTTTAAATAAATTTTAATGCCGCAGACCCCCAAAAGGTTTCTATATATGAAAATGGACAGAAATTAATTATCAGTGTGTTACAATAGTAAACAATGTGTGCAATTTAACATTTTAATAAACAAAGGAGTTTCTTTTGCCTTGAACAAGATACGCCATCATTAGCATCATCAGTACATTTGTGTTTCAATTTCAGCCAGTGATCCTCACTGAAGCTAAGCCGAAATGTATTATAGCAAAATCCAATGCACACCGTTATCAAATCTTTCCCAAGATCGTTTCAGTCAATTTTAAAAAAAAAGGTCCTCTCATACCATTATACGTTACATAGGACCTGCAAGCAATTTCTCCATACCACTCTATCCTGGGCAACTCGCTCAATCTCCTCCAAACTGAGACCGATATTTCTTGCCTCTCCTAGCAAAGTTCTTCAGCCAATTACTTACTTCAGTTGCATTCTTCTAGCGATAGAGGCATTATTACACCATACCAACAGTCAAGCTGGCTACAATTTCTCAGACTCGGAAAATTCAAATATCTTTCATATTGTCCTGTCAGACATTTCGACTCTAGTCTGGGTCCTTTGATTTTGCAGCGGAACTAGTTTACCACTGTTTCGATACGTTTTAAAAATTTGTTTCTGTTTGAAATGTCAAAGATCATAATATTTCTTCAAGAGCTTGAGGACCCCATGTGAATACCTTCACGGACCCCTGGGGTCAGCGGACCTCAGTTTGGGAAACGCTGGTCTAGACAATCGCATAACTCACTTTCAATATCCTTATCAGAATAATCAGTAGGTCTAATTCATCTTGAGAATTATTTAAAATAAGTTCAACAGATTGCTTTGTTATCCTTTTTTTGAGCAGCAAATTCTGAATTCTCAGTACATCTTGTTATTATGAAATATTTTTAAAATCACTTTAAGTTATCACAACAAATTATCAAAAACATGTCCACCATGTTCCTAAACTAAATAGTAAAACGTGGATTGTGTTTGACATCACATTTTTACAGTTTATCTTTGGTTGCTAACAAATAAAGAGTGAGTCTTGTCAGGCCAATTTTTCAGGGCGTTGGGATGAGAGATGTTTACATTCTAGAGCTATAAAGCTATAAATGTGGATATCGGGTTCTAAGGGTTAAAACATGTCTGATGGTTGTCCCTAACATGTGCAAGTTTTTAATGTTGTTTTTGTATAGGTTTGTGTGATATGCTTTCAACTTTTTCTAGGATGAGATTGTTTATGTTTTCTAACCACTTAAGCTATGAAACAACATGAGAAGATTCAGTTCCTTTTGTTGGTAAAGTGTGTTGCAGATGTTGTGGGTCCATATTGTCATTTAAAAATTTTTTTTTTGATCCATAAGCTTTTCAGCTCTTCGGCTCGGTGCCATGGACATCGTAACCCTTCAGTTCGGTGCCACGAACACTGTAAATCTGGGGCTTTTTCTGCCATCCCACGGAATTGAACCCGCACACACAGAGGGAAAGTCACCCGTAGTCCAACGCGCTAAGAACACGCTGGGCAGACGGGTCCATATTGTCATAAGACGAGAATAAGGGGTTTTAAGAACCCCAGGGAAAGCACCTGAGGCAATGAATATGATCAATAAATTGCCTGTGTGGTGCTGGGTCCGCAAGGAAGCACAGAATAGTACCACTGCAACCTACAATGCATGTCGTAAGAGGTGACTAATGTAGGCCCTAGGTACACTACCCTAGTAAATAAAAAGCAACGCAGAAATCGGATGTGCTGGCCTACTTGTAGGTGTATAACTGGCACAACGTACAATCACTCTTAGGTTCAGATCACATACAAATCACACAGAGTGGTTAACAAGTTCTCGATATGGAGCGTTCGAAAAAGAGGAAGACAATTATTTTTTCTTGTGGGGGTGCATCTAAATTAGTTGCTTAGCTACACAGTAAATTTATTCAACTTCAAGTTTGATGTTCCCAACCACTATTTACTTTAAATGTCATACCGTCACAAATCTTAGAGAACCAGGATGAACTTTTCTGAAAGAAATATTGTCCAGATTTTCACCCATTTTGCTGTTATTTTCCTGCTTAACCTATGCCAGATTGTGCAATATCAGAATGCTTACCCAAAATTTTTCTTTCCCCTGCCCCCAAGTACTGATGCATCTTACAAGTGAACAAATATATTGAGCTCTATTTGCTGTTTTATATAATAAAATCCTCTCATGAAGAATAAACAGAACATTAAATTAAGTATGATAGTTTTATAGAGGACCTTGGGGCATTGTTGACAAGTGATGGGAAGGCTATAAAAGAAATTAAAAGAAGACTGAGAATTGCTTTGCTAAAACTAAAGGAACTAACAAACTTATTGAAAGGAGCTGACATAAAAACAAAAAATTAAGCATTTAAGTGCCTGTTTTTCCACCCCATTGACAACATATGGTTATGATGACAAAGCTACAGACAAAATCATTAATGCCTTTGAATGCAAATGCTACAGAAGAGTACTTAGAATATCATGGACAGAGAAAAGAACAAATGCTACAGAAGAGTACTTAGAATATCATGGACAGAGAAAAGAACAAATGCTTCTGTTATATAATGATTCTGTTGATACTAAAGAGAGTTGGCTATTAAAGAACATAAATTGAAGGAAAATGTAAATATTTCAGACACATCAAATGACATGAGTGCCTAGAGAAGATAATTTTGGAAGGAACGGTGCCTGGAAGGAATGGTGCCTGGAAGAAGAATGAGAGGAAGATCTAGAAGACAATGGGTGCAAGATGTCATTGACGATCTGAGAATGACTGCTGCTGAAGCAGTCAACTTGCACAGAATAAAGGGTTTTTTCAAGACTGCTGCCAAGTTCCAGAAGGGACAAGCTACATGATGATGATGATTAGAGGACAAATCTACACAGTATTGGACAATAGGCCTGCATTACTTATGGGACAAATTCAAAATGTACAAACCAAATTCCGTAAAAACAAAGTACTGTAGTTTTACAAAATACAAAAACCAATATACAGTGACATTTTGACCAAAAGGCCTTTATCAAGTAAAGGATACAAATGAATTGAATTTGTTCGCTTCCTATGTCATCATCATCATCCATTGCTGACTGGCGTAGGCGATCATGGATCTCCACAGATCTCTGTCTTTGGTGTTTGCTATCATCTCAGATGTTGATGCTCTACCATGCCATGAAGTCGGGCTATCCAAAATTTTCTCTTTCTGTCCTGCACTGTCTCGTCTACCCTTGATTTTACATGTTGTCACACTGTGTTCTAAACCTCACCTCCTCATCACATGTCTGAAAAATGATGACTACCTCTTTCTTATATTGATGATAAGCTTCCTATGTATCCTTTATATTTTTTTTTTCGATCCAGAAGCACTTGAGCTGAAAGCTCTTTGGCTCGGTGTCATGGACATCGTAACCCTTCGGCTCGGTGCCACGAACACCGTAAATCTGATGAACCTATAGCTTTTCTGCCAGTCCGCGGAGTTGAACCCGCACTTACAGAGGACTAGTCACCCGTAGTCCACGCGCTACGAACACGCTGGGCAGACGGGCGTATCCTTTATATAAAGACCTTTAGGCTGAAACGTCGCTGATGGAATTTAGAAGATGGTAGAAATATTTTGTAGGAATTTATTTTTTAATCTACCTAATAAATTTTGTCCGGGGCAGCGGCGTTCCAGCATGCTCTTCTCAATTTCGAACTGACAAGTGTTCGGTTACGTACTCAACTTGAACATGGAAGCTATGTTTTGTCGTCTGTCTCTGATAGGACTTGAACTCGATCTCACCTACACTGAGATTAGAAATCTATGGAAAAATATCCAGATGGCTCCACAAGAGAGCGAATCAAGTACCTTCAGAGCGAGAGGCGAACACTTAACCTGATTTGTTTAGTTATATTGATCGTGTCACTATTAGTGCAGTCTGCCCTTTGTTATGATATGCTTATATGTGACCATTATTCATACTGTTTTGCTTTGCCAATTGTTGCTTTTTTGTCTTTACAGCAGAGTGTTGTTTTTCCTGCTTGTGCAGTTAATTTTTTGTGCTGTTGTTTGACTCCTTGGGGACCAAACAAAACACTAACTTTGGGTCTAACGCCTTTTTTTACCAGGAGCCACACTAAAGGACGTTTTTTAAACTAAAAACAAATGACTTGTAAAAACACAGCTTTTTCCCTGGTTCATTAAGAGTTAACCCTTTAGCTGCTAAGGATGTATATATCGTTTCCCCAATCACTTCTAAAGATGCATTAACACGTCAGTTATTATCTCTCCTCTTTTGGCTAAAGACATGTTAACACATAACACGTTAAACATTGCTACTGTCACTGCTATAGGCGTACATTCACGTTTGTGACCTAGAAACAAAGAGTAGCTATTTTTAGCTCAGCCTTCAGAAAGTATGTAGCAGCGAAAGGGTTAATGTCAATGCTAGGATTAGTAAAAATGTGATGTGTTTTCAACTCGCTCCATTTAGTGCGGATCTTTAGTTTTCTTTATGGTAGATGTTGTTTGTTGTTGTTGTTGGTTGTGCTAGTTCTATCAACCAAGTTAACCACTGTTTGTCATCTTGGTGGTATGCGTTGAGAACTTCTGTTGCACCCCTGATTAGCCCTTATGACATGTAGAGCAGGTACATCCAAATTTCGACCAAAGTGTATTATACAGGGTGTTCAACTTAAAAGCAGCCCCTGTGATAAATAGAAATTTGCCAGGTACGCATTGCATCTCGTCTATTTACTATTTAAACCGGTTCTGACTAGCTTGTCCTACGTCACATTTGTTCATCACCCTTCCCGCACTACAATTACACCCATCACACAACCTTGACCTATACTACGTCATAACTGAACCTTCTCATTTCCATACATATATGCCAGAGTAGCTCCATTCACAGGCTGCTTTTAAGTTGAACACCCTGTATTATCCAACAGTAGGTCTCTGTGGCATAGAGGTTAGGTGGCTCATCTCTTGTGCCAAAGATACCAGGCTCACTCCCTCAGTGTAGGTGAAATCGAGTTTCTAGTCCTATCGGAGACGATGATAAAAAGGTCCCTTGTTAAATTGAGCATGTAAAATAACCCTTGGCAGTTCAAAATTGAGAAGAACAGGCTGGAATGCCACTGCCCAGGCAAAATTCATTAGAAAAAATTAAATTCCTGCAAATTTATCTTCACCATCTTCAAAATTACGTAGGAACCCTTGCGGTGCTACAGAGTTTTTGCACTACAGCTGAGATCTTCCAGTGTTAGAAAGAGATCGGAGTACACATGGTTACTCACCAAAGTGCAATGATGATGGTCCTATCAATCAATCAATATTATCCAACAGGACACAAATTTGTACAGAAACTGTATGATTTTACCAAAATTAAAGCCCCACTTTAAAGTATCACATCTGGAGTTATACTGTAGAATTATATCAGATCTGATTGATTATAGGGAGGTTATCAAAGCTGACTTGTGCCATCTGTGGGAGATAAGTCAATGCAGATTGAACATTTGACCTGCCGTATTCAGTTCAGTTCTCCTGATTGACATACGCATTGAACATGCTTTGTCCTTTAATGCAGGAACTATCACTCACTGTCATCATCATCATCATCATCAAACAGCTTGTCCTGAGCAGAACTTTGTCACCCTAACATCATCAAGGTGCGTATCCTTTATAGGACGTTGCTCTCTTTGCAGTGCATCTGAAATTCACTCTGTCTCTAGCCAGTTCACCCACTTCGTCGATGGTCATATTCATGGTTTCTTTAATATCTTGTAGCCATCTACTTCTTGGTCTGCCTCTGCGTCCTGGGATCCTGCCCTTTAATATTGTTCTTTCCAGGCCATCGTGACGCTTGATGTGACCAAAGTATGTAATTTTTCTGTATAGTATGTTGTTTATCAGCCAATTCTCTTTAACATTTAGTTCTTTCAGGACATCAGTGGTCTTTCTTTTTTCTGTCCATGGCATTTGTAGGATCTTTCTGTAGCATTTAGTTTCGAAGGACTGGATTTTCGTTCGATATTTTGTCACCCTAACAGCCCTTTGAAATCTGCTGAGACTGAGCACCTTATGGGTCTGCCCAGAATTCAGTGATATCGGTTCATAAACATTGAAACTGATCAGGAACCAGTCTATCTGCCCAGAATTCAATGATATCGGTTCTTAAACATTGAAACTGATCAGGAATCAGTCTATCTATTGACACACTCACAAGCTTGAGGGTCTCTGTGTCTAAGTAGTTAAACCCTTGCCTTGTGTTCCGAAAGTCGTGGGCTCGACTCTGGGCCATGTTGTTCAGATCACTGGTGCATTCTTTCCAGAGACCCCTAGGATTGTTGCTAGAGCTACTGAGTATGTGCTTCTTTGCAATACTCTTAGTATATGGTGCGCTATTTCTGCGAAGAGCCACCGAGCCATATGAAGTAAATCCAGGTGCAATGAAGTCAATCTTTCGGATTTAGGCACACAGACTCTCACACATGCTCAAGCATTTATGTATGCACTCATGTATGCTCTTATTTATGCACTTTTGTGTGAACTTATGTATGCATTTACTCCTGACAGTTTGCTGGCAGCCTGGTCATGGATTTGAATGAAGAGGGAGTTCTTGTGGAGTCATGCGTAGCAGATGATAGACGACATACTTTCCAGGTTGTCTCCCTCAGACTAAAAGTAAGTAGCCAGACTACTTATCCACAGGCAACTCTAGATAGCTAGGCCAGACAACTGAAGGGGTTCCTTGACCTAGATCAGAAAAGGGGGCCAGAAAATACAGATGTTTGATAGAACACTGCAAGCTTTTTGCAATTTTACTCAATTCTGTGAGTCTGTGGTTATTTATTGGTGAAAAATATTCATAATATTGATATTCCTTATTGTTAAACTTAACTTGTTGCATAATATAATTTTGATTTAGCATTTTGTGTTAATTTTAAAATGAATTCGTCTATATACACCAATACTGGAATGCGAGGTCACATGGTGTAGTTGGGGTCTGATTTCCCATAATTCTTACCTGAGTCCGAAGGCCCATACGTTTATAGTTGGCTCTGACTTATCTCACTATTTGTTCTGCAAGTCCTCCAGAGTAATCTCCCATCCCTGAGAAAATAGCTCAGCAAGATATCTGCCAACAAGAGAGTTACACTACAGTGGGTGCCTTCACATTGTGGAGTACCAGGTAACGAGAAGGCAGACAAACTCGCAAAGAAGGGAGCAGAATGTGAACAAGTAGAAAACAAAATCACATACTTTGATAAAAAGAGCTATCCTGGACATTAGAGAAGAACCTAAACTATCCAATGATGACTACCACACACTTGACAGACAAGGACAGACTATCATCTTCCGACTTAAGATAGAGCATAGACTGAACAAACACCTAATTAGGATACAATTGTCCCCACACCCTCTGTGTCTCTGTGGCACCGCTGATTAAACCACAGAACTGTCCTGCAAGACTGTCTCCTGTATGTCCTCCCTAGAAAGGAATGCTGACCCTACAACTCAACACTACATTCAAAACTACATGGCACCAGAGATGAACTCCAGACAACAGTCGACTTCATCATAAGAATGCGTCTAACTTCTGTAACGTATCAGCATCAAAATAGCGATCATGGAAAGAAGAATTTTGACAGGGTCATATATCTACAGATTCTTTTTGCTGTCCTTTTCTTTCTGTAATCCTGTTTTGCCTCACAGCTTCAGGAAAAAGAAGAGATTTCTAGAACAGGATCTTGTGTGCGCTTCACTAATCCTGTTTTGCCTCACAGCTTCAGGATAAGAAGAGATTTTTAGAACAGGATCTTGTGCGTGCTTTGTACATGGTGTCTTTCACTGCCTTTTATTTCTGGGTTTTCACCTTTTGTCATGTATCCAGGGTATCAGGATAGCATTGCCTTTTGCCCATGTGGTGCCGGGGGCCCATAAGGGAAGCAAAGAATAGTACACTGCTACCTACAAGGCATGTCATAAGAGGTGACTGATGTAGGACCTAGGAAGCTACCCTAGTAAATAAAAAGCATCACAGAGATCGGATGTATGCTGGCCTACTTGTAGGCGCATAACTGGCACAATGTGCAATCGTTCTTAGACTCAAATCACATACAAATCACACAGTGGTTAACAAGTGTTCGATATGGAGCGTTTGAAGAAGAAGAAGAAGCGTTGCCTTTGAAGCGCACTGACTGTTGGTAATCTGCTTATGTGGCCAAACCATTTAACTTATTGTTTCTTGATGTTCAATATTGATGTTGTACCCACTAATCAAGTTAACCCATGTTGTGTCAATCCTAACATTTGCCAGCAAGAATTATAAATATTTTAAGATATAGTAATTAAGTTAAATGCATTTGAAAATAGATGTCTGTGAAATTTAATGGATATAAAATGGAACTAATTCAGGAAAAGTGATGAAATCAGAGAAATGTCTGGTCAACTACTAGTAACAACTGGGAGAAGATGGAGATTTGCTGTGTGGTACCATGAGAATAAGTGATCAAAGAATACCATCGCATGCATTGAAGTGGGAGGCAAAGAGTTCAAGAAAGAAAAAGCAGCTTAGGGAAACCCTGAAATGAACTTTACTGAGAGAGGCAGGATATATCAGACTCAATTCCATGGAAGAGTTTGATCGAGTTGCCCAGGACGGTGCGTTATGGAGAAATTACTTGCAGGCCTTATGTAACATATAACAGTACGAGAGGAGTATATTGAGCTGAAAGCTCTTTGGCTCGGTGTCATGGACATCATAACCCTTTGGCTCGGTGCCACGAACACCGTAAATCTGGGGAACCTGTAGCTTTTCTGCCAGTCTGCGGAGTTGAACCCAGCCTACAGAGCACTAGTCACCCGTAGCCCATGCCTACGAACACGCGTGCAGGGCGAGGCATACATTAAGAATGCAGAAGACCAGATGTGACTCTGAAATGGAATCTTGGAGGCAATAGAAATAGGGGACGACCTACAGAGACATGGAGACGCAGACAGGCAAAAAGAAGAGGCAGGAATGACCTGGAATGAACTGAGCTTACTTGCTTAAGACAGATCAGGTTGGAGGAAATATGTTGATGCATGGAAAGATAGATACAGGTCAGAAGGGGGAGATGGATAGGACACACACACTGAGGAGACCCCATGAGAGCATCATGAGACAGGCTTTCAGATGGAACCCCCAGGGTAATAGAGGTAAGGGAAGACCCAGGAATACCTGGAGATGGAATGCAAGAAAATGGGAAGAGAGTGAAGATATCTGGAAAAAATGATCTTGGGTAGGACGGCTTGGAAGGCATTGGTTGCGGACCAATGGGGGCGAAGTGTGAAGAAGATTATGCTTCAAGGGAAGTGAAGGAAGAGTAGAAGAAGAAGATTATGCTTCAAGGGAAGTGAAGGAAGAGTAGAAGAAGAAGATTATGCTTCAAGGGAAGTGAAGGAAGAGAAGAAGAAGAAGAAGATTATGCTTCAAGGGAAGTGAAGAAAGAGTAGAAGAAGAAGATTATGCTTCAAGGGAAGTGAAGGAAGAGTAGAAGAAGAAGATTATGCTTCAAGGGAAGTGAAGGAAGAGTAGAAGAAGAAGATTATGCTTCAAGGGAAGTGAAGGAAGAGAAGAAGAAGATTATGCTTCAAGGGAAGTGAAGAAAGAGAAGAAGAAGATTATGCTTCAAGGGAAGTGAAGGAAGAGTAGAAGAAGAAGACGATTATGCTTCAAGGGAAGTGAAGAAAGAGAAGAAGAAGATTATGCTTCAAGGGAAGTGAAGGAAGAGAAGAAGAAGAAGATTATGCTTCAAGGGAAGTGAAGGAAGAGAAGAAGAACATTATGCTTCAAGGAAAGTGAAGGAAGAGAAGAAGAAGAAGAAGATTATGCTTCAAGGGAAGTGAAGGAAGAGAAGAAGAAGAAGAACTTATGCTTCAAGGAAAGTGAAGGAAGAGAAGAAGAGAAGTTATGCTCAAGGGAAGTGAAGGAAGAGAAGAAGAACATAGCTTCAAGGAAGTGAAGGAAGAGAAGAAGAACATTATGCTTCAAGGAAGTGAAGGAGAGAAGAGAGATTATGCTTCAAGGAAGTGAAGGAAGAGTAAGAAGAAGATTATCTTCAGAGTGAAGGAAGAGAAGAAAGAAATTATGCTTCAGGAAGTAAGGAAAGTAGAAGAAAAGATATTATGCTTCGAGTGAGGAGGAAGAAGAATTATGTAGGAAGTGAAGGAGGAAGAAGAAGAAGATTATGCTTCAAGGGAAGAGAAGAAGAAGAAAATTACTTTCTCCTTTATAACTTCTATACTTCTGAGTTTTGTACATTCAGTATTAATTTTATGTTTTCAGAACTATAATCTTACAAGCTGAGAATTATAGAGAAAGAGATGAAGTAAGTACTTGGATGTTTCTATCTTCCTTCTTCATCTTCTTCTTCAATGGTGAGCTTGAAGGGGGCAGACATTCAGTTGGCACAACAGAAAAAAACCGCTTTAAAGACATTCTTAAAGTGCCTCTAAAATGCTTTGATGTGGAGATGTTGAATGAAGTCAAGACACAGAGAAAGCATATTATCAATATAAGAAAGAGGCAATCATCATTTTTCCAACATGTAATGAGAAGGTGAGGTTTATAACACATTGTGACAACCAATAAAATAGAGGGGAGACGAGACAGGAAAACATCGAGAGAAATCTTTGGACAGCCTGACCTCATGGCACGGAAGAGCGGCAACATCTGAGATGATAGCAAACACCAGGGACAGAGATTTGTGGAGATCCATGATTGCCTATACCAGCTGGCACAGCACATGATGTTGATGAAAATGCTTTGATATATAGACCACATGCTGGGAATCCCTTGAGCAAGATCGCCAAATGTGGCGCTGTAACTACACAAGAGGAACTCGCATAACTGATCATCTTTGAGGTGTTGAATACACAACAGCCACACGTCTGACGTTGATTATGTATGCCCCACCTGTGGTAGGGGTTTGTGTTAGAGGATTGGACTCTACAGTCACCTCCGCACACACCAGAGAGGTGCAGAAGCATATGTTTGAGGCCATTGTCATTAATTAATGGCTATTATGAACCAAGTTGCAAAAAATTCAGAGCTGGAGTGAACACACTCATCTGTCTGTGCATATGGTCCTCGATGTAATTTAGAAGATGGTGAAGATATTTTGTGAGAATTAAAAAAGCATCTTTCATACCTGCTCTCCTCAATTTTCAACTGCCACAGGTTCTTTTAAGTGCTCAAATTGAACACAGAACCTATGTCTTATCGTCCATCTCCGATAGGACTAGGAACTCAATCTCACCTACACTGAGATCAGGGATCTCTGGAAAAATATCCCGATGGCTCCACGAAGGAGTGAACCGAATTCCTTTGGAATGAGAAGCAAGCACATGCCACAGAGATCTTCTCATGTTATTCCTATTTTATTGTAGATGTTCTAAGTTTGAAGCACACACACACAATAGTTGCAGAGACTCTCACATTATTTGTATTCATTTATACATGTTTTATCTAAATTATTTATGGGTTGTATGATGTTGTTTCTCATTATGTTCTTATCATATATATGTTCTGACTGTAAGATTTCTTTTTAACAGTGGATAGCAACATTGAACAATATTGTTCGTGATGGAGGTTATGTTCGAGGGAGGCCAGCGTCCATGAAAAAGAAGGTAACCCTGACTTGCTAGACATAGTTATTGGTTATTAAACAGATGTCGTTGCACTCTGGGCAGACCATAGGTGCACAGTCTTCCCCCAACAGATGTTGAAGTGTTTCCGTTATACATACTGTTGGTTCAGTCGCTCTCTGGTTAAACACACTCCTCACTCTGCCCCTTAAGCATCCAGTTCTACTTGTACTGGGTAACTCCAAACTGCTTAAATCTCTGGAATGTATTCAACGTCTATTTTATTGTCTTCATCCAACAGAGAGTCGTGAAGAGACCGAAGAATATCCCCTTATCCATCTTCAACTCCCCAACAATCGATGCTGTTGATGCAAGCCTGTCTGCTCTCTCATTGCCACAAACACCCACATGGCCAATACAGTAGATTCATGCAAGCCTCTGGAGGTTAGAAACTTAAATAGACGACATCCACTCATACAGAAACTTTAAGACAGGAGAGCTAAAGGCTAAGAGAGTATTCTTCTTCTTCTCTTGAAGCATAAGACATCCACAAATTTCCTCCAACACCAGATCTGTCTTGAGCAAACCAGCTTAGTTCATTCCAGGCCTTCCCCACGCTTCTTTTCTCTGTCCACAGTTCGTATCCATGTCTCTCTAGGTCGCCCCTACCTCTCTTGTCTCCCAGATTTCATTTCAAAGTCACATGTGGATGTCTGGTCTTTTGTATTCTTAATGTATGTTCCAACCACTTCTGTATTTTTAATGTATGTCCCAACCACTTCTGTATTCTTAATGTATGTTCCAACCACTTCTGTATTCTTACTGTCTGTCCCAACCACTTCTGTATTCTTAATGTATGTCCCAACCACTTCTGTATTCTTAATGTATGTTCCAACCACTTCTGTATTCTTACTGTATGTCCCAACCACTTCTGTATTCTTAATGTATGTCCCAACCACTTCTGTATTCTTAATGTATGTTCCAACCACTTCTGTATTCTTAATGTATATCCCAACCACTTCTGTATTCTTAATGTATGTTCCAACCACTTCTGTATTCTCAATGTATGTCCCAACCACTTCTGTATTCTTAATGTATGTTCCAACCACTTCTGTATTCTTAATGTATGTCCCAACCACTTCTGTATTCTTAATGTATGTTCCAACCACTTCTGTATTCTTAATGTATGTCCCAACCACTTCTGTATTCTTAATGTATGTTCCAACCACTTCTGTATTCTTAATGTATGTCCCAACCACTTCTGTATTCTTAATGTATGTCCCAACCACTTCTGTATTCTTACTGTATGTCCCAACTACTTCTGTATTCTTAATGTATGTTCCAACTACTTCTGTATTCTTACTGTATGTCCCAACCACTTCTGTATTCTTACTGTATGTCCCAACTACTTCTGTATTCTTAATGTATGTTCCAACCACTTCTGTATTCTTACTGTATGTCCCAACTACTTTGTATTCTTAATGTATGTCCCAACCACTTCTGTATTCTTACTGTATGTTCCAACTACTTCTGTATTCTTAATGTATGTTCCAACTACTTCTGTATTCTTAATGTATGTCCCAACCACTTCTGTATTCTTAATGTATGTTCCAACCACTTCTGTATTCTTACTGTCTGTCCCAACCACTTCTGTATTCTTAATGTATGTCCCAACCCCTTCTGTATTCTTAATGTATGTCCCAACCACTTCTGTATTCTTAATGTATGTCCCAACCACTTCTGTATTCTTAATGTATGTTCCAACCACTTCTGTATTCTTACTGTATATCCCAACCACTTCTTTTCTTATCAAGTGTTCCAACCACTTCTGTATTCTTAATGTATGTTCCAACCACTTCTGTATTCTTAATGTATGTTCCAACCACTTCTGTATTCTTAATGTATGTTCCAACCACTTCTGTATTCTTAATGTATGTTCCAACCACTTCTGTATTCTTACTGTATGTCCCAACCACTTCTGTATTCTTAATGTATGTTCCAACCACTTCTGTATTCTTAATGTATGTCCCAACCACTTCTGTATTCTTAATGTATGTTCCAACCACTTCTGTATTCTTAATGTATGTTCCAACTACTTCTGTATTCTCAATGTATGTTCCAACCACTTCTGTATTCTCAATGTATGTCCCAACCACTTCCATCTTCTACGTTTTATTTCCTCGTTGATATTGTTCATCTTAAAATTGTTTTAAGAGAGTATACCCTGATAAAAAATTCCCACTGCTTTGTGGGTGGGTCAGCATGGTAATGCAGAAGACTAGAGGAATAAACCTCTGTGATCTTATCATACCATCTCAGTGTCTCTAATTCTGTGCAGAGGCCAGTTAATGAATGTTTGCAGTTTACTAGTTATTGTTTAGTATAGTAGTTAGTAAATCTTTTTATAATTGGTAAATAATGACCATAAAATGGGATGAATTCAGAAGTGATGAAATCATAGAAACGTCTCACCCATGTGGTGCAGGGGCCCACTAGGAAAGCAAAGCATAGTACCACTGCGACCTACAAGGCATGTTGAAAGAGGTGACTGATGTAGGGGTCTAGCGAAGCTACCCTAGTAAATGAAAATTGTCGCAGAAATCAGATGTGCTGGTCTACTTGTAGGTGCATGACTGGCACAACATACAATCGCTCTTAGGGTCAGACCACATAGAAATTGCACAGATACGGTTAACAAGTGGTCGATATGGAGTGTTTGTAAAAGAAAAAGTAGTTTGTAAATGTTTTATTATGATTATTTGGTAAATAATGAACATAAAATGGGACGAATTCAGAAGTGAGGAAATCATAGAAACATCTGGTCAACCATCATTATCATCAAATAGCTTGTCCTGAGCAGAACTTTGCCACATTAACAGTCCTTCAGAATTTCTCTTTCTCTATTAGGCCAGATGCTCCGCCTCTGCATCGGTTATGCTCAAACCATCAGTTACATCCTGAATCCATCTTCTCCGTGGTCTTCCTCTTCTCCTCTTTGCCAGGATTCCTCCTATAATGGTCTTTTCCAGGCCTTCAACCACTAGTAACATATGTCATAAAAAGAGAAAAGATGGAGATATGTTGTGCATACTTTGAGAGGAAATTATCAAAGAATCACAAAGCAGGCATTGAAGTGGGGACCAAATAGTTCAAGATAAAACAGGACGTCTTAAGGAAACCGTGAAACAAATTTTACTGAAAAAGGCGAAAAATATCAGACTCAATTCCATATAAGAGATTGAACAAGTAGTCCAGGATAGAGTAGTATGTAGAAATTTCTTACAGGTCCAATGTAATGTTTAACGGTACAAGAGGATACACATTTTGGTAGCCTTTATAACTTCATTGTCATCATCATCATGTCATCATCAACATCATCATCAACATCAAAATATCATTACCATCAATATCATCATCACCACATATCATCAACATGAACATTATCATCATCAACATGATCAACATCATCATAATCATGAACCACATCATCAACATCAACAACACCATCAACAACATCATCATCTTCAGTCCTCACTCGTGCCCAAGGACACATAAGGCAGAGGCAACATATGTCCATTCACTACGGTCTTGTACCTTTATTTTAACCGCAAACCTAGTTTTATGCTTATCTTTGAGCTCTGCTTCAAAAGTTCCATATGAGGAGGCAAATGTACAGATAAAAATGGCCTACAAGAACAAATTAGTGAGAGATCACTCAGGTCATGAAAAGGATGATGTATACCACCAACTCAAAGAGAACAGGTTGTCATTTTTCATCCACAAACAGGGCACAGACTGAGGTACCATCTGTTTAACAAGTATAAAATAGGCCCTTCTGACATATGCACATGTGGCACCAGCAAGGTGACGGAGATACACATACTGCAAGAATGTCCAACATATAATAAACAGAGAGAAAACACATGGCCAACCCCCATATCAGTACAAGACAAACTATATGGAGATGTACATGGACTCCGGTTGACCACTAACTACTTTAAAAGTATACAAATCGATGTCTGAAAACATCGAAAGAAGAAGAAGAAGTAGCCATGCCAGCTAATCTATCAGCTTGTTCATTACCCATGACTCCTTTTTTTATTATTTCCCAGGATGCACCAAGAAGACTCAGCAGTAGCCAGTCACAAGAAAATGTTTCCGCTGCAAACCTGCAAAGCTCAATGGCGTATGTTCTCAACTTTGTTTCTCATTGTTTATAATTTTTGTCTTGTATTTACCAGCTTCTTCATGTCTCTTAGTTTTCTTGTGCAGTAATTGCTTTGTATCTTTAAGTTTGTAGCTGTTTTATAATTTCTTTTTGTAATATTTGTATTTGAGTTGTGCAAATAGTTATTTCTGTCAGCAACACTTCTCATTGTATGAACAACTGTTATAAGAATTATACTGAAAAATAGTTGTGAATATAGCATGTTTGTCTTGCATGTATTTAGATGTGATGTTTCAATGCCTCTTCATTCTAAATAAGATTACAACTGCTTTCTTATGTTGTTCATTATCAGAATAGTAAATATATTTATTTATATATATATTTTATTTTCCTCTCGATCTTATATGTTACATAGGGCCTGCAAGTAATTTATCCATACCATTCTGTCCTAGGCAACTCACTCATTCTCTTCCGTAGAATTGAGTAGTATATTTCTTGCCTCTTTCAGCAAAGTTCTTTTCATGGTTTTCCAAGGGCGTCTTTGAGGAAGTCTTTTCCATAATCATATCCAGTGTTTGTCTTCCAGTCGACTGCTGATTTTCTCTGTATGAGGGTTTTGATCTCCTGAAAAGACGGGGGTTGGTAAATTTGCTCTTTGGCATTGCTCTCCTTAGCTAAGACATCGGAGGCACTCTCATTTCCTGTAATGCCACAGGGAGATGGAATCCACTGCAAATGAATTTCTGCCTTTTCTGAAAGCTGAGCAAGTTCTCTTTTTAGGTTTTGTACTGTGCTGTCAGCAGATTTAGCCTCCTGTGTTTGAATTAGCATGTAGAGCAGCGTACAGTTATGGTTGATTTTATAGACGGAGACTGTATTCATGAATGCATTATCTCATCTTTAACACAGGATTTGAACCACAAACCCTTATTTCTCACTGCACCCATTGCCCAGCCCTACAGGCAAACGGTTTTTTTTCACAAACACAACTAGCTCACTCTCTATTTGTGATCTTAAAAACACTTGTCTATAAGGCTAGGCAATGGGTGCTGTAAGAAACAAGGGCTTGTGGTTTTAATCCTGTGTTTAGTCATTTGTTTTTTCCAGATGTCCCTAATACTTGTACACCGTCTATTTATTGATCATATTCATTGGCTTCGCTGCTTCCACTGAGGTTCTGAAAATTCCTTATTGTCTGACCCATGTTTAACCCTTTCGCTACTACCTACTTTCCGAAGACGGAGCTAAAAATAGCTACTCTTTGTTTCTAGGTCACAAACGTTAATGTATACCTGTAGCAGTGACAGTAGAAATGTATAACGTGCTAACACGTCTTTAACCCACAGAGGCGAGATAATAACAGACTTGTTAATGTGTCTTTGGCAGCGAATTGGGAAAACATCTATACACATCTTTAGCAGCTAAAGGGTTAAGAACAATCTAATTCATCAGCAGCACCCCTCTCCGCCCCTCCCTCTCCCAACTTTGATTGACAAGTTAATTGCCAAGTCTTTCTTAACAGTTTGTACGTTTGTTGATGTGTTTTTAGTTTGTATATTCACACACATTTTTATTTTATTTTGTTTCCCAATTTTATTTTGATTTCATGTTCTTTTTATTTCATTTCTGATATTAACTCATAACAGCACCAGCAGAGGCAGTGTTGCCAGCATTACTGACCCACTGAATCTGGACATCCCTATTCAGTTTGATTTGGTATCTCCCAGTGAAGATCACAGAGCACTGACCTCTCCTCAATCAGGCCCTCCAAAGTTAGTAATATGGGGGAATAAGTTATGATATAGGATAAAATGTTATAATTCTTGATTGAAATCATATTTTGTTTGCATGCATCTTTGATTGTGTTTTTTTAAATGTAATTTATATGCATGTTAGAAATGTAGATAGTGCACATTGTATCATCATCATCATCATATAGTGTGTCCTGATCAAAACTTTGCCACCCCAACAGTCCTTTGGAATTTTTCTCTCTCATAGACCAGATGTCCTGTCTCTGCAGCCGTCATGTTCAAACCATCAGTTACATCCTGAATCCATCTTCTCTGTGGTCTTCCTCTTCTCTTTGCTGGTATGCCTCCTTCCATGATGGCCTTCTTCAACTCTTCTCTTTATATGTCCAAAATACTTCAATTTTATCATTCTTATTTGTAGCAGTGACCAGTTTTCTTTGATTTTAAGTTCTTTCTGGATAGATCTATTTGTTCTTTTCTCTGTCCTTGATATATGAAGGACTCTTCTGTAACACTTATATTCAAAAGCACATTTATGTTTTTCCACTGCTTTATTAAATGTTCATGTTTCACACTGTATAGTTTAGATTATTTCTGTACATGTAGATCAGATCTTTTCATGGAACAAATCTGGACTTTTTATCATACAATCCTTATCTCATCATCATAAATATGAGAAGTGACTGAACTATGAGAAGTGACTGAGCTATGAGAAGTGACTGAACTATGAGAAGTGAGTGAGCTATGAGAAGTGACTGAACTATGAGAAGTGACTGAGCTATGAGAAGTGACTGAACTATGAGAAGTGACTGAACTATGAGAAGTGACTGAGCTATGAGAAGTGACTGAACTATGAGAAGTGACTGAACTATGAGAAGTGGCTGAACTATGAGAAGTGACTGAGCTATGAGAAGTGACTGAACTATGAGAAGTGACTGAACTATGAGAAGATGTCTGAGCTATGAGAAGTGACTGAACTATGAGAAGTGACTGAACTATGAGAAGTGACTGAACTATGAGAAGTGACTGAGCTATGAGAAGTGACTGAGCTATGAGAAGTGACTGAGCTATGAGAAGTGACTGAACTATGAGAAGATGTCTGAGCTATGAGAAGTGACTGAACTATGAGAAGTGACTGAACTATGAGAAGTGAGCTGAACTATGAGAAGTGACTGAGCTATGAGGAAGTGATGAGCTATGAGAAGTGACTGAGCTATGAGAAGTGACTGAGCTATGAGAAGTGACTGAGCTATGAGAAGTGACTGGACTATGAGAAGTGACTGGACTATGAGAAGTGACTGAGCTATGAGAAGTGACTGAACTATGAGAAGTGACTGAACTATGAGAAGTGACTGAACTATGAGAAGTGACTGACTATGAGAAGTGACTGGCTATGAGAAGTGACTGACTATGAAAGTGACTGAACTATGAGAATGACTGAACTATGGAGAAGTGACTGAACTATGAGAAGATGCTGAGCTATGAAGTGACTGACTATGAGAAGTGACTGAGCTATGAGAAGTGACTGAGCTATGAGAAGTGACTGAGCTATGAGAAGTGCTGAACATAGAAGTGACTAGCTATGAGAAGTGACTGACTATGAGAGTGACTGAGCTATGAGAAGTGACTGAGCTATGAGAAGTGACTGAGCTATGAGAAGTGACTGAGCTATGAGAAGTGACTGAGCTATGAGAAGTGACTGAGCTATGAGAAGTGACTGAGCTATGAGAAGTGACTGAGCTATGAGAAGTGACTGTGATATGAGAAAGCATTGACTGAACTCTTGTTTTATACATAAATAACTCATTTTCATAAATATGAAACATGGTTAACTTTGTATCACATGATCCGCCTGTATGGTTCCGAGGTCCGCAAGGAAGCAAAGAATAGTACCACTGTGACCTACAAGTCATGCCTGATGTAGGAGCCTAGGGAAGCTACCCTAGTTAATGAAAAGCATTGCAGAAATCGAATGTGCTGACCTACTTGTAGGCACATAACTGGCACAACATATAACTGCTCTTAGACTCAGATCATATACAAATCACAAAGAGTTGTTAACAAGTAGTCCATATGGAGCGTTTGAAAAAGTTGTCATCATCATCGTGCCCAAAGGCACATAAAGAAGGGACAAAACATGTCCACTCAAATGAGCAGTTTCAGTTTTTTTTCAACCTCTGTTTCTATAGCTGTTTCCATTTTTTTCTAGTGTGAGGTTTCCAACCCCCTCGATCAAATCCACTTAGTCATCTTTTACAACATGCAAGAGGAGACAGATGTTATAATCCACTTAGTCATCTTTTACAACATGCAAGAGGAGACAGATGTTATAATCCACTTAGTCATCTTTTACAACATGCAAGAGGAGACAGATGTTATAATCCACTTAGTCATCTTTTACAACATGCAAGAGGAGACAGATGTTATAATCCACTTAGTCATCTTTTACAACATGCAAGAGGAGACAGATGTTATAATCCACTTAGTCATCTTTTACAACATGCAAGAGGAGACAGATGTTATAATCCACTTAGTCATCTTTTACAACATGCAAGAGGAGACAGATGTCATCTTTTACAACATGCAAGAGGAGACAGATGTCATCTTTTACAACGTGCAAGAGGAACAGATGTCATTTTTACAACATGCAAGAGGAGACAGATGTTATATTTTACAACATGCAAGAGGAGACAGATGTTATATTTTACAACATGCAAGAGGAGACAGATGTCATCTTTTACAACATGCAAGAGGAGACAGATGTTATATTTTACAACATGCAAGAGGAGACAGATGTTATAATCCACTTAGTCATCTTTTACAACATGCAAGAGGAGACAGATGTTATATTTTTCGTTACCTTGGAAACCACACAGTGGACCTTCATTACACAACAAAAATGTCACCATCCAAACATTTAGTCAGTACTCATAATGTCACATGATGGTGATGTATCTCTATGAGGGTAAAGTGAAATTACTGGAGAACAGCAGATATACAATTCTGGACATCCAAATTCATCATCATCATTATCAGTTGTCATCAATGGAAAAGACTTGTCAAATCAAAGACCTAAGCAGAACAGACCAGGTCATTATATTTCGTCTACATACCAGACACTGTAGACTCCACACTTACATAGACTAGGAATAAGTCAAACAGCTCTCTGCCAGTGTCAACACCAGAGCATGTCCTGCAAGATTGTCCTCACCTGGTGCCTGTGTGTTACCGGGGCTCAAGGGAGCAAAGAATAGTAACACTGTGACCTACAAGGCATGTCATAAGAGGCGTCTGAGGTAGGGAAGCTACCCTAGTAAAAATGACATGACATGGAAAAATGTCAGCATCTAAATTGTTGGTCAGCGCTCATGACATCACATGATGATGATGTGTCTCTGTGATTCATGGAGGGTAAAATCAATGCAAGAAAACAGATACTATTCTGAGCAGACCCATAGGTGCTCAGTCTCCCCCAACAGGTATCGAAGAGTATGCATACTGATGGTTCCTGTGGTTCGCTGATTAAACATACTCCTCACTCTGCCCCTCAGTCATGATATCACATGTGTTTCTATGAACCATGGTATTTAATTAACTGATATATCGCCCGCGTGCCCAGCGTGTTTGTAGCATGTTGGACTACGGGTGACTAGTCCTCTGTATGTGCGGGTTCAACTCCGCGGACTGGCAGAAAAGCTACAGGTTCCCCAGATTTACGGTGTTCATGGCACCGAACCGAAGGTTCGATGTCCATGATACGAGCTCAAGAGCTTTCAGCTCAAGTGCTTCTGGATCGATTAAAAAAAAAAAAAAATTAACTGATATCCATATTTTACATTTTCCTCTTCAGAAGATTAAACCCATTTGACCAGTTGGCTGTGACAGTATTAAACCCAGCATTTGATACTGCTGCCTTTGCTGAGACATTCACAACTAGGTTCCTAGGCTCCATGGAAGTCAAGGGTGATAGAGGTGAGTGTGAATAGTGTTTATAGATGCTATATAGTTCATGAGTGGAGCATATGGCTGAATGGATTAGAGAGCGGCTCCAAGCAGGAGACTCGGTTTCAATCCACGGTAAGGCCAAGGAGTTTTTCTGTTGAGGGCATAAAGAAAACATCCTAACCTGAACAGTTGCGTGGCCACTGCACTAGCCATGTGGCCATTAAATTCCACTGGCACATGCTACGCGGGGTACACATGTCCTACACCACCCAAAAAGTGGTATTGCAAGCAGTAACGACAGTTTATATAGTTAATAAGATTGAGTTCCTAGTCCTATCGGAGACGGACGATAAAACATAGGTCCCATATTCTTCTTCTTTTGTGTTCTCACTAGATTGGGATTTTGGATTCTGTAATAAAGAATTAACAGCCACGCTATACAGTTTGTCTTGGACGCTAGTGTAAGCGGGCCACCTCTTTCTTCTCAAGTCTGCATACTGGGGGCAGTTCTGCTTCCCCGTTTGTGCTGACCTCTTGCAGCAGTAAGCTTTGGCCACCCTTGTGATGGTAGGTCTGACATTCTTACTGCGTGGCTAAATCTCCAAGGCAGATTGGCGACAGTAGAATCCGTTATCCCATTCCTCATTGTGAGGGGTCGTTGCACCATGTTATACGCCTTATGACCTGGTGCATCTGTTTTCTGCAACATTTGTTTCGGGTTTGCATTCCCTAGCGGACACGTGCATCTGATTTCGGCCAAACCTTAGTCGCCTCTGACGACATGCGTGACAGGTAACAGTGGTTATATTCTTTACACACCCAAAATTTGGCGCGGTAACCACTGGCGGTCCCATATTCAAGTTGAGCACGTAAAAAGAACTCTTGTCAGTTGAAAATCAAGAAGAGCAGGCTTGAAAGCCGCCAGCAAAATTTATTATAAAGATTTAAAAATAATTCTACAAAATATTTTCACCATCTTTTAAATGACATCAGGGACCCTCTCTGTTGCTATGTAGTTCTTGCACTGCTGCTGCGATCTTCCTGTGTAAGAAAGAGATCAGAACACACATCGGTTACTCACTGAAGTGCAATGGTGATATTCCTATCACTCAATCGAGTTACATGTTGCAGAAGACTTAGGTAAGATGGTACGTCACAAGGCTGTGGATGCTTATAAACACATCTGAAAATGATTGATGTGTGGTGAGCTTGATGTGTGGTGAGCTTGATGTATGGTAGCTTGATGGACTTGATGTGTGGTGAGCTTGATGTGTGGTGAGCTTGATGTGTGGTGAGCTTGATGTGTGGTGAGCTTGATGTGTGGTGAGCTTGATGTGTGGTGAGCTTGATGTGTGGTGAGCTTGATGGGGACAGATGACTAGTAAGAGGGTAGAAAACAATGCAAATGCTTCAGTATAGTCACAACATGTTGGAAATTCCATTAGAAAAATTTTCAAATGTGACACTCCAACCATACAAGAAAAATTGACGTATATGAGCGCCAGTGTGGTGCAGGGGCATGCAAGGGAATCAAAGAATAGTACCACTGCGACCTGCAAGGCATGTCGTAAGAGGCGACTGATGTAGGGACCTAGTGTTAGAGTGTTGTAAAACATTGTTAGAGTGTTGTGGGACATTATTAGAGTTATGTAGACCAGTGTTAGAGTGGCCAAAGAATGAAGTGGTTTGGCCACTTAATAAGAATGCATCCAAACTCCACAGTATACAGAGTCTTCTACAACAGAACATCGGGAAAGAAGGCAAGAGAAAGACCACGGAAAAGATGGTTAGATGGCGTAGCAGAATCCTGTGAAAGAGCAAAGATAACAATCACACAAGCCACCAGAACAGCGCAAGACAAAACAGAAAACCACGACACTGGGCGACAACCCGGTAGCAGTGTGACGACAAAAGAAGAAGAGGAAGTGTTAGAGTGTTGTTAGACTGTGCTAGAGTGTTATAGGACATTGTTAGAGTGGTGTAAGCCAGTGTTAGAAAGTTGTAGACCAGGATCCTGCCCAAGTGGTTACCGGGGCACAAATTTGGGTGTAAAGAATAGAACCACTGTTACCTGCCACGCATGTTGTTAGAGGTGACTAAGGAGGTTGGAAGTGGGGCTAGCTACCCCACACCTTAAAAACACTAGATGGCTACAGAACGGAGAGCGAACCGAGTAAACGCTGGCTGAAGCCGGACACATTTCCGAAGGATAAGATGTGACGTAAAATACACCAATGCTAAGGCTGCACAAATCAAATTTCCACATATTATAATTTAGTGAGCATCTGTAGCTTAAGCGGTAGTGAGCTCAATCACGAACTCAACGTACCTGATTCAAACCCCACGGTGGGCAAGTTTGGAAGCAAATTAGTTTCCGTGGGATTTTTACAAAAAGGTAAAATAGACCTCACCGTTCAGAAAGCAATGGCAAACTACTGAACGTATAAGTGGTGCCTAGAAAATCAACGACTGTTTACTGTGGTTGATGGATATGTCCTTTAGGATATGCCATGATTTTCATTTTCATAATTTAATAGAATAGAATTTATGGGGAGATCTAGTACAAGTCGAACTGGATGCCTGAGAGGCAGAGTGAGAGGTGTGTTTAATCAGTGAGCTACGGGAACCATCAGTTTGCATACTCTTCGATATCTTTTGGGGAGACTGAGCACCTATGGGTCTGCCCGGAGTGCAGTGACGTCAGTTTAGTAACCAATAACTAGTACATGATCTGGCGGTGATCATGAAAGAGAGAGACCAGGATCCAAGAATTGTCTAATAATAAAACTAAATATATAATTTTGCATGCTATTCTGTTTTGGTTGAAAATTGCAGGAGAGCAACTTGTCCATGCTACCATTCGACAGATAATGGCCGCTAGAGCCATCCACAACATCTTCAAGATGACAGAGTCTTTGATGGTTGTTTCTAGTGAAGGAATGAGGTGATGATTGTCATTTACTGTTGATAGTATGATGATGATGATTGTCATTTACTGTTGATAGTATGTGATGATTTATGATTGTTCTGTGATAGTATGATGATGATGCATTTACTGTTGATAGTATGTGATGAGTGATGTCATGATTGTCTACTGAAGTTGATGTTGGGATGTCGATTGTCATTACTGTTGATAGTATGTGAGGATTGAGTGATGTCATGATTGTCTTACGTTGATAGTATTAGATTGTGATGTCATGATTGTCATTACGTTGATAGTATTGGGGTGAGTGATTCATGATTGTCATTTACTGTTGGAAGTGTGTGATGATTGAGTGATGTCATGATTGTCATTTACTGTTGGAAGTGTGTGATGGTTGAGTGATGTCATGATTGTCATTTACTGTTGGAAGTAGTTATGTAATGATTGAGTGATGTCATGATTGTCATTTACTGTTGGAAGTATGTAATGGTTGAGTGATGTCATGATTGTCATTTACTGTTGATAGTATGTAATGATTGAGTGATGTCATGATTGTCATTTACTGTTGGAAGTGTGTGATGATTGAGTGATGTCATGATTGTAATTTACTGTTGGAAGTGTGTGATGATTGAGTGATGTCATGATTGTCATTTCCTGTTGGAAGTGTGTGATGGTTGAGTGATGTCATGATTGTCATTTACTGTTGATAGTATGTGAGGATTGAGTGATGTCATGATTGTCATTTACTGTTGATAGTATGTAATGATTGAGTGATGTCATGATTGTCATTTCCTGTTGGAAGTGTGTAATGATTGAGTGATGTCATGATTGTCATTTACTGTTGGAAGTATGTAATGGTTGAGTGATGTCATGATTGTCATTTACTGTTGATAGTATGTAATGATTGAGTGATGTCATGATTGTCATTTACTGTTGGAAGTGTGTGATTATTGAGTGATGTCATGATTGTCATTTACAGTTGGAAGTGTGTGATGGTTGAGTGATGTCATGATTGTCATTTCTGTTGAGTATGTGATGGTTGAGTGATGTCATGATTGTCATTTACTGTTGGAAGTGTGTGATGGTTGAGTGATGTCATGATTGTCATTTACTGTTGGAAGTGTGTGATGGTTGAGTGATGTCATGATTGTCATTTACTGTTGGAAGTGTGGATGATTGAGTGATGTCATGATTGTCATTTCCTTGTTGGAAGTGATGTGATTATTGAGTGATGTCATGATTGTCGTTTACTGTTGGAAGTGTGTGATGATTGAGTGATGTCATGATTGTCATTTCCTGTTGGAAGTGTGTGATGATTGAGTGATGTCATGATTGTTATTTACTATTGAAAGTGTGTGATGATTGAGTGATGTCATGATTGTCATTTACTGTGACTAGTGTGTGATGATTGAGTGATGTCATAATTGTTGTTTACTGTGACTATTGTGTGATGATTGAGTGATGTCATGATTGTTGTTTACTGTTGGAAGTGTGTGATAATTGAGTGATGTCATGATTGTCATTTTCGCCTGTGTGTTGCCGAGGCCCTTAAGGGAAGCAAAGAATAGTAACACTGCGACCTACAAGGCATGTCATAAGAGGTGACTGAGGTAGAGGCCTAGGAAGCTACCTAGTAAATCATCTTCATATCGACTACTCGTTTACCACTCTTTGTGATTTTAATGTGATCCGAACCTAAGAGCGATTGTACATTGTGCCAGTTATGCGCCTACAAGTAGGCCAGCACATCTGATTTCTGTAATGCTTTTCATTTACTACGGTAGCTTTCCTAGACCCCTACCTCATTCACCTTTTAGGACATGCCTTGTAGGTTGTAGTGTTACTATTCTTTGCTCCCCTTGCGAACCCCGCAACACACAGGCGACCCTAGCAAATAAAAAGAATCGCAGAAATCGGATGTGCTGGCCTACTTGTAACTGCGGCAACGTACAATCACTCTTAGGCTCAGATCACATACAAATTACAAAGAGTGGTTCAACAAGGGGTCTATATGGAAAGAAAGTGCATTAGTATGAACGCATGAACAGATTTTCCAACCTTGCTTAAATTATCTTGCAAAGAACAGTATAAATGGCATTCAGAAGAAATTAATGGACAAACCTTGCAGAAGATGATGCAAAGATCAACATCTCCATTAGTGGTCCTGCAACATCCATATTAAGAGATGAAGAAGATGAAGAGAAGTCCCACAATTTATGTTTATTATTTCTGGTGTTGCTTGTAAAGACATAATGTAAAGTGTTTGTGTGCATTGGTATTTATTGAAGTAGCGAAACACGTACAAACAAAGTACTATAGTTTTACAAAATACAGGAACAGTGACAATAAACAGCAACGTTTCGACCAAAAGGCCTTTTTTAACCAAGTTTTACTGCAGTCTTCCCCCTATTTCGATATTTATTGAAGTGTACAGTGTTTTTTTAAAATATTGCTCTTCACATTTCAACTCCCAACGGAGCACAGATCTTCAACAAACTTCTTCCAGCTCTTCCTCTCTCCTTCCATCCCTCTCAATTCTTTCCATGTTTTACCTATCCTTTTAATATCAGCCTCCAGCTCTCTTCTCTAGGTATATCTAAGCCTTCCCCTACACCTCTTTCCATGTGGGTTCTAAAACAGTGCCTCTCGTGCAATGCTTCCGGTCGGTTTTCTCAATTAGTGTCCTATCCATCGCCAGCGTCTCTTCCTTTGCTCTTTCTCCACTACTATCTGCTTAGTTCTTTCTTTGAGTTCCTCGTTTGTAATCTTAGTATTTTTATATTGGTATTTATTTAATTAAAAGTGTTTTTTGTATGTTGGTATTTATGAAAGTGTTCATGAGATGTTGTTTACATTTTTCAGGCTCATTGACCCTTCCAACAATGTTGTTCGGGTAGAGTTTGCCTTGCAGGATATCTCCTTCTGGTCTGCTCATCCAGACAATAACAGGTACTACTACTTAAGCATCCATGGTGTGTGTAGGGATGGTCCAATCAATCAATCAATCGATTAATCAATCAAAATCAGGGTGTGCTTGAAGACTACTTTTTTAAGCACTGATTATAGATGGCTTTTCCGTCTTTACAGAAGGTCAATTGGCAAGTGTTTTGCTGTGACAACTTCTGAGTTTGAGCTTGTCTCTCTTGCCTTACAGACGGTCAATTGGCAAGTGTTTTACTGTGACAACTTCTGAGTTTGAGCTTGTCTCTCTTGCCTTTACAGATGGTCAGTTGTCAAGTGTTTTACTGTGACAACTTTTGCATTTCCCTTTTCTTATTCTGAAATATTTCACCAATGTAAATAAACAGAGCAATCAGTTCTAAACATTTTGATATATAGTACATCTTCCATATATATAAAATAAAAGTTTTATAGCAAAACCAATAACAGCTGTCTATCCCTTTCTCTTCACCCTTTGCCCCTAGGGAGGCATAGGTCCACAACCAAGGCCTTCCAAGCCGCCTATCCAAGACGATTTTTTCCAGATCTCTACCCATTTTCTTGCCATGAGTCCCTCCTTGCGGGTCTTTCCTGGGTGGTAATCTATGAATATTCCTGGTTGTGGTTTCTGTAGCTTTCTAGTGATTTTTACAGGGTGGGGTAGCTAGCCCCAAGCCCAACCTCCTTAGTCGCCTTTTACGACATGCATGGCAGGTAACAGTGGTTTTATTCTTTCCACTCCTAATTTGAGCCCGGTAACCACTCGGCGAGCTGTCTATATAAAAATGTATTATTAAAAAATAGCGCTTAAAAACGTGGTTTTTGCCTGTCCTCTAATAGTTTAAGTGGATATTCTGTTTATGAAATCTTGTGGTTACCCATCTGTTCAAATCTGCATCCTGTTGGATAATATGCATTTACTTTGTCCGAATATAGGATAAGCCTGTTCTATATGCTGTAAGAGGCGCAATGTACTCACGTTCCTGGTGCAAACCACATAGATCACAAAGAGCTGTTAACTTGGTTGAGAAGATTGAATAAATGCAAACAAACAACAAAGGCTGTTCATGCAAAAGGTGGACCTCAGAGATAACAGAGGGGATGAGAAACTGTTTATGAAGTACACACAAAAGCCTGTTCTAGAAATCTCTTCTTATCCCGATGCAGTGAGGTAAAACAGGATTAGAGAAAACAGAAGAAGAAGATAGATTTACTCTGGTCATAGTAACATTTTTTATTATTCTGTAAGATTGTGGATATTATTATTTTTGTAATTTTTTGTTCTTAGATTGTTTGGTTTTATCACACGAAACCGGGTGATAGCTCAGTCACCATCTGTCAACAACTCACACGAAGGCAGCAAGACTCAAAGCGCCACTCCCACTTTTGCTTGTCATGTATTTGAAAGCAATACAACAGCAGAGGATGTAAGTATTTATGTGTTTTATTGCCTGTGTGTTGCTGGAGCTCTCAAGGGGACAAAGATAGATTCCTGATGATGCTCGTCCATCACAGGTATTTTTAATTCAAGAGAATGTAGTTGCATTATGTTTGTCTGTGTGCGTAGATGACTAGTGAGCCAGATGCAGGCTTGAAATGTTATTTTACAATGTGGGCAAGGATTATTTGCACTTGTTGGGATTTTTACTGCCTTTTTAGTCTGATGTTTCTGTTCCATCCGTGCAGTTCTACCTGCCTTGCAGGCTGAAGAACAATGTCGAAGAAGTGTGTGCCTGGCTGATCTGTCTTGAGCAACATTCTCCCAGTTGTCTACATCTATGTCAAAGGATTTCATCAAGTTTTTGAGTGTGTCTTTGAATCACTTTTTTACCACCCTCGAGCATTTACGCTACACGGCTCACCATACAAGAGTCTTTTTGGTATTTTGCAATCCGGCATTCAAGCCACATCACGTGTGTCCTCACATGTAGAAGCAAAGAATAGTAACACTGTGACCTACGAGGCATGTCGTAAGCAATGACTGAGGTAGAGGTCTAGGAAAGCTACCATAGTAAATAAAAATGCGTAGCAGAAATCGGATGTGCTGGCCTACTTGTAGGCCCATAACTGGCACAACATACAATCTACAATCACAACATACATCTTAGGCTCAGATCACATACAAATTACGATGAGTGGTTTAACAAGTGGTTGATATGGAACATTCGAAGAAGGAGATATGTGTTTTATTATGTATGTTAGAGTAACAGAAGACGTAAATAATAACAATAATATTTTTTCATCATTCGCTTGCTATGAATTCAGGCATAGCCATGGTGCTTCTTATTGAATTTTGCGTGAAGGCTTGTTTTCCTTGCCATTCTGTTTCAATCTTTCTGAGCATTAAATGTCATATGTGTTTGTGCTCATTTTTTTCCAATGTTAAATTTGATTGAAATTTAATTTCTCTTCTCTCCAGATCTGTCAAGCAATCAGCACTTCTACAAAGGTGGCATATCATGCCCTGATGGTAAGTCACTTGTCGCATGTAAAAACAGTAGAAGAGAAACCATTTTTTCTTACCTCATAGATATATTGTGTAATACGGTGTTAGGCCAGTACTTTCATTGACCGTTGACACACAGTGGATGTTATGGTCAACATCACATTGCCTGCCTTTGCTTCCCAGTGCTTTTTCTGGTACCCATTTAAGGCTGGGTCAACCTGAGAGCTGATATGGTTGAAAAAATACTCCATGCCCATTGGAATTGAACCTGGACCACTAACCTAAGACTTGTCGCATGTACTAATATATATAATGCGAGAATTAGGAGTTAAGTCAGACTTCACGTAAAACTCAGTCAGAAGCGCAATACCAGGCATCATGACTTCCGTCTGAACTGACAGCAGGTGAATGAAACAAACAAACACAGAATTTAAGTTTGGATATGCCAGACAGTGTCGTCTTCATGGTAGAGAGAGAAGATATGCTAATCAACTTCTCATGGAGTCAGCGAGCAAGTGAACTTTGGGATGGCTGCTGAAGCGGAGGATGAAGCACACATGGGATTGCCCAATATGCCATGATGTCAATCGCATAACATAACATTGATAACTAATATTACAGTTTAATCTGGGGTCTCTGTGACTAAGTGGTTACGTCCCTGCCTTGCCAGTCATAAGTTGTGGGTTTGAATTCGGATCGCAATGTTCTGCTCACGAGTGCATTATTTCCCAGAGACCCCTAGGATTGTTGCTTTGAATTTCTTGCTTTATACAATACTCTCTACAGGTGCCATACCATTTCTGTGGAGAGGGACCGAGTCATATGGGGTAAATTCCGATGCAATGAAGTCAGTTATACCCTTTTATACAGTTGAATCTAATTTTTTTTTAAATTCAAGCTCAAGTGTGTTTCAAATCTGATATATACCAAGCATTTAAGAACCAAAGTCATCATTGTCATTCATAATCAACTTACCATGCCCAGAATATGGGCGAGTCTGCACCAAATCTGCACTATACAGTTACCAGTGAATAAAGAGTTCTAAGAACCCAAGGGAAACATTGAATCAGTGAACACTAACACAGTTACCACTCTTACCTCTTTCATTTTACGGGACATCACACAATTTGTAGATATCTTGTAAATTCAAGCTGCTAAATAATTTGTGAACTATGTAGAATTTATTACCAGCCAGAAAAATGGAAATCTTCATCATCTTTGCGTTTTTTTCTTATCAAGTCAGGAATCAAGCACAGACATTTGTGGAGATCCATAATCGCCTATGCCAGCCGGCAGAGCACATGATGAGGATTTTGGAGTGAGAAATTTGGGAACAACACACAAAATAAATGTGGACAAGTAGTTAAGCGGACATCTCAAATATATCTTAGATCCCGTCCTAGAACAGGAAAACACTAATAATAATAATAACAATAAATACCTATGAAGTAGGAGAAGGCTCCCCTGAATAGCGAGGGACACTGATGATAGGGAAAGCAAGCCCTCACGCAAAAATCAACCAGAAGCATCATACTGGACTACGCCTGAATTCATAGCGGGCGAAAGAGAAGAAGAAGAAGAAAGATAATAATGGTAGTAGTTGTAGTGGTAGCAGCAGCAGCATAAATAGTTTTAGTAATAGTAGTGTAGTAGTAGTGGTAGTAGTGTGAGTATGGTGGTGTATTGGTGGTAGTAGTAGTAGTGGTAGTGCACAGAGTGTGGTGGTAGTAAAAGTAGTAACAGCAGTGGTGGTGGTAGTAATAGTAGTAACAGAAGTATTAGTGGTTTTAGTAGTAGTAGTAGTAGTAGTAACAGCAGTAGTAGTTGTGGTGGTTTGTTACAGTAGTAGTAGCAACAGCACTAATAGTTATAGTAATATTAGTTGGAGTGGTAGAAGTACTAGTACTGGTGGTAGTAACAGCAGTAGTGGGGGTGTTAGTAGTAATAGCAGTATTAACGATGGTAGTAGTAGTAGTGGTGATAATATTAGTGATGTTGATAGTAGTAACTGCAGTGGTGTTGGTATTGGGGGTAGTAGTAGCAGTAGTAGTAGTAGTAGTAGGGGTGATAGTATTAGTGATATTGGTAGTATTGGCAGCAGTAGTAGTGGTGGTGTTGGTAGTAGTAGTGGTGGTGGTTGCAGCAGTAGTAGTAGCTGTGGTGATAGTATTAGTGATGTTGGTAGTAGTAGATGCAGTAGAAGCCTTAGTGGTGGTGGTAGTAGCAGCAGTAGTAGTGGTGGTGGTTATAGCCGTAGTAGCAGTAGTAGTGGTGAAAGTATTAGTAATCGTAGTAGTAGCTGCAGCAGCAGTAGTAGTGGTGGTGTTGGTAGTAGCAGCAGTAGTAGTAGCGTTGTCCTTAATGTTCTAGAATTCTCATTTCACATAACCTACTCTATTGTTCATTTCTGAACTGCATCTCCCATCTGATAAGTTTCCAGATATTGAAATCCATTCTTCTTCTTCGAACGCTCCATATCGATCACTTGTTAACCACTTTGCGATTTGTGTGTGATCCAAGTCTATGAGCGATTTACATTGTGCCAGTTATGCTCCTACAAGTAGGCCAGCATATCTAATTTCTGCGATGCTTTTTATTTACTAGGGTAGCTTTCCTAGGCCCTTACCTCAGTCGCCTCTTACAACATACCTTTTGATGCAGTGTTACTTTCTTTGCTTCCTTTGAGGGCCCCTGCAACACACAGGCATTTGAAATCCATCAATTTCTGAAATATAGTTTGTGAACAAATAAATAATGTTCATTCATTATAAAATATCACTTTTGTTTCTATCAATTCATTATTCAATATGAACATATCCTCATTGCATCCAACCTTGCTTTTTATAATTATATTTTGCTTTCAGGAACGTGAATCCGAGTCCTACAGTAGGTCGTTGTTTCATCATGTATATCCCAGCATTCCTGATCCAAAATCACGTTTCACCCAGCATATCTATTGTTGCATATTATAAGATAATCACTTTAGTGAGCGGCGGCGCAGTGGGAGAGAGACTAAACTTAACTATGATTCAGTTTGTGAAGAGTTGGCAAGAAAATGTCTTGGCCTGACATATTGCCTGTTAAGTCTGGCTGGAAATAATTGCATGAGCTTTGGGCATGTTTTTTATTGTGGCAGTAGTTATCTCACAGATTTATATCAAATACTGACGGGTTAAAAATACAGGGGTACATAAAAATACTGGCATGGGTTAAAAATACAGGGGTACATAAAAATACTGGCATGGGTTAAAAATACAGGGGTACATAAAAATACTGGCATGGGTTAAAAATACAGGGGTACATAAAAATACTGACATGGGTTAAAAATACAGGGGTACATAAAAATACTGATGGGTTAAAAATACTGATATGGAATACAAATACTGACACCTGATAATACAAATACTAACGGGGTAAAAAAATACTGACAGGGAAAAATAAGTGACGGAGTAAAAAAAATATGTCAGGGAATAAAAATACTGATGTGGAATAAAAAATACTGTGAAATTAAATACATGGCAGAGAATTTAAGTACTGATTGCGAAATAGAAATAATATATAAGTTAAATAAAGTATATGATACAGTACTCGAGTGCTCCACTAAAAATTATATAAAAAACCAGCACTTAAAAAAAGTGGTTTTAATGTGCGTATAGTTAGAGCTAATTTATTTATAAACAAAGCTGCTGCAAAATTGTTGCAAGTAACCATTGTCTAGTGGCATGTGAACAGTTGTTGGTGACAGTCTTGTGCGTTAAGTTTTTGCAGTACTTATTTCCTGATTTGGTTTTTTTAGCACTTATTTTCTACTTATTTTTCAAGTCTTGTGACCAGTTCATTAACTAATTTGCTTTTTTTTTTGGTATTTGTCTTTAATATTTTGCATTTCTGAGCAAATTTTGTAATATCTTTTCTTATGTTTTTTACGCCGTGTATTACTGGAGCTCCCAAGGGAGCAAAGAATAGTAACACTTCGACCTACAAGGCATGTCGTAAGAGGCAACTGAGGTAGGAGCTTATGGAAGCTACCCTAGTAAATAAAAAGCATCACAGAAATCGGATGTTCTGGCCTACTTGTAGGCACATAACTGGCGCAACGTACAATTGTTCTTAGGCTCAGATCACATACATATTACAAAGAGTGGTTTAACAATTGGTTGTTGCAGAGCGTTCAAAGAAGAAGGATAAGAAGTTTGTTTTTCTCTTGTTTTATATTTATATTAATTTTTTTTAATTTCTCTTCAAATTTTGATTTTTCTCTCTTCATAATTTTATTTCCGATTATACACTTCATTTTCTGTTTTTGTATCATTTTCCAGAATTTTCAATTTTTAAGAATGTCTTTGTAATGTGTCAGTGTAGAAAATAATATAGTTAGTCAGTGCTATATCATTCTTTCTTCTTCTTCGACCGCTCTAAATTGACCACTTGTTAAACCACTCTTTGTGATCGGTATGTGATCTGAACCTAAGAGCAATTGTATGTTGTGTCAGTTATGCGCCAAAAAAAGGCCAGGACATACGGTATCTGCTTCACTTTTATTTACTAGGTAGCTTCTCTGGTCCCTACCTCAGTCACCTATCACAACATGCCATGTAGGTCGCAGTGGTACTATTCTTTGCTTCCTTTGCGGGCCCCGGTACCATCTATAGTTGCGTAGGTCTGGAGTGATTGAGACCTCACAGTACTAGAGCTTACCATATGAAGGTGGAATAATTAGTTCTCTTTCTTGTTAATTTTCAGTTAGCTAACAGCGGTAAATAAATTCTTGGTTTTCTGGACATAAATATGGTCTCGCTCATAAATTCTTGGTTTTCTGGACATAAATATGTTCACGCTCATAAATTCTTGGTTTTCTGGACATAACTGTGGTCTCACTCATAAATTCTTGGTTTTCTGGACATAAATGTGGTCTCACTAGTAAATTCTTGGTTTTCTGGACATAAATGTGGTCTCACTCATAAATTCTTTGTTTTTCTAGACATAAATATGGTCTCACTCATAAATTCTTGTTTTTATGTGCATAATGCAGTCTCAAAAATAAATTCTGAGCAATTGTTCATTTGAAGATCATGTTCATCGGGCGTGTCCATAATTGCTCTGGTCTCCCAAACATGTATTTCAGTGTGTTTAGACTAACAGTGCCTGTCCTATTTTGGTTGATGTATCTACTGAGGTTTCTCGCATGGTTTTCCTGTCTTGCCGCACCTATCGGTATGCTTAACTTGCGCAGCAGAGATAGAAAATACCCTTTATCTCCTTCGCTGAAATCTTCAGAGCAAATCTGGTGTCAACATCCAATCCTTATGTTTAAACTCCCAATCATTGATTAGAAATATAATTTTACCAGCATTGATTCTATCTATCTATATCCTCTTCGTGTCCTGATTGACACATAAGGCTTCCACAAGAGACTTCCACTGTTGCCATTCTGCTGCCTTTCTACCAACCGTCTCCCACGTCAGGCCACACTCCTTCAACTCTCTCCAGCGTTCTTCTCCCTGTTTTCATTGGACGTCCAGGCCTTCTCTTCCCATCCATTGTCCATCTAAGAGCTGTCCCAGCCAATGCCCCCACTGGCATATGACATACATGTCCAAACCACCTCCATCTTTGTCTCTTAAGGATGGTCTACAAGGATGCGCAGTCTGTTCGTTTCAAAAGCTCTTCAGTTGTTATGGTATTTGGTCAGAAAATTTGCAGGATTCTTGTTAAACATTAAGCGTTGATTAACTTGTGTCAACTTAATTTTTGTGAGGATAATTTCAGTGCAATTTAAATTTATTTTTAGATATTTATTTTAAAAATATCTTTGATATTGGACCCTACCTGCAAGTGTCAGAACGGGTGGAACCATTATATGTGAACGTGTAAAACTCTGAGCGTCATTAATCTTTGGAATGTTAGCGCTCTTAGTTTCTTTTAAGTGGTTTTATTGTTCCATTCAATGAAGTCTCCCACCCTTTGGTCACGATCAAGTGGGTACTACACTTTAATCTTAACCAAAAGGTCTGCTATAATTTTTGTTAACTATTTTTCGCATAATGTTCAGGAATGTTTTGTTTTGTTTCTGTGAAATCTACTATTGTTTTTATTTCAGCAACTATTTCCATTTGTAAATTAGAATGTTAAAAACTTGTTGCAAGTAGATACATTTAATTTGTGTGCTTGCGTGAAGTAACTAATAATTATATCGACATTAATAATTTTAAAAATTTCACTTGAAATGTAAAATGTGATGATTTTTATCAACTTTTGATACATTATTGTCTCCCACGTAATTATTTCCCTTAGAATATAAGTATACATATTATCTCCCATATTACTATTTTCATTGGGATCTCGGTCTCTCTCCGCAGAAATGGCACGCCATCTGCAGAAAGTGCTGCACAAATCACAAACTCCATAGCTCCAGCTGCAATCCTAGGAGTCTATGAAGAAAAAACACTCATCTGGTCATGAATGCATTATTTCCCCAGAGATTCCTAGGATTATTGCAGGAGCTACAGAGTTCATGCTTCATGCAATACTCTCTGCAAGTGGTTTGCCATTTCTGCTGAGAGAGACTGAGCCAAATGGGGTCAAACCCAGCGCAACGATGAAGTCGATCCTTCAGCTTTAGACCCTTTTTATTTCCCTTGGAATATCAGTAGACAAATTATCTCCCATATAATATTTCCTTGGAGTATATGTACATAATAACAAATAAAATATAGTACCGTTTGAAGGGAGGAATTATATGTCTTTGTCTCAATGTCTTTGTCTCAATGTCTTTGTCTCATTGCCTGGAATCATGTTGAATTTTCTAGCGTCTTCAGCATATTTTTTTTTTTAGGAGAAACGGAAGGGAGTGGTGCCAACAGCAGCAGCCCCTAAGGCAAAAGCTCAGGTGAATGAGAAGGTATGTACATTGATGGCTGTTATGTTACAGGGCGGGTTAGTTGTCTAGTCAGTTGTCGGGAAGGTGGGGGGTTCTCTGTGGCTTAGAGGTTGGGTGCTTGCCTCTCATGCCAAAGGTACTCACCTCTCATGTCAAAGGTACTCGCCTCACCTCTCATGCCAAAGGTACTCGCCTCTCATGTCAAAGGTACTCACCTCTCATGTCAAAGGTACTCACCTCTCATGTCAAAGGTACTCACCTCTCATGTCAAAGTACTGCCTCACCTCTCATGTCAAAGGTACTTGCCTCTCATGTCATATTTACTCGCCTCTCATGTCAAAGGTACTCCTCTCATGTCAAAGGTACTCGCTCTCATGTCAAAGGTACTCACTCTCATGTCAAAGGTACTCATCTCTCATGTCAAAGGTACTCACCTCTCATGTCAAAGGTACTCGTCTCTCATGTCAAAGGTACTCACCTCTCATGTCAAAGGTACTCACCTCTCATGTCAAAGGTACTCGCCTCTCATGTCAAAGGTACTGCTCTCATGTCAAAGGTACTCGTCTCTCATGTCAAGTAGCTCATGTCAATCTACCTCTCATGTCAAAGGTACTCACCTCTCATGTCAAAGGTACTCACCTCTCATGTCAAAGGTACTCACCTCTCATGTCAAAGGTACTCACCTCTCGTGTCAAAGGTACTCATCTCTCATGTCAAAGGTACTCACCTCTCATGTCAAAGGTACTCATCTCTCATGTCAAAAGTACTCTCCTCTCGTGTCAAAGGAACTCGTTTGTCTATCTCGTGGAGCCATCAGAATATTTTTCCAGAAATCCCTGTTCTCACTGTAGGTGAGATTGAGTTCTTAGTCCTATTGGAGACGGATGATAAAATGTAGGTCTTGTGAAGAACCCTTGGGAGTTCAAAATCGAGAAGAACGGGCTGGAAAGCCACTGCCCGGGCAAAATTGAATCGAAAATATCAAAAGTAAAATTCGTACAAAATATCTTCACCATCTTCAAAATTACATAGGTGACCCTCGCTGGTGCTACAAAATTTGTGCACTGCAGCTGAGATCTTCCTGTGTAAGAAAGAGATCTGAGCACACATGGTTACTCACCGAAGTACAATGATGATGGTCCTATCAATCAATTGTTGGGAGAATCCATTGAGGAGTCAATAGAGGAAGCGGTTGTGGAGTTAGTTTGCGAGTCACATGTAGGATTAGATATGGAATCAACACTTATGGAGTTAATTGTTATGTTAACTGTGGAATTGTTTGTTGAATTATATGTAGGATATGTTGCGGAGTATTTGTGGCTAGGTGGTTTAAGTCCTTGCCTTGCGCTCCGAAGGTCATAGGTTTGAATCCAGACTGCGCCGCTCTATTCACAAATACATTTTTTCCAGAGACCCCTGGATTGCTGCCGAAGCTACAGAATTTGTGCTTTGTGAAATACTCTGGACAGGTGGCATGTCATTTCTGCAGGAAGGGACTGAGCCATTTTGGAAAACCCTGTGCAGTGAAGTCAATCCTTCATCTTTTTTTTTTTTTCGATCCAGAAGCACTTGAGCTGAAAGCTCTTTGGCTCGGTGTCATGGACATTGTAACCCTTCAGTTCGGTGCCATGTACACTGTAAATCTGGGGAACCTGTGGCTTTTCTGCCAGTCCACGGAGTTGAACCGGCACTCACAGAGAACTTGTCACCCGTAGCCCAACGTGCTACGAACACGCTGGGCAGGTGGGCCAATCCTTCATCTGTAGACCGTTTAAGAATATAGAAAACTATGAAACATTCTGAGCTAAGTATGAGAACGAATATAGAAAAACTATGAGACAGTCTGAGCTAAGATGAGAACAAATATAGAAAAACTATGAAACCTGAGCTAAATATGAGAATGAATATAGAAAAACTATGAGACAGTTTGAGCTAAGTATGAGAATGAATATAGAAAAACTATGAGACAGTCTGAGCTAAGTATGAGAATTAATATAGAAAAACTATGAGACAGTCCGAGTTTGAATATTAACTTTACAAAAGATATCAATGTGAATGTATGAGAATTAAAAAACCCCAAAAACTGTTCTTACTACATGTGTTATCACTTTTTAGGGCCTGAGGAATTTAATAGCCTCATGGCCAGTGCAGTCACAGTGAAACTGCTCAGGTTAGGATTTTTGCTTTATGCAACCGACATGAAAAACTCTTTAACTTTACCGGGGATCGAACCTGAGTTTCTCGAATGTGAGCCCATGCTCTAATCCATTCGACCAGATGGTCCTCTGTTTGAGAATAAATATAGAAAAACTATGAGACAGCTGTAATCAATATGATTGTATGAAAAAACTATGAGACAGCTCGAGTTTGAATACTATGTTTATGAGAGTAATCAATATGATTGTATGAGAAAACTATGAGAAAGCTCGAGTTCGAATACTATGTTTATGAGAGTAATCAATGTGATTGTATGAGAATGAATGAGGGAAAAATGTCTGCAGTATTATCTGTAGATAATGTCATTTCTTTTCCTCCAGAATCTACTACTAAAGAACATACAGAACTTACCAGAAGGTGTTGAAAATAACAAGAATTCTACAAACGATGATGTAGAGGACATACACGATGATGATGATGATGCAAATCCTTTCACTGGTCTGCCAATCAGTCCTGATGGAAAGTTTTTAATCCTTACTGCTATTGACGAACCTATCACCCCTTCCCCGGTGGCATCTCCTGTATCAATTCATCAAGTGGAAGATTCCACTGGAGCTGAAGGGGTGGATAGTGAATCCGAAGCTTAGTTAGTTATTTTAAGATTTATTACGTAGAGTATTAACGAGTGTTAAGCTGAAACTTGCATGGGAATTCACCTAAAATAGGGGAGGTGACCTGAATTGTTTGTAATATGTTTGGCTCACTAAATCATGGCCTCCGATAACATACGGCCGGCGAGCTCAGGTAAAACAAATTCTAGGAAATCAGACTACAACCGTCGTGTAATCTCGCATTCCAGTAATGTTAGACAAAGACAAATTCATTATAAAAAAAAAAACATGCTAAATCAAGGTTATATTATTTGATAAATTCAGTTTAAAACTAAGGAATATCAGTACTATTAACTCTTAGTGGACCAGGGCAAAAGCCATGTTTTTACAAGCCATTTGTTTTTAGAATAAAAATGCCCTTTAGTGTTGCTCCTGGTAAAAAGGCATCCAACCCAAGGCCATGTATAGTGTGTCGTTTGGTTTACAAGGAGTTTGTATTTTTCATCAATAAATAACCATAAACTCATAGAATTGTGTAAAATTGCCAAAAACCTTACAATGTTCTATCAAACACTTATAAAAACCAGCCCCTATTAAACAGAAATTTTGATTTTCCCCATATGAGCTAGTCAGTCTTATGTTGCAGGGGACCATGACTAGATAAACGAGTAGCAAGTCACCAGCACTAAAATCCAATCACTGAATTTATTTGTATTTGTTTCCATGTTAAATAGTTGCATGTTTTACATAGCATTATTAGTTATCATGTAGCCTACTTTGTCTTTCAGCCTCCTGTGGAGCATAGGCTCTATCATACTATTTTATTTTTGAGCAACTGCTTCATTTACATCTGTTTCCTCTTTGTCGCTATTTATATCTCAGTTCCCTTCTTTCAAATTGATGGTGGCTTCAACAAAGTGCCCCCATAACAAGATCAGTCTCCACTGTGTCCCCAAGCATTGAGATAGTCTTCTCAGTGTCCCCATATCATTGAGATAGTCTTCTCAGTGTCCCCATAACATGGAAATCAGCCTCCAACAGTGCCCCCATAACATGGAAATCAGCCTCCAACAGTGCCCCCATAACATGGAGATTAGCATTCTCAGTGCCCCTATAACATGGAGATTAGCATTCTCAGTGTCCCTATAATGTGGGGATCAGCTTCCAACAGTGCCACCATAACATGGAAATCAGCTTCCAACAGTGCCCCTATAACACGGCAGTAATAACAAGGGTTTTCCCCAACTTTTCTAATAAGTGCATCTATATTTTTTATCTATTATTTTGGTGTTTGGAGGGATATCTTTATCCCAAGCTTGTGATTATTTTTTATTTATTAGTTAATATACTTTATTGTTTGAGGCAAGGCTAGTTTTTCTCTTTCAAATATGTTTTTTATGGAAACAATTAGAAACAGTATGGAATGCAACTGATAAGAAAACAATGATCAGAATACTAAGAGCAAGCATGTTCCCATTGGCAGCGTATGGGTGCGAAGCATGGACATTTAACAAGGCAGTTGAAAAATATATGTGCATTTGAATATAAGTGTTACGGAAGAGTCATCCAGAGCCAACTATAAACTTATGGGCCTGCAGACTCAGGTAAGAATTAAGGAAATCAGACCAGAAATATGGCGGGGGCCCTTGCATTCCAGTATTGGTGTATATAGACGTCATTTTAAAATCAACACAAAATGCTAAATCGAAGTTATATTATCTAAGTTAAGTTTAACAATAAGGAATATCAATATTATGAATATTTTTCTGCAATAAATAACCATAGACTCACAGAATTGAGTAAAATTGCAAAAAAGCTTGCAGTGTTCTATCAAACATATATAAATTCCAGCCCCCAGCTCTGATCTAGTTCAGGGCTTTCCCCATTAGTTGTCAGGCCTAGTTATTTAGAGTTGGCTGTGAGTCATCCATATATCATGGACAGAGAAGAAAACAAATAGATCTATCCAGAAAGAACTCAAAATCAAAGAAAACTGGCTTATGCTACAATAAAGAATGAGAAAATTAAAATATTTTGGACATATAAAAACATGAAGGGCTGGAGAAGACCATCATGGAAGGAGGCATACCGGCAAAGAGAAGAAGAGGAAGACAACGGAGAAGATAGATTCAGGATGTAACTGATGATTTGAACATGATGGCTGCAGAGGGGAAACATCTGGCCTATGAGAGAGAGAAATTCCAAAGGACTGTTAGGGTGGCAATGTTATGCTCAGGACAAGCTACTTGATGATGACATCTATAGATATAAATCTGTATTTCTATTTATTTATAGATATAAAGGACTGTGTTTATATATTTATAGATTTATTCTGCATAGGTTCTCTATAGATATAACAAAATATGTATCGTCTCTTGTATACCGGTAACAAAATTTGCTTTTTTCTACATTTATAGCTATAACAATGTGTGTATCTTATAAATGATAAATAAAATACATTTATCTTTGTACAGATAAAACTGTATTTTATCTTTATAGCTGCATAAATGTATTTTATCTTTATAGCTGCAAAAATGTATTTGAAAATAATTTACCTTGTTTTAAAATGTAATTTGTTTTGTTTTCCTTCAATAATTTTTCATTTTTTTAAATAGATGTAAACTGTATCTTCATCTTTTGTGATATAAATTTATCTTAGGACAGATCAAAATTATCCTTATCTTTATAGTCAAGAAAGAAAAGGTTTCATATTTTTGTGTTGTGTTTATTGATAGTTAACGGCTGTAGTTTAACTCTTAGTGGACGAAAACCATGTTTTTACAAGCCATTTGTTATTAGAATAAAAAACGGTCTTTAATTTACCTCCTGGTAAAAAGGCATCCAACCCAAAGCCACATAGCATGGTGTTTGATCCACAAGGAGTTAAGCAGTAGTGAATTGGAGGATGAGGATATAGAATTCTTTTGAAATTATCATAAATTTATTTGAGCCTTATTAACTTTTCTTCGCCCATTTATTTTCTCAATTTTTAACAGTTAATTCAAGGGAAGTAAAAAAAATTTAAAAAAATTACGATCAACTTCTCAATAAATAAACATATATATCTTATTATATACTAAATTGAAAAAAACTGGACAACCCAATAGAATAGCAAGGTTGAAAAGTAGTATAAGTAAAACAGTAAAGTAAAACTAGAAAGACTTCTATAAGGAAGCAACTCTTGCGCAGTGTGCGGCTTAAAGCGTGGAAAGAGTTAAGTAGTTGCTTGCTGACCACAAAAGTATAACTTTTTTAAAAAACATTGGGCCTTTCTCGGAAGTGTCACAACGGACAGACCCAGTATAAGTGAACGTGTAAAACTACAAGTGCCGTCAATCTGATTAAATTAGAGAGCTCGGAGTTTGTTAAAGTGGTTTTATTGTGCCATTTAGCATTTAATAAAGGTTCCCACCCCTTGGTCACAATCAAGTAAGCACAACACAATTTAAAAATTTTTTATTTAGGGCCCGATCTGGAATTGTCACAACGGGTGGACACAACACTAGTGAACGTGAAAACGTTTAAAACTCAAGAGTGTCTTAAATCTTCCAAAAGAGTGTGCTCGGAGTTTGTTAAAGTGGTTTTATTGTGTCATTTAGCATTTAATGAAGGTTCCCACCCTTTGGTCGTATTCAAGTGGGGACTACATTTCGATCTTAGCCAGAAGGCTGTACAGCTTTTTTGTGTGCCATATTCAATACTGCGATACTCCTGCTCCTGCTCGTATTTAATGTTGAATTCATTTATTTTACTTTCATTTAAAATTATGCCATGTAAATGCCTTTATTTTTTAGAAATCATATGCATTGTTAGTTTTGTTCTTGTGGCAACATTGTGAGTTTTGTCACCTGGGAACAATGTGAATTATGTCCTCCTTGGAACATTGTGAGTTTTATCCTTGTGGGAACGTTCTGAATGAGATTTGTCCCCTCAGTATATTGTGATTGTTGTCCTCTGGAAGCATTGTGAGTTTTTCCCTAAGGTACATTGTGATTGTTTTCTGGGAGCATTGTGAGTTTTTCCCCAGTTTACATTGTGAGTGTTATCTCTCCTTATCCTGACGTTGTGAGGCAAAACAGGATTAGAGAAAAGAAAGAAAGAATAATTGTGAAGTTTTATCCGGGAAGATTGTGTGAAGTGTATCTGTAAAAGATATTGAATTCTTGATGCAAAAATTGTTGTTACATCTCTAGTTATATATTCTATATTTGTTGTAGTTCATTTTCTTCTTCATCTTTCATCTCCCAATGGAGCACAGGTCTTCAACAAATTTCCTCCAGCTCTTCCACTTTCCTGCCATCTCTTCCAATTCTTTCCATGTTTTACCTATCCTTTTAATATTAGTCTCCAGCTCTCTTCTCCAGGTATCTCTAGGTCTTCCTCTACTTCTCTTTTCCTGCGGGTTTGAAAAACCTGACAGACCTGAAGCTGACCACCCAGTTTGTGGTTCACAGTAAATTAAGCGCATGACTAGAGATCACTGAAGAAGAAAAACAGTGCCTGTCTTGCAATGCTTCCGGTCTGTCTTTTCAATGTGTCTCCTATCCATCACCAGCGTCTCGTCCTTAGCTCTTTCTCAACTGGTATCTGCTTAGTTCTTTCTCTGAGTCCATTTTAGACATACAAAATGTTTATTTTGTTCAATTTTTTAGTTCTAGTTTTAAAAAATATTTTAAATTTGCGTGTGTCACATCAAGCGTCACGATGGCCTGCAAAGAACAATACTAGAGGGCAGGGTCCCAGGACGCAGAGGCAGACCAAGAAGAAGATGGTTACAAGATATTAAAGAAACCATGAACATGACTATCGACGAAGTGGGTGAACTGGCAAGAGACAGAGTGAATTTCAGATGTGCTGCAAAGAGAGCAACGTCCTATAAAGGATAGCACCTTGATGATGATGTGTCTATAATATTCAAACTATAAATTTGACTTTCGTTGTGACTCTTTTCTGGTGAAAGATAAAAACTGTGATTCATTAACCCTCTAGAACTAGAGATCCGGATATTTTGGTCTGGAATGTAAACATCTCCCTTCCTGATGTCCTAAAAGATCGGTCTGACAAGACTGCGTCGATATTTGTCGGCCTCCGAGAAAAATTGTGGACAAATATGAACATAAAATACATCCCACTGTTTTACTAGTTAGATTTAGCAAGATGGCCGACATGTTTGTGATAATTGTTGTGTGGTTCAAGTGATTTTTTAAAGTGTTTTTTTGTTGAAAAGATTTGCTGAAAATTCAGGAAATTGCTGCTCTAAAAGAATAACAACAGAGCAAGCTGTTGTACTTGTTTTAAATTATTCTGAGGATGACTTAGACTGTATTATTCTGATGAGAATATCGAAAGTGAGTCCAGCGATCATTTAGACAACAAAGAATTGCTTGAACCGATTGATGTTCAAGCTATATATGTTCAATCTGGAGAACAAGCTACAGTACCTGGGAGTGTACTGGGACATGACATATGTAATGTATCAAGTACATTTAAAACATTTTGGTCTCCATCGGAGATGCTGGGATAAATCAATAACAGATTATAGAGCACCTTTTCTCTCTCTTTTTCTCTATCATGTGCCTTGCTTGGGGCAGCAATAAATGCACTCCATTATTCTCTATTCCTGGCCTTTCTCTATATTGTGTTTCATATGTAATTCATTTCTTTCAGTTCTTGTTCTACTGTTCTTCTCCACTCTACTGTTCTTCTCCACATCATTTGGGTCTTCCACTTTTTTGTTTACATTCTGGACATAGTAGCTCTTTGAAGTTTAACTGTGGACGCAGCTGGACATAGTGGCTCTTCCAAGTTTAACTGTGGATACAGCTGGACATAGTAGCTCTTCCAAGTTTAACTGTGGATACAGCTGGACATAGTAGCTCTTCCAAGTTTAACTGTGGATACAGCTGGACATAGTAGCTCTTACAAGTTTAACTGTGGATACAGCTCGACATAGTAGCTCTTCCAAGTTTGACTGGATACAGCTGAACAGGTTTTAGTAGCTCTTCCAAGTTTAACTGTGGATACAGCTGGACATAGTAGCTCTTACAAGTTTAACTGTGGATAAAGCTGGACATAGTAGCTCTTCCAAGTTTAACTGTGGATACAGCTGGACAGATTTTAGTAGCTCTTCCAAGTTTGACTGTGAATGTTTGAATAATCTGTCATATTCTATGCATTTATTAGCAACTTTTATGTATACCAGGTTTTTCTAAAACTAGCATTTAGATTGTGAAGTAATTATTGTTAGTTTCATAGTAGACAGGAGATACTTATTCAGTTCTAATAAGTACATGTGGCAAGTGTGTAACAGACAGTGCTAGTTTCATTGATTTTAAAATACTAAATTGTTATTGCCATTTACATTATTAATGCATTATTTTGAGTGTACGCCTCAAAGAGCAATGTTACTCCAATACAGTGGATACAAAGCAAAAGGCAGGCCACCAAAGGTAGACCTCAGAGATAACAGAGGCGACGAAAGTCACTGTTTATGAAGCGCACATAAAAATCTCTTCCTATCCTGACACTGTGAGTCAAAACAGGATTGGAGAAAAGAACGGGAAAGAAAAGAATGCATTATTTGGCCTGGAAATGTTGGATAAGATGTATGCAATTAGTTTAGAATAATCTTTGTTGATTAAAAACTTTGTTTTTATATTGGAAGGAGGAATTCTAAGTGTTATTCTTCTATGAGAGTGTTTAGATTTTTGGTTCCTGTGATCTAGTATACACAATCTTTGGTGTTTCTGTGACCTAGTATACACAATCTTTGGTGTCTCTGTGACCTAGTATACACAATCTTTGGTGTCTCTGTGACCTAGTATACACAATCCTTGGTGTCTCTGTGACCTAGTATACACAATCTTTGGTGTCTCTGACCTAGTATACACAATCTTTGGTGTCTCTGTGACCTAGTATATACAATCATTGGTGTCCCTGACCTAGTATACACAATCTTTGGTGTCTCTGACCTAGTATACACAATCTTTGGTGTCTGTGTGGCGTAGAGATTAGATGCTCGCCTCTCATGCCAAAGGTACTCAGTTTGCTCCCTCGTGGAGCCATCAGGATATTTTTTCCAGAGATCCTTGATCTCAGTGTAGGTGAGATCGAGTTCCTAGTCCTATCAGAGACAGATGATAAAAGATAGGTCCCGTTTTCAAGTTCAGCACGTAACAGAACCTGTGGTAGTTCAAACTTGAGAAAAGCAGTCTGGAAAGCCGCTGCCTGGGTGAAATTTATTAGAAAGATTAATAAATAAAATTCCTACAAAATATTTTCACTATCTTCTAAATGACATCGGGGACCCTCGCCGTTGCTATGAAGTTCATGCACTGCAACTGAGATCTTCCTGTGTAAGAAAGAGATCAGAACACATATGGTTACTCACTGAAGTGCAATGATGATAATCCAATCAATACGCAATATTTAAATTTGTTCCAGATGTTAAAAATAACAACTGTCTGAAATGATTATTGGAAAAACTGTTTCGTTGGAGGAAAATAAAACTGATTACCTTCACACACTGAGCGACAGCTTTGGACAAGCTGCCATAATTTCCCTACCCTATACAATCGCCCAGCATACTCTCAGAAATGGGAACAAAGAACTAGAACGTTTTTTCTGCTACCTTTAGAATTATTATTATTATTATCCGTTGTTGTATCTGACTCTCAGTCGATGCTTCATTTACTGGGGCCGTTGTTGTATCTGACTCTCAGTCGATGCTTCATTTACTGGGGCCGTTGTTGTATCTGACTCTCAGTCGATGCTTCACAAGATCCAGAAGGGCAGGTTTTTGTATGAGGTGATGTCATCTATAGAAGTTTCTAACCTCCGGAGGCTTACGTGGATATACTGTCCTGGGCATGCTGGTGTTTGAGAGAGGCGTCAGGCTTGCATCAACAGCATCGATTGTTGGGGAGTTCAAGATCAATAAGGGGGATATTCTTCGGTCTCTTCGCGACTCTCTGTTGGATGAGGACACTACGATCGATGTTGAATCGATCAAGTGATTTAGGCAGTTTGGAGTTACCCGTTGTACAAGTCGAACTGGATGCCTGAGAGGCAGAGTGAGAGGTGTGTTTAATCAGCGAGCCACGGGAACCATCAGTATGCATACCCTTCGATATCTGTTGGGGAGACTGAGCACCTATGGGTCTGCCGGGAATGCAATGACGTCAGTTTAGTAACCAATAACTAATTATTATATTCTTCTGGTACTGTTATACATTACCTACGGCCTGCAAGCAATTTCTTCATACCGCTCTAACCTGGGCAACTTGCTCAATCTCTTCTACGAAATCGAGTCTGATATTTCTCAACTATCACAGTAAAGTTTGTTTCAGAGATTCCCTAGGGCGTCCTTTCTTTCTTGAACCCTTTGTCTCTCATTTCAATGCATGCTTTGTCATTCTTTGATAATTTCTTCTGACGAACCCTTTGTCTCTCATTTCCAATGCCATGCTTTGTCATTCTTTGATAATTTCTTCTAACCTTTGTCTTTTAACATGCTTGTCATTCTTTGATAATTTCTTCTGAACTTTTCTCTATTTCAATGCATGCTTTGTCATTCTTTGATAATTTCTTCTAAGAATATGCCCAACATATTTCCATCTTCACTTTCTTATAACAGTTGTTAGCCTACGTGCCCAGCGTGTTCGTAGCGCGTTGGACTACGGTGACTAGTCCTCTGTAAGTGCGGGTTCAACTCCGCGGACTGGCAGAAAAGCTACAGGTTCCCCAGATTTACGGTGTTCATGGCACCAAGCCAAAGGGTTACGATGTCCATGATCACCGAGCAAGAGCTTTCAGCTCAAGTGCTTCTGGATCGGAAAAAAAAAAAAAATAACAGTTGTTACTAATGGTCTCGTCATGTCTTATCCGCATGTGTCGTGAAGCTTCATGGGGAGTTTGAGTTTTCTATCTTGTGTCAGGTGTGTTGCATCTGCAGTTGTTAGTCTTTATTGTTGCAGGATATCTGTGATATTATCTATCCATCGGGTTCTTAGTCTTCCTCTGTCTCTGCATCCGGGTTGCTGGTTGTTATAGGCCCAGATGGTAGTAAATCTGGTTTCATTTTCTGTTAGGTGACCGAACTATTTTATTTGGTTTTTTTTCCTAATGTGTTGGATGCATGGTGTGATTCCAAAGACATTTTTAATTTGCTCATTTCTCAATACTAGTAGTTGACCATACATTTATACTGATTTCATCACTTCTCCTGAATTCATCACATTTTATATTCATTATTTTTCTCAGGAGCATCTGACTGAATGAATTAGAGCGCTGGCTCAATCCTCGGCATGGCCAACGAGTTTTTTTCTGTTGGGGGCATAAAGAATACATCCTAACCTGAACAGTTTGACGGTGACTGCACTATCCATGCGGCCATTCAATTGGGTAGGAATATGTTCCCCTCTCTAACCACATAAAAAGCGGTATTACAGTACAGGCAGTAACTCTAGTTTTTATTTACAAATTTGTAAATATTTTTTGCTGACATCTATCTTTATAGGCCATGTGTAACAATAGCGAAGTAGAACCTGTTAATCGAGTTCAGGACCCAGGTCTCATGTATACTAAATTTGTGTCTATGCATTCATTATTGACTTTTGCTAAGGGTTGTTGATTTAGTTAATAAACTTATAAAACATGTAGTCTCTTTATTTGTTATTTATTTGAAATGATAACCATACACTTCTTCTTCAACGTTCCATATCAACCACTTGTTAACCACTCTGTGTGATTTGTATGTGATCTGGGCCTAAGAGTGATTGTACGTTGTGCCAGTTATGCACCTACAAGTAGGGCAGCACATCCAATTTCTGCGGTGCTTTTTATTTACTAGGGTAGCTTTCCTAGGTCCTACATCATTCGCCTCTTATGACATGCCTTGTAGGTCGCAGTGGTACTATTCTTTGCTTCCGTTACGGGTTCCGGCACCATACATGCGGTAACCCTATACAAGAACTCCAGCGCTATCATCATCAAGGTGCGTATCCTTTATAGGACGTTGCTCTCTTTGCAGCACATCTGAAATTTACTCTGTCTCTTGCCAGTTCACCCACTTATCATGTTCATGGTTTCTTTAATATCTTGTAGCCATCTTCTTCTTGGTCTGCCTCTGCATCCTGGGACCCTGCCCTCTAGTATTGTTCAGGGTCCCATTGCTATATTGAACCAATATTTATGTATGGCAGAGAATCATGGACAATGAACAAACAATCAATAAGATCATTGCAAGTCACAGAGATGTGGTTTTACAGAAGAATGCTGAAAATTCCATGGACAGTGAAGAAAACAAACAAGGAATTTTTAAAACAGGCCTGCACACAAAGAAACCTTATCAAAAGAATAAGAATCCGACAATAAAGTACTTCAGGCATATAATGCGAAGAGTTGGTTTAGAACATTTGGTGACAACAGGTAACATTCAAAGAAGGAGATATCGTGGATGACAGAGGGAGAAGATGTTGGATGGTCTGACATTGTGGCTCAACATAAGATCGATGTCAGAACTCAACTGCACCAAGGAAGAGATTGTGAGACATCATTGCCTACATGGCAGGCATGGTACTTGATTGATTGATACAATGTAATGCAGTTTCAGTCACAAACTACACTCATGTCTACATTCTGAGTGATTTATTAGTATGATCCAAAGATGGAGGCTGGTTCACTGCATGTCAATAATTCACGAGTTATATTCCTTCGTTCGGCACATGAGTGCCGATGGCAATGAGAAAGCAGACAGGCTGGCTAACTCTGCCGTTATATCAGGGGGGCAGCCAATGGATAGAGCTGACATTGTGAACGCCCTCATGAGTGTGGCCAAAGAGGATTTTCATTTAAATCAATCCATGTTAACTGCTAGATTGCAAGAATTTAAATTAAGTTTTGAGTGCAGAAGAACAGCACAACAGGTACATGAGTAGGCACATCAATCAGCTAACTGAGTACGTTAGTTGCTGATGATGTTGGAGATATGGAAGAGATTGGAGCATCTATGGACATGTCCGGAGTGCAATGAAGATATTTCAAACTGAAACCCTGTACATTGTAATCCAACAAATTTAATGATCTGAAAGTGTTTTAAGGTGTGAGCAGATCTGACAGTCTCCTGTATGCATCATCTCTGACAGTCTCCTGTTGCCAGTCAGCTCTGACTTCCTGTATGCCAGTCAGCTCTGACAGTCTCCTGTAGGCCAGTCAGCTCTGACATTCCTGTATGTCAGTCATCTCTGACAGTCTCCTGTATGGCAGTCAGCTCGACAGTCTCCTGTATGCCATCATCTCTGACAGTTTCCTGTAGCCATCCCAGCCTGACAGTTCCTGTATGGCCAGTCAGCTCTGCAGTCTACTGTATGCAGTCATCTCGAGCAGTTTCCTGTAAGCCAGTCATCTCTGACAGTCTCCTGTAGCCCAGTCATCTCTGACAGTTTCCTGTATAGCCAGTCATCTCTGACAGTGTCCTGTATGGCCAGTCAGCTCTCACACAAGCTACAGTATAATAAGTAGGGGCCATGCAAACCCAAATGCCCAGACAGCAGATAAAGGTAAGACTCTGGAGGTTGGAAACCCAAGCACATCCAGTCACCCTAACCTTCCATTGACCTTCGAAGCATCGAATGAGAGTCAGATACAACAATAGTCTGTGCTTTTGCGCCATAAGGACACAAAAATAGCAACACTCGTCCTACAGGAATGTCGTAGAGGCGACTGAGGTAGGGCCTGAAGCTACCAAGTAAATATAAATCGTTACAGAAATTGGATGTGCTGGCCACTTGGCGTATAACTGGCACAATGTACAATCGCTCTTAAGCTCGGATCACATAAAAATCACAAAGAGTGGTTAACAAGTGGTCATATGGAGCATTTGCAGAAGAAGAAGAAGTAACAACGAGGCCCCAGTAAACAGTCTCCTAGAGCTACTGAAGCGCAGCAGTAATGATGTGACTAATGGTGCTAACTTGTGCTTGAGTTCGTTGTAGGAGATATTTCAAACGACACAGCTAAAAAAATGTATAAATTAAATTTATTCATAAACAGCACAAATATGTTTAAATCTGGGAATAGAATTGTTGTATCCATCAACAATAACGATATCATTGCATATCGCATGCATCATCATCTTTTTCGAACACCGAGGAATTATGAGTTTCACTATTTTCCTGTTACAAGCAGGATAGAGTGAAATGAAAGTCGTTGCATATCATTTACAGGTGGTCGTTGCCATTAACCACAGTAAACGAGTTATTGATTTTTTCATCATCAAATATCTATATCTTCTTCGTGTCCAGTTTGACACATAAGGCACCTCCAAGAGACTTCCACTGTTGCAGTTCTGCTGCCTTTCTACCAATTGTTTCCGATGTCAGGCCACAAGCTTTCAACTCTCTTTCCACAGTTCTTTTCAATGTTTTCTTTAGACGTTCATGCCTTCTTTTCCCATCTGCTTCCTATCGGAGAGCTGTTTTATGTTTTTTTTTTAATACCGGCATACATGACCAATTCGCTTCCATCTTTGTCCTTTAATGATGCCCATTTTGGGAAAGCTCTCATTTGCTATTGTATTTGGCCAGAATATTCACAAGATTCTTCTTCAAACATTTATTTGTTCAACTGGTTTGGAACACATTTATTATATGATATTGCTCTTGTACCGTTATACATTAGATAGGGCCTGCAAGCAATGTCTCCATACCACTATATCATGGGCAACTCGTTCAACCTTTTCTATGCAATTGAACCTGACCGCTATATCCTGGGCAACTCGTTCAATCTTTTCTATGCAACTGAATCTGACCATTATATCATGGGCAACTCATTCAATCTTTTCTATGCAACTGAATCTGACCACTATATCATGGGCAACTCATTCAATCTTTTCTATGCAACTGAATCTGACCACTATATCATGGGCAACTCGTTCAATCTTTTCTATGCAACTGAATCTGACCACTATATCCTGGGCAACTCGTTCAAACTTTTCTATGCAACTGAATCTGATATTTCTAGCTTCTCTCAATAAAGTGTGTTTCAGTTTCCATAGGGCATGTCCTATCTTTCTTGAACTGTTTATCTCCCACTTTTGTGCCTAATTTATGAATGAAAAGTGTTCAATTAAATTATTGAGAATAAGGAAAAACATCACATTTTGTGAGTAGGAACGAGGCAACATTTTATAAATTGGGAAAGAATATTCATTGAAGGAGACATTTCTCAATGGGGATAAGACCAAATTGTGTAAATAGATTAGGACAGTAGTTTTTAAATAAATTGTGATAATAGTTTGTAAATAGATTGTGATAATAGTTTTTAAATAGAAAAATACAACATATTCGTTTAAAGAAAGGAGACAACTTTTAAGTTTTATGAATAGAAAATAGACATTTTATGAATAGAAAATAGACATTTTATGAATAGAAAATCTACATTTAATGAATAGAAAATAGACATTTTATGAATAGAAAATAGACATTTTATGAATAGAAAATAGACATTTTATGAATAGAAAAGACATTTTATGAATAGAAAATAGACAATATTTTATGATGGGAAAATAGACATCATTTTATGAATGAGAAAATAGACAACATTTTATGAATGAGAAAAGACAACATTTGGACACCGTTATGTTATTGAACAAATCAATATTTTTAAAAAGAAATTCACAAACTACACTTGTATCAGACTTTCTGAACTTTAGGTGCAGCATGTCCAACCACACTAGCTCCTCCTGCACTCTTAGCATCTCGTGATTCAATTGTCTTGCGCAGAGCTTCAGCCATGCTAGGCAGACGAGAGAAGTAGTTCCTGGCAAAGTTATGTTTCTGGGTCACCTTGTGTATGAATACGTGGCCGTAGCCCTGCAACAACAGACAGAAGAAGTATTTAACCACAATTAGAACGTTTGTTTTTCATTTTATTTATGCACAAATATAAATTAAACACTACTAATATCTCCATCGACAAATGTCCATTAAAACAAGTCAAAGACTGTACGTACCTAGGGAGCATTTTTTCAGCAAACGGAAGAATAGCTAACGAAATCCAACATCTCTCTCTCTCTCTTTGCCTTTTTACCCGGGTTGGGGCATAGGCCCTCAACCAACTCATGCCAAGTCTTCCTATCTCTAGCTATCTCCTGTAGCTCCCTCCAGCTCTTCTTTATATTGTTGATCTCCGCCTCCAAATCTCGTCTCCATGTATTTCTCGCCTCCTTCTTTCGCTGTCCCTGCGGGTTCCAGGCAAGGACCCTTCTTGTTATATTCCCTCCGGTTTTCGCAAAGTGTGTCCTATCCAGCGCCAGCGTCTTTTTAACCTGTTCGTTCACTGGAATCTGTCTTGTTCTCTCCATAAGTTCCTCATTTGTGACCCTATCATACCATCTTATTCCCTCTATTCTGCGCAGACACCAGGGGATGAATGTTTGCAATTTATGCGCTATTGTTTTAGTTGTTCTCCATGTTTCTGACCCATACAGTAGAACTGATTTTACATTAGAGTTAAATATCCGAATTTTAAAATCCAACATAGATGCAACAAATCAAATCAAATAGTAGGTCAAATGGTGCCAATTTTAAAATGCAAACATGTCACCACATACACAAAAAGAGTATTGTTCAACACAATCTTTCTCCCAGTATTATGCTACCAGTGCCAAACCTTGACGCTGACATCAAATGATAGAAGAAAACTAGTCACAACAGAGATGAAGTGTCTATGCCGAATGCTGGGAGTATCAAGAAGCGACTGGTTTAGAAATGAAGACATCAGGAAAGAAAGTGAGTACAACATCAGTACTGGGGTGTGGACTATTTTTCTGAGCTTCAGGTCAACCCGGGAGTTTTCCGAGTACCAGGAAAAGCACTGGGAAGTAAAGGGGGCCGGCGTAATGCTGATCACATCACTGATCATGTGCTGATGGTCAATGAAAAATACAGGCCTAATACGGTATCACTTAATATACCTTGAGGTATCTCTCATTTTTCATTGGGCCATTTTTATCATTCTTATTGTGATATATAAACAGCTGTTGCCAAGAACATGTTTTATGTCACATCATTCAGTACCATTTGGAGCTCTAGCTAGTGCTTATCCTTCGGTCAAGTGTCCGATTTCAATCAGCGTTTACTGGGTTTGCTCTCCGTCAGCCTTTGGCTGTCCCCAGCCTACCTGCAAGGCAGCAGGTTATATACTTTGAGGTATAAAAAGGGTTTCTTTCCTCACTACTTGTGCAGACGAGCACAGGCTTGCCAGGCTTTCCTAATCCTTGCATTAATGTCCTCACCTGTACCTCCTGATTAGTTAATCTTACACTGCCAAGGTAGACAAACTCATCAACATCTACTATAGCCCTTCTTTCAATAAATAGTGGATTAATTAATACAAATTCGAAGGCAGTGAATGCAATTAATACAAAACGTAACAATTCAGACCTTCACCTTCATCTTTGTCCCAAGTCATTCTGGGGTGAAGGGCAATGAGAGAGCAGATGCACTGGCGATCAATGCTGCGATCGAGAATGGGCCTACTATGGACAAAAGCGACATCATCAATGCTCTAAGAGAAAACATACACTGAAGATTTCAACGAAGAAAATAAAGGATATTCTCTATCTCGGTTGCGCACGTTATGCATACCAATAGGTGCGACATGACGGAAAACCATAACCCCAATAGATACATCAACCAACACAGAACGAGAGTTATTAGTCTGAACAAACTGAAACACATGCTTGGGAGGAGATTGAAGCATATGTGGGCAAGTCCAATCTACGACAAAGACGATCCTCAAATGAACATCTACTATAGCCCTTCCTGCAATAAATAGTGTTGTATAAATTAACAAAATACAATGAAGCACCTCTTCCAAACTAAACAGTTTCTTGTGAGCTTCTGCTTCATCGTGAGTTAGTAAAATGGAATTCCAAGGGGACCACTCTTGATGCTTGTTCCAACGACACAGGACCAGATCATAGGGATCATTCCATGCACTCAGTACACTCTGATTGCTCCAGATGTTTTCTACCAAGTAACGAAGATCATTTTCCTGTTGGGAAGAAAAGGAAGACAGAATTTGAAATCAGATCAAGTGCAAAAATATGGCTAAAAATGTCTCTCTACTGGCTAAAAAATGTCTCTCTACTGGCTAAAAATGTCTCTCTACTAGCTAAAAATGTCTCTCTACTGGCTAAAAATGTCTCTCTACTGGCTAAAAAATGTCTCTCTACTGGCTAAAATATGTCTCTCTACTGGCTAAAAAATGTCTCTCTACTAAAATGTCTCTCTACTGGCTAAAAAATGTCTCTACTAAAATGTCTCTCTACTGGCTAAAAAATGTCTCTCTACTGGCTAAAAAAAGCCTCTCTACTGGCTAAAAAATGTCTCTCTACTAAAATGTCTCTCTACAGGCTAAAAATGTCTCTCTACTGGCTAAAAAAAAGTTTCTCTACTAAAATGTCTCTCTACTGGCTAAATAACACTCTATAGCTAATCAGACAAAAAGTTTATGTAAATTGTTGATTCTAACCAGAGAAAACAAACAAAATAACCTGTAGGAGATAACACAAGGTACTGTCATCTTGCATAGCTTCTTCAGACTTGTGTAGCGCTTTGAGCATAACACGGTAGTAGGTGTGGTCCTCACGCTGCCGGCCTTCATTCTCAATCCTCTGGCAGCGACGACAACGACCTGCATTTCTGGAATTGGTGGTGATGAAGAAATCAGTGGATGGTAGGTAACAACCGCAGCTATGGCAGTAGTTGATGTTCTTCCAAAGCTTCGAGTCTTGAGGCACCTGTTGGGAAGTTCATTAATGATTAATATAGTCACAAATAAAATTTTTTAAACATTTTCAAAGAACTATCAACCCCCATCAACAAAAGGCAGTTCAGCTTAGACATCTGAGAGCATGCACCTTTCCTGTGGCAACATATGTTTGCGAGACAAGGACCTTAACACAAGCATTAAGGAGCAAAATAGAAGCTTTTGAAATAAGGTGCTACCATAAAATTTCTTAGACCGGCCTGGACAGAGAAGGGGAAAAAAACAACAACGACATACTACAAGACTTACAAATCGTGAAGCACTGGTACATGTCCCGGAGAATTAGGTATTTCAGTCACGTTAAACAACACAGTGGTTTGGAGAGCACAAGGCATGGTTCCTGGGGTAGAGGCAGGGGATGTCCAAGACAAAGGTGGCAGTAGGATATCAAAGAAACCTTAAACATGATGCTGAAGGAGGTGAGAGAACTTACTAGAGACAGAGAGTTTTTTCAGGCAGGATGTGATGAAAGTGACGTTCTGCAAGGGACATGCTACTTGAAGGTGAGTTCAGCTCAGTTGGAAAATTAGAATTTCCTGTTGATGTTGGTTTCCTTTTAAAAATATGTTTGACAGAACAATATAAGCTTTTTTTTGTTGTTGCAATTTTACATAATTCTATGAGTTTTCTTCTTCTTTGTTCATTCTCATACTTCTGCTAGTTATAGCAGGATGCAGTCAGAGAATGGAATGTGTTGGGTTACAGTTTTTAGCATGAGCTGTGGTATCTGCACCTTTTGGTCCGACACATCCAACTTCACCATAGCCTTTTTTGGGTATTGGGTTAGTTTCTCCCTCGTTGATCTCCACAAACTTAGCCAGACTTCTTGATAGTCGTCTGTTTCTGGGTCGCAACGGGGAGGCAGAGTGGAGTCTTGGTCAGCTTTGTTCTTGAGTTGATGCTAGCAGTCAGCTATTGGTCGCTGACTGCTGCAAACCCAGGCAGCTCGTCTGTAGTCCTCCGAAGGGGGAATGGAGCATCTGGCCCCAGTCTATGAGTCTATAGTCGTTTATTGATAAAAATTGTTAATTATACTGTTATCCTTAGAGTTAACTTATACTGTTATCCTTATACTGTTATCCTTATACTGTTATCCTTATACTGTTATCCTTATACTGTTATCCTTATACTGTTATCCTTATACTGTTATCCTTATACTGTTATCCTTATACTGTTATCCTTATACTGTTATCCTTATACTGTATCTTATACTGTTATCCCTTTGAGTTAACTTTAACTTGTGACATTATATAACCTTGTTTTCGTATGATGCGTTGATTTTAAAATAAATTTGTCTTTATCTATCAATTCTGTAATTCAAGTCTCACATGATGTGAGTGGTCTGATTTCTGGGCAAATTCGTCTAGAGCGTAGCCTTATGACTACAGGGGTGTGATCTATCCAAAACATGATTAAACATTTTGTCAGTCTAAACAAAAAATTAGGTGGGCGTCTGTAGCTTAAGCGGTAGTCAGCCCGATCACAACCCAAGAGTACCTGGTTCAAACTCCGCGGCAGGCAGTTTGTAAGAAAATTTGTTTCCGTGGTATTTTTACGGAAGGTAAAATAGACCTCACCATTCAGAAAGCAATGGCAAACTACTGAATGTATAAGTGGTGCCTGAAAAAACAACGACTCGTTTACGTTGGTTGATGGCTACGTCCTGTAAAGTATATGCCACAATTTTCATTTCAATAAAAAAAATTACAAATCTTGAGTCAGTCTAAACAACACATGAAATACCTTGGGTCATCTAAGCCAACATTTGACAAACCTAACTCAATCTAGCAAATAGATGACAAACCTTCAGTCAGCATAACCAATATTTGACAAACCTTGAGAAACTTGGCAGCTTCTGGGTTGAAGGTTGGTGTTTTGATGTACTGTAAGAAAAGTGTACAGATCCTCTTCCTGAGCCCAGTCAGATTACTTTCTTTAACTCCTCGCATGAGCAGGTCTGCTTCACGGTCGATTAATTCCATGATCTCCTGCGTCAGCTTGCAATCATGTTCCTGTTAGAGATACATTACAATCAATTCATTCAATCATTTCTTCTATCAGCATACAATCATCGTGAGTTATCAAGTTGAATACGCATAAGATTTAGTCCTTTCTCAACAAATGTCTGCGGCGTATTCTCAGACTGAGATGGTATGACAAAGTTGCAAACACAGACCTGTGGATAAGAACAGGACAGGAACTCATGATGACCCAGATCAGGAGGAGAAAATAGTGATGTGTTGGGTATACACACGAGAGACATTGGGTATACACTGCGAGAGACATTGAGTATACACTGCGAGAGACATTGGGTATACACTGCGAGAGTAACTCGACATTGGGTATACACTGCGAGACATTGGGATACATCTAGAGAATGGGGTTTACACTCAAGAGACATTGGGTTACACTGCAGAGACATTGGGTTACACTGCAGGCAGAGACATTGGGTTTACACTGCGAGAGACATTGGGTTTACACTGCGAGACTTGTATACATGAGACATGTGAGGTATACACTACGAGACATTGAACACTGCGAGACATTGGGTATACACTGCGAGAGACATTGGGTATACACTGTGAGAGACATGGGTACACACTGCAAGAGACAGACTCAAGTGTCACTAGACAAACACTTAAGTGGAACCTACAAGGAAAACAGGAAAAGGATGTACTAAACAGACCTGAAGATGGAGTCTTCTTAGAAACTCAAGGGTGCTGGACTATTCTGGGAAACCAAAAAGAAAGCTAGAAACTGGAAGAAGTGGAGGACAACTGTTGAGGGCCTATGCTCCATGAAGAGCGGAGAGGAATAAGTAAGTAAGTATCAGCTTACAATCACCTTTAAAACACTGAGAGGCTGCAGTACAACAAGAACTAAAAGCGATAAATATATGCAATGACAATTTAACTAACAGACAGACACAAAAGCAACAAACAAACAAAAACATTGTGTCGACCAATAGAACTTTATCAGGATACAACAAATATACATGGAGACTAACTCTATCACGATAACTGCACTGAGATAGACACCAGAGGGTAAATGAATACATGGAAGGCCCAAAACGACCTGAAAGAAATTCTTTCTTCTTCTTGCGTTCGTTCTTTATGACCAATTTTAATCACTGTGATATGCTTGATCTTTGCCAAGAACATGTATACGTTGCACACTGGTTTGGTAGGCCCCTAAACGCACAGACTTCTACATGTTTAGGACATGTGCATCTGATTTCTGAAAGAAATGAATCACAGCTGGAACACAATACAGAGAGCAGCTGTAACACAATACAGAGAGCAGCTGAAACACAATACAGAGAGACAGCTGGAGACACAATACAGAGAGCAGCTGAAACACAATACAGAGAGAAGCTGGAACACAATACAGAGAGAAGCTGGAACACAATACAGAGAACAGCTGGAACACAATACAGAGAGCAGCTGAAACACAATACAGAGAGCAGCTGGAACACAATACAGAGAGCAGCTGAAACACAATACAGAGAGCAGCTGGAACACAATACAGAGAGAAGCTGGAACACAATACAGAGAGAAGCTGGAACACAATACAGAGAGCAGCTGGAACACAATACAGAGAGCAGCTGAAACACAATACAGAGAACAGCTGGAACACAATACAGAGAGCAGCTGGAACACAATACAGAGAACAGCTGGAACACAATACAGAGAGCAGCTGAAACACAATACAGAGAGCAGCTGGAACACAATACAGAGAGCAGCTGTAACACAATACAGAGAGCAGCTGGAACACAATACAGAGAGAAGCTGGAACACAATACAGAGAGAAGCTGGAACACAATACAGAGAACAGCTGGAACACAATACAGAGAGAAGCTGGAACACAATACAGAGAGAAGCTGGAACACAATACAGAGAGCAGCTGGAACACAATACAGAGAGCAGCTGAAACACAATACAGAGAGCAGCTGGAACACAATACAGAGAGCAGCTGGAACACAATACAGAGAGCAGCTGGAACACAATACAGAGAGCAGCTGGAACACAATACAGAGAGCAGCTGGAACACAATACAGAGAACAGCTGGAACACAATACAGAGAGAAGCTGGAACACAATACAGAGAGCAGCTGGAACACAATACAGAGAGCAGCTGGAACACAATACAGAGAGAAGCTGGAACACAATACAGAGAGCAGCTGGAACACAATACAGAGAACAGCTGGAACACAATACAGAGAGAAGCTGGAACACAATACAGAGAGCAGCTGGAACACAATACAGAGAGCAGCTGGAACACAATACAGAGAGCAGCTGGAACACAATACAGAGAGCAGCCAAGAATAGAGAAGAATGGCGTGGACTTGTTGCTGCCCTAAGCGCCAGAGGCATCATAGGCTAGAGAGAGAGAGAGAAAGAGAGAGAGAGAATGAGGGAGAGAGAGAGAGGATACAATAAAACACAGTTTAGTCAAAAAATCACAGGAACACTCAGTATGTTTATCCTTTGGATAAATGCTGTAGGAAACTGATCCCTTATAGGTATGCTGTCTGTGCAATATGATTAAGTGAGTAACCAATAACTGTATGTATTTCACCGCCAGTGGGAATGATCATGCTCTTTATTTGAGTAAGAAAGAAATGAGCTAATGATCCCTACCAAGAATGTCATAAAAGGCAACTAGTGAGGGCTGTCAAAGGGGCTAGCATTATCATTAAGTACAAGATGCTGATGATGATGCCCACCATTTTTCCTCAAAGGGAATGTAGTTGCATTATGTTTGTCTGTGTGTGCATAGATGACTAATGAGTCCGATGCGGGCTTGAAATGTTATTTTACAATGTGGGCAAGGATTATTTGCACTTGTTGGGACTTTTACTGCCTTTCTAGTTTGACATTTCTGTTCCATCCATGCAGTTCTACCTGCCTCGCAGGCTGAAGAACCGTGTTGAATAAGTTTGCGCTAGGCTGATCTGTCTTGAGCAACATTCCCCCAGTTGTTGACATCTATGCCGAAGGATTTCATCAAGTTCTTGAGTAAAATACTACAGAGAAGGAAACTAACAACACTTGTGTAAGGGGCTAGCAATCTTATCATAAAGGATAAGTCAATACAGACAGTTGCTACATAAGAGAGTTGCTACATAGGAGACAACTACTGAGAGTTGCTACATAAGAGACAACTACTGAGAGTTGCTACATAAGGAGACAACTAATAGAGTTGCTACATAGGAGAGTTGCTACATAGAGACAACTACTGAGAGTTGCTACATAGCATAGAGAGTTGCTACATAAGGGACAACTAATAAGAGTTGCTACATAAGAGAGTTGCTACATAAGAGACAACTACTGAGAGTTGCTACATAAGAGTGACACTACTGGAGTTGCTACATAAGAGAGTTGCTACATAAGAGACAACTACTGAGAGTTGCTACATAAGAGACAACTACTGAGAGTTGCTACATAAGAGACAACTACTGAGAGTTGCTACATAAGAGACAACTACTGAGAGTTGCTACATAAGAGAGTTGCTACATAAGAGACAACTACTGAGAGTTGCTACATAAGAGACAACTACTGAGAGTTGCTACATAGGAGAGTTGCTACATAGGAGACAACTACTGAGAGTTGCTAATAGGAGAGTTGCTACATAAGAGACAACTATGAAGTTGCTACATAGAGAGTTGATACATAAGAGACAACTACTGAGAGTTGCTACATGGATTGCCACATAAGAGACAACTACTGAGAGTTGCTACATAGGAGAGTTGCTACATAAGAGACAACTACTGAGAGTTGCTACATGGAGAGTTGCTACATAAGAGACAACTAATGAGAGTTGCTAGATAGGAGACAACTACTGAGAGTTGCTAGATAGGAGACAACTACTGAGAGTTGCTACATAAGAGACAACTACTGAGAGTTGCTACATAGGAGAGTTGCTACATAAGAGACAACTAATGAGAGTTGCTAGATAGGAGACAACTACTGAGAGTTGCTAGATAGGAGAGTTGCTACATAAGAGACAACTAATGAGAGTTGCTACATAAGAGACAACTAATGAGAGTTGCTACATAAGAGACAACTAATGAGAGTTTCTACATAGAGACAACTAATGAGAGTTGCTACATAAGGGGACAACTAATGAGAGTTGCTAGATGAGACAAATAATGAGAGTTGCTACATAGGAGACAACTAATGAGAGTTGCTACATAAGAGACAACTAATGAGAGTTGCTAGATAGGAGACAACTAATGAGAGTTGCTACATAGAGACAACTAATGATTGCTACAGAACCTACTGAGAGTTGCTACATAAGAGACAACTAATGAGAGTTGCTATTGGTTATTAGTTACTCAATGGATGTCACAGCACTCTGGGCAGACCCATAGGTATTCAATCTCCCCAACAGATGTTGAATGGTATGCGTAAAGATTGTTCCTTTGGCTCGCTGGTTAAACACACTCCTCTCTCCGTCCTGTTGCGGCGAGCACCTATGGGTCTGCCCGGAGTGCAATGACACCAGTTTAGTAACCAATAACTCTAAACGAATTAGCTGACCTATCAGCACATCACATTTCTTCACTCACTTTTACTGTGTGTTTCAAAGTAAGCAATACATCCAAACGCTCATCCTGTGTCAGGTATTTCATATTTATACTGTTGTAAATATCCCTGAGCTCTTTGGCTCGGATTGTGAACGGGGTGTCCATGTAGGTCAACTTTCCATCATGTGCTTGCCACACCTTGGGAGCTGCAGCCTGTACAAAGAGATATTAGAACATGTTATAAACTACTCATTGTAGATTCTATAGATTATAGACAAGAAAAAACAAAGATATCCTACATGACCTGCATATCGAGGAGCATTGACTTATAAATAACATCATGTCACGGAAGATTAAATATTTAGACCAAGTTAAACACCATAGTTTTTTGGAGAGAATCGTAATGTACGTCATGGTTCCTGGAGTATGAGGCAGGGCGTGACCAAGACGAAGGAGGCAGTAGAACATCAAAGAAACATTGAACATGATGCTGGAGGAGGCGGGAGAACTTGCAAGAGACAGAGAGTTTTCAGGTGGGCTGTGATGAAAGCACCATTCCTCAAGGGACATACTACTACTTGATAGATTATAGTAATACTATAAGAAGGGTGTAAGATAAGATAGAGTGTGTTCAAATTATGTATGCTTCCAGCATCTCTTGGATTTCAAGAGTTAAGAGTACATCAAGTGATTGAGGAGTGGATTAGATGTTTAAATGATTGATTGATTGGACCATCATCACTGCACTTTGGTGAGTAACCATGTGTGCTCTGATCTCTTTCTTACACAGGAAGATCTCAGCGGAAGTGCACAAACTTGTGGCATCGGCGAAGATCCCGATGTCATTTAGAAGATGGTGAGAAAAATTTGAAGGAATTATTCATTTTTAATCTTTCCAATGAATTTTCCCTGGGTGGTAGCTTTCCAGCCCGCTCTTCTCAATTTTGAACTGCCAAGGTTTCTTTTGTGTGCTCAACTTTTACACAGGATCTACGATTTATTGTTCATCTATGATATGACTAGGAACTCAATCTCACCTACACTGAGATCAGGGATCTCTGGACAAATATTCTGATGGCTCCATGAGGAGAAAACTGAGTAACTTAACCTTGAAACAAGAGGCATGTAACTAACCTCTATGCTACAGAGACACCCCCATAAAATATTTTGTTTAGGTTCAAGGTGGTAATGCTAACTCAGCCCCCACTAAACCTGGAGAGTGCACTAAACCTGGAGAGCCCACTAAACATGGAGAGCCCACTAAACATGGGGAGCCCACTAAACATGGAGAGCCCACTAAACATGGGGAGCCCACTAAACATGGGGAGCCCACTAAACATGGAGAGCCCACTAAACCTGGGGAGCCCACTAAACATGGGGAGCCCACTAAACATGGAGAGCCCACTAAACCTGGAGAGCCCACTAAACATGGAGAGCCCACTAAACATGGAGAGCCCACTAAACCTGGGAAAGGTTTACTTAATATGTCTGATCTCGCCCAAGTGGTTACTGGGGCCCAAATTTGGGTGTAAAGAATAGAACTACTGTTACCTGATATGCATGTCGTAAGAGGCGACTAAGGAGGTGTGGCTAAGATCAGATGCACGTGTCCTAAACATGTAGAAGTCTATGCATTTAGGGGCCTTCCAAACCAATGTGCAACATATACACGTTCTTGGCAAAGATCAAATATATCACAAAGAGTGATTAAAATTGATCGTAAAGAATGAATGCAAAGAAGAGAAGAAGTCTGACATTTGCCTTCATGACCTGTTTGACATAGCTGAACGAGCTAATAATAAAACCAACTAAGAAATCATATATATTGTTCAAGGGTTGGCTAAATGGTTACACCCTCAACTTGAGAGTTGAAGGTTCAAATCAGGACTATACTGTTCTGTTCACGAGTTTTTAACTCTTTCCACGCCCATTTATTTCCTCAATTTTTAAGCAATTAATTCAAGGAAGTAAAAAAAATTTTCCAAAAATTACGATCCCAACTACTTGTCAATAAATAAACATATATATCTTATTATATACTAAATTGAAGAAAACTGGACAACCCAATAGAATAACAAGGTTAAAAAGTAGTATAAGTAAAATAGTAGAAGTAAAACTAGAAAGACTTCTTATAAGGGAAGCAACTCTATGGCGCAGTGTGCGGCCTAAAGCGTGCAACGGACTTCCGCCATGGCGCAGTGTGCGGCTTAAAGCGTGGAAAGAGTTAAGAGACCCTAGGATTGTTGCAGGAGCTACGGAACTCATGCTTTGTGCAATACTCTCAACAGGTGGAGTGTTATTTCTGCAGAGATGGACCAAGCCATATGGGGTAAAACCCAGTTCAATTAATCAATTCTTCTGCATTTCAATATATTGTTCAAGGACAAGGATATTTAAAAACCAACCTTCTCCAGGAAACTCATAATTCTTGTGGAGCGGTTGTCATAATTAGCTTCATTCTTGTGTCGTTCAATTGCAGACAAGAGTTCTGTCTCCTGATCTAATAACATACACATGGCAGCTTTACGTTCTGCACCAGTCAAGGTTGAATCAATTCTTTCCATTTCTTCTTTACGCCACTCTGAAACAGCAATCAAATCAAATATATGGTAGGTTAAATTGTAATCTCATATGGAGTTCTCCTTTATGCCACTCTGAAACAGCAATCAAATCAAATATGTGGTAGGTTAAATTGTAATCTCATATGGAGTTCTTCTTTACGTCACTCTGAAACAGCAATAAAATCAAATATATGGTAGGTTAAATTGTAATCTCATATGGAGTTCTTCTTTACGTCACTCTGAAACAGCAATAAAATCAAATATATGGTAGGTTAAACTGTAATCTCATATGGAGTTCTTCTTTATGTCACTCTGAAACAGCAATCAAATATATGGTAGGTTAAACTGTAATCTCATATGGAGTCCTTCTTTACGTCACTCTGAAACAGCAATCAAATATGTGGTAGGTTAAACTGTAATCTCATATGGAGTTCTTCTTTATGTCACTCTGAAACAGCAATCAAATATATGGTAGGTTAAACTGTAATCTCATATGGAGTTCTTCTTTATGTCACTCTGAAACAGCAATCAAATATATGGTAGGTTAAACTGTAATCTCATATGGAGTTCTTCTATCTTTACTCTTCCTCTATGAACCCTCCCTATCAACCACTTGTTAGCCACTTTTTGTGATTTGTATGCGATCCAAGCCTAAGAGCGATTGTACATTGTGCCAGTTATGCAGCAAAAAGTAGGACAGCAAATCCAATTTCTGCTATGTTTTTTATATACTAGGGTAGCTTTCCTAGGCCCCTACCTCAGTCACCTCTTACGATATGCTTTGTAGGTTGCAGTGTGACTATTTTTGCTCCCCTTTAGAGCCCGGCAATACGAGCGATATTTACTCTAATACCGTTTTGTCTTACAGCGTCATGATTAAACGAGATTTCTACAACTGGTTTTTGTGTTTCAGTTTCATTTTCAGTTTCACTTTGGAATGTCTTCAATGCACTCCGGACATGTCCATAGGTGCTCTAATCTCCTTCGCAATATCTACAACGGCATCTAGCAACTGACTGTATCAGTTCAATTTTGATTGACTCATATACCTGTTATGCTGTTCTTTTCTTGCCACTCTAATCTTTAATCCAAACTCTTGCAATCTAGCAATTGACGTGCATTGGTTTAATCGAAAATATTCTTTTCGGCCATACTCTAAGGAGGCGTTCAAAATGTCAGCTCTATCCATTGGCTGACCCCCTGATATGGAGACAGAGCTAGCCAGCCTTCCTCAGAGGTGATTGTAATTTAGATTTCTAAGTAAAGGAATAGGGAACCTGTTGTCTAACCTTATAAAGTGTACACATAAAAACGTTTTGGTCCAAGTTGACCTCCAACCCTGGATTTCCACGGGAAATGGTTACTAGCAAAGCATGTTATCGACTTACTATTTGAGCTCCTTCATCTCCATAGAAATTTTAAAAAAACTGTGTTACTGCCCCTGTAGTACCGCTTTTTAGGGCAGTGTAAGACAAGTGGGATGGGAACCTGAGAAATGTAATGGTCACATGACTAGTGCCACGAAGCTGTTCACGTTAGGATTTTTCATTTATGCCATAACAGAAATTGCCACAACAGAATTTCCACAATGATTGAATCAGGATCTCTTTAAAAAAATGATCAAAATCACTCCTCACGGGGAGGGAATGAACCGAGTACTTCTGTAGCGAGAGGTGAGCACAATACCCCACCAACAGAGACTGCATTGAAGCAATGGAAGAGTGAAACAGCATGAATTATTAATCCTTTCAGTTCATAATTTTTTAAACCTTCAGTCACATTTTTATTACAATGTATACTGAAGAAGACAGTATACTGGCTTTGCATCATCTTACAAACTACTGTGAGCCAGTATATCGACTTAGAAGGATGAAAGGGTTAATTAGCATATATCATCAAACTTTTGAAAAAATCAACATACAAACTCAAACTAAAGAGAAAATATATAACTAAACCTACCCTGATATAACAAAAAACGATTTGTTCTTAGGTTGGTTGAAAGGTGAGTATTTAATAGACTTTAACATGGCAGTGCCGTACTATGATACAGAGAGGTGACATATATTCTGTATGTTCTATAAGCCAAACCAAACTTAGAAATATGTCATTAATTTCTATTGAATCTACATTGGCTGCCACTCTAGACTAAAATGTTAATTGCATATCCTTTATAGGACTTTGCGAATCAACTCCAGCTTTTTAACGCTGTTTGCTACTTTTCTAGGCATTATTACATTCAGTAGTTTGCCATTGTTTTCTGAACGAGTGGTGCCATCGTCCTTTTGTAAAAATCCAGGTGAAACAATTTGCAACCAAACTGTTGGCAGTGTGACTCGAACTCAGAACGTTGGGGTTAATAGACCGGTCACTATCCCTAAGTCACAGACGCCACCACTCTAGAATACACATCCCTAATTAGTCAATTTGCTTAAGTTAAAGTTATCGAAAAAAGAGAATAAGGGAAAATAGAAGAGCATAAGTTAAAGTTAGAAAGGTAAAACTGTAGTAGATTGTTGTAGTTGATATCATTATTTTCAAGTAGATTTGATCTTCAAAATAAAAATAGTATTCGTACATTTTGCGCAGTTTTAAAACAAAAACAGCCCGCCTGCCCAGCGTGTTCGTAGCGCGTTGAACTGTGGGTCACTAGTCCTCTGTGTGTGCGGGTTCAATTCCACGGACTGGCAGAAAAACCACAGGTTCCCCAGATTCATGGTGTTCGTGGCACCGAACCGAAGGGTTACGATGTCCATGGCATCGAGCAGAAGAGCTGAAAGCTCAAGTGCTTCTGGATCGGAAAAACAAAAAAGCATTTAACCCTTTAGCTGCTAAGGATGTATATATACACGTTTTTCCCAATTCACTGTCTCAAAGACAAATTAACACGTCTGTTATCTCTCCTCTGTGGGGTAAAGATGTGTTAACCTTATAAATTACTACTGTCCTCTGGCGTACATTCACGTTTGTGACCTAGAAACAAGATAGCTATTTTTAGCTAACCTTCAGAAAGTATCAGCAGCGAGGGTTAAACGTTATTTTAAAGAAAAAAACATTTAAGTGTGGCATTTGAAGATGTGCATCATGCTGAGAAAATATACCACACGGCCCTGGACTTTAATTCTCAACGTAATGAACACAGAAAGAGACAGTATGCAATTTATAAACAATATTTCAAGCAAATGAAAAGAAAATTAAAGTCATACTCTCTAAACAGTGAAGAAGCCTTTCGAAGTCTGCCTTTGTCTTTGGATTGATTCTGCGGGCATACTCCCTTTGAATACGTTCTTCTTTTTCTTTCTTCTTTCGTACTTCTTCTAATCTCTCCCATTCTAATCTCTTTTCTTTGTCCTCTTTCAGCTGCTTGACATAACGTTTGGCCAGCCAGCGACGAAAGTTTTTTTGCAATATAATCACCTGTAAATGAAAAGTTAATAAAATGTTCATAAAATTTCGGTGCAAAGTTAACATTTTAAATACAAAATATAACATAATAATAATAACTGTCTATCGCAAGGGATGATGATAGCAGCCTAAGATGTGTGCTGCTGCACCTCTCTGGACAAAATATAACATAATAATAATAGCCATCCATCGAAGTGATAATGACAACGGTCTCAGACATGTGCGCGCACCTCTCTGGACAAAATATAACATAGTTCATCATAATCAGCCGTCACAAGCATTTTGTTACAGAATATAGCCTTGTCACCTCGCTAGGCTTGCATCATCAGCATTGATTGTAGGATAGCTGAGGATGGATAATGGTACTTTGGTCGCTTGGTGATGGCCTGTTGGATGAGGACACTAAAACTGATTGGCTCTGCCACCATATCAGGGGTCAGTCAGTGAATTGAGCTGACATTCTGAACGCTCTCATAGAATATGGTCGCAAAGAGCATTTTCATTTCAACTAATCCACGTCAACTGCTAGATTGCAAGAGCTTGAAGATTGGAGTGACCACAAAAGAACAGCACAATAGGTATATGAGTAGGTTCATCAATCAACATTGAACTGGTATGGTCAGTTGCTGGACGCTGTTGGAGATATTGCGAAGGAGATCGGAGCACCTATGGACATGTCCGAGTGCAATGAAGATATTTCAAATTGAAACTGAAACTAAAATTGATGTTGAATCTATTTGATTTAAGGAGTTTGGAGTTAACCGTTGTACAAGAAGAATTGAATGTTTGACGAGCAGAGTGAGAAGTGTGTTTAACCGGCGAGTCACAGGAACCATCAGTATGCATACCCTTTAACATCTGTTGGAGGAGACTGAGCACCTATGGGTCTGCCCAGAGTGCTATGACATCAGCTCAATAACCAAATAGCCAAGCTAATATTCCACATATAATAAAGTTTCTTTGTTAGTTAACCTTCGTTACTAAACATAACAGTTTCTGTGTTAGTTAACTCTTAGTGGACCAAGCGCCACGCTAAGTGGCGTTTGAAGTGGACGCGTGTTTACATTCCGCCACGCTAAGTGGCGTTTGGTTATCAAAACGTGAAAGCGCTTGTAAATACGTGACTTTTGCCCTGGTCCACTAAGAGTTAACCTATGGTTACTAAATATAACAGTTTCTTTGTTATTATTTCATCTATTATAATTGAACAGAAATGTCACCCGTGTGGTGCTGGGGCCCACAAGGGAAGCAAAGAATAGTACCACTGCAACCTACAATGCATGCCGTAAGAGGTGACTGATGTAGGCCCTAGGGATGCCACTCTAGTAAATAAAAAGCAGTGGAGAAATCAGATGTGCTGGCCTACTTGTAGGCGCATAACTGGCACAACGTACAATTGCTCTTCGGCTCAGATCACATACAAATCACACAGAGTGGTTGACAAGTGGTCGATATGGAGCGTTCCAAGAAGAAGAACAGAAATGATGCCTGTGTACTCTTCTTCTTCTAAAATAAGCTCTCATTACAAACTCAGATTCTAGACTCTCTGATAAAGTCTTCTGTCTCATTACAAACTCAGATTCTAGACTCTCTGATAAAGTCTTCTGTCTCATTACAAACTCAGATTCTAGACTCTCTGATAAAGTCTTCTGTCTCATTACAAACTCAGATTCTAGACTCTCTGATAAAGTCTTCTGTCTCATTACAAACTCAGATTCTAGACTCTCTGATAAAGTCTTCTGTCTCATTACAAACTCAGATTCTAGACTCTCTGATAAAGTCTTCTGTCTCATTACAAACTCAGATTCTAGACTCTCTGATAAAGTCTTCTGTCTCATTACAAACTCAGATTTTAGACTCTGATAAAGTCTTCTGTCTGTTTTAGGGTTTCAGTTCCTCCGCACAGTTTCTCTTTGGATCTGGTTGATCAAGAGCACATTTTATTTCACATCTACCTGAAGTAGAAAGTTTTCTAGGATATGTTCTGCCTTCATATTTATCAGTTCACAAATTGACAATGTCTAATATTGATTATTTGTTGTACAAGTGGTGTCTTAGTTTGTTGTACAAGTGATGTCTTAGTTTGTTGTACAAGTAGTGTCTTAGTTTGTTGTACAAGTGATGTCTTAGTTTGTTGTACATGAAGTGTCTTAGTTTGTTGTACAAGTGGTGTCTTAGTTTGTTGTACAAGTGGTGTCTTAGTTTGTTGTACAAGTGGTGTCTTAGTTTGTTGTACAAGTAGTGTCTTAGTTTGTTGTACATGAAGTGTCTTAGTTTGTTGTACAAGTAGTGTCTTAGTTTGTTGTACAAGTGGTGTTTTAGTTTGTTGTACAAGTAGTGTCTTAGTTTGTTGTACAAGTGGTGTCTTAGTTTGTTGTACAAGTAGTGTCTTAGTTTGTTGTACAAGTAGTGTCTTAGTTTATTGTACAAGTAGTGTCTTAGTTTGTTGTACATGAAGTGTCTTAGTTTGTTGTACAAGCGGTGTCTTAGTTTGTTGTACAAGCGGTGTCTTAGTTTGTTGTACAAGCTGTGTCTTAGTTTGTTGTACAAGTAGTGTCTTAGTTTGTTGTACAAGTAGTGTCTTAGTTTGTTGTACAAGTAGTGTCTTAGTTTGTTGTACAAGTGGTGTCTTAGTTTGTTGTACAAGCAGTGTCTTAGTTTGTTGTACAAGCAGTGTCTTAGTTTGTTGTACATGAATTGTCTTAGTTTGTTGCACAAGCTGTGTCTTAGTGTGTTCTGTCTTGTTCTGAGATGAAGGATGACACATCATCATCAAATAGCTATCTTGAGCAGAACTTTGCCACCCTAACAGTCCTTCAGAATTTTTCTCTCATAGGCCAGATGTCCCGCCTCTGCAACCGTCAAGCTTAAAACATCAGTTACACCCTGAATCTATCTTCTCCGTGGTCTACCACTTCTCTCTTTGCTGGTATGCCTCCTTCCATAATGGTCTTCCCTTTGTGTCTCTTTTTCTAGATCTCTTCAGAGACTCCAATCATTGTCTTTAAACCCAATCTGTCTAAAATAACACATAAGAATCTGAGTGTGGTTTTTTCAACACGCTCAGGAGGAAAAATAATAAGAGAGGTCAGTGGGGCCTACGCAACAACCACAAGTTTGACAATGGAGGTTTGGGAGATTACGGAGGCAGTGAAATGGTTGGGATCTCACAACTACTCTCATGTTTTCATACTCAGTGACTCCATGAGCATGATTCATAAAGTCGAATCAGGAATGGTGAGACGAAACTGGGTAGAGGTACTAGTACAGACAGTGATCAGAGAAATCACCTTCATTTTTGTCCCTGGGCAAGCAGGAGTTAGTAGTAATGAACAAGCTGATAGATTGCCTGGGTTGGCTACAATATCAGAGGGAGCTGCCATGAACTGAAATGACATTCTTAACGCATTGATAGAGTCTTTCAGAACTGAGGAATTTTAGGGCTGTGAATCCCACTTGCTGATCAGATTGAGAGAGATGGGTGTCAATATTGGTGCAACCTAAAAATGACATACAAAATGTGCAAAGAGATTGATTAATCAACATCGAACTGGCGTGTAGGGCTACTGGACGCTGCTGGATTTGTTAAGCCGGAGATCGGAGCACCTATGGATGTGTACAGAGTGCTATGATGATAGTCCTCATATAACTGATAAAGAATATGAGTAAATATAACGTAGACAAAGAGGGTGGAACAGATAGAGATGTTAAAATAAGAATACAGAAGGCAAGAGAAGCTTTCATTGCACTGGGAAACATTTGGAAGTCTAAAGAAATCAAATCTAGAACAAAAATTCAGATATTTAACGCTAATGTTAAAGCAGTTCTACTGTATGGGTCAGAAACATGGAGAACAACTAAAACAATAGCGCATAAATTGCAAACATTCATCAACTGGTGTCTGCGCAGAATAGAGGGAATAAGATGGTATGATAGGGTCTCAAATGAGGAACTTATGGAGAGAACAAGACAGATTCCAGTGAACGAACAGGTTAAAAAAGACACTGGCGCTGGATAGGACACACTTTGCGAAAACCAGAGGGAATATAACAAGAAGGGTCCTTGCCTGGAACCTGCAGGGACAGTGAAAGAAGGGGAGGCCGAGAAATACATGGAGACAAGATTTGGAGGCGGAGATCAACAATATAAAGAAGAGCTGGAGGGAGCTGCAGGAGATAGCTAGAGATAGGAAGACTTGGCATGAGTTGGTTGAGGACCTATGCCCCAATCCGGGTAAAAGGCAAAGAGAGAGAGAGATATGTCCCTACTCACATTGCTCAAGATCATTGCCCAATATTCATCAGCTGTACAGTAGTCTCCTGGACACAGCAGCTTATCTTCCATGTTGCTGACATACACACCAATACCAGTCATCTGTGTACTAGTACAGTTATTGGTTTGTTGGAGCTAATCAAGAAATACAAACATGTATAAGTCAATATTAATAATTAATACAGCAAACTGCAATAAAACTAAATACATCATCATCATGAGGTGCCGTTACGGCGGGCGTAGACGATCATGGATCTCCACAAATCTCTGTCTCTGGTGTTTGCTACCATCTCAGATGTTGACGGGTATCCGTGCCGTGAAATCAGGAATTTTCTCTGTCTCTTCTACCCTCGATTTTACCGGTTGTCACAATGTGTTCTAAACTTCCCTCCTCATCACATGCCCGAAAAATGATGACTGAATCTTTCTTATATTGATGATAAGCTTACTCTGTGTCTTGACCTCATTCAACATCTCAACATTAGTGATTTTAGTATTCCATGGGAATCTCATCAATCTTCTGTAAAACCATATCTCTGTGGCCTTCAGAGATTTTTCAATCTGTTTGTTTATTGTCCATGACTCGCATCCGCATGTCAATATTGGTTCTATGTAGCACTGAATAACTCTCATTCTGATCTCAATTGTTCTTATTTTCTGGAACGCTACTTTGACCTGCCCTATCTGCTCTTTGTTTCTGATCTGCATCTGCCATCTGATGTTACCAGGACTCCGAGGTATAAAACTATATAAAAAAACTGTGAAATATCAAGATAAAACTGTGAAATATCAAGATAAAACTGTGAAATATCAAGACAAAACTGTGAAATATCAAGACAAAACTGTGAAATATCAAGATAAAACTGTGAAATATCAAGATAAACATGACACAGAAGACACTGTTTATGAAGCGCATACAAAGGCCCATTCTAGAAATCTCTTCTTATCCTGAAGCTGTGAGGCAAATCAGGACTGGAGAGAAGAAAGAAAGACAAGGTGCATAGATTGGATTGTTTCAGTTGTATCCTTTTTCGACATGATGCTGAAATGCAAAGCAGGATTAGAGAATAGATAGACTGGGATCCGATGCTGTATCATTTCTTTCATTTTCATTTGTTTGCATTTCAAAATTGGTGTCATTTGTCTTATGGTACGGTTTATTGTATCTATGAGTTTGTAATTTATTCTTCTATTTATTGAAAAAATGTTCTCTAGGTATGTAAAGTCTTTGATTTGTTTTAATGGAAGTTTGTCAATGGAAATATTAATAGTGTTTTCCTCTCTAGTGAATGTCATTACTTCAGTTCTGTCAACATTTATTCTTTCTTTCTTTTCTTCAATCCTGTTTTGCCTCACAGCGTCAGGATAAGATGAGATTTCTTGAACAAGCCCTTGTGTGGGCTTCATAAATAGTGTCTTTCATTACCTCTGTTATCACTGAGGTCCACCTTTTACATGGCTGACCTTTTGCTTTGTATCCATTGTATTGGAGCAACAATGCTCTTTGAGGTGCACTGTCTGTTGGTAATCTTCTTATGTGACCGAACCATTAAATTTATTGTTTCTTTATGAAGTTCAGTACTGATGTTGTACCCACTTTTTCCTGATGTCTTCATTTTTCAACCGGCTCTTCTTGTTACTGCCAGCATTCTGCGTAGACACTTCATCTCTGTCGTGACTAGTTTTCTTTTATCATTTGATGTCAGCGTCCAGGTTTGGCACTGATAGCATAATGTGGGAAGAAAGATTGTGTTCAACATTGCTCTTTTTGTATTCATGTTTATTGTCATATTCTCATTGTATTAATTGCATGTTAACTGGAGCCTGTTAATATGTTGCCGTATATAATATAGTTTCTAACATACCGTATTTCTCTGTTCACACGTTTGTGTATCCCGACAGAATCTCTCGGATGTTGGTGGAGGCCTTGGCTTTTGCACAGTCTGAGCTGATGCATTGTGGAACTCTACTCCAGTGTTCTTGTTTCGGGAAACCTCCCAAAAATGGCTTCTTTGTCCACGACCTTTCAATTTCTACCACAACGTCTTTGGCTTCACAGTCCTCTAAAAATAAGAAACATAAAAAGAAGTGAGACAAAAATTTGAGAAAAAAAAGAAAGATGTAAAATTTTAATATTTACAAAACTACATATAAAAATAACATACATAAGGAGAATTTTTTTAGCAAATGTAAGAATAATTATGAAATCCAACATAGATGCAATAAAGCAAATCAATTTCTACCACAACGTCTTTGGCTTCACAGTCCTCTAAAAATAAGAAACATAAAAAGAAGTGAGACAAAAATTTGAGAAAAAAAAGAAAGATGTAAAATTTTAATATTTACAAAACTACATATAAAAATAACATACATAAGGATAATTTTTTTAGCAAATGTAAGAATAATTATGAAATCCAACATAGATGCAATAAAGCAAATCAAATCAAAATATTAAAAACAAGAAGGAAAGTATATGGTCTTCTTCAAACGCTCCATATCAACTACTTGTTAACCACTCTTTGTGATTTGTATGTGATCCGAGCCTAAGAGTGATTGTACGTTGTGCCAGTTATGTGCCTACAAGCACATCTGATTTCTGCGCCACTTTTTATCTACTTCCCTATGACTCTACTGCAGGTTACCTCTTACGGCATGCCTTGTAGGTCGAGCGTTACTATTCTTTGCTCCTTGAGGGCCCCGGCAACACACGGACAAAGCATATGTTCAAAACCAAGGAAGAAAAGTCCTGAACTGACGAGGTAAATGATAGCAAAGTTGGTAATACGCAGTGCTAGTGACCATGGGCCGTGTGCATTCCACTGTTTGAAGGCAGCCTGGCCAAAAGTTCTCTTTGTGCTCACAATATGTGGTTGAACTACAGGAAACATTGATCCACTGTTTGAAGCCAGCCTGGTCACAAATTCTCTATGTGCTCACAGTATGCGGCTAAACTACAGGAAACATTGATCCACTGTTTGAAGCCAGCCTGGTCAAAAGTTCTCATTGTGCTCACATATTGGTTGAACTACAGGAAACATTGATCCACTGTTTGAAGCCAGCCTGGCCAAAAGTTCTCATTGTGCTCACAGTATGTGGCTAAACTACAAGAAACATTGATCCTGTACTTGAAGATCTAAATTACAAGTACCTCTCGCCAGTGTGCTGCTGGGTTTCACAAGGGGAGCAAATAATAGTAACACTGCGACCTACACGGCAAGTTATAAGAGGTGACTGAGGTAGGGGCTTAGGGAAGATACCCTAGTAAATAAAAATAAAAAGCGTTGCAGAAATCGGATGTGCTGACCTACCTGTAGGCGCATAAATGGCACAACATAGAATCGCTCTTAGGCTCATATCACATACAAATCAAAAAGAGTGGTTAACAAGTGGTCAATTCGAAGAAGAACAAGTACCTCTAAAGTCGAAGTAAGATTCGCTTGAATGGCATGGGACACTGATGATAAGGAAAGCAAGCCTTCACACCAAAAATCAGTCAGAGATGCCATGTTAGGTGCCAAGACTACACCTCAATTCATAGTGGACAAACAAAGAAAAAAATTATAATATGAACTGACCTGTAATAACTCTGACTGTAATAACATCAGGCATGTAGTATTCTTGTCGGGGGCGGTACGCCTTAAGTGGAAAATTCACTGGATCCGTTGATTGAATCTCAAGCTGAACAGTCCCATTGGGTCCCACACCCAGTTCAGCAAGCGCTGTGCTGTCCGTCATTGATTTTCCTGTTAATAAATCATCACATATAGATATCTTCTGTTAAACAAAAAAGTTTGCAAGACATTCTTAAAACAAATAAACCCTTTCACTCTGTAATTATTTTGACTTCTGGACGCATTTATTTTGCAATTCCAATTTAACATTCAATGTTAAGTAGCTTAAACCTTTATAACTCTTGTACTGTTTCTCTAAAGTATGACATATTTTATATTAAATTGTTGCTAATCGGATGTGGAATACATTAATATAATATTTTACATCAGCTGATATAAGTTTGAGAAAGTTAGATTATTGTAGCACAACTATTTTGAAAAAAAACTCCAAAAAGACAAAAATATTTATACTCACAGGTTTGTATTACATCTTAATATTCATAGATGTTTCTAGAAGTAGCAGTTAAATGAAGATAATCCATGTGTGAACATATTCTATAAGTTTCATCTAATTAGGTGCAGTAGGTTTTATAATATTCACTTTATTTTTCCAGAGATTCCTGATCTCAGTGTAGGTGAGATTGAGTTCCTAGTCCTATCAGAGACGTACAATAAAACTTACGTACTGTGTTTGAGTTGAGCTAGCAAAAGAACCCTTAGCAGTTCAAAATCGAGAAGTACAGGCTGGAAAGCCACTGCCCGGGTAGCGAGGGAGCGCACCGAGTACCTTTGGAACGAGAGGCAAGCACCTAACCTCTACCCCACAGAGACCCCCAGAGAGTAACATACATACTGTGAAACATTAATGAGGGAACCATCCACAGATTAGTATACCTACCATCAAACAGTAACATACATACTGTGAAACATTAATGAGGGAAACATCCACAGATTAGTATACCTACCATCAAACAGTAACATACATACTGTGAAACATTAATGAGGGAAACATCCACAGATTAGTATACCTACCATCAAACAGTAACATACATACTGTGAAACATTAATGAGGGAACCATCGACAGATTAGTATACCTACCATCAAACAGTAACATACATACTGTGAAACATTAATGAGGGAACTATTGACAGATTAGTATATTTACCATCAAACAGTAACATACATACTGTGAAACATTAATGAGGGAAACATCCACAGATTAGTATACCTACCATCAAACAGTAGCATACATACTGTGAAACATTAATGAGGGAACCATCCACAGATTAGTATACCTACCATCAAACAGTAACATACATACTGTGAAACATTAATGAGGGAAACATCCACAGATTAGTATACCTACCATCAAACAGTAACATACATACTGTGAAACATTAATGAGGGAACCATCCACAGATTAGTATACCTACCATCAAACAGTAACATACATACTCTGAAACATTAATGAGGGAAACATCCACAGATTAGTATACCTACCATCAAACAGTAACATACATACTGTGAAACATTATGAAACATCCACAGATTAGTATACACTCACAGAGAACATACTGGAACATTAATGAAACATCAGATTAGTATACCTACCATCAAACAGTAGCATACATACTGTGAAACATTAATGAGGGAACCATCCACAGATTAGTATACCTACCATCAAACAGTAACATACATACTGTGAAACATTAATGAGGGAACTATTGACAGATTAGTATACCTACCATCAAACAGTAACATACATACTGTGAAACATTAATGAGGGAAACATCCACAGATTAGTATACCTACCATCAAACAGTAACATACATACTGTGAAACATTAATGAGGGAAACATCCACAGATTAGTATACCTACCATCAAACAGTAACATACATACTGTGAAACATTAATGAGGGAAACATCCACAGATTAGTATATCTACCATCAAACAGTAACATACATACTGTGAAACATTAATAAGGGAAACATCCACAGATTAGTATATCTACCATCAAACAGTAATATACATACTGTGAAACATTAATGAGGGAACCATCCACAGATTAGTATACCTACCATCAAACAGTACCATGAAGGTGGAAGTTGGCATTTTCAGTTCATATGCAAAATGTGACTTAAGAGACTCCAACGTCTGGCCTAAAGTGCAGGCCAAGGTGATCACCTGTCCACTTGGTATCAGTACAAACTTAACTGGAGAATATCAACAAGTAATGTATCAAATCTAATAAATTAAAAAGTCTAAATAAAATATGGAACTGTAAGTTATATTACAGTCAACTTTAAACTCATACGTCAGCGGCCACTACCGTCAGGTGACCTCACATTCCAGTACTGTTTTAAAGAAATTCATTTTAAATTCAACACAACATGCTAAATCAAGGTTATATTATGTAACAAGTTCAGTTTAACAATAAGGAATATCGGTATTATTAATATTTTTCATCAATAAATAACCATAGACTCATCAAATTGAGAAAAATAGCAAAAAAGCTTGCAGTGTTCTATCAAACATCTATAAAATCCAGCCCCCCAAATCAAACTAGGTCTGGGCTTCCCCAATCAGTTATGCGGCCCAATATTAGAGGTGGCTGTGGTTATATAGTATTAAAACTAAATTACTAATTTTCAATTCAAATGTTGTATCAATCCAAACATATACCAGCGAGATTTGGAAAATGACTAAAGATATAGAAAGCAAGTTGAATGCATTTGAAAATAGATGTCTACGAAAAATTATGAACATAAAATGAAACGAATTCATAAGAAGAAATGAAATCAGAGAAATGTCTGGTCGACAACTAGTGACAACTGTTATAAGAAAAAGAAGATGGAGATATGTTGGGCACACCTTGAGGAGAAATGATCAACGAATATCAAAGCAGGCATTGAAGTGGGATGCAAAGGGTTCAAGAAAGAGAGGACAACCTAAGAAGACCCTGAAACGAACTGAAAGAGGCAAGAAATATTGGTCTCAGTTCCATGGATGAGATTGAGCGAGTTGCCCAGGATAGAGCGGTATGGAGAAATTGCTTGCTGGCCCTATGTAATGTATAACGGTATGAGAGGAACATCTATTATCTCGCAAGTGTTTGACTATGCATATGTATAATTTATAAGAGACCAAGTCTTATGGGGTAAAACCTGGTGCAATGAAGTCAATCCTTCACCTTGGTGCCCTTTAGTTGTTAAAAAACTGTCGTCACTGCCTGTAATACCGCTTTTTGTGCGGAGTAGGATAGGAGGGACATAAGCCTGTGGAATTTAATGGCTGCATGGTTAGTGCAGTCGCCGCGAAATTGTTCAGGTTAGGATGTTTTCTTTATGCCCTCAACAGAAAAAAACTCTTTGGCCTTACCATGGATTGATCCAGAGTCTCCCGCATGGGAGTTGCGCTCTACTCCATTCAGCCAGACGCCCCACACGCTTTAGCACACAAACAAAGTTGGAACACAGAGAAAGAATATATACTTCAATTCATAGAAAATAAAGCAATGCAATGATTCACATACCTGTTGCAGTAGCATCTAAATTAACTAAATAATCTGCGTCCTGAATGTTGGTACTTGAAGGTTTTACAATGGTAACCAAAGGGATGTTTAACATTCCGTTGTTATCAAACTGGTTCAAGACTGAAATATTTGAGAATTATTACTGGATAAACTCCTGAATATCATGAATTTTAACAGGAAGTGACTGTTTACATGTGTCTATAAAATATGTAAATCTCATTAATAAATATTATTAAATTATATTAAATTAAATAAATATTATTAAATTATATTAAATTAAATAAATATTATTAAATTATATTAAATTAAATATTGGGGGTCTCTGTGGCATAGAGAATAGGTGCTCGCCTCATGTTCCAAAGTACTCGGTTCGATCCCTCATGGAGCCATCAGGATATTTTACCAGAGATCCCTGATCTCGGTGGAGGTGAGATCGAGTTCCTAGTCCTATCGAAGATGGATGATAAAATGTAAGTCCTGTGTTCAAATTGAGCATGTAAAAGAACCCTTGGCAGTTCAAAATCGAGAAGAGCAGGCAGGAAAGCCCCTGCTCTGGCAAAATTCATTAGCAAAATTAAAATCCTACAAAATATTTTCATCATCTTCTAAATTACATTGGGGATCCTTGCCTGTGCTACAGAGTTTGTGCACTGCCGCTGAGATCTTCCTGTGTAAGAAAGAAATTGGAGCACACATATGGAGTACACACTCACTGAAGTGCAATGATGATAGTTCAATCAATCAATCAATCAATCAATCAGCCATAAAATATTCAATGTCTCATCATCATCAAGGTGCGTATCCTTTATAGGACGTTGCTCTCTTTGCAGCACATCTGAAATTCACTCTGTCTCTTGCCAGTTCACCCACTTCGTCAATGGTCATGTTCATGGTTTCTTTAATATCTTGTAGCCATCTTCTTCTTGGTCTGCCTCTGCGTCCTGGGACCCTGCCCTCTAGAATTGTTCTTTCCAGGCCATCGTGACGCGTGATGTGACCAAAGTATGTAATTTTTCAGTATAGTACGTTGTTTATCAGCCAATTCTCTTTAACATTTAGTTCTTTCAGGACATCAGTGTTCTTTCTTTTTCTGTCCATGGTATTCGTAGGATCTTTCTGTAGCATTTAGTTTCGAAAGGACTGGATTTTCGTTCTTAATTTTTGTGTAATAGTTCATGATTCAATGTCTACATATGTCAATAAGAGTTACAGTAGTGTAGTTGAAAGTAAACTCGCATCTTGGACTAATGGTCCAGGTTCAATTCCATAGTGGGGGTGGAATAGGCCTAACACTGCATTCCTATACATACCTTGAGGTATTGTTGTTGTCGAACCCCCAGGATGTACGAGTTTCACCCTTTTTCCTATAGTGTGTGGGGAGAGTACCGGTCTTCTTGCAGACCCAGAAACCTCCAACAACTCTAGGCATGTAGTGCTATGCTTAGTGATGCGGAGACTCATAATCAGGTAGGGTCTGTGTTTGAGGTATAAAAACGGTTCCTTTACTTTTACACATGTCCATAACATATTCTTCTGTGTTCACTCTTAACATTACTTGTTGGCCCCTCTCTGTAGCCTGTATATGGTTTGGGCTAACACAAATGGGGAACAAAGTGCTGCTAGTTTCAGTTGTTCACTCTCGTTATTCAGGCAAGCCTTTCTTCGACTTCAGAGGTGCTTGTAATTTAGATCCAAAAGTATAGTATCAGAGTGCCATGTAGATCAACTGCGCATCATGTGCACACCAAGAATTTTGGCCTCAAGATGGAATCAAACCCAAGAATTTCCATGGCATGTGACCACTAGCGCTAAAAATTTCATTACTGCCAACCCCTAGATCAGAAGTCACTCTGTGCTGTCGAGGTCTGCAAGTGAAGCAAAGAATAATAACACTGTGACCTACAAGGAATGTTGTAAGAGGTTACTGAGGTAGTGGTGTAGGGAAGCTACAATAGTAAATTAAAAGCGGCGAATAAATCGAATGTCAGCCTACTTGTAAGGTATTCAACCTCACAAGCAACCCACAAACTAACAAGCAATCTTTGCACACTTGCAGAACAAGTTGGTCTCCAGATTAATTCTGCCAAGACCAAAATTATGGACCTCACAAACTCGACAGACAACATTTTAATAAATGACCAAACACTGGAGAAAGTTGAACATTTTACATATTTGGGTAGTAAAGTGTCAAACAATGGAGACAGATGAAAGAAATAAACTCTCGTATTGCTATAGCAGCTAGTGCCTTCACTAAATTAACGAATATCTGGCAATCTCAAGACCTTAGTATATGCACAAAAGTTAAATTATTTAGGTCATGTGTGATTCCTGTACTGATCTACGGTTGTGAAAGTTGGAAATCAACAAAGAAAATTGATAAGAAACTGGACAGCTTTGAGAAAAGTGTCTCAGAAAATTATTAAAAGTAAAATGGAGTTATTTCGTTTCTAACAACACAGTGAGAGATAGAACACACCAACAACCCATATCAAATATTATAAGGAATGAAGGTGGAAATATTTAGGTCATGTTCTTAGATCAGACGAAAAGAGACTAAATCGACAAGTCCTTATGTGGTCACCAGTTGGGAAAAGAAAACGTGGAAGACTAAAGACCACTCTTTGAAGAACCATCCAACAAGAAAGTAAACTATTGGGATGTAAAACCATACAAGATCTCCAACTGCTAGCAACGAACCGCATCACATGGAGATCTAAAACCTCTGCCCTATGTGCTGCCTTTGGCACGAAAGGAACAAATTAACTAACTTGTAAGTGCATAACTGGCAGAACGTACAATCGCTCTTAGGCTCAGATCACAAACAAATCACAAAGAGTGGTTTAACAAGTGGTTGATATGGAGTGTTCAAAGAAGAAGAAACCCACAAAGTTTAGAGCGAAAGACAAACATCTTAACTACGCCGCTACAGAAAGACAAACATCTTAACTACGCCGCTACAGAAAGACAAACATCTTAACTACGTCGCTACAGAAAGACAAACATCTTAACTACGTCGCTACAGAAAGACAAACATCTTAACTACGCTGCTACAGAAAGACAAACATCTTAACTACGTCGCTACAGAAAGACAAACATCTTAACTACGCTGCTACAGAAAGACAAACATCTTAACTACGCCGCTACAGAAAGACAAACATCTTAACTACGCGGCTACAGAAAGACAAACATCTTAACTACGCGCTACAGAAAGACAAACATCTTAACTACGCGCTACAGAAGACAAACATCTTAACTACGCCGCTACAGAAAGACAAACATCTTAACTACGCCGCTACAGAAAGACAAACATCTTAACTACGCCGCTACAGAAAGACAAACATCTTAACTACGCGGCTACAGAAAGACAAACATCTTAACTACGCGGCTACAGAAAGACAAACATTTTAACTACGTCGCTACAGAAAGACAAACATCTTAACTACGTCGCTACAGAAAGACAAACATCTTAACTACGCCGCTACAGAAAGACAAACATCTTAACTACGTCGCTACAGAAAGACAAACATTTTAACTACGCCGCTACAGAAAGACAAACATCTTAACTACGCCGCTACAGAAAGACAAACATCTTAACTACGCCGCTACAGAAAGACAAACATCTTAACTACGCCGCTACAGAAAGACAAACATCTTAACTACGCCGCTACAGAAAGACAAACATTTTAACTACGCCGCTACAGAAAGACAAACATCTTAACTACGCCGCTACAGAAAGACAAACATCTTAACTACGCCGCTACAGAAAGACAAACATCTTAACTACGCGGCTACAGAAAGACAAACATCTTAACTACGCGCTACAGAAAGACAAACATCTTAACTACGCCTCTACAGAAAGACAAACATCTTAACTACGCCGCTACAGAAAGACAAACATCTTAACTACGCGGCTACAGAAAGACAAACATCTTAACTACGCCACTACAGAAAGACAAACATCTTAACTACGTCGCTACAGAAAGACAAACATTTTAACTACGCCGCTACAGAAAGACAAACATCTTAACTCGCGCTACAGAAAGACAAACATCTTAACTACGCCGCTACAGAAAGACAAACATCTTAACTACGTCGCTACAGAAAGACAAACATCTTAACTACGTCGCTACAGAAAGACAAATATCTTAACTACGCCTGCAGAAAGACAAACATCTTAACTACGCCTACAGAAAGACAAACATCTTAACTACGCTACAGAAAGACAAACATTTTAACTACGCGCTCAGAAGACAAACATCTTAACTAGCGCAGAAAGACAAACATCTTAACTACGCCGCTACAGAAAGACAAACATCTTAACTACGCCGCTACAGAAAGACAAACATCTTAACTACGCAGCTACAGAAAGACAAACATCTTAACTACGCCGCTACAGAAAGACAAACATCTTAACTACGACGCTACAGAAAGACAAACATCTTAACTACGCCGCTACAGAAAGACAAACATTTTAACTACGTCGCTACAGAAAGACAAACATCTTAACTACGTCGCTACAGAAAGACAAACATCTTAACTACGTCGCTACAGAAAGACAAACATCTTAACTACGCCACTACAGAAAGACAAACATTTTAACTACGCCACTACAGAAAGACAAACATTTTAACTACGCCGCTACAGAAAGACAAACATTTTAACTACGTCGCTACAGAAAGACAAACATCTTAACTACGCCACTACAGAAAGACAAACATTTTAACTACGCCACTACAGAAAGACAAACATTTTAACTACGTCGCTACAGAAAGACAAACATCTTAACTACGCTGCTACAGAAAGACAAACATTTAACTACGCGCTACAGAAAGACAAACATCTTAACTAGCGCTACAGAAAGACAAACATATTAACTACGCCGCTACAGAAAGACAAACATCTTAACTACGCCGCTACAGAAAGACAAACATCTTAACTACGTCGCTACAGAAAGACAAACATCTTAACTACGTCGCTACAGAAAGACAAACATCTTAACTACGTCGCTACAGAAAGACAAACATCTTAACTACGCCGCTACAGAAAGACAAACATATTAACTACGCGGCTACAGAAAGACAAACATCTTAACTACGTCGCTACAGAAAGACAAACATCTTAACTACGCCGCTACAGAAAGACAAACATCTTAACTACGCCGCTACAGAAAGACAAACATCTTAACTACGAGGCTACAGAAAGACAAACATCTTAACTACGTCGCTACAGAAAGACAAACATCTTAACTACGTCGCTACAGAAAGACAAACATCTTAACTACGTCGCTACAGAAAGACAAACATCTTAACTACGCCGCTACAGAAAGACAAACATCTTAACTACGCCGCTACAGAAAGACAAACATATTAACTACGCGGCTACAGAAAGACAAACATCTTAACTACGCCGCTACAGAAAGACAAACATCTTAACTACGTCGCTACAGAAAGACAAACATCTTAACTACGCCGCTACAGAAAGACAAACATCTTAACTACGAGGCTACAGAAAGACAAACATCTTAACTACGCCGCTACAGAAAGACAAACATCTTAACTACGTCGCTACAGAAAGACAAACATCTTAACTACGCCGCTACAGAAAGACAAACATCTTAACTACGTCGCTACAGAAAGACAAACATCTTAACTACGCCGCTACAGAAAGACAAACATCTTAACTACGCCGCTACAGAAAGACAAACATCTTAACTACGCCGCTACAGAAAGACAAACATCTTAACTACGCTGCTACAGAAAGACAAACATCTTAACTACGTCGCTACAGAAAGACAAACATCTTAACTACGCCGCTACAGAAAGACAAACATCTTAACTACGTCGCTACAGAAAGACAAACATCTTAACTACGCCGCTACAGAAAGACAAACATCTTAACTACGCCGCTACAGAAAGACAAACATCTTAACTACGTCGCTACAGAAAGACAAACATCTTAACTACGCTGCTACAGAAAGACAAACATCTTAACTACGCCGCTACAGAAAGACAAACATCTTAACTACACCGCTACAGAAAGACAAACATCTTAACTACGCTGCTACAGAAAGACAAACATCTTAACTACGCCGCTACAGAAAGACAAACATCTTAACTACGCCGCTACAGAAAGACAAACATTTTAACTACGCCCTACAGAAATCCTCTATTTCAAGATTAAAAGAATACACAATAGAAATATAAAAATGCAATATGTCAGATACATTATCAAATCTTTTTCTAAATCTTACGTACAGGCAGCTTGGTTTTCTTCTTCTGTTGCTATCTGCAAATAGAAGAAAAATAGAGAGCAGGTATAGGTAACAGTGAATGTGCATATTATTTTATTATGAACATTTATTTATATTGAATAATTTAGTTATTCTTATATATGTTTCAGATGTGCATGTCGTTCTTCAATCTGTGTGAGATATATATATGTCTGGAAGAAAAATGAGAGGAAGACCTAGAAGACGATGGGTACGAGATGTCATTCTCGATCTGAGAATGACTGCCGCTGAGACCATTCAACTTGCACAGAATATAGTTTTTCACGACTGCTGTCATGGGAGTCAAGTTCCGGAAGGGACAAGCTACTTGATGATGATGATGAATAATCATATTTATCTGGGCAGTGACTTACCAACCTACTGTTACAAATTTTTAACTGTGAAGAGGTCTTTGACATGCTCAACTTAAACACAGGGTCTATGTTTTATTATCTGTCTCTGATAGGACTAGGAACTCGGTCTCACCTACATTGATATCAGTGTTCTCTGGAAAATATCCAGATCGCTTCACATGGGATGAGAACAGAGTGCTTTAAAGCACGAGATGAACACAATACCGTATACCCCTGAAGTGAGAGAAGGCGCAAATTGTATGGCGTGGGGACACGGATAAAAAGGAAAGCAGGCTTTCAGCAAAAATCAGTCAGAAGCGCCCTAACTATGCCTGAATTCATAGCGGGAGACCACAAGAAGAAGAAGCACCCTACCTCAACGCTACAAGGAAACGTCACAGTATGTATTGAAAAGTGATTTCTCCTTCTTCACCTTTCAACTCCCAACGGAGCACAGGTCTTTAACAAACTTCTTACAGCTCTTCCTCTCTCTTGCCATCCCTTCCAGTTCTTTCCATGTTTTACCTATCCTTTTCATATCAGTCTCCAGCTCTCTTCCCCAGGTATGTCTAGGTTTTCCCCTACTCCTCTTGCCTTGCGGGTTCCAAAACGGTGACTGTCGTGCAATGCTTCCAGTCAGTATTCTCAATGTGTGTCCTATCCATCGCCAGCATCTCTTCCGTAGCTCTTTCTTCACTGGTATCTGCTTAGTCCTTTCTCGTTTGTAATCTTATCATACCATCTCAGTCCCTCTATTCTAAGAAAACATCCATTTATGAAGGTCTGTAGTTTTGACAAGTGATTTACTAAACAATTTTAGCATGTCAGCTCCAATGGCCTCATATGACCAGTCAGATTTGATATCCTACTACAGTATAACTCTAGATGTGATACTTTAAAGTGGGGTTTTTCTATTTGTTAAATCTTATAGTTACCCGTCTGTACAAATCTGTTTCATGTTGGATAATATGCATACACTTTGGTCAAATTTTGGATGTATCCGTCATACATGAGAGTCACAGTAGCGTAGTTTTAGTGAACTCGCTTCTTGGGTTAATAATCCGCGTCCAATTCCACAGCGGTCGTGGAATATTTTTCCAACCATAACAGCTCTCAAGGTCAACCCAGCCCAATTGGGTCCGGAAAAGGCACTGGAAAGTAAAGACAGCTGGCGTGATGTTGACCACATCATCCATTGTGTGCTGACGGTCAATTAAAAATATAGGCAGAACATCATATTACTCATTATACCCCATAGTATGAAAATGGAGTGCTTTCCTTTTGTTTTACTGTCCTATTGTAGAGGCCTAAAGGTGGTGTAAAGAACTAACATTCTCCATTCTCTGCAAAAATCACACAGATCATAACGGTTAACTTGGTTGATAGTATTATCGTGAAGACTGCAGTAAAACTACGTAGCAATGATGAAACACCGTAAATACAAAGTACTGTATATTTACAAAGATAAGCTCCCTGTGAGCGTGGTTCAATTCCGTGGGCTGGCAGAAAAGCCATATGTTCTCCAGTTTTACGGTGTTCATGGCACCAAACCGAAGGGTTACGATGCCCATGGCACCGAGCTGAAGAGCTGAAAGCTCAAGTGCTTCTGGATTAAAAATTTTTTTACAAAGTACGAGGCGTGTTCAAATGAAAACGGACTTGTGGATTTATTTAAAAAGTATCATACGCAAATTAACAGTTTCAACGGAATTAAATAAAGCAACCACTTGTGAATAAGAATGCACCTGGGTTCATCAGAAAAATCTCTGTATGCATTTAGGCAAGCATCCCACTGTTTAGGTAGACGTCGAATGCCGTCCGAGAAAAAGGTGCGTGGCTGTTCACTGAACCATGTGGACACCGCTGTCTTCACGCTCTGCGTCGCTGTTGAATCGCTGTCCCTTTAGTGCTTTCTTCAACGGTCCGAACAAATGGAAATCACACGGGACAAATCGGGACTATAGGCTGGGTGATGAAGAACTTCCCAATTCTTCTTTGCCAATGTTTCCTGCACAATTTTTGCGACGTGCAGACGAGCATTGTCAGCAGATCTTGCACTGCCAGGTCAGGCGCATATTGTTGCAACAGAAGAAGCCATAGCCTTGCTTGATAAAGCAGTACTGACTGACCGTCGTCGGAGCATTCGTTCGCTTGCAGAAGAATTCCATATGTCAATTGGGACAGCCCACATGGTTGTTCGGAAGAAATTGAACTGTCGGAAGGTGTGTTCACAGTGGGTCCCACGGATGTTGACTGACCACCATAAGGAAGAACGGATGGGGTGGAGTTTGAACCACTTGATGCGTTACAGGACAGAGGGTGATGCATTTCTGTTGAGCATTGTGGCAGGTGATGAATCGTGGTGCCACCACTATGAACCGAGCAGCAAAATTGACAGCATGCAATGGAAACATCCAGGTTCACCAAAACCCAAAAATTCAAGACACAGGTTTCTGATGGAAAGGTTATGGTGACCGAATTTTTTTTACCATGAAGGGCTTTTGTTGGCCGATCTTAAGGAACCTGGTGTCAACATCAATGCCGCCCATTATAAAGACACTTTAGACAAGCTGCATAAGGCCATCAAGGCTAAGCGACCAGGCAAGCTTTCTCAAGGTGTGATTCTTCTCCACGACAACGCTCGTCCGCACGCGCAAAAATTGTGCAGGAAACATTGGCAAAGAAGAATTGGGAAGTTCTTCATCACCCAGCCTATAGTCCTGATTTGTCCCGTGTGATTTCCATTTGTTCGGACCATTGAAGAAAGCACTAAAGGGACAGCGATTCAACAGCGACGCAGACGTGAAGACAGCGGTGTCCACATGGTTCAGTGAGCAGCCACGCACCTTTTCTCGGACGGCATTCGACGTCTACCTAAACAGTGGGATGCTTGCCTAAATGCATACGGAGATTTTTCTGATGAACCCAGGTGCATTCTTATTCACAAGTGGTTGCTTTATTTAATTCCGTTGAAACTGTTAATTTGCGTATGATACTTTTAAATAAATCCACAAGTCCCGTTTTCATTTGAACACGCCTCGTACAAAAACAATACACAGCAACTATTTGACCAAAAGTCCTTTATCAAGCAAAGAATACACCAGAAGGGAAGAAATTAACTTCTTATATGACAGATATCATACAATTAGACAGTAAATCCCTAACTTGGTTGATAAGATTGAAGGCTAACAACAAACAACAGTTAATAATGTTAAAGTTACACCAGTGAATTATGTATCAAGTACCTCTTCAACGGTGTTATTTGATTTATGTTCCGTAACATTTGTCTCAATCTTTGGATATTGATCTTTCTCATTCTTATCAGCCTTCTCTACTGGATCGAGTTCAGCAACACTCTTGTTTTCACTTTGTTCAATGCCCTCATCATTTTGTTCAACATCAGCAGGATCCTTTTCACTTCCATCTATCTGATCTATATCTACAGTATTATCATCACCATCATCTTGATTTGGATTAACTGGGTTGCTTTCATCATCATAATTTTGATTAAAATCTGCAGGGTTATTGTCATAATCAGCATTTTGATTTACATCTGCAGTACTGTTGTTATAATCATTTTCCCCTACATCTTGAGTGATGCTTTCATCATAATTTTTCTGATCAACATCAGTAGTATTTTCATCATCATTTTGATCTAGGTATGCAGGGCTGATATTGTGACTATAATTTTGATCAATGTCTGCTGCGTGGTTCTCATCAAAATCTCCTTGACCTTCATGACTTTCAAAGTTCCCTGGATCTTGTGGAATATGATCATCATAAACAGTCAGATCTTCATCATTAGTGCTCAGATTCTCATCATCCATCATCTCATTTTCTTCCATTTGTGTTATATTTGCTTCTTCCTGTAAACTTTGACCTTTGTCACTTGACTGGTCCTGATCTCCTCGTTCCAAGTCTGCCATGGTTTAGTTCTGTGAAACAAAATCAAAAGTTAAATGGTAGCACAAGAATAATAAATGTCTTTTTTTTTAAAAAGGCATTGAAAAAACACACAAAAGGTTTTTTTTAAAAAAAAACACAATGACAAATATTTGTGGAACTTGACAAGTTTCATCTTTTTTTGCAATTGTTTGGATATTAATAAGCTATTCATATTGTTAAATATATTCTTGACAATCCCTATTCTCTTCTGAGCTTCATTTTTGCATCTGCTGTTATTATATATTCAAGATATACATAACTTGGCACTTGTTTCAGTCTTTCTCTATTTCCCATTATGTTCAACACTGTTGTCCCTCTTCTTTTGCTTATTATCGTTGTTTTTACTTTGGCTTCTTATTTGTCCAAAAAGTGTTCAAAGGATTGACTTCATTGCACCGGGTTTTCTCATATAGCTCCGTGCATGCCATCTGCAGAGAGCATTGCACAAAGCACAAAGATCGTAGATCCTGTAACAATCCTAGGGATCTCATGAAGAAATTGCACATGGGTCCAGATTCAAACCCACAACCTTCAGTATGACAGACAATGACTTAACCACTTCACCATTGAGACCCTCATTGCTTATTTGTTCTAAACTCTAATAGATTGTACATTTTTTACTAGCTGTCTGCTAATATTACTGTATCGTCTGCGTGTCATAAGTTATTTACTATTCATCCATTGATATCAAACCCTTGTATACTTTCTGTTTGTTTGAATACTTTTTCTGTACAGATGTGAAACAGGCAAGGACACAGAACACATACCTGTCGTAATCCTCTCTTCAACACATGCTTAGCTTGGTAACACACTTTGGTTCACTTTTGATTATTCGGATTATAATATATGACTCAAACACGCAAAAATGGTACTCAAATATGCAGATTCAATATGTGTGTGGTGACGTCTGGATAAACTCTGTAGATATACACACTTAACTTAGGATATGCAGAGTCTCGTCCACTGTCAAGTGTTCTAAAAGTAACTTAGTAAGGCGTCCTGCCTACTCAACTGAGCTACTTCTTCTAACTTCTAAGCCAAGACTCAAAACGGAACCTTGAAATCTCTGATCGCACAAAATTGCATTTATAAATATGTAGGCTAAAATAAAACTTCTACTAAAAACGAACTATCATGTAATGTAATATATAAACTACTGTAATATCCATGTCTAAGCTAAGGCCCACCTTACACATCTCAGCATTCATTTAACACACATCTTCGCCAGAGGTTGCCGCCATTAATGATGACTTGTTGCTAAGGAAAACTTCAGTCGGATATGCTATTTGATTGGTTAGAATGAACAAGTAGCCAATAAAAACACAATATAGACATGCTACGAAAATGACAAGCGTGAGTTATCGATCGTGTCTCCACGTAGTAACAAACAGTTTAAAAATAATAAGTCGATTAAAAAAAATATTAAAGTAGACATTCTAAAGATTCCATGGATAGCGGAGAAAAAATATGATGAGGGTTTAAATCAGGCCTACACACAAAGAAACTTTATCAAAAGAATAAGAATCAGACAATTAAGGTTTTAAAAGTCTAAATAAAATATGAAACTGCAAGTTATATAGTATTAAAACTAAATTACGAATTTTCAATTCAAATGTTGTATCAATCCTAACATATGCCAGTGAGAGTTGGAAAATGACTAAAGATATAGAAAGCTAGTTGAATGCATTTAAAAATAGATGTCTGCGAAAAATAATGAATATAAAATGGAACGAATTCAGGAGAAGTGATGAAATCAGAGTCTGGTCAAACCACTAGTGACAACTGTTATAAGAAATAGAAGATGGAGATATGTTATACACACCTAGAGAAGAAATGATCAACGGATATCAAAGCAGGCATTGAAGTGGGATGCAAAGGGTTCAAGAAAGAGAGGTCGGCCTAAGGAGACCCTGAAACGAACTTTGCTGAGAGAGGCAGGAAATATCGGTCTCAGTTCCATGGAGGAGATTGAGCAAGTTGCTCAGGATAGAGCGGTATGGAGAAATTACTTGCAGGCCCTATGTAACGGTACGAGAGGAATTATTATAATATTATTAATCAAGGTTCTTCGTGCATATAATGCGAAGAGAATGTTTAAACTTTAGAGCATTTTGTGACAACAGGAACAAATCAGGGAAGGACAGATTGTGGAAGACATAGGGAAAATATGATTGTTCGTCTGACATGGTGGTTCGACACAAGATTGACGTCAGAGCTGAAGACAACAGCCAGCACCTGTGTGTTTACATTTCAAAGAAAAAGAGGCTTGATCTGTTATCTTATTTTTCAAGTAATAGCATGTTCCTTGCGGGACGTCGCTTTCATTCCAGCCCGCATTAAAAACTCTCGGCCTCTAGCAAGTTCTCCAGCGTTAAGTTCAATGTTTCTTAGATGTCCCACTGCCACCTTCGCTTAGGTCGTTCCCTGTCTCGTGCTCCAGAAACCATGCCTTCCACTACCGTTATCTCCAAATCTTTGTGACGTTTAACGGGGCCAAAATATTTCTTCTTCCTAGATATGATGTTATTTATGAGCCAATGCTCCTTGATACGTAGATTTTGTATGAGTTATTTGCTTTTTGTCCTCCCTGTCGAAGCAAAACCTCGCAACATATAATGATATAATAACATATAATGAATAGATATAACAAGATAACACGACGATCATAGAAAATAGTCGATAGGTAAACATTGGTTTTTCCATTTGTAAATGAATGTTTACTTATAATAGAGGAAATGAGATGGTATGATAACATTACGAATGATGAACTCAGAGAACGAACCAAGCAGATACCAGTGGAGAAAGGGCTACGGAAGAGACGCTGGCGATGGATAGGACACACATTGAGAAGACCGACTGGAAGCATAGCAAGACAGGCACTGTTTTAGAAACCTCAGGGAAAGAGGAGTAGGAGAAGGCCTAGACAGACCTGAAGAAGAGAGCTGGAAACTGATATTAAAAGGATAGGTAAAACATGGAAAGAATTGGAAGGGATGGCAAGAGAGAGGAAGAGCTGGAAGAAGTTTGTTGAAGATCTGTGCTCCGTTGGGAGTTGAAAGATGAAGAAGTAACATTGGATCAGAGACAATATAGATTCACGAAGTAGATTATTGATTATCTGTGGCTGAGTGGTTAAGCCCTTTGACTTGCCCATCGAAGGTCGTGGGTTCCAATCCGGACCGCGCCGTTCAGTTCACGAGTGCAGTTTTTTTCAGAGACGCATAGGATTGTTACCGGAGCTACGTACGGAGTTCGTGCTTGCTTTGTGCAATTTTCTTGGCAGGTGTCGTGCCATTTCTACGGAGAGGGACCGAGCCATATGGGGTAAAACTCAATGCAATGAAGTCAATCCTTCGGCTTAAAAACCCTTTAAAGATTATTGGTAATCGACTGTTTTGTTGGTTTTTTTTGGCAGACGAAAATGGGACATAACTGACAAAATTATCAATCAAATTTTAGTTGGAGTTGTCTACCCTGGGAGTCTCTGTGGCGTAGAGTTTCGGTGCTCGTCTCTTGTGCCAAAAATACCAGTTTCGCTCCCTCGTTAAGCCACCTGGATATTTTTCCAGAGATCCTTGATCTCAGTGTAAGTCAGATCAAGTTCCTAGTCTTATCGGAGACGGGCGATAAAACGTAGGTCCTGTGTTTAATTTGAGCATGTAAAAGAACCCTTGGCAGTTCAAAATCGAGAAGAGCAGGCTGGAAAACCGCTAATGGGGAAAATTCACTATAAAAGGTTCCAAATAAAATTCCTACAAGAATATCTTCACCATCTTCAAAATTACATCGGGACACTCGCCGGTGCTACGGAGTTCGTGCACTGCAGCTGAGATCTTCCTGTACGCGAAAGAGATCATAGCACATATGGTTACTCACCGAAGTGCAATGATTATGGTCATATCAACTAAATATACTAATCCTACCATACCATTTGAGCCGCTGTAGCGTAGTTGTTAGTGAACTCGCTTCTCAAGGCTGGTGGTCTGGGTTCAGCTCCCGCAATGCGCGTTGAATTTTCCCGACCGCGACGGCTCTCAGGTCGACCCAGCCTCAACTAGGTACCAGACATGCTCTGGGAAAGTAAAGGCGGCCGGCGTGATGCTGACCACATCACCCATCGTGTGCCGACGGTCAATGAAAAATACAGGCCTAACATTGTATTGACCTATATACCACGAGGTATGAAAGGGTTCCTTTACCTTTACCTACCATACCATTTAGACCACTTTAATGTGTATGTTGACACTTTTCCATGCCACGAGTCCAGAAATGTCTTTCTCTGTGTCCTCGGTCTTGTCTTCCAATGATTTTATCGGTTGTCACACTATGTGTTCTAAAAGTCATTTTCCCCATTGCATGAACGTAAAGTGATGATTGTGTCTGTATTAACCCATTCGCTCTGTTGAGCCGATATAAGGGATCGCGGTATATTTTTTTAATGACACAAAGCCAATATAGTAACTTAGTATACATTGCAATATAAGTGTGATTGAAAGTAAAACAGATTACGACGTTAAAGGATTAAGTTGATATTGAGTTTTCTTTGTGCTTTGCAGTTTTTCAGTAGATCATCATCATCATCAAGTGCCGTCTCCACATCGAAGGTTGGCTGCAATGAATCTCCAGCATCCTCTGTCTTTCTCCTTGGTGTTCCACACTGCCAGACTGTAACCTGTCCATTTCTTAAAGTTTCCTCCCACTTATCTCTCGGTCTTCCTCTTCCCCCTCAACTTTCCCTCTAGTAAATGTTTTATCATGGTGTCATGTCTTTTATGTGCCCAAAATACTTTACTTGTCTGAATTTGTTTTCTCTTAATAATTGTTTCTTCATGCCTAGTTTTCCTAAATCTTGTTTATTTGTCTCTTTTTCTGTCCATGAAACTCTGCCTATTCAGTAAATCATCGTTTGTCATTTTAACAGTTCAATATATTCTTCCCATTCTCATGGGAAACCACATATATGTCCTATGTTATTAAGACATATGTGTCCTATGTTATTAAGACATATGTGTACTATGTTATTAAGACATATATGTCCTATGTTATTAAGACATATGTGTACTATGTTATTAAGACATATGTGTACTATGTTATTAAGACATATGTGTACTATGTTATTAAGACATATGTGTACTATGTTATTAAGACATATGTGTCCTATGTTATTAAGACATATGTGTACTATGTTATTAAGACATATATGTCCTATGTTATTAAGACATATGTGTACTATGTTATTAAGACATATGTGTACTATGTTATTAAGACATATGTGTACTATGTTATTAAGACATATGTGTCCTATGTTATTAAGACATATGTGTACTATGTTATTAAGACATATGTGTACTATGTTATTAAGACATATGTGTACTATGTTATTAAGACATATTGTCTTGTTATTAAGACATATGTGTACTATGTTTTAAGACATGTTACTATGTTATTAAGACAATGTACTTTTGTTATAGACTATATGTCCTAGTATTAGCTATGTGTACTATGTCTATTAAACATTGACAGATAAAATATTGACTATGTAAGCATATGTTACTATGTTATTAGACTAGTAGTACTACTTATTAAGCATATGTACCTATTGTTATAGACTGATTATCAGTATGCTAAATGTATACAGCAAGATATATTGATAAGCGTCTTGTATGTTGCTATCAGTACTGGTAGTAACTCTACTCATACAGCAAGACCTAATATTGATAGAGGCGCCTGTATGTTGCTGGGGTCCAGTACTGGCTAGTAACTCGTATACATACAGCAAGACCTAATTTGATAAAATGCGCCTGTATGTTGCTGGTAGTCATGCTAGTACACTGGACTGTTATTAAGACCTATGTGACCGTACTGTTATTAAGACTATCAGAAGACCTAATATTGATAGAGGCGCTGATGTTGCTGGTAGTACTGGTAGTAAGACAAGAAATAAATTGACTAGAGCTGTATGTGCTGCACTATGTAAACTAATTACATGTATAAGACCTAACTATTGATAGAGGCCTGTATGTTGCTGGGGTCCAGTACTGGCGTAGTAACTCGTACTACATACAGCAAGACCTAATATTGATAGAGGCGCCTGTATGTTGCTGGGGTCCAGTACTGGCGTAGTAACTCGTACTACATACAGCAAGACCTAATATTGATAGAGGCGCCTGTATGTTGCTGGGGTCCAGTACTGGCGTAGTAACTCGTACTACATACAGCAAGACCTAATATTGATAGAGGCGCCTGTATGTTGCTGGGGTCCAGTACTGGCGTAGTAACTCGTGCTACATACAGCAAGACCTAATATTGATAGAGGCGCCTGTATGTTGCTGGGGTCCAGTACTGGCGTAGTAACTCGTACTACATACAGCAAGACCTAATATTGATAGAGGCACCTGTATGTTGCTGGGGTCCAGTACTGGCGTAGTAACTCGTACTACAAACAGCAAGACCTAATATTGATAGAGGCGCCTGTATGTTGCTGGGGTCCAGTACTGGCGTAGTAACTCGTACTACAAACAGCAAGACCTAATATTGATAGAGGCGCCTGTATGTTGCTGGGGTCCAGTACTGGCGTAGTAACTCGTGCTACATACAGCAAGACCTAATATTGATAGAGGCGCCTGTATGTTGCTGGGGTCCAGTACTGGCGTAGTAACTCGTACTACATACAGCAAGACCTAATATTGATAGAGCTAGGCGCCTGTATGTTGCTGGGGTCCAGTACTGGCGTAGTAACTCGTACTACATACAGCAAGACCTAATATTGATAGAGCTAGGCGCCTGTATGTTGCTGGGGTCCAGTACTGGCGTAGTAACTCGTACTACATACAGCAAGACCTAATATTGATAGAGGCGCCTGTATGTTGCGGGGTTCACAAGGAAACAAAACCAGTAACACTGCGACTTACAAGGCATGTCGTAAGAGGCGACTGAGTTAGGAGCCTAGGGAAGCTACGATAGTAAATAAAATGTGTCGCAGAAATCGGATGGGCTGGTCTACTTGTAGACGCATAACTGGCACAAAGTACAATCACTCTCATGCTCAGATCACATAGAAATCACAAAGAATAGTTAACAAGTGGTCAATATGGAGCGTTCGAAGAAGAAGAGGGAAGGGTTCTAAAAGATGTTGGTGAATTTGTCTACCTTGGAAGCAAGATCAGCAAATCAGGAGATGCAGATGAGGACATTAATGCCTGCATTAGAAAAACCCGACAAGCCTTTCCTATCCTGCGCACAGTGTGTCCACATTGCCACACTGCCATCTTGACGAAAACAAAGCTTATAATATTCAGCTCAAATGTAAAAATGGGTGCTGCTGTATGGCTCGGAAACGTGGCGAGTCACCAAGCTAAATACAAATAAGATTCGGACCTTTGTCAACGGATGTCTTCGGCGGATTCTCAGACTGAGATGGTATGATAGAGTCGCAAACACAGACCTGTGGATAATAACAAGACAGGAACCCATGATGACTGTAACAGTTTCACTGTTATCCTAATTAGGGGGTACAGTCGGGGGTCAACCCACGACCCTTATTTTTTCACGGGGCGTCCTTGAATACTATTAGTATTAAGTTGTTTATCCCATGGTATTCGGGGACTCCCTTAATCTCGGAAATCTCGAGACCAGGGCAGGGGCCGGCTGGGATTGAGAGTGGAACATAAGTGAAGAAAGAGAGATCAACAACACAGACTGACTAGAGAAGTTGAGTAGAACGGATCATAATAATGTTTAAGTAGCAAGTAGATACTACTTTGATTTTTTGAAAGAGAAACTAGAATGCCTTTAACAGTGATTTTAAATTGATTGGAACTGCTAAGAGCAACACTTAAAGTCAAAGAGAGATAGAGCGGTGAACTAACATGAAGTTGTTAACTAGTTCACATCAATAAACAGCCATTTACCAGAGAAGAACAGCGAGGTTTTATATATGTACTGTGAACCAAGACGACGAGATGCCGACCAGATAACTGACGCCTAGATGAACCGATGCCAGACTAACCGATGACCAGTGCCTGACGACCAGAGGACTGATGCCTGAAGACTATAGAAGCAGATGAGTAAGCGACCCGCTGACTGTGAAGACTAGCTTTCCGCAACCAAAGACGAGACCAGTAAAGTGCCAGAAGCATCCTATTTTTTCCTGAGATTGAAGGGAATTGTGAACGACCATAGTATCTCGAACATCAACGCCTGGTAATGAACTGTTATAAGTTAATGAACTATTTTACAGTGTGGACTGAATTCCTAATAGGGACATCGGCGAAAAACTAACTTTATTAATATAGACCGGAGAGTACAGAGAGATAAGACATAATATTTCAGAAGGATTCAGGGAATTTGATGGTGCAAGTGTTGTTATTCTATTCAGGTAGACGCTAGTGAAGAGTGGGACCCATTTGTACACTGAATTATAGAAATTGATGAAAATTGAATGTTGCGGTATCTGTTGTAATTCCTTATACCTGTGATCATAGTCTGTTACAAGCGTCATTTTTTTGGTTGTTATTCACTTCCAAGACAGAGAGAGCTTGATATTACAAGTGATTAAATATACTTATGAATTTTCTAATCAGTTATCTGTTGTAATTCTTTATACCTGTGATCATAGTCTGTTACATGACCAGGTTAACAGAAAATGTCGATGTGTCGGGCATACCCTACGGAAGACACAGTTGAGTGTCACTAGACAAGCACTTAAGTGAAACCAGCAAGGAAAACGAAAAAGAGGACGCCCTACAGAACTGAAGAGTGCTCGACTATCCCAGGAGACCTTAAAGAAAACAGCCAAAGACCGAGAAAAGTGGCAAACAACTGTTGAGTTCCTATGCTCAACGAGGAGCGGAGAGGAATAAGTTGTAAGTAGTAGTGTGTATAGTCCTTAGCTGCACTAGAGATGGTCCCATTGTAAAGATGAGATATATGCTTGTAAGTCTGTCACTACGCTCCCATTATGCAATCTCCCAAACCAAAGCATATATGCGGGTTATTGCGGATAAGAGACATCCACTGCACAAGAACACTAATGACGTTAAAGGCACGAGAATCAAGCGTGGCATGTCGTGCATGGTCCGTGCTGAGAGAACAATTAGCCAGGTGACCACAGTTGCGACCCTACCTAAAGGGGAAAAATGGATCCCAGAAATCGGATGTGCTGGCCTACTTGTAGACGCATAACTGACCCTAACTCTTAGCATCGTCAACTACCGCACAGTTATCACTACTCTTGGAAGATCGTCGCAGAAAAACACATACACGAAAACTACCCAATGGACTCATGGACACATGCATACACGGATGGCTCGGCTACAAATGCCACCCACAATGGAGGAGGGGGAGTTGTCCTCCGACTAAAATATAGAGTAGAAGTAACCTTGGCTCTGGCCACTGGCAAGTTCTCAACCAATTTCAGGGCTGAGGTAGAGGCTCTCAATGCAGCTGCAAAAATGGTACTACAACATAATGAACCAAACACATGAAAAATTAGTGTTTTGACAGACGCATTGTCTGCTATCTCATACTTAGCACTGACATCTGAAAGGAACACAGAACTAAGTGATCTCAGGTGAACCGCAGCCCAAGTGTCCCATGATTCTGAGAGGGTAGTAATCCAGGGTAGGATCGTTTTTATTCCCAGATTTTCTGCTCTGATGGAACCCCCAGAATGTCCGGAGTGTTATAATGATAATGCTCATATAACTGATAAATGATAGATCAGAGGCTTCCACTATATTGTAAATATTGGCCAATATTGATTCAATAACAGCCATGTTTCTCCAAATACAGGGTGTTCAACTTAAAAGCAGCCCAGTCATAAATATAAATTTGCCAGGTACGCATTGTATCTCGTCTATTTACTATTTAAACCGGTTCTGACTAGCTTGTCCTACGTCACATTTGTTCATCGCCCCTTCCCGCACTACAATTACACACCATCACACAACCTTGACCTATACTACGTCATAACTGAACCTTCTCATTTCCATACATATATGCCAGATTAGCTCCATTCACAGGCTGCTTTTAAGTTGAACACCCTGTATAATAATAACAAATGTGTTACTGTGGTGGGTGAATATTTTATTTCATTGAGAACAACTGAAGCAGTTAAAAACAAAAATGTTGGACTTTTATACAAAACAAACTTTTAAAATATATTCATCTCTTTAGCACTGTATCAAATAAAGAAGAGAAACTTCATCAAATAACTTGTCGGGAGCAGAACTTTGCCAACCTAACAGTCCTTCGGAATTTCTCTCTCTCTCTCTCTCTCTCTCTCTATCTCTCTCTCTCTCTCTATCTCTCTCTCACTCTCTATCTCGCTCTCTCTCTATCTCTCTCTCTCTCTATCTATCTCTCTCTCTCTATATATATATATCTATCTACCTATCTCTCTCTCTCTCTCTCTCTCTATCTCCCATAGGTCATATGTCCTGCCTTGCATCCGTCATGCTCAACTCGTAAGTGTCCCCCTGAATCCATCTTCTCCGTGGTCTTCCTCTTCTCCTTTTTTCCGGGATACCTCCGTCCATACTTTTCTTCTCTAACCCCACATATCTGTGTGTATGTCCATAATATATCAGTTTTCAAATTTTTATTTCTAGTATCGTCTAGTTTTGAGTTATTTCTGGGTAGATATTTTTGTTCTCTTCTCTGTCCATGATATACAAAGGACTTGCCTGTAACACTTATATTCAAAAACACATTTATGTTTTTTCACTGCCTTATTAAAATGCCCATGCTTCACACCCATATGTTGTCACTGGCTAGCAGTTGGTGAAATCTAAATTAAAAACGAAGCAATAGATTTCGATTTTAAGAGTTAATTTAAAAAAACAGTTCATGAAAAACACGTTTACCGTGAGAATAGACACTGATGATTAGATGACTTACAAAGTCACGTTTACCGTGAGAATAGACACTGATGATTAGATGACTATCAAAGATACGTTTACCGTGAGAATAGACACCGATCATTAGATGACTCACAAAGACACGTTTACCGTGAGAATAGACACTGATCATTAGATAACTCGCATAGACACGTTTGCCGTGAGAATAGACACTAATCATTAGATGACTCACCTAGACACGTTTAACGTGAGAATAGACACCGATCATTAGATGACTCACAAAGACACGTTTACCGTGAGAATAGACACTGATCATTAGATAACTCGCATAGACACGTTTGCCGTGAGAATAGACACTAATCATTAGATGACTCACCTAGACACGTTTAACGTGAGAATAGACACTGATCATTAGATGACTCACAAAGACACGTTTACCGTGAGAATAGACACTGATTATTAGATGACTCGCATAGACACACTGATTGTTAGCTGCCTCGCATAGACACGTTTACCGTGAGAATAGACAACGATTATTAGATAACTCACAAAGATACGTTTACCGTGAGAATAGACAACGATTATTAGATAACTCACAAAGACACATTTACCGTGAGAATAGACAACGATTATTAGATAGCTTCATCGGAGGGTAAACGAAAACCTGGAAGACTTAAGATAACTTGGATGAGAACAGTAGAATATAAACTGAAAGAAATAAAACGTAGCTGGAACACAATATAGAGGATGGCAAAGCAAAATGTAGAATTACGTACATTTGTTTCTGCTCCAAGCGTCAAAACCGTAACAGACTAAAGAAAGAGAGAGAGAGAGAGAGAGAGAGAGGGGGAGAGAGAGAGAGAGAGAGATAGAGATTAGATGATCCACAAAGCACCTTTACAAGACACAGTTGATCATCACTGGACGACACCACTGACACTCACTATAATTCACCACTGACAATCACTATAATTCACCATTGACAATCACTATAATTCACCATTGACAATCACTATAACTCACCATTGACAATCACTATAATTCACAATTGACAATCACTATAATTCACCATTGACAATCACTATAATTCACCATTGACAATCACTATAATTCACCATTGACAATCACTATAAGTCCCCATTGACAATCACTATAAGTCCCCATTGACAATCACTATAACTCACCATTGACAATCACTATAATTCACCATTGACAATCACTATAAGTCACCATTGACAATCACTATAAGTCACCATTGACAATCACTATAAGTCACCATTGACAATCACTATAAGTCACCATTGACAATCACCATAAGTCACCATTGACCATTACTTTGTTATGTTATTGGTTACTAAACTGACGTCATTTCACTGCGGACAGACCATATGGTGCTTAGTCTTCCCCAATAGATATCGATTGATATACATACTGATAGTTCCCATGGCTCACTAATTTAACACACTCCTCACTCTGCCTCTCGGGCACCCAGTTCTACTTGTACAATGGGTAACTCCAAACTGTTAAAATAGCTGGATCGATTCAACTTCTATTTTAGTGTCTTCATTCAACAGGCAGTTGCGAAGAGACCGAAGAACATCCAGCTTATCCATCTTCAACTCTCCAACAATTGATGCTGTTGATGCAAGCCTGCCCGCTCTCTCATTACCGTAAACACCCGCATGTTCAGAACAGTATATCCAGGTAAGCCTCTGGAGGTTAGAAACTTCTATAGACAACACCCACTCATACCAAAACCTGTCCTTTTGGATCTTGTGAAGCATCGACTGTGAGTCAGATACAACAACTGCCCCAGTAAATGAAGTCCCAGAAATCCAATGGAAGGCAGCAGTCATGGCCTTAACCTCCATCCTCATACTGGAAGTAGTTGTCCTGTATGCCCCACTTCGCTCTGCAACAACCCAACCATGCGCATTAGAAAAGAAACCCCAGCCGGACTTCTCACCACGATGAACTATAAGTTATATCGATATATATAACAACATCATCATCCCTTACATTATCTTCTATCAGCTGCTTAACTGCGAGATCAGCATTCATGTTGCCCCAATCTCTACATTCCTTCCAAGAGTACTCATAACTGCGAGATCAGCATTCATGTTGCCCCAATCTCTACATTCTCTTCCAAGAGTACTCATAACTGCGAGATCAGCCTTCATGTTGCCCCAATCTCTACATTCTCTTCCAAGAGTACTCATAACTGCGAGATCAGCCTTCATGTTGCCCCAATCTCTACATTCTCTTCCAAGAGTACTCATAACTGCGAGATCAGCCTTCATGTTGCCCCAATCTCTACATTCTCTTCCAAGAGTACTCATAACTGCGAGATCAGCCTTCATGTTGCCCCAATCTCTACATTCTCTTCCAAGAGTACTCATAACTGCGAGATCAGCCTTCATGTTGCCCCAATCTCTACATTCTCTTCCAAGAGTACTCATAACTGCGAGATCAGCCTTCATGTTGCCCCAATCTCTACATTCTCTTCCAAGAGTACTCATAACTGCGAGATCAGCCTTCATGTTGCCCCAATCTCTACATTCTCTTCCAAGAGTACTCATAACTGAGAGATCAGCCTTCATGTTGCCCCAATCTCTACATTCTCTTCCAAGAGTACTCATAACTGCGAGATCAGCCTTCATGTTGCCCCAATCTCTACATTCTCTTCCAAGAGTACTCATAACTGCGAGATCAGCCTTCATGTTGCCCCAATCTCTACATTCTCTTCCAAGAGTAATGATAACGTTGCGGTATTTGGTCACAATAATACGAGTATAATAATAATTCTTCTCGTACTTTATACGTTACATAGGGCCTGCAAGCAATTTCTCCATTCCGTCCTTACCTGGGCAACTCGCTCAATCTCCTCCATGGAACTGAGACCGATATTTCTTGTGTCTCTCGGCAAAGTTCGTTTCAAGGTCTCCTAATGTCGTCCTTTCTTTCTTGAACCCTTTGCATCCCACTTCAATGTCTGCTTTGATATTCTTTGATCATTTCTCCTCAAGGTGTGTCCAACATATGTTATGCTACCATCTATGAGGATCCATTCTTCCCTTTGGTAGGGTCGCAACCGTGGTCAGCTGGCCAATTGTTCTCTCGTTCAATTCACCTGATCAATTGACCATTACTATAAGACGCAATTTACCATTACTATAGACCCAATTGATCATTACTAGAAGACACAATTGACCATTACTATAAGACACAATTGACCATTACTAGAAGACACAATTGACCATTACTATAAGACACAATTGGCCATTACTATAAGACATCATTACCAGAAGACACCATTACTAGAAGACACCATTATTAGAAGACACCATTACTAGAAGACACCATTACTAAAAAACACCATTACTAGAAGACACCATTACTAGAAGACACAATTGACCATTACTAGAAGACACCATTACTAGAAGACACAATTGACCATTACTATAAGACACAATTGACCATTACTATAAGACACCATTACTAGAAGACACAATTGACCATTACTAGAAGACACCATTACTAGAAGACACCATTACTAGAAGACACCATTACTAGAAGACACCATTACTAGAAGACACAATTGACCATTACTAGAAGACACCATTACTAGAAGACACAATTGACCATTACTATAAGACACAATTGACCATTACTATAAGACACCATTACTAGAAGACACAATTGACCATTACTAGAAGACACCATTACTAGAAGACACCATTACTAGAAGACACCATTACTAGAAGACACCATTACTAGAAGACACCATTACTAGAAGACACAATTGACCATTACTAGAAGACACCATTACTAGAAGACACAATTGACCATTACTATAAGACACAATTGACCATTACTATAAGACACCATTACCAGAAGACACCATTACCAGAAGACACCATTACTAGAAGACACCATTACTAGAATACACCATTACTAGAAGACACCATTACTAGAAGACACAATTGATCATTACTAGAAGACACTATTACTAGAAGACACCATTACTTTGGTTGTCTGAAGATACATTATTAGTATTGCGTTCAGTACTAACGAGATTTGCTGCGTGTGACTGTCTACCATTTCTGCTACATTTGTTAGTTGGAGGAGTGACATCACTAGCATGAGTCCGCTGCAGAAACTGATAAAAACTCTCAGCACCACCAAGACAAACATCATCATTCTCCTCATCTTCATCATCATCTACCATTTTCTGACATGGCCGTCGACATCTTCTATTACCATGGTTACACCCACAACACAAACAACACACACACTTCAAAAGTTGACTGAGCTCGTCTCTAATTAATCTATTCATAAGACCATACAGGCAAGAGTTAAATGCGTAGCTACTAAAGCCCAACCACGTTGCGATACGTTCTATTGTATCTGAAGCACTGTCTCCGTGGCTAAGTCCGTACAACTGACATATAAAATATGGACTCCATAGAATAAAATATGAAAGAACAATTACCATTAATGTTTTGAAAGCCTTCATATGACTAGATTTTGTCTTTCCTACATCAGGAATAAATACATTTGATTTTGGAAGCGATTCTTGGATTGGATTATGCTGGGGTTCGCCCGCTGTTGAATAAATTGAAGTCTGGGCGTTATTCAATTCTGGAATGTCTGTGACAGAAGTTGAAGTGCATAAACATTGTACACAATTAATTCCGGATTTTTTGCAAGTACATACAAATTTAGAGTAAGTAATTTTCCGATGACCTTGACCTTGTAATGGCGACTTTCGGCCTTCACCTTCACTTTCCTTGTTATTGTTTACAGAATAATATTTGATGGACACTCCGTCTGGAAGATCAACAGTTCGAATTTCTGAATCTGCACGAATTCCAGAATCTTCTAGCGTTAAACTGCACTCATGTGTAGCTCTTATCACTGGTCGTCCAGGACTGTCGAGAGGCGTAACTCCTTCGATGTTTATCTGGGGAAGTGACCTTAGCACTTTTTCTGGTGACGATACAGTGAATATGGGATGTAGAGGCGGATTTTCTTGTATTGTGAGAACAGCAACCTCACGTGACTCAATTGCATGATTCGTTGCCCCGATGATATCCACACTAGGTTGGGGTCCTACGCTTCTGGCAGCTTTTCTTGCAACACGAAATATTCCCACGTACATAACTACGAGAACGAGAGATGGGATGAGGTAGGAAATGATAAAGATGCTGATGATGAAAGCTCGATACATGGAGGAACCTCCTTGCCAGTAGTAGGTGCATATCCGGTTGGCTGAGCGGAAGCTATGGAGTAAAAAATGACCTTTGTTATCAATAATCTTTAAACAATAACCATATTTCGCTAAAATTGTAACAATAACCTTATGTTCATCATAATCATCAGGTGCCGTGCCGGCTGGCATAGGCGCTCATGGATCTCCACAAATCTCTGTCTCTGGTTTGTGCTATCATCTCAGATGTTGCCGCTCTTCCGTGCCATGAAGTCAGGCTATCCAGAGTTTTCTCTCTTTGTCGTCCTCTGTCTCGTTTACCCTCGATTTTACCGGTTATTACAATGTGTGCTAAGCCTCCCTTTCTCATCACGTCCCAAAAATGATGATTGCCTCTTTCTTATATTGACAGTAAGCTTTCTCTGTGTCTTGACCTCATTCAACATCTCAACATTAGTCATTTTAGCAGTCCATGGGATTCTCACCATTCTTCTGTAAAACCACATCTCCGTGGCTTTCAGATATTTTTCTATCTTATTGTTTATGTCCATGACTCGCATCTGTATGTCAATATTGGTTCTATGTAACATTGTATAACTCTCATTCTGAACTCAACTGACAAGGACTTGTTGCATATAATACTTCTCATTTTCCGGAACGCTGCTTTGACCTGCACTATTCTGCTCTTTATTTGTAATCTGCCATCTGATATTACCAGGACTGTGATGTATAAATTACCTTATGTTACCGCTAAAATAATAATAATTACCTTACGTTACCGCTAAAATTATAACAATAAAATTATGTTACCGCTCGCCAAACTAATTACCGGGGCCCAAATTTGGGGTGTAAAGAATAGAACCACAGTTACCTGCCACGCATGTCGTAAGAGGCGACCAGGAGGTTTGGCTGAAATCGGATGCACATGTCCTAAACGTGTAGAAGTCTATGCGCTTAGGAGTCTACCAAACCAATGTGCAAGTATACACGTTCTTGGCAAAGATCAAACATATCACAAAGAGTGATTAAAATTGGTCGTAAAGAACGAACTCAAAAGAAGAAGAAGAAGATGTTACCGCTAAAATTATAAACATTACCTTATGTTATCGCTAAAGTAATAAACATTACCTTATGTTATCGCTAAAATACAAATATTACTATTTGTTACCGCTAATATGAACCGGTATTGTCGTTGTTATCGCTAATATGAACCGGTATTGTCGTTGTTATCTCTAATATGAACCGGTATTGTCGTTGTTACCGCTAATATGAACCGGTATTGTCGTTGTTATCTCTAATATGAACCGGTATTGTCGTTGTTACCGCTAATATGAACCGGTATTGTCGTTGTTATCTCTAATATGAACCGGTATTGTCGTTGTTATCTCTAATATGAACCGGTATTGTCGTTGTTACTGCCTGTAATACCTCTTTTTGGGGCGGTCTAGGACAGGAGGGACATGTGCCTGTTGAATTTAATGGCGGCATGGCTAGTGCAGTCGCTGCGAAATTGTTCAGGTTAGGATGTTTTCTTTATGCCCCCGTCAAAAAAACTCATTGGCCTTACCGAGGATTGAACCCGGGTCTCACGCATATCTAATCCATTCGGTCAGACGCTTCACTGAACCGACATTATCAACAATAATGACAGTTCATAGACACAGTGAAGCATAAAATCTGGACCTTAATGGCAACCAACAATAATGATTTCATAGACACAGTGAACACAAAACCTGGACCTTAATGGCAACAATAATGCTAGTTCATAGACACATTGAAGCACAAAACCTGAACCTTAATGGCAACAATAATGATTTCATAGACAATTGAAGCAAAATCTGAACTGCAACAATAATGATTCAGACACAGGAAGACAACCTGAACCTTATGGCAATAATAATGATTTCATAGACACAGTGAACACAAAACCTGAACCTTAATGGCAACAATAATGATTTCATAGACACAGTGAACACAAAATCTGAACCTTAATGGCAACAATAATGATTTCATAGACACAGTGAACACAAAACCTGAACCTTAATGGCAACAATAATGATAGTTCATAGACACAGTGAAGCACAAAACCTGAACTTAATGGCAACAAACGATTTAAGACATTGAAGCACAAACCTGAACCTTAATAGCAACAATAATGATTTCATAGACACATTGAAGCACAAAATCTGAACCTTAATGCAATAATAATGATTTCATAGACACATTGAAGCACAAAACCTGGACCTTAATGGCAACAATAATGATTTCTAGACACAGTGAAGCAAAACCTGAACCTTAATGGAAAATAATGAGTTCATAGACACAGTGAAGCACAAAACCTGACCTAATGGCAACAATAATGATTTCATAGACATTGAAGCACAAACTGGACCTTAATGAATAATGATTTCATAGACACAGTGAAGCACAAAACCTGAACCTAATGGAACATATGAAGTTCATGACACATGAAGCACAAACCTGACCTAATGGAAATGATTTCTAGACACATTGAAGCACAAAACCTGGACCTTAATGGCACAATAATGATTTAAGACACATTAAGCACAAAACCTGAACCTTAATGGCAACAATAATGACAGTTCATAGACACAGTGAAGCACAAAACCTGGACCTTAATGGCAACAATAATGATTTCATAGACACATGAAGCAAAACCTGACCTTAATGGCAACAATAATGATTTCATAGACACATTGAAGCACAAAACCTGACCTTAATGGAACCAACAATAATGACAGTTCATAGACACATTGAAGCACAAAACCTGAACCTTAATGGCAACAATAATGATTTCATAGACACAGTGAAGCACAAAACCTGACCTTAATGGCAACAATAATGATTCATAGACACATTGAAGCACAAACCTGACTTAATGGCAACAATAATGATTTCATAGACACATTGAAGCACAAAACCTGAACTTAATGGCAATGCAATAATGATTTCATAGACACAGTGAAGCACAAAACCTGAATCTTAATGGCAACAATAATGATTTCATAGACACATTGAAGCACAAAACCTGAATCTTAATGGCAACAATAATGATTTCATAGACACATTGAAGCCAAAACTGAACCTTAATGGCAACAATAATGATTTCATAGACACATTGAAGCACAAAACCTGAACCTTAATGGCAACAATAATGATTTCATAGACACATTGAAGCACAAAACCTGAACCTTAATAGCAACAATAATGATTTCATAGACACATTGAAGCACAAAACCTGAACTTAATGAACATATAATGATTTCATAGACACATTGAAGCACAAACCGGGAACTTAATGGCAACTAATAATGATTTCATAGACACATGTGAGCAAAACCTGAACCTTAATGGCAAATATAATGATTTCATAGACACATTGAAGCACAAAACCTGAACCTTAATGGCACAATTAATGATTCATAGACACATTGAAGCACAAAACCTGAACCTTAATGGCAACAATAATGATTTCATGACACATTGAAGCACAAAACCTGAACTTAATGGCAACAATAATGATGTTCATAGACACATTGAAGCACAAAACCTGAACCTTAATGGCAACAATAATGATTTCATAGACACATTGAAGCACAAAACCTGAACCTTAATGGCAACAATAATGATTTCATAGACACATTGAAGCACAAAACCTGAACCTTAATGGCAACAATAATGATTTCATAGACACATTGAAGCACAAAACCTGAACCTTAATGGCAACAATAATGATTTCATAGACACATTGAAGCACAAAACCTGAACCTTAATGGCAACAATAATGATTTCATAGACACAGTGAAGCACAAAACCTGAACCTTAATGGCAACAATAATGATTTCATAGACACATTGAAGCACAAAACCTGAACCTTAATGGCAACAATAATGATTTCATAGACACATTGAAGCACAAAACCTGAATCTTAATGGCAACAATAATGATTTCATAGACACATTGAAGCACAAAACCTGAATCTTAATGGCAACAATAATGATTTCATAGACACATTGAAGCACAAAACCTGAACCTTAATGGCAACAATAATGATAGCTCATAGACACATTGAAGCACAAAACCTGAACCTTAATGGCAACAATAATGATTTCATAGACACATTGAAGCACAAAACCTGAATCTTAATGGCAACAATAATGCTAGTTCATAAACACATTGAAGCACAAAACCTGAACTTTAATGGCAACAATAATGCTAGTTCATAGACACATTGAAGCACAAAACCTGAACCTTAATGGCAACAATAATGATTTCATAGACACATTGAAGCACAAAACCTGGACCTTAATGGCAACAATAATGATTTCATAGACACATTGAAGCACAAAACCTGAACCTTAATGGTAACCAACAATAATGCTAGTTCATAGACACATTGAAGCACAAAACCTGAACCTTAATGGTAACCAACAATAATGCTAGTTCATAGACACAGTGAAGCACAAAACCTGAACCTTAATGGCAACAAATCTCAAATGTTTACAACTGATAAAACATTCATAAAAGCTGATATATGCATCAATGAACGTACCTTGAATAGAGTTGATCGTTTTGAATGTTTATGTTCATTGCTAACACGCGACGGAAATGTTATAACAAAGGTAAAAACGAAGAATTAACAAGGCTCTGCAGAAGTTAAAAGAACTACAAAACATATGAAATGGAAAAAATGTAGCAACAAAACAGTTTTCAATTTTAGAATCATGTATTTTTTCCATAGCAACGTAGGGCTCTGATGTATGGGTTATTGATAATAAAACAGTTGAAAAAACAATTAATGCTTTTGAATGGAAGTGCTACAATAGAGTACTTAGAATTTCGTTTGCAGTCATACAGAACAAAAGTAATGCCATTCGCTAGATAGGATGGAGTCAAAGTTTCGATATGGATAAGCTTGATGATGATGATAATGTCCATATTGCTGATGATGCTGAGGGGTCAAGGTGGCGTAGCGGTTAGGTGCAAGTCTCTCGGGTCAAATGTACCAGGTACGCTCCCTCGTGAAGCCATCTGGATACTTTTTCACATATCCCTGATCTCAGTGTAGGTGAGTTCAAGTTCCTAGTCCTATCGGAGACGAACGATAAAACGTATGTCCCGTGTTCAATTTGAGTTCGTAAAAGAACCCTTGGCAGTTCAAAATCGAGAAAAGCAGGTTGGAAAGCCGCTGCCCGCGCAAAATTCATTGGAAAAAGATTAGAAAAAATAAAATTTCTACAAAAATAGATTCACCATTTAAAAAAATTTACACCGGGGACCTACTGCAGCTGAGATCTTCCTGTTTAAGAAAGAGATCTGAGCACACTCAGCAAAGTGCAATGATGATGGTCATATCAATCAATCAATCAATCAATCAAACTTATTTTTTTTAAAACTAACAGTGATCACAAAATATCACATTACAAAAATGAATAACATTTTGTCGTCACCAAGGTAACACTAGTATCCATATTACGATAATTAAGATATCGATTCCTTACTTTTTGCATCGATATTACATTGTCTATTTGACAGAATTGATTACAATAGTACATAGGTTCCCAAACTTTTTCGGCCCACTGCCCACTTTGCACAATATAAACTTCGTAACGTTCCTCCCCATTATAACAGTTTGTCAACCCCCTTCCTCCAATACATACATGCTCTATTTTCACTTTGACATAGAAAATTTACATATATATTTTTGTCATACATGGTCAAAATTTTCAAATGATTATATACATGAAATAGAAAATTGAAGAAAAAATGGATCGTGTAAGACGGGCATAAGATGAATTTAAATGCAGAATTCAAATTTTAAATGATTATTCAATAGTAAAATCACGAAAATTATTTATTTTAAAATATATATTATTAATTTCTTCTTTAAGGGGCCACCGACACCTAATCGCCTGAACGTCCTCTAAATGCTTCTGAACCTACCACCCACTTTGGGAACCTATGCAATAGTCATTCTTCTAATTTTATAAAATCATAACAAACTTCATTTTGTTTGTTCCTATTTTTAATATTAATCTGAATTGGAGGGTGAGAGAACAATTGGCCAGGTGACTACAGTTGCGACCCTACCAAAAGGGGAAGAATGGATCCCAACAGATGAACTATCTCAACGTTATCATTACTCTTGGAAGAGAATGTAGAGATTAGGGCAACATGAATGCTGATCTCGCAGTTAAGCAGCTGATAGAAGATAATGCAAGGGATGATGATGTTGTTGTATATACCGATGGGTCGGTTCAACGTGGTGAGAAATCCGGCTGGGGTTTCTTGGCTAATGCGCATGGTAGGGTTGTTGCAGAGCGAAGTGGGGCATACAGGACAACTACTTCTAGTATGAGGATGGAGGTTGAGGCCGTTACTGCTGCCCTCCATTGTCTATCTGGGACTTCATTTACTGGAGCCGTTGTTGCATCTGACTCTCAGTCGATGCTTCACAAGATCCAGAAGGGCAGGTTTCGTGTGAGTGGATGTCGTCTATAGAAGTTTCTAACCTCCAGCGGCTTACGTGGATATACTGTCCTGGGCATGCGGGTGTTTACGGTAATGAGAGAGCGGACAGGCTTGCATCAACAGCATCGATTGTTGGGGAGTTGAAGATGGATAAGGGGATATTCTTCGGTCTCTTCGCGACTCTCTGTTGGATGAGGACACTAAAATCGATGTTGAATCGATCAAGCGATTTAAGCAGTTTGGAGTTCCCCGTTGTTCAAGTCGAACTGGATGCCTGAGAGGCAAAGTGAGAGGTGTGTTTAATCAGCGAGACACAGGCACCATCAGTATGCATACTCTTCGATATCTGTTGGGGAGACTGAGCACCTATGGGTCTGCCCGGAGTGCAATGACGTCAGTTTAGTAACCAATAACCAATAACCAATATTAATCTGATTTGTTCCGTGTAGTTTCAGACATGGGCGGCAGCTTTTTTAAATCTTTGCTATAGCAACCATGATTTACATTAACAAATGGTTTTTTTAAAAGACTGACAAATCTGTCAGTGCGTTAATATAATCGAAACAAACACACACAAAGCTAAACAAAATCGACATTCGACTTTGCGACTCAACTGATGTAAAGGGGAATCCATTGCATATAATGGCGTTGTAATGCAGGTTTTTTTTCTTACTTTTTGTTTCGTTCGCTGTTGTTCAATGTCTACACAAGGAGTTAGGTTATCTGGATGTATGTTGTTATGTTTGTTAGTTCATTAGTTCGGCCATAATATATATATATATATATATATATATATATATAAATATATATATATATATATATATCGTCATCAACATTATCAGGTGCCGTGCCGGCTGGAGTAGGTTATCATGGATCTCCACAAATCTCTGTTCCTGGTGTTTGCTACCATCTCAGATGTTGACACTCTTCCGTGCCATTACCTCAGGTTATCCTAAATGTTCTCTCTCTGTCTTCCTCTGTCTCGTCTCCCCTCCATTTTATCCGTTGTTAGAATGTGTTGTACACCTCCCTTTCTCATCACATGTTCGAAAAATGATGTTTGCTTCTTTCTTATAGTTAAAAAGTTTTTTTAAAAAAAATATTGCCTTTAATATGCATAATAACCATATTGAAACATATTTATTTCAATTCTCTCTATATATATATCTATATAGCCCCTAAGGCGGACAGGCATCAATTGATGTCCTACCGGCAGCTCCTGCAACGAACTGATACCAGATGTCGTGCTTGCACTCCTCTGGATTCTATCAGCGAGGTCGAGAGGGTAATTGACGCTTGGGCAACTCAGCTACTCCATAAAAATCTCCCAGGCATGCGTCACGGAGAGGTCACTCTGTGGACGACTTTGTTGACCAAACCAACACGGAAGACAACAGTTATGGGTTATAAGTCCTGCTCAATTGGCGCTGGGAGCGGCTGGCCAAAGACAGGCAAGCATGGCGAGCGGCAGTGAGGGGCGTCTCAAAAAGAAAAGAAGAAAAACAACATCACATGTGGAGGCAAAAGAGAGCGTAGAGGGCAGAGAGAACATCCCATGTATCGGCTCTAGTCTCCAGTTTTACCTGCAGCAACTGTGGCAAGGATTGCCACTCCAGAATAGACCATTACAGCCACAAGAAACGTGATTCAGCACAGAACATACTACGTGACGCAACACCTATTGTCTCCTGAGACAAAGACGCCAATGATGAATGATGATATATATATATATATATACATATAGGAAGCCATGGGCATATCTTGAGAAGAAATGTTCAAAGAATACCAAAGGAGACATTGAAGTGGTAGGCAGAGGTGTTCAAGAAAGAGAGGACACCCCAGCGAAACCCTGAAACGAACTTTGCTGTGAGAGGCAAGAAATATCGGACTCAATTCCATGGAAGAGATTGAGCAAGCTGCCCAGGACAGAGCGGTATGGAGAAATTACTTTGCAGATCCATATAACATTTAACGATACGAGATGAATATATCTATATATATCTTCTACTTCGAAGCTCCATATCGACCATTTGTTAACCACTCTTTTTGATTTGTATGGGATCTGGGCCTAAGAGCTATTTTACTTTTGCTAGTTATACGCCTACAAGTAGGCCAGACCATTCGATTTCTACCACGCTTCTGATTTACTAGGGTAGATTCACCTCAGTCGCCTCTTTCGGCATGCCTTGTAGGTCGCAATCTTATTGTTCTGTGCTCCCCTTGTGAGCCCCAACAACACAGATGTGATCTATATATATAACATTAAATATATATTAATTGTAGATGAGGGGAAATAACTCACCTGTAAGAATTGACACCAATCCACGGTAGTACAGACAGAGTTATGCTGAGTGTCCATGTCATGAGGACAACGAAGATGTACATGCATGGAGTGGCGTGACCGGCGTGGTGCATTGGAAGTGCGATGGAGTAAAATCTTTCTGCTGAGATAACACACAAGGTCAGCATAGAGGCGATCATGACGAGAGTGTTGACGAACCCGCTGACTTTACACATCTGTGGAGTAGGTGGCAGAGTGGGAGGTTAAAGTGTGAGGAGTAGGTGGTGGCAGAGTTGGAGGTTAAAGTGTGAGGAGTAGGTGGTGGCAGAGTGGGAGGTTAAAGTGTGAGGAGTAGGTGGTGGCAGAGTGGGAGGTTAAAGTGTGAGGAGTAGGTGATGGAAGAGTTGGAGGTTACAGTGTGAGGAGTAGGTGGTGGCAGAGTGGGAGGTTAAAGTGTGAGGAGTAGGTGGTGGCAGAGTGGGAGGTTAAAGTGTGAGGAGTAGGTGATGGAAGAGTTGGAGGTTACAGTGTGAGGAGTAGGTGGTGGCAGAGTGGGAGGTTACAGTGTGAGGAGTAGGTGATGGCAGAGTTGGAGGTTAAAGTGTGAGGAGTAGGTGGTGGCAGAGTTGGAGGTTAAAGTGTGAGGAATAGGTGGTGGCAGAGTTGGAGGTTACAGTGTGAGGAATAGGTGGTGGCAGAGTTGGAGGTTAAAGTGTGAGGAGTAGGTGGTGGCAGAGTTGGAGGTTACAGTGTGAGGAATAGGTGGTGGCAGAGTTGGAGGTTAAAGTGTGAGGGGTAGGTGAAAGGAAGTGAGGGTTTAGCATATGAGTGTATGAGAGGGAGTAAGTATATTGATGTAAGGAAGTAGGGAAAAGAATGAGAGGTATATGAGAGAGTGAAGGGTTACAGTGGCTATTTTCTTGATGTCCTCCGAGGATGGACTAGCACTCTTCACTTCCTCAAGAAGACTTCCTCTCTAGGTATGTGAAATGAATGAGTAAGATATTGCAATGGAGGATATGAGGGAGTGAGATATTGCAGTGAGAGGAGTACATGTAGGAGTGAGATGTTGCAGTGGGAGGAGTACATGAGTGAGTGAGAGTTTACATTCGGAGTAGTTCTTGAGGGTTAAGTGTTTAGAGTATCATGAACACATGATTGTAGTGTGAGCAGAACATGAGAAAGTAATGAGTGAGAGAATGAAGAAAATAGTGTTGTTGATTAGACAAGGTTTCGAACTCACGACCTTGGAACGCAAGCCACTGGCTTAACCACTTAACCACACAGACATCCCTTGGTATGAAACACTCTAAAACCAACTCTATATCTTACAGTGCTGCAGTGGGAGTAGTATAAATGGTAGATAGAGAAGATATAGTAATCAACTTCTCATGGGTACGGTGAGCAAATGGACTGTGGGATGGCTGCTGCAGCGGAGGACAGAGTACACATAGAAATGCCCAATATGCCATGACGTCGATCGCATAACATAACTCTAAAACCCTCTATAACTCTATATCTTACACTAGAGCCGCGGTTGTCCGTCTCCGATAGAACTAGGAACTAGATTTCACCTACACTGATATCGGGATCCCTTGAAAAATTTCCCGATGGCTCTACGAAGGAGCGAACCGAGCACGTTTTGGACGAAAGGCGAACACCTAATCTCTACACCACATAGACCTGTTTCCAGTGAGTTCTTACAAGTTCCATCAATAGTCTGGTCAGTGAGTTGATTGTCCGAACAGACAGCGCAAACATTATGTCATGGGAATAGAGGAACTCTCAAAGGTGTCGCAAAATACTGAGTGTCTTTTAACTGAATTGGTAAATAGATTAAAAGAGATGAAGGGAATGAAGGAAGAAGGAATTGCAGAAGTAAAGTGTTTCGACAGTGCAGACATTCGGAAACTTTATTAAATAATAAGTCACCAGTTGCCATTTTAATTCTCTAGAAGTCTGTCTTTGATGGTCTTGTGTTGGTAGAAATTGGAACCGGCAGAAGAAGGTGAGAATAGCAGGCGTCAGAGAAGAAATTGGAAGAACAGAATAGAATATAATGAGAACAGGAAATGGAAATTTGTATTACAATGTCCCTATTAGCGTCCTTGACAACGTCAACAATTCACTTCTTCTTCTTCTTCTTCTTCTTCGAACACTCAATATCGACCACTTGTTAATAACTCTGTGTGATTTGTATAATCTAAGAACGATTGGACGCTGTATAATCTAAGAACGATTGGACGCTGTATAATCTAAGAACGATTGGACGCTGTATAATCTAAGAACGATTGGACGATGCATAATCTAAGAACGATTGGACGCTGTATAATCTAAGAACGATTGGACGCTGTATAATCTAAGAACGATTGGACGCTGTATAATCTAAGAACGATTGGAAGATGTATAATCTAAGAACGATTGGACGCTGTATAATCTAAGAACGATTGGACGCTGTATAATCTAAGAACGATTGGAAGATGTATAATCTAAGAACGATTGGACGCTGTATAATCTAAGAACGATTGGACGCTGTATAATCTAAGAACGATTGGACGCTGTATAATCTAAGAACGATTGGACGCTGTATAATCTAAGAACGATTGGACGATGTATAATCTAAGAACGATTGGAAGCTGTATAATCTAAGAACGATTGGACGATTATGCGCCTACAAGTAGCAACAAAGCAAACCAAATGATAGGGCAAATGGCGCCAATTTTAAGATGCAAACACGTCACCATGAACACAAAAAGAGCAATGTTCAACACAATCTTTCTCCCCACATTATGTTACCAGTGCCAAACCTGGACGCTGACAACAAACGATAGAAGAAAACTAGTCACAACAGAGATGAAGTGTCTACGCAGAATGCTGGGTGTAACAAGAAGAGACCGGGTGAGAAATGAAGACATCAGGAAAAAGTGGGTACAACATCAGTACTAGACTTCATCAAGAAACAACAAATTAAATGGTTCGGTCACGTAAGCAGATTACCATCAGACAGTGCACCCCAAAGAGCAATGCTGCTTCGATACAATGGGTACACAGCAAAAGGCCGGCCACGCAAAGATGGACCTCAGAGATAACAGAGGCGACGAAAGAGACTATCTACGAAGCGCATACTAGGGCCCGTTTTAGAAATCTCTTCCTGACCTGACGCTGTGAGGCATACAGGATTCGAGAAAGAAAGAAAGAAAGTAGTCCAGCACATCCGATTTCTGCAATGCTTTTTATTTACTAGGGTAGCTTCGCTAGGTCCCTTCCTCAGTCTTCTTCCCCCTTCGACCCCAGGGAGGCATAGGTCTGCAGCCAAGGCCTTCCAAGCCCGCCTACCCAAGGCCATCTTTTTCGGATCTCCTCCTTGCAGGGTCCTTCTTCTTTCCCGGGTGGCGAGCTATTAATTTTTCTTGTTGTAGTTTCTGTAGCTATCTAGTGTTTTTTACGGAGTGGGGTAGCTAGCCCCACGCCCAACCTCCTTATTCACCTCTTACGACATGCGTGGCAGGTAACAGTGGTTCTATTCTTTACGTCCCAATTTGGGCCCCGGTAACCACTCGGTCGCCCTACCTCAGTCGCCTCTTAAAATTAGTTTTTTTTTAAAATTAGTAGTATTGCAGTCGTCACATAGCGTCCGCGCTTCACCAACCCTCAGTCAGTTGCACCCCAATATATTAAAACTTTAGACATCCCTACCTTAGACTGCTTAATAATGTCTTTTATATACTAAATTAGAGCGATACAATGCAAAAACGGATTTAGGAAGTTACAAGACGCCGCATTTACTTGTTACGACTAGAGCTAACGAAGTCGATATTCGTAAAAAGGCCTAACCATTGCTCAAGTTACCGCAAGTACACGTAGAATGCAGGAAACAATTCTATTTGTACCGGTAGTTACGTTAAATTACGGACTCTGACAGAATGTTCAGCGAAAACATCAACACAATGTGGCCAGGAGACCGTTACGTTTCAAGTTTAATTTGCTCATATTTTCCGTGCCAAGTAGTCAATTACCTCCGGCAACTGCTATCGCATTTCATTATTCAATTTGATTCTTCCTGTCTTGTTCGGTTCATATCCTTGTTGCACAATCAATGTTTTTAATTGAGAAGTTGGTCTATCTAACAGACCCAGTGGACGACCACGTAAACGATGGATCTACGGAATATCCAAGTCACTAAATTCCGCCTTGCACAAAGCGCACAAGGAGGCTCGTTTCAGTTGTCTCTTTTTCGACCTGACGCCGAAATGCAAACAGGATTAAAGGATAGAGAGGTAGTATGTGAGTTCGTTTGTACATTTGAGAACGGTGGTTTTTTCCGATCCAGAAGCTTTCAGCTCTTCGGCTCGGTGCCATGGACATCGTATTGGTTATTGGTTATTGGTTACTAAAATGACGTCATTGCACTCCGGACAAACCCATAGGTGCTCAGTCTCCCCAACAGATATCGAAGAGTATGCATACTGATGGTGCCTGTGTCTCGCTGATTAAACACACCTCTCACTCTGCCTCTCAGACATCCAGTTCGACTTGAACAACGGGTAACTCCAAACTGCTTAAATCGCTTGATCGATTCAACATCGATTTTAGTGTCCTCATCCAACAGAGAGTCGCGAAGAGACCAAAGAATATCCCTCTTATCCATCTTCAACTCCCCAACAATCGATGCTGTTGATGCAAGCCTGTCCGCTCTCTCATTACCGTAAACACCCGCATGCCCAGGACAGTATATCCACGTAAGGCGCTGGAGGTTAGAAACTTCTATAGACGACATCCACTCATACCGAAACCAGCCCTTCTGGATCTTGTGAAGCATCGACTGAGAGTCAGATACAACAACTGCCCCAGTAAATGAAGTCCCAGAAATCCAATGGAGGGCAGCAGTAACGGCCTCAACCTCCATCCTCATACTAGAAGTAGTTGTCCTGTATGCCCCACTTCGCTCTGCAACAACCCTACCATGCGCATTAGCCAAGAAACCCCAGCCGGATTTCTCACCACGTTGAACCGACCCATCGGTATATACAACAGGACATCGTAACCCATCGATTCGGTGCTACGAACACCGTAAATCTGGAGAACCTGTGGCTTTTCTGCCAGGCCACGGAATTGAACCACACTCACAGTTGCTTGTCACCCCGTCGTCCGAAGCGCTACGAACATGCTGTGCAGGCGGGCAAAGGTAGTGTTCGATTCCTGATACACAAGATTATCCAGTCACTCAACAGAAGATGAGGGCTGGGGGAGATTAGTAATCTAAATCTAGTTACTATACAAATGTCTGCAAGTGCTCACATTAGAGTAAGAGAGGGCTGGGGGAGATTAGTAATCTAAATCTAGTTACTATACAAATGTCTGCAAGTGCTCTCATTAGAGTAAGAGAGGGCTGGGGGAGATTAGTAATCTAAATCTAGTTACTATACAAATGTCTGCAAGTGCTCACATTAGAGTAAGAGAGGGCTGGGGGAGATTATTAATCTAAATGTAGTTACTGTACAAATGTCTGCAAGTGCTCACATTAGAGCAAGAGAGGGCTGGGGGAGATTAGTAATCTAAATGCAGTTACTGTACAAATGTCTGCAAGTGCTCACATTAGAGCAAGAGAGGGCTGGGGGAGATTAGTAATCTAAATGCAGTTACTGTACAAATGTCTGCTAGTTCTCTCATTAGAGTAATAGAGGGCTGGGGGAGATTAGTAATCTAAATGCAGTTACTGTACAAATGTCTGCAAGTGCTCACATTAGAGCAAGAGAGGGCTGGGGGAGATTAGTAATCTAAATGTAGTTACTGTACAAATGTCTGCTAGTTCTCTCATTAGAGTAATAGAGGGCTGGGGGAGATTAGTAATCTAAATGCAGTTACTGTACAAATGTCTGCAAGTGCTCACATTAGAGCAAGAGAGGGCTGGGGGAGATTAGTAATCTAAATGTAGTTACTGTACAAATGTCTGCTAGTTCTCTCATTAGAGTAAGAGAGGACTGGGGAGATTAGAGTAAGAGAGGGCTGGGGAGATTAGAGCAAGAGAGGGCTGGGGAGATTAGAGCAAGAGAGGGCTGGGGAGATTAGAGCAAGAGAGGGCTGGGGAGATTAGAGCAAGAGAGGGCTGGGGAGATTAGAGCAAGAGAGGGCTGGGGAGATTAGAGCAAGAGAGGGCTGGGGAGATTAGAGCAAGAGAGGGCTGGGGAGATTAGAGCAAGAGAGGGCTGGGGAGATTAGAGCAAGAGAGGGCTGGGGAGATTAGAGCAAGAGAGGGCTGGGGAGATTAGAGAAAGAGAGGGCTGGGGAGATTAGAGCAAGAGAGGGCTGGGGGAGATTAGAGCAAGAGAGGGCTGGGGGAGATAAGAGCAAGAGAGGGCTGGGGAGATTAGAGCAAGAGAGGGCTGGGGAGATTAGAGCAAGAGAGGGCTGGGGAGATTAGAGCAAGAGAGGGCTGGGGAGATTAGAGCAAGAGAGGGCTGGGGAGATTAGAGCAAGAGAGGGCTGGGGAGATTAGAGCAAGAGAGGGCTGGGGAGATTAGAGCAAGAGAGGGCTGGGGAGATTAGAGCAAGAGGGGGCTGGGGAGATTAGAGCAAGAGAGGGCTGGGGGTGTATTTTTATGTAATTCTTCTATCCCAAAACGTTTTTTTAAAAATCTTCTGAAAACAAAAATAGAGTACAAATATTTTGACTTACTCCTCTCACTCCTCGTGGAGCATAGGGTCTCAACAGTTATCCTCCAGCTTCTTCGGTCTTTTGTCGCTCTTCTTCTTCTTCTGCGACCAACTTGTGATATGTGACTACTCCGGTATGTTTTCTAAACAGAATTCTGCGCTTGAGGTCCTCATCGTTCCCCCATAGTTTGTTCAAAAGGGTTGTTTTGTTTCTGTTGGTCAGTTTTCCATTCTCATGCTGCTCAGGTTGTATGCCCCTCCTGTGGTAGGGGATTGTGTTCGAGGATTTTACTCTACAGTCACCTCCGCACACACCAGAAAGGTGCAGCAGAACACGTCTGATGCTGTTGTTATCATCGCTTGCGATGAACGGCTATTATGTATAACCATGTCTCCGATAACATAAGACAGCGGAGTGCTCATGTAAAAATTATAGGAAATAAGAACACAAACGTCGCGTTAACCTCGCATTCCAGTATTGTTGTATAAAGATTAATTCATTATAAAAACAAGACAACATGCTAAATCAAGGTTATATTATGTCACAAATTACGTTTAAAGCGACGGAATATCAGTATTATTAACTTTTTTCGTCAACAAATATTCTTCTTCTTTGCGTTCGGTTTCGTATGCTCGTCTAAACCATGAGATGGGTTGCCTTTATGAAGCTGCATATCAGTTGGAGTTCCTTGAGAGATCCCCATAGCTTGGTCTGTAAACTTTGTTCATGAGGTAATGTTTCGTTTCGTTGGTGTATGTATGATGGTCATGACTGTAGGTTGTGCTCTGTAGTCTGTGTGTTTCTGTCTTACATGCACACTATGCAGTCTGAGCAGGCTTTATTCTGTGCATATGATGGTTGAGCCTATAGTGACCTGTTCTTAGGCGAAAGATTGTTGTGTGATGTTTTCTGTTTAGTCTGCTGGTGGGATTCTGTAGGTTTTTGCTGTGGGTTTGTTGTCTCCCCGACACTTTGTATTTTTCTTGATATGTGTCTTGATTTCTGGTAATGACACTGGGTGTTTGTGTTGCATCAGTTTTGTTCCCTCCTTAACTAGCCTCGCTGCCCTCTCCTTTCCTGGTACGCCACAGTGGGCTGGTATCTACTGGAGAATAATTTGATTGTGTTCTGACAGCTTGGTTAGCTGTAGTGTAAGCTCTCTCTCTCCACATTATCTTGTGGTTCACTTTGTGTGGCAAGCAGGACTGACATGCAGTCACAAAGGAAGATAAGTTTGTTGTTTTGTATGTTTCTTTGGTGCAGTATTTTCGTGGCATCGACAATTGCCTGTTGTTTGGCTCTAAAATTTGTTGAGCTCTGCGGTGGCACTTGAATTTTTTATTGTGGTGCCGTCTTGGAGTATAATGATGATTCCGGCCCCTCCTTTTCTCGCTGTAGTCATAAATAACCATGGAATCATAGAATTGATTAAAAAAGAAAAACAAACTTACAGTGTTCTATTAAACACATACAAAAACCAGTCCCCATTAAACAGGAAAATGGTTTTCCCGTTTGAGCTAGTCGGCATTTTGTTGCTGGAGACCATAGTATAACAAATTACCTGTAACCAAACCCTGATATATCTCCCTCCCCCTTTTCCCGCCATCAACGAGCACAATTGTGAAGTAAATATTTAATGCCCCGCTGATTCACCAACCACAAAGAATTATGCATTCATTTAGCAATAACGTTTGGTTAGTGCAGATCTTAACTGGCAACTCTATTTAACAGTTCTCTAGATTTGATAGAAACGCGATAGATGTGTTTGCTATGCTGATTTTTTCCTCGTAGTTTGCCAAACTAGGCCAAGCCTTACAATTTGTGAATTTGCATTAAATTAAAACACAAACTTCAATGATTTATTTCAAATTTGAAGTAAATAATAAACTACAAGTTTGAAAGCAAATAAACTTGTAATGTTTGTTAGCTATCATGTTGCAGATTTCTTTCGTAGTACCAGACCAAATGAAGAACCAAACTGAAAATTGGTTGCAATTTTGTTAACAATTTTCAGTATTAATTGATTGATCGATCTAATAGGACCATAATCATTGCACTTTAGTGAGTAACCATGTGTGCTCCGATCTCTTTCTTACACAGGAAGGTCTCAGCTGCAGTGCGCGAACTTCGTAGCACCGGCGAGTGTCCCCGATGTCTTCTTCTTCTTCTTTGCGCTCGTTCTTTACAACCAATTTTAATCACTCTTTGTGATATGTTTGATCTTTGCCAAGAACGTGTATACGTTGCACATTGGTTTGGTAGACCCCTAAACGCATATGCTTCTACATGTTTAGGACACGTGCATCCGATTTCAGCCAAACCTCCTTAGTCACCTCTTACAACATGCATGGCAGGTAACAGTGGTTCTATTCTGTACACCCCAAATTTGGGCCCCGGTAACCACTCGGGCGGTCCCCGATGTGATTTTGAAGATGGTGAAGATATTTTTGTAGGAATTTTATTTTTAATCATTTCAATGAATTTTGCCCGGGTAGCGGCTTTGCAGCCTGCTCTTCTTAATTTTGAACTGTCAAGGGTTCTTTTACGTGCTCAAATTGAATACGGAACCTACGCTTTATTTTCTATCTCCGATAGGACTAGGAACTCTACCTCACATACACTGCGATCAGGGATCTCTGGAAAGATATCCAGATGGCTCTCTTTTGAAGCTCACACAGAGGTCCTTCTTTTCATCCGTCTGAAATATTGTCTATATATTCAACATTGTATCTTGTATAAACTTCAGTCTTTTGTAGCTCTTTCAGAGGTCCGTGTAGTTTTATGTCGAGTGTTGGTTGTTTCATTAGACCAGTGAGTTTGCCTCAGTATATCATATTCGAGGCAGTCTTGAGGTATGTGCTCTGCAGTCTAATGTGCCTGTACACATGTACAAATGGCTGAATTGAAAATCTTGAATTTTTGTATACATGGGCACTCGAGTGGTTACCGGGGCCCAAATTGGGGTATACAGAATAAAACCACTGTTACCTGCCACGCATGTCGTAAGAGGCAACTAAGGAGGTTAGGCGTCGGGCTAGCTACCCACACCGTAAAAAACACTAAATGGCTGCAGAACGAAGAGTGAACCGAGGAAACGCTGGCTGAAACCGGACACATCGCCGAAGGATAAGCACCAGAACTCCAAATGGTGCAAAAGATGTGACGTAAAACACACCAATGCTAAGCCTGCATGAATTAGATTTCAACCTGAATAGAATTTATGGGAAAATCTGGTACATCGGTCTGGGCGGTGATCGAGAGAGAGAGAGAGAGTATACATGGGGCTGAGGAGTCGATTGTGTCCTGCTCTAAGGCGTAGAGTGACAACTTGTTCCAATCTGCTCATATTATAGTAATCGACTTGTGTTGGTATTTGTGGCTTTCTGATTGATTTAATCATCCTTTTCTTTTGGTGGTAGGTAACTGACACATCCGTTTGCTCTCCTGCAGAACCTTCATTGGTCAGTTGGTCTGTTGTTTCATTTCCTGGTATTCTGCAGTGAGAAGATATCTACCGCAAGACGACTCTGCGCTGTTTGCACAGTTTACAGAGTAGGGTCTGTAGACCTGGCAATTTTCTGGACTGGAGTGTTTGGAGTTCTGATATTACATCACAATCAATAAGATAAGTGACTAAGTTATAATTTACCTCTTTGTCCAAAGCGCTGTCTCCTTGTACAAATGTTGCCACCGAAAGTGGAATCGCTAGTACGGATGCCAGAAGGTCCACAATGCATAAATTGATGATAAAAATATTGGCCATTGATGATCTCAGTTGTGGATTGATAAAAATGACGATGATTATGAAGAGATTACCATGAAAAGCAACAATAATTATCACCGACATTACCACTACTGCAAAAATATCCAAAGCCTGAAGAGAAAATGTATCGGGAGAGTAAAGTTCTGTAGTGGAGTTTGGCTGTAAAGAAGTATTGTGAAGATATTCTGGCAAAACAGTTGACATTGTTAGCGAGTTACGCCACTTTCTGGCTTGGAATTATGTCAGAACTGTGATCCTTATTGTTGATTTTTCAAGAGCTATAAATTGTTCTACAGGTGTAAGGGAAGACCAATCCTCATCGTAACGTGTTGCCACATAACATTTTCTGAAATACAGCAAAAATAGTACATATTACTTATAGTTCGTAGTTGGTTCTCTTCTACGTGGAAGTTGTAAAAACCATAATGTTTCTATCTAATCTTGTTTGATCTCACAGCCACTCGTGTGTTACCGGGGCCTCAAGGGAGCAAATAATAGTAACACTGTGACCTGCAACACGTGTGATACTAGGCAGCTGAGGTAGGAGCCTAGGGAAGCTACCCTAGTAAATAAAAAGCTCAGCAGTAATCGAATGTGTTAGTTTACTTGTAGGTGCATAAGTGGTACAACGTACAATCGCTCTTAGGTTCGGATCACATACAGATCACAAAGTGTGGTTAACACGTGGTCGATATGGAGAAGAAGGAAGAGAAAGTTAATACTTCTCTGGAAAAGGGGTAAAGAAAAATGGCCTCCGGGCTGCATGCGGCAAGCGTTGAGTTTTTATACGGTCAAGCAAGCTTGTTTTTTTATTACTAAAAGTGTCAACGACTAGCACTATACGACTTAAATAGATATGCTAGAAATTGAAGCCAGGGGTGTATATCGCTGGTTACAGGAAGGTGGGAGGAAGGAGTGGGGTTGCACCGAGAAGGATTATATAGGTTGAGGTTTGTAGAAATCGCTTCGCCTGACGCCGTATTTTGCCGGAGCTGTCAAAGAGAGCAAAGAACAACAACACTGTGATCTACAAAACATGTAAGAGGCGACTGAGGTAGGGGCAATAGGAAGCTACCCTAGTAAATAAAAAGCGTCGCAGAGATTGAATGTGCTGGCCTACTTGTTGGTGTATAACTGACACAATGTACAATCGCTATTAGGCTCAGATCACATACAGAGAACAAAGAGGGGTCGTTATAGAGCGTTCGAAGAAGAAGAAGAGTCCTCGCCTGTACAGTTTAGGAATATATTATATTTCCTTGGACATTAAATGATCGCAGACTTCACCGGTGATTTAAACCTGCGTCCTTATCACTGAAAGGCTGATGTTTGATTGATTGATAGGACCATCATCATTCCACTTCGGTGTGTAACCATATGTGCTCCAAATTCTTTCTTATTAATGAAGAGCTCAGTGGCAGTACATAAGCTACGTAACACCAGAGAGGGTCCCCGTGTAATTTATAAAATGGTAAAAAAAATTTGTAGGAATTTTATTTTTAAATATTTCTAATGAATTTTGCTTGGGCAGCGGCTTTCCAGCCTATATTCTCGATTGTGGGCTGCTAATGGTTCCTTTACGTTTTCAACTTAACGTTTTATCGTTCGTCTGCGATAGGACTATAAACTCGATCTTAGCTATATTAAAATCAGGGCTCTCTGGACAAATATCCAGATTGCTCCACGATGGAGCGAACTGAGTACTTTTTGGAAAGATAGACAAGCACCTAACCTCTATACCACAGAGCGATGTTTTTATTATGTTTAGTCACAATTAGTTTCAACAATTTTATATTTTCATCGAGACCTGCTTGTTGATGTGGAGATAGGGCTCTAGTACGGATAAACAAAAATAAGACTGGTCAGGTTCTCCTAGACCCAACTAGGACCACAATCTTCTCTAGAAATTCAAAGTTCTGAAGATGGGGGCAACCAGACAAGAGAAGATCCACAATAATCAGAATACCAAGCACAAGACAAGTGAATTAGGCCTGAAAAAGTGGTCTAAAGCTTTTAAAGGGTTAAATAATTGATTTAATTGCATCATGATTTACTCCATGCATATGGCTCGGTCCCTTTAATGACACGCCATCTGCCTAGAGTACTGCACACAGCACAAGCTCTCTACATCATGATTTACTCCAAGCTTATGGCTCGGTCCGTTTAATGACACTCCATCTGCCTAGAGTACTGCACAAAGTACAAGATCTCTACATCATGATTTACTCCATGCTTATGGCTCGGTCCCTTTAATGACACACCATCTGCCTAGAGTACTGCACAAGCTCTCTACATCATGATTTACTCCATGCTTATGGCTCGGTCCCTTTAATGACACACCATCTGCCTAGAGTACTGCACAGAGCACAAGCTCTCTACATCATGATTTACTCCATGCTTATGGCTTGGTCCCTTTAATGACACACCATCTGCCTAGAGTACTGCACACAGCACAAGCTCTCTACATCATGATTTACTCCATGCTTATGGCTCGGTCCCTTTAATGACACGCCATCTGCCTAGAGTACTGCACAGAGCACAAGCTCTCTACATCATGATTTACTCCATGCTTATGGCTCGGTCCGTTTAATGACACGCCATCTGCCTAGAGTACTGCACAAAGTACAAGATCTCTACATCATGATTTACTCCAAGCTTATGGCTCGGTCCGTTTAATGACACGCCATCTGCCTAGAGTACTGCACAATCTCTCTACATCATGATTTACTCCAAGCTTATGGCTCGGTACCTTTAATGGCACACCATCTGCCTAGAGTACTGCACACAGCACAATCTCTCTACATCATGATTTACTCCATGCATATGGCTCGGTCCGTTTAATGACACGCCATCTGCCTAGAGTACTGCACAAAGTACAAGCTCTCTACATCATGATTTACTCCAAGCTTATGGCTCGGTACCTTTAATGACACACCATCTGCCTAGAGTACTGCACACAGCACAAGCTCTCTGGCTCCTGCAACAATCTTAGGGTCACTGAAAAAAATGAGTTCGTGAATAGAACGACGCGATCCGGATTCGAATCCACGACCGTCGGAACGTAAAGCAAGGGCGTAACCACTTAGGAACAGAGACCCCCTGAAATAAACCAGTGTCTACAGCACGCTTTGGTCTCACTCTATCACCAACTTTCAGGCAGGTGATGTCCCAGACTCTCTGCCTCGAAAGGGTCCAACCTGTACTACGAGAGGCCCGTTGCAGTATTTATGAGAATATATCCCCATGCTGCGTCTGCGTCTGTAGCTAAAGCGGAAGTGAGCTCGATCACAACCAAGCGTACCTGGCTCAAACTCCCGGGGGACACAAGTTTGAGATTAGTTCTCTTGGATTTTTAATAATAAAATAGACCTAATCGTTCAGAAAGCAATGGAAAACTACTGAACGTATAAGGGGTGCGTAGAAAATCGACGACTCGTTTACTGTTGTTGATGGCTAAGTTATGTCAAGGATATGCATAGATTTCCATTTTTCATCCCGATGACTTTGAGGCCAAAAAAAAGAGAATTAGAAAAAACGAAACGAAAGAAGATCGTGAGCTTTGTTTCAATGTGGACGACAATATATTTCCAAACTGTGTGCAGAAGAGTAAAGGCTTGTCGGGTATTTCTAACAATGTCGTTAAATAAATATACAACCCGGTAAAGAAAGCACGCAAAGAGTTGACAATACTTACGCTGACCTACAGATTTATGTAACCTAAATTACATGATTGTATAGTATGGTTTTCTTGAGTTTTTCTTGTAACACATTAACAGACAATGTGTTTTATAATTAAGATTTGTCTTAGTCTGTTTGTGATGAAAGTTGACCATTAAAAATGGCGGCAGTTAAAGGTTTTAAAGATGATGGTCTAACTTCATTGCATCGAGTTTCTCCATATGGTTCGATCCCCCTTCACAGAAGTGAAACGCCCCTGTCGATTTCAATGAACAAAGCACGAACTCCGTAGCTTCTGTAATAATCTTAGTTATCGTCAAAAAATATACTATTGAACTGAACGTTGTGGTTCAGAATCAAACCCTCGATCTTCAGAACGTAGAGCAGACAAACTGACTACTTACCATTTAGTAAGAAAGATTTAGTGGGTCTATATAGTGAAGTTGTTAGTACGTCTTCATGGAGGTCTATATGGGGAGTCTGTGGCGTAGAGGCTAAGTACTCGTCTCTCGTGTCAAAAGTACCAGGTTAATTCCCTCGTAGAGTCATCTGGATATTTTTCCAGAGATCCTGATCTCAGTGTAGGGGAGATAAAGTTCCTAGTCATATCGGAGACGGACGATAAGTGTAGGTCCCGTGTTCAATTTGAGCACATAAAAGAACCATTAGCAGTTAAAGATTGAGAAGCGCAGGATTGAAAACCGTTGAATGGGACAAAATTCATTAGAAAAGATTAAAAATAAAAAGCTCCTAAAATATATCTTTACCATCTTCAAAATTACATTGGGGATCCTCGCCGGTGCTACAGAGTGCACTGCAACTGAGATTATCCTTCTTCTTCTTCTTCTTTGCGTTCGTTCTTTACGACCAATTTTAATCACTCTTTGTGATATGTTTGATCTTTGCCAAGAACGTGTATACGTTGCATATTGGTTTGGTAGGCCCCTAAACGCATAGATTTCTACAAGTTTAGGACACGTGCATCCGATTTCAGCCAAACCTGCTTAGTCGCATGTTACGACATGCGTGGCAGGTAACAGTGGTCCTATTCTTTACACCCCAAATTTGGGCCCCGGTAACCACTCGGGCAGAGATTATCCTGTGTAAGAAAGAGATCGGGGCACACATGATTACTCACCGAAGTGCAATGATAATGGTCAATCAATCAATCAATCAATCAATCAATCAATCAATCAATCAATCAATCAAGGAATCATGATGTTCTAAAAGTTGCAAGTTCGAAATCGGACCGAGTTGCATGTGTAATTTTTTTGCAGCTATGTAGTTTGTGCTTTGTTCAAGCCTCTCTGCAAAGAGGGATGCGATTTCTACCGAGAGAGACAAAACCATATGGGAAAGCCCGATGCAATGAAGTCAATCCTCCACCGTTACACCAACGTTTTCATCATCATCATCATCAGGTGCCGTGCTGGCTGGCGAAGGCGATCATGGTCTGCACAAATCTCTGTCTCTGATGTTTGCTTTCATCTCAGATGATGACGTTCTACCGTGCCACGAAGTCAGGCTATCCAAATGACTGCCTCTTTCTTATATTGATGATAAGCGTTCTCTAAGTCTTGACCTCATTCAATACCTCAACATTTGTCATTTTAGCAGTCAATGGGATTCTCATTATTCTTCTGTAAAACCACCTCTCTATGATCCTCAGAGATTTTTCAATTTGTGTGTGTATTGTCCACGACTCGCATCAGTAAGTCAGTATTGGTTCTATGTAGCACTGAATAACTCGCATTCTTATCTCAATTGACAATGATTTGTTGCATATAATGCTTATCATTTTCTGGAACGATGTTTTCGCTTGCTCTATTCTGCTCTTTATTTCTGATCTGCTTTTTTAGTAAAGAAAAAACAAATAGATTTGCTTCTAAACGCGTACAATCCAAAATGACCGTGTTTACTTAAACTAAATATAAACACATTAGAACTCAAACTTCAGAAAGAACCCAACTGCAGAACTCGATGTAAATAAATAACAATTTTATCCAGATTAGACAGCTAGCACATTTAACATTATAAACCAAATTACGAAAGTCATTTTTTTCGTCCCAGCCGTCCTGGCAAATCAGTTATTTAGACAGCTTTATCCGCATTCCAGTTTGGCCAAACCATGACTACAGATTCGATATATCCTTGTTTGGATTACTGTAACGATTACATCGAACAAGACATCGATTATTCTGTTTTAGTTTGCATTTTATGACTGACAGCAACGTGCCTGGTCGCAGAGCATTTGACAATTTAAAGTCCCTGGCCCAGCAGAAAGGAAATTGTAACACAAACAACTGACTGGATTATTCCATCAGGTGGGGGACTGTGTCACCGGAAACTGTAGTTCAGAAATCTCAACAATAAGAGGCACAGAAAGATCTAAACAAGTAACTCATAAATTAACAAAACACAACCGTCAACAAAATGTCAATTTATTCCTGTTGTTATAGAAATGTTATTTATGTTCTTATTGTTATCATCAACCAATAGCTTATCCTGAGCAGAACTTTGTCATCATAACAGTCCTTCGGAATTTCTCTCTCTCTCTCTCATATACCAGTTGACCTATCTGTGCATATATATATATATACATATATATATATATATGCATATGGCTGAGACGTAATAAGTCAGTTTTTTTCCTTTCTGCATGCATTACCTGTACTTTAAGTATTGTCCAATAGACAATATCAGGGCAAATATACCAAAATAATCACAGTGTGGTAAGAACACCAGACTGATTGACAGACTCATTCGAAACAAAATGAGACAATGTTGTGTGCTCTCACCTCTTCTTTTCAAAATATGTATCCACAGAATAGTGAAAGAGACACAGGGCGGAAAAGACCTTATCGACATAGAAAATGAACACTACGACCAAATCAACGAATTACTTTTCGCAGACGACCAAAATCCGATCTATGAAGATGAAAATTAGCTAAACATCACATGAATTCATTGCTAATAGCATGCAGAAAGTATAACATGAAAATCAACAAACAAAAGACGAGACCATGAAAATCAGCAGAACACCAAGCCAATTAAATATACAAATAGATAACACCAGAGTAAAGCAAGTTTCTGAATTCAAATATTTAGGCAGCATTTTCACAGAGGACGGAAAACTCGATAGAGAATTAGAAACAAGGTGTCAAAAAGCAAATGCAGTGACCTACCAGCTGGCACCACTACCGCAACACCCAAAGATCAAGATGGAAGTGAAAAGACAGATGATAAAAGTATTTTCCTACCAACACTTTGTTACCAGTGCCAAACTTGGTCTCTTACAGCAACACATCACAGAAAGCTTACCACGTGTGAAATGAAATGCTTGAGGAAGGCAGTGGGAGTCACCAGGAAAGACAGACTACGAAATGAGAACATCAGAAGCAGAGTGCGCATAACTTCATGCACCGAATACATTGAAAGACAACAAATGCAGTGGTTTGGACATTTAATGAGAATGAAATACAACCAACCACCAATAACAGCATAAAATAAAAAGAGATCGGGTACTAGAGCGAAGGGAAGACCAAGAAAAAGATGGATAGACAATATAAAAACAACACTAAATACACACGGATATAACACAATAAGGGCGACTCATCCAGCACTAGAACGCAAATTTAAGCTCCCACCCTTAAACTTAATGTCAAGAGTGGACAACCAACTCCATCTTCCACCTGGGGATAAACAATAAACAAAGTATTGTCCATCTAGTTTCCGATCTTTCTTCCTGGACATACGTCCTTAGATTCCCAATTTCCAATGTTTAGAAGAAACAGTTTCTTTGCAGTTTCTGATGTCCCTAACTCACAACCGTATGTCAAACATTGACATAAATGTGACTCGTCACAAATGTCCATGAATATTCACATTTCATCTCATTTTATGAGTATGTGACAATGCGTGAATTTTTCATAAATTGTTATTCCATCTTCCAATGTATTAAATGGCTGTAAACATAAGTTTTCTTCAACCATGCCAATAGACGCGTAAAATATATAGCACAAAGAAGGCAACTTCTAGATAGTATGATTGTTTGAATGGCAAAAATATTTTTGTAACGTCGGGGACAAGTGTAGTTCACATGCAAGTTTTCAAGTTATTTAATCAAATGGTTACAAAGATACACATTTTTATCTGTGAGCATGACAAGTTGAACGGACTATAGCTCCAACATAAATCGTAGGAATCTTAAAGAATGATTATAAGCACAAGTATGTGCAGGATTTTTTGCAACTCAGTCTTAATACTTAAGCAGCAATCTCAACTAATTATCTCCACATTTAACATATTTCAATAAACAAAAAGTAAATATTCAATATTTAGTACGAAATGGACATAACAATATTATTAATGAAGGACAATAGTTGATCTTTGTCTTGCCACCTTTTCTGTGCGTATTCGTTAGTGTCAGGAATCGATAATATTATTTGTGTAATCGCTTGTTGAATGTCTGCTTGGGATCGTAGAATTGCAGGTGTAGTTTGAGATTAGGAAAAGTGGGGAAGAGAAGGACAGGGTGGGGCAGAGAAGGACAGGGTGGGGCAGAGAAGGACAGGGTGGAAGAGAGAGAGAGAGAGAGGGATTGAGTGGCATAGAGAAGGGTAGAATGGGACATAGAAGGATAGATTTGGAAGAGAAGGATAGTGTGGGGGAGAGAAGGATAGATTGGGACAGAGAAGGATAGATTGGGACAGAGAAGGATAGATTGGGACAGAGAAGGATAGAGTGGGACAGAGAAGGATAGAGTGGGGGAGAGAAGGATAGAGTGGGGCAGAGAAATATAGAGTGGGAGAGAGAGGGATAGAGTGCCATAGAGAATGGTAGAATGGGACATAGAAGGATACAGTTTGACATAGAAGGGTTGGGTGAGACAGAGAGGGAAAAAGTGGGACAGAGGAAGATAGAGTGGGACATAGAAGAACAGAGTGGGACAGAGAATGATAGAGTGGGACAGAAAATGATAGAGTGGGACAAGGATGGACGAAATCCATAAAGTAAACGCCCATAGACTTGGAAAGAAGAAGAAAAACTGTTGCAGTCCTATACTTCACAGGGAGCGGAGAGGGATAATCATATAATCCCTCAGTGTGGTCTCAGAAAATGGAAACAAATCGTTGATAGAAAAATGATTATGCGCAATAACGTCCACGTCACATGAACATAAAAATGTTTATCCACAAGAACGCACTCAGTGTATAAAATTAAAATATTTACCCACATGAACGGCCTCAGTGTATAAAATTAAAATATTTACCCACAAGAACGCTCTCAGGACGTAAAATGAAAACATTTACCCACGAGAACGCCCTCCGGGTATAAAACTAAAACATTTACCTACGAGAACGCCCTCATGGTATAAAATTAACACATTTACCCACAAGAACGTCCTCCGGGTATAAAACTAAAACATTTACCCACAAGAACGTCCTCCGAGTATAAAATTAAAACATTTACCCACGAGAACGTCCTCCGAGTATAAAATTAAAACATTTACCTATAGAACGCCCTCAGTGTATAAAATTAACACATTTACCCACGAGAACGCCCTCCGGGTATAAAACTAAAACATTTACCCACGAGAACGCCCTCCGGGTATAAAACTAAAACATTTACCCACGAGAATGCCCTCAGTGTATAAAATTAACACATTTACACACGAGAACGCCCTCCGGGTATAAAACTAAAACATTTACACACGAGAACGCCCTCCGGGTATAAAACTAAAACATTTACACACGAGAACGCCCTCTGGCTATAAAATTAACCCATTTACCCACAAGAGCGTCCTCCGAGTATAAAATTAACACATTTACCCACAGAACGTCCTCCAGTATAAAATTAACACATTTACCCACAAGAACCTCCTCCGGGTTTGACAATAAAAATGTCTCGTAACCTAGATCTGTAGAGTATCAAATGCCTGTCACTTCATATTCAAGTCAAGTAGTACTGTCCCTTGCGGAACATCAGCTTTCATTACACTCGCCTGAAAAACTCTGTCTCCAAGTTCTCCCTCTTCCATCGTACATATTCCAAGGTTTCTTTGATGTCTAATTCTTCGTCTTGAGTTCCTGCCTCTACTCATGAACCATGCCTTCCATTACTTCATATTACTTTATATTTCTAAACCCAAATGAACGGTAGTGAGCCAATTCCTTTCTCACTGTATATGTCGGATGCGGAAAATGAACCGACACCTTCTTTTCTGTCAGACTCGATAAATGAATCAATTTACACATTGACTAATTTCCCCACCTTCAGAGTAATGGCATCGATTTTAGAGTTCTACAAGCTGACCTCTACTGGAACTATTCTCGTCAATCTTCAGACTCTGTTACTAAGGTTACAGCATATTATGCCACTCTGCCCAGAGTGTTCGTAGCCGTTTGGACTACGGTGAACTATCCTCTGTGTGCGTTCAATTCGCGGGATGAGCAGAAAAAGCCACAGGTTTCCCAGATTTACGGTGTTCGTGGCACCGAACCGAGGTGTTACGATGTCCATGGCACCGAGCCGAAAGCTAAAGTCAGTGCTTCTGGATCGGAAAACAGCAGTGTTATGATCGAACCGTATCCTAATGCAACCATGTGAAGTGTTTGATCGAAAACCCTGATTGAACTTAGAATATCAACGTAGATCATGTGCCTAAACTTGTTAGTAACAAGCCCCTTTCTTCTTTCCCTTTCTTCTTTACCTTTCTATATTCCCTTATTCCTTTATTCTTTCCTTTCTTTTCCCTTTCTTATTTCCCTTTCTTCTTTCCCTTTCTTCTTTCCCTTTCTTATTTCCCTTTCTTATTTCCTTTCTTATTTCCTTTCTTCTTTCCCTTTCTTCTTTCCCTTTCTTATTTCCCTTTCTTTTCCTCTTATTTCCTTTCTTCTTTCCCTTTCTTATTTTCCTTTCTTCTTTCCCTTTCTTATTTCCCTTTCTTATTTCCTTTCTTATTTCCTTTCTTTTTCCTTTCTTCTTTCCCTTTCTTATTTCCCTTTCTTCTTTCCCTCTTATTTCCCTTTCTTCTTTCCCTTTCTTATTTCCCTTTCTTCTTTTCCTTTCTTCTTTCCCTTTCTTATTTCCCTTTCTTATTTCCTTTCTTTTTCCTTTCTTCTTTCCCTTTCTTCTTTCCCTTTCTTATTTCCTTTCTTATTTCCCTTTCTTATTTCCTTTCTTCTTTCCTTTCTTCTTTCCCTTTCTTATTTCCCTTTCTTATTTCCCTTTCTTATTTCCCTTTCTTATTTCCCTTTCTTCTTTCCCTTTCTTATTTCCTTTCTTATTTCCCTTTCTTCTTTCCCTTTCTTCTTTCCTTTTCTTATTTGCCTTTCTTATTTCCCTTTCTTCTTTCCCTTTCTTTTTTCCTTTCTTATTTCCCTTTCTTATTTCCCTTTCTTCTTTCCCTTTCTTATTTCCCTTTCTTATTTCCTTTCTTATTTCCCTTTCTTCTTTCCCTTTCTTCTTTTCCTTTCTTCTTTCCCTTTCTTCTTTCCCTTTCTTATTTCCCTTTCTTATTTTCCTTTCTTCTTTCCCTTTCTTCTTTCCCTTTCTTATTTCCCTTTCTTCTTTCCCTCTTATTTCCCTTTCTTCTTTCCCTTTCTTATTTCCCTTTCTTCTTTCCCTTTCTTCTTTCCCTTTCTTATTTCCCTTTCTTTTTTCCCTTTCTTATTTCCCTTTCTTCTTTCCCTTTCTTCTTTCCTTTCTTATTTCCTTTCTTATTTCCCTTTCTTTTTCCCTTCTTCTTTTTCCTTTCTTCTTTCCCTTTCTTATTTCCCTTTCTTATTTCCCTTTCTTATTTCCCTTTCTTATTTCCTTTCTTATTTCCCTTTCTTATTTCCCTTTCTTCTTTTCCTTTCTTCTTTCCCTTTCTTATTTCCCTTTCTTCTTTCCTTTCTTCTTTCCTTTCTTATTTCCCTTTCTTCTTTTCCTTTCTTCTTTCCCTTTCTTATTTCCCTTTCTTCTTTCCCTCTTTTTTCCCCTTTCTTATTTCCCTTTCTTATTTCCCTTTCTTATTTCCCTCTTATTTCCCTTTCTTCTTTCCCTTTCTTATTTCCCTTTCTTATTTCCCTTTCTTTTTTCCCTTTCTTCTTTCCCTTTCTTATTTCCCTTTCTTATTTCCTTTCTTATTTCCCTTTCTTCTTTCCCTTTCTTCTTTCCCTTTCTTACTTCCCTTTCTTCTTTCCCTTTCTTCTTTCCCTTTCTTCTTTCCCTTTCTTATTTCCCTTTCTTATTTCCCTTTCTTATTTCCCATTCTTCTTTCCCTTTCTTATTTCCCTTTCTTTTTTCCCTTTCTTCTTTCCCTTTCTTCTTTCCCTTTCTTCTTTCCCTTTCTTATTTCCCTTTCTTATTTCCCTTTCTTCTTTCCCTTTCTTCTTTCCCTTTCTTCTTTCCCTTTCTTATTTCCCTTTCTTCTTTCCCTTTCTTCTTTCCCTTTCTTCTTTCCCTTTCTTCTTTCCCTTTCTTCTTTTCCTTTCTTCTTTCCCTTTCTTCTTTCCCTTTCTTCTTTCCCTTTCTTTTTTCCCTTTCTTCTTTCCCTTTCTTCTTTCCCTTTCTTCTTTCCCTTTCTTCTTTCCCTTTCTTCTTTCCCTTTCTTCTTTCCCTTTCTTATTTCCTTTCTTCTTTCCTTTCTTTTTCCCTTTCTTATTTCCCTTTCTTCTTTCCCTTTCTTCTTTCCTTTTCTTATTTGCCTTTCTTATTTCCCTTTCTTCTTTCCCTTTCTTATTTCCCTTTCTTATTTCCTTTCTTATTTCCCTTTCTTCTTTCCCTTTCTTATTTCCCTTTCTTATTTCCTTTCTTATTTCCCTTTCTTCTTTCCCTTTCTTCTTTCCCTTTCTTATTTCCCTTTCTTATTTCCCTTTCTTATTTCCCTTTCTTCTTTCCCTTTCTTCTTTCCCTTTCTTATTTCCCTTTCTTCTTTCCCTCTTATTTCCCTTTCTTCTTTCCCTTTCTTATTTCCCTTTCTTCTTTTCCTTTCTTCTTTCCCTTTCTTATTTCCCTTTCTTATTTCCCTTTCTTATTTCCCTTTCTTCTTTCCCTTTCTTCTTTCCCTTTCTTATTTCCTTTCTTATTTCCCTTTCTTATTTCCTTTCTTCTTTCCCTTTCTTCTTTCCCTTTCTTATTTCCTTTCTTATTTCCCTTTCTTATTTCCCTTTCTTATTTCCCTTTCTTCTTTCCCTTTCTTTTTTCCCTTTCTTATTTCCCTTTCTTCTTTCCCTTACTTCTTTCCTTTTCTTATTTGCCTTTCTTATTTCCCTTTCTTCTTTCCCTTTCTTATTTCCCTTTCTTATTTCCCTTTCTTATTTCCCTTTCTTCTTTCCCTTTCTTATTTCCCTTTCTTATTTCCTTTCTTTTTCCCTTTCTTCTTTCCCTTTCTTCTTTCCCTTTCTTCTTTCCCTTTCTTATTTCCCTTTCTTATTTCCCTTTCTTATTTCCCTTTCTTCTTTCCCTTTCTTCTTTCCCTTTCTTATTTCCCTTTCTTCTTTCCCTCTTATTTCCTTTCTTCTTTCCTTTCTTATTTCCTTTCTTCTTTCCCTTTCTTATTTCCCTTTCTTATTTCCCTTTCTTATTTCCCTTTCTTCTTTCCCTTTCTTCTTTCCCTTTCTTATTTCCCTTTCTTCTTTCCCTCTTATTTCCCTTTCTTCTTTCCCTTTCTTATTTCCCTTTCTTCTTTTCCTTTCTTCTTTCCCTTTCTTATTTCCCTTTCTTATTTCCCTTTCTTATTTCCTTTCTTCTTTCCTTTCTTCTTTCCTTTCTTATTTCCTTTCTTATTTCCCTTTCTTATTTCCTTTCTTCTTTCCTTTCTTCTTTCCCTTTCTTATTTCCCTTTCTTATTTCCCTTTCTTATTTCCCTTTCTTATTTCCCTTTCTTCTTTCCCTTTCTTATTTCCCTTTCTTATTTCCCTTTCTTCTTTCCCTTTCTTCTTTCCTTTTCTTATTTGCTTTTCTTATTTCCCTTTCTTCTTTCCCTTTCTTTTTTCCCTTTCTTATTTCCCTTTCTTATTTCCCTTTCTTCTTTCCCTTTCTTATTTCCTTTCTTATTTCCCTTTCTTATTTCCTTTCTTCTTTCCTTTCTTCTTTCCCTTTCTTCTTTCCCTTTCTTATTTCCCTTTCTTATTTCCCTTTCTTATTTCCCTTTCTTCTTTCCCTTTCTTCTTTCCCTTTCTTATTTCCCTTTCTTCTTTCCCTCTTATTTCCCTTTCTTCTTTCCCTTTCTTATTTCCCTTTCTTCTTTTCCTTTCTTCTTTCCCTTTCTTATTTCCCTTTCTTATTTCCCTTTCTTATTTCCCTTTCTTCTTTCCCTTTCTTCTTTCCCTTTCTTATTTCCTTTCTTATTTCCCTTTCTTATTTCCCTTTCTTCTTTCCCTTTCTTCTTTCCCTTTCTTATTTCCCTTTCTTATTTCCCTTTCTTATTTCCCTTTCTTATTTCCCTTTCTTCTTCACAAGTCTTCAACAAACTTCTTCCAGCTCTTCCTCTCTCCTGTCATCCCTTCCATTTCTTTCCATGTGTTATCTATCCGTTTACTATCAGTCTCCAGCTCTGTTCTCCTGGTATGTATAGGCCTTTCGATATTCCTCTTACCCTGTGGGTTCTAAAACATTGCCTGTCTTGCAATGCTTCCGGTCAGTCTTCTCAATGTGTGTCCTATCCATCGTCGGCGGCTCTTCCTGAGCTCTTTCTCCACTGGTATCTGCTTAGATCTTTCTCTGAGTTTCTCGTTCATAATCTTATCATACCATCTCAGTTCCTCTAACAACGATCTATATGGATATCCATTAATTTAGAAAGAGCCCAACCAGACCATATTTTTCTGCCAACATTATGCTATCAGTGCCAAATCTGGACGCTGACATCAAATGATAGAAGAAAACTAGTCACGACAGAGACGCAGTGTCTACGTAGAAGGCGTGGGTTATCAAGAAGAGACCTGTTTAGAAATGAAGACATCGGGGAAAAGTGGGTACACCATCGGTACTGAGCTTCATTAAGAAACAACAAATTTAGAAAGCCTGGCCAGCAATGGCGGAATGCGGGAGGGCCATTCAGAATCAGAACTGTTTGATTCTGAACAAGACATTGCTAGCTCATTTCCGGCATATTTGGTCGGGTATTTTCCGGTTTCGTTTGCCGAGCTACTGAGTTAGTGCTTGAGCAACGCTGTGAGCTATGAATGTTACATGGAATACTTTATGCTGTGTCAACCGTGCGTTTGTTGTGTGTTAGTGTGTATTCAGAAAATGGCGGACAGCGGTTATGACGAACAAGCTCAATCTGCCGTATGCAGTTATATTGCGGGTGCAGAAAGCTGGATTTTGTCATGATTGATGTTCCTTCGACAAGAATTGCAATTCAAGTGATGAACAGTTTTGTGTTGCTACATTAGCGACGGCCATATGCATTTATGCGGAGCAGGTTGCTTTTTGTGGTGGTAATCGGCTGTTTCATTCTGGAATTAGATCACACAGGAAACATTTCACAGTTGTTAGCATTTCGTGTGATTTTCATTGGCACAGAAACGGAGTAATTATGGGGTGACCCGTTGCAGTGAAGTTGGAACCGTACTTATGAACTTATGAACTATGAACAACAAATTAAATGGTTCGGCCATATAAGCAGATTACCAACAGACAGTGTGCCTTAAAGAGTAATGTTACTCCCATACAATGGATGCAAAGCAACAGGCCGGCCATGGAAAAGGTGGATCTCATAGATAACAGAGGCAACGAAAAACACTGTTTATAAAGCGCACACAAAAATCTGTTCTAGAAATCTCTTCTTATCCTGATGATGTGAGGCAAAACATGATTATATACAAGAAAACACTAAGCCTGTTTTGTCTCACAACGTCAGAATAAGACGAGATTTCTAGAACATGTTTTTGTATGCATTATTTTTCAATGCTTCTGTTATTTCTGAGGTCCACTTTTTGCGTGGACGACCTCTTGGTTTGTATCCATTGTATCAGATTAACACTGCTCTTTGACGTGCACTGTCTGTTGTAATCTGCTATATAGTCGAATAATTTAATATGTTATTTCTTGCTGAAGTTGAGTACCGATGTTGTACCCACCTTTTACCTGATGTCTTCATTTCTAAACTGGTCTCTTCTGGATATTCATAACATTCTGCGTAGACACTTCATTTCTGTCGTGACTAGTTCTCTTCTATCATTTGATGTCAACGTCCACATGTCTCATCCATCTCTAAAGTTAACTGCATATCATTTACAGGACTTTGCGAATAAACCCCTGCGTTCGAACGCTGTTTGTGATTTTTCTAGACATTATTACGTTCAGTAATTTCCATTGCTTTCTGAACGGATGGTGCCATCGTCCTTTGTAAAAATCCATGCGAAACAATTTGCAACCAAACTGTCCGCAGCGTGATTCGAACTCAGAACGTCGGGGTCAATAGATTGAGTCACTATCCCCTAAGCCACAGAAGCCACCCTGATCCATCTAGTGGTATAGAAATAGACATTAAACAAGTATTAACCCCTCCGCCCTTATAAGCTTATATACAGGCTCTCAGTATTTTGTAAGTTGACACAAAGCCAGTATACTGGCTAATTCAGTATACATTGCTACATATATGCATCTAGATACATATATAACGAGAGCATTGCACAAAACACGAACTCCGTAGCTCTAACAACAATCTTAGGGCTCTCATTAAAATTGCACATGTGTCTCGGTCCCGGGTTCGAACACAGAACCTTCAGTACGGCAGGCAAACAACTTAAGTACTTCCCCATTGAGACCCTCCCTCCCCTAGAAGTACAGTACACTAAAGTACTTCTATTTTATCATCATATAATTATATTGAAATTCGATAAGTTATATTTACATGCCCGCCGAAGCATTATTCAAGTAGACATCAAAAGTTGTTGAGAAACTCTTTAATCATGTTTCTTGCTGTGCGAAATCTTTGAAACGCTGCACGGAGATTTGAAGAAATAATTTTTATAGTGCACTTTTCAACAACTAATTATTATATATTTCTTTGCTTTGATTATAAAAAAAAACAAGCAATTTGTTTGTGTGTTTTTCCAACTGCTAAATTAATTTTTATTTATCTCATAGCCGGTCAAAAATTTGTGTCGGATCTGTTCCCGTCCTTGGGCCGTAGGTTGCTCTTCGCTAATATTGATAATATTTCAAACACACGAATGAAAGGATTAATTGATTGATTGATAGGACCATCATCATTGCACTTCAGTGAGAAACCATGTGTGCTCAGATCTTTTTCTTAGGCAGGAAGATCTCAGCGGCAGTGCACAAACTCCGTAGCATCGGTGATACTCACGATGTAATTTAGAAGATGGTGAAAATATTTGGTAGGAATTTTCTAGTTTAATTTGTAAAATGTTCTTTTTGCATGGGCAGCAGCTTTCCAGCCTGCTCTTCTCAATTTTGAACTGTCAATTGTTCTTTTACGTGTTCAACTTGAACACGAGACATACGTTTTATTTTTAGTCTCCGATAGGACTAGGAACTCAATCTCACCTACATTGGGATCGGGGATCTCTGGAGAAATATCTCGATGGCTCAGTGAGGATGCGAACAGAGTACATCTAGAACGAGAGGCGAGGACCTAACCTCTAAGCTACAGAGACCCCTTAACTCTTTCCACGCTTTAAGCCGCACACTGCGCCCGCGGAAGTCCATTGCACGCCATAAGCCGCACACTGCGCCATAGAGTTGCTTCCCTTATAAAAAGTCTTTCTTGTATTACTTCTACTGTTTTACTTATACTACTTTTCAACCTTGTTATTCTATTGGGTTGTCCAGTTTTCTTCAATTTAGTATATAATAATATATATATGTTTATTTATTGACGAGTAGTTGGGATCGTATTATTTTAAAAATTATTATTTTTACTTCCTTGAATTAACTGCTTAAAAATTGAGGAAATAACTGCGTGGAAAGAGGCGGAAGGACCATCACCTAAATATCGTTTCAATCACTATCTTTACAAGACTTTCAGGATGCCATCGCCAACATAGTTTATCAATCATTGCTCTAATATTGTGTTGGGGTTTTTCTTCTTCTTCTTCGAACGCTCCATATCGACCTCTTATTAAACCACCCTTTGTAATTTGTATGTGATCTGAGCCTAAGAGCGATTGTACATTGTGCCAGTTATGCGCCTACAAGTAGGCCAGCACATACGATTTCTGCGGCGCTTTTTATTTACTAGGGTAGCTTCCTAGGCCCCTACCTCAGTCGTCTCTAACATCATGCCTTGTAGATCGCAGTGTTACTATTCTTTGCTCCCCTTGTGAGCCTCGGCAACACACGGACGAAGCATAGCTCTAATATTGTGTTGTTGGTTTAAAAATTCAAATCCAACATTGTTATTGCGAAAACTTAATAATTGTTTCGTTCCCTAACACTTGAAATGAATTAAGTCGTTAACTTGCAAAGTCAATACCTGAGTAACGATTTTTCATCGTATGTATACACTTTTCCTTCTAATAGAGCCTGTGTACCTATGATTCTGCTGAAAGTGCTTTATTTTGTAATCAATGACAATCGTTAAGTCAGGGACTAATGGATGGGAACATTAAACCAAAAAAAGTTTATTTAAAATATTTGCTGTGTTCTGGGAATTAGTTACAAATTATTTTATCTTTGATGTTTGTTTGATTTCAGTTCTTTGATTGATTGATTGATTAGCTGATTGATTGGATAGGACTATCATCATTGCATTTCGGTGAGTAATCATGTGTGCTCCAATTTCTTTCTTACACGGGAAGATCTCAGCTTCAGTGCACAAACTCCGTAGCACTAGCGAGCGTCCCCGATGAAATTTTTTAAGATGGTAAAGAAATTTATGTAGGAATTTTTTTTTTAAAGTTTCTGAATTTTGGCCGGGCAGCGGCTTTCCAGCCTGCTCTTCTCGGTTGTGAACTGTCAAGGGTTCTTTTACGTGCTCAGATTGAACACGGGACACCTACGTTTTATCGTCTGTCTCCGATAAGACTAGGAACTAGATCTCACCTACACAGATCAGGGATCTCTGGGGAAATATCCAGATGGCTCCACATGGATCCGAACTTGGTACCTTTGGTATGAAAGAGGAGAATCTAACCTCTACACCACGTAGACGTCAGTTCTTTAAGCAAATAAAGAACACACAATGTGTGGAGGATAGAGAGAAGGACAAAGAGAAAGACGAGAATCTAACCTCTACACCACGTAGACGTCAGTTCTTTAAACAAATAAAGAACATACAATGTGTGGAGGATAGAGAGAAGGATAAAGAGAAAGACGAGAACCTAACCTTTACACCACGTAGACGTCAGTTCTTTAAGCAAATAAAGAACACACAATGTGTGGAGGATAGAGAGAAGGATAAAGAGAAAGAGGAGAACAAAATATATATGGAAAGGACTTGTGTCAGGATCTAGGTAGAGTTTGGATTTGTTTTATTGCATCTATGTTAGATTTTGTTAGTTATTCTTACATTTGCTGGGGAAAAAATGCTTCCATAGGTCTTTGACTTGTTTTATTGTATCTATGCTAGATTTCAGAGGAGGAAAGAAGAAAGGAAGAAAAGGAAGGAAGAAGAAAGAAATGAAGGAGGGAATAAGCGATGGAAGAAATGAAAGAAATGACGGAAGAAAGACATAAAGAAAAAGAAAGGAAAAAGAAAGAAAAAACGGAAGGAAGGAAGAAAGGAAGGAAGAAAAGAACAAATAAAGATAGAAAATACTGACTGGAAAGGGGGAGGAGGGGGTGGGAAGGAAAAAGAAAATCGGAAGGAAGGAAGGAAAGAAGGAAGGAATGAGGGAAGAAAGAAAGGAATGAAGGAAGGAATGAAAAAAGGGAAGAAAAGAAGAAAGGAGGAAGATAAGGAGGATGGAAGCAGGGAAGAAAGGCGGAAGAAAATGAGGAAGGAAGGATTTATGGAAGAAAGGAAGAAAGAAAGGAATGAAGGAAGAAAGAAAGGAAGGAGGGATGGGAAAATGAAGAAAGGAAGAAAAAAATGAGAAAGGAAGGAAGGAAGGATAGAAGGAAGAAAGAGGAAGGAAGAAAAAAGAACGGAAGGAAGAAAAGAAAGGTAGGAAGGACAGAAGAAAGAGAACTAAGCATAAGAAATAATTTAATACATTGGTAAAGTTTAACAGAAAGAACTAAAATTAATAAACTGCAAAGCAAAAGAATAATTTTAAAAAAACCAGAGAAAGACATCACGCAACCAAAAAAATGAAAGAAATTGCAGGTTTATCGTTTTCATTATCAAAGCAAAACATTTTTGTAGAACAAAAACTGGTGTATGTTGGTGATATTATGGCGTAATGGTCATTAATACTAAACATAACGATTGCATGAAATGTATATCAGTACAAGCAAACACACAATCTTCATAAAAACACAAGCAACCAGCAACATAAAATTGCAAAGAGTGCAGAGTCATCATTGCATAAAATAAATACTCGTTCCACGAGGAAGGTTGTTCATTGATTCAAATAGTTTCCATAACAGAAAGGTCAAGTGTCATTTCCTTTTTACGAATCAAAGGGAAGTAATCGATTGCATGACTACTATTAGGTTGCGTAACCTGAAAGAGAATGATCAAGGGAGAAGATGAGAGAGGAAGCATGTATAGGTGGATCACGAGCGGATATTATTTAAGATGGGAGACATAAAAGACACGCGCCAGTTTGTTTGGTTAGTTTTTTTAATCTTAACGTTTACAGGTTAATTGTCTGTTACGAAGGCTGGCTCTGTATTGCTCCTATGGGAAGAAGTTTTGACAAGGGGCGTATCCAAATAGGGAGGGGGTATCCAAACACAGGTATATAATTCTTGAGACTTATATCCAGGGGCGGCTCGTCATTGAGGATCGGCCCACCAATAATCGAAAGGGAGAATAACTTCCCGGAATAGACAAATAATAGTAGATACTCCAAGCACAATGATTTTCCGAAAATCTGTGTCTGGCCCCACCAAGAAAACTGATCACGAGCCGCCACTGCTTATATCTCTCATATATTAGTGTTGTGCGTTTATGCTTTAGTGCCGAAGAGGGTGGTTCCCAGTCACATTTTAAACGTGTAAAACCTGAGCGTCGTCATCTTTCGAATGAGAGCTGCTAGGAATTGTAAAAAATTTGTAGTTGCCTATTGGCTCTATGAAGGCACCCACCCTTTTGCCACGATCAAGTGAGCACACCACTTTGATTTGAGCCAAAGGGCAGAAGAACGGGGAAAATATTGCTCATTTAAACATATATATTTATTTTGGTGGGCATACCCTACGGAAGATACAGTCGAGTGTCACTAGACAAGCACTTGAGTGGAACCCGCAAAGAAAAAAGAGGACGTCTTAAACAGACATGGAGACGAAGTCTTCTTGAGGAACTGAAGCGAGTGCTCGACTATCCTGAGAGACCATAAAGAACACAGCCAGAGACCGAAAAGAATTGGGAACAACTGTTGATGCGCTATGCTCCTCGAGGAGCGGAGAGGAATAAGTAAGTATTGAAAAATCCGAAACAATACAGTCATTCCTTAGCTTCAAACCATTTGAAAAGACAAGAATGGATGTTTGGTGATAGCTGACAAAATCACGTCCATATTGATTTCATACACTCACTAGACGGAATCATTTCTTAAAAAGCTGCTGTCACCATGGTTACTTGTATCAAACAAATCTTATAAATTGTCGAACACAATTTGAAAGGAACAAAAATACAAGCAAAAATAAATCCCACGCAAAAATCAATTGCCTTGTAAGAATTTGAAATAATGTATTTTTAGTTTTTTAAACCTGCTTCAAAGAGAAAATATATGCTAAAAAATCTGGAAAATTTGATTTGATTTCACAGATTGAACAAAAATCTTATTTGAGCTGTACAATGTTTGCTGTCACCTGGTCGCTAATTGCATGCATGAGAATTGGTATTTAAGACGGAGCTTAAGTCTAAGAAAGTTCACGACCTGGTACAGTAATCAATAGTTATGTGGCATCATCATCAACATCAGGTGTCGTGCCGGCTGACGTAGACGATCATGGATCTCCATAAACATCTGTCTCTTGTGTTTGCTATTATCTCAGATGTTGACGCTCCTCCGTGCCATGAAGTCAGACTGTCCACAAATTTGCTATCTATGTCTTCCTCTGTCTATTCTCCCTCGATTTTACTGGTTGTCACAATGTGTTCTAAACCTCCGTGCCTCATTACATGCCCGAAACATGATCACTGCCTCTTTCTTACATTGATGATAAGCTTTCTCTGTGTCTTGACCTCATTCAACATCTCCACCTTAGTCATGTTAGAAGTTCATGAGATGCTCATTATTCTTGAGTAAAACCACATCTCTTCTTCTTCTTCTTCTTCTTCTTCTTCTTCTTTGCGTTCGTTCTTTACGAATAATTGTAATCACTCTTTGTGATAGGTTTGATCTTTGTCAAGAACGTGTATACGTTGCACATTGGTTTTGTAGGCCCTAAACGCATAGACTTCTACACGTTTAGGACATGTGCATCCGATTTCAGCCAAACCTCCTTAGCCGCCTCTTACGACATGCGTAGCAGGTAGCAATGGTTCTATTCTTTACACCCCAAATTTGGGCCCCGGTAACCACTCGGGTGGAACAAACATCTCTGTTACCCTCAGAGATTTTTCTATCTATTTGTTTATTGTGTGACATTAAGACAGTATGAACAACAATTGTAGTTGTTGATGAGTTGAGGTTAAATGAGACGATTAGATGATATGTAAGATGAAATGTAGATGTGGTGCTGATGTTTATGTGGATATGGTGGAGTTGTTGTTGTGGAGATTTGGTTGGATGAGAATGTTGGTGGTGTGGTTGTTAGTGTGGGATTTGGTTGGATGTGGAATTGGGTGTTTTAGTTGTGATTATTGTTGGACCATCATTGCACTTCGGAGAGTAGCCATGTGTGCTCCGATCTCTTTCTTATACATCACGATCCCAGGTACAGTGTACGAACTCCGTAGCACCCGCGAGGGTCTTCGATAAAATTTTGAAGATGGTAAAAATATATTTTGTTGGAATATTTTATTTTAAATCTTTTCTAATTAATTTTGCCCGGGTAGCGGCTTTCCAGCCTGCTCTTCTCGATTTTTGAAGTGCCAGTTTTCTTTTACGTGCTCAAACGGGAGCTCTTTTTATCGTCCGTCTTCGATAGGACTAGGAACTCGATTTCACCTAAATTGAGAACAGGGATCTCTGGAAAAATATCCTGATGGCTCCCGAGGGAGCGAACCTGGTACCTTTAGCACGAGAGACGAGCACCTAGCATTTACGCCACAGAGACCACTGACGATAGTGAGAATGCTGGTGGTGGTGATTGTGGTCGTTGGTGAGCCTGTTGTTGATGAAAATGTTGGTGGTGTGGATGTTCGTTGTAGTAAAGATGTTGATAGTGATGATAGTGAGGATGTTGGTGGTAGTAAAGATGTTGATAGTGATGATAGTGAGGATGTTGGTGATAATAGAAATGTTGGTGTGTGGATGTTCGTTGTGGGGATGTTTGTGATGTCTATCTATCTATTCTCTAATTCTGTTTGTCTTTCAGCGTCAGGTCGAAAAAGGAGACACATGGAGCGAACCTCTGCTCTATGCACCTTGTCTTTCTTTCTCTTCTCAATCCTGGTTTGTCTCACAGCTTCAGGAGTAAGAAGAGTTTCTAACACGGGCTTTGTGTGTGCTTCATAAATAGTGTCTTTCGTCGTCTCTGTTATCTCTGAGGTCCACCTTTTGCGTGGTCGACCTTTTGCTTTCGGAGATATAGGTGGTGTCGATATAGATGGGAAGGTTATAGATGATCTTGAGCCTAATGAAGATGCTGGTGGGGAGAGTGTTGGGGACTAACGTGATGGTAGTGAAATGTGTTTAATGAGCGTGTTGGTGGTGACGATGTTTGTGGTAAGATATGTGTGATATGTTTTAATAGTGAGGGCTAGGCGGTGTTTGTGGTGTACTAATGTGTATACAATATCGTTAAGTTATTCATCATCGTTATGTTATTCTCTTATATAATGAACTTAATTGAGTTGGGTCTTGGTCAGGTATGATTGATTAGTTTAGTTTAGTTGTCGGATCATCATCACTGCACATCGAAACAATTAGTTCATAAGTGCTTCGATATCCTCCTAAGTATGTATCTCGGTGTGTGGCGACTAACAACACCAGTTCTAGTTTAGTTTAGTTGTCTGATCATCATCACTGTACGTCGAATCAATTAGTCAATTAGTGCTTCGATCTGCTACTCAATGTCTCTCAAAGTGTGGCGACTAACGAGACCAGTTCTTTGTTGGTTTACTATTCTTCTTTGTTACCAGTATAGTGCTCTTGTCTAGCTACACCACATTTGACTTGGTATTCTTACAGTCTGGTTAGGGTTGCAGATTCACCTCTATTACTTGAATCATGTATACGTCATCTCTCCCTTAGGAATTTAGAATATCAGCCTGGTCCATTGCTCGCCGGCATTTTACTGCAGGCAAATCGGCAAGCCTATCTGTCCTAGCCCACAAATTTCCCCAGCGACTCCATCCATTGCCTCGGAGTCTGTTTCAACCTTCATGAGCATACTCATTGAGTCACTGAGAAAACATGCATGGATAAAACTCTGTGATTCAATCCATACCATCGCTTTAATTACTGCCTTGATTTCCATAGTGAGACTACTTGTATTCACGACAAAATCACTATGACTGAGCGAATGTATGACAGTAGACGATATCCCTACTCTCTTTTGAACGATATTTGATCGCTTCACTCGGAAAATGAACCCAGTACCTTTGTATCGAGACACAACCATCTTACATCTACACCACAGTGACCACTTAAGGCAGGACTGTCCAATGTGGAATCTGTGTGTTACATCACTGGTGCCATAATTTATTACTCCGGCTTTACTGTTAATCAGTATTTTTTATAAAGAAAAATGTGTTCCTAAATAACATTATGATTGTTGCAGAATCTTTTAAAGAGAGACTTAGAGATAAACTGAAAGACAAGAGAGATTTAGAGATGAGCTGAAAGACAAGAGAGACTTAGAGATGAGCTGAAAGACAAGAGAGACTTAGAGATGAGCTGAAAGACAGGAGAGACTTAGAGATGAGCTGAAAGACAAGAGAGACTTAGAGATGAGCTGAAAGACAAGAAAGACTTAGAGATGAGCTGAAAGACAGGAGAGACTTAGGGATGAGCTGAAAGACAAGAGAGACTTAGAGATGAGCTGAAAGACAAGAGAGACTTAGAGATGAGCTGAAAGACAAGAAAGACTTAGAGATGAGCTGAAAGACAGGAGAGACTTAGGGATGAGCTGAAAGACAAGAGAGACTTAGAGATGAGCTGAAAGACAAGAGAGACTTAGGATGAGCTGAAAGACAGGAGAGACTTAGGAGATGAGCTGAAAACAAAAGAGACTTAGAGATGAGCTGAAAGACAAGAGAGACTTAGGATGAGCTGAAAGACAGAAGACTTAGGATGAGCTGAAAGACAAGAGAGCTTATGATGAGCTGAAAGACAGAAGAGAGATGAACTGAAAGACAAGAGAGACTTGAGATGAGCTGAAAGACAGAGAGACTTGAGATGAACTGAAAGACAAGCGAGACTTAGGGATGAGCTGAAAGACAAGAGAGACTTAGAGATGAGCTGAAAGACAAGAAGACTTATTGATGATGAAAACAAGAGACTTAGAGATGAGCTGAACGACAAGAGAGACAAACTGAAACACAAAGTTGTCTCAGTGGAACGCTCCTTGGAATTACCGACTGTAGAAGGAAAAATGTCAGAGATATGTTGTAACTCGAATCTATGGGTAGGAAGTTTGACAAACCATATCCACCAAACAGGAAACGCATTTCAAAGGATACAATCTTTAACCTATGAGAAAATCCAATAGCTTCAGTCAAGAAAATTGCCATATCAACAGATCCCATTGTCTAAACTGTGCAAACAGCACAAAGCCGTCTTTCTGTGGATACCGTCTCACTGTGAAATACGAGGAAATGAGATAGCAGACCAATGGCAGAAGGAAGATGCTGCAAGAGAGGCAGCCGGATGTACCAGTTCAAAAATCGTGGCATATCCTTTAAAGAACGTAGCCATCAACCACAGTAAACGAATTGTTTATTTTCTAGGCACCACTTAACGTTCAGAAGTTTGCCACTGCTTTCTGAACGGTGAGGTTTATTTTTACCTTTCGTAAAAATACCGAAATGCTTCCAAACTGCCTGCCGCGGAGTTTGTACCAGGTACCCTTGGGCTGTGATCGAGGTCAGTACTGCTTAAGCTATAGACCTACCACTAAAATAAAAGGGTGACTACTTCAATCAGAAAACTACAATACTAAGAAAGTACGGCTACTATAATATGAGCAGATTAGAACTAGCTGTCATTCTGCGACTCAGGACAGGACACAATCGATTCCATAGTTACATGCATGCAAATTCCAGATTAGCAATTCTACCATGTGCACATATGGACAGGCACATCAGACTGTAAAGTACATACTTCAAGGATGACCCGAATATGATACACTGAGGCAAACTCACTGGAATAATGAAACAACATTGGAAATAAAACTACACAGACCCTGTGTAAGCTACAAAAGACAGTGAAGTTTATACTAGAGATAACGCTGAATATATAGACAATATTTCAAGCGAACGAAAGAAAGGAATGTGTGAAGAAAGAAAGAAAGGTATGAAAGAAGAAAAAGAAGAAGGATAGGAAGGAAGTAAGAATTAGGAAGAAAGAAGAAAGCTGAGAATGAAGGAAGGAAGGATGAAAGGGAGAATTAAAGGCAGGATGAAAGGAAGACAGGAAGGAGAGAAGGAAGATAGTAAGTAAGAAAGCAAGATAGAAAGAAGAGAAGAACGTTAAGAAGGAAGGAAGGAAAGGTAGGAAGAAAGGAATTAAGATAGGAATGAATGAAGAGAGGAAACTAGAAAGGAAAAAATAGAAAGTTATAAAGGAAAAACGTAAAGTAGGAAGAAAGAAAGAAAAAAACCAAAGAAGAAAGGAAAGGTAGAAAGAAAGAAAGAAAGAAATGTAGAAAAGAAGAAATGAAGGAAGAAAGGTAGGTAGAAAGAAAGAAAGGAAGAATATTAGAAAATTAGAAAACAAAGTAGAAATTGAGAAAGGAAGGTAGGAGAGAAGGAAAACAGGAAAGTAGGAAGGAAAATTAGAAAGTTGTAAATGAAAAAGGAAAGTAGGAAGAAAGAGGAAGAAGGGAAGGGATGAAAAAACAGGAAGCTTTGATGAACTAACAAACACAACATACATCCAGAGAACCAGACTAATTGTGTAGACATTGAATAACAGTGAACGAGAAGAAGAAGATTAACTCGTGGATCTAAGTTACAAGTACCCCTGAAGTCGGAATCAAGTATGCCTGAATATGGAGTAGTATTATAGATATAGGGAAAGACTGTGTTAAAACTATGTAGCAATGGCGAAACACGTAATAACAAAGTACTGTATTGTTACACAAAAAATACAAAAACAATAACAATACATAGGAACGTTTCGATCGAAAGGCCTTTATCAAGCAAACAATACAACAGGTGTGACGAATTTCAATTCTTTCACAGTACACTACATATCAACTACGACAGAAACATCCTTACGGTACTAAAATGTATGCCTGAATGAAGTGGAACACTGTTGATAAGTAAAGCAGTCAGATACACAATAAACAGTCAGGGGTGATATAGTAGGCGCCACGATAACACCTGAATTTATAGCAGGAGATGTAAAAATGTAGAAAATATTACTGATTTGCATAATCAAATAAATATAACTCATTTCCCTTTTTTCGCCCGTGTATTGCCGAGGTTGTCAAGGGGATCAAAGAATAGTAACACTGCGATCTACAAGACATGTTGTAAGAGACGATTGAGGTAGGGGCTTATGGAAGCTACTCTAGTAAATAAAAAGCGTCGCAAAAGTCGGATGTGCTGGTCTACTTGTATGCGCATAACTGTCACAACGTACAATCGTTCTTAAGCTCAGATTACATACAAATCACAAAGAATGGTTTAACAAGTGGTCGATATGGAGCATTCGAAGAAGTTCTACGACTCTAGTTGGAATAGAGAAAATAGTTCTATTACTCCAACTGTCTGTTATCGGGGATCGAAAGGGAGCAAAGAATAGTAACAATGCAACCTACAAGGCATGCTGTAAGAGGCAACTGAGCTAGGGGAATATCTTGCTCGCTCTCTCGCGCGATCACCGCCCAGACCAATGTACCGGACCTCCCATACATTCTATTCATGTGGAAATCTGATTCATGCAGCCTTAGCATTGGTGTGTTTTACGTCACATCTTCAGCACCATTTGGAGATCTGGTGCTTATCCTTCCTTTGATGTGTTCGGTTTCAGCCAGCGTTTACTCGGTTCGCTCTCCGTTCTGTAGCCATCTAGTGTTTTTACGGTGTGGGGTAGCTAGCCCCACTCCCAACCTCCTTAATCACCTCTTACGACATACGTGGCAGGTAACCGTGGTTCTATTCTTTACACCCCAATTTGGGCCCTGGCAGCCCTCGGCGTGCTAGGAGAATAAAGAAGCTACCTTAGTAAATAAAAAGCGTCACAGAAATCGGATGGCTAGCCGCATAACTGGTACAACGTACAATCGCTCAGATCACATACAAATCACGAAGAGTGGTCGATAATGATCGAAGAAGCGCCTTCCTGCCCAGCGTGTTCGTAGCGCGTTGGACTACGGGTGACTATCCCTCTGTGAGTGCGGGTTCAATTCCGCGGGCTGTAGAAAAGCCACAGGTTCCCCAGATGTACGGTGTTAAGGGCACCGAACCGAGAGCTGAAAGCTCAAGTGCTTCTGGATCGGAAAAAATAAATAAATAAATAAATGATCGAAGAAGAGGCGGAATTTCCGATTTAAAAAAAAATAAGATAAGTTATTTCAGTAGATTTGTTATTTTTAAGTTTGCGAACTTACACTAAACTTACCTTCACAAATATCTGATGAACACACAAAGTGTCTCTTTTAGCGTAGCAGCTGTTCTCACAGCCAGAGGCAGGAATCTGAGAACGTGTCACATGTGAATGAAAGCGATTCCAGGCGATTTGCAGTTAAGTGTCCACTCGTCACTTGTATCGTCGGCTGGGTATTTCTAGTAACCATGGCTACGCGAGATAGCGGTGCTTCAGAGAAAGTTTCTTGTAATCACACCGCATATCACCACGAGCGATATCAACTGTTTTATCTGTTGTTTATCAGATCACTCCCAGCTAAGGGTCTCTACTATATTTACTTTTTTAAATGTTTTTTATGTTTTGTGTTTATATCATCTGACAGATTGATTGTTTCGGTAGGGTCATCATTACTGCACTTCGGTCAGCAACCACCATATGTGCTCCGATCTCTTTCTCACACATGGATATCTCACCAGCAGTGCATGAACTCCGTAGCACCTGCAAGGGGTCCCTGATGTGATTTAGACGTTGGTGACAATTGTGTAGGAATTTTTATTATATATTTTTTCTAATGAATTTTGCTCGAGATTTCCCTCCTGCTCTTCTCTATTTTGAACTCTCAATGGTTCTTTTACCTGCTAAACTTTAACACGGGACCTACGTTTTATCGTCCGTCTCCGATAAGACTAGCAACTCAATCTCACCTACACTGAGATCAGGGATCTCTGGAAAAAAATAGATAAATGGATCCACGGGGGAGCGAACAGAGTACCTTTCGAACGAGAGGCACCGTTTCGACCAAATGGTCTTTATCAAGCAATAGATACAACAGAAGCAAAGAAATCCCTAATGGTCCTAAATAAAAAATATGTGACTAAAAATGAAAAACAAAATAAATGTGAAAAAACTAGATACAGAAAAAAATAAATAAAAAAATTTACCAAATAAGATATATATACATTTAACACATACACATATATTATGGAGCATGAGAAGAGACAGTGTCAAGAAACATAGGAATGTAGAGCGTTGAGTCCATGAGGTCACAAGGTACCATATAAAAATATAACACGATTTTCTAGAGCAAATCGACTTTGATCATCGGAGGAATATGAACGGATGGCTGTGACATGGGTATCGTGAGGTCCAAAATGGTCAGTTCCATTGAAATGAGTGAAGTGCTATTTGTCTTCAAATGTGCTGTCTTCAAATGTGCTATATGTCTTCAAATGTGCTATATGTCTTCAAAAGTGCCATATGTCTTCAAATGTGCTATATGTCTTCAAATGTGCTATATGTCTTCAAATGTGCTATATGTCTTCAAATGTGCTATATGTCTTCAAAAGTGCCATATGTCTTCAAATGTGATATATGTCTTCAAATGTGCTATGTCTTCAAATGTGCTATATGTCTTCAAATGTGCTATATGTCTTCAAATGTGCTATATGTCTTCAAAAGTGCCATATGTCTTCAAATGTGATATATGTCTTCAAATGTGATATATGTCTTCAAATGTGCTATATGTCTTCAGGTGTGCTATTTGTATTCAAATGTGCTGTCTTCAAATGTGCTATTTGTCTTCAAATGTGCTATTTGTCTTCAAATGTGCTATATGTCTTCAAATGTGCTATATGTCTTCAAATGTGTTATCATATGTCTTCAAATGGAGCTAAATCTTCAAGTGCTCTGTCTTTAAGTGTTCTATCTGACGACAGATGAAGTTAGATTTTTATTACACACGAGGAGATGGAGGATCGATGGGTGGGCTTGTCCAAATTTGTTTTGTTTGCAACACTAAATATGTGTGCGCCGACACAATTGTATATTGTTCCATATCTCTGCTAAAGCATGCAGATTTTTAATGTAGTTTATCTGTGCTCTCCTTTTATTTTCTCTCTCTTTCATTAAATTTATTCAACAACATCAGTTTCGCTTTTTGCAATTTTAATTGTATTTTGTCGACCTGCAATTCTGAAATATTTGTATTTTTATGCTGTTTTTCATAAACATTTTTCGTATTTTAAACTGCAGAAGTTTGTTTCATTTACCGCAATTTAATCCTATTGAAATTAATTCAGTTGATCTTTTGTAGTATTTGTACTGGTATTTCTTTTAATCGCAGGGGTTCTAAAAATTGTAGATAACTACTCAAAGATTTGATCGACTTGTGTGTTATGTGTATTTGTAGATTTAGCAAGTTCAGTGAAACGATTCTCATTTTATTATACCTTCTTCTTCTTTTTCCTTCCTTCTTCTTTCTCTACCACCTCTTCTTCCTCTTTTCTACTTCTTTTTCTTTCTTTTCTTTTTCCCAATTTCTTCTTTTTTGTTTTATTCTTCAATTTCTTTTTTCTGCTTCTTCTGTCTTTTCAAACTCGTCTACTTCCATTTCTTGTTGTTTGGATCTTAGATAGTTAGAGACATAGATAAATAGGGACATCGATCTTTAGGACATATAGTTAGAACATAGATAGTTAGAGATAGACTTAGACATGATGTTAGAGACATAGTAGTTAGAACATAGACTTTAGACATAGATATTAGACATAGATATTAGAGACATATATAGTTAGAGAATATAGTTAGAGACATAGATCTAGGACATAGATAGTTAGAGACATAGATATAGACATATTAGTTAGAGACATAGATAGTTAGAGCATAGATCTTTAGGACAGAATTGGGCATAGATAGTTGAGACATAGATAGTTAGAACATAGATAGTTTGGGCATAGATCGTTTAGGACATAGATAGTTAGAGACATAGATAAATAGGGACATATATAGTTGGGAGACATAGATAATTGGGACATAGATCGTTTAGGCATAGATCTTAGGACATAGATGTTAGGCAAGATCGTTAGGAATGATCTTGATATAATCTTTTGAATATTGTTGAGACATAGATCTGACATAGATCGTTAGGGATATAGATCGTTTGGGACATAGATCGTTTGGGACATAGATAGCTTGAGACATAGATATTTCGGAACATTGATCATGAGATATATATATATAGTTTGGGACATATACAGTTTGGGACATATATTGTTTGGGACATAGTTTTAGAGGTTTGTTCGTAACACAGAGGTTTGTGGTGAGAGAAGGGGAGGGATGTAATCATTGATGAGGGTTTAGGTATTGAAGGTTCGTCGTGGGTAAGGGAGTCAATCAGTTTGTGTTATATTCTGTTCAAACTTGCATTTCATTCAGGAGATACCTAGGATTTTGGTTAGCAACGGAGTTTGTGCTTAATGAAATACTCTCTGCAGGGGGCATGACATTTTTACTGAGATGGGCTGAAACATTTGGGGAAACCCTGAGCCGTGAATTCAATCATACGAATTTAAATAATTTTTACAGAATTATTTATGCATTATAGAAGAAAACTAGTCACGACAGAGATGACGTGTCTGTGCAGAATGTTGGGAGTATCAAGAAGAAAACTAGTCACGACAGAGATGAAGTCTCTACGCAGAATGCTGGGAGTATCAAGAAGAAAACTAGTCAAGACAGAGAATAAGTGTCTGCACAGAATGGCTGGAAAATCAAGAAGAGACCGGTTTAGAAATGAAGACATCAGGAAAAAGTGGGTACAACATCAGTACTGAACTTCATCAAGAAACAAAAAATTAAATAGTTCGGACACATAAGCAGATTACTAACAGACAATGCACCTCAAAGAGCAATGTTACTCCAATACAGTGGACACAAAGCAAACGGCCGTCCACGAAAAAGGAGGACCTCAGAGAAAACGGATATAGGGAAAGACACTATTTATGAAGCGCACACAGAAGTCTGTTATAGCAATCTCTTCTTATCCTGACGTTGTGAAACAAAACAGGATTGGATAAAAGAAAGAACTTAGTGTGATCGGGACTCAACAGTTTGGGATCCCCCGAAACTAAAACATTTTCAATTCATATTTTTAATGTTGCTGTTTTTAATGTTATTCAACTTGCATTTAAACAAAAAAATAATAATATTCGAAGCACTTGTACTTTAATTAAATTAATTTTTTTCTTTGTTTATTTCGACTTCAAATTGTGTCAACGAGCTGATGAGAAATACTGGCAGAATCGACTTAACTTGCCAGAAAGGACAATAGCTGCAGAAAACCTGTTCCGATATTGACTATTGACAGTCAGTAACTGCACACAGCAGTTGCAACTTTCTCTGAGTCTTGTTTACTGGATATCACGGTTCACTGACAAATTCTTGTCGTCAAAGATTATCTGCCAGATTATATATAATAAATCATTTTATTGATCACATTTTGGCCAAATTTCAGTTTGTGTTTTTTGATAGTTGGTTGAGTTTTTGCCAGCTAAAATAATTGTGTTCTCACGGTGGACAATATGCCTGGCCACTTTTGAAAGACTCACCGTAACAACGTTATAAAAATAATAATAATAATTAATAATAATAATAATAATCATACAAATAATTAATAATAATTTGTAGCATCGTACTCGTGAAATCGTTAACATTTAATTCAGAAGTAAATAATTCAAATATGCCCATTCGATTCGATACTGGAAAATGGTCAATTTACCCAGGTGTGAATACTTGACGCCGACTTTTCCAGCGTACGCATGAGACCACACGTTGAGTCGACTTTTAAACTTGCACGTAAAGTCCCACTGAGAGTCGACTTTTCAACTTGCGCATGAAGTCACACTGCGAGTCGACTTATCAATTTACGCATGAAGTCCCACTGAGAGTTGACTTTTCAACTTGCACATTAAGTCACACTGAGAGTTGACTTTTCAACTTGCACGTGAAGTCCCACTGGGAGTCGACTTTTCAACATACACATGAAAGGAATTTGTTATTGGTTACCGAACCGATGTCATTGCACTCCTGGAACCTCCATTGGTGCTCAGCCGCCTCCCTCCCGCCCCCGCCCACAAATATTAAAGAGTATGACTGCTGATGATGAGGAAAGGTATTCAATCTCCTACCTCTTGCATAATTGGGTCTAGAAAGTGAAGTGACAGGCACTGCATAATCTTAAGATCTGAAAAAGTACCATGGCATTATTAAACTGAAGAAAGAAAGAAAACGTGTACACACATTGAAGAAAGAGGAAAAAGTGTACACACATTGAAGAAAGAGGAAAAAGTGTACATACATTGAAGACAAAAGAAGTGTATACAGATAATACAAAGAAAAAGTGTACACATTAAAGAAAGAAAGAAAACGTGTACACACATTAAAGAAAGAGGAAAAAGTGTACACAAATTGAAGGAAAAGGAAAAGGAAAAGTGTACATACGTTGAAGAAAGAAGAAAAGTGTACATACTGAAGAGAAAGTGTACATACATTGAAGAAAGAAGAAAAGTGTACATACTGAAGAGAAAGTGTACATACATTGAAGACATAAGAAAAGTGTACACACTGAAGAGAAAGTGTACACACTGAAGAGAAAGTGTACACACACTGGAGAGAAAGTGTACACACTGAAGAGAAAGTGTACACACACTGAAGAGAAAGTGTACACACTGAAGAGAAAGTGTACACACTGAAGAGAAAGTGTACACACACTGAAGAGAAAGTGTACACACTGAAGAGAAAGTGTACACACACAATGAAGAGAAAGTGTACACACTGAAGAGAAAGTGTACACACTGAAGAGAAAGTGTACACACTGAAGAGAAAGTGTACACACACTGAAGAGAAAGTGTACACACTGAAGAGAAAGTGTACACACTAAAGAGAAAGTGTACACACTGAAGAGAAAGTGTACACACTAAAGAGAAAGTGTACACACTGAAGAGAAAGTGTACACACTAAAGAGAAAGTGTACACACTGAAGAGAAAGTGTACACACTAAAGAGAAAGTGTACACACTGAAGAGAAAGTGTACACACTGAAGAGAAAGTGTACACACATTGAAGACAGAAGAAAAGTGTACACACTGAAGAGAAAGTGTACACACTGAAGAGAAAGTGTACACACTAAAGAGAAAGTGTACACACTGAAGAGAAAGTCTACACACATTGAAGAGAAAGTGTACACACATTGAAGAGAAAGTGTACACACACTGGAGAGAAAGTGTACACACACACACTGAAGAGAAAGTGTACATACATTGAAGAGAAAGTGTACACACTGAAGAGAAAGTGTACACACATTGAAGAGAAAGTATACACACGCACTGAAGAGAAAGTGTACATACATTGAAGAGAAAGTGTACACACTGAAGAGAAAGTGTACACACTGAAGAGAAAGTGTACACACATTAAAGAAACTAAGATAGCGAACAGTTTTATCTAAGTTCTTTTTATTTTTATTGAGTGTTTCTGTGGTGAAGGGATCAAACCGTTTGCCTTTGATCATGAAAGTGGTTGGTTCGAACTATCAACTTCAGTAGAATAATAAAATATCAATGTCTCCGTAGGTAAATAAAAGAAACCATGAATATGACCATTGATGAAGTTGGTGAACTGGCTAGAGACAGAGTGAACTTCAGTAGAATAATAAAATATCAATGTCTCCGTAGGTAAATAAAAAGAAACCATGAATATGACCATCGATGAAGTTGGTGAACTGGCTAGAGACAGAGTGAACTTCAGTAGAATAATAAAATATCAATGTCTCCGTAGGTAAATAAAAGAAACCATGAATATGACCATTGATGAAGTTGGTGAACTGGCTAGAGACAGAGTGAACTTCAGTAGAATAATAAAATATCAATGTCTCCGTAGGTAAATAAAAGAAACCATGAATATGACCATTGATGAAGTTGGTGAACTGGCTAGAGACAGGGTGAACTTCAGTAGAATAATAAAATATCAATGTCTCCGTAGGTAAATAAAAGAAACCATGAATATGACCATTGATGAAGTTGGTGAACTGGCTAGAGACAGGGTGAACTTCAGTAGAATAATAAAACATCAATGTCTCCGTAGGTAAATAAAAGAAACCATGAATATGACCATCGATGAAGTTGGTGAACTGGCTAGAGACAGAGTGAACTTCAGTAGAATAATAAAACATCAATGTCTCCGTAGGTAAATAAAAGAAACCATGAATATGACCATTGATGAAGTTGGTGAACTGGCTAGAGACAGGGTGAACTTCAGTAGAATAATAAAATATCAATGTCTCCGTAGGTAAATAAAAGAAACCATGAATATGACCATCGATGAAGTTGGTGAACTGGCTAGAGACAGAGTGAACTTCAGTAGAATAATAAAACATCAATGTCTCCGTAGGTAAATAAAAGAAACCATGAATATGACCATTGATGAAGTTGGTGAACTGGCTAGAGACAGAGTGAACTTCAGTAGAATAATAAAATATCAATGTCTCCGTAGGTAAATAAAAGAAACCATGAATATGACCATCGATGAAGTTGGTGAACTGGCTAGAGACAGAGTGAACTTCAGTAGAATAATAAAATATCAATGTCTCCGTAGGTAAATAAAAGAAACCATGAATATGACCATCGATGAAGTTGGTGAACTGGCTAGAGACAGAGTGAACTTCAGTAGAATAATAAAATATCAATGTCTCCGTAGGTAAATAAAAGAAACCATGAATATGACCATCGATGAAGTTGGTGAACTGGCTAGAGACAGAGTGAACTTCAGTAGAATAATAAAATATCAATGTCTCCGTAGGTAAATAAAAAAAACCATGAATATGACCATTAATGAAGTTGGTGAACTGGCTAGAGACAGAGTGAACTTCAGTAGAATAATAAAACATCAATGTCTCCGTAGGTAAATAAAAGAAACCATGAATATGACCATCGATGAAGTTGGTGAACTGGCTAGAGACAGAGTGAACTTCAGTAGAATAATAAAATATCAATGTCTCCGTAGGTAAATAAAAGAAACCATGAATATGACCATCGATGAAGTTGGTGAACTGGCTAGAGACAGAGTGAACTTCAGTAGAATAATAAAATATCAATGTCTCCGTAGGTAAATAAAAGAAACCATGAATATGACCATCGATGAAGTTGGTGAACTGGCTAGAGACAGAGTGAACTTCAGTAGAATAATAAAACATCAATGCCTCCGTAGGTAAATAAAAGAAACCATGAATATGACCATCGATGAAGTTGGTCAACTGGCTAGAGACAGAGTGAACTTCAGTAGAATAATAAAACATCAATGTCTCCGTAGGTAAATAAAAAGAAACCATGAATATGACCATCGATGAAGTTGGTGAACTGGCTAGAGACAGAGTGAACTTCAGTAGAATAATAAAATATCAATGTCTCCGTAGGTAAATAAAAGAAACCATGAATATGACCATCGATGAAGTTGGTGAACTGGCTAGAGACAGAGTGAACTTCAGTAGAATAATAAAATATCAATGTCTCCGTAGGTAAATAAAAGAAACCATGAATATGACCATCGATGAAGTTGGTGAACTGGCTAGAGACAGAGTGAACTTCAGTAGAATAATAAAACATCAATGTCTCCGTAGGTAAATAAAAGAAACCATGAATATGACCATCGATGAAGTTGGTGAACTGGCTAGAGACAGAGTGAACTTCAGTAGAATAATAAAACATCAATGTCTCCGTAGGTAAATAAAAGAAACCATGAATATGACCATTGATGAAGTTGGTGAACTGGCTAGAGACAGAGTGAACTTCAGTAGAATAATAAAACATCAATGTCTCCGTAGGTAAATAAAAAGAAACCATGAATATGACCATCGATGAAGTTGGTGAACTGGCTAGAGACAGAGTGAACTTCAGTAGAATAATAAAACATCAATGTCTCCGTAGGTAAATAAAAGAAACCATGAATATGACCATCGATGAAGTTGGTGAACTGGCTAGAGACAGAGTGAACTTCAGTAGAATAATAAAACATCAATGTCTCCGTAGGTAAATAAAAGAAACCATGAATATGACCATCGATGAAGTTGGTGAACTGGCTAGAGACAGAGTGAACTTCAGTAGAATAATAAAACATCAATGCCTCCGTAGGTAAATAAAAGAAACCATGAATATGACCATTGATGAAGTTGGTGAACTGGCTAGAGACAGAGTGAACTTCAGTAGAATAATAAAATATCAATGTCTCCGTAGGTAAATAAAAGAAACCATGAATATGACCATCGATGAAGTTGGTGAACTGGCTAGAGACAGAGTGAACTTCAGTAGAATAATAAAATATCAATGTCTCCGTAGGTAAATAAAAGAAACCATGAATATGACCATTGATGAAGTTGGTGAACTGGCTAGAGACAGAGTGAACTTCAGTAGAATAATAAAATATCAATGTCTCCGTAGGTAAATAAAAGAAACCATGAATATGACCATCGATGAAGTTGGTGAACTGGCTAGAGACAGAGTGAACTTCAGTAGAATAATAAAATATCAATGTCTCCGTAGGTAAATAAAAGAAACCATGAATATGACCATCGATGAAGTTGGTGAACTGGCTAGAGACAGAGTGAACTTCAGTAGAATAATAAAACATCAATGTCTCCGTAGGTAAATAAAAGAAACCATGAATATGACCATTGATGAAGTTGGTGAACTGGCTAGAGACAGAGTGAACTTCAGTAGAATAATAAAATATCAATGTCTCCGTAGGTAAATAAAAGAAACCATGAATATGACCATTGATGAAGTTGGTGAACTGGCTAGAGACAGAGTGAACTTCAGTAGAATAATAAAACATCAATGTCTCCGTAGGTAAATAAAAGAAACCATGAATATGACCATCGATGAAGTGGGTGAACTGGCTAGAGACAGAGTGAACTTCAGTAGAATAATAAAACATCAATGTCTCCGTAGGTAAATAAAAGAAACCATGAATATGACCATCGATGAAGTGGGTGAACTGGCTAGAGACAGAGTGAACTTCAGTAGAATAATAAAATATCAATGTCTCCGTAGGTAAATAAAAGAAACCATGAATATGACCATCGATGAAGTGGGTGAACTGGCTAGAGACAGAGTGAATTTCAGATGTGCTGCAAAGATAGCAACGTCCTATAAAGGATACGCACCTTGATGATGAGGTAAATAAAGTCACGGACTAAAAGGGATAATGATCTCCAACCATTCGTGTGTTTTTTATGTCTAAATTGCTTCACTGTTCTAATTCTTTTTTGAGGCATCAGCTGCGCAAATAATCGAAACTCAGTGCGCAGAGCACGAGGCAGGCCAAGAACACGATGGATAGATAACATCTCAGAGTCCCTGCGAAAGCATGGACTGACAACGTCAAGCGCAACATACCTGGCACAAGATAGAAAACTAAATTCCCATAACGTTTCACGACAAATGTGGTTAAGATAAGATAAGCTACGGAAAATGTGGACGTCAGAAATAAACAACGAAAGCACTGTTTATGAAGCGCACACAAAAGCCCGTTCTAGAACTATCTTCTTATCCTGATGCTGTGAGACAAAACAGGATTAGAGTAAAGAAGAAAGTCAGTTTTCTTTGATTTTGAGTTACTTTCAGATAGGTATATTACTAAATTCTTCTTGAGTTACTTAGATAGGTATATTACTAAATTCTTCTTTGAGTTACTTTCTAGATAGGTATATTACTAAATTCTTCTTATATTACTAAATTCTTCTTGAGTTACTTCTAGATAGTATATTACTAAATTTTCTTGAGTTACTTAGATAGGTATATTACTAAATTCTTCTTTGAGTTACTTCTAGATAGGTATATTACTAAATCTGTCTTATATTACTAATAGTTATTAAACAATCTTCTTGAGTTACTTCTAGATAGGTATATTACTAAATTCTTCTTGAGTTACTTCAGATAGTATATTACTAAATTCTTCTTTGAGTTACTTCTAGATAGGTATATTACTAAATTCTTCTTTGAGTCACTTTCTAGATAGGTATATTACTAAATTCTTCTTGAGTCTACTTCTAGATAGGTATATTACTAAATTCTTCTTTGAGTTACTTTCTAGATAGGTATATTACTAAATTCTTCTTTGAGTTACTTCTAGATAGGTATATTACTAAATTCTTCTTTGAGTTACTTTCTAGATAGGTATATTACTAAATTCTTCTTTGAGTTACTTTCTAGATAGGTATATTACTAAATTCTTCTTTGAGTTACTTCTAGATAGGTATATTACTAAATTCTTCTTTGAGTTACTTTCTAGATAGGTATATTACTAAATTCTTCTTTGAGTTACTTCTAGATAGGTATTTCTTACTAAATTCTTCTTTGAGTTACTTCTAGATAGGTATATTACTAAATTCGTCTTATATTACTAAATTCGTCTTATATTACTAAATTCTTCTTATATTACTAAATTCTTCTTGATTACGGTTTTATAGCTAAGTGTTTTTACAGGATGGGGTAGCTAATCCACACCAAACCTTCCACTTTCGCCATATATGGCGTGTGGTAGGTAATAGTGGTTCTATTCTTAACCCGAAAATCGGCACGGGAAACCACAAGGGCGTCTGATTTGTATTATGCATCGTCTTTGTGTCTTTATCGAACAGGAGAGACGTGTAGACGCATTCACTGAGATTCTCATGACCTATGTTGCGATCAGATCTCATATCAGACATGTATGCACCTACCCTTCTACCAATTCCAAGTAGCTCTCCTTCGATCCCTACCAGCTTAGCTAGACATTAGTCTGTTACCAGGGCCACCACTTGGAGGTGGGTAGATCTGACCAGTGTCAGCTTACTGACCCTGGCACCACTTTATATCTTTACATTAATGCGCCTGCGACCTCTATTATCAAATTACTTTGGTAAATATAACATATCGGGTCTGAGAACGAGGACAGGTAAAAAATTAGATGATTAGAAAATATTAATAAAACTCTCAAACAATACGAGATGCTTAACAAATTTTTCCAGCACTCATTCTCGCACGTGTTTTGCAGGGGGTCTCAAGGGGAGCAAAGAATAGAAATAATGCAGCCTGCAATGGCATGCCATAAAAGAAGACTAAGGTGAAGATGATGATGATGATCGTCCATCAGGGTGATGATGACCACCATTTTTCATCCGGGGGGTAGGGCCTAGGTAAGCTACCCTGACAAATAAAAAGCGTCGCAGAAATTGGATGTGCTGACCTACTTGTAGACGTATAACTGGCACAACGTACAATCGCTCTTATGTCTTGTAGGTCGCAGTGGTACTATTCTGTGCTTCCCTTGTGGGCCCTGGCACCACACGGGCGTCACCGAAGTGTAATGATGATGATCCTATCAATCAATCAATAAATCAATCAATTATATATTAAAATATACACATATACGACCTTCCAATTATTTATCTCATCCTGATCCTGTGTCATGGCGGCTGGCGTAGGCGATCATGTATCTTCACAAACGTCGTCCTCAGTGCTGACTTTCAGCTCGGATGTTAACACTCGCTATTGCCATGAATCCAGACTGTCCATAATTTTCTCTTTTCATCTCGTTTTCCATTAATTGTACTAATTTTAAATTGTTTTCAACATGTTGGAATTCTTGAAATTAAACCACGTACTTTAAGCAGTTCATTACTTCTGCGGCCATATCTTTCATTGCAGCAGGAACAAAACAAAATATAACTTCAATCGCAACAGATTGATTGAACGACACAAATGAATGGCTTCGTATTCACAACAATTGAAGCGTGTTGGACGTGGATCGTCAGAATGTGAATCTTCAAAGACATGTCGTTTTTGACTTAGTTTATTTGAAATCAGAAAAGAAACTAAGGAAGATGTTTAAGTATTGTTTATATCAATCTTAGATCAAAGCGAACTAATCGTTGAAGTGCAGCCAAACGTGACCAGCAACCATCTTATTCTTATCAATAACTATTGTCTCTTTCTCTCTCTTTCTATAATACTCTTCTTATCAATCAATCAAGGGACATGCCTGCCGGCGAAGGCGATCATGTCTCTCCATAACTCTCTCTCTCTCTCTCTGCTTGGTGCATGTAATCAGTTCTGACGTCGATCTTGTGTCGAACATGATGTCAGGTCACCAACATCTTCTCCTCTGTCTTCCACGATCTCTCCTTCCCTGAATTTTACCTGTAGTCACCAAATGTTCTAAACCTTTACTTCACATTATATGCCCGAAGAACCTTGATTGTCAGATTCTTATTCTTTTGATAAGGTTTCTTTGTGTGTAGACCTGATTTAAAACCTCATCATTTGTTTTCTTCACTGTCCATGGAATTTTCAGCATTCTTCTGTAAAACCACATCTCTGTAGCTTCCAATAATCGTATTGATTGTTATTCTTGATATGCCTGTCTTTATTTCACTTTATTCACATAGTCAGAAGGTGACTTTATTGGCTAGTCTGTTTGTTTGAGTCGAAGATAGGGGTTCTTAAACTGACAAACACACTGATAGTTTTTTTCTTTTCTCCAATCCTGTTGTGCCACACAGCGTCAGGATAAAAAGAGATTTCTAGAACGAGCAATTTTGTACCCTTTATAAATAGTGTCTTTCGTCGCCTCTGTTATCTCTCTGGTCCATCTTTTGAGGGGCCAGTCTTTTGCTTTGTGTCCATTGTATCGGAGCAACAATGTTCTTTGAGGAGCACTGTCTGTTGGTAATTTGCTTACGTGGCAGAACCATTTAACCTGTTGTTTCTTGTAGTCCAGTACTGATGTTGTACCCACTTTTTTCCTCATGTCTTAATTTCTCAATCGGTCTCTTCTTGTTACCCCTATCATTCTGCGTAGACACTTCATCTCTATCGTGACTAGTTTTCTTCTATCATTTGTGGTCAGCGTCCATGTTTGGCACTGATAGCATAATGTGGGAGAAAGATTGTGTTGAACATTGCTATTTTTGTGTTCATGCTTAACTTGAACACGGGATCTACGTTTTATTGTCCGTCTCCGATATGACTAGGAACTCGATTTCATCTACACTGAAATCTGTGTAAAAATATCCCGATGGCTCCACGGGCAGCGAACCGAGTATCTTTGGAACGAGAGGCGATCACCTAACCTCTACACCTCTCAGACCTCTAATTAGGAATATAGACAAGAAACTACAGGTATGTGTAACAGCATTATCTATGCATTTATTAACAACTATAAACGGTATCTATATCTATCTATATCCTCTTTTTAACAAACTCGTTCAAACGCACAGTCATACAGTGGATCCCATCACACTGTAATATAAGCGGAAACGAAGAGGCAGACAAGCTAGCAAAGCAGGAGGGCGACTGCCGCAGACTGATTACGAAATTAACAAACTCGTTCAAACGTACAGTCATACAGTGGATCCCATCACACTGTAATATAAGCGGAAACGAAGAGGCAGACAAGCTAGCAAAGCAGGAGGGCGACTGCCGCAGACTGATTACGAAATTAACAAACTCGTTCAAACGTACAGTCATACAGTGGATCCATCACTGTAATATAAGCGGAAACGAAGAGGCAGACAAGCTAGCAAAGCAGGAGGGCGACTGCCGCAGACTGATTACGAAATTAACAAACTCGTTCAAACGTACAGTCATACAGTGATCCCATCACACTGTAATATAAGCGGAAACGAAGAGGCAGACAAGCTAGCAAAGCAGGAGGGCGACTGCCGCAGACTGATTACGAAATCAGCTACGAGGAGGCTAAAACAACTATCGGATGGTGATATAGAGACATAGCGCCAAGGATGGGTACTATGGTCTGTCCCGTAGCAAACAAGTTGTCATATTCCGTCTCCGTATCAGCCATAACAGACTCCGGTCCCACCTGTACAACAAATTTAAAATTGACACAACTAGCATGTGTCACTGCGAGCAGGCGGACATGACTGCAGAGCACCTACTGCAAGATTGCCCACTGCTAGCAAGCATGAGAAACGAAACCTGCCGGAAAATACCGAGCTAACCGAGAAGCTGTACGGAGGACGGAGTCTCTAGAAACAATAGCAGAATTTATGGGAAATCTGGTACATCAGTCTAAGCGGTGATCGCGAGAGAGATATCATCTTTGTGTCCTTTTGAGCACATACGTCTTCCACAATATATTTCCATTGTTGCCGTTCTGCCACCCTTCTACCAATTGTTTCCAAAGTCAGGCAACAATCGTTCAACTCTCTTTCTACATTTTCTCTTCATGCGTCCATGCTTTATTTTCCCATTAGCTGTCCATCGGAGAGCTGTACTAGTCAATGTCCCCACTGACATTTGTTATACATGATCAATTCCCCCCTCCATTTTAGTCTTTCATTGATGGTCTCCAATGATGCACAGTTTTTTCGTTTTAAAAGCTCGCCATTTGCTGTTGTACAGGGTGTTCAACTTAAAAGCAGCCCATGAATGGAGCTAATCTGGCATATATGTATGGAAATGAGAAGGTTCAGTTATGACGTAGTATAGGTCAAGGTTGTGTGATGGTGTGTAATTGTAGTGCAGGAAGGGCGATGAACAAATGTGACGTAGGACAAGCTAGTCAGAACCGGTTTAAATAGTAAATAGACGGAGATGCAATGCGTACCTGGCAAATTTCTATTTATCAATGGGGCTGCTTTTAAGTTGAACACCCTGTATTAGGGCTGAATATTATAAGGATTCTTCTGAAACATTTATTTAGAAATGTCTCCAGATTGTGTATCATGACTTTAGTCATTTGCTAGCACTCACTACTATATAATAATAATACTAATAATAATAATTTCTCTCGTACCGTTATACGTTACATAGGGCCTGCAAGTAATTTCTCCATACCACTTTATCCTGGGCAACCCGTTCAATCTCATCCATGAAACTGAGACCGATATTTCCTGCCTCTCTCAGCAAAGTTCGTTTCATAGTCTCCTTAGGTCGGCCTCTCTTTCTTGAACCCTTTGCATCACACTTCAATGCCTGCTTTGATATTCGTTGATCATTTCTCCTCAAGGTGTGTCCAACATATCTCCATCTTCTCTTTCTTATAACAGTTGTCACTAGTGGTTGACCAGACATGTCTCTGATTTCATCACTTCTCCTGAATTCGTTCCATTTTATATTCATTATTTTTCGCAGACATCTATTTTCAAATGCATTCACTTTGCTTTCTATACATTTAGTCATTTTTCCAACTCTCGCTGGCATATGTTAGGATTGATACAACATTTGAATTGAAAATTCGTAATTTAGTTTAATACTATATAACTTGCAGTTCCATATTTTATTTAGACTTTTAAAAGCTGATGTTGCTTTGCCAATTCGTATCATAATTTCTTTTTAACATTTCCTGTGCAATCAAAATTTTCTACCGAAATAGGTGAACTGCTCTGTTATTTTTATCATTTTAGATTCCAAGGTGATATCCGCGTTACTTGCCACAGGTGTAAATAGACCGCAACCAGAGATTGTTCCCAACCTAGAGGAAGAAATCACCATGCCCACACTAGAAGCTTCCTGCGAGCCATTCACACTGGAGGAGTTGAAATCTGCCATTAAAACATTGAGAAACAACAAAGCGGTTGGTGATGATAACATCTCTGGAGAAATGCTCAAAGCAGCAGATGATAACAACTTACAACATATACTCCAACTTATAAATGAAATCTGGCAAATGAATCCCACCACAACAGTGGAAAGATGGTATTATTTTCAAATTACCTAAAAAAAGAGATTTGTCTGATTGTAATAACTGGCGTGGGATCACCCTACTGTCAGTGCCAGGAAAACTTTTTGTAGCATGTTACTCGAGAGACTGAAAAGTCTATAGATGAAAGGCTAAGAGAAGAACAAGCAGGGTTTAGACCAAAACGAGCATGCATAGATCACATCTTCACACTAAGAGTAATCATTGAAGAGTTCGTAGAATTTCAATCGAATTTAATCATCAACTTTGTTGATTTTCAAAAAGCGTTTGACAGTATTCACCGTCCTACGCTTTGAAACTACTCAAAACTATGGTTTCCTACTAAATTCATCAACATCATAAAATCCTTCTACAGTGAATCGCGCTGCAGTGTAAGAACAGATTGCGGTAACTCTGACTGGTTCCCAGTGGAAACAGGAGTGAAACAAGGCTGCGTCTTATCGCCAATGCTCTTTGGAATAGCAATTGACTGGGTCATGCGAAAATGCACCAATAACGCAAATATGGACATCAAGTGGGTTGATAAAATTTTAGAAGACCTTGATTTTGCCGACGATATAGCCCTTTTGAGTTCATCACATCAAGATATTCAAATGAAAACAAACCTTCTCCAAAATATCTCAGGACAAATTGGTCTCCAAATAAACACCACAAAAACAAAAATTGTTGACCTTACCAGCAGTCCAGAAAATATTCAACTAAAAACTACACTCTTGAAAAAGTCAAAAGTTTTACATACCTAGGGAGTATGATGACATCTACGAGGGATACAGCGCCAGAAATTATACACAGAATCGCATTGGCATCAAGTGCTTTTAACAAATTGTCAAATATATGGAAGTCCAATTCACTCAGCAAGCACTTAAAATTAAAGATCTTTAACTCTTGTGTGATTCCAGTATTAACTTATGGATGCGAGAGTTGGAAAACAACAAAAGCTCTAGAAAGAAAATTAGATAACTTTGAGAATAAATGTCTTAGAAGAATATTGAACCTCAAATGGTCAGATTTCAGACCCAATACACAAATAAGACAAGAGACCAAGCAAGAAAATGTATCAAATTTTATAAGAAAGCGCCGCTGAACTACATCGGCCACACACTTAGAATGGATGAGAGAAGACTCCCTTACCAATCCCTCATATGGACACCAGAGGGAAAAGAAAACGAGGAAGACCAAGAGAGACTCTGCGTAGAACCATCACCAGAGAAGGCTCAACGATGGGCCTAGTAAACATTAAAGACCTAAAACAGACAGCAACGAACCGCGAGACATGGAGAGCTATGACCTCTGCCCTCCGCCCACAGGCCCAAGAGGAAAGACTAACTAACCTGTGCAATCAAAATTTTCTACCGAAATAGGTGAACTGCTCTGTTATTTTTATCATTTTAGATTCCAGTGTGATATCTGCATTACTTGCCATAGGTGTCTTCATTATATTTGTTTTTCATAGCTTATCTGCAGTCCAACTTTTGATGCTATAGATGACAAGTTGTCTGTTTTTCTTTGCATATCTTGGTTGTTTCTACTTAACAAGGCAATATCATCTGCAAAATCCAAATCTTCTAGTTGACTATTTTCTACTACAATCGATGCCAGTTTCGCCACTGCAACATTTTGGCATCACCCAGTCAATGGCCACCCCAAACAATAGCGGAGATAGAATACAGCCTTGCTTTACTCCGGTTTCAACCATAAACCAGTCGCTGTGTCCACCATCAGTGCGAACTGCACACTGTGAACCTGTATAATAGCCGAACCATTTAATTTGCTGTTTCTTGATGTTGTTGAGTATTTATAATGTATCCTCATTTTTTCGCATCTTCATGTCTAAACTGGTCTCTTCTTGAGACTTGATGCATTCTGCGTAGACACTTCATCTCTGTCCTGACTAGTTTTCTAATATCTTTTGATATCAGCGTCCAGGTTTGGTGCGGATAGCATGTTAGGAGAAAGATTAAAAGAGATAATCTTTTAATGTTTTTTTTAGTGTTCATGGTGGCAGGTTGGTTGTCTGCTTCTAATTGTTTTTTCTTTACACTTTGATATGAATTGACTATGAACGATAATTTATTGCTAACTGTAGGGCAGAGGTTAGTTGAATTTTTCCATTTTGCCTCGAGCTCTAGCTAGTGCATCAGCTCTCTCATTTCCGGTGATTTCAAAATTGGTAACTAGTAATGCCTCAGGATCGAAACAATATAGCTAACAGCAGCGTGATCTTGTTTCAATCAATCAATCAAGTGCCATGCCTGCCGGCGTAGGCGATCATGTCTCTCCACAACTCTCTTTGCTTGGTGCATGTAATCAGTTCTGACGTCGATATTTTGTCGAACCATGATGTCAGGCCATCCAACATCTTCTCCCTCTGTCTTCCACGATCTCTCCTTCCCTGAATTTTACCTGTAGTCACCAAATGTTCTAAACCTTCTCTTCGCATTATATGCCCGAAGAACCTTGATTGTCGGATTCTTATTCTTTTGATAAGGTTTCTTTGTGTGCAGGCCTGATTTAAAACCTCCACGTTTGTTTTCTTTGCTGTCCATGGAATTCTCAACATTCTTCTGTAAAACCACATCTCTGTGGCTTCCAATGATCGTATTGATTGTTTGTTCAGTGTCCATGATTCGCTGCCATACATAAGAATTGGTTCAATATAGCATTGGAGTACTCGTTTTCGCAGTGTCATTGGTAGTGAGTTCACGCATAGTGTGTTCTTCATTTCATAAAAGCTGCTTTCGTTTGAGCTATTCTACTCATAATCTCTGTTGTACATCTTCCATCTGGTGTTAAGAATGTTCCTAGATACTTGAATCGATGGACTTGTTTCAGTGTTGTGTTATTTATTTTGATCTTGTTTACGATCACATTATAGCAACTAGTTCGACATAAATATTCAACAGTTCGTTTGATTACATTCTTCCTGCCCCGCAGAACTTCCTGCGCAGTTGATTTTACATTTATAAACATGAGAAGAGATCGATATATGCCGATAAAATGTAAAGAGGGTTCCATGACAACACAAGTGTTAGAACCCCTAGCGTAAGGCCGGGAAGCTGCTAACTTCGCAATAATCAATTACCGTATACTCCCAAATTAGACTCCACGTGATTCCTTTATATTGCTCCATATTTGTATAATGCGACAAACAGGTAAACCCAATTTTATCATGACCGCTTATCAATGGTAATGATGGTAACAAGTGTCGCTATCATTGAAGGCTGGTCTATTTTTTCTTTTCTTATTTGTTTCATGTTTTTTTTTTTAAATAATGAAGTTAGACCGGGTTAACATGTCAACAGAAATTTGAATAACTTGAAGCATACATCGATCATCGATTATCATGGGAGTTCACAGTGGGAAAAGGAGGCAAATAGAGTATTTGTTCCCACTTCTGTTATATATAACTCGATGTTACTTTAGCATGCGGTCTAACCTGATCTACTGCGATCTAGCAAGTGCGGTGTGCAGTCTACCGTGAATCGGCTGTCTGACCACCATGACCCATGGAAGTAGAATTGATGGGTTTTTGGTTTGACGCAAAGCTCTAATAGATTGATTGATATTACCATCATCATCATACTTCGGTGAGTAACCATGTGTGCTCAGATCTCGGTATTACACAGGACGATCTTAGCTGCAGTACACGAACTCCGTAACACCGGCGAGGTCCCCATATAATTTTGAAGATGGTGAAAATATTTTGTAGGTACTTTTATTTGTAATCTTTTTCTAATCTTTTTCTAATCTTTTTCTAATGAATTTTGTCGACTTTCCAGCCTGCTTTTTTCGATTTTGAACTACCAAGGGTTCTTTTACTTGCTCAAATTGAACACAGGTCCTAAGTTTACTATCCATCTCCGATAGGATTAGGAACTCGATCTCACCTACACTGATATCATGGATCTCTGTAAACATATTCCGATGGCTCCACGAGGGAGCGAACCGGGTACCGTTGGCACGAGAGTAGGGCACCTAACCTCTACGATTCAGAGTCTGATTGTCGATAGTTTTATGTTCAATGTAATTCATTCATCGGGAATGTAAACAGGTGTGCACGGTGGTTCATTCATCGGGAATGGGAAACAGGTTCGGTGGTTCACGGGAACGCAAAGGAAAGGAAGGTTCGGTGGTTCATTCATCGGGAATGTGAAACAGGTTCGGTGGTTCAATCAAACGAATGGCTTGCATATCTTCTTCTTCTTTTCTCGAATCCTGTTTTGCCTCACAGCGTCAGGATAAGAAGAGATTTCTAGAACGGGGTTTTGTATGCGCTTCATAAGCAGTGTTTTTTCATCGACTCTGTTATCTCTGAGTTTCATCTTTTGCGTTGACAGTCTTTTTATTTGTATCCACTGTATCAGATTAACACTTTCTTTCTTTCTCGAATCATGTTTTGTCTCACAGTGTCAGGTCAAGAAGAGATTTCTAAAACGAGCCATTGTATGCGCTTCGTAGATAGTCTCTTTCGTCGCCTCTGTTATCTTTGAGGTCCATCTTTTGTGTGGCCGGCCTTTTGCTTTGCACCCATTGTATCGGAGCAGCATTGCTCTTTGAGGTGCACTGTCTGTTGGTAATCTGCTTACGAGGCCGAACCATTTAAGATTTAGTCTGATGTTCCATTGATGGACAGTCTTATCATTGGGAAACTGATGAATTAATTCCACTATGTATCAGGAGCAGCATTGCTCTTGAGGTGCCTTCTGTTGGTAATCTGCTTACGCGGCCGAACCATTTAATTTGTTGTTTCTTGATGAAGTCTAGTACTGATGTTCCAACCACTTCTCCCCTAATGTCTTCATTTCCAAACCGGTCTCTTCTTGATACTCCCAGCATTCTGCGTACACATTTCATCTCTGTCGCGGTTCGACTTTTTTCCTCTATCGTTTGATGTCAACGTTCAAGTTTGGCACTGATAAGAGAAAGATGATGTTAAGAGAAAGATTTTGTGTGTTTATGGTGACATGTTTGCAATTCAAAATTGACACCATTTGTCCTATGATTTTATTTACTGCATCTATGTTGGAACATATCACCATGAACACAAAAAGAGCAATGTTTAACACAATCTTTCTCCCCACATTATGTTACCAGTGCCAAACCTGGACCCTGACAACAAACGATAGAAGAAAACTAGTCACGACAGAGATGAATTGTCTACGCAGAATGCTGGGTGTAACAAGATGAGACCGGTTGAGAAATGAAGACATCAAGGAAAAAGTGGGTACAACATCAGTACTAGACTTCATCAAGAAACAAAAATTAAATGGTTCGGCCACGTAAGCAGATTACCATCAGACAGTGCACCTCAAAGAGCCATGCTGCTCCGATACAATGGATACAAAGCAAAAGGCCGGCCACACAAAAGATGGACCTCAGAGATAACAGAGGCGACGAAAGAGACTATCTACGAAGCGCATATAAGGGCCCGTTTTAGAAATCTCTTCTTGACCTGACACTGTGAGGCAAACAGGATTGGAGAAAAGAAAGAAAGATCTTGAATTTCGTTAGTTATTCTTCCATTTGCTGGGGAAAATGCTCTCTAGGTATTAAAGTCTTTGACTTGTTTTAATGGCCGTTTGTCGATGACATGCATATGGGAATCTGTTTACAACCATCGCAAGGTCAACCATCAGGAAAATGATGTGGATCTGGGAATAGCGGTAAACATACAGGTGTCTAAACGTCCGTTGTTATACGTTAAAATCGCCCATGTGTGTCCGGGGCCCTCAAATGGAGCACAGAATAGTAACACTACGACCTACAAGGCACGTCGTAAGAAACGACTGATGTAGTGCCTAGGGAAGCTTCCGTAGTAAAAAATCAAAGGCGTTGCAGAAATCGGATGTGCTGGCCTACTTGTAGGTTCATAATTGGCACAACCGCTCTTAAGCTTAGATCATATCAAAAAGAGTGGTTTAACGAGTGGTCGTTATGGAGAAAGCACTCTTGTCTCTAGCAAATTCTCCCATCTCCTCCAACGTCATGTTCAAGGTTTTTTGATGTGCTGCTGCCACCTTTGTCGTGGTCATCCCGTCTCATACTCCAGGAACCAAGCCTTCCATTACCGTTCTCTCCAAACTACTGTGACGTTTAGCGTGGCCAAAATATTTCATCTTCTGGGACATGTTATTTATGAGCCAATTCTCCTTGATATGCAGGTCTTGTAGAATTTTTTTTTTTCTTCTTGTCCTAGATATTCTAAGAACGTTTCTGTAACGCTTTGTTTCAAAAGCTTCAATTTTGTTCTTTAATGTTTGTGTTATGGTCCACGTGAATATGCATGTTCTCAGATGTCTTACTTTTGTTTCTTTGCTTTTATTGTGCCATCTCATCTTTGCTTTTCAACTCCCAATGTAGAACAGATCTTCAAGAAACTTCATCAGCCTTCCACTCTCTAGTCATTCTTTTCCATGTCTTGTCTATTGCTTTAATATCAGTTTCCAGGTATTTCTAGGACTTTCTCTACTCCTCTTTCCCTGCAAGTTCCAAAACAGTACCTGTCTTGCAATGCTTCTGGTCGGCCTTCTCAATGTGTATCCTATCCATCGTCTCTTTAGCTTTTTTCCCACTGGTACCTGCTTAGTTCTTTCTCTGAGTTCATTGTTCGTAATCTTATCATACTATCTCAGTCCCTCTATTCTATGTTAATATCCATTTATGAAGGTCTATAGTTTTCTGCTGTTGTCCTCCATGTTTCCGAGCAATAGAACAACACTGACTTAAAATTTGATTTAAAGTTTCTCAACTTTGTGTTAGTTTTGATCTCTTTGACTTACTCAATGCAATAAAGTTTCCCCTTGCTTTTTGTATTCTTATCTCGACACAATTGTTTGTTCCTCCTTCTGTGTCTATGTTGCTACCAAGTTATGTGTATAATTCTACATCTTGTAGAGCTGTTTTCTCCAGCATAATCTGGTTAACATTTACCGCATTTATTCCCATCACCTTAGTCTTGTCCCTGTGTATTTTCAAACCTAGTTGCTGAGATTTATTATTTAGAATATTCATTTTATGTTTAATCTGTGCGTGATTCTGGAACAGCAATGTTACTACATATATATTGATACCTAAAACCATAGAGAAACATTAAGATATACAAAATCAAGAGAAGAACACATATAGCTATTTCATCATTTATTGACAAAATTGTAAGAACAGAACAAGACTGTCCATGCACATCGACAACACATCTAAGATTCATTTTTTCCATTCACAATCAGTTACAAACATGTTCTTTTTCTTCTGTATTTATTCTAAGAACAACCACTTGTTGACAACCCTTTGTGATTTATATGTAGTTTATATGTAGTTAGTATGTAGTTTGTATATAGTTTGCGTCAGAAAGCGAATGCACAAACTTACTTACTTACTCCTTGTGGAACATAGGACCTCAACAGTTGTTTGCCACTTTTCCCGGGCTCTAGCTGTTTTCTTTATGGTCCCCCAGGATATTCAAGCACCTTTAGTTCCTCAAGAAAACTTCAGTCTCCGGGTCTGTTTAGGACGCCCCTTTTTCTTACGGGTTCCACTCGAATGTGTCTTCCGTAGGGTATGCCCGACATACCACTATTTTCTCCTTTTAACCTGGGTTCAGTTTTTCTTGTTCTATTCTTATCCACAGATCTGTATTTGCGACTCTGTCATACCTTCTCAGGCTGAGAATACGCCGGAGACATTACAAAGCGCTGAGGTTAATGGATTTCTGTACATGCGATGGAGTCGGTATTCAAGTAAGAGAATTCACAGCTCTGAACATACAAGCGCGATCAGTGTTGCAAGAATGATTGCAAAGCTTGGTGGATAATTATAGGACAGAGAAATTGCATCCAGTACCTCAGGCCAAGGAAGGTTTAGAACACATTTTAACAACCGGTAAAATCAAGGGGAGACAAGACAGAGAGAGAGAATTTTGGATAGCCTGACTTCATGGCACGGAAGAGTGTCACCATCTGAGATAATAGCAAACACCAGAGATCTGTGGAGATCCATGATCGCCTATGCCAGCCGGCACATGATGATGATGACCTCAGGCCACACATTTATACAGATGAGGTTGTTACTAAGGTTTAACTAATATAAAACCCCACTTTTAATACCACATCTAATAAAGTAATACCGGGAGTCGATAGCAAAGTCAATAACATGCTCCACTAGTAACCAAGTGCAGTGCTAATTCAGTGATTCCATGCCAACTTTGATCAAAATTTGTTTCTATATGCACAGTGAAAAGGTTGGACTACAGGTTTCCTGATCCTTTACCTGGCGATCTAAATTACAAGTATATCAGAAGTCGGAGAAAGGTTTGCCTGAATGGCGAGGGATGATGATAGGAAGGGAGCTATACAGTTCATTGAAGCCATTGGTGGTGTGAACTGATGTTATGATGGAGTAAAACAGAAGAAGAATATCTGACAACCACATCTGTCGATCTCATGCTGACATCACTCATTCAACTAGTTGTTACTTTGGTACTAACTGCTTACATAACACCATCAGTACAAACAAATACAACAATGATATTCTGATATGACCTAACATATTATCTAACATAACAAACATACAAGGGAGAGAGCAAGAAACGCGAGTGTGTTGCTGGAGTCCTCAAAGAGAGCAAAGAATAGTAACACTGCGACCTACAAGGCATGTCATAAAAGGAGAATAAGGTAGGGGCCTAGTAAATAAAAAGTAGCTGCTTGTAGCTGCATACCTGGTGTAGCGCACAGTCATTCTTAGGCTTAGATCACATACAAATCACACAGAGTGGTTAATAAGTGGTCGATATGGAGCGTTCAAAGAAGAAGAACTGTGATAAGTTTTTGAGATAGATAGTGGGTTAACACTCGGTCACTTGATATCCTGTGATATTGTGAAGTTTTAAGATGCCTGTAATGCCATCAATCCATCTATTTTTCATGGTCTGCCCCTTCATTTTGATGATTCCATTTTCAGATTGTACGTTCTTGCAACTGGTGTAGTCAGGGATTACTGGTGTAGATTTCAATAAACGGCAGACAAAAATAGACAAGGCCGACCGAAAGAAACCAAGTGAAAGAGAAATTGAGCTATGTGAACTGACATAGAACACCATGCGTAGAAATGTGTATCACTTGTGTGTGCTTTATGTGTCAGCTATGAGACGGAGAGTAATAGAAAATAAAATCAAGAGAAAATAACGAGACACATAAATAACTAAATATTAATAACTCTGCTTAGTTTTTGCACTCGGTTGAGAAGAATATCACCTTGCTTGATGCAATTCTGTAGAGAAAACAAATAACAAAGATTGTTTAACAACTTCAAACAATGCAATACATATACATCAAACAATCAATACATATACATCAAACAATGTATAAATTCAAACAATGATACATATACATCAAACAATGACATATACATCAAACAATTATATACATCAAACAATGCAATACATATACATCAAATGATGGAAGAAAATTAATCATGACAGAGAATGCTGGGAGTACTAAGAAGAGACCGGTTTGGAAATGAAGACATCATAAGAAAGAATGTACATCCGTACTCAACTTCATCAAGAAACAACAAATATTTTAATGGTCCGGCCACGTAAGTAGATAACCAACAGACAATGCGCACCGAAGAGCAATATTACTCTGATACAGTGGATATAAAACAAAAAGGCTGTACACACAAAAAGTGGACATTAGAGATAACAGAGGCGGTGAAAACCACTAGTTACGAAGCGCACACAAAAGCTTGTTCTAAAAATCTCTCATCCTGATGCTATGAGGCAAAACAAGATAAGAGAAAAGAAAGACAAATAACATCAAAATAATGTAATAAAATATACATCAAATAATGTAATACATATACATCAAATAATGTAATACATATACATCAAGAATAATATTGAATACGATATACATCAAATAATGTAATACATATACATACAAATAATGTAATACATATACATCAAATAATGTAATCATAACAAAATATAATACATCAAATAATGTAATAAAATATACATCAAATAATGTAATAAAATATACATCAAATAATGTAATAAAATATACATCAAATAATGTAATACATATACATCAAAAGAGTTACAACTGTCATAATTAAAACAAGAAAAGATAATACCACAACATATAGTGCTGTAGGGATGTGAAAAAAGATGCAGCAACACAGTAGTTAGTATATTTGATTCCTATACAGGTGATTCTTGTACGATACCCAGAGGGAGTGGTATTTTTTTTAAAACTTTTGCAAAGGGCTCTCAGATCAACCCAGCCTCAATTTGATCATCATCATCACCAGTTCTTGTCTCAAGAGAAGAATTCAAGAAGAAGAAAGGAGGATTGAGGACAGGAATGATATCTTACAACCACACAGAATGACTATTTTTTTCAGATCCAGAAGCACTTGAGCTTTCAGCTCTTCGGCTCAGTGCCATAGACATCGCAACCCTCTGGTTCGGTGCCACGAACACCGTAAATCTGGAGAACCTGTGGCTTTTCTGCAGCCCGCGGAATTGAGCCCGCACTCACAGGGAGCTTGTCACCCGTCGTCCAACGCGTTACAAACAGGCTGGGAAAACAGGCACAGAATGACTATAAGCAGTGCCACTCATCTAACACTGGATCACTAATTATATCTCCCTCGATGCTTGATGGCAGTAGTGGAAGTTAGTTAGAACAATCCCCAACACCACAGTTCGTCTGTATATTATTCATCTTCTTCTCCCAACTCCCCTTGAAGCATAAGGAATCAACAAATTTCATCGAACCAGATCTGTCTTGAAACTTGAGCAAGCCAGTTTAGTTCATTCCGCGCTTTTGCACCTGTCTCTCTGTCTACAGTCCATCTCCATGTCTCTCTAGGCCGTCCCCTACTTCACTTGTCTCCCGGATTCCAATTCGAAGCCCCATGTCTGGTCTTAAGCATTCTTAATGTATGTTCCAACCACTTCCATCTCCTACATTTATTTCCTCTTTGATATTGTTGACGCTTCTATGTCAGGTTATCTCAGCATTTGGTATTCTCTGGTCCCAGCGAATTCTTCTGAGACATCTTCCCTCAAAGTCGCTTATGTGACTGTCTGTCTTGGTACTTATTTTCCCATGTCTCTGATCCATACAGTAAACTGAGCGATATTTGATTTGTATATATTGATTTTAGTCTGTGTCCTGTAAGCTGATGATCTCCATATGTTGTCTAATGATCTGAATGTTGCAGCTACTATTGCAATTCTTGCATTGATTTTTCTCCTACATCTCCATCTATAGTTACACAGCTGCTTAAATATTTGAATTCTTCTACTTCTTTTATCTTTCCTCCTTCTACCTTGATCTCATCTGTGCTTTTGCATTTATTCTCATTAAAAACAAAAACTGTCGCTACGTACTGTAGTACCGCTTTTTAAGGCTTCAGGACGGTGTAGGGCATGTGGGACAAGAGCCTGAAGAATTTAATGGCTGCATGGCTAGTACAGTCGCAGAGAAGCTGTTCAGGTTTCAGGCTATGATTTTATTTTATCCCCATAACAGAAAAAAATCCTTGGCCTTACCGTGGATTCAACACGGGTCTCCATCATGGGCCATTCGCTTCTACCTTGTTTTTATTATTAGTAATTTTTAGACCATCTGATTTGTTCTGTATATTATTCCTCACACACCTAATACTGCCAGTTTTTACTGTCTGGCCTGTTAGTCTCCACAATGCCACCAACTGTGGTGTCAATCTTGCAATGGAGTCGACCACCAATTTTACCTTCCCTCGATGTTTGATGGCATTAGTGGAAGTCAGATAGAACTTGGGGGTGTGGGTTCCAAAGTGATTAAGTCATTTGCCTGACATACTGAAGGTTGTGGGTTCGAGGGCAGACTGAGACACATGTGCACTTTTTTCAGGAGATCCCTAGAATTGTTGCTGGAGCTACAGAGTTCATGCTCTCAGCAGATGGCATGCCATCTCTACCAACAGGGACGGAGCCATATGGGGAAAACAGGTGCAATGAAGTAAATCCTTCACCTTTAGACCCCTAGATTGCCCGTGTGGTGCCGGGGCTCACAGGGGAATCAAAGAATAGTACCACTGCAATCTACAAGGCATGTCATAAGAGACGACTGATGTAGGACCTAGGAAAGCTACCCTAGTAAATAAAAGCATCACAAAAATCGGATGTGCTGGGCTACTTTTAGGTACATAACTGGCACAACGTACAATCGCTCATGGGCTCAGATCACATACAAATCACACAGTGCGGTTAACAAGTGGTCGTAATGGAGCGTTCGAAGAAGAACACCCTTAGATAGAGCAACACACTTCTGTTCTGTATATTATTTATTACCCACCTGATACTGCCAGTTTTTACTGTCTGGTCTGTTAGTCTCTACAATGCCACCAACTTTATCAATCTTGCAATGGAGACGACCAGCAGCTATAAAACGAGCCAACTCCCTAGAAAAATGACAAGAAAGTTAACAGTCAACTATACAACTACATAGTTAAGTTACATACAAACTATTAGTAATACAAAAGAAATATGTGTATTTTGGGGGTCTCTGTGGCATAGAGGTTAGGTGCTCGACTCTCATTCCAAAGGCACTTGGTTCGCCTCCTCATGGAGCCATCAGGATATTTTCCAAAATCCTGATCTCAGTGTAGATGAGAACTAATTCCTAGTCCTATTGGAGATTGACAATAAAACATGTCCTGTGTTCATGTTGAGCTTGTAAAAGAACCCTTTGACAGTTCTAAATCGAGAAGAACATGCTGGAAAGCGGTTGCCCAGGTAAAATTCAAAACAAAGACTTGAAAAAAAATTCTTCAAAATATTTTCATCATCTTCCAAATTACATCAAGGTGCTATGGAGCATGTGGACTGTAGGTGAGATCTTCTTGTGTAAGAAAGAGATTGGAGCACACATGGTTACTCACCGAAGTGCACTGATAATGATGATCCTATCAATCAATCAAGTAACATATTTACTGATTTACCTACCCTAGTAATATTCTTATTGGGAAGGACATAAGACAATAGTGAATTTAATTATAGAAGACAGTAAAAATTAGATAAGCAAGACTCTACTTCACCCAAAAGTGATGACCCTTCATCTTCTTTCAACTTCTGTTATGTGTATTCCGGTATGGATCATATGCTTGGTAGTGCACATAAGGTTCCCACCGGCAGTTTGTTCTGATGGGTTGTTCCTGTTGATCAGATCTCCTTCTTGTCCAGAAGGGACCAAACAGTCATAGTTCGTCTCCAGACGGGTCACAGCAGAATGAGACACCACCTGTACAATAAATTCAAGATAGGCACCAACGACAGTGCCCTGTGGCTACGAGTATGACAACAGAGCATATCCTACAGACTACCCTCAGTAAGCGACCTGAGACTTGAGAAGAGTGTTCTATTCCACCTTGAGCCAGCAAACTGTATTAGGTGACAATATGAGTAGATGATCGGCCTTTCATTAGAGATTCTGAAATCCCAATCTAGTGAGACCACGAGAAAAGACCTCTTCTCATGCTGGAGACTGCGTTTAGGAATGTGCCTAGAGCGAATTTTATCTCAAGTTCATACGGCCAAGTCTTGAGACTCATGTTGATGAAGAGCCCATGGCACAACAATCACACATCTAACAGGTGATCATCATACAGACTACAAAGATGGTTTAACAAGTGGTGTTGATGTCCAACAAACAAAGAACAAGAAGTTTCTTCTTCAAACCTCCATAGATCCCTTGTTAAACCACTCTTTGTATCTGTATTGATCCAGAACCTAGTGATTGTAGTTTGTGCCAGCATGGCACCCACAGTGGCCAGACATCTAATTTCTGGGATGCTTTTTATTTACTAGGGTAAGCTTCCCTAGGCACTACCTCAGTCACCTCTTACGACATGCCTTGTAGATCGCAGTGTTACTATTCTTCGCTCCCCTTGTGAGCCCCGGCAAAACATGATTAAAGGTGAAAACAAACCAAACTTACTGATCGATAAATGATTCAGTGACTCCAAAAGATTTTGCCAAGTAACCAAGTGTAAGACTTCGGTAAGACTCCAAGAGTTGAGCATAAGCCATGATTCTCATCTCACGGATGTAATAAGAGTAGTGGGCCGACAGCAGACGATCATATTTCATCTGTTTCTCTACCTCGGCTGCAAAATGTAAAAATATTGACTAAACATACATGAATATGACAACAGATAGACCATCAGTGTACAAAAATGTGGCACATCCGGTTTATCATAACAAGGTGAGTCAGTTATATCAGGACTATCATCATAGTACTACAGACATGTCCATAGGTGCTCTGATCCTTGCTGCAACAAATCTAGCAGCATCCAGACGTGCCAGTTCTTCTTCTTCAAACGTTCCATAATCACCAGTTAATAACCACTCTTTGTTATTTGTATTTTTTTCTGATCCAGAAACACTTGAGCTTTCAGCTCTTCGGCTCGGAGCCATGGACATCATAACCCTTCAGTTCGGTGCCATGAACACTGTAAATCTGATGAACCTGTGGCTTTTCTGTCAGCCCGCGGAATTGAACCGCACTCACAAGGGGCTTGTCACCTGTCGTCCAGCGCGCTATGAACAAGCTGGGCAGGCGGCTTATGATTTGTATGGGATCTGAGCTCAAAAGCGAGTGTACATTGTGCCACTTATGTGCCTACAAGTAAGCTAGCACATCCAATTTCTGCGACACTTTTTATTTACTTGGGTAGCTTCTCTAGGCCTCTACCTCAGTCGCCTCGTACGACATGTCTTGTAGGTTGCAGTGTTACTATTCTTTGCTCTCCTTGCGGGCCACGACTAAACATGGGCCACATGCCAGTTCGAAGTTGCATGATCGATCTTTTTACATATTGGTATGTCGTTCTTTTCGGGCTCTACCAATATCGACACACATCTCTCTGAAACTGATCAGCGACTGGGATTCACAACCCTGAAACTACTCTGTTTGGAAAAACTCTATCAATGTGTTAAGAAGATGAGTTATTATTAAAGGCAAATATGATACACAAAGTAAAGTAGCTTTATAAAGACATGTTAAATTGGCATTGCCACCAAAATGCATTTATTATATTATACAAAGTGCAAAAAAACCTGTTTCAACCAAAAGGTCTTTATCAAGTGTTTTACAAAGTACAAAGACAGGTTAAATTTGTTTTGCAATCAAAAAGTTAGATTCACTAATCTCAGCTGATAGTAAATAAAATAAAAATTCTACTGCGACAATGGTGATCATGTTATGTGTGACTTTCAATCAATGATTTGGATGACCCAAAAGGCAAGTTAAAGAATGAGTGAAAGTCATTCACTGAGATTTTAAACATCCAGAGGCTTCCTTGAATCTAATGTACTGGACATGGGGGTGTTCCCGGCAATGAGAGAGCAGATAGACTTGTAGAAGATTAACAGCGTTGATCTTCGGAAATTTAAGATGATAAGGAAATGTCCTTTAATTATTTTACAGCCATTTCTTGAATGAAGATACTAAAATTGATATATCGCCAGTGTGTTGCAGGGGCTCACAGGGGAGCAAGAATAGTAACACTGCGACCTACAAGGCATGTTGTAAGAGGCGACTGAGGTAAATAAAAAGCATCGCAGAAATCAGATGTGCTGGCATACTTGTAGGCGCACAACTGGCACAGCGTACAATCGATCTTAGGCTCGGCTGACATACAAATCAAAAAGAGTGGTTTAACAGGTGTTTGATATAGAGCGTTCGAAGAAGAAATTGCTATATATCCAGCAATTTAATGAGCTTGGAATAACACGATGTACAAGGAGAACTGGATGCCGTAGGTAAGGGTAGAATGAGGAGTGTGTTTAACCAGCGAGCCACGAAAACCATCAGCATTCATGCCCTTTAACATCTGCTGGGGTAGACTGAGCCCCTATGGGTCCACCCAGCATGCTATGACGACAGTTCAATAACGATAAGATACAACCTACATTGCCTGACACAGGGAACATGAGTAAAAATCCTTCCCACAAAAATGAATACTGGTGATATGGAAAGCAAGCCTTCCTATAAAAATGAACAATGGTGATATGGAATGCAAGCCTTCCCACAAAACTGAACACTGATGATAAGGAAAGCAAGCCTTCCCATAAAAATGAACAATAGTGATAAGAAAAGCAAGCCTTCACACAAACAATGAACAATGGAGATAAGGAATGCAAGCGTTCACATAAAATTGAACACTAGTGATATGGGAAGCAATCCTTCACACAAAAATCAATCAGATAAGTCATATAGGCACCATGACTCGGCTTGAATTCATAGCAAACAAATGGACATAAAAAATGTAAGTATAAAAGAATGTGAATAAAATATTGATACCTAGTGCCAAGAAGAAGTCTGCATACTGGCAGTCGTACAAGGAAAAGAGAAACTTGCGAATGGTTGGCAATCCATGAAGTACTTCCAGGATTTCTGATCCCTTGACAACCTACAGGATAAAGCAGTAAAATCATGTCAAAGCTAACATGCATGATTTCGGTTTTAAAAAAAAATCTAAACACACAATGCTGGCATTTTATTCATTATTATTTTATTAGCAAAGAATAAAAACACTGCGACCTACAAGGCATATCATAAGAGGCAGGGGCCTAGGAAGTTACCCAGTAAAGCTTTTCTTTTCAACTCCCCATATTGACCACTTGTTAACCACTCGGTGTGATTTATATGTGATCTGAGCCTAAGAGCAATTGTACGTTGTGCCAGTTATGCACCTACAAGTAAGCCAGCACATCTGATTTCTTTGACGACATGCCTTGTAGGTCGCGGCGGTACTATTCTTTGCTTCCATTGCGGTCCAGGCACCACACAGATGTGCTGGCCTACTTGTAGGCACATAACTGGCACAAAATACTATCGCTATTAGGCTTAGATCACATATAAATCACACAAGAGTGGTTTAACAAGTGGTCAATATGGAGTGTTAGAAGAAGAATGTAGCAGTAACAATGATAAACACAGCACTTTCTGCAAATAAAAGCATTTTTTATTGTCTTCTATAATTGTTTTAATGATTCCAAAATTATGGGATGCCCTGTAGAATCAAACGAAGTTGAACTAACTATCATCAAGTAGCTTGTCCCTTCCGAACTTGGCTCCCATGACAGCAGTCCTGAAAAACTCTGTTCTTTGCAAGTTGGCCAGCGTCAGTAGCAGTCATTCTCAGATTGTCAACGACATCTTGCACCCATCGTCTTCTAGGTCTTCCTCTTGTTCTTCTTCCAGGCATCATTCCTTCCAAAATTATTTTCTCTAGGCACTCATGCCGCTTGATGTTCAGAAATATTTAATTGTCCTTGTTTTTATGTTTTGTAATAGCCAACTCTCTTTAATATCAAGCTGTTGCAGAACAGAAGTACTGCTCTAAGTACTCTTCTGTAATATTTGCATTCAAAGGCATTAATGATCTTCTCTGTCGCTTTGTCAATGTTCCATGTCTCACAACCATATGTTGCCAAGGGAAAAAACACAGGTCTTAAACACATGATTTTTGTTATGTCAGTTCCCTTCCATAGGTTAGTTAGTTCTTTTAGTTCTGGCAAAGCAATGCTCAGCTTTCTTTTAATTTCTTTTATAGAATTCCTGTCATTTGTCAGCAATGCCCCAAGGTATTCAAAGTTATTGACTTTCTATTTTGTGACCGTTAACACATATATTAGTCATCAGTTCTGTTTTATCAGTTGTAAATTTCTTTGTTTCACCCGAGTGATTACTGGGGCCCAAATTTTGGGTGTAAAGAATAGAACCACTGTTACCTGCCATGCATGTCGTAAGAGGCGACTTAGGAGATTTGGCTGAAATCGGATGCATGTGTCCGCTAGGGAATGCTAACCCAAAACAAATGCTTGTAGAAAACGGATGTACCAGGCCGTAAGGCGCATAACATGGTGCAATGACCCTCACAATGAGGAATGGGATAACGGATTCTACGGTCGCCAATCTGCCTCGGAGATTTAGCTACGCAGTAAGAATGTGAGACCTACCATCACAAGGGTGACCAAAACTTACTGCAGGAAGAGGTCGGCACAAACGGGAAGCAGAAATCATAGAAATTATATCCTACAGAACTGCTGCCTCCAGTAGGCAGACTTGAGAAGAAAGAGGTGGCCCACTGACACCTGCGTCCAAGACAAACTGTATGGCGTGGCTGATAATCTGAGGCAGATGCTGTCTTATTAGAGAATCCGAAATCCCAATCTAGTGAGAATGCAGAAAAAGAAGAAATATCTTCGTTGTCATTGTATTGAACTAACTACAGACATTTTAAATTACTTACCTTTTCTCGAAGTTCTGGTCTCTCAAGAGCAATCATACTACAGAACACAGTGTACGTCACAAACTGCTGGTAGTCCATGAGCTCGTATGAGGTGAATGTGGCAATAGTGTCCAAGAAAAGAGCAGCTGCTGATTTGAAGTCTCGGACTGACATGTTATACATACCTCTGTATACTTTTAGTCTGTTTCTGCGATCCCAATCTCCACCCTCGTCTATCAAACTACGAGAGTTATAAAAGCACAATTTATATTTTTGTTTTTTAAAAACTAAACATTACCAAATGTGGATGACTTTAAAAATATATGCTTAGAAAATGTAAACAAAGAAAATTACTCATTTAAAAGTCTTCAGTAGCATGATTTGATGGTTGTTACTGATTGATAGGGCTATCAGCATCACTGTTCGGTGAGTAACCATGTGTGCTCCTTTTTTCTTACACAGAAAGATCTCAGTGGCGGTGCACAATTCCATAGATCTGACGGGGGTCAGCTATGTAATTTTGGAGATGATAAAAATATTTTGTAGAAATTGTTTAATCTGTCTCACAAACTGTGTCCGGGCAGCTGCTTTGCAGTCATCCTAACTGATCTCTCTATATATACAGCACTTGAGTAGATCCTGTGAGGGAAACGGAAAAGGGAATGCGCTAAACATACCCGAAGACGGAGTCTTCTTGTAGAACTGAAAGATGCTGCAATATTCATAAAGAAAACGGTCAGAGACTGGGGAAAGTGGAGGATAACTTTTGAGGTTCTATGCTCCACAAGGAGCAAAGAGGAAGAAGTAAGTAAGAACATCATATTAAAAGTAGAATAAGCATATATTATATATATATATATATATATATATATATATATATATATATATATATATATATATATATATATATATATATATATATATATATATATATATATACATACATAATAAAAGGTAAAGGAACCCTTTTGTATACTATGAGGTATATTGAGAATATGGTGTTAAGCAGGTATTTTTCATGGACCATCTGTACATAATGGGTGATGTGAACAGCATCATGATAGCCACATTTACTTGCATGTGCTTCTCTGGTACCCAATTACGGCTTTGTCAACCTAAGAGCGGCAAGGCTGAAAAATATTCAACCTCAACTGTGGAATTGAACCCTGACTACATGCCTAGGAAGCGAGTGAACTGACCACTAATGAAATAAAAAATAATGAAAATCGCAGCATATCCATTATAGGACGTTGCCATCAAGCATAGTAAAAGAGTCTCCGATTTTCTAGGCACCACTTATACGTTCATTAGTTTGCCATTGTTTACCATCCGTAAAAATAGAAACAAAATTGATTCCACACTGCCCGCCACAGAGTTTGAACCAGGTACACTTGGGTTGTGAGCGAGCTCACGACTGCTTAAGCTACAGATGCCCACAACCACTAATACATATCTATAAATTTAGACCTTAATTTTTTAATTTTTTTTTTCGATCCAGAAGTACTTGAGCTGAAAGCTCTTTGGCTCGGTGTCATGGACATCGTAACCCTTCGGCTCGGTGCCACGAACACCGTAAATCTGGGGAACCTGTAGCTTTTCTGCCAGTCCGGAGTTGAACCTGCACTTACAGAGGACTAGTCACCCGTAGTCCAACGCACTACGAACACGCTGGGCACGCGAGCTAGACCTTAAATATGAACAGATATCAGTATTTTCCCATCTCATGTTGTATACATACCTCTGAGCCTTTTCCAAGTTCTTTGTGATCAGGTCATGATCATTGTAGAATAAACCAATTCTTATCAAGTGGAAGACTATGTCCAGACGATATCCAAGTGCTACAGTTTTCTCATAAGTTTTACGGAACTCTGTTAGAGCATTGGCCTAAGTAGAAAGTGGACATTATAATCAAAAATAATGAAGACAATAATATAAAGATTATAAAAGTGAGAAAATATTGTGGACTTTTCATGAAACTTAACGAACGCAAGGAAGAAGAAGTCACTATTTTCTTTGGGGTCTCTTGATGTGGAGGTAATGTGCTTGCATATAGATCCAAATAATACTTGGTTTGTTCCCTGAGTGGGTCAATTTGGGATATTTTTCCAAGAGTCCCTATCTCAGTAGGTGAGATCAAGTTCCTAGTCCTATCTGGCAAATTTTTTTTAGAGATCCCTATCAATGTCGGTGAGATCGAGTTCTTAGTCATATCTGCATATTTTTCAGATCCTTATCTCAATGTAGATGAGATTGAGTTCCTAGTCCTATCTGGGATATTTTTCTAGAGACCTCTATCTCAAAGTAGGTGAGATCAAGTTTCTAGTCCTATCTGGGAGACAGACAATAAATTTAAGAACAGTGTTCAAGTTGAGCATGTAAAAGAACCCTTAGTAATTTTTAAAAAACGATATGAGTAGGCTGCAAAGTCGCTGCTCGTGCAAAACTAATTATCAAATTTCCACAAACAACTTTGACCATCTTCAAAATTACATTGAGGACCCTTGCAGGCACCAGAGTTATGCACTGCTGCTGAGATCTTCCTGTGAATGAAAGCGATTGGAGAACACATTGTTATTCACCAAAATGCAATGATGATGACCCATTCAATCATTATTTTCTTTCAGTCTCCGAGTAATCACCATCCCCATGTGCCCCTCTAAAGTCGGAGAAGGCACCGATGTGTGGCAGGAGACACTAAGGAAAGCAGGCCTTAATGTAAAAATCAGAAAGAAGCGCATACAAGCGTCATGACTACGCTTGAATTCATACAAGCTAACGCAAGAATAATCATGTGTCAAATTGGTTGGCATGTGTAATCATGGATCTCTACAAACGTCGTCCTGTCAGAGTTGACATTTATTGTGCCATGAAGCAAGGCTGTTCAGATTTTCTCTCTCTGTCAGCCTCTCTATCATCCCCAGCTTCTTCTTTTTCTTTGCATTCGTCTTTACGACCAATTTTAATCACTCTTTGCGATATGTTTGATCTTTGCCAAGAATGTGTATACGTTGCACATTGGTTTGGTAGGCCCCTAAATGCATAGACTTCTGCACGGCGACAACATGGGGTAAAGATTAGATACAGGACAGACGGTAACCTATTCAATCTTCAGAGGTTAAAATCCTCCACCAAGGTAAAAGAATCAACTATCTCAAACCTGTTGTTTGCTGATGACTGTCCCCTCGCTACCAACTCTGAGGAAGAAATGCAGACTTACATGGACAAGTTCTCAATGGCCTGTGATAGGTTTGGCCTCACCATTAACACCAAAAAACAGAGGTCATGTTCCAGCCCGCCCCTAGAGAACAGTATTACGATCCAGTCATCAACATTAAACACCAGCGTCTCCAGTCAACGGACAACTTTGCTTATCTTGGCAGCCTCCTATCCAGATCGGCAAACATAGATTCTGAGGTCCACAATAGGATATCCAAAGCCAGTGCTGCGCTCGAAGGTTACGTGTCACTGTGTGGGAACGGAAGGGGATAAGCATAGTCACAAAGCTGAAAGTTTACCAGGCCATAGTGCTAACAACGCTGCTGTACGCAAGCGAGACATGGACAGTGTATAGCAGACACGCAAGAAAATTAAACCATTTCCACACAAGCTGTCTACGCAGAATACTAAAAATAAACTGGCAGGACAAAATTCCAGACAGCGAAGTCCTCACAAGAGCAAAGATCCCAAGCGTCAACACCCTGTTGCAGAAGGCCCAACTGAGATGGGTCGGTCACGTTGCTCGAATGCCTGATAAACGCATCCCAAAACAGTTGATGTATGGCGAGCTTGAAGGGGGCAGACGTTTAGCAGGTGGACAGAAAAACGCTTTAAAGACACTCTTAAAGTGTCTCTGAAATGCTTCGATATAGACAATACGTGCTGGGAATCCTTGCGCAAGATCGCCAAATGTGGCGCTGTAACAACAAAAGAGGAACCCGAATAGCTGAGAATCATCGTATTGTTGAGTCACAGAGAAAACGAGCAGCGCGAAAAGACAGAGCACACAACACGCACATGTCTAACCTTGATCATGTATGCCCCACCTGTGGTCGGGGATTCTGTTCTAGGATTGGACTCTACAGTCACCTCCGCACACACCAGAGAGGTGCAACAGTACACGTCTGAGATTGTCATCATCATCGCTTGCGATGGACGGCTATTAGACTTCTGCACGCTTAGGAGACATGCATCCGATTTCAGCCAAACCTCCTTAGTCGCCTCTTACAAAATGCGTGGCAGGTAACAGTGGTTCTATTCTTTACACCCCAAATTTGGTCTCCGGTAACCACTCGGGCGACAGGATCCCCAGCTAATTTTGCCTGCTGTCATCAGATGTTCTAAACCATTTTTTCTAGTGTCCAAAAACTGATGATCGTCTCTTTCTAATGTTGATAATAAGTTCTCTCTGTATGTCTTCAGCCAGATTCGAACCCACAACCTTTGACTTGCAAATATAGAAGTAGTATCCTAGGACTTTCATACAGCAGTGAGTGCTGAAATGTTACCCACAACATCATTCACAAGATTGAGACATTCCAAACAAATGATGTTACAGAAGAATCCTTCAAATTTTCTGGCCAAATATAATAGCAAATTAAACGCTTTTAATACAAACAAACTGTGCATTATTGGAGACCAACTTTAAAAGACAAAGATGGATTGGGCATGCATGTCATATGCCAGTAGGGACATTAGCTAAGACAGCTCGACAGAAGATGGGAAGAGAAGGCCTGTTCATCCAAGGAAACATGGAGAAGAACTGTGAAAAGAGAGTTGAAAGATTGTGGCCTGACGTAATAAACAATTTGCAGAAAGGTGGCAGAGTGGCAACAATGGAAATCTCTTGTGGAAGCATTATGTGTCAAACGTGACTTGAAGAGGATATAGATAGAGATTATCAACAGAAAGTGTGCCTCAAAGAGCAATGTTACTCAGATGCAGACATGTTATCATGAACACTAATAGAGCATTGTACAACAATCTTTCTCCCAACATTGTGCTATCAGTGCCAAACCTGGATGCTGACATCAAACAATAAAAGCAAACCAATCACAACAGAGATCAAGTGTCTATGTAGAATGCTGGGAGTATCAAGAAGAGACCGGCTTAGAAATGAAGACATCAAGAAAAAAAAAGTGGTACAATAGAAATGAAGACATCATGAAAAAAAAATTGGGTACAACATCAGTGCTAACTTCATCAAGTAACTTCAAATTAAATGGCTTGGCCATATAAGCAGATTACCAACAGACAGTGTGTCTCACAGAGCAATGATACTTCAATACAGTCAATTCAAAGCAAAAGGCCGCCACTCAAAAGATGGACCTCAGTGATAACTGAGGTGATGAAAAACACTGTCTACAAAGCATATACAAAAACCTGTTCTAGAAATCTCTTATCCTAGAGAAAAGAAGAAGATAGATATGTCGACACACATCTTTCTCTTACCTTGTCGCCAATATGACACAGATATTCTGCCTTAGCAAGCATACTATCCCTTATCTCAGTCTCCCCTAGATTCTTTTCTGCATCAGCAATGGCTTCATCCAACTGCTTCAATTTGTCCACGTTAGCTGCCTTCATTGTGGAGAGTAATGTTTCATCCTTAGTCCATCCCAGTTCTTGAACAACTTCCTCATAAAATGGTGCCATATCTAGTGACAATATTGCATTTTTATAAGTCACAAATTTTACAAACATTTTGGGATTAATATTTTGTAATAACTGCTTTTTCTATGGTATGAATAAAAATGGGGACCTCGTGTGGCTTAATCAGTAGTGAGCTCGATCACAAACAATAGTAACTGGTTCAAACGCTGCTGTGGAAGTGGAAACAAATTTGTTCGTGATTTTTCCTAATTGTAAAAATAGACCTTCACCGCTCGAAAGCAATGACAAACTACTGAACGTATATGTGGTGCCTAGAAAATCCATGACTCGTTTACTGTGGTTGATGGCTATGTCCTTTAAAAGATATGCTACAATTTTCATTGCAATAACAAATAAGAGGGACGGTTTAGCGTAAAAGTTCACCTGGGGCATCGACTCAGACACAAGGTTGTTGGTTCAATCTCCCACTCGAGGAAAGGAAGTGTCTCACCGACCTCCTGCACACTAGGGCCTAGAAATGTGAAATGACTTTATAAAACTGAAAAGGCTACATGGAAATTTCAATTTCTTCAAAAGACTAGTTTAAAAAAAGTTTAGAATAGTTTCATATCCGTGGTTGGCATGAATCAGCTGCGGCAACCTTCCTAGGCCTACAATCAGATCTGATATCACGATACAGTATGACTCCAGACGTGGTACTTTTTAAGGTAGGATTTTTTATTTGTAAAATCTTCTTGTAAGAGATCGGAGCACATATGGTTATTCACCGAAGTGCAACGATGATGATGGTCCCTATCCAAACTACCACCAGTCTGAATCGTAATAATCATTTCAACATGTTACATTGCACACACAAAACAGTAATTTGAATATTATACACCACTATGGATATTATAAAAATGCCCATGAAATACTGAGTATTTTGTTAGCATAAAAAACGTTTGTTATGGACGAAATGATTAGGACTTAGTCTTACTGTTTGTCTTGATTTCATCAAGAAGTTTTTGCTTCAAATCATTGTCTTTCTTGTGCTTGTCGGTTGCCAGCAAGAAACGAAGTTGTCGTATCTCTAAATTCGGATTTTTGCCAGCCTTCTTCTTCTAGGTTTTCAACAGGCAGATTTATCTTTACAAGACAAGTTTAGCTATTCCCAAAATACTTTGAAATACAGTTTCTGTTGGTAACAAACTGATCTCCAATTTATATTCTGTTTATCTGTTCTTTTCTCAAACGGAAACACTCTATCTACTTCCGTTTGTGTTGTGAGTCGGCAAAATTGGCATAGTCTATCAGCACGGAGGACTAGTTAAATATTTTCTAATCAGTCAATCAACCTTCTGCCTTGAAGGGCGGCTGGGGACAGCCAAAGGCTGACGGAGAGCGAACCCAGTAAAAGCTGGCTGAAACCCGACACATCGCCGAAGGATAAGCACCAGAGCTCCAAAGGGTGCTGAAGATGTGACGTACAAACCACACCAGTGCTAAAGCTGCATGAATCAGATTTCACATGAATGAGATTTATGGGGAAATCTGTCACCAGTTCTAAGCAGTGATCGCGAAAGAAGAAGAAATCAATCAATCATGCCATGCCTGCCGGCTAGGTGATCATGTCTTCCACAACCTCTCTCATTATCCAACATCTTCCCTCTGTCTTCCCCGATCTCTCCTTCCCTGAATTTTACCAGTTGTCACCAAATGTTCTAAACCTTCTCGTCGCATTATATGCCAGAAGAACATTGATTTATTTTCAAATGGGAAAGTATAACAGACAGTTGGTGTAAATGTAACCATAACAAATTAACGAGGTCATTGCACGTTCTGTTATCCTCTTACCTCTTTTCCTTATTTGACGAGAAGTTGCTTGATTTTGATTGAAAATCATCATTATTGCACTTTCTTACATAAAAAAGGTTGACATAGAAAATGGCTTACAGTTAGGGTTGTCAGATGTTGCAACAGAGAAACTGGAACATTTCTTGACACATCATCAGGTGCCGGCGGCTGACGTAGGCGATCATGGATCTCCACAAATCTCTGTCTTTATCTCAGATGGTGACGCTCTTTTGTACCATGAAGTCAGGCTATCCAACATTATCTCAGATGGTGACCCTCTTCTGTACCATGAAGTCAGGCTATCCAACATTATCTCAGATGGTGACGCTCTTCTGTAAGATGAAGACAGGCTATCCAACATTATCTCAGATGGTGACGCTCTTCTGTAAGATGAAGTCAGGCTATCCAACATTTTCTCAGATGGTGACCCTCTTTTGTACCATGAAGTCAGGCTATCCAACATTTTCTATCCGTCATCCTCTGTCTCGTCTCACCTCGATTTAATCGGTTGTTCCAATGTGTTTCATACATCCCTTTCTCATCGCATGCCCGAATAATTATGACTGTCTCTTTCTTATATTGATGATAAGCTTTCTCTGTGTCTTGACCTCATTCAACACCTCTACATTTGTCATTTTAGCAGCCCATGGGATTCTCATCTCATCATAGAAAAAGTGGATACAACATCAGTACTGAACTTCATCAAGAAACAACAAATTAAATGAGTCGGCCACATAAGCAGATTACCAACAGACATTGCGACTCAAATGGCATTGCTACTCAGATACATTGGAGAACTCTACGATGATGACAGAGGAGAGCAACTAAATATACAAGACACATGCAAAGGACCACCAATACTTGAAGATGTAGATGTCATAAAACGTATTAAGAGAGGAAAGTCTCCAGGTTCAGATAACATAACAGCCGATGAAATTCAAGCTCTGGAAAATCTAGGAACAGATAACAAAGCTTTTAAACGACATATATGACAGTGATTGTATTCCAAAAGATCTACTAAAGTCCACATTTATTGCTTTGCCGAAGAAACCAAAAGCAGTGGAATGTGAAGATCACCGCACTATCAGTCTTATGAGCATATGATAAAGATACTACTGAGAATAATGATGAGAAGGATGAGAAGCAGAATACGACTAGAAATCAGTTATGTTATGTTATGTTATGTTATGTTACGCGATCGACGTCATGGCACATTGGACATTCCTATTCGTGCTCTGTTATTCCGTTACAGCAGCGATCCCAAGGTCCATTTACTCAGAGTACCCATGAGAAGTTGATTACTATATCTTCTCTCTCAACCACGAAGACGACACTGTCTGGCATGTCCACACTTAACGCCTAATTCTCGAACTTGTTCCAGTGTCTGAGACCCGCCTATGTCACACAATTGAGAGCGTACCGCATTGATGATATCGGCTCTGTCCATACTTCTGCCCACTTGAGTCGGGGCACTGTTTGCAAGAGAGTCAGCACGCCCGTTACCCCGCACCCCAGCATGTCCAGGCGTGTATAGCCAAGTCATTTTCTTGAGATGTGATCTCCGAATGATGTCCACCCATGCCGCACGCATACTTCCAGATGCAATCAGTTGAAGCATATTCATCTAGTCTGATATGATGATCGTATGGGTAACCTGTTGCTCAGCCACCCACGACAGAGCCCTGGAGGCAGCGGTGATCGCCATAGTCATGCTCGATGTCGTTGTCTCAAAAGCCCCGCAGTCCTCATGAAGTAAAAAAAAAAGTAAAGGAACCCTTTCATACCTCGTTGTATATAGATCAATACAGTGTTAGGCCTGTATTTTTCATTGACCGTCGGCACACGTTGGGTGATGTGGTCAGCATCACGCCGGCCGCCTTTACTTTCCCAGAGCATGTCTGATACCCAGTTGAGGCTGGGTCGACATGAGAGCCGTCGCGGTCGGAAAAATTCCACGCGCATTGCAGGAGCTGAACCCAGACCACCAACCTTGAGAAGCGAGTTCACTAACAACTACGCTACAGCGGCTCTTGCCCTCATGAAGTGTGCGACCGTTTCGTTGTTTCGTAGAAATCAGTGATGGACAGTGTGGATTTGTTGAAGGCAAGGGCACTAGCAACGCTATATATATCACAAGAACACTAATAGAAAGATCAAAAGAACTAAAAACAGATCTATACTTGTGCTTTATAGACTACACTAAGACGTTTGACAAAGTAAACCGCCAGGAGCTTTCAAAAATGTTAGAGAGTTTAAACATCGGCAGCAAAGATCTAAGAGTCATTCAGAACATATATTGGCAGCGGGATCAAATGCGCAAATTCGCCCGAGTGGTTACCGGAGCCCAAATTTGGGGTGTAAAGAATATAACCACTATTACCTGCCACACATGTCGTAAGAGGCGTCTAAGGAGGATAGGTTGAAATCGGATGCACATGTCCTAAAGGTATAGAAGTCTATGCGTTTAGGGGCCTACCAAACCAATGTGCAACGTATACACGTTCTTGGCAAAGATCAAACATATCACAAAGAGTGATTAAAATTGGTTGTAAAAAATGAGCGCAAAGAAGAAGGAGAAGAAATGCGCAATTCTAGGGACAACGTCGCGCCAGGTTTAGTGAACTAGCACTATTCAAGATCATACCCCACCTCCACGTGGTGACCCTGGAAACAGACAGTGGATCCTGTCTGGCAAAGCGGGTAGGGATCGAGGGAGAGCTACAGGTAGTGATAGTAGTGCAAGCACGGAAATGTAATACAGGTCCAAAACCCTGAATAAAATGCATGCATCTCCTGGCCGATGTCCGATGAAAAGTTTTCCAAAATAGTTGTTGAAACGTAAGAAATAGTATCGTACGAGTGGTCTAAACGAATGCCAACTCCCTCAGAATAAATGGCCGCACTAAAATTGCCAGCTGTTGGACAAGAATCCATGAGAACTATGTGTAACGAGTCAACGGTCGCACCACAGTTGCCAGATCTGGGCAAGTGTCGCTGAGAACGTTTTAACGTATCGTGACGACACAAGGGAAGATTGCAATAAACTCCGTATCGGAGGTCATGCATAGACCTATTTATTGGTTTGGTAAGGTTGACCGAGCGCAACTCCTAACGTGGCTTTCTGAGGCCTAACAAAACTGCCCCCTCTGGGACAACCTGGCAAGGTACTGTTGCAATAACAACTAACATCCCAGGAAGAACTGGAGTGGGTGATAGTGGCGAGCGCAACCTTTTTAGTTGTGTTGACAGCACCATTTGAAACGATCATCTAGATTATCTGCATGCAGCGCCAGTCCAGTGCTTCCCGGGGTGAGGTAAAATGCAGAATTTAAACTGCAAATTGCCAAGTGCCGACACCTAGTCAGAAAAATTTGCAAAATAGTGAATGCTCTTTGGTGTAGATCGAAGCCAAAATATACGGCGTTTAAAAAATCATTAAAGAGTGCTCATCATAGGATGCAAAAGGGTACATACGCAGATTACCAACAAACAGTGCGCCTCAAAGAGCAATGCTACAAAGATATAGTGGATATATAGCAGAACACAGATGACGCAAAATGGGAACATCTGATAACAACAGTGAAAAATACTATTTATGGAGAGCACATAAGAGCCCGTTATAGAAATCTCTTCTTATCCTGACGTTGTGAGTCAAAACAGGATTAGATAAAATAAAGGAGATATACGCTCTATTCTCCACTATCTTCATTCTTGCTTGGGCCCAACAACTTGTTTAAGACTGTTTTAAAATATTTATAATAATCTTTCATTCGGTTCTGTTTTTTTAAAATATTTACCTTCTTCTTCTTCTGCTACTACTACTTCTTCAAACGCTCCATATGGATAACGTATTAAACCACGCTTTGTGATTTGTATGGGATCTGAGCCTAAAAGCAATTGTACGTTGTATACTAGTTATACGCCTATAAGTAGGCCGGCCAGCATATCTGATATCTGAGACGCTTTTTATTTACTAGGGTAGCTTCCCTACGTCCGTACTTCAGTCGCTTTTTACAACATGCATTGTAGGTCGCAGTGTTGTTATTCTTTGCTTCCTTGTGAGCCCGACGACACAGAGGTAAAATGTTTATAACAATTTTTCATTCTGTTTTGTTGTTGTTTAAAAAATGTACATACTAATATGTCATTTTGGTTTGTTGTGCTCGTGGTTTAGAACCCATATATTCTCTTGCAATGGGTTCCATCTCACGGTGGCATTGCAGGCAATGAGAGTGCTGATGTCTGAGGGCAGTCCAAGAGCAAATTTACCAACCACTGTCTTTTCAGGAGATCAAAACCTCATACAGAGAAAATCTACAGTAGACTGGAAGACAAACACTGGATATGATTATAGAAAAGACTTTCTCAAAGATCTAAGCAGAACAGACCAGGTCATTATATTTCGACTACGTACCCGACACTGCAGACTCAACAAACACTTATATAGACTAGGAATAAGTCAAACAGCTCTCTGCACGTGTCAACATGCAGAACAGCCACCGGAGCATGTCCTGTAGACTGTCCTCTCCTGTGTTAGCTGAGAAGCAACATTTGGCAACACACATTTGACCTAAAACTAAGCTTTGGGGAAACCTGACAGACCTGAAGCTGACTGCCCAGTTTGTGGTCCACAGTAAACTAAGCGCATGACCAGAGATCGCTGAAGAAGAAGAAGAGGAATCCGCATAAAACAACCGGATTTGTCATATTACTATTTGATGTATTGTGATCCTGGTGGAGGAGCGTCTTGTCGAATGGATTAGAGCACGGACTCCAACGAAGGAGACCTAGTTTCGATCCCCGGCAAGGCCAATGAGTTTTTTTCTGTCGCGGGCATAAAGAAAAAAATCATAACCTGAATAGTTTTGCGTTGACGTCCCTAACCATGCGACCATTAAATTCCACAGGCTTGTGTTCCCACCGTCTACTAAGCCGCCCTAAAAATAGCTATTACATGCACTAGAGACAGGTCCTGTTGTTACTTGAGAGACACTTGAATCACGGCCTTCTCTATAAGTATTTACGATGACCGCGCTTGAATTGTATCAGATGTTGTAGGTAGAACAAAGTTGTCATTATTTTCTGATTATATTCTAAACCAGTGATGTTCAACTTAGTGTCCGCTGACGTCATGTCGCCCGTTGATACATCATGGCGTCCTTCGATACATGATGGCGTCCAATTTTACTGAGCCTGATTTAATGCTAATTAGAATTTCAAGAAAAAAAGTATTTATAAATAAGTGTTTTAGCTTGTCGTAAGCACTATATTTTTGTAATTAGACGTTTAATAAGGACTAAGTTTTCATCTATTAAAAGTTATATCGAAGGCCCTATCCGGTGCTACGGAATTCGTGCACTGTCGCTGCGATCTTCCTGTGTAAGATAGAGATCAGAGCACACATGGATACTCACGGAAGCGCAGTAATGATGATACAATCAATCAATCAGGAGAGGTCATGAAATCAGAGAAATGTCTGGTCAACCACTAATAATAACTGTTATAAGAAATAGAAGATGGAGATATGTTGGGCATACTCTGAGAAATAATGAGCAAAGAATCACAAAGCAGGCATTGCAGTTCAATATTAACCCTTTCGCTGCTACATACTTTCCGAAGACAGAGCTAAAAATAGCTACTCTTTGTTTCTAGGTTACAAACGTGAATGAACGCATATAGCAATGACAGTAGAAATTCATAATGTGTTAACACGTCTTTAGCCCACAGAGGAGAGATAATAACAGATGCGTTAATGTGTCTTTCGCAGTGAATGGTAAAAACGTATATACACGTCCTTAGCAGCTAAAGGGCTAAGGGTAGAAGAAAGAAACGAACTTTAAAGAAATCTTGAAACGAACTTTATTGAGTGTGGCTAGAAATATCGGACTCAATTTCATAGAAGAGATTAAACAAGTGGATAGAGCGGTGAGGAGACATTGCTTGCAGATACTATGTAAAGTATAACAGTACTTTGTTTTTCTTCTCTCAATTTCTGTTGTGCCTTACAGCGTCAGGATAAGAAGATATTTCTAGAATGGGCTTTTGTGTGCGCTTCATAGACAGTGTCTTTTGTCGAAGTTGTTATCTCTGAGGTCCACCTTTTGCGTGGCCAACCTTTTGCTTTGTATCCACTTTATATCCACTTTATATCCACTTTGTATCCACTTTATATCCACTTTGTATCCACTTTGTATCCACTTTATATCCACTTTGTATCCACTTTGTATCCACTGTATCGAAGAATCATTGCTCTTTAAGGCACACTCTGTGTTGGTAATCCGCTTATGTGGCCGAAACATTCAGTTTATTGTTTCTTGATGAAGTCTAGTACTGATGTTGTACACACTTTTTATGTAATGTCTTCATTTCTACTTGTCTTTTCTTGTTACTCCCATCATTCTGTCGCCCCATAGATACCTCATCTCTGTTGCATTTTAAAATGAGCATAATTTGTCCTATTATTTGATTTGCTTTTCTGCATCTATGCTGGATTTCGTTAGTTATTCTTCCGTTTGCTGAAAAGATGCTCCCTAGGTATATAAAGTCCTAGACTTGTTTTAATAGGCGTTTGTCGATGGAGATGTTGGTAGTGTTTTCCTATCCAGCGAATGTCATTACTTCGGTTTTGTCGATGTTAATTCTCAAATTGGATTCATTACTTGTTAACATAACAGTACTAGCGGAATACAATAATACTATTAATATGTAATGTAAAAATGAAGACATGGAAAACGTTATATATTTTAGATATCTTGGCTCTATATTTAACAGCAATGGAGATTGTACGAAAGAAGTTAGAAGAAGACTAGTCATGGCTTTCCAGAGGTTGGTCAGCATGAAGAAACTATGACACGACACAAGCAAAGAAACATGGGTAAGACTTCTGAGAACATGCATATTCCCTGTGGCACCATATGTATGCGAATCGTGGATAATAACACAAACATTCTTCTTCTTCTTCTTTGTCGTCACACTGCTACCGGGTTGTTGCCCAGTGTCGTGGTTTGCTGTTTTTGTCTTGCGCTGTTCTGGTGGCTTGTGTGATTGTTATCTTTGCTCTTTCACAGGATTCTGCTACGCCATCTAACCATCTTTTCCGTGGTCTTCCTCTTGCCTTCTTTCCCGATGTTCTGTTGTAGAAGACTGTATACTGTGGAGTTTGGATGCAATCTTATTAAGTGGCCAAACCGCTTCATTCTTTGTTTCTCTATGTAATTCAAGCACGGTTTTGTGCCAACTTTCTTTCTTATGCTGAAGTTGGTGATTCTGTCTTTCTTGTGTTGTTGGTAACTTTTCGCAGGCAACGCATTTCACATGTAGTTATTTTTGTGACTGCGCTTTGCTCAATGTCCATGTTTGGCCCTGGTAACACAAAGTAGGTATAAAAATGATGTTGATCATCTGTTGCTTAGCTGCCTGTGAAATTTTGGGTGCCTTAACAATAGGGCTAGCTGGTAGGTTACAGCATTTGCTTTTTGCACTCTATCCTCTATCTCTCTATCCAGTTTTCCGTCTTCTGTGAATATGCTTCCTAAGTATTTGAATTCTTTCACTTGGTTTATTTTAGTGCATTGACATGGATGTCTAGATTATTATGTTTTCTTCCCACATTCATTATTTCTGTTTTAGTGTTGTTGATTTTCATGTCAAGTTTTACACAATTTTTGTTCAAGGTGTCAGTATGATGTTGTAGATCTTGTTCATTTTGATATATCAGGCACTGATCATCTGCAAAAAGCAGTAACACAAACATTAAAGAACAAAATTGAAGCTTTTGAAACAAGGTGGTATAGAAATGTTCTTAGAACATCCTGGACAGAGAAGAAAAGAAACAAAGACATCATACAAGACCTGCATATCAAGAAGCATTGGCTCATCTTCTTCTTATTTTCAATCGCCCGCTGTGAATTCAGGCGGTAGTCATAACGCCTGGTATTGCGCTTCTGACTGATTTTTGCGTGAGGCCTGCTTACCATTTGACTGGTTTCCTTCACCATAAAGACGAGCCTGCATTGGTTCATAAATAACATCAAGTCCCGGAAGATGAAATATTTTGGCCACATTAAACGCCACAGCGGTCTGGGGAGAAAGGTAATGGAGGCATGGTTCCTGGAACACGAGGCAGGGGCGACAATGACGAAGGTGGCAGCAGGGCATCAAAGAAACCTTGAACCTTGAAACCTAGAAGAGGCCAGAGAACTTGCAAGAGACAGAGAGCTTTTCAGGCGGGCTGTGCTCTACTTCTTCTTCTCATTCGCCTGCTATGAATTCAGGCGCAGTCAGTGCATCATGTAGGACGCTTCTAACGTGAAGGCTTGCTTTCCTTTTCATCAGTGTCCCTCGCCATTCAGGCGAGCCTACTCCGACTTTAGAGGTGCGGGCTGTGATGAATGCGACGTTCCGTAAGAGACATGCTATACTACTTGACTTGAATGTAAAAATTGAAAATAAATCCGGGAGAAATATTGCATATCTCTTGTATGTGCTTGACACTTCTAATTAGATCGGTTGATGACATTTTTTTCAAGGCAAGTGTCTGTATCCTGAAGTTCAACATCCTTATCTAATACCTTGTCCTGAGCTGAACTTTGCCACTCTAACAGTCCTTCAGAATTGTCCTCTCTTATTGGTCAGATGTCCTTCCTCTGCAGCGGTCATGCTCAAATCACTAATCACATACTGAATCCATCTTCTTCGTATTCTTCATCTTTTCCTCTTTGCCAAGATGCCTCCTTCCATGATTGTCTTTTCCACTCCTTCACGTTCTTTTATATGTCCAAAATACTTTAGTTTTCTCATTCTTATTTGTAACATCAGTCAGTTTTCTTTGATTTTGAGTTCCTTCTAGATAGATCTATTTGCTCTCTTCTCCGTCAATGATATCCGGATGTATCTTCTGCAACACTTATATTGAAAAGCACGTATATGTTTTTCAATGCATTGTTAAAAGTCTATGTTACACACTCCCACGTTACAACTGAGAATACGAATGTTTTTATTATTCTGATCTTTGTTTTCATATCAGTTTCAGTCCGTTTTGTTTTTAGTTGTTTAATTTTTTAAAAAAGATTGTGATTACGTTTGAAATGTAAATATGTCGCCATAAATACAAAATGTGCATTGCTCAACGCTATATCTTTTCCAATATTATGCTATCAGCGCCAAACCTGGACACTGACACCAAACGATAGAAAAAAACTAGTCACGACAGAGAGGAAGTGTCTACGCAGAATGCAGGGAGTACCAAGAAGAGTCTTCAGAAATGAAGACGTCAGGAAAACAGCGGGTACAACATCCATACTGAACAGCCTTAAGAAACAACAGATGAAATGCTTCTGCTCATAAGCAGGTTATCAACAGTGGGCCTAAAAGAGCAATGCAACTCCAATTCAGTGGATACAAACACGGCCGACTCTATAATGGCCTCAACGCAGACGACAATATTGCCATATGACGTCATAGGCTGAGGCGGTGTATTCTCACAGACAAAGTACTGCCTGTCCCTATTGAGAAACGCTGATCTATACAATACATCTTGCAGATGTTAGAAGCATGTGTGTATTACAGAAGATGTTTTCTGATGATTAGCTATAGTTGTTGCTCTCACATACTATTTTAGTTTAATTTTATACAGAATACTTAGAGTAATTTATATATGATTACTAATGTACTATCTGTGAGCAGACAATTGAATACAACAAAAACAAGAACATAATCTTTATTGACGAGGAGAAGGCTTTTGATAGGATCAACAGAGAAGACCCTTGAGGAGTATGGTGTACAAGGACAATTATTAGGTAACATTATGTCCCTATACACAGAAAGTCAAAGTTCAGTAAGAACAACAGTGGGAATGACAGATTGGTTCCCTATTACATCAGGAGTCAGACAGGGTGTGTCCTCTCACCTCTACTTTTTATAACATACATGGATAAAATTGTACAGGAGTCAAAATTATTATTTCCAGACGACCAATGTTTGATATACCAGTAAGAACAAGAGCTACAACATCATTTCGTCACATATTATAACTAAAAAATATGACATGTTTTGGCCACTTAGTAAGAATGCGAACAGACCAAACTGCATATGAAGCTTACCACAACAGAATATCAGGAAGGAGGGCGAAAGGAAGACAGAGAAAAAGGTGGATAGATAGCGTAGTTGAATTCTGCCAGGGGCGGATTAAGAAAACCATCACACAAGTCACCAGAGTCGCGCAAGACAAATACATAAAACCACGACACTGGGTTAACAACGCGGTAACAGTGTTCTGACAAAAGAAGAATACTAATGTACTTACATCAGCTTATGGAAGTCTCTCATCAGTAATCCATGAATAAGTAAGTCGCAAGTTTGCACATCACCACATATTCATTAGCATATAAACTAACATCAGCGTATGGGTCTCTCATAAATTTACTTTGGTAGCTTTCCTAGGCCCCTACCTCAGTAGCGTCTTTTTACGACATGCCTTGTAGGTCGAAGTGTTACTACTCATTGCTCCCTGTGCGAGCCCCGGCAACACATGGGCATGAGGCAAAACAGGATTAGAGATAAGAAAAGAAAGAGGAAGTATTGACTATTCAAATCTATCTGTACAAATTAAATGACCTATGTCTAATCTGGCAATGAGAAATGTCTGCAATCAACTCTAAGGTACCTTCTTAAGTAATTTAGTTCTTAGATCCGGTGCTCCTTGTTCCTACTAACACTTTGGAGGAACGATGCATGGCGTTCACATACATTTTTCTAGGGTTGTGGAGAGAAGGGAGGAAGAGGAGGGGGGGTGGGCTTGTGCAATCTGAAAAAAATATTGGTAGTTTACTACACTAATTGGAGAAGACCATATTCAGATCAGATGTCACTTGCTGACTCCATGTACTATCAGATGTCACTTGCTGACTCCATGTACTATTCTATATCCTCTTCAGATCAGAGATGTCACTTGCTGGCTCCATGTACTATCAGATGTCGTTTGCTGGCTCCATGTACTATCAGATGTCGCTCGCTGACTCCATGTACTATCAGATGTCACTTGCTGGCTCCATGTACTATCAGATGTCGCTCGCTGACTCCATGTACTATCAGATGTCACTTGCTGGCTCCATGTACTATCAGATGTGCGCTACTGCCGTGGCTCCATGTACTATCAGATGTCGCTCGCTGACTCCATGTACTATCAGATGTCGCTCGCTGACTCCATGTACTATCAGATGTCACTTGCTGGCTCCATGTACTATCAGATGTCACTTGCTGACTCCATGTACTATCAGATGTCACTTGCTGACTCCATGTACTATCAGATGTCGCTCGCTGACTCCATGTACTATCAGATGTCGCTCGCTGACTCCATGTACTATCAGATGTCGCTCGCTGACTCCATGTACTATCAGATGTCGCTCGCTGACTCATGTACTATCAGATGTCGTTTCGCTGACTCCATGTACTATCAGATGTCGCTCGCTGACTCCATGTACTATCAGATGTCGCTCGCTGACTCCATGTACTATCAGATGTCGCTCGCTGACTCCATGTACTATCAGATGTCGCTCGCTGACTCCATGTACTATCAGATGTCGCTCGCTGACTCCATGTACTATCAGATGTCGCTCGCTGACTCCATGTACTATCAGATGTCGCTCGCTGACTCCATGTACTATCAGATGTCGCTCGCTGACTCCATGTACTATCAGATGTCGCTCGCTGACTCCATGTACAGAAATATACAATTTTTATAAATGTTTAAACACAATCACAATGTTTCATCATTATCAAAAACCATTTCAACAATTTTCTCCCCACCTCCCATCTCCCCACCCTTCCCACATCTCTCCCCTCCCACATCTCCCTGCTTTAACGTGGAGATGCTCATGGAACAATGAGAATCGGAAGTAAAAAATTACATCCCTTTAGTTTACAGAGAAAACTAGACACGATATAGTTGAAGTGTCTACGTAGAGTGCTAGGGGCGTATCCAGAAAAAGCGAATTTAGAATGAAGACATCAAGGGAAAAGTCTCAGATCTCTTTCTTACACAGGAAGATCTAAGGCTGTCGCGAACTTTGTAGCACCGGCGATGGTCCCCAATTTAATTTTGAAGATGGAAAAACTATTTTGGCAGGGTATTTTTGGTTCTAATAAAATTTGCCCGGGCAGTGGCTTTCCAGCCTGCTCTTCTCGATTTTGAACTAACAATGGTTCTTTTACGTACTCAAATTGAATACGGGACCTACATTTTATCGTTTGACTAGGAACTCGATCTCACCTACACTGAGATCAGGATCTCTGGGAAAATATCCAGATAGCTCCATGAGGGAGCGAACCCAGTACAATTAGAATGGGAGGCGTGCATCTAACCTCTACGCCACAGACTTCCCTAACTGACCTAATAAGACTGTAATATCGGAATATTATGACCCCGATATCAGTGTCCTACCGGATGCGTCCTTTAACAAATTATGCTTGATATTCTAATTGTTATTATACATATTTTTTTAAAAATATACACAGAAGTGATTTAAAGATACTGTTATTCTAATTCCCTGAACAATCTCTGCCGGAGGTGACACTAAACAGAGTGCGATGTAACACGCGAGACGGATATAGAAATGCTTCGTGTGAACAGATATTCGTGTGAATAGATGTTGCTTATTTAAGCAGTTTCTGATAGTGACACAAGAGATGATGTCTTTGTCTGCTGTCAAGGAAGGTAAGCAGTCATTATGTTTGTGTTGTTGCGGCTATAGCTTCTTCCTCTTCTTCTTCAAACGTTCCATATCGACCCCTTGTTAACCACTCTTTGTGAGTTGTATGTGATCTAAGCCTAAGAGCGATTGTACGTTGTGCCAGTTATGCGCCTACACGTAGACCAGTATATCCGATTTCTGTGACTCTTTTTATTTACTAGTAGCTTCCTATTCCCTACCTCAGTCGTCTCTTACGACATGCCTTGAACGTCGAAGTGTTACTATTCTTTGCTCCGTGCGTACCTGGCAACACACGGGCGACAGCTATAACCATTTAATGTTTCTGTTGTTACGGATATAACCATTGAATATTTATGTTGTTATAGCTATAACCATTTAATGTTTCTGTTGTTACAGCTATAACCATTTTAATGTTTCTGTTGTTACAGCTCATAACTATTTTAATGTTTCTGTTGTTACAGCTATAACCAGGAAATGTTTCTGTTGTTACAACTATAACAATTTAACGTGTCTGTTGTTACAGCTATAACCATTTAATGTTTCTGTTGTTACAGATATATCCATGAAATGTTTCCGTTAATAAAACTATAATTGGTATAATAAAAAAAGTTAAGCAACCACTTTTCATATCCGCCTTGTTTTATCTAATCCTGTTTTACCGCACAGCGTCAGGATAATAAGAGATTTCTATAACGGGCTCTTGTGTGCTCTTCATAAATAGTGTTTTCATTTTGCGTCATTGACGTCTTGCTCTATGTCCACTATATCGGAGTAGCATTGCTCCTTGAGGCGCACTGTCTGTTGGTAATCTGCTTATGTGATTCCCTTCGCAGACTATCAAATGTCTATTCAAAGTCCACAAAAGAGAGGAAAAAGCTTAAACTAGGACAGAAAAACAACAAAAGCTGCTTATTTGAGTGGAAACTTTCTCTCTAACTTATGTACATGTGAGTGCGACTTAGGCTGGTGATAATAACGACCTTAAAAAGACACAAGAAACCAGCACTTATACATAGTAACAACTGATATTGTTACAAGTACTCTTGTTTTGGTAAACAATTTTCTTCAAGTTTTGGTTACTCACAAAGTGATTCAACTTAGAAGTTTAATTATTGTTTGTTTATCATTCTATGAAACTGTCATGGCTACAAACACATAAAAAGGCAATGTTGCCTTATCTTAACCTATACGCACCTCTGAGCCGATATATCGGCTAACGGTATTTTTAAGTGACGCAAAGCCAGTATACTGGCTAATTCGGCATAGATCACAAAATAAAGGCGTATGGAAGTCAAAATAATTACGGAGTCTTCTTCTTCGAACGCTCCCAATCGACCACTTGTTAACCACTCTTTGTGATTTGTAAGTGATCTGAGACCAAGAGCATTTGTACGTTGTGCCAGTTATGCACCTACAAGTAAGCCAGCACATAAGATTTCTTAGATGCTTTTATTTACTAGGTGGCTCCTTAGGTCCCTACCTCAGTCGCCCCTTACGACATACCTTGTGTGTCGCAGTGTTACTATTCTTTGCTCCTATTGCGAGCCCCGACAACACACGGACAAGCTACAGAGTGAAAGAGTTAATAAACAACTTGAATATAACAGCCCTCTTTAGTATTTCTATTTGTTTATTCGTACGTTATCAATTCATACGTAGTCATGGCACCTAGTATGACATTTGTGACTATTTTTTGCGTGAAGATTTATTTTCCTTATGACCAGTGTCCCTCGCAATTCATTCGAGCCTTTCATCGACTTCAGATTTTCTTGTAATTTAGATTCACAAATAAAGGATCCGGGTTTCCTATAATCCGACCCCTTACCGTGACAAAGAGTAATGTTACTGCGATATATTGTATACAAAACATAAGACCGGCCACGCAAAAAGTGGACCTCAGAGATAACAAAGGCGACGAAAGACACTGTTTATAGTCCGTTCAACAACTCATGCCCACAGTCCAATGCGAATTGTAGCAAAACCATCTATTCCATAGTAGCGAAACTTTGCACCAATCTTAGAATTATACCGACGCAAATGTCTGATGGAAGAAATTGCTATAGGAAACCTGGATTTTGTAATATAACGGTTTCCTTTGATGTTGGCGGCATATTTGACGAGTCTGATACAGAATTCTAGTTTTTACAGTAAAAGCACCAATATGACATTTGATGTCAAGTCTCATTCAAAGGCGTATCATTCCAGCTCATACATGGGGACCGATGTTGATAGTTGCAATAGATTCATGAAAAATAGGAAATATAGACATAGTTGTATTATTGTTTTTTAAAATAATTTACATTACAGTTAAAGTTAGCTGCCATGTCATAATGCCATCCCCCTTTCGCGTCCAGGTTTGGGATTGGCAATGGCGGAGCTACTTGGAGACGTTCTTTTCAAATCGCTACTTCTTCGGTACATTGTGCGTGTGTTAACATATGTTGTAGGGGGTATCACTACAATAAAATAGCTCTTTACTATGGTTCTTGTATACTGTGGTAAACCTGTACACTAAATTCAAAATATGCACCAATGAACTGTGCTCCTCTGGCTTGGCGAGTATGACAACAGAACATATCCTACAGAACTGCCCCCAGTATGCAGACTTGAGAAGAAAGAGGTGGCCCACTTACACCAGGATCCAAGACAAACTGTATGGCATGGCTGATAATCTGAGACAGACGGTTGCCGTTTTAGATAATCTGAAATCCCAATCTAGTGAGAACGCAGAAGAAGTATACTGTGGTACAGATGACCGATATGTGCCTGAGGTCAAATGCGCAGAGGGACAACGCCGCACCAGGATTAGTGAACTGTCACTAATCAAGATCCTACCCACCTCCACGTGGTGACCCTGGTAACAGACATTAGTTTCTGTCTGGCTAAGTTGATAGGGATCTAGGGAGAGCAATTCTGGCGTGGTGAGAGATGCAGACGTAGTCACATTGGATGAGATCTGCCCGCAATACAGACGAGCGGAACCTCAGAGTGACTATTAATGCACGTCTCTTCCGGCCGATGGGAAAAGCTGAAGGAATAACCATAAAGGGATGAAGGGTGCATCCAGAGAAGGGACGTGGGCCCGCGTGGAGCAAAACTTGGGCCCGAGATGAGTTGCATGTGGGCCCAGATAAGGCGAAACTCGGAGCGATGAGGTGGGGGCCCGAGTTCAGCCCAGTGTCCGGACAGCCTAGAGGCTGGTAAATGTGATTACGGTGAGAACTGATGGAAATGGTGGGGCAGGCACGAGGACAGAGCGAGCACGCATACGGACGATGCACGGGTGGGCCCACCGGTGGGTAGACGTGTACATCGCTAATGGTGAGGGATAGTCGCAGGCGTAGGGGTGAACGGACCACCCAAAGTTGCAGAAAAAGTGGAAAGTCCAGCAGAGACTTGAATCCAGTGCGCGTTTCCGCTCGTAGCGAACTACTACTGCCTTGTAGTTGGATTGGTTACAATCAAAGTCTAGCGGAGCAAACCGTACACAAAATTGGACGGAAGGAAAACCAAGTAGTCCACAAAAAGACCGGCAAGCTGGCCAGATGATGATCGACAGCCCGGGAGGGTAGGTCGTCTAAGGGTCGATACCCTAAAGAAAATAGCAACCTGCTGTCTTGCAGGTTGGCTGGGGACAGCAAAAGGCTAACGGAGAGCGAACCCAGTAAACGCTGGTTGAAATCGGACACGTCGCCGAAGGACAAGCACTAGAGCTCCAAATTGTACTTAAGATTGTAACGTAAAACAAGATTGTAAGCGGTGTAACAAGGCTTATATCGGCGAGACAGGCAAGAGGCTCAGTGACCGATTCGCCCAACACTTACGCGACATACGCCAATGCTCTGTGACCTGTAGGACCCATTTCAATAATACTGGCCATTTAGGTGCTCACGATGTCCAGGTCACAGCCATCCGATCATGTTCTCGGATGATCGCAGTCGATTTGCTCTGGAGAATCGGTTGATTTCTTTGTATGGTACCTTGCGACCACGCGGCTCAACGTATTACATTCTTATGCTTCTTAGTACTTTCTCTCCATGCTTTGTAATCTATATGGGTATATGTTGCATGTATTCATGTTATATTCCATTCTTATGCTTCTTAGTACTTTCTCTCCCATGCTTTGTAATCTATATGGGTATATGTTGCATGTTTTCAAGTTATATATTTACTAGATGTTTCATTGTTTCTTTTCCTTTCTATTTCTAGTTTTTATGTGTGTTTTTGTGTTACATTTATTTCGTTATTCGCTTTTATTCCAGATTTTCCTTAGATACGTTTGTATTTGGTCGTCCATTTGTGTTTCATTTTAATTTGTCACTCCTGTTTGTTCGTTTGCTTGATAAAGGCCTTGTTGGTCGAAACGTTGCTGTATTTTGTCATTGTTTTTGTAATTTGTAAAACTACAGTACTTTGTAATTACGTGTTTTGCCAACGTAAAACAAGCGTTCTTGGCAAAGGCTGTTTATATATAACAATAAGAATGATCAAAATGGCCGAAACAATACGACCGAGATAAAGAGAGAGAGAGATATGTGCCTATTTGCGGAACTGCTCGTATAGCATTAATGACACTTTTTCCATTGTAACTTCAAACTCATTAGAAATGTTATATCAATGTCTGTTTTAAGAAGTCAACAATATAACCCAATAGCTTCACATTTTTTATAATTTCGATATACGCCTTTAACTAAAAATTTATGTCGCACTTATGACGTCATTTAATTACCATGTTCAAGACCGACTCTATTTGGTGCATGCAAAATGCAAGAATCGTTAAAAAACCACGGAATTTGTCCTGAATGTTGCTATTTAGAAACGTTTGTATTTGGTCGTCCATTTGTTTTTTAAATTTGTCACTCCTGTTGTTCGTTTGCTTGATAAAGGCCTTGTTGGTCGAAACGTTGCTGTATTTTGTCATTGTTTTTGTAATTTGTAAAACTACAGTACTTTGTGATTACGTGTTTTGCCAATCAAATAGTTTTACTGCAGTCTCATCTATTTTGTGAATATTTTTGTCGTCAATGTATTAAATGGCTGTAAACATGAGTTTTCTTCAACCATGCCAATGGACGCATTAAATATATAGCACAAAGAAGGAAACTTCTAGATGGTATGATTGTTTGAATGGCAAAAATATTTTGTAGCGTCGGGAACATGTTTAGTTCACATGCAAGTTTTCAAGTTAATTAATCAAATGGTTACAAAGATACACTATTTTATCTGTGGCCATGACAAGTTGAACGGACTATAGAAATTTCTTCTTATCCTGATGCTGTGAGGCGAAACAGAATTGGAGAAAAGAAAGGGAAAAAAAAAAGAAAGAGCCACGTGTGCACTCCAAAAAAACTCCTTGCGTCATATTGAGAAAATATACCACACGGTCCTGCCTAGCCACCTTGATAAAGAGCGAGTACAGATGCAATAGAGATGAAGAAGATTACAAGAAAAACAAACACAACCTTACGAAAACATAAACAATTAAAACAGTTTGGAATGAAACTGATAGAAAACAAAGATTACAATAGCAATAGCATGCGTGCTCCCAGTGGCAAACTTGGGTGTGAAATATGACCATTTAACAAGGCAGACAAAGATTACAATAGCAAGAGCATGCATGCTCCCAGTGGCAACGTATGGGTGTGAAATATGACCATTTAACAAGGCAGGGGAAAAACATATATGTGCTATTGAATATAAGTGTTACAGAAGAGTCCTCTGTACATCATGGACAGAGAAGAGAACAAACAGATCTTTAATCTGTTTCTCAAAATCAAAGAAAACTAAGTGACACATGGGAAAATTGAAGTATTTTGGACATAAAAAAGACACAAATGGTTAGAACAGATCATTATAAAAGGACGAATCCTTGCAAAGAGGAGAAGAGGAAGACCACGGAGAAGATGAATTCAGGATATGACTGATGATTTGATCATGACGACTGCGGAGGCGGGACATCTGGCCTATGAGAGATATAAATTTCGAAGGACTGTTAGAGTAGCAAAGTTCTGCTCAGGACAAGCTATTTGATGATGATGATCCTGCGGACTATCAGTAATATTTTGGCTTCTTTCCAATTCTATTAGATCCACCAAGACACAAATTAGTATATGGCCTTCATCTTTTCAGATGCTCAATTGTCAAGTGTTTTACTGGGACAATCTCTGAGTTTGCTCTTGTCTCTAAGCTCATCCCCAAGTCTCTCGTGACAGTTGATTTCTGTATTGTGTCCAAGCTCATCCCCAAGTCTCTCGTGACAGTTGATTTCTGTATTGTGTCCAAGCTCATCCCCAAGTCTCTCGTGACAGTTGATTTCTGTATTGTGTCCAAGTTCATCCCCAAGTCTCTCGTGACAGTTGATTTCTGTATTGTGTCCAAGTTCATCCCCAAGTCTCTCGTGACAGTTGATTTCTGTATTGTGTCTAAGCTCATCCCCAAGTCTCTCGTGACAGTTGATTTCTGTATTGTGTCTAAGCTCATCCCCAAGTCTCTCGTGACAGTTGATTTCTGTATTGTGTCCAAGTTCATCCCCAAGTCTCTCGTGACAGTTGATTTCTGTATTGTGTCCAAGCTCATCCCCAAGTCTCTCGTGACAGTTGATTTCTGTATTGTGTCCAAGTTCATCCCCAAGTCTCTCGTGACAGTTGATTTCTGTATTGTGTCCAAGCTTATCCCCAAGTCTCTCGTGACAGTTGATTTCTGTAGTGTGTCCAGCTCATCCCCAAGTCTCTCGTGACAGTTGATTTCTGTATTGTGTCCATGTTCATCCCCAAGTCTCTCGTGACAGTTGATTTCTGTATTGTGTCCGAGCTCATCCCCAAGTCTCTCGTGACAGTTGATTTCTGTATTGTGTCCAAGCTCATCCCCAAGTCTCTCGTGACAGTTGATTTCTGTATTGTGTCCAAGCTTATCCCCAAGTCTCTCGTGATGTGTCCAAGCTGAAAGCAACGATAAAGTGTCGTCTCCATTTATGCCTAGCCTGGAAGTGATATAGAAATTGCCTTGCCCATTTTGTACAAACCCCTTCTCTACCCAACTGTTTCATCCAAATGAAAGACAAATTTCATACGTTGAATCAACAGGGTATACCAGAAGGTGAATTAAATACACACAAACAATCAGCTACCTTAGGTCCTCCGCCGCCGGAGTTGTGTGTTCAAGGCTTACTCCTCTTGTCTTTTGCATAACCGTGTTGACGCTTCCAAGCCCGCCACCCCCTTCTTTCACAAGGCAGTGGGTCTAACAGTTGCAGATGGTACCCTTTACTGTTATACGGTAGCAGATGAAACATCTGATCTGACCTGAGCAGATTAGTACAAAACTGTTTTTGTAGTGCATACAAGGTCCGTACTTATCCAGTCTTGACCAAGGAGTGTGTCTCCGTACATCATATTCGAAGTTGTCTTGAAGTATGTGTTATTCAGTCGGGGGTGCCTTTTCCCATTACTGAACTATCAATCTTGATTTGTACACAAGTTACTGCGAGTCGATTGTATCCTCTTCTGAGGCATATAATGACAACTTGTTCTAATCTGCTCATATTTTGGTCGTCGTACTGTGTAGTCGTAATGTGTAGTCGTACTGTATAGTCGTACTGTGTAGTCGTACTGTGTAGTCGTACTGTGTAGTCGTACTGTATAGTTGTACCGTGTAGTCTTACTGTGTAGTCGTACTGTGTAGTCGTACTGTATAGTCGTACTGTGTTAATATCGAAATAGGGGAAGACTGCAGTAAAACTTGGTAAATAGTGAAACACGTACAAACAAAGTACTATAGTTTTACAAAATACATAAACAGTGACGATAAACAGCAACGTTTCGACCAACAAGGCCTTTATCAAGCAAACGAACAAACAGGAGTGACAAATTAAAAATGAAACACAAATGGACGACCAAATACCAACGTATCTAAGGAAAATCTGGAATAAAAACGAATAACGAAATAAATGTAACACAAAAACACACATAAAACTAGAAATAGAAAAGAAACAATGAAACATCTAGTAAATATATAACTTGAATACATGCAACATATACCCATATAGATTATAAAGCATGGGAAGAGAAAGTACTAAGAAGCATAAGAATGTAATACATGCAACATATACCCATAGAGATTACAAAGCATGGGAAGAGAAAGTACTAAGAAGCATAAGAATGTAATACGTATTACGTACTGTGTTAGGTATTGTCGGCTTTCTGATTGATTTAATTGTTTTTCTTTTCTTTTCTTTTTTCTTCAATCCTGTTTTGCCTCACAGCGTCAGGATATGAAGAGATTTCTAGAACGAGCCCTTGTGTGCGCTTCATAAATAATGTCTTTCGTCACTCTGTTATCTCTGAGGTTCACCTTTTACGTGGCTGGCCTTTTGCTTTGTATCCATTGTATCGGAACAACATTGCTCTTTGAGGTGAACTGTCTGTTGGTAATCTATTTGTGTGGTCGAACCATTTAATTTGTTGTTTCTTGATGAAGTTCAGTACTGATGTTTTACCCACTTATTTTCATGATATCGTCATTTCTCAACCGGTCTCTTTTCTTCTGAAAATAAATAACTGGTACATCCCTTTGTCCCCTTGCGCCGTCTTCCTTGGCCAATCGATCTGCTGTCTCGTGTCCTGGTAATACACAATGAGACGGCATCTCCTATCAAGTACTCTTAGGAACTCATCTTTTATTCTTCAGGAATTTCTGGTCATGCGCTTGGTTTACTGTGGACCACATACGTGGCAGTCAGCTTCAAGTCTGTCAGGTTTTCCCCAAAGCTTAGTTTTTTTTGGTCGACTGGGTGTGGCTACATGTTGCTTCTCAGCTCACCAAGAGAGACAGTCTTGAGGACATATTCCGGTGCCTGTTCCGCCTGCTGACACTGGCAGAGAGCTGTTTGACTAATCTCTAGACTATGTCAGTGTTTGTTGAGTCTGTAATGTCCGGTACATGACTTATCTGAATGTAGTGTCGTAGATTCAGTTAAACAACAGATGATCAACAGTATTTGTTATGCCTACTTTGTGTTACCGGATCCAAACAAGGACAATGAGCAACGCACAGTCGCAAAATATAAGTTAATTTGAAATGTGATGATTAGGAAAAGTTACCAACAACACAAGAAAAGACCAAGCCATCAACATTAGAATCAAAGTTGCCACAGAACCTTGCTTGAATTAAATTTGGTTATTGGTTACTAAACTGACATCATTGCACTTCGAGCAGACCCATAGGTGCTCAGTCTCCCACAACAGATATCGAAGAGTATGCATACTGATGATTCCCATGGCTTGCTAGTTAAACACACCTCTCACTCTGCCCCTCATGCATTCAGTTGTACTCGTACAACGGATAACTCCAAACTGCCGAAATCGCTGGATCGATTCAACATCTATTTTAGTGTTCTCATCCATCAGACAGTCGCGAAGAGACCGAAGAACATACCCCTACATTGAAATACATTGACAAAATAAGAATGAAGTGGTTCGGCCACTTAATAAGAATTCAACCAAACTACAATGTATACAAAGTCATCTACAACAGAACATCATGAAACAAGACGAGAGGAAGACCCCGAAAACGATGGTTAGATGGCGTAGCAGAATCCTGTCAAAAAGCCAAAATAACTATCACCTAAGCTCTTAGAGCAGCGCTAGATAAAACAGAAAAGCACCACACCGGGCAACAACTCTGTAATAATGTAACGACAAAAGAATAAGAAGGCTTAAATTCTTATAAATCTCGCTGTTGCAGCTATGTACCATAGTACATTAACAAGTGTCTTACCATTAACATTACTGAGTTCTGACCGCTCTTGTTCTGGCCCGCCCTTATTTGTTTTACGCATAGTGTTTACGTTTACGTTTACGTGTTGTTTGGATTAGGCATCACTTGAACCCTTTCCTTCGGTAACTTATTCTACTTTGGGATGCATTTATTTGCAAATGTGTAATAAATATGAGAGCCGCTGTAGCGTAGTTGTTAGTGAAGGTGTTAGTTCGCAAGGCTGGTGGTCTGGGTTCAGCTCCCGAAATATGTTATATATGTTTTCCCGACCGCGACGGCTCTCAGGTCGACCCAGCTTCATCTGGGTACCAGACATGCTCTGGGAAAGTAAAGGCGGCCGGCGTGATGCTGACCACATCACCCATCGTGTGCCTATCGTGTGCCGACAGTCAATGAAAAATACAGGCCTAACACAGACCTATATACCACGAGGTATGAAAGGGTTCCTTTATAATAAATATACTAATGGTATAAATTGGGTTTAATTTAGAAACCATAGAATGTTGACTCTGTCTTTTCTTATGTTGTTGGTAACTTTTCGTAGGCATCGCATTTCACATATAGATATTTTTGTGTGAATGTGCTTTGCTCATTGTCCATATTTGGCACTGGTAGTTTTGGTTAAACTGGCGTCAATAAATCACATTTCAGTACCATTAGGGATTTATTGTCGGATTGTATCAGTCTGAATTTCTTCGATTCTATTGTATCCTTTCCTTAATAAAACTATTTTAGCTGAAACATCGCTATATTTTGCTTTTGATCTTTGTAAAACTACAGCTGTACTTTGTTGTTACGTGTTTCGCCATTAGTGAAATGCAAGTGTGGCGTGACGTCAGAAGGATGATTCCCGCGAATAAGTAAGAGCAAGTCCTTCCATACTAATAAATAGAGGAGGATGGCAGAACTGTGACCTAACTTAAGTACTCCTCGAGCAGAAGAAATGAAATCCGGACTCTCGGTTGCCAACTTGGCCTTTTTAAGGCCAGTTTGAGTAATTTGGCATTTTTGAAAGTTGTTGGCTTAAAAAAGTGTTTGGACCTTTGGCTTTTTTCCATATGCAAACTTTATTTTGTAAATATACTTAATATAGAGTTTTTATTGGTTTTGGTTGATATTGTTAAAAAATATGCTTAATATTAAATAATATTCTTCTTGACCCTTCGCCCCTAGGGAAGCATAGGTCCGCAACCAAGGCCTTCCAAGCCCGCCTATCCAAGTCCATCTTTTACAGATCTCTCCACTATGACCCCATTTTCTTGCATTCAGTCTCTAACTCCCGTCTCCAGGTGTTCCTGTGTCTTCCTTTACCTCTACTGCCCTGGGGGTTCCATCAGAGAGCCTGTCTTGTGATGCTTTTATGGGGTTTCCTCAGTATATGTCCTATCCATCGCCACCTTCTGCTCTTTGTCTCTTGTTCCACCTGTCGTTGTTCTGCTCTATCCCAGAGTTCCCTGTTTGTAGTCTTGTCACACCATCGCAGGTGGAGTTTCCTGCGGAAGCATCTATTGATGAATGTCTGCAACATTTTGGTGTTCCCTTTAATTGTTCTCCATGTCTCCACACCATATAGAAGGACATCCTTGACATTTGCGTTAAATATCATTATCTTAGTTTTATTCCTGATCATTCTTAAACTCCATATGTTCTTCAGAATGGAAAATGCTGATCTTGCCTTTTGTATTCTAACCCTAACATCTTCATCTGTACCACCTTGAATGTTTATAACATTTCCCAGATATATAAATGTGTCCACCTCCTTTAATGATGATCCTCTCAGTATGATCCGGTCTCTGGAATTAGCATTTAATCTCATGATCTTTGTTTTTTCTCCATGAATAGTCAGACCCAGTTGTTGTGAGATTGTTTCCAGTTTAGTTGTTTTCTCTTGCATCTGTTGAATGCTGTGGGAGAGGAGTGCTATATCGTCTGATAAATCTAAAGCCTCCAATTGACTCATCATGGTCCACAGTATTCCATTTCTCCCCCTTGTGTTGTTCGTTTCATTATCCAGTCAATAGCCAGCTGAGAAAGGAAGGGTGATAAAAGGCAGCCTTGTCGCATACCTGTCTTTATTTCAAAAGCCTCTATCAGTTTTCCTTCATGCAGTACTCTACCCATTGTCTCCTCATACATTTTCTTTAAAGGTTGGTTAGCTTCTGGGGGACGCCATAATGCCGCAGCAGTTTCCAGAGTGTTTCCCTGTCTAGGCTATCAACTGAATAATATATTTAAAAACATTTTATTGGATTATTCAGGATTATGAAAGATTATGGAAAGTTACATCACTTTATTTGCTTTTTTTTCGTGTGGAATATTGGTAATTTCGCTAGGAATCTTTAGCAATGGCAACCAAAAAAAATGGAAACGGTCATATGACTGTAGTCCTAAATACAGTAGCAATTGGAAAAGACTTTTGTATAAGTCAAAAGATCTTCTGATGGATCATAAAACGATTATTGTAAGTTATGACACAGTACCGTCTTGCCTAAAGCTAGTGCACTCGCTGCTCATAAACAATCAGAAAAACACAAACAGAGGACTCCATCAATAGGACAGAATAAACTCCAAGTGGAGAAGGCTCCTAGTGCTTGTTAAAACTGAACCCTATTATAATTTTACACATCAATGCCTTTATTTGCAGAACTACCATTAATACACATTGCGGGAGGAAACATCAGCGCAATAGAAGAACAATACAGAAAAATAATTTGTGTTGAGTGGAAAGAAGAAGTCCAATTTAAAAAAAGATGGAATTTTAACCGACAGCGAAATGTCTTGGATTGGTGTTCTTCAACACGAGTCATTTAAATAGTTTGCCACCTTTGCTCTGACTTGTTTAATAACTCCAGCTAGTAATGCTATTATTGAGAGGGCGTTTTCTCTTGTATCATCAGTCAAAACAAAAGCTAGAAATAGAACGCAGCTACAGTTTCTTGAGGCGATAGTGAGAATAAGAACAGAACTGCTCTTATCTAACAATTGTTGCACGGATTTTACTGCCTCACTTAACTCTTTCCACGTTTTTAGCCGCACACTGCCCCACGGTGGAAGTGCGTTGCACGTCATTAGCCGCACACTGTGCCATAGAGTTGCTTCCCTTATACGAATTCTTTTTTCTTTTACTTCTACTGTTTTTATAGAACTTTTCAACCTTGTTATTCTATTGAGTTGTCCAGTTTTCTTCAATTTAGTATATAATAATTATATATATGGTTATTTATTCACGAGTAGTTGGGATCTTTTTTTTGTGTGGTTATTTTTAACCTCCCTTGAAGTAACTGTTTAAAAATTGAGGAAATAACTCCAGTGGAAAGAGCACACTGTGGCATACCAGGAAATGAAAAGGCTGACAAACCTGCACTGGCTGGAGGGAGAATACACAACATCACCCAACACAAAGCTTTACAGAAGCAAAGACTCTACTGAAACAATCCAGAAAAATTATGTGGATAAAAACAAACAGAGGATACAACTCAGAGCATGACAGTATAAATATACTAAACAGAAAAGCACAGACCACAATCTTCAGACTTAGAACGGACACTGCAGTCTCAGAGCACACCTCCATAGAATGGGTCTCAGGGACTCGGCTTGTAAGTAAATTCTCTGTATCGCTCTGTCCTGGGAAACTTGCTCAATCTCTTCCATGGAATAATTGAGTCTGATATTTTTTGCCTCTCTCAGGAAAGTTTGTTTCAGGATTTAAATGGGACATCCAGAATAACAATTAACAACAAATTATTTGTTTCAGAATGATTTTTTTGTGTTTTTGCAGATGAAAAGTTATAACATCAGTTGCTGGTTGCAGTTTTCTGACCGACCCTAATTTTGTAACGGACTAATATGTGCGATTGGAGGCGACCGTCAGATCAAACTGAATACTTGGAATGATGTTTATAACATTCAGATTATTTGTCATATTGACCTTGCACTATGTTGTGCAAGGTCAGTGTACAGACTTTACCGTCTACGATGAAAATATGATAGTAAGTAATCATCGTTATGTTTCACTTGCTTTGTCTTTCTGTCATCTGCAGACATTTTGTTTCACAGGGTATTCTTCTTCTATGATCATTGCTCAATTTTATTTTATCTTCGTTCTGGGACGCACAAGTGTTGATGGCACTGAGACAGCAGACAGACTGGTGGGCTCTGCCACCATATCATGGGGTCAGCCAGTGGATAGATCTGACATTTGGAACGCTCTCATAGATTGTGGCTGCAAAGATAATTTCATTTAAACCATTCCACAGCAACTGCTAGATTGACAGAGTAGGGATTGACGATTGAAGTGGTCAGAAAAGAACAGCACTACAGGTATATGAGTAGGCATATCAATCAAAATTGAAATGGTATGGTTGGATGCTGTTGGGATATATTGTGAAGGAGATCGGAGCATCTATGAACATGTCCGGATGTAGCAGTGAAACATATGGTACCAGATATATTAGAAAAGAGGGGTTGTTCCTTAACTGGGGGTTTGAACTTTTGCCCTGTTTTCTTTCCCATGCAGCCAAGTTTAGGTTAATGATATTTTTTTTTTAGAAACGCTCAGGTGATTGTCCGGTCAAAAGAAACCAATTAACTGGGGTTTTTCCAACTTACAACTAGATTTTACCGTGAGAGTGTACTAACAGGACAATGAAAGATTTGGAAACAAAGAAAAATGCGATACGATAAATAGAATGGATTTGGATTATAGAGGACACACTTCACAGAGACAGAGATTCATTTTCGACAGCAGATAGGAGAGCTACCCAGGGACAGTGAGGGTAGCCTGAGACAGTTAGACTTCAACAGTCAATATTTGCTAGTCTAGAATAAGAGACACACACAGTTATCAACAAGAACTTAGTAGATAGTAACAAGAATTATAGAGCAGAACAACTCTGCTGCAAGTTATAAGTGGAATAGAGAACGAGACACTAGAATTGAACCGAGACAGAGAGAGCCCAAGAGAGAGAAGTCATATAGATAGCATAATCCATACGCATAACCCAACAGAACGGCAACATAAAGTGTTGCCTAACTAAGACATAGATGCAGAACTCCACGGAGATTTTTACCAATCAGAGAGTTGCTGTTCAGAATTGGTGAACCGGTTACATTAGAACCGGAGGACTTTTCAGAGTAGAAAACTAGGCGGTAGAGCTAAACTGAAGGGTAGGGCCAGACCAGACAGAGAGGCTTTAACAACATATGAGAGAGAGATGTCAGCCAGTTTACAGAATACATTATTATAACCAGTTAGCAGAGACATTTCGTGTGTACTATTTTTTCTAGCAACCATAGCTAGAAAGCGGTATAACGTATTGTGACTGAACAAGTATTTTTTCTAAGGACATCGCAAGCAAGGTAGAGTTGAACTGTGAACATTTTAGAGATAGGATGTCGGGATATTAGATATTACTTAGTGAAGATTGACAATATTAGTTAGTAGATATATTTTACAGTTATGTGCACTGTTATGCGTTTTAAATTGTTGGTTTTCTTCTCAGGATTTCTTTTGATAATTTGATGTATGTGCATATTTTTTTGAACTGATGAGATATTGAAATAAGTAAATAAATAAAAATAAAAGTTGAGAATCAGGTTTGATTCTACCATAGATGTACAATATATTTGACGGCCATTTCATTGATTTGTATTCTATGTTATAGTTGTGGATAGTGCTGATAGTAGTTGTTGTTGCAGACTGAAGAGAAGAGGTAGCACAGAAATCACGTCTATTACATTTTTCTGGAGACAGTGAGGAATATAGATACTATTACAAGGTGGTATACCGTGTACATGATAGAAGAAGTGACCAGTATAGATACTATTACAAGGTGGTATACCGTGTAGAGAATAGAAGAAGTGACCAGTATAGTAGCGAAATTACGACACAGTGTTTTATGTGCAGTGACCAAATGATATAAAATTAATATAGATATAGAAGAAGAATATTAGCAGTGTAGCAAAACCACGGCACACGGAGGTAATAAAGATATTTCTAACCGAAGCTAAAACTGCTCAATTTCCTTTGACTGCGATACTGTATTTCTGAGATATTCTAGATTTTCTGATTTATGTTCCTTCCTTCCTTTCGTTGACAAGAACATTTTCTATATATTCAATGTTGTCTCTTCTATAAACATCACTTCCTTCCTTTTGTTGACAAGAAAGATTTTCTATATATTCAATGTTGTCTCTTCTATAAACATCACTTCCTTCCTTTTGTTGACAAGAAAGATTTTCTATATATTCAATGTTGTCTCTTCTATAAACATCACTTCCTTCCTTTTGTTGACAAGAAAGATTTTCTATATATTCAATGTTGTCTCTTCTATAAACATCACTTGTGGGGTCTCTATGGCATAGAAGTTAGTTGCCTCTTGTTCAAAAGGTACTCGGTTTGCACCCTTGTGAGCTATATGGATATTTTTTCAGAGATTCCTGATCTCAGTGTAGGTGAGATTGAGTTCCTAGTGCCATCGGAGATGGATGATAAAACATAGGCATGTGTTCAATTTGAGCATGTAAAAGAACCCTTACCAGTTCAAAATTGAGAAGAGTAGGCTGGAAAGCCACTGCCTGGGCAAAATTCATTAGACAAATTACAAATAATATTCCTACAAAATATTGCCACTATCTTCAAAATTACATTGGACACCCTCGCCGATGCTACAGAGTTTGTGCATCATAGATGAAATTTTCCTACGTAAACAAGATATCGGGGAACACATGGTTGTTCATCAAAGTGCAATGATGATGGTCCAATCAATCAGTCTGTAACAATGAACCTCAAAAGATCGACTTTACTCTTTCGGGGTTTTTTTTAAAACAGATTGCCCACAAATTCATTTTGACCATTTGTATGAAAAATGAAATGGGATGTAAAGACAAGACATGAAAAAAAAAGGACAACAATAATTAATTTTTAAATAACATTGATCTTATTTTGAGTCATTTGGCATATAATTTTGTACAGAGACATAGTTTTGTTGAAATGTATACCAGATGAAGCATTAAGAGAGGGAGCAGAGAGACTTGCACCAACAGCACAGATCAATACAAAACTTCAGTGCATGGAAGGGAAATTATTCTGTGTCTGAGTCATCGTCTGTTGGATTCAGACACTAACATTTATATTTAACTTATCAATCAAATGATTGAAGAAGTTTATGTTATGTTATTCATTAGACGTCAAGGCACATTTAGCATTCCCATGTGTACTTAAACAATGTGGATTTGTTGAAGGCAAGGGCACTAGCAACGATATATATATCCTAAGAACACTAATAGAAAGATCAATAGAAGTAAAAGCAGATCTATACTTGTGCTTTATAGACTACACCAAGGCTTCGACAATGTACATCATCAAGAACTTTCCAAAATGTTAGAGAGCTTAAACATCGACAGCAAAGATCTAAGAGTCATTCAGAACATATGTTGGCAGTAAACAGCAGCTATAAGATTGTCCTTGTTTAGAAAAAGATTGGAACTTTCCAGAAGATCAAAAAGGGTGTTAGACAGGGATGCGTATTATCACCAGACCTGTTCTCGCTGTATTGTGAAAACATTTTTAGGTCTATAAAAGATATTCATGGAATAGCTGTGGGAGGACATATCATAAATAACCTGAGATATGCTGATGATACTGTCTTAATAGCAAGAAATGAAATGGAGATACAGAAATTAGTTGATAAGGTTGTGACAGAAAGTAATAACAAAAGACTCAGTTTGAATATTAAGAAGATAGAAGTTATGATAATATCAAAAAGCAGATTTTGCCAAAATGCACCATCACAGTAAATGGGACTGATCTAAGACAAGTGCAGCAATTTAAATACCTCGGAGTCCTGGTAACATCAAATGGCAGATGCCGATCAGAAATAAAGAGCAGAATAGGACAAGGAAAACATCATTCCTGAAAATGAGAAGCATTATCTGCAACAAGTCCTTGTCAATCCCGATCAGAATGCGAGTTATTCAGTGCTACAAAGAACCAATACTGACATATGAATGCGAGTCATCGACAAGGAACACACAGATCGAAAAATCTCTGAGGGCCACAGAAATGTGGTTTTACAGAAGAATGATGAGGATCCCATGGACTGCTAAAATGACTAATGTTGAGGTGTTGAATGAGATCAAGACACAGAGAAAGCTTATCATCAATGCAAGAAAGAGGAAGTCATCATTTTTCGGGCATGTGATGAGGAGGGAAGTTTAGAACACATTGTGAAACCGGTAGAATCGAGGGTAGACGAGACAGAGGAAGATAGACAGAGAAAATTTTGGATAGCCTGACTTCATGACACGGTAGAGCGTCAACATCTGAGTTGATAGCAATCACCAACGACAGAGATTTGTGGAGTTCCATGATCGCCTACGCCAGCCAGCACGGCACCTGATGATGATGTGTACTCCATACTCCTCTGCAGCAGCCATCCCAAAGCTCACTTGCTCATGAGAAGTTGATTAGTTATGTTATATTATATAATCGACGTCATGCACATTGGGAATTCTCATGCATACTCCGTCCTCCTCTGCAGCAGCCATCTTAAAGTTCACTTGCTCACAGTACGCATGATAAGTTGATTAGTATATGTTCTCTTTCTACCATGAAGATGACACTGTCTGGCATGTCCAAACTGAACTCCTAAGGATTTAATAATATGGTATCATATTAGGTATCGTCATAGCATATGTAGAACTGAGTGAGAGGCAGAATGAGATGTGTGTTTAACCATAGAACCATGAGAACCATCAGTATGCATACTGTTTGACATCTGCTTGGGGAGATTCTTCTTCTTCTTCAATTATCATGTGGCACTTGAGCTCTTGCCCTTCAACTCAGTGTTGTGTAGTGGTATATGCATGTGTTTGTAAGCTGTTCTTTTGTTCCGTATAATGTGTTACATTTGTCTGGCCTTGGAGCAAGGAGGATATTTCTGACGTCATCTAGTGCTTGACACTTGAAGAGGCGGTGGTAAAGGTTTATGAGGATGTGCACACAGCTGGAACTCTGAAGTGCAGTGGCGGCTCGTTATTAAGTGAGGGAAGGGCCGGGCCCACCAAAAATATTATGTAACGTGTATTTATTATTTAATCAATTAAGATATAACATAACTCAAAGCCATGATTTTCCCGAAAATTTGTGTCTGGCCACCAACAAACGATCACGAGCCGCCACTGCTGAAGTGTTGTTTAAATTTGTTCAGTGATTATAGTATGTGTTAGGTCAAAGTCAAAATGGTGCTCTGACTTTCTTGTAAGGTGGTATGGATAACTGAATACCTTGGTTCTCCTGCAGTGCTGACATCAGTTCAGTAACCACTAACCGTCACATAACTAGTTATAGTTGTTGAAATTTTGTCATTTTCTAATAACCGGTCACATAACAAGTTTATGAAGTTGTTGAAATCTTGTCATTTCTAATAACCGTCACAATAACAAGTTTATGAGTTGTTGAAATCTGTCATTTTCTAATAACAGTCACAATAACAAGTTTATAGTTGTTGAAATCTGTCATTTTCTAATAACCAGTCACAATAACTAGTTTATAAGTTGTTGAAATCTTGTCATTTCTAATAACCGGTCACAATAACAAGTTTATGAGTTGTTGAACTTGTCATTTCTAATAACCAGTCACATAACAAGTTTATGAGTTGTTGAAATCTGTCATTTTCTAATAACCTGTCACAATAACAAGTTTATGAAGTTGTTGAATTGTCATTTTCAATAACCTGTCACAATAAAAGTTTATGAAGTTGTTGAAATCTTGTCATTTCTAATAACCGGTCACAATAAAAGTTTGAAGTTGTTGAAATTTTGTCATTTTCTAATAACGGTTACAATAAAGTTTATGAAGTGTTGAAATCTTGTCATTTTTCTAAAACCTGTCACAATAAAAGTTTATGAAGATGTGAAATCTTGTCATTTGTCTAATAACCGTTACAATAACTAGTTTATGAAGTTGTTGAAATTTGTCATTGTTCTAAAACCGGGTTCAATAAAGTTTATGAAGTTGTTGAAATCTTGTCATTTTTCTAATAACCTGTTACAATAACAAGTTTATGAAGTTGTTGAAATCTTGCATTTTTCTAATAACCTGTTACAATAACAAGTTTATGAAGTTGTTGAAATCTTGCATTTTTCTAATAACCGGTCACAATAACAAGTTTATGAAGTTGTTGAAATCTTGTCATTTTTCTAATAACCTGTTACAATAACAAGTTTATGAAGTTGTTGAAATCTTGCATTTTTCTAATAACCTGTTACAATAACAAGTTTATGAAGTTGTTGAAATCTTGTCATTTTTCTAATAACCAGTCACAATAACAAGTTTATGAAGTTGTTGAAATCTTGTCATTTTTCTAATAACCTGTTACAATAACAAGTTTATGAAGTTGTTGAAATCTTGTCATTTTTCTAATAACCGGTCACAATAACAAGTTTATGAAGTTGTTGAAATCTTGTCATTTTTCTAATAACCGGTCACAATAACAAGTTTATGAAGTTGTTGAAATTTTGTCATTTTTCTAATAACCGGTTACAATAACAAGTTTATGAAGTTGTTGAAATCTTGTCATTTTTCTAAAAACCTGTCACAATAACAAGTTTATGAAGTTGTTGAAATTTTGTCATTTTTCTAATAACCTGTCACAATAACAAGTTTATGAAGTTGTTGAAATCTTGTCATTTTTCTAATAACCGGTCACAATAACAAGTTTATGAAGTTGTTGAAATCTTGTCATTTTTCTAATAACCGGTTACAATAACAAGTTTATGAAGTTGCTGAAATTTTGCCATTTTTCTTTTATTCAGCAGATAAATGCAACTGGCATATGTCTTAAAAGTTATTCTACGGCAGGTAAGTTGTTTAAAGAATGTACTTGCCGCTTCATAGAAAGCAAAATAATTACCTGTAGCTAATATTTAAATGCACTAAATTTCTTCCTCCATATTTTAAAATGCTCTAAATTTGAGTGAATGCCAATGTACAGGAGTATAACTCAGCTCTATAGGTCTTCAGTGCACAACCATAGGTGCTCAGCACACGAAAGTACCACAGAAGAGTTCAAGTTTGCTGGGATTGTCAAAGTATATCGAATACTGAGATCATCCGAGAAATAGACATTAACGAGGATGTAAAACACAGGAGATATAAAATCTGAGAGGCGAGTTGTAGAGAATTAGAAAGACTTAAAGTAGTGGTTCTCAACCTGTGGATCGCGACCACTTTGGGGGTCGAACGACCCTTTCACAGGGTTTGACTAAGACCACATATTTTTAATGGTCTAAGGAACTGAGACATCGCTCATCTATCCGTCTCCAGGCAGTTCCGCCCACATACAGATACGCCCACATACGAGTACCTGGCGTTTGTGATTAATCACTATGCTTCAATTATGTTCAATTTGTAACAATGAAAATACATCTTGCATATCAGATATTTAAATTACGATTCATAACAGTAGCAAAATTACAGTTATGAAGTAGCAATGAAAATAATTTTATGGTTGGGAGGCACCAGAACATGAGAAACTGTATTAAAGGGTCGCAGCATTAGGAAACGAACTACTCTTTGCAGATGATCAGAGTATAATTTACAACAACGAACACAAACTTCAACAACACATAAATGCACTGCAAGCGACATGCGAAAATATGACATGAAAATTAACACCTCCAAAACAGAAGTCATGACAATAAGTAGGTTAACAGGTCAACTAAATATACACGTGAATAATGTCAAAATACAACAGACTCCAGAATTCAAATATCTCGGGAGTATATTTACAGCAGATGGAAAGATGGACAGAGAAATCGAGACTAGATGCCAGAAGGCAAATGCAGTGACACACCAACTGTCACCACTATTAAAACATCCAAGCATTAACATGACAGTCAAACGACAACTGATAAACTGCATATTTATTCCAACTCTCTGCTATCAGTGCCAAACATGGCCCCTGACTAAGACACAAGAAAGAAAGATTACAACATGTGAAATGAGATGTCTACGAAAAGCTGTCAACGTTACAAGGCGAGATAGAGTGAGAAACGAGAATATCAGAAGCATCGTTGGTACTATACCATGCATACAGTACACCGAGAAGCAAAGAATCAAGTGGTTCGGCCATCTAATGAGAATGGAACCACATTTACTACCATCACGTGCCTATAATAATCGACACTCAGGGCGCAGAGCACGAGGCAGGCCAGAACACGATGGATAGATAACATCTCAGAATCCCTGCGAAAGCATGGACTGACAACGTCAAGCGCAACACACCTGGCACAAAATAGAAAACTAACTCTCCCCACGACGCTTCACGGCAAATGTGGTAAGGATAAGATAAGATAAGCATTAGGAAGGTTGAGAGCCACTGACTTAAAGATACATGAAAACAAACTATTGACAGAGTAAGAAAAGAAGGGTAAATGACTGGGAATTAATTAAATGGTTTGCTCAAGACAGATATTGTTGGAGGATGTCATTTGTGTCTTATGCTTCAGTGGAGGCTTAAAGAAGACGATAGATAGAGTAGGGGTTAGTGCACTTACTCCATAGTTGATGTCTTATGCTTCAGTGGAGGCTTAAAGAAGACGATAGATAGAGTAGGGGTTAGTGCACTTACTCCATAGTTGATGTCTTATGCTTCAGTGGAGGCTTAAAGAAGACGATAGATAGAGTAGGGGTTAGTGCACTTACTCCATAGTTGATGCCTTATGCTTCAGTGGGGGCTTAGAGAATAAGATAGATAGAGTAGGGGTTAGTGCACTTACTCCATAGTTGATGTCTTATGCTTCAGTGGGGGCTTAGAGAATAAGATAGATAGAGTAGGGGTTAGTGCACTTACTCCGTAGACGTGTAATTCCAGAAACAAATGTCCCAGTTGAAGTGAAATTTATTTCCAGCCGCAACTGTTCTCAGATTGACCCAGCCTCAATTGGGTACAAGAGAAAGATTGAGAAGTAAAGATGACCAGCATGATGTTGACCACAGTACCCATCGTGGGATGTTGGTCAAAGAAAAATACAGGTGTAACACTATATTGATTGATTGATTGATAGGACCATCATCATTGCACTTTGGTGAATAACCTTGTGTGCTTCGATCTCTCTTACACAGGAAGATATCAGCTGCAGCGCACAAACTCCGTAGCACCGGCGAGGGTCCCTGATGTAATTTTGAAGATGGTGAAGATATTTTTGTATCTTATCTAAAGAATTTTTCTAGAGCAGCAGCTTTCCAGTCTTCTCTTCTCGATTTTGAACTGCCAAGGGTTCTTTTACATGCTCAAATTGAACACAGGAACTACATTTTATAGTCAGTCTCTGATAGGACTAGGAACTATATCTCACCTACACTGAGATCAGAAGGGGACAAAGGCGCATGTGGACAACGCTGCGCCAGGGTTAGTGAAGGAGCACTAATCAAGACCCTGTCCCCCACCTCCACGTGGTGACGCTGTTAACAGACTTTGGTTCCGGTCTGGCCAAGGGTGTCTGAGATGGGAGGGGGACCTACTGGTAGTGGTAGCAGTGCAAGCACGGAAAAGCAATGCAGGTCCGAAAATCCCCGAACAAAGCAAGCATCTCCTGGCCAATGTCCGCTAAAATGTATCCAAGTTCCCAAAAAGTAAGATACAGCAGTGTACGAGTCGTCCGCGAACAAATGCTAACTCCCCTGGTGTAAATGACCGAATTAAAGGGATGAGAGGTGCATCCCAAAGCCGAGACGTGACGCGAAACTCGGAGCCCTGTGCACGAGTCAAGCTGCATGTCAGAGCAGTCCCGAGGTACGGCAAATGAATGGGATGGCAAATATGAGAACACAAAGGCCGCAGCAGCATCCTGGCCGATGGGAAAGGCTGCACGCGAAGGGATGAGAGGTGCATCCCGAACGGAGAAGAAGGCTCACGGAGCGAAACTTGGTGCTCTGTGCACGAGTAGAGCTGAGAGTGTCATAGTAGTTCCGAGGTACGGTAAATGAGATGGTAGATGTATATGCTGGGCCTCGAGTTGAGCTGCACGTGGGCGAAACTCGGGCCCTATCACAGGGATGGGGGCAAGATTTAAACCCCAGGGTCGGACAGCCCAGGCAAATGTGAGCACGGTGATAAATGACGGTGACGATGAGGCAGGCACGAGGGCACAGCGAGCACGCATGGTTGCGTTGCAGAGTAGGCCCACCGGTGGGCAGAAGTGCCTGGTGCGGCAGAGGCACGTCAGGCGCGGCAGGTGAGAGAGTGGGCGGACCACCCAAATGTGCAGAAAAACTGGAAAGCCCAACAGAGGTGAAGCAGTGCGCATTTCCGCTCGCAGGGAACAACTCATGCCTTGTAGTTTGATTGGGGACAATCAAAGGCTAGCGGAGCAAACCGTACACAAAACTGGACGGGTGGCAAACCAAGTAGTCAACAAAAAGACCGGTTAGCTGAGCATATGACGCTCATAAACCCGGGACGGCGGGTCATCTAAGGGTCGCTGCCCTAAAAGAAAATAGCAACCTACAGCCTTGCAGGTTTGGCTGGGGACAGCAAAAGGCTAACGGAGAGCGAACCCAGTAAATGCTGATTGAAACCGAGCACACCACCGAAGGATAAGCACCAGAGCTCCAAATGGTACTGAAGGTTGTAAACGTACACCCGTTCTTGGTGTTAGGCTGTTCACAAAAGAATGATACAAACGGCCTTACAACGATCGTGAGAGCGAGAGAGAGAGAGAGAGAGTGCTCCGATCTCCACCTCAGTATGTCTCTCAGTGTCTGGCGACTAACAACACCAGTTTTAGTTTTGTCGTCGGACCACCATCACTGCATATCGAACCAATTAGTCCATAAGTGCTCTGATCTCCACCCCAGTATGTCTCTCAGCGTGTGGCGACTAACGACCCCGGTTCTTTGCTAGTTTACTATTCTTCGTTGGCTACCAGCATAGTGTTCTAGTCTAGCTACACCACATTTGATTTGAAATTCTTGTAGTCTGGTTAGTGTTGTAGATTCACCCCATTACTTGAATCATGTACACGTACTCTCTCCCTTAGGAATTTATAATATCAGCCTGGTCCATTGCTTGCCCGCTTTGTACAGCAGCCATCCTGCAAGCCTATCGGCGCGTTCATTTCTCCTTACACCTGCTTGCCCTGACACAAAAATAAAACTTGAGTTTTGTCAGCCTAGACCTCCTCAACGACTCCTTGCATTGTCTCCGAGCCCAGTCTGTTTCAATCTTCCTGAGCAGACTCATTGAGTCTCTGAAAAAACATACATAGATAAAAGTCTCTGATTCCAGCCAGACCATCGCTTTAGTTACCGCCATGATTTCCATAGTGATACTGCTCATAGTCACGGCAAAACCACCAATGTCTTCCTCACAACATCCCCTCCGAACTGAGATGTGAAAGCCATCGAGCTCTGCACATGTTGAATCACCGAACCATCAGTATAAATGATTACATCATTCTCAGCTGAATTCTCAGAAATTAATGCCTGAGCTTCTACCTCCACGACCAGTAGGTTGTCTTGTCTGCATTCTTTATCAGGTTTGATGCATACATAAAATGATGTATTGATTCCTGTTGGCACTGGTATCCTTTCTTCACCGGGTTCAATGTCTTCAAGTTTATACATCTGTTGAATACAGTTGTCGGCCTGACCCACCCAAGATTTTCCTCTTTTTAAAACCTATTTCCTTTTTGTCTCTTGATTTCCAAGTGCAGAGGATGGTGCATGTCAGCATTGACTCGAAGGTATGCCTGTGCCCGGCTCATCCATGTTCAATATACCATAGTAGGATAGTCAAGAAGATAGCGCATCACCCTGCACATCTTTAGTGCACCCAAGTATAATGCCTCGTTCTGTATTATTTCCAGTCGTTCTATTTGACTATGACTGAGAGTCAGGATCGTCAGAGCCTACTCAAGCACAAAAAGGACCAAACCCTGGTATAAACGACAAAGATAATTCTGATTGCATCTTCTGTTGAAAACACCATTATGTTTTGAATGAAAAGAATTACTCCAACAGACAACAGTCATTCACTGCATATTGCTTCACAATTGACTATGGAACAAATTTTTTAATGACATTAGGCCCTATATTTTTCCCATTTGTTCTATATATAAAGTGTAGTGAGACTTTACAAACACCCTGTATATTAGGGGGCATCTGACTGATTGTTCTGGAGACGCTGGCTCTATGTGACAATTGCAATACTACTACTATTACTAATAACAATAATAATAATATAAGCATTGTTGAGATGCCAACACTTTCTCTAGTGTTCATTGTTCATTTGAGGATCATATTCATCGGACATGTCCATAATTGCTCCGATTTTCTCCCAAGCATCCTCTAGTGAAAAGGATTGTCAAATTGATTGATAGGACCATTATTATTGCACTTTGGTGAGTAACCGTGTGTGCTTCGATCTCTTTCTTACACAGGAAGATCTCAGCTGCTGCAACAGCAAAGGTTCCCGCTCGTGAACAAGCATAGGGTGATGTTGGGGGTAGTAGAATGGTTATAAAATAAAACAAGAATGCAATGCAGGAAGATCATGTGCATGAAAGTGCTTAACTCATTGTGGACCAAACACCACACTACGTGGCTATGGGTTGAAAACCTTTACCAGGAGCCACACTAAAGGGCGTTTTTATTCCAAAAACACATGGCTTGTAAAAACATGGCTTGTAAAAACATGGCTTGTAAAAACATGGCTTGTAAAAGCATGGCTTGTAAAAGCATGGCTTGTAAAAACATGGCTTGTAAAAACATGGCTTGTAAAAACATGGCTTGTAAAAACATGGCTTGTAAAAACATGGCTTGTAAAAACATGGCTTGTAAAAAACATGGCTTGTAAAAACATGGCTTGTAAAAACATGGCTTGTAAAAACATGGCTTGTAAAAACATGGCTTGTAAAAACATGGCTTGTAAAAACATGCTTAAAACATGGCTTGTAAAAACATGGCTTGTAAAAACATGGCTTGTAAAAACATGGCTTGTAAAAACATGGCTTGTAAAAACATGGCTTGTAAAAACATGGCTTGTAAAAACATGGCTTGTAAAAACATGGCTTGTAAAAACATGGCTTGTAAAAACATGGCTTGTAAAAACATGGCTTGTAAAAACATGGCTGTAAAAACATGGCTTGTAAAAACATGGCTTGTAAAAACATGGCTTGTAAAAACATGGCTTGTAAAAACATGGCTTGTAAAAACATGGCTTGTAAAAACATGGCTTGTAAAAACATGGCTTGTAAAAAACATGGCTTGTAAAAAACATGGCTTGTAAAAACATGGCTTGTAAAAACATGGCTTGTAAAACATGGCTTGTAAACATGTAAAAACATGGCTTGTAAAAAACATGGCTTGTAAAAACATGGCTTGTAAAAACATGGCTTGTAAAAACATGGCTTGTAAAAACATGGCTTGTAAAAACATGGCTTGTAAAAACATGGCTTGTAAAAACATGGCTTGTAAAAACATGGCTTGTAAAAACATGGCTTGTAAAAACATGGCTTGTAAAAACATGGCTTGTAAAAAACATGGCTTGTAAAAACATGGCTTGTAAAAACATGGCTTGTAAAAACATGGCTTGTAAAAACATGGCTTGTAAAAACATGGCTTGTAAAAACATGGCTTGTAAAAACATGGCTTGTAAAAACATGGCTTGTAAAAACATGGCTTGTAAAAACATGGCTTGTAAAAAACATGGCTTGTAAAAACATGGCTTGTAAAAACATGGCTTGTAAAAACATTGTAAACATGCTTGTAAAAACATGGCTTGTAAAAACATGGCTTGTAAAAACATGGCTTGTAAAAACATGGCTTGTAAAAACATGGCTTGTAAAAACATGGCTTGTAAAAACATGGCTTGTAAAAACATGGCTTGTAAAAACATGGCTTGTAAAAACATGGCTTGTAAAAACATGGCTTGTAAAAAACATGGCTTGTAAAAACATGGCTTGTAAAAACATGGCTTGTAAAAACATGGCTTGTAAAAACATGGCTTGTAAAAACATGGCTTGTAAAAACATGGCTTGTAAAAACATGGCTTGTAAAAACATGGCTTGTAAAAACATGGCTTGTAAAAACATGGCTTGTAAAAACACATGGCTTGTAAAAACATGGCTTGTAAAAACATGGCTTGTAAAAACATGGCTTGTAAAAACATGGCTTGTAAAAACATGGCTTGTAAAAACATGGCTTGTAAAAACATGGCTTGTAAAAACATGGCTTGTAAAACATGGCTTGTAAAACATGTTTAAAACATGGCTTGTAAAAACATGGCTTGTAAAAACATGGCTTGTAAAACATGCTTGTAAAAACATGGCTTATGTAAAACATGGCTTGTAAAAACATGGCTTGTAAAAACATGGCTTGTAAAAACATGACTTGTAAAAACATGGCTTGTAAAAACATGGCTTGTAAAAAACATGGCCCTGATCCGCTAAGAGTTAAAGAAAACCTTTTCAATAATTTGACTTTCTTTAAAATTAATTTTACATTAAAGCCGACAGAGAAAAATAGAGCGCAGATGAATGTATGACAAAGACGTCATGGCGTCCGCAGCACTGCATTGTACAGCTCTGCCACATGATATGAAAACAGATTATTTCATTTACATTACTTGCTTATATGCAGCTCTGCCACATGACATGAAAACAGATTATTCCGTTTACATTACTTGCTTATATGTGTATCAGCATTTAAAGTTTATATTTACACACATTGTTTTCTCATTGTTATAATGTACAGACTTTTACGAGAGCTGTAGCAATGTGTTTTCTCATTGTCAGATTAAATAGACTATTACAAGAATTTTAACAAAGTGTTCTCTCATTGTCAGATTGTATAGACTTTTACGAGAGCTGTAGCAATGTACTTTCCCATTGTCAGATTATATAGACTTTTACGACAGCTGTAACAATGTGCGTTCTGATTGTCAGAATGTGTAGACTTTTACGAGAGCTGTAGCAATGTGCTTTCTCATTGTCAGATTATATAGGCTATTACAAGAATTTTAACAAAGTGTTCTCTCATTGTCAGATTGTATAGACTTTTACGAGAGCTTTAACAAAGTGTTTTCTCATTGTTAGAATGTATAGATAGACCTATATGAGAGCTTTAAGAAATTTTTTTCTCATTTTCAGATTGTATAGACTTTTACAGGAGCTTTAACAAATCACAATTACCACAAGGATTTCCCACATCCACCTCAGTGGAATCCCCAAATAACATAAGTGGGAATGGCATTGACTCTCCATATGTTTCTAACAAGAATAATTATATGTATCCTGGATTGTCTATTCGATGGGAATCACCTTACTCAGGTACAGTAGTCTGTTGTTGTTTTTGTCTGTTATTAACAGACACTGACCCCAAAGCGATAGTTACGACTATCAGAACACACAAGAAGAGTACCAGAGGGCAACACACGACTACAAAAGAGATAATCAAAATCAATACACTAACAGATGTCAACACACAAGAGTCATATCTTTAAAGAGTCACAGATAATTTTGCTTCTTCTTTCTCGAATCCTGTATGCCTCACAGCGTCAGGTCAGGAAGAGATTTCTAAAACGGGCCCTAGTATGCGCTTCGTAGATGGTCTCTTTCGTCGTCTCTGTTATCTCTGAGGTTCATCTTTTGCGTGGCCGGCCTTTTGCTTTGTACCCATTGTATCGGAGCAGCATTGCTCTTTGGAGTGCACTGTCTGATGGTAATCTGCTTACGTGGCCGAACCATTTAATTTGTTGTTTCTTGATGAAGTCTAGTACTGATGTTGTACCCACTTTTTCCTGATGTCTTCATTTCTCAACCGGTCTCTTCTTGTTGTTACACCCAGCATTCTGCGTAGACACTTCATCTCTGTTGTGACTAGTTTTCTTCTATCGTTTGTTGTCAGCGTCCAGGTTTGGCACTGGTAACATAATGTGGGAGAAAGATTGTGTTGAACATTGCTCTTTTTGTATTCATGGTGACGTGTTTGCATCTTAAAACTGGCGCCATTTGCCCTATCATTTGATTTCCTTTGTTGCATCTGTGTTGAATTTCATTAGTTATTCTTCCATTTGCTGAAAAAATGCTCCCAGGTATGTGAAATCTTTTACTTGATTTAGTAGGTGATTAACGATGGAGATATTGATAGTGCTTTTCTTTCTGTCGAATGTCATTACTTCTGTTTTGTCGATGTTTATTCTCATGTTGTATTCGTTACATGCTAACTGGAGTCTGTTGATGTGTTGTTGTAGCTGTTCTTCTGTTGTTGATGTGATTGCCTGATCGTCTGCGAAAAGAAATTCATTTAAGAGTTCTCCGAGGTTGTTTCCTTCGCTGGTGTTAGCTATTTTACATATGTGGTCAATATACGTGATGAATAGCAGCGGGGATAGTACGCAACCTTGTCTTACTCCTGACTAAAGAAAGCAAGTCAGTAGAAGAAGAATGGACAGTATTTAAGAGAACTTTATTAGAAGCAGCCAAAGAAACATGCGGAAACGTAAAATACAGAGGTATCCGACCAAAAATCACAACTTGGTGGAATGACGAAGTAAAACTTGCGGCAAAGGAGAATGTTATTGGTTACTAAACTGACGTCATTGCACTCCGGGCAGACCTTTACAAGAGCCTTTATACTGACAGCCAATGTACGATTATAACAAATACAGGATTATCAGAAACGTTTCACGTAGGTTATAGTTGTAGGTTTTTGGTTATGAAAGGCAAATTACACACTTTCGGTAACTCAAGGCTTCGAAGGCTAAAATTAGCTACAGATGCAGAGTTGGTAAGACTTGTTTACGCAAGTTCAAACGAATATGCCGCGTGTCTGACACATAATGTTCGTCAATCAAATATGATTATAACCACATAGTTATTTCATCCAACAAACAAAATGTAGTATCAGTCAATGGACACGTAGGTGACTTGTTAGTCTGATGCGTGCCTTGAAGAGTCGTTGACAGTGTGGGCATGAGATTGTTGCTACAGTCTGGGACTCGTGTGCACTGGCCTTTCTCTTTTGTCTGCGCAGTACTAATGCTGCTTGACGTGCTGCCTCACATAATTTTGCACCCTTTCGTAGGAGTGAACGCCAGGATGTTCGGTCCCGTGCAGCTTTTCCCAGGTATCAATCTTGATTTCGAAGGATTTTAGAGAGGACTTGAGCGTGTCTTTGAATCTCTTCTTTTGGTCCCCTCGGGAGCGTTTGCCACTCGACATTTCACTGTAGAATAGTATCTTTGGCATCCTGTGATCAGGCATGCGGACGAGATGTTCCGCCCAGCGAAGTTGGTGTTTCATAAGTATGGTGTTAATACTGGGAATACCAGCTCTGTCAAGAACAGTGGTATTTGGGATCTTGTTTTGCCACTTGATTTTCAGCAGCTTTCTTAGACAATTTGTGTGAAAATGGTTCAGCTTCTTAGCATGACGGGTGTAAACAGTCCATGTCTCACTGGCATATAGCAGTACTGGGAGTACTGCAGCTCTGTATACATTTAGCTTGGTCTGAAGATTGATACCACTCCTATGCCAGACATTGGCGTACAATCTACCAAACGAACTGCTAGCCATGGATATTCTGGAGTTCACCTCATCATCTATGTTTACATTTTGTGAAAGTGTGCTGCCCAGGTATGTGAACCTATGTGCAGCTTTCAGTTTGGTACCATTTATCATAATCATAGGTTCCTTGTAGTCGTTGCCAGGGGCTGGTTGATACATCACTTCAGTTTTCTCCGTGTTGATCGTGAGACCAAAGTTTGAACATGCTGTGAGAATTTATTCATGAGATTTTGCAGTTCGACTTCAGAGCCGGCACTTAGTGCACAGTCATCAGCGAACAGAAGATCTCTGATGTTGTAGGTTTTGACCTTTGTTTTAGCTTGGAGCCTCCTTAGATTAAACACTTCGCCGTCGATGCGGTACTTGATGTCGATTCCTGTACTCCCGTCACAGAAGGCATCGGTCAACATGGCAGAGAGCATCACGCTGAACAGCGTGGGTGCAAGAACGCATCCTTGCTTAACTCCGTTTGAGACTGGAAAGGGATCTGGCACATACTGTACTTGACAAACCTTGTTATTGCATCTCTCACTAGGTAACTGGGTCATTTTTATTCCGAGTCCCGAATATGCTTCTCAATGATAGAGGAGGGGGCTGGTCACAGTTACTCTATTACAAGTCACTTCCACCCGCCATCATACAGTACAAGCACTTCAGTTTTATACAGTAGGATGTAAAAGTAATACATGAACAATTTTCAAGATGTTTCATGCCTATAAGTGAAAACAAAGATCAGAAATGCTATCTCTAAATACCAGCATCTTCTTCTCTTGATCTTTCTTAAGGCCGTTTTATCATTCTAATGTGATATATAAACAGCCTAACACCAAAAACTGGTGTACTTTCACAACCTACAGTAGCATTTGGAGCTCTGGTGCTTATCCTTCGGGGGTGTATCAGGTTTCAACCAGCGTTTGCTGGGTTCGCTCTCCGTTAGCTCTTTGCTGTCCCCAGCAAAACTTGTAAGGCAGTAGGTTGCTATTTTCTTTTAGGACAGCGACCCTTAGATGACCCGCCCTCCCGGGTTGATGAGCGTCATCTGATCAGCTAACCGGTCTTTTTGTGGACAACTTGGTTTGCCACTCGTCCAGTTTTGTGTACGGTTTGTTCCGCTAGCCTTTGATTGTTCCCAATCAAACTACAAGGCAGCAGTAGTTCCTGCGAGCGGAAACGCGCACTGGCTTCACCTTTGCTGTACTTTCCAGTTTTTCTGCACATTCGGGTGGTCCGCACACCCTCTCGCCTGCCGTGTCTACCACGCCTGCCGTTCCATGCAGTTCTGCCGACTGGTGGGCCCACTCGTGCATCGCCCGCATGCGTGCTCGCCTGCCATGGTGCCTGCCTCATCATCACCATCAGTTCTCGCCGTGCGCACATTTGCATGGGCTGTCCGACCCTGGGGCTTAAAATCGTGCCCCCATCCATGTGATGAGGGCCAGAGTTTCGCCCTATGTGAGCCCACGTGCAGCTCAACTCGAGGCCCATCATATTTGGGCTCTAGAGAGAAGGAAAGAGAAAGATCATATGCGTGTCCACGTTTCTTCGATGGATGCACCTCTCATCCTGTATGTTTATTTGTATGGTCAGTCCCCCACCCTCTTCCTTAGGGCTCGTAATGTCGCCACGTGCAACTCAACTTGGGCGCCACCTTCGTACTTGGAGTATCCCCCATGTGGGCCGACGGCTCTTCTCCGGATGCACCTCTCATCCTGTATGTTTATCCGTCCAGCTTTTCCCATCGGCCGGGAGAGACGATCATTAATAGTCTGGGCTTTCGCTCGTCTGTGTTGCGAGCGGATCCCATCTAGCGTGACTATCTCTGCATCTCTACCTACACAAGGGTAGCTCTCCCACGATCCTTGCCCTCTTAGCCAGACCGGAACCACCGTCTGTTTCCATGGTCACAACTAGGAGGTGAGGGCAGGGTCTAGATTAGTACCAGCTCACTAATTCTGGCGCATCGTTGCCCCCATGCGCTTTTGACCCCATACCAGCATCTAACCTCCATGCAAGGGTGACCTCCATAAACATATTAAGAGACATGACTGTTAAAAGTCATGGGGGTGTCCTTCCTCAGTTGTCTCTTACCACATACCTTGTAGGTCGTAGTGTTACTATTTGCTCCCATTGCGAGCCCTGGTAATACATGGGTGCTCGTAGAGGCTGACTGAGGTAGAGGGGCTAATCATTAGATGAAAACTGTAATGAAGGTGCCTTGCTGATTTACACGGATGGATCGGTAGTTCGTCACGAAAAGTCCGCAAGGGCCTTCTCTGCAAGTTCATGTGGCAAAATGGTCCAGGAGACCAGTGGTGCATTTCGTATGACAACAAGGAGCATGACAATGGAGGTACTGGCGGTGACTACGACACTACACAAACTACACTCATGCGTGTTATCTGAGGGATTCATTGAGTATGATCTGAAAAGTGGAGGCTGGTTCTGTGCGCAGGCAATAGACTGAATCACTACAAGTGTCAACAATTTGCAGAATTACACTTATCTTCGTTCCGGTGCACATGGATGTCGTTGACAATCAGAGAGCAGACAGGCTGGCGTACTCTGTCACCATATCAGAGAGCCAGCCAATGGATAGAGCTGATATTTTGAATGCCCTCATAGAGTGTGGCCGCAAAGAAGATTTTCATTTAAACCAATCCATGTCAACTACTAGATTGTAGAAGCTGGGTTTGAAGATTGGAGCAGCAAGAAAAGAACAGCATAACAGGTATATGAGTAGGGTCATCAATCAAAATCGAACTGGTATGATCAGTCGCTGGACGCTGTTGGAGAAATTGCGAAGGAGATCGGAGCACCTATGAAAATGTCCGGAGTGTAATAAAGATATTCTAAACTGAAACTGAAACAAATCACAAAGAGTAGTTTAACAAGTGGTCGATGTGGAGCGTTCGAAGAAGAAGAAGAAGAAGGTTGTGGGTTCAACCTTATTTTATGTATGATTGAAGTATTCATGGTGTTTGTGTTTATTTTCTTCACAGACATTTCCAAAGAACATTGCAATGGATATTTACTTGTATGGTATAATGGAACTGCATCTGAAACAAAATGTTGTCTGTTCGAAATGCAAACAGGAAACACTAGGAATGTTTGTATCTTTGTTACAAACTTTTGAATTCACCCATGTTCATTATCATCAATTAGCTTGCCCTGAGCAGAACTTTGCCACCCCAACAATAATTCGAAATTTCTCTCTCGCATAGACCAGATATCCCGCCTCTGCAGCCGTCAAGCTCAAACCATCAGTTACATCCTGAATCCATCTTCTCTGTGGTCTTCCACTTCTTTTTTGCCGTATACCTCCTTCCATGATGTCTTCTCCAGCCCTTCTTGTCTTTTTATATGTCCAAAATACCTCAATTTTTCTCTGTCTTATTTGTAGCATCAGCCAGTTTTCTTTGATTTTAAGTTCTTTCTTGATAGATCTATTTGTTCTTTTTCTGTCCATGATATACGAAGGACTCTTCTGTAACATGTTCAAAAGAACATATATGTTTTCCACTGCCTTATTAAATGTCCATGCTTCACACCCATTCGTTGCCACTGGGAATATGCATGCTCTTAGTTTTCTGATCTTTGTTTTCCTATCAGTTCCATTCCATACTGTTTTTAGTTGTTAAATTTTTGTAAAGCCATGTTTGTTCTTTTTTTAATTTCCTTCATCCTATTTCCATGTTCACTCTTCATATTTGTTGATATATATATATATATATATTCCCCTTGTACCGTTATACGTTATATAGGGCCTGCAATTAATTTCTCCAAACCTCTCTGTCCAGGGCAATTTGCTCAATCACCTACATAGAATTGAGTCTGATACTTTTGCCTCTTTCAGCAAAATTAGTCGGGGTTTCTCTCTTGAACCCTTTGCCTCCAACTTTAATGCCTGCTTTTTTTTATTCTTTGATCATTTCTTCTCAAGGTATGTCCAACATATCCCCATCTTCTCCTTCTTAGAACAGTTGTTACTAGTGGTTGACCAGACATTTCTCTGATTTCATCACTTCTGCTGAATTCTTCTAATTTTATGTTCATTATATTTCGCAGATATTTATTTTCAAATGCATTCAACTTATTTTCTATATCTTTAGTAATTTTCCAACTCTTCATACTTGACCATATCAAATTTGTATTAACTGATTGAAGATGAAAAGAAAAACCACTTTCACAGTCTTCAGCCTTTCCAAGAAGAAGCAAATGGTAAAACGCAAGCTAAATGACCACCTACTCCCAATGAAGGAATGTCCAACATATATGGGAATCACCATGGACAGCAGACTGACTTGGTCAACACAGATAGACAAAGCTGGAAAAAGAACAAAGCAGAGAATGAGGATTATGAACAAACTGCTAGTCGGGTGCAGATGGTGGCATTCTGAAAGGGTTGTACACTGGAAGGGTCCGACCAGTACTTGAGTATGGCATAGCAGCCTGGGCTACAACCTCCAAGACACAATTTGTGAAGCTAAGCAGAGTGATGAATGGTTCGAGGTTCAAAAGGGGGTGAGACAGGGATGTATTTTGTCCCCATACTTATTCAACATATATGTGGAGAACATCATGAGGAATGTAAAAGACGATGCCAACTATGTGAATTACGACCCTTTCAATATAGGCGGCAAATGCATACCAGAGCTTAGATACGCAGACGATACAGTATTATTATCCACCAGCAAAGAGGGTTTGGTAAACCTAATCATGACGACCAAGAAACATAGTGAAGACCAACATCTATATTTGAATACATAAAACAAAAATAATGTCAACTGACAAAGCAAAAGGCTCACCTGACATCCAAATAAACAATGAAGAACTCCAATGTGTAGAAAGCTACGAATACCTAGGCTCAATAATTAACAATAACGGCAACTGCTCCAAAGAGATCTCAAAAAGATTGGTAATAGCAATCAAGAAGTTAAACACAATGAAGAACATGTGGCAAAGCACCAGCAAAATTTTTTAATTAAAAATATTGAGAGCATGCATATTCCCAGTGGCTACTTATGGTTGTGAATCATGGACCACTACACAAAAAACAAGAACAAAAATCCAGTCCTTTGAAACTAAATGCTTCAGAAAGATCCTACGAATACCATGGACAGAAAAAGAAAGAACACTGATGTCCTGAAAGAACTGAATGTTAAAGACAATTGGCTGATAAACCACATACTATACAGAAAAATTAGAAACTTTGGTCCCATTAAGCATTACGATGGCCTGGAAAGAACAATATTAGAGGGCAGGGTCCCAGGACGCAGAAACAGACCAAGAAGAAGATGGCTACAAGATATTAAAGAAACCATGAATATGACCATCGACGAAGTGGGTGAACTAGCTATAGACAGAGTGAATTTCAGATGCGCTGCAAAGAGAGCAACGTCCTATAAAGGATGAAAATGAAAATCGTGGCATATCCTAAAGGACGTAGCCATCAACCACAGTAAACGAGTCATTGATTTTCTATAAAGGATACTCACCTTGATGATGAAGCAGAGTGCAAAATTAGATTTTACGGATCATCACTGGAGCTATGAGGTCTACCCCCATAGAAGTACTGGAAACTGTGACAGGGCTCCAGCCAATGGAGGATAGACTGGGACATGAAGGTACTTCAACAAGGAGACAAATACAAGAGACTGATGAATCGTTCAATGCACCTCCGAATCAAAGGCTATGGTAGGGGCAGATTAAAAAAGAGTCACTTCGTGGCAAACTCCAAAGCACTTGCTCACAAAGATCCAATATTGGCACTGACTGATTGTTAGGACCATTATCATTGCACTTTGGTGAATAACCATGTGTTCCTTGATCAGTGTCTACCATTTAACAATTTTATAATGTTACTGTTTTTCAGCTGACTTATCAGTACAACATTAAATATGTATATCCAAATTCGAGCTATACTGTTAGAGTGTACAGCATGCCACCTGTTGATCCGATAAAGAAAGATGATGACAAAGCCTTTGTGTCCATGAATCTTATGGCTGGCGCTGTTTATCGTAAGTGCTGACTGATTTCTATAGTCCGTTCAACTTGTCATGCCCACAGATAAAAATGTGTATCTTTGTAACCATTTGATTAAATGACCTGAAAACTTGCATGTGAACTACACATGTTCTCGACGCTACAAAATATTTTTTGCCATTCAAACAATCATACCATCTAGAAGTTTCCTTCTTTGTGCTATATATTTTACGCTACCATTGGCATGGTTGAAGAAAACTCATGTTTACAGCCATTTAATACATTGATGACAAAAATAGCAACATTCAAGACGAAATCCGTGAATTTTTGAGCGATTCTTGATTTCCCGCACACCAATTCCAAATGCCGTTGACCGTGGTAAACAGATGAAGTAATAAGTGCGACACAGACTTTTAGTTAAAGGCGTATATCGAAATTAGTGTGAAGCTATTGGGTCATTTTGTTGACTTCTCAAAACAGACATTTATATAACATTTTTAATGAGTTTGAAGTTACAATGTAAAACGTGTCATTAATACTATACGCGCATTTCCGCAGAGGCACATATGGGTCATCTGTACCACAGTATACAAGAACCAGAGACAGGAGATATTTTATTGATATCTCTGCCAGTACGATGATCAGTTCGTTTGAAGCTAGTGTCCACACCAGTCCAGTCGACAAGGATGCATTAGACATGAAGCTCACTGTAATGTAAGTTATTTAACGAATACAATATGTCTCATTTGTTTATTCATGACTATTGCAAATCATTGGCCCATGTATAGCGGGATGATACATGGCTTGTCATCAAGCATTGTCTCAAAGTTCTATCAGATCAATAAGGACGTCAAAGGATGATAGATAAGAACATAAATGTTTATGAAAGTCTGAAAGTGAATACAAAGAAAGAACATTACAATGTTTATGAAAGTCTGAAAGTGAATGACAAAAAACATTACAATGTTTATAAAGTCTGAAGTGAATACAGAAGAAGAAGAACATTACAATGTTTATGAAAGTCTGAAAGTGATACAGAAGAGAAGAAGTGAAAAACTACAATGTTTATGAAAGTCTGAAAGTGAATACAGAAGAGAAGAAGAAGGGAACATTACAATGTTTATGAAAGTCTGAAAGTGAATACAGAAGAAGAAGAAGAAGGGAACATTACAATGTTTATGAAAGTCTGAAAGTGAATACAGAAGGGAACATTACAATGTTTATGAAAGTCTGAAAGTGAATACAGAAGAGAAGAAGGGAACATTACAATGTTTATGAAAGTCTGAAAGTGAATACAGAAGAAGAAGAAGGGAACATTACAATGTTTATGAAAGTCTGAAAGTGAATACAGAAGAAGAAGAAGAAGGGAACATTACAATGTTTATGAAAGTCTGAAAGTGAATACAGAAGAAGAAGAAGGGAACATTACAATGTTTATGAAAGTCTGAAGAAAAGAAGAATACAGAAGGGAACATTACAATGTTTATGAAAGTCTGAAAGTGAATACAGAAGAGAAGAAGAAGAGAACATTACAATGTTTATGAAAGTCTGAAAGTGAATACAGAAGAAGAAGAAGAAGGGAACATTACAATGTTTATGAAAGTCTGAAAGTGAATACAAAAGAGAGAAGAAGAGCATTACAATGTTTATGAAAGTCTGAAAGTGAATACAGAAGAAGAAGAAAAGAACATTACAATGTTTATGAAAGTCTGAAAGTGAATACAGAAGGGAACATTACAATGTTTATGAAAGTCTGAAAGTGAATACAGAAGAGAAGAAGAAGAGAACATTACAATGTTTATGAAAGTCTGAAAGTGAATACAGAAGAAGAAGAAGAAGGGAACATTACAATGTTTATGAAAGTCTGAAAGTGAATACAGAAGAAGAAGAAGAAGAAGGGAACATTACAATGTTTATGAAAGTCTGAAAGTGAATACAGAAGAAGAAGAAAAGAACATTACAATGTTTATGAAAGTCTGAAAGTGAATACAGAAGAAGAAGAAGAAGGGAACATTACAATGTTTATGAAAGTCTGAAAGTGAAGACAGAAGAAGAAGAAGAAGAGAACATTACAATGTTTATGAAAGTCTGAAAGTGAATACAGAAGAAGAAGAAGGGAACATTACAATGTTTATGAAAGTCTGAAAGTGAATACAGAAGAAGAAGAAGAAGGGAACATTACAATGTTTATGAAAGTCTGAAAGTGAATACAGAAGAAGAAGAAGAAGAAGGGAACATTACAATGTTTATGAAAGTCTGAAAGTGAATACAGAAGGAAGGAAGGAACATTACAATGTTTATGAAAGTCTGAAAGTGAATACAGAAGAAGAAGAAGGGAACATTACAATGTTTATGAAAGTCTGAAAGTGAATACAGAAGAGAAGAAGAAGGGAACATTACAATGTTTATGAAAGTCTGAAAGTGAATACAGAAGAAGAAGAAGGGAACATTACAATGTTTATGAAAGTCTGAAAGTGAATACAGAAGAAGAAGAAGGGAACATTACAATGTTTATGAAAGTCTGAAAGTGAATACGAAGAAGAAGAAACACTACAATGTTTATGAAAGTCTGAAAGTGAATACAGAAGAAGAGGAATATTACAATGTTTGATGAAAGTCAATTTATAGTGAATTTCAAGCAGTAAAAATAGATGTCATTACAATGCCATTTATGGAGTCTGAAAGTATGTTTTCATGGATCTCCACAAATACCTGTCCATAGTACTGAATATCAGTTCGGATGATGATACTCTTTCGTGCCATCAAGACACACTGTCCACAATTTTATATCTCTGTCGTCCTCTGTCACACATTCCATTCATGTAATTTGGTTATCACTATTTGATCACTAATCATACTGCAAGAATTCTGAGTCAAATGTGGTGTAGCTAGACAAGAGCACAATGCTGGTAGTTAAAGAAGAATAGTAAACTAACAAAGAACCGATGTCGTTAGTCGTCACACGCTGAGAGACATACTGAGGAGGAGATTGGAGCACTTATGAACTAATTGGTTCGATGTGCAGTGATGGTGGTCCGACGACAAAACTAAAACTGGTGTTGTTTGTCGCCAGACACTGAGAGACATACTGAGGTGGAAATCGGAGCACTTATGAACTTATTGGTTCGATGTGCAGTGATGGTGATCCCACGACAAAATTATTTGTTCGAAACTTACGTTTCTTATTACACCCCGCCCCAACCTCCCAATGTAATTCTTCTTCACCTTTCAATTCCCAAATGAAGCACAGGTCTTCAACAAACTTCTGAGGCAAGAGGCTCAGTGACCGATTCGCCCAACACTTACGCGACATACGCCAATGCTCTGTGACCCTGTAGCCACCCATTTCAATGATACTGGCCATTTAGGAGCTCACGATGTCCAGGTCACAGCCATCCGATCATGTTCCTCGGATGATTGCAGTCGATTTGCTCTGGAGAATCGGTTGATTTCTTTGTATGGTACCTTGCGACCACGTGGGCTCAACGTATTACATTCCCATGCTTCTTAGTACTTTCTCTTCCCATATTTTGTAATCTATATGGGTATATGTTGCATGTATTCAAGTTATATATTTACTAGATGTTTCATTGTTTCTCTTCCGTTCTATTTCTAGTTTTTATGTATGTTTTTGTGTTACATTTATTTCGTTATTCGTTTTATTCCCAGATTTTCATTAGAAACGTTTGTATTTGGTCGTCCATTTGTTTTTTAAAATTTGTTGTTTGTTTGCTTGATAAAGGCCTTGTTGGTCGAAACGTTGCTGTATTTTGTCATTGTTTTTGTCATTTGTAAAACTACAGTACTTTGTGATTACATGTTTTGCCAATCAAATAGTTTTACTGCAGTCTCATCTATTTTGTGAACAAACTTCTTCAAGCTCTTCCTCTTTCCCGCCATCCTTTCCAATTCTTTTCATGTTTTACCTATCCTTTTAATAACAGTCTCCAGCTCTCTTCTCCAGGTATGTCTAGGTCTTCCCCTAGTTCTCTTTCCTTGCAGGTTCTAAAACAGTGCATGTCTTGCTATGCTTCCGGTTGGGCTTCTCAATGTGTAGTCCTCCAAAATATAATAGTGTTATAATATTGATCAGCTTTAGATAAGTTTCCGTTCAGAAAGCAATGACAAACTACTGAACGTATAAGGGGTGCCTAGAAAGTCAACTACTCATTTACTGTGGTTGATGGTTACGTCCTGTAAAGGATATTTCACAATTTTCATTTTTCATAGATAAGTTTAGTCTAGTTCAAGTTTACTGGACAGATTATCATCACTGCACATTGAACCAATTAGTCCATAAGTTCTCCGATATCCTCCTCAGTATGTCCATCAGCGTGTAGCAGTTATCATGTCCATCAGCGTGTAGCAGTTATCATGGCCATCAGCGTGTAGCAGTTATCAATACTAGTTTCATGTTGGTTTACTATTCTTCTTTTGCTTCCAATATAGCGTTCTTTGTCTAGCTACACCACATTTGATTTGATATTCTTGCATTTCTTGTGCTTGAATCATTTACACACCCTCTCTCTCTCATTGGGCATTCAGAATATCAGTCTGGTTCATTGCTCATCTGATTTTTACAGTACTCATACTTGCAGGCTTGATGTAACAGCAGTGTAGTGTACAAATCTTCGGATCTTTCTTCCGGGGCACATGTGTGTCGTTGTCAATGAGAGAGCAGACAGACTGCCTGCCTCTGCTACCATATCAGGGGGCCAGCCAATGGATAGAACTGACATACTGAATGCCCACATAGAGTCGCAATGAGGATTTTTATTTAAATTAATCCATGTGTTGCCAGGGCTTGCAAGGGAAGCAAAGAGAATAGTACCACTGTGTCATACAAGGTCAAAAGTAGGAGGCGACTGAGGTAGGGGCCTAGGGAAGCTACCATAGTAAATAAAGTGTCTCAGAAATTGGATGTGCATAACTGGCACAATTCACAGTCGCTCTTAGCCTCGTAACACATACAGAACACAAAGAGTGGTTTAACATGTGGTCGATACGGAGTGTTCGAAGAAGATTGAAATCAATCCACGTCAACTGCTAGATTGCAAGAGCTGGGATTTGTGATTAGAGTGGCCAGAAAAGAACAGCACAACAGTTATATGAGTAGGCTCATCAATCAAAATCGATCTGGTACGGTCAGTCACTCGATGCTTTTGGAGATATTGTGAAGGAAATCAGAGCACCTATGTCTGGAGTCCAATGAAGATATTTGAAACTGAAGTATAAAAAATATATATTTCTTTTCAGGTGCTGGGTTTCCGGGCGAATGGTCACCATCTTTGGCATACAAAACCTTCAGTAATGGCACTATCAATTTAAACTTTGCACTGCCTCCAGCAGATTTTAATATCACTCAGTTCAAAGTCTATCTTACGGATATAAATGGAAAACACTCTTTTGAGAAGCTCTACACTGCAGAGGTTAGTGCTATGTGACTTGTTTTTGTTTATTACTACTCGTTGCTATATTCGTTTCTTTTAGCTCTTATTATTGATTGATTGATTGATAGGATCATCATCTTTGCACTTTGGTTAGTAACCATGTGTGCTCAGATCTCTGTCTTACACAGAAAGATCTCAGCTGCAGTGCATGAACTCCATAGCACCGGCAAGGGTCCCTGATGTAATTTTGAAGATAGTGAAATTATTATTGTAGGAATTGTATTTTTAACTTTTCTAATGAACTTTGCCGGGCTCTTATTATACACATACTCACTAAATCACAGTTCAGGCACGGTCTCTGTGATGTAGAGGCTAGGTGCTCACCTCTCATTCCAAAGGTACTCAGTTCACTCCCTTGTGGGGCCATCAGAATATTTTTCCAGGGATCCCTGATCTCAGCGTAGGTGAAATAGAAATCCTAATCCTATCTGAGACTGACAATAAAACGTAGGTGCAGTATTCAATGGGAACATGTAAAAGAACCCTTGGCAGTTCAACATTGAGAAGAGCAGGCTGGAAAATAACAGCCTGGGCAAAATTCGTTAGAAAGGATAAAAAATGGAATTCCTACAAAATATCGTCACCATCTTAAAAATTATATTAGGGACCTTTGCCGGTGCTACAGAGTTTGTGCACTGCCGCTGAGATCTTCCTGCGTAAGAAAAAGATTGGAGCACACATGGTTACTCACTGAAGTGCAATGATAATGGTCCTATCAATCAATCAATAAAGAGCAGGCTTATCATCAAATAGTTTGTCATGATCAAAGCTTTGCCACTCCAACAGTCCTCCGAATTTCTCTCTCATAGGCCAGATGTCCTGCCTCTGCAGCCGTCATGTTCAAACCATCAGTTACATCCTGAATCCATCTTCTCCTTGGCCTTCCTCTTCTTCTCTTTGCCGGTATGCATCCTTCGATGATGGTCTTCTTCAGCCATCATGGAAGGACGCATATTCAGCTCAAATGTGAAATATGTGTTGTTGTATGGCTCTGTAGCATGGTGAATCACAAGCAGTCTTTTGTCAACAGATGTCTTTAGCAAATTTTCAGACTGAGGTGGTATGACAGAGTTGCAAACACAGACCTGTGGAGACTGAAGTGGTATGACAGAGTTGCAAACACAGACCTGTTGAGGACTGAAGTGGTATGACAGAGTTGCAAACACAGATCTGTGGAGACTGAGGTGGTATGACAGAGTTGCAAACACAGACCTGTGGAGACTGAGGTGGTATGACAGAGTTGCAAACACAGACCTGTGGATAAGAAAGGCAGAAACACATGACGATCAAGGTCAGAAAGAGAAAATGGTGATGAATCGGACATACCATATGGAAGACACAGTCGAATGTCACTAGACAAGCACTTGAGTGGAACCCACAAAGGAAAAGGAGGCATCCTAAACAGACCTAAACTGAATTATTCTGGACTATTCTTATAGAGAAAGACTGCAGTAAAACTATATAAAACTAGTTAAAACAAAGTACTGTAGTTTTACAAAATACAAAAACAGTGACAATACACAGTAAAGTTTCAACCAATAGGCCTTTATCAAGCAAACGATACAACAGGAGAACGTTGGAATGTCTCCATCGTAGTCTATATGTAGTGTGCTGTGAAATTCATGACTCCTGTTGAATAGTTTGCTTGATAAAGGCCTTTTGGTCAAAACTTTGCAGTGTATTGTCACTGTTTTTATATTTTGTAAAACTACAGTACTTTGTTATAACGTGTTTGAACTATCCTTGAAAGCCATAAAGTAAACAGAGATGAGGAAAAGTGGAGGACAGCTATCTGTTCAGGCCCTATGCACCACAAGGAGAGGAGAGAAATAGCATACACACTAATAAAACTTTAAATATATAAAATCAGTGTCCTAGGAGTGGAAACAGTGGTGCATGTTGGCGAATAACCCATAACATCATGCACACACTGGAGACATTCCAATGTAAATTTTTTATAAGATTCCTGCAAGTCCTGGGAGTGTTATTATACAATGGTTCTTGTTGAAGAATGACCCAATGGTACAAAAACAAAGTACTGTAGTTTTACAAAGTACAAAAATAATACACAGTAACGTTTTGATCAAAAGGCCTTTATCAAGCAAAGGATACACGAGAAGTGAAGAAATTCACTTCTTATACGACACAGAACATATAGAATCAGAAAATAATAGGTTAGGGATTTATTGTTCGATTCTATATGTTGAATGCCATATAAGAAGTGAATTTCTTCACTTCTGGTGTATCCGTTGCTTGATAACGCTTTTGGTCGAAATGTCGTTGTATATCGTTTTTGTATTTTGTAAAACTACAGTACTTTGTTTTTATGTGTTTCGCATTTAGTACATAGTTTTACTTCAGTCTTCCTTTATATCGAGGATGTGCCATAACATCATGCACACGCTGCAGACATGTCCTGAGTGTTATAATAAAGTTGTGTGTGTTTGAGAATAACCCATAACATCATGCTCACACTGGAAACATTCCAAAGTAAATTTGTGATAAGAATCCTGCAAGTCCTGAGTGTTATACAGTTGTGCTTGTTGGAGAATGACCCATAACATCATGGTCACACTGGAAACATTCCAAGTAAATTTGTGATAAGAACTGCAAGTCCTGAGGTTATCAGTTGTGCATGTTGGTGAATAACCCATAACATCATGCTCACACTGGAAACATTCCAAAGTAAATTTGTGATAAGAATCCTGCAAGTCCTGAGTGTTATACAGTTGTGCTTGTTGGAGAATAACCCATAACATCATGGTCACACTGGAAACATTCCAAAATAAATTTGTGATAAAAATCCTGCAAGTCCTGAGAGTGTTATTATACAGTTGTGTGTGTTTGAGAATGACCCATAACATCATGCACACACCAGAGACACATGCACAGGCTGGAGACATTTCAAAATGCATTTTTAAATAAAATCCTGCAAATTTTCTGGCCAAATACGATACCAAATGAAGAGCTTTAAAGCAGTAAACTGTTTTTTTTTAAAATATAGACTATCAGTAACAATAATTAATTGCAGATTTTCATTATTTATGTTGCAGCTTCGAACACAACAGAACACACAGTTGTTTGTGACACTTATTACCAGATACCCGGCTACATACACAATTGCGGTAAGTTCCAGTGTGTAGCCATTAACTGATAATAAAATTAAGATCAGAATACTAAGAGCATGCATCGTATGGGTGTGAAACATGGACATTTTAAAAGGCAGGGGAAAGAGATATATGTGCTTTAGAATATAACTGTTACAGAAGAGTCCTCCGTATATCATGGATATAGAAGAGAACAAATAGATCAACCCAGAAGGGTCTTGATGAAAAATAAGTTAAATAAACAAGACCCTCTGCTCTCATTATATTGGTGATCCATTTATGAATACACAAATATTAAGATAATTGTGATTCGATGCATTGTTTATTACCGTTTCAGTCTAGCATCTCATGATATTTAGTTGTTTCATCACATGGATACCTAGAATGAAATTTAAATCTTCACTTCTACTTCTAGCATAAACCACGATGATATGTATTCATTCACTTCTACTTCTAGCATAAACCAGATGATATGTATTCATTATGTTACTTCACATATCATGAATGTATTTTCATTCTATAAAGCATAAACACGATGAATGTTTATTCACTTTATCAGCATAAACCAAAGATAGTACATATCATTACATTCACTTTTGTCCAGTTAATAAGTCAATATGCGAGGATCCACCCAAATAAGCTGCCCCTCCCACAGTTTTGATTTAGAAGAAGAGTGGGATACACAGACGCTCTATTCACTCTGAGACAACTGAGTGAAAAAGCAATAGAACACAATAAAGAGTTACACTTATTATTCATCGTTCAAGAAAAGTCATTCGACAGAATAAATAGAAGCAGTGGCGGCTTGTGGTCATTTTTGATGGTGGGGCCAGACAAATATTTCAGAAAAATCATGATTTTTAGGCTAGGTTTATATTTTAGTATTTACTATTATTTGTCTATTCCGCTAAGTTATTCCTCTTTACTATAATGATTTGGCCGCATGCGCAAATAACAAACGGGACAACGTTGCGCCAGGGTAAGTGAGCTGGCACTGATCAAGACCCTACTCCACCTCCTCGTGGTGACCCTGGAAATAGACAAAAGATCATGTCTGGCTAAGTGGGTGAGAATCGAGAGAGAGCTACTCTGGTATAGGTAATAAAGCAAACGCAGACACGCCTCTTGGGTCCTAAATACTAGTGAATGCACGCATCTTCTGCCGATGTCTAATTAAAAAAGTTGCATAAATGCAAAGCAAATGTAAGAAGTAACAACGTACGAGTCGCGTGTAAGCGTATACTCTCCTCCTGAATCAATGGTCAACCATAATTGCCAGCTCTCATTGCAAGAAAGCCGGCACTCTCCCCCACGCACTGTAGGCAAAATGGTGAAAACTCATAATTCCTGGGGTTCAACAACCACTAAAATATATACCATATAACTAAGGTACAGAAGAGATCCCTACAACCTACCGTTGACCACAGTCCTTCACCATGAAATAGCAAACAATAAAAACAAAAAAACTTTGCTTTTCTTCACTGGCAGTTAACCACGATTTTTTTACTAAATCACTTATTATTGAAAGTCCTCTTTTTCTTGTCATCTTGTTGCACATATACAAAGCTATTTGGTTAATGTGCACCTAGCCAGTTAATTTCAAGCTTTTCTTCTATCTTTAACGAAGGAAACGGATTTCGTAATAAATAATCCACTTGATTCATTTTGAATTTCGAGTAAACAACTTCAAAAGTAGGTCACATCTTGTCAGTCGCAAACGAGTGTACGTTGTAGAAGACATTTGTATATTGAATACGAAACGGACGATTACCGTTAACGATTATAATAATAGTTAGTTACATATTTCTATTATTGCATATCCTTTTCTACTATTTGATATATAATTTGTGATTCAATCGATAATTATAGAAAGTACTATTTAATCAAGAGTTGTCCTTTAACTGTTAATTGGTTGATCGCGTAGGAACTGAGCCTCCGGTGAATAAAATGACATAAATTGTTTTGGCAATTATTATTAAAGGTAGCGGTCAAAGGTAAGAGGTCGCAATGTTACATCGTCAGTAGAGAATTTTAAAACGACCTGATAAAACATAGTGCGCTGATATATATGTCAAGTGTTATAGAGAGAAGCTGAATTTGCGACCGTATATAATAGTTTTTAAATAATAATGTTTATATATTATTATGATTGTTATATTATTATGATATAATATTTATATTTTAGTGTTAAATATTCAACTTTCAAAGCTAATAAGTGTCAAGTTAACAATAATAATTGCGAACAAATTTAAAAAAATAATAATAAGTGTACGTTAATTATTTTTGGTTTGGTAGGCCTGTTCTTACTGGCCCCTAATGACCATGGGTGTATACTAATTGGAAGAAAAATATGTTGAATTTTAGATTTCAGAATGTGTGTGATATTTTAGCGCTATATATATCAACTTTCAAAGCTAATCAGTATCCTGTTGAAAGTAATAATTATAAACCAATAATGTCTGAAATAATAAGTACACGTTACTCAATATTTTTGGTGGGGTCTGACCCCACTGGCCCTTAATGAAGAGCCGCCCCTGGATAGAAGTATTATATGGGAAACACTAGAAACTATGGGATCAAGGAACAACTGCTAGACAATATCAGAGCAATATATACAAATAGCCACAATGTGGTAAGAACAACAGACTGAATGACAGACTCATTAGAAACAAAATCAGGAGTAAGACAGGGTTGTGTTTTCTCACCTCTTCTTTTTAACATATATATCGACAGAATAGTGAAAGAGACACAGTGCGGAAAAGACCTTATCGACATAGACAATGAAAACTGTGATCAATTAAATAATCAAATCAGTAAATTACTTTTCACAGACGACCAAAGTCTTATCTATAAAGATGAAGATTAGCTACAACATCATATGAATTCATTGTTAATAGCATGCAGGAAGCAGAACATGAAAATCAATACACAAATAACAGAGACCATGAAAATCAGAAGAACACCAAGCTGAACATACAAATAGACAACACCAGAGTACAGCAAGTTTCTGAATTGCAATAATTAGGCAGAATTTTCACAGAGGACGGAAAACTTGATATAGAAATAAAGACAAGATGCCAAAAAGCAAATGCAGTGGCACCATTACTACAACACCCAAAGATCAAGATGGAAGTGAAAAGACAGATGATAAAAGGTATCTTTCTATCAACACTTTGTTACCAGTGCCAAACTTGGTCTCTGACAGCAACACACCACAGGAAGCTCTCACCACATGCAGGCGAGATGAAATTCTTGAAGAAGGTGGTGGGAGTCACCAGGAAAGATGGGCTATGAAACGAGAACATGAGAAGCAGAGTGGGCATAACTTCATGCACCGAATATATTGAAAGACAACAAATGCAGTGGTTTGGATATTTAATGAGAATGAAATACAACCAGTCACCAATAACAGCATACAATAAAAAGAGATCAGGTACTAGAGTCAAGGGAAAACCAAGAAAAGATGGATAGACAATATCAAGACCACACTAAATAAACGCGGATATAACGCAATAAGGACGACTCATCTGGCCCTGGAAAGCAAATTAAAACTCCCACCCCTATGCTTAACGGCAAGAGTGTGCAACCATTTCCATTATCCACCTGAGGACAGAGACAATAGATAATAGGGCGACTCATCTGGTCCTGGAAAGCAAATGACAGCTTCCACCTCTACCCTTAACGGCAAGAGTGGACAACCAATTTCATCATCCACCTGGGGATAGACAATAGGGTGACACATCTGGTCCTGGAAAGCAAATTAAAGCTCCCACCTCTATGCCTAACGGCAAGAGTGGACAACCAATTTCATCATCCGCCTGGGGATAGACAATAGGGTGACTCATCTGCCCCTGGAAAGCAAATTAAAGCTCCCACCTCTATGCCTAACGGCAAGAGTGGACAACCAATTTCATCATCCGCCTGGGGATAGACAATAGGGTGACACATCTGGTCCTGGAAAGCAAATTAAAGCTCCCACCTCTATGCTTAACGGCAAGAGTGGACAACCAATTTCATCATCCGCCTGGGGACAGAGACAATAGATAAACCATTTTGAAAAATCAAGAGACATCTCATACACTATCAGTAAACATAAATAATTCTGATGTCTATCATGAAGAACAATAACAAATTAAATCAGTGAAGAGTTTATCTAGGTTACAGTTGGTGCCATTTCTCATTGCAGGTGTGGGTAAAGGATGATCTTCATAAGCAGGAGGGTGTGTGCAAGTGTTGGATAATAGAAGACATTGATAGAAGAACATGCAAGAATACCTGCGGAGGAACGACAACACAAAGGTTCTATTTTAATGTAACAGGTAATGGTTGTGTGATGTTTGATGATTGAGTAGAAAGAAAGAAGTGATGTTTGATGATTGAGCAGAAAGAGAGAAGTGATGTTTGATGATTGAGCAGAAAGAGAGAGTGATGTTTAAACGTATTGAACAGAAAGAGAGAAGTGATGTTTAATGATTGAGCAGAAAAAGAGATGTTTAATGATTGAGCAGAAAGAGGGAGGTGATGTTTGATGACTGAGTAGAAAGAAAGAAGTGATGTTTGATGATTGAGTAGAAAGAGAGAAGTGAGTTTGATGATTGAGTAGAAAGAAAGAAGTGATGTTTGATGATTGAGTAGAAAGAAAGAAGTGATGTATGATGATTGAGCAGAAAGAGAGAAGTGATGTTTGATGATTGAGTAGAAAGAGAGAAGTGATGTTTAATGATTGAGTAGAAAGAGAGAAGTGATGTTTGCTGATTCAGTAGAAAGAGAGAAGTGATGTTTGCTGATTGAGTAGAAAGAGAGAAGTGATGTTTAATGATTGAGCAGAAAGAGAGAAGTGATATTTGATGATTGAGTAGAAAGAGAGAAGTGATGTTTGATGATTGAGTAGAAAGAGGGAAGTGATGTTTAATGATTGAGCAGAAAGAGAGAAGTGATGTTTAATGATTGAGTAGAATGAGAGAAGTGATGTTTGATGATTGCGTAGAAAGAGGGAAGTGATGTTTAATGATTGAACAGAAAGAGAGAAGTGATGTTTGATGATTGAGCAGAAAGAGAGAAGTGATGTTTGCTAAAGAAGTCTGGTAGTAGTCTGGTACTGCTTTCCTCACCGGAGACTAAACCAGGGAGAAATATAGAACATATAGAGCCTTCCTTACTTTCTTCTTCTCTTTCTCCATTGTACCTCAGTAAGGTGTTACATGTCTAGAGACGAAGATTTACTGTACTTTACTCCATATAACTCTGTCCTCTCCGAGAAATAGCATGTCACTTGCCGACAGTATTTCACAAAGCACAAACTCCTTAGATCCGGCAACAATACTAAGGATTTATTTAAATAATACACTCGTGAACAGAATGACACGGTCATGATTGAAACCCATTATAGTCTGAACACAAGACAATGACTTAACCACTTAACCACAGATGACCATTTCCTCCATGGCATGAGTCTTAGGAGATGTAAGAATCTTCTGTGTGCTCTGTTTAATACGCTTATACGCTTTGTGAGATAGCATTAATTTCTCCAGTGGCGGTGTCATTAAGGGCCAGTGGGGCCCACCAAAAATAAAGTGTAACGTGTATTTATTATTTTATACATTAAAATATAATCTAATCTAAACCATGATTTTTCTGAAAATTTCTGTCTGGCCCCACAAATAAACATGATCACACGCCGCCACTGAGTTTCTCTACAGTAATTCTTGAAGCTGTCACTCCTTCTTTTTCGAGGTCGTTCTCTTGATATGTATTTATTATACTTTAAAATATTTTTTAATGTGTCTTTTTGTGGGGGATGATATCAGAACATTCCTGTCAAGTTACCACACCATATGATATCAGGACATTCCTGTCAAGTTACTACACCATAGATATCAGGACATTCCTGTCAAGTTGACTACACCATAGATATCAGGACATTCCTGTCAAGTGACCACACCATATGATATCAGGACATTCCTGTCAAGTTACTACACCATATGATATCAGGACATTCCTGTCAAGTGACCACACCATATGATATCAGGACATTCCTGTCAAGTTACTACACCATATGATATCAGGACATTCCTGTCAAGTGACCACACCATATGATATCAGGACATTCCTGTCAAGTGACCACACCATATGTTATCAGGACATTCCTGTCAAGTTACCACACCATACGATATCAGGACATTCCTGTCAAGTGACCACACCATATGATATCAGGACATTCCTGTCAAGTTACTACACCATATGATATCAGGACATTCCTGTCAAGTGACCACACCATATGATATCAGGACATTCCTGTCAAGTGACCACACCATATGATATCAGGACATTCCTGTCAAGTTACCACACCATACGATATCAGGACATTCCTGCCAAGTGACCACACCATATGATATCAGGACATTCCTGTCAAGTTACTACACCATACGATATCAGGACATTCCTGTCAAGTGACCACACCATACGATATCAGGACATTCCTGCCAAGTGACCACACCATACAATATCAGGACATTCCTGTCAAGTTACTACACCATACGATATCAGGACATTCCTGTCAAGTTACTACACCATACAATATCAGGACATTCCTGTCAAGTTACCACACCATACAATATCAGGACATTCCTGTCAAGTTACTACACCATACGATATCAGGACATTCCTGTCAAGTTACTACACCATCTGTTATTCTTTTAGAAATTGTATGACTGGTTTCAGGGTTGTGAATCCCACTCGCTGACCAGATTGAGAGAGATTGGTGTCGATATTGGTGGAACCCAAAAGAACGACATACCAAATATGCAAAGAGATTGATTAATCAACATCGAACTGGTGTGTTGGGCTCCTGTACGCTGCTGGATTTGTTGAGGCGGAGATTGGAGCACCTATGGTCGTTCCGAGTGCTTTGATGATCGTTCTCATGTAGTTGATAAACTGGTTTCATTCATAGCCCCTTTCTACGTTCTTTAATTCTAATTTTATCTTTTATTGTTACTCCTGCAGCTGGAGCCATCTGGATATTTTTCTAGAGATACTTGATCTCAGTGTAGGTGAGATTGAGTTCCTAGTCTTATCTGAAACAGATGATAAATGTTAGTTCCGTGTTCAATTTAAGCGCGTGAAAGAACCCTTGACAGATCAAAATTGAGAGTTGCTGCCTGGGCAAAATTAATTAGAAGAGATTTAAAATAAAATTCCTACAAAAATATCTTCACCATCTTCAAAATTACACCGTGGACCCTTGCCGTTGCTACTGAGTTCATGCACTGCCGCTGAGATCGTCCTATGTAAGAAAGAAATCAGAGCACATATGGTTACTCATCGAAGGGCAGTGATGATGGTCCTATCAATCAATCAATCCTGCAGCTCTTCTAAGACATCTTATCTCTGTTGTTATGATTTTCCACTTATTAACTGTTGTTAGCTGACAGAGCTGAGAATCTTTCAATCAAATGTGAAGTCAGTGTGGTTCTATGGCTCGGAGACATGGAAGACAACAAATGTGAAGTCAGTGTGGTTCTATGGCTCGGAGACATGGAAGACAACAAATGTGAAGTCAGTGTGGTTTATGGCTCGAGACATGGAAGACAACAAAAGAAACCACCAGAAAACTACAAACCTTCATAAATTGATGTTTACATAGAATAGAGGGACTGAGATGATGTGATAAGATTATGAATGAGAAACTCAGAGAATGAACTAAGCAGATACCAGTGGAGCTAAGGAAGAGACACTGACAATGGATAGGACACACATTGAGAAGACTGGCCAGAAGCATTGCAAGACAGACACTGTTTTGAAACCCACAGGGAAAGAGGAGTAGAAGAAGGCATATACATACCCGGAGAAAAGATCTGGAGACTGATATTAAAAGGATAAGCACAACATGGAACGAAATGGAAGGGATGGCAGGAGAGCTGGAAGAAGTTTGTTGAAGACCTGTGCTCCATTGGGAGTTGAAATGTGAAGAAGCTGCTGTAAACAATCATATTTAAAACAGGGATAGCATAATGTTGGTCCAAAAGTATCTTTAGAAATTCACACTTTTAAAAATTAGTGAATTTAATCAAATTTATTTTTATATACTTAAATTTTTGATAAATTTCCTTGTAAACTTCACAGAACCACAGACAACTGAGGCTGTTGTTTCTACTACTACTACCACTACTACTACTACCACTGCTGGGAATATTATATCACAATCATCTGATGATCCGAAAAAATTAATATTGGCGCTGACTGTTGGAATCACTTCAGTTGTTGTAGTGGTAATCATTATCATAATCTTGGTCTACAGAAAGAAAACGATAGGTGAGGTTGACCTGGTGTTTTTTTTTTAAACCAAGAATACTAATCTTCTTCTTCGAACGTTCCATATTGACCACCTATTAACCACTCTGTGTAGTTTGTATGTGATCTGAGCCTAAGAGCGAATCTACGCTGTGCTAGTTAGGGATCTTGTGTGTGCTTGTTTTAAGGAGCTTTGTAAGCTTCTTCTTCTTCTTTGCGTTAGTTCTTTACGAACAATTTTAATCACTCTTTGTGATATGTTTGATCTTTGCCAAGAACGTGTATATGTTGCACATTGGTTTGGCAGGCCCCTAAACGCATAGACTTTTACACGTTTAAGACATGTGCATCCGATTTCAGCCGAACCTCCTTAGTCGCCTCTTACGACATGCGTGGCAGGTAGCAATGGTTCTATTCTTTACACCCCAAATTTGGGCCCGGTAACCACTCGGGTGGGCAGGCCCCTAAATGCATAGACCTCTACACGTTTAGGACATGTGCATCCGATTTCAGCCAAACCTCCTTAGTCGCCTCTTATGACATACGTGACAGGTAACAGTGGTTCTATTCTTTACACCCCAAGTTTGGGCCCCGGAACCACTGGGGCGCTTTGTACGCTGATATTATATTACACAAGGCTGTTCTTGATACCGTCGCTCCATCTTTTCGTGGTCTTCCTCTTGCTTTGTACTCATTATACTTTTACTGTGTGGTTCTCTGTGGTATGCGATACCAGGGCATTCTGGTCAGGTGTCCACACCATTTAATCTGTTGTTCTTTTCTGAATTGCATGACTGGTTTCACATCCAGTCTTTTTCTGATTTCTTCATTTCTAATTTTGTCTCTTATTGTCACACCTGAAGCTCTTCTAAGACATCTCATCTCTGTCGTTATGATTTTCCACTCATTAGCTGCTGTTATTTGCCATGTTTAACACTGGTAACATAGTGTTGGTCATAAACATCATGCTGTGGAAAATGAAATATATTGGTACCATTGAACTTCAATGGGGCTTGGAGCAAGTAATAATTTAGGGATTGGTCCCCAGAAGACAAGACAGCGGTGACCAAGACAATGGTGGAAACAGGGCATTACAGAAACCTTGAACTTGATGATAGAGGAGAACTGGCTAAAGAAGATATCAAAAGTATTTTAGACAGAATTTGATGAGAGTACGTTCTGCAAAGTACATACCACTTGATGATAACAGAGATCCCTAGGATTGTTGCCGGAGCTACGAAATTCGTGTTTTGTTCAATAATCTCAGGAAGGTAGCGTGCCATTTCTGCGGAGAGGGATCGTGCCATATGGGATAAAAAAAACAGTGCAATGAACTCAATCCTTCATCTTTAGACCCCATTGGGGCTTAATTCTAAGTGACTCAATAAACATACTTTTTATAAATTCAGTCTGGTTACATACAGTGTGAATTGTTCGACACACTGAGCACATCACACATCATCTTTACATACAGTGTGAATTGTTCGACACACTGAGCACATCACACATCATCTTCTACATACAGTGTGAATTGTTCAACACACTGAGCACATCACACATCATCTTCTACATACAGTGTGAATTGTTCGACACACTGAGCACATCACACATCATCTTCTACATACAGTGTGAATTGTTCACACACTGAGCACATCACACATCATCTTCACATACAGTGTGAATTGTTCGACACACTGAGCAATCACACATCATCTTCTACATACAGTGTGAATTGTTGACACACTGAGCATCACACATCATCTTCTACATACAGTGTGAATTGTTCGACACACTGAGCACATCACACATCATCTTCTACATACAGTGTGAATTGTTCGACACACTGAGCACATCACACATCATCTTCTACATACAGTGTGAATTGTTCGACACACTGAGCACATCACACATCATCTTATACATACAGTGTGAATTGTTCGACACACTGAGCACATCACACATCATCTTCTACATACAGTGTGAATTGTTCGACACACTGAGCACATCACACATCATCTTCTACATACAGTGTGAATTGTTCGACACACTGAGCACATCACACATCATCTTCTACATACAGTGTGAATTGTTCGACACACTGAGCACATCACACATCATCTTCTACATACAGTGTGAATTGTTCGACACACTGAGCACATCACACATCATCTTCTACATACAGTGTGAATTGTTCGACACACTGAGCACATCACACATCATCTTCTACATACAGTGTGAATTGTTCGACACACTGAGCACATCACACATCATCTTCTACATACAGTGTGAATTGTTCGACACACTGAGCACATCACACATCATCTTATACATACAGTGTGAATTGTTCGACACACTGAGCACATCACACATCATCTTCTACATACAGTGTGAATTGTTCGACACACTGAGCACATCACACATCATCTTCTACATACAGTGTGAATTGTTCGACACACTGAGCACATCACACATCATCTTCTACATACAGTGTGAATTGTTCGACACACTGAGCACATCACACATCATCTTCTACATACAGTGTGAATTGTTCAACACACTGAGCACATCACACATCATCTTCTACATACAGTGTGAATTGTTCGACACACTGAGCACATCACACATCATCTTCTACATACAGTGTGAATTGTTCGACACACTGAGCACATCACACATCATCTTCTACATACAGTGTGAATTGTTCGACACACTGAGCACATCACAAATCTTCTTCTTGTTCGCTCGCTATGAATTCAGGCGTAGTCAGGACATCCATCATTGTGCTTCTGCCTGATTTTTGCGTGAAGGCTTGATTTCTCAATCATAATTGTCCCTCACCATTCAGGCGAGCCTTCTCCAACTTCAGAGGTACATCACAAATGATCCACATAACATTTGTTTTCGCATTGAGTCATGTGACATTTGTTTTCGCATCGAGTCATGTGGGCTGTAAGGACGATTGTCCGAGCAGATCGGCTGACCGACACAGCAGTGATCGATAAAGGATGGCCAATGGACAGGTTATATATCATCAATGTTATAAGAGGGAGCAGACGGAAGTGATTTATTTACAGACAATGAATCCGCATCCCTACCTAGAATAAGATGAAACTGGGAACTGCCAGACTTAAACACTTTGCTAGTTGTACAAGATGTTTGATTAATCAACACAGAACTGCCAGACATGAACACTTTGTTAGTGGTACAAGATGTTTGATAAAAAATCAACAACAGAACTGAACCAGACAAATGAACACTTTGCTAGTGATACAAGATGTTTGATCAAACAGAACTACCAGACATGAACACTTTGCTAGTGATACAAGATGTTTGATGAAACAACACAGAACTGCCAGACATGAACACTTTGCTAGTGATACAAGATGTTTGATGAAACAACACAGAACTGACAAGACATGAACACTTTGCTAGTGATACAAGATGTTTGATTAATCAACACAGAACTGCCAGACATGAAGACTTTGTTAGTGGAACAAGATGTTTGATGAAACAACACAGAACTACCAGACATACTTGGAACACTTTGTAGTGAATACAAGATGTGTTGATGAAACAACACAAAGAACTAGGTACCCAAAACATGAACACTTTGCTAGTGTACTTTAAACAAGATGGAACTTGATTGAAATCAACACAGAACTACCAGACATGAACACTTTGCTAGTGCTACAAGATGGTTGATTAATCAACACAGAACTACGACATGACATGCACTAATGGTGTTCAACGACTGTTGTTAGTGGTACAAGATGTTTGATTAATCAACACAACTGGAGTGATAAGTTACTTTACACTGATGGAAATGTTGAGGAGGTGATCTGAGCACCTATGGACATGTCCAGAGTTCAATTATGATGATAATTCTCACTAATCGCTAGGAAGTAATTCTTGATATTTTTGAAGAGAAAAAAACACTCGATCAGAAACAGTTTTAGTCTTTACTTTGGTTTTATTAAGAGTAATATTTAATGAATTTTTTCTACAGTTAAATTATATATTATACTTGTATTTATTTTTCTTACAGTTTATAGTTTTGTCATTTTATTTCTTATTAAATTTTAATATGCTTTCTGCTTTTTTTTCAGAGCCGGAGAAGCCACCAAAAACTGGTAGGTTGAAATTGATGTTTATTCAATTGGTTGTAGGTTGCAAACCATTTTGACAAGTCTTGTAGAATGTTTCATTTGTCTGTTTTCTTTCTTAATGAATATATGTAGAGAATTATATAGAGGATATGTCAGAAATCAATGGGTCATTGTCAATTGAGGTCAGAATGAGAGTTATTCAGTGCTACTTAGAATCAATCAATGCTTCACAAGATCCAGAAAGGCATGTATGAGTGGATGTCGTCTATAGAAGTTTCTTACCTCCAGAGGCTTATGTGGATATACTGTCCTGGCATGCGGGTGTTTACGGTAATGAGAGAGCGGACAGGCTTGCATCAACAGCATTAATTGTTGGGGAGTTGATGATGGATAAGGGGGATGTTCTTCGGTATCTTCACAACTGTCTGTTGGATGAGGACACTAAAATAGATGTTGAATGGATCCAGCAATTTAGGCAGTTTATAGTTACCCGTTGTACAAGTAGAACTGGATGAATGAGGGGGCGAAGTGAGAAGTGTGCATAATCAGCAAGCCACGGGAACTATCAGTATGCATACTCTTCGATATCTGTTAGGGGAGAATGAGCAACTATATGTCTGCCCGGAGTGCAATGACGTCAGTTTAGTAACCAATAACCAATACTTAGAGCCAACACTGGTATGGATGCGAGTCATGGACAGTAAACAAACAGATAGAAAAAGAAAAATATTTGGAGGCCACAGAGATGTGATTTTACAGAAGAATGATGAGAATCCCATGGACTGTTGAAATGATGAATGTGGAAGTGTTGGGTGAAGCCAAGACACAGAAAAAACTTATTATCAATATAAGAAAGAGGCAATCATCATTTTTTGGACATGTAATGAGAATGGTTTGAACACATTGTGACAACTGGTAAAATTGAAGGTAGATGAGAAAGAGGAAGACAGAGAGAGAAAATTTTGGACATTATGGCCCTGAAGAACGTCAACATCTGAGATGAAAGCAAACATCAGAGACAGAGATTTGTGGAGATCAATGATTGCCTACACCAAGCATGGCACTAATGATGATGATCTAGAAATACAGTGGGAGGATATGAACACAGGTACTTTCATGTTGACTGTTTACTTCTGTGATATTTTGTGCCTTTATCTGACTATGTTAGACTTTTTTGTTTGTCATGTTTGAGATTCTTTGTATGTTTGAGTGTACTTCTGTTCATGTTTAGACTTGTACTTGTGTCTATGTTTGGTATTGTTTACTTCGTCTGTCTATGTTTGTGATTTTTTTCTGTTAGTGAGACTTTTTCTCTGTCTATGTTTGGTGACTTCTGTGTCTAGTTTGAACTTGTTTACTTCTTTCATTTTGAGACTTGTTTACTTCTAATATTTTGTAACTTGTTACTTTGTCTGTCTGTTTGGATTGTTACTTTGTGACTATGTTTGAATTTACTTGTCTATGTTTAGATTTGTACTTGTTATGTTAGACTGTTCTTACTTCATGTCTGTTTGCTTGTTTCTTGTCTGTCATGTTTGACATTTGCTTTTCTGTGTGTTTTAGACTTGTTTATTGTGTCATGCTTTGGTGAAAACTTTGAGATAATACATACTTCGTGTATCTATGTTTGGTAGACTTTTGTTTACTTCTGTCTGTCTATGTTTGGTAGACTTTTGTTTACTTCTGTCTGTCTATGTTTGGTAGACTTTTGTTTACTTCTGTGTGTCTATGTTTGGTAGACTTTTGTTTACATCTCTGTGCCTATATTTGGTAGACTTTTGTTTACATCTTGTGTCTATAGTTTGGTAGATTTTGTTTACATCTGTATGTCTATGTTGGTAGCACAATGTCTTTCTTATACCAGTCTTACATCTTTCTATACCAGTCTTACATCTTTCTTATACCAGTCTTACATCTATACGTCTTACATCATACAGTACATCTTTCATACCAGTCATACATCTTTCTTATACCAGTCTTATATCTTTCTTATACCAGTCCTACATCTTATACCAGTCTTACATCTTTCTTATACCAGTCCTACATCTTTCTTATACCAGTCATACATCTTTCTTATACCAGTCTTACATCTTATACCAGTCTTACATCTTTCTTATACAGTCTACATCTTATACCAGTCTTACATCTCTTATACCAGTCTTACATTCTTATACCTCCTTATACTCATGTCTTACAGTCTACTTCTTATACCAGTCATACATCTTTCTTTACTCTATACATCATCTTTTATACCAGTCTTACATCTTTCTTATACCAGTCTTACACCTTATACCAGTCTTACATCTTTCTTATACCAGTCTTACATCTTATACCAGTCTTACATCTTTCTTATACCAGTCTTACATCTTTCTATATCTAACCAGTCTTACATCTTTCTTATACCAGTCTTACATCTTATACCAGTCTTACATCTTTCTTATACCAGTCTTACATCTTTTATACCAGCCCATCTTTCTTATACAGTCTACATCTTATACCAGTCTTACACTCTTATACACTCATTATACCAGCTACTTTCTTACCAGTCTTTCTTATACCAGTCTTACATCTTCTTATACAGTCTTACATCTCATGTACACTCTTACATCTTTCTTATACCAGTCTTACATCTTTCTTATACCAGTCATACATCTTTCTTATACCAGTCTTACATCTTATACCAGTCTTACATCTTTCTTATACCAGTCTACATTTTATACCAGCTTACATCTTTCTTATACAGTCTTATCTGTCGTCTAATACCAGTCATACATCTTTCTTATACCAGTCTTACATCTTTCTTATACCAGCACCTTTACAGTCTTTCTTATACCAGTCTTACATCTTTCTTATACCAGTCTTACATCTTTCTTATACCAGTCTTACATCTTTCTTATACCAGTCACACATCTTTCTTATACCAGTCATACATATTTCTTATACCAGTCATACATCTTATACCAGTCTTACATTTTCTTATACCAGTTCTCTTATACAGTCTTCACTATACCAGTCTACATCTTTCTTATACCAGTCTTACATCTTATACCAGTCTTACATCTTATACCAGTCATACATCTTTCTTATATGAACCATGACTATTATTTGACTAATCTTTTACAGTTCCCCCAGGAACAGCGCCTGGTTTCCCCAAACAAGCATTTAGTCTTGAAAGAAAAACAGTTTATATCATGTCTGCAGACGACCATGATGCTCATGTAGAGTTGGTCGACTCCTTTGCTGCATTCTTAGAGGTGAGTATATGTTCTGATCACCCGTGTGGTTCCAGGGCCTGCAAGGAAGCAAAGAATAGTACCACTGCAACCTACAAGGCATGTCGTAAGAGGTGACTGAGGTAGGGGTCTAGGAAAGCTACTTTAGTAAATAAAAAGTGTCGCAGAAATCGGTTGTGCTGGCCTACTTTAAGTAGCATAACTAGCACATTGTACAATCGCTCTAAGGCTCAGATCACATACAAATCACAAAGAGTGGTTGAAAAGTGGTTGATATGGAGCTTCAAGAAGAAGCTTCCCAATATTATAGTTTTGTTCATCATTGTATTTCTGTATTGTGCAATATATTTCTACCTAATACAATATTTCTGTATTGTGCAATATATTTCACTAATACAATATTTGTTTACAATATATTTCTGCTTAATACAATATTTCTGTATTGTACAATATATTTCTGCTTAATACAATATTTCTGTATTGTGCAATATATTTCTGCTTAATACAATATTTCTGTATTGTGCAATATATTTCTCTTAATACAATATTTCTGTATTGTATATATTCTGCTTAATCAATATTTCTGTATTGTCAATATATTGTGCTAATATAATATTTCTTTTCATAATATATTTCTGTATTGTGCAATATATTTTTGTTCATCATTATATTTCTGTGCTGTGCAATATATTGCTGTGCAAGAATAACTGAAAACATATCTTGTTATCTTTGTTGCAGAAACATTGCCGCTGCAATGTTATTTTACCATCAGAGTGTCAGTCAGGTGCTTATGCTTGGTTCCAGTACAGCCTTCGCAAGTCTGACTTCATTATATTCATAAACTCCGAGGGAGCAAAGAAATTGATTGAAGCACATGTGGAACAAAAGACATACAAGAACAGAGACATTGAACCAGAAATGGATTTCTTCACCTTTGGCCTCGCCATATCATGGTCAGTCCGATTAAGAGAGGAACCTTGATCCTTGTGTCATTTCATGACAACCTTGAAGTAGACCTCCATTGCCAGCGGTACCTACAAATCACTGAGACATGCCGTCTTCCTAAGAGTCTTCCTATGTTACTTCAGAAGATTCACTCACTTACTGTTGAAAGTGCCAAGATCTTTAGTGTAAGTAATATGTTTGATTGGGAGTCTCTGTGTCGTAGAGGTTGGGTACTCGGTTCGTTCCCTGGTGGAGACATCAGAATATTTTTCCAGGGATTTTTGATCTCAGTGTAGGTGAGATACAGTTCTTGGTCCTATTGAAGACGGACGATAAAACATGCATCCATGTTCAAGTTAAGCATATAAAAGAACTTTTGGCAGTTCAAATTAAAGAGGAGCAGGCTGGAAAACTGCTGCCCAGGCAAAAGTCATTAAGAAGATTAAAAAATAAAGTTCCTACAAAATATTTTTACTATATTCTAAATTAGATCAGGGACCCTCGCTGGTGCTACACAGTGCATGTACTGCCGCTGAGATCTTCCTGTGTAAGAAAGAGATCTGAGCACACATGGTTACTCACTGAAGTGCAATGATGATGATCCTATCATTCAATCAATCAATCAATCCATATGCTTGATTGTCCATTAGGCAGCAATTTTGTATGTAAGATTCACCCGTTTGTTGCCAGGCTCACAAGGAGAGCAAAGAATTGTAACATTGCAACCTACAAGGCTTGTTGTAAGAGATAGGGGCCTAGGAAGCTACCCTAGTAAATAAAAAGTGTCACAGAAATCGGATGAGCTGGCCTACTTATAGGCGCATAACTAGCACACTTGTAGGTGCATGACTGGCACAACGTACAACCGCTCTTATGTTCAAATCATATACAAACCACAAAGAGTGGTCGATATGGGGTGTTTGAAGAAGAAGAAGAAGAAAGAGAGTTGTACTACAGGGTGTTCAAGATAATTGCAGCCCCATTGAGAAATCGAAAGTTGCCAGATAATCTATCGCGTTCTGTTTATGTACTATTTAAACCGGTTCTGACTAGCTCGCCCTACGTCACATTTGTTCATCGCCCTTCCCGCACTACAATTACACACCATCACACAACCTTGACCTATACTACGTCATAACTGAACCTTCTCATTTCCATACATATATGCCAGATTAGCTCCATTCATAGGCTGCTTTTAAGTTGAACACCCTGTATAATGATATCACTTGATAACAATATTTCTCAGAGATGTCTCTGTGGTCACTGATATCAAAGTTGATAACATACTGTTCTGGTGGCTTTGTGTCGGGGAGATAACATGCTGCGCTGGTGGTTTTGTGTCGTAGAAATTTTGGTGCACTGCCAGCTTGGTGTCCCTGTGGTCACTGATATCAAAGTTGATAACATGCTGCGCTGGTGGCCTTGTGTTGTAGAAATTCCACTACACTGTCAGCTTGGTCAAAAAGTATTAGACTGCACCCTGTCTGTGGTTAGACTACATGAGATCCTGTTCCTTTACTTGAGGATCTAAATTACAAGTACCTCTGATGTCAAGAGTAAGGTTCACCTGAATTGTGAGTGACACTATTGATAGGAAAGCTTAACCCGTGTGTTGCCTGGGCTCGCAAGGGAAGCAAAGAATAGTAACACTATCACCTACAAGGCATGTCATAAGAGATGACTAAGGTAGGGGCCTAGGAAAGCTACCCTAGTAAATATAAAGCGTACCAGAAATCAGATGTGCTGGCCTACTTATAGGCGCATAACTGGCACAGCATGACAATGGAGGTACTGGCGGTGACCAATGCACTACTCTGGCTAGAGTCACAAAACTTCCCTCATGCATGCATTCTGAGTGACTCATTGAGTATGATCCTAAAGGTGGAGGCTGGTTCGGTGTGCAGGCAATGAGCTGAATCACTGCAGGCATAAACAATTTGCAGAATTACACTTGTCTTCATTCCGGGGCACATGGGTGTCGTTGGTAATGAAAGAGCAGACAGACTGGCTGACTCTGCCGCTATATCAGAGGGCCAGCCAATGGACAGAGTTGACATCTTGGACACCCTGAAAGAGTGTGACCACAGAGAAGATTTTCATCTAAACCAATCCACGTCAACTGCTAGATTGCGGTATCTTAGTTTGAAGATTGGTGTGGCAAGAAAAGAACAGTACGACAGGTATACAAGTAGACTCATCAATCAAAATCAAAGAAGTACGTCAGTCATTGGACGCTATTGGAGATATTGCGAAGGAGATCGAGCACCTATGGACATGTCGGAGTGCAATGAAGATATTCCAAACTGAAACTGGCACAACGTACAATGGCTCATAGGCTCAGATCATATACAAATCCCATAGAGTGATTAACAAGTGGTCAATATGGAGCGTTCGAAGAAGATACAGATTCATCTCTTTCAGTATTTGAACTGTTAACAGATTAGAAATTGATATAATTCAGTATTTGAACTGTTAACAGATTAGAAATTGATATCATTCAGTATTTGAATTGTTAACAGATTAGAAATTGATATCATTCAGTATTTGAACTGTTAACAGATTAGAAATTGATATAATTCAGTATTTGAACTGTTAACAGATTATAAATTGATATAATTCAGTATTTGAACCGTTAACAGATTAGAAAATGATATCATTCAGTATGTGACCTGTTAACAGATTAGAAATGATATCATTCAGTATACTGTTAACAGATAGAATATATCATTCAGTATTTGAACTTAACAGATAGAAATTGATATCATTCAGTATTTGAACTGTTAACAGATTAGAAATTGATATCATTTAGTATTTGAACTGTTAACAGATCAGAAATTGATATCATTCAGTATTTGAACTGTTAACAGATTAGAAATTGATATCATTCAGTATTTGAACTGTTAACAGATTAGAAATTGATATAATTCAGTATTTGAATTGTTAACAGATTAGAAATTGATATCATTCAGTATTTGACCTGTTAACAGATTAGAAATTGATATCATTCAGTATTTGAACTGTTAACATAGACTGACAGAATTATTCCACTTTTAACGCTAATGAGTGCATTCTAACTTTATTTTGCAGAGTGTACTGCCCTTAAAAATAGAAAACCTTCAAGAGCTACCTGAAGGAGCCCAAATGCAATCTGCTGTTAGGAATGTTCAAATTTATGAACAGAACAACCCAGAATGGTTTATGAACAACTTTGGGGATTGTAAAGCACAAAATTGCATCAGATTAGAATACAGTGAACCTAAAAAATCTGGTAATTCTGGATATGCTGGGGATTCTGTGTCCCGAAACTTCAATCCTAACAGCCCAACACACAATCCTAATGACGATACCAGTTTGAGTTTCGCTGGTCACGATTGGAAACAACAGGGAAGCAACTTGTATGATCAGTTTAGCTGTTTCACAGTAAATGAAGTTCGTGAGAAGATGAAAGCTCTGGAATCAGAGCAAGGGAGTGAGATAAACTCCTTAATACCACAAGAAACAATATCAAAAATTGATTTTGAACATTATAGCACACTGAGCACAGCCTTTGATGAGATCAACAGAAATAATAACACACTATTGTGTTCACAGCATCTTCAACCTCCATCCAGCAATAACAATTCTCATGACTACCAGCGCATGGAGATAGATTTTGACTTTGAAAAAACAATCGTTCCTCCAGCTAATCCTTCATATATACAGGTGGATAGCATTAGCTCTGCTTTTGCAGCCATTAATGTCAACTCGGACACTAGTGAATTTTTGTTTGTTTAGTAAGGGATTAAAGCCTCTTTAAGCCGAGGCACGGCCCTTTCAACCTAAGGCGAACCTTTTATTGGTTGTATCAGAGCGTGTAGGCCAACAAACATGAAAAATAAGAATTAACTCCTTTCGGAGAATCCAGTAGCAAATTCGAAGAGACACTAGTGAATTGCTTACAAATACATATTTATGGTTATCGGATGAAAATACTCATCTAGATTATAATACTTTTAGCATCTAATCTCCCATTTTTCTTCCAACTATTTAGTAGTATTATTATTCTGTTATCTCCCATTTTTCTTCCAACCATTTAGTAGGATTATTATTCTGTTATCTCCTATTTTTCTTACAACCATTTAGTAAGATTATTATTCTGTTATCTCCTATTTTTCTTACAACCATTTAGTAGGATTATAATTCTGTTATCTCTCATTTTTCTTACAACCATTTAGTAGGATTATTATTCTGTTATCTCCTATTTTTCTTACAACCATTTAGTAGGATTATAATTCTATTATCTACCATTTTTCTTACAACCATTTAGTAGGATTATTATTCTGTTATCTCCCATTTTTCTTACAACCATTTAGTAGGATTATTATTCTGTTATCTCTCATTTTTCTTACAACCATTTAGTAGGATTATTATTCTGTTATCTCCTATTTTTCTTACAATCATTTAGTAGGATTATTATTCTGTTATCTCTCATTTTTCTTACAATCATTTAGTAAGATTATTATTCTGTTATCTCTCATTTTTCTTACAACCATTTAGTAGGATTATTATTCTGTTATCTCCTATTTTTCTTACAATCATTTAGTAGGATTATAATTCTCTATATTTCTATATAACGCAGTTATCAACTAGTTTTTCCCATTTGTTGGTACCGGTAGAAACGTTCTTCATTGAGGTTCTTAATAATATACACAAATAATATAAACAAATAATCATAGAACATTGTCGATATAGAACATATCTGTTTATGTCCTTGTGCAAAGATTTTAAAAAAATTATTATTCATATCTTTATCTTAACTCTTTCCACGCTTAAAGCCGCACACTGTGCCATGGCGGAAGTCCGTTGCACGCTTTAAGCCGCACACTGCGCCATAGAGTTGTTTCCTTATAAGAAGTCTTTCTAGTTTTACTTCTACTGTTTTACTTATACTACTTTTTAACCTTGTTACTCTATTGGGTTGTCCAGGTTTTCTTCAATTGTTAACAGAAATAATAATATATATATGTTTATTTATTGACGAGTAGTTGGGATCGTAATTACAATTTTTTTTTTTACTTCCCTTGAATTAATTGCTTAAAGTTTGAGGAAATAAATGGGCGTGGAAAGAGTTAAGCGGGTTAAGCGGTAGTGAGCTCGATCACAACCCAAGTGTACCTGGTTGAAACTCCACGGCAATCATTTTAAAAGCAAATTTTTTCAGTGGAAAATAACGGTAAAATTAGGCATCACCATTCAGAAAGCAATGGCGAACTATTGAACATATAAGTGATGCCTAGAAAATGGACAGCTTATTTACTTGATGGGTGATGGCAACGGTCTCAAAGCTGTAAAGAACCGGGAGCTCAGCAACAACCCTAGGGTCTCTGGAGAGAAATGCAGAGAAATTAGAATACTTCAAATGCAGGACCAAGCAAGGCCAATGAATGAATGAAGTTGATAGTAATGTGATATGTCTGGCTGGCTAGCTCTGCCATCATATCAGGGGGTCATCCAATGGATAGAGCTGATATTATGAACGCCCTCATAGTGTGTGGCCGCAAAGAGGATTTTCAGTTAAACCAATCCACGTCCACTGCTAGATTGCAAGAGCTGGGATTGAAGATTTGATTGACCGGAATATAACATCACAACAGATATATGAGAAGTCTTGTGACCACAAGGAAAGCAAAGAAAAAGTAACACTACCACCTACAAGGCATATCATTCAAAGGCAATTACGGTAGAATTCTTCTCTTCTTCTTCTTTGCGTTCATTCTTCGTGGCCAATTTTACCATTCTTATTGTGATATATAATTGATCTTTGACAAGAACGACTTACGTTGAACCCTTGTTGGAATTAGATCCCTACTTTGTCTGTGGTACCATACACGGTGTAGGTCTGGGTTATCGTTTTTCTCCTACGGGAAATGTTTTGAGTCTGTCTCGATCACACTTCACTTCCCTTCGTGTGTACAGGTTCTCTTTTACGATCTGTTTCGCCATATATTTGGGTTCCATCTGCGCCAAAGAGACATTTGTACTGCAGCCTTTTTTGACTAAGTGCGGCAATCCTTTTTGCATCGTATGATGAACACATTAATAATCTTTTTAACTGCAAATTTTTCTGACTGGGTTGTGGTCGCTCCGGTTTAGGAGCATTAACAATCCCTCTTCTAGGACTAGTCAATGGGACGTTCTGGAATAGGAACAGTTCTCAGTCATTAGGGACACATAACTTTATAATACCACATCTACTCAGTTCTGCTCTAGTATTGTGTCAGATTTGCTCATCAAAATCTGGAAAGTCAAAGGATTTTAATTTGGTCCAGATGAAATGTAGTTTTAAACATTCATCAACTAATGTCTGTGTAGAATAGAGGGACTGTAATGGTATGATAGTGGCTCATGGAGAGAACATGACAGATTCCAGTGAACGAAGAAGTTAAAAATAAATAGCTGGATAGGACACACTTTGAGAAAACTAGAGGAGAATATAGCAAGAGTAGTTTCATAGTTTCATGAAACCTACATGGACAGCGGAAGAGTGGAAAGCTTAGAAATACATGGAGACGAGATTTGGAGGCAGAGATCAACAATATACAGAAGTGCTGCAGGAGATGACTTGAGATAGGAAGACCTAGCATGAGGTGGTTGAGGGTCTATGCCCCAATCTGGGTGAGAGAGAGGTGTAGTTTTACATTTGTTGCATTACCTAACTTCAATTTCTTGTACTTAAGAACATATCTCTTGAGTTGACTCACTTAACTGTGATTTTTGTATATATTTCTCAATGTTCCAAGTATTAAAAAACTTGTTTGTTGTTCATATTTTAACATACTACTTTACGAAATCAAAATATTATTTGTCCTTGTTTAAATTTTTATTATTTTATGAAACACAATTTATCAAAGATGTTTTTTAATGGGGACCAGATTTTATTTCCATTCTAGTTCTGTTCTCTCTGTCTAATCACTTGTTGTGTTGAGTTGATTGATAGGACCATCATCATTGCGCTACGGTGAGTAACCATGTATTCTCTGATCTCTTTCCTACACAGGAAGAGATCAGTTGCAGTGCACAAATTCCATAGCACCGAAAGGGTCCCGATGTAATTTGATGATATTTTGTAGGAATTGTATTTTTAATCATTTCTAATGAATTTTGCAAGGGCAGTGGCTTTCCAGTCTGCTCTTCTCGATTTTGAACTGCCAAGGGATCGTTTACATGCTCATATTGAACATATTCGTAAAGTCGAATCAGGAATGGTGAGACGCAACTGGTGGAGTACTAATACAGACAATGATCAGAGAAATCACCTTCATTTTTGTCCCTGGGCACGCAGGAGTTAGGGGTAATGAGCAGCTGATAGATTGGCTGGCTTGGCTACAATATCAGAGGAGCTGCCATGGATCGAAATGACATTCTTCACACATTGAGAGTCTTTCAGAACAGAGGAGTTTCAGGGCTGTGAATCCCACTCGCTGACCAGAATGAAAGAGATGGGTGTCAATATTGGTGCATCCCGAAAAGAACGACATACTAAATATGCAAAGAGATTGATTAATCAACATCGAACTGGGATGTTGGGTTGCTGGACGCTGCTGGATTTACTGAGGTGGAGATCGAAGCACCTATAGACGTGTCTGAAGTGCTATGATGATAGTCATTGATATTGAACATGGGACCTACGTTTTATTGTCCATCTCCGATAGGACTAGGAACTTGATTTGACCTACACTGAGATTAGGATCTCTGAAAAAATATCCTGATGTCTCCACAAGGGAGTGAACTGAGTACCTTTGGCACAAGATGCGAGCACCTAACCTCTACGCCACAACTTTTTGTTTTGTGCATTTTACTATATAGTCTTACTTTGTACTTTTTAATTGGTTACAAACCAATACAGATTGAGAAATGAGAACATTAGAAATGTCAATGGAATCACACCATACATTCAGCATATTAGAAGACAATAAATAAAATGATCCAGTCACCTAATGAGAATGAAACCAGATCTACTACCATCTCACGCTTATAACAACGAACCGGACACAGAGCGAGAGGAAGATTAAGAACCCTTGCTTATTGGTTACTAAACTGACGTCATTGCACTCGGGCAGACCCATAGGTGCTCAGTCTTCCCAACAGATATCGAAGAGTATGCATACTGATGGTTCCTGTGGACGCTGCTGGATTTGCTGAGACAGAGATCGAAGCACCTATGGACATGTTCGAAGTGCTATGAACCCGATAGATAGATAATATCGCAGATATCCTGCAACATCAATGACTAAAAACTACAGATTCTGGCACAGGATAGAAACTGAAATTCCCACGTGACTTCATGGCACATGTGAATAAGACAATACAGACCAGTCTAATCTAGAAGAAGGGTGGATACAATTTAAAATGAGGAAAAGAATAAAGTATTGAATGTTGATATATCTACTCCATCAAACTTAAGTACTGCTTGTCACTGCTTGTCACTGCTTGTCACAAACTGAACTGAATACTCACTTTTATAAACATATTTTTGGTCATATATTGATATTATATTGTATGAGCGTATACTTAATCTAGCTTGCATTTTCTGTATTAACCTGGACACAAAGTATCCAAAAGCTATACTCAACATCTAATTCTAATTCAATTGTTGTGTTTTACAAGACATTACTGTCATATTTTTTGATAGTGTTGACATTTAGAGTTGTCGTAGATCAGATTACTTGTCTTTTTCTTTTCTCTAATTCTGTTTTGCCTCACAGCATCAGGATAAGAAAGGATTTCTAGAACAGGCTTTTGTGTTCATAACATAGAACAGGCTCCATAAAGTGTTTTTTGTCACCTCTGTTATCTCTGAGGTTCACCTATTGTGTGGACTGCCTTGTGCTTTGTATCCACTCTATCGGAGTAGCGTTGCTCTTTGAGGTGTGCTACCTGTTGGTAATCTGCTTATGTGGCTAAACCATTTAATTTGTTGTTACTTGATGAAATACAGTACTGATGTTGTACTCATTTTTTCCTGATGTCTTCATTTCTAAACTGGTCTGTTCTTGATACTGCCAGCATTCTACATAGATATCTCATCTCTGTCGTGACTAGTTTTCTTTGATAGTTTGATGTCATCGTCCAGGTTTGGCACTTATATCATAATGTCAGTAGACAGATTGTGTTGTACAAGGCTCTTTTAGTGTTTTGTGCTGACATAACGAAGATATTTTGCCAAAACACCAGATACCTGTTGTGGTTAGCTCTAGACTATGGGCAAGTTAGCTTTACATAAATATCTGGCAAAGCAAGTCCTCCAATAGATGCTGGACCCACATGCATGTGCACACTTCCTTATCCCCATTAATATCCTCAGGGGTCTTTCTCATGTTTTTTAACCCTGGCTGGGCATAGACCCTCAACAACATCATGCCAAGCCTTGCTATCTTTAGCAATCTTTTGCAGCTCCTCCATATCCCATTAATCTCTTATTTGTGTATTTCTAGGTTCTCTCGCTTTCCTGTGGGTTCCAGGAAAGGGCCCTTCTTGTTATTTTTTCTCTTATTTTCTCAAAGTGTGTCCTATCCACCATCAGTGTCTTTTCTTTACATCCTGAGTTCATGGTTGGTTTGATTTTGTACCTAAAGTTTTCTAGTGTAACGAATGAGGTAGCCAGCCATGAGCCAAACTCTACCTCAGTTGCCTCTTATGAAATACCTTGTAGGTCGCAGTGTTACTATTCTTTTCTTCCCTTAAGGACCCCAGAAACACACAGGCATAGGAAGCTTACCCCAGCTCAAAGAGTGCAGAGAAGGTTAATTTCCAAACTTTCAATGTCTTGTGGCAGCGTGTTATACATCCAAGAACATTGACAGGAAAACTTCTATACCCTGAAGACAGAACAGAATTTGTAAAGATAAAAAGAATACCTACTACCGGCACAGGCATCAACAATGTCTATGAGGAAATAAAAAGCAGATGGAAGTGGTTGGTGTATACATTAAGAATACAGAAGACCAGACACCCACATGTGGCTTTGGATTGAAATCCGAGCGGAACGTGGTGTAGAGGAAGACCTAGAGAGACATTGAGACAAAATGTAGACAGGGAAAATGAAGAAGATGGGAAAGACCTGGAATGAACTAAGCTGACTTGCGCAAGACAGATCTAGTTGGGGGAAATTTGTGATGCCTTATGCCTCAAGGGTAATGAAGGTATGCTATAGTTCTTAGCTGCACTAGAGATGCCCCATTGTATAATGCAAGGGATGATGATGTTGTATATACCGATGGGCTCATCATCGTGGTGAGAAGTCAGGCTGGGGTTTCTTGGATAATATACAGGGTTGCTGCAGAGCGAAGTAGAGTGTACAGGACAACTAATTCCAGTATGAGGATGGATGTTGAGGCCGTTATTGCTGCTGTCCATTGGCTCTCTGGGACTCCATTAACTGGGGCTGTTGTTGTATCTAACTCTCAGTCGATGCTTCACAAGATCCAAAATGGCAGATTTTAGTATGAGTGGATGTCGTCTACGAAGTTTCTAACCTCCAGAGTCTATGTGGATCTACTGCCGGGTGTTTGCGGTAATGAGAGAGCGGACAGGCTTGCATCAACAACATCGATTGTTGGGAGTTGAAGATGGATAAGGAGGATGTTCTTCGTCGCTCTCGACAGTCTGGTGGATGAGGACACTAAGATAGATGTTGAATCGATTCAGCGATTTAGGAAGCTTGGTACCAGTTGTACAAGTTGAACTGGATGCCTGAGGGGCAGAGTTAGGAGTGTATTTAATCAGCGAGCCACATGAACCGTCAGTATGCATACTCTTCTATATCTGTTGGGAAGACTGAGCACCTATGGGTCTGCCCAGAGTGCAATGACATCAGTTTAGTAACCAATAACCATGCCTCAAAGGAAGCTCAGAGAAGAAGAAGAAGAAGAATGTGATAATCATATCAGACAGTGTCATCTTTGTGGTAGAGAGAGAGAAGATATACTAATCAAATTTAGTTTTAGTTTAGTCGTCGGATCACCATCACTGCACGTCGAACAAATTAGTCCATAAGTGCTCCGATCTCTCCTCAGTATGTCCATCAGCGTGTGGCGACTAACGACACCGGTTCTCTGTTGGTTTACAATTCTTCTTTGTCTGCCAGCATAACGTTCTTGTCGAGCTACACCACACTTAACTTTGAGTTCTTGCAGTCTGGTTAGTGTTGTGGATTCACCGCTATTACGTGAATCATGTACACGCCTCTCTCCCTTAAGGAATTTATAATATCAGCCTGGTCCATTGCTCGTCCGCTTTGGACAGCAGCCATACCTGCAAGCCTATCCGCACGTTCATTCCCCTTACACCTGCATGCCCTGGCACAAAATTAAAACTGATCTTTGTCAGCGTAGACCTCCCCAGCGATTCTATCCAATGTCTCCTAGCCCATCCTGTTTCAATCTTCCTGAGCATACTCATTGAGTCACTGAGAAAACATGCATGGATAAAAGTCTGTGATTCTAGCCAAATCATCGCTTTGGTAACCGCCATGATTTCCATAGTGAGACTGCTCGTAGTCACGGCAAAACCACCACCGTCTTCCTTCACAACATCCCCTTCGACCTCAGCAGTGAAAGCCCATGAGCTTCGCACATGTCGAATCACTAATCAAGTTCTCATAGGTACAGTGAGCAAGAGGACTTTGAGATGACTGCTACATTGGAGGACGGAGCATGCATGGGAATGCCCAATGTGCCATGACGTCGATCACATAACATAATTTCCATTCTCTTGAAGACAAAACGTGTCAACTCTGCTAGACATTTATAATAGAACTACAACTACAGATCGTCACTGAATTCATGGATTCCAGTAATAGTGGTGAATCTACAACACTAACCAGACTGCAAGAATTCCACGTCAAGTGTGGTGTAGCTAGACAAGAACACTATGCTGTGAGCCAAAGACGAATAGTAAACCAACAAAGAACCGGGGTCATTAGTCGCCACACGCTGAGAGACATACTAAGGGGAAGATCGAAGCACTTATCGACTAATTGGTTTGACATGTAGTACTGATGAACTGACGACTAAACTAAACTGAGAAACATACTTAGGGAGAGATCGAAGCACTTATGGACTAATTGGTTCGACATGCAGTGATGATGAACCAACGACTAAACTAAAACTGAATTTATGGAGGCAACTCATCTCTCTCTGTTTTAACTTCTGATAACAAGAAACTGATTGAAGAAGAAGATTGGCTACTGAACTGATATCACAGCCCTCACTCCGGCAGACCCATAGGTGCTCAGTCTCCCCGAGCAGATGATGATGGATATGCATACTGATGGTTCCTGTTGCTCGGTGGTTAAACATACTCCTCTCTCTGCCCTTCAAGCATCCAGCTCTACATGCACAAATGTAATTCCACAATTCCTTAAATCGCTGGATTTATTCAACATCAATTTTAGTGTCCTTATTCAACAGAAGGCTGTCAAGCGGCAGAAGAACATCCCCCTTATCCATCCTAAACTCTCCAACAATCAATGCTTTTGATGCAAGCATGCCCGCTCTCTCATTGGCATCGAACACCCGCATGTCCAGGACAGTAGATCCATGTGAGTCTCTGAAGGTTGGTAACCCCTACAGACAACACCCACTCATACCGCAAAGAAAAATAATCAATAAAGTCAACTCAAACAGTTAATATATATTTATTCTTGGCTGATATAAGTGATTATTTGTGCATTATATCAAATTTCAATCATATCTATAAGTTGAACTGATAATGTTGGTACACTATATATATCTTTGGGTAAATGTTTCGGAATTTCAGTTAACAACAAATTGATGTTAAAAAATCACAGATAAATCAACATTACAGATAAATCAACAATCAGATCACAGGAAGACATTCACCCCTTCACTCTTCTGAGCTGATATACTGGCTCGCATAACTTTTTAAACTAATTAATAATAGCCATCCATCGCAAGCAACTATTTTTCCCAGATCGCGACGGTTCTCAGGTCGACCCAGCCTCAACTGGGTACCAGACATGCTCTGGGAAGTAAAGGCGGCCGGTGTGATGCTAACCACATCACCCATTGCGTGCCGACGGTCAATGAAAAATACAGTCCTAACACTGTATTGCCCTATATACCCCAAGGTATGAAAGGTTTTTTTTTTTACTTTTATCCATCGCAAGCGATGATGACAACAGTCTCAGACATGTGCTGCTGCACTTCTCTGGTGTGTACGGAGATGACTGTAGAGTCCAAACTTGGAACACAGTCTTCCACCACAGATGGCGGGCACATACATGATCAAGGTTAGATATGTGGGTGTTGTGTGTTCTGTTTATTCGCTCAGCTCGTTTGCTCTGTGCCTCAACAGTACGACAATTCTCAGCTATGCTAGTTCCTCTTGTGTTGTTACAGCACCACATTTAGCGATTTTGCGCAAGGGATTCCCAGAAGTGATGTCTGTACCGAATCATTTCAGAAACACTTTAAGAGCATCTTTAAAGAGTTTTTTCTGTCCACCAGGAGAACGTCTGCCCCTTTCATGCCTACCATACATCAACAGTTTTTGGATGCATTTATTAGGCATCCGAGCAACGTGCTCGCCCATCTCACTAAGTGGTTAAGTACTTGTCTTGGGAGTCAAAGGTTGTGGGTTCAAATCTGCACCGCTTTGTTAACGAGTGCATTTTTTCCCCAGAGATCTGTAGGATTGTTGCAGGAACTACAGAGTTCATGCTTTGTGCAATACTCTTGGCAGGTGGCGTGTCATTTCTACGAAGGACCGAGCCATATGGGGTCAATCCTTGGCTTTAAAACCCCTTTTTGTAACATAAGTAACTTATGATAGATTATATTAGAGCACTAAAATGGGGGACTGCCTAGAGTAGTTGATAGTAGCTCGGCCTGCTAGCTGTGAGACGCCTCATAGCTCGGGTTCGAACCTACTGTCCGGCATTTGTTCGAGTCCCCTGGTCTTACTCAGGACGATAACATGAGTACCTCTGAAGTCGGAGAAAATCTGCCTGTATGGCGAGGAATACTAATTACGAGTACATTGAGCACACGGCTGCCAGTGTAAAGTAATTTACAATGTGCAGCTGCTGCCATTGTAAGAAATGGAAAACAATTTTCAGCAAATCAGTTTCAGAGATGAAACTTGTCTGAGTTGAAAGGACCGAAAGGAAAAAAAAAGAAAAAAGAGCACTAAAATCATTATTCTAAAAATGAGTGTATAACAATGTGGTTTGAGTGTGAGTATACTATGACTTAAGATTGTTCATTTCAGGATTATCTTTATCACACATCGGACATGTCAATAATTTCTCCAATCTCCTCCCAAGCATGTATTTCAGTGTGCTTAGACTAACAACTCCCGCTCTGTGTTGATTGATGTATCTACTGAGGTTACTCTTTTTCCTGTCTTGCCGCACCTATCGGTATGCATAACTTGCGCAACCAAGACAAGAGACTACCTTTTATCTTCTTAGTTGAAATCTTCAGAGCGTATGTTTTATCTTAGAGCATTGGTGATATGGCTTTTGTCCATAGAAGACCCATTCTCGATCACATCATTGCTTATCAGTGTATCTGCTCTCTCATTGCCCTTCAACCCAGAATTAATGAAAATCATGGCATATCCTTTACAGGATCTAGCCATCAACAACAATAAATGAGTTGTAGATTTTTCTGGGCACCACTTATACATTCAGTAGTTTGTCATTGCTTTCTGAACAGTGAGGTCTATTTTTATTGTTTGCAAAAATCCAAGGGAACTAATTTGCTTTCAAACTTGCACACAGCAGAGTTTGAGCCAGGTACACTTGGGTTGTGATCAAGCTCACTACCGCTTAAGCTACAGACACTCACAACCCAGAATAACCTGGGACAAATATGATATCCATTAGTTAAGAAAGCCAGTATACTTAGCTACCTTATAATACTTAACAGTTGAAAGTTTGTCAGATGGTACAAAAATAATTACAGAGTGTAAGGGTTAATATAATGAATTAACTCTTAGTGGACCAGAGCAAATTTGTTTTAGAATTAAAAATGCCCTTTCATATGGCATTTGGTCTACAAGGGATTAATAAACATGGAAATCAAATGAAAACCACAAGAGCAAATATATAGTAAATAATAAGGCAAATCAGCAGTAATAAGAAGAGGTTATATAAAAAGTTCAAAGCAGAATGAAATACAAATCTTGGTTACAATTAACATAATAAAATACATGTTACAATTAGCAGAATGAAATACATATGGTTGCAATTAGCAGAATGAAATACATATCATAGGTTACAATTGTACAGAATAAAATACATATCATGGTTACAATTAACAGAATAAAATACATATCATGGTTACAATTAACAGAATGAAATACATATGGTTGCAATTAGCAGAATGAAATACATATGGTTACAATTAGCAGAATGAAATACATGTCATGGCAATTAGCAGAATGAAATACATATCATGGTTACAATTAGCAGAATGAAATACATATCATGGTTACAATTAGCAGAATGAAATACATATCATGGTTACAATTAGCAGAATGAAATACATATCATGGTTACAATTAGCAGAATGAAATACATATCATGGTTACAATTAGCAGAATGAAATACATATCATGGTTACAATTAGCAGAATGAAATACATATCATGGTTACAATTAGCAGAATGAAATACATATCATGGTTACAATTAGCAGAATGAAATACATATCATGGTTACAATTAGCAGAATGAAATACATATCATGGTTACAATTAGCAGAATGAAATACATATCATGGTTACAATTAGCAGAATGAAATACATATCATGGTTACAATTAGCAGAATAAACATATCATGGTTACAATTAGCAGATAAATTGTAAACAAGATTGTGAGGATATAGCTGCTTGAAATAAAAACAATGTGAAAGATCATATATGTAATAATTGTGTGTTCTATTAGTTAGTATCTTACTTGTAAAAATAAGACTTCATCCATCCTTCCGTTCTATCCACTCTTCCGTTACATCAATTTATCGATATATTTTATCTATCTTATCTATCATATTAACTCTGAAGTCAGGGGACAATGATAAAAAAAGAAAAGCAGTCCTTCAAGAAAAAATCAATCAGAAGCGTTATACCAATTGCCCTGACTATATCTGAATTCATAGCGGGTGAACTCAAGAAGAAGAAGAATCATTCATATTTGATACATCTTATCTGTCTATCTTCTTCTTCTTCTTTACCTTTCAACTCCCAATGGAGCACAGGTTTTCAACTCTTCCATTCATCCATCCATCTATCTATTCTATCTTGTCTGTCTGTCTAACTATATATCTATCTATCTATCTATTTATGTCCTCTTCGTGTCCAATTTGATAAATAAGGTTTCCACTAGAGATTTTCATTGTTGCCGTTCTGCCATTTTTCTACCAAGTGTTTCCGCTGTCATGCCACAATCTTCAAACTCTCTTTCCACAATTCTTCTCAAAATTTCACTTGGACATCAAGGTCTTCTCTTCCCATCCACTGCCCATCAGAGATCTGTCTTAGCCAATGCCTCTAGCGACCTACAGCATACATACCCAATACATCTTTTAATGATGGTATTCAATGATGCATAGTGTTATCCATATAAAGGAAGACTGCAGTAAAACTATGTAGCAATGGCGAAATATGTAAAAACAAAATACTGTAATTTTACAAAATACAAAACAATAACACTACACAGCAACATTTAGATCAAAGGTTTTATCAAGCGAAGGATACAAAAGAAGTGAGAAATTCACTTCTTACATGGCACACAACATATAGGATCAGACAATAAATTCCTAACGGCTATAACAAAAATCTGTGACTAAAAACGAATCTTTTGATCGAAACGTTGCTGTGTATTGTTTTTTGGAAACTACAGTCCTTTTGTTTTGTGTGTTTGACTATTCAATGATGCATAAATAAGATTGAGCTTAGCTAACTTTCTACTGTGTGTCCATGACAGTAAGGCGCACCAAAATAAAAAAGCATGTAGAAACTGGATATGTTGGCCTATGGGCCTGTAGTCACCTAACTTGCACAACAAACTCATGCTCTAAGACTTTTGATTCAGATCATTTGTTAGTATCATGTTTTAGTTAATTTAGTTTTTGTGTTCTTGATAAAGGTCTAAGCACGAACGTTGAGTGTTGTTTTTTCATATCTTATAATTAATTTTTCCCTTCTTATGTAATACTGTATATACCAGTCTTTGCTCTATCGCCTATTTGCTCAGTATTATCGCAGCCACCCTAACGATTTTCTCCAGATCTGATCTGATCCAGTCTGACCACCTCAGATTTGTTGATTTTTGTACATGCATGCTCTAAGACTCAAGTCACATACAGAACACAAAAATGTGGTTTCATAAGTGGTTGATATGAAGTGAACAAAGATTAATAAGATTTCTGTTAAACATATAACATCATCTGTTATGATAAAAAACACTTTAGTTTAGGTTAAGTGTATATTGGTGGTGGATGAAAGCTCTAGGCGAGGACAGTTTTACAAAAAGGATCAAGTTAATGCAGAATGAGTATTATAAACAAACTTTCAATGACACAGTTTCCAATATAGCACATTTCACAAATATCTCCCCAAAAATGGTCCAACTACTAGTAACAACTGTTAAAAGTAAGATAAAATAAAGATATATTGGACATACTCTGAGAAGAAATCATCAAAGAATCACAAAGCACACACTGAAGTGAGAGGTAATAAATAATGATAATTCCTCTTGTACCGTTATATGTTACATATGGCCTGCAAGTAATTTCTCCATACCACTCTATCCTGGGCAATTAGCAAAATCTCTTCCATGGTAGTGAGACCAATATTTCTTGCGTCTCTCAGCAATGATCGTTTCAGGGTCTCCCTAGAGCATCCTCTCTTTCTTGAATCCTTTACAACTCACTTCAGTGCTTCTTTGCAGCTCACTCAGTGCCTGCTTGCAGCTCACTTCAGTGCCTGCTTGCAGCTCACTCAGTGCCTGCTTTGCAGCTCACTTCAGTGCCTGCTTTGCAGCTCACTTCAGTGCCTGCTTTGGTATAAGTGAGAGGTAAAGGATTCAAGAAAGAATGGATACCTAAGGAAACCCTGAAAGAGCTTACTGAGAGGTGAGATACATTGGATTCAATTCCATTGAAGAGGTTGAACAAGTTGCCCAGGATAGAGTGGTATGGAAAAATTGTTAGCATACCCTATATAATGTTACAAGAGGAATATAATAAAATATACCAAAGTTATTATGACAAAGTATGTTGGGAGAGACTGGGCACCTATGGGTCTGCCGGAGTGCAATGATGTCAGTTTAGTAACCAATAACCATCACAAAGTGTAGATTTATTAATATACACTGGACAGAAAAGAATCCCATACCATACTTGGAATTCAAACCTGTATCCTGAGAGATGAGTGTTCTTATCCGCACAGTGACATGTGCTCTGAGCTACGACAACTATAAATGTGAACATTATCCGACAAAATGATAGTACTGTCTTGTAATAAAAACTAGTCAAGACAGAGATCAAGAGTCTAAGTAGAATGCTGGAAGTATCAAGAAGAGGCCGGTTTGGAAATTAAGCCATCAAGAAATAAGTGTGTACAACATCAGTACTGACCTTTATCAAGAAACAACAAATTAAATGGTTCGGCCACATTCGCAGATTACAAACAGACAGTGCGCCTCAAAGGGCAATGCTTTTCCCGATACAGTGGATACAAAGCAAAAGGCCCGCCATGCAAGAGGTGGACATCGGAGATAACAGAGGCGACAAAAAAAACACCACTGTTTATGAAGCACACACAAAAGCCTGTTCTATAAATCTCTTCTTATCCTGATGCTGTGAGGCAAAACAGGATTAGAGAAAAGAAAAAGACAAGTGCTCTGATCTACGACAACTCTAAATGTCGACACTATCAGGAAATATGACAGTAATGTCTTGTAAATTACAATAATAGAATAAGAATTAGATCTTGAGTATTCCTTAGAACAAGACATAATCGACTGCAGTGACATGTATACAAAATTCAAGATTGACAATTCAGCCATGTGTACAAGTGGACAGGCATATGAGACTGCAGAACACATACTTCAAGACTGCCCCGAATATGATATACTGAGACAAACTCACTGGCCTAATGAAACAACACTCGACAGAAAACTACACGGACCTCTGTGTGAGCTACAAAAGACAGTGAAGTTTATACAAGAGACAACATTGAATATATAAACAATATTTCAAGTGAACGAACGGAAGGAGCAAGGAATCTTGAGTACTGTTTTTGGATACTTTGTGTCGAGGTTAATCAAGAAATGTAAGCTAGATTAAGTATATGATCGTACAATATAATATCAATATGAAAAAAAAAAGTTGATAAAAGTCATGTATTCTGTACAGTTTGTGGCAAGAAGGACTTAAATATGATGGATCAACATTCAGCACTTCGTTCTTTTCACCGTTTTAAATTTTACAACCCTTCTAGATTAGACTGGTCTGTCTTGTCTTATTCATATGTGTAATGAAGCATCATGGGGAGTTTCAGTTTTCTATCCTGTGCTGGGATCTGTAGTTTTTCATCTTCGGTGTTAATATCTGTGATGATATCTATCTATCTATCGGGTTCTTAGTCTTCCTCGGGCTCTGCACCCGGGTTGCCGGTTGTTATAAGCACGAGATGGTAGTAGATCTGGTTTCATTCTCATTCGATGACATAACCATTTTATTTATTGTCTTTTAATATGCTGAATGCATGGTGTGATTCCAACAACATTTCTAATGTTCTCATTTCTAAATCTATCTTGGTCTGTAACCAATCAAAAGTGTAAAGTAAGATTGTTATATGGTCAAATGCAAAAAAAAAAAAAAAAAGCTGTGGCGTATAGGTTAGGTGCTCGCATCTCATGCCTAAAGGTACCCAGTTCGCTCCTCATGGAGCCATCAAGATATTTTTCCAGAGATCCCTGATCTCAGGGTAGGTCAGATCGAGTTGCTAGTCCTATAGGAAAGGGACAATAAAACGTAGGTCCGTGTTAAATTTGAGCACACACACAAACCCTTGGTAGTTCAAAATGGAGAAGAGCAGGTTAGAAAGCCGCTGTCCGGGTAAAATTCATTAGGAAAGATTACAAGCTGCTGTGCTGGTAAAATTCATTAGGAAAGATTACAAGGTGCTGTCCTGGCAAAATTCATTAGGAAAGATTACAAGCTGCTGTCCTGGCAAAATGCATTAATAAAGATTACAAGCTGCTGTCCTGGCAAAATTCATTAGGAAAGATTACAAGCTGCTGTGCTGGTAAAATTCGTTAGGGAAAAATTACAAGCTGCTGTCCTGGCAAAATTCATTAGGAAAGATTACAAGCTGCTATCCTGGCAAATATCGTTAGGAAAGATTACAACTGCTGTCCTGGCAAAATTCATTAGGAAAGATTACAAGCTGCTGTCCTGGCAAAATTCATTAGGAAAGATTACAAGCTGCTGTGCTGGCAAAATTCATTAGGAAAGATTACAAGCTGCTGTGCTGGCAAAATTCATTAGGAAAGATTACAAGCTGCTGTCCTGGTAAAATTCATTAGGAAAGATTACAAGCTGCTGTCCTGGCAAAATTCGTTAGGAAAGATTACAAATAAAATTCCTACAAAATATCGTCATCATCTTCAAATTACAATGGGGACCCTCGCTGGTGCTACGGAGTTTGTATACTGCCACTGAGATCTTCCTGTGTAAGACAGAGATCAGAGCACACATTGTCACTCACTGAAGTGCAATGATGATGTCCTATCAATGAATCAAACACAACAAGTGGTTAATTAGAGGGAGCAGAACTACGAGAATGGAAATAAAATGTCCATATTTATTGCTTGTGAACCAAATGCCAAACTACATGGCTTTGGGTTGGACTCCGTTTTACTAGGAGCCACACTAAAGGGCGTTTTTTATTCTTAAAAACAAATGGCTTGCAAAAACATGGCTTTTGCCCTGGTCCACTATGAGTTAAAAACATCTTTGATAAATTGTGTTTCATAAAATAATAAAATTGAAACAAAAACAAATAATGTTTTGATTCTCACAAGTAGTATGTTAAAACAAACGTGTTTAAATAATTGGAACATTGAAAACTATATATACAAAAATCACAGTTAAGTGAGTCAACTCAAGAGATATGTTCTTAAGTACAAGAAATTGAGATTAGGTAGTACAACGAATGTAAAACTAAATTTCTCTTACTCTCATGCCGTTTTAACCCCAATTGGGGCATAGGCCCTCAACCAACTCATGCCAAGTCTTCCTGTCTCTAGCTATCTCCTGCAGCACCCTCCAGCTCTTCTGTTTATTGTTGATCTTGTCCCCCATATTTCTAGGTGTTCCTCTCTTCCGCTGTCCCTGTAGGTTCCATGAAAGGGGCCTTCTTGTTATATTCCCCTCAGATTTTCTCAAAGTGTGTCCTATCCTGCGTCTTTTTTTAAACCTCTTGGTTCACTGGAACCTGTTTTGTTCACTCCATAAGCTTCAATTTGTGACCCTATTATACCATTTCAGTCCCTCTATTCTACACAGACACCAGTTGATGAATGTTTAAAACTATATTTCATCTGGACCAAATTAAAATCCTTTGACTTTCCAGATTTTGCTGAGCAAATCTGACACAATACTACAGCAAAACTAAGTAGATGTGGTATTATAAAGTTGAGTTTTATGTTCATAAAATCTTATTAGTAACCCATAGGAGGAGATGGAAGTGGCTAGAACATTCATTAAGAATGTAAAAACCAGACACCCACATGTGGCTTTGAAATGGAATCCAGGAGGCAAGAGAGATAGGGGACGACCTAGAGAGACATGGTCAATGAACTCTCTCTCGCGATCACCGCACAGACCGATGTACCAGATCTCTCCATAAATTCATTCACGTGGAAATCTGATTCATGCAGCCTTAGCATTGGTGTGTTTTACGTCACATTTTCAGCACCATTTGGAGCTCTGGTGCTTATCCTTCAGCGATGTGTCCGGTTTCAGCCAGCGTTTACTCAGTTCGCTCTCCGTTCTGCAGCCAGTGTTTTTTTACAGTGTGGGGTAGATAGCTCCACGTCCAACCTCCTTAGTCGCCTCTTACAACATGCGTAGCAGGTAACAGTGGTTCTATTCTTTACGCCCCGGTAACCACTCGGAGAATGAACTAAGCTGGCTTGCTTCAGACAGATCTGGTTGTAGGAAAATTGTGGATGTCTTATGCTTCAAGGGGAGTTAAGAGAAGAAGACATGTATATGAAGATAACCCAAGTCAAATCTTATAGTAATCATTTTTGAATGATATGTCTTGTAAGTGGCAGTGTTACTATTCTTTGATTTCCCTGTGGTCACAAGCAACACACGAGTGAAAGCATGGTATTACGGCCATGAGGTTGTGATCAACTAATTTGTTCAATGGGCATATATCCCATTTTAATTTGGAATATCTTCATTGCACTGCGGACATGTCCATAGGTGCTCCGATCTCCTTTGTAATATCTCCAATAGCGTCCAGCGACTGACCGTACCAGCTTGATGTTGATTGGTGAGACTTCTCATATATCTGTTGTGATGTTATTTTCCGGTTACTCGAATCTTCAATCCCAGCTTTTGCAATCTAGCAGTGGATGTGGATTGGTTTAACTGAAAATCCTCTTTGCGGCCACACTCTATGAGGGCGTTCATAATATCAGCTCTATCCATTGGCTAACACCCTGATATGATGGCAGAGCTAGCCAGCCAGACATATCCCATTACCATCAACTTCATGCATTAATTGTTGGTCTCTGTGGCTAATTGGTTACACCTTGCATTTAGAAGGTCATGGGTTCGAATCCGGACAGCGCTGTTCTGTTCACAACTGCATTTCTCTCCAGAGACCCTAGGGTTGTTGCTGGAGCTACTGCTTTACAGGATTTCCTGCAAACCCACAGTAAATAAGCTGTCCATTTTCTAGGCATCACTTATATGTTCAGTAGTTTGTCATTGCTTTCTGAACGATGAGACCTATTTTTACTGTTGTTTTCCACTGGAAAAATTTGCTTCCAAACTGATTGCTGTGGAGTTTAAACCAGGTAAACTTGGGTTGTGATCGAGCTCACTACCGCTTAAGTTACAGACGCCATATGTGATATGAATAATAATTTTTAAAATCTATGCACAAGGACATAAACAGATATGTTCTATATCGACAATGTTCTATGATTATTTGTTTATATTATTTGTGTATATTATTAAGAACCTCAATGAAGAACATTTCTACTGGTACCAACAAATGGGAATAACTAACTGATGACCAAGTTATATAGACAATGTTATATGCAGGTGCTGAATCTTTCGAAAGAGACTAAAGGATGAGCTGAAAGACAAGAGAGACAAGCATAAACTCAAAGTTGTTACAGTCAAACACTTGCCAATTGACAGTATATAAAGACAAACAAGGCTCTATATTATCCTCCTCAAGTAGTAGCATGTCCCTTGAGAACAATGCTTCATCACAGCCCGCCTGAAAAACTCTCTGTCTCTTGCAAGTTCTCCTGCCTCTTCCAGAGCCATATTCAAGGTTTCTTTGATTTGATGTCCTACTGCCAACTTCATCTTGGTCATCTCCTGCCTCGTATCATATATTATACGTTCGATTATATGATATGAATAATAAAAAAAACAAATTTTTGCCCAAAGGCATACACAGATATGTTCTATATTGACAATGTTTTATGAACAATTGTATATATATATATATATATGTTAGATTTGTATACTGTTAACAATGTATAGTTTTTGATAATTAAAACAAACAAGAAATTAATTACAGCAGAAATATACAAGGTGTTTGTAAAGTCTCACTACATTGGAGTTTAAACATAAAGAATAACTTATATATATTTTATATGTAGAACTGTATATTTTATATTTTTTCCAGAGACCTAGGATTGTTGCCGGAGCTACAGAGTTCGTGCTTTGTGCAATACTCTAGGCAGGTGGCATGCCATGTATGCGGAGAGAGACAGAGCCATATGGGGTAAAACCCGGTGCAATTAAGTCAATCCTTCGGTTTTAAAATCATTTAATATAGATAAAGTGTAGTGAGACTTTAAAAACACCCTGTACTGTACAGTAAAATAACTGCATGAACACTTCAGTACACAGTAACATAACAACAAGCAATCAAATTCGAATAGATTACAATTGTATGACTATAAATATGAAATATTTTATGTTACAGAATAGCCAAAATATACAGCATTAAGAAGATCATTAACACTTTCGCTGCCACGCATTTTTCAACAAAGTCTGTCCCAGTGCCATGCTATTTTTCGGTATGATCAGTTTTCAGAGTGACAATTTTTAAAAATCGTAAAAAATAAACTAATAAACTTAGAACTTTTAAAACTTAGAACTATGGAATAGTGTTCATATATTAATGAGCTACTAACCTGTCTATATGTGGAATCTATTCTTTATAATCCACAAGCTATTGTAGTAACTGATATCCCCATACCTATCCACAGTACGATATTCCGTCGTTCGCTGGGTGTCTGTCATCTACTCTGTACCCTGGAAATGTCTGCTATTGATCTATAAACATCGTCACGTGAATCACAGTTCAAATTCATATCACATTCAGAGTTCGTTTTAACACTATCACTGGCTAAAAAGTCAGAAAAAGAGTCATTTTGGACATCACTATTCATCAGCTACGACGTCCATTTTGAAAATTTTTGTTTACTTACAAAAATTCCCCAAAAAAATCGGACTTATACCAACGTTTACCGCGTGTATGTTAGATCCGCCATTTTGGAGAGCTCGCGGAACAATACGGAAGTAGTACGTCCACGGAACCCGCTGCAAGCGATTCTCCCAGTTTAAAAAGACATCGCCGACGGCACATGCACGCCGACAAAAGTCGGCGGCGGGAGTGAAAGGGAGTTGGTACTTACCGATTTTGTCGCGATGGCAGCGAAAGTATTAAAGAGTGTTTATCATACGATGCAAAAGGAACGTCACACTCAATCAGAAAAGGATGCACAGTACAAAAGGCTCTTTGGAGTAGATCCAAGCCCAAATATACGGCGATAAACGGATCATTAAAGAGAATTGTACAGCGAAGGGAAGTGTTTGACTGTCAGCAAGATGGACTCGAACATTTCTAGGCTGAAAACTTCAGTTTTGGATTCGCTTCTTCCTACATTAGTAGGGGCCTAACGGGGCGCAACCTCTAACTGTTCTTAGCAAAGACTGTTTATATATCACAATAAGAATGATCAAAATGGTCAAGAAGAACGATAAACAAATGTTCAGAATATACAGAATAAGTTACAGTAATAACAAGTTACAGTAATAACAAGTTACAGAATAACAATTAAATAACAAGTTACAAAATAAAGAATAACAAGTTTGATACAGTAATGAATAACAAAGTTACAGAATAACAGTTAATGAATAACAAGTAATGAATAACAAAGTTAATGAATAACAAAGTAGTACAGAATGAACAAGAAGTCAAACACACTAATAACACATTTCAATGCACTCCTGGCATGAAGGAATCCTGGCCACTCTGCCATTACTATTCGAATATAGCTAGCCTCATTATTAAGACACCCAAAAATTTCACCGACCACTAAACAACAGATGATCAACATCATTTTCATACAAACTTTGCCACAAATACCAACTTAAGATGACTACTATAACATGAGCATATTGGAACAAGTTGTCATTCTGTGCCTTAGAACAGGACACAATCGACTCCGCAGCCACATGTATACAAAATTCAAGATTGGCAATTCAGCACATCAGACTGCAGAGCACATACTTCAAAACTGCCCCAAATATGATATACTGAGGGGCCTAATGAAACAACACTCAACAGAATACTACACAGACCTCTGTGTGAGCTACAAAAGACAGTGAAGTTTATACAAGAGACAACATTGAATATAAGACAATATTTCAAGTGAACGAAAAGAAGGAAGGATACACATTTTGTGATAGCCAAATATGGACAATGAGCAAAGTGTAGTCGCAAAAAATAACAGCTTGTGAAATGCGATGCCTATAAAAAGTTACCAACAACACCAGAAAAGACAAGAGTCACCAACATCAGCATAAGAAAGAAAGTTGGCAAAGAGCCTTGCTTGAATTACATTGAGAAACAAAGAATGAAGTGGTTCAGCCACTTAATAAGGATGCAACTCAACAGTAGACAAAGTCTTCTACAACAGAACATCAGGAAAGAAGGCGAGAGGAAGACCAAGAAACATATGGTTAGATGACATAGCAGAATCCTGTCAAAGAGCAAAAATAACAATCACCCAAGCCACCAGAACAACGCAAGACAAAAACAGAAAACCATGACACTGGTCAACAACCGAGTAGCAGTGTGACGACAACAGAAGAAAGAAGACAATAACAAAAATAACAACATTGTGGAATACCAGATGAGACAGCAGACCAACTGGCCAAGGAAGGCGCTGCATGAGAGCACCTGGATGTACTAGTTACCTACTGAAAATAAAAATCGTGGCATACCCTCTACAGGACTTAACCATCAACCACAGTAAACAAGTCTTTGATCTTCGAGGCACCACTCATATGTTCTGTAGTTTGTCATTGCTTTCTGAACGGTGAGGTCTATTTTTACCGCTCTTTTCACAGGAAAATATTTGCTCACAAACTGCCTGCTGCAGAGTTTGAACCAGGTATGCTTGTGTTGTGATCGAACTCAATAGAACTTAAGTTTACAAACGCCACTTATCTATTATCGAGATGGACAGAGACAGACGATAAAACATAAGTTATGTGTTTAAGTTGAGCATGTAAAAGAATCTGGGGCAGTTCAAAATCGAAAAGAGCAGGCTGGAAAGCCGCTGCCCTGGTAACATTCATTAGAAAGATAGATTAATAAATAAAATTCCTACAGAATATTTTCACCATCTTTGAAATGACATCGGAGACCCTTGTCGGTGCTACAAAGTCTGTGCACTGCCGCTGAGATCTTTCTGTGTAAGAAAGAGATTGAAACACACATGGTTACTCACTGAAGTGCAATTATGATGGTCTAATCAATCAATGTATTAACCACAATTGACCACAGAGACCTCTCATATATAATTGATAAAAATGTATGGCCAAAGATGATATGCAAACCAACAACAATTGAGTATAGTGAGTGTGGATATACTGTGATGGCTGTTGGAATGGAGGACGAGCAATTATGAACTTGTTCAATGAGAGAGGATTTTGATCAGGAAAAGTGAATACTATGACTAATGATGTGATTCTATAGTTATATAGTGCATAACATCATTCTGTGATGAATATATATATATATATATCAAATTGTGCTGTGGACTTGATTACAACATAACTTTTAAATATTGCAAAATTGTGTTTATCTATATTATACATTAAAAAAAGGAAAATCTTGGCATATCCTTTATAGGACTTAAGTCATCAATCACAGTCATCGATTGTCAATCCCATACTCGGAAGATTTATATGAGAGAGAAAAGGAATTAGTTTTCCTACCCCCTGTATACCCTAAGGTCTGAAAAAGCTATAGGACATTTTGTTTGTATATATATATATATATATATAAGAATATAAGAGATTAAGCATGTTGTAATATTAGAGGCTGTAAACAATTGAAATGAAAATCATGGTATATCCTTTACAGGACGTCAACATCAACCACAGTAAACGAGTCGTTAATTTTCTACGCGCTACTTACACATTCCGTAGTTTGCCATTGCTTTCTGAATGGTGAGGTCTATTTTTACAGTTTGTAAAATTTCACAGAAACAAATTTGCTTCCAAATTGCTGGCGCGAGATTGAATCAGTTACTCTTGTGCTCACTACCACTAAGCCACAGACGCCCACATAAACAATTATAATTATAAACAATTAGAAGTACAAAATTCAGGGTCGAGAACTAACATTGTATTATGTAGGTACTATGCTCGCTTCTCGCTCAAAAAGTACTCGGTTCATGTTCGGTATGCTGGTTAGTGGCATGTAGGTACTACGCCGCTTCGCTCAAAAAGTAGTCGGTTCGTGATGCTGGTTAGTGGCATGTAGGTACTACGCCTTCGCTCAAAAGTACTCGGTCGTGTTCGGTATGCTGGTTAGTGCATGTAGTACTACGCTCCTCGCTCAAAAGTACTGGTTCTGTTCGGTATGCTGGTTAGTGGCATGTAGTACTACGCGCTTCCGCTCAAAAAGTACTCGGTTCATGTTCGGTATGCTGGTTAGTGGCATGTAGGTACTACGCCGCTCTCGCTCAAAAGTACTCGGTTCGTGTTCGGTATGCTGATTAGTGGCATGTAGGTACTACGCCGCTTCTCGCTCAAAAGTACTCTGTTCATGTTCGGTATGCTGGTTAGTGGCATGTAGGTACTACGCCGCTCTCGCTCAAAAGTACTCTGGTTCATGTTCGGTATGCTGGTTAGTGGCATGTAGGTACTACGCCGCTCTCGCTCAAAAGTACTCTGTTCATGTTCGGTATGCTGGTTAGTGGCATGTAGGTACTACGCTCGCTTCTCGCTCAAAAAGTACTCGGTTCATGTTCGGTATGCTGGTTAGTGGCATGTGGATAGCAGTACTCGCTCGCTTGCTCGCTCAAAAAGTACTCGGTTCATGTTCGTATGCTGGTTAGTGGCATGTAGGTACTAGTCGCTCTCGCTCAAAAGTACTCGTTCATGTTCGATATGCTGGTTAGTACGGCAAAACAGGATTAGAGAACAGAAGAAAGACATCCCACAGAAATGGCACGATACCTGCGAAGATTAATCAATCAATCAAACCATAGGTGCTCGGTCTCCCTTATCATAAGACAAAGGATATGTATGCTGATTGTTCCCATTACATGCCAGTTACACATAAATAACATACATAGTAAACCATATATATATATATATATAAGATATCATATAAAAGATATGAATGAGATATCATGTATAAGATATGAAACCATAGATAGGAGGAAACACAAATATATACAACAACAGATCTATAACACAAGCCATTAATAATATGAAATGGTCTGGGATATGCAGTAGATTTGGGCTTATATCTCTAACACAAGCCAGTGATAATATTAAATGGCCTGGGATATGCAGTAGGTTTGGGCTTATATCTCTAACACCAGCCATTATAATATAAATGGCCTGGGATATGCAGTAGGTTTGGGTTTATGCTTATTATATTAGATGTTTATTAATATAGAAATGATTGATACTCCATATGAGACAGGTTCAACCAGTAGGCCAATGAGCTTTCTATCAGTAGGTAATTAACCTGAACAGTTTATGCAACTGCACTAGCTATGAAATTTAAAATCGGACATGTCTCCTTTTATGCCTAAAGTATACAGGTAACGATAGTTTATTTGTAATATGAAATGAAATTCGCATATCCAAAGGGCGAGCTCAACCACAGTAAAGGGCTAGGCTATGTCGTATTTCCATTGCTTGACGGGTGGAATGTTAAAATCTAACCTGAAACAATTTGAGCAAACTGTCTCAGCGATGACAAATCAAATGTACAGGACATACAGTCTCCCCTAGCACACTGCCTACTAGGTGATGTACGGCAGATAGCTACGATATTTTTATTTTCTATTAATATCAGATTGAGGTCACTGTAAAGAGAGATTATGCTGTATCTGTTATTACTTAAGTATGTTAATGTGGAGATTAATTAATAATTAATAACGGTCCATCACAAATGATGACAACAGCTTCAGACGTGTGCCGCTGCACCTCACTGGTGTGTGCGGAGGGGACTGTAGAGTTTCCCAAAAATGGAACACAGTCCTCTACCACAGATGGCGGGTGCATACATGATCAAGGTTAGACATGTGGGTGTTGTGTGTTTCATCTTTTCTAGTTGCTCGCTTTCTCTGTGCCTCAACGGCACAGTGATTCTCAGCTATGTGGGTTCCTCTTGTGTTTCTACAGCATCACATTTGGCAATCTTGCACAAGGGATTCCCAGCACATTGTGTCTATATCAAGCATTTCAGAGACACTTTAAGAGTGAGTGCTTTAACTATTTCCACGCTTTTAGCTGCACACTGCGCCACGGCAGAAGTCCGTTGCACGCTATTAGCCGCACACTGAGCCATAGAGTTGCTTCCTTATAAGAAATCTTTCTAGTTTTACTTCTACTGTTTTACTTATACTACTTTTCAACCTTGTTATTCTATTAGGTTGTCCAGTTTTCTTCAATTTAGTATATAATAATATATTTATGTTTATTTATTGACGAGTAGTTGGAATCGTTTTTTTTGTTGTTGTTTTTTTACCTCCCTTGATTTAACTGTTTGAAAATTGAGGAAATAACTCAGTGTGGAAAGAGTTAAAAGCGTTTTTTCTGTCCACCAACTGATTGTCTGCCCCTTCAAGCTCGCCATATATCAACCATTTTGGGATGCGTTTATCAGGCATCCAAGCAACGTTGGCGCATGGGATCTTTGCTCGAATGAGGACTTCAGTATCTGGAATTTTGTCCTGTCAGTTTATTTTTAGTAGTCTGCGTAGACAGCTTGTGTGGAAGTGGTTTAGTTTTCTTGTGTGTTGACATCACCCATCATGTACCGATGATCAATGAAAAATACGGGCGTAACAATGTATTACCCAATATACCATGTGGTATAAAAATGGTTCCTTTACCTTACCTTTTTTACCTTTCTATGCTGTCCTTTTACAAATAATTCTGTTGTTTTTTCATCTGACAAATAAGTTTCAGTTGTACATTCTTCTATGTACTATACCTGATAAAGAACTTTTGCTTAAAACATTAACAGATTTTGCAATATTGGCATATGTGATGTTTTCTTTATTAAAGGTTTTAAAGCCGAAGGATTGACTTCATTGAACCGGGTTTTACCCCATATGGCTCGGTCCATCTCAGCAGAAATGGCATACGACCTGCTGAGAGTATTGCACAAAGCACGAACTCCGTAGCTACAGCAACAATCCTAGGGTCTCTGGAAAAACTTCACTCGTAAACAGAACGGCACGGTCCGGACTCGAACCCACGATCTTCGACTCACAAGGCAAAGGGCTTAACCACTTAGCCACAGAGACCCGCTTTCTTCTTGATTGGGAGTGTAGCACAGTGTTTTGACAATTAGTCTTCCTTTTGTTCGGGTTTGAAATATTGTCTATATAATTAATTTTCTTTTTTTGTATAAACTTCACTTTCTTTTGTAGCTCACACAGAGGTCTGTGCAGTTTTATTTTCAGCCTTGTTTCAGTAAGCCATCGAGATATTTTTCCAGAGATCTAGAGTTCCTAGTCCTATCAGAGACGGATGATAAAACGTAGGTCCCTTGTTCAATTTGAGCACATGAAAGAACATGTGACAGTTCAAAATTGAGTTGAGCAGACTGGAAAGCGGCTGCCTGGGCAAAATTCATTAGAAAAAGTTTTAAAATAAAATCAATACAAAATATCTTCACCATGTTCTAAATTACTAAATCGCCGCTGCTACAGAGTTCCTGTATAAGAAAGAGATTGGAGCACATATGGTAATTCACTGAAGTGCAATGATGATGGTGCTAACAATCATTCAATCAATCAATCTGGCTTAATTATTTCTTTTAGAACATTCCTTGTTTTTTGTGCTGTAAATGGGATTTTGATCATTCTTAACCCATTCAACCTTCTAAGCCGATATACTGGCAGAGAGTATTTTTTAAGATGACTAATCTAGTAAACTGGATAACACAGTATACATTGCAATCTGTTATCAGTTATATGAGGACTATCATCATAGTACTCCGGACATTCTATAGGTGCTCCGATCTCTGCCTCAGCAAATCCAGCAGTGTCCAGCGGCCCAACACGTCAGATCGATGTTGATTAAACAATCTCTTTGCATATTTAGTATGTCGTTTCTTTTGGGATGCACCAATATTGATAACATCTCTCTCAATCTGACCAGCGAGTGGGATTCACAGCCCTGAAACTCCTCTGTTCGGAAAGGCTCTCTCAATACGTGAAGAATGTCATTTCGATCCATGGCAACTCCCTCTGATATTGTAGCCAAGTAAGTCAATCTATCAGCTAATTCATTACCCCTAACTACTGCGTGCCCTAGGACAAAAATGAAGGTGATTTACCTGATCATTGTCTGTACTAGTACCTCCACCCAGCTGCGTCTCACCATTCCTGATTCAACTTTATGAATCATGCTCATGGAGTCACTGGGTATGAAAACATGAGAGTAGTTGTGAGATGCCAACCATTTCACCACCTCCGTAACCGCCCGAACCTCCATTGTTAAACTACTTGTGGTTGTTGTGTAGGTCCCACTGGCCTCTCTTATTATTTTTCCCCCGGAGCATGCTGAAGAAGCCCACGCACAGCGTTGCTGGCGAATGACTGAACCATCGGTGTAAATAACCACATCTGTATCATTGATGATGTCATTCAAGAGGGCCTCCACCTCCACGTTAATCAGTGATAGATTATTGTGTTTGCAGTTTTTCTTAAGGCGGTAGATCCACCCAGAACAAGGGTTGTCTTTTTAAAAATTAACAGAAAAATAACTAACAAAGATATTGTCATACAATTTGGCCACATGTTGCAAAAGACATTGTTTTTGATGATAAACAGCATTTGGTGTATGCATTGTATTTATGAATTTTAAAAATAATTACTTTTCTTGGAAATATATTGTAAACACCCCCTTAAATCGTGTAGTGAATTTCAAAAACATAAGAAGTGCAAAGAATGCCAAACTTGCATATGATGTAGATATTACTCATAATTATAGTGTGAAACCTCCAAATACTGTCTAACTCGGTTTTGTAGATATGGTTTTTCAATGTAACCCTTTCAAGTTTAATCTATGAAGATGAAGATCAGCTACAACATCACATGAATTCATTGCTAATAGCATGTAGAAAGTACAAAATGAAAATCAACAAACAAAAGACCGAGACCATGAAAATCAGCAGAACACCAAGCCAAGCAAACATACAAATAGATAACACCAGAGTAAAGCAAGTTTCTGAATTCAAATATTTAGGCAGCATTTTCACAGAGGACGGAAAACTCGATAGAGAAATAGAGACAAGATGTCAAAAAGTAAATGCAGTGACCTACCAGCTTGCACCATTACTACAACACCCAAAGATCAAGATGGAAGTGAAAAGACAGATGATAAAAAGTATTTTCCTACCAACACTTTGTTACCAGTGCCAAACTTGGTCTCTTACAGCAACACATCACAGAAAGCTCACCACGTGTGAAATGAAATGCGTGAGGAAGGCAGTGGGAGTCACCAGGAAAGACAGACTACGAAATGGGGACATCAGAAGCAGAGTGGGCATAACATCATGCACCGAATACATCGAAAGACAACAAATGCAGTGGTTTGGACATTTAATGAGAATGAAATACAACCAAACACCAATAACAGCATACAATAAAAGAGATCGGGTACTAGAGCTAAGGGAAGACCAAGAAAAAGATGGATAGACAATATCAAGACCACACTACATAAGCACGGATACAACACAACAAGGGTGACTCATCTAGCCTTAGAACGCAAATTAAAGCTCCCATTCCTACGCTTAACGGCAAAAACCAACTACATCTTCCACCTGGGAACAGACAATAGACCATTCCAAATAAAAAAAAATATTTCAAATTAGAACAGCAATATCTATATTTCTATATAGTTTAGACAAAAAGTGGAGGTTTAATAGATGTAATAACTGTGCAATACATTACAATATAAATGTCAACTGGATAACTCAGTATACATTGCAATATAAATGTGTCCCGAAGGTAAATAGAATTACAGAGTGAAAAGGTGAAATATTTGTTGATATTATACAATAAAACTGCATACATATAAGAAGGAAGCATTCTTGGATATAATTATACACACCAAATGGTTGTTAAGAAAAATGGTAGATAACAGAATTATTATCATCAAGGTACGTATCCTTTATAGGACGTTGCTCTCTTTGCAGCGCATCTGAAATTCACTCTGTCTCTAGCCAGTTCATCCACTTCGTCAATGGTCATATTCATGGTTTCTTTAATATCTTGTAGCCATAACAGAATTATAATCCTACTAAATAACTGAACAGGAACCCATGATGACCCAGGTCGAGAAGAGAAAATGGCAATGGGTCGGGCATACCCTATGGAAGACACAGTCGAGTGCCACTAGACAAGCACTTGAATGGAACCCGCAAGGAAAATGAAAAAGAGGACGCCCTAAAACAGACCTGGAGAGGAAGTCTTCTTGAGGAACTGAAGTGCTCGACTACCCTGGGAGACCATTAAGAAAACAGCCAGAGACAGAGAAGAGTGGCGAACAACTGTTGAGGCCTATGCTCCACGAGGAGTGGAGAGGAATAAGTAAGTAGTAAATAATCCTACTAAATGGTTGGTTGTTAAGAAAATGGTAGATAATAGAATTATAATCCTACTAAACAGTTGGAAGAAAAATGGGAGATAACAGAATTATCATTATCATCAGGTGCCGTCTCCACATCGAAGGTTGGCTGCAATGAATCTCCAGCATCCTCTGTCTTTCGCCTTGGTGTTGCACACTGCCAGACTGTAACCTGTCCATTTCTTAAAGTTTCCTCCCACTTATCTCTCGGCCCTCCTCTTGCTCTTCCCCCTCAACTTTCCCCTCTAGTAAATGTTTTATCATGGTGTCATGTCTTTTATGTGCCCAAAATACTTTACTTGTCTGAATTTTATTTCTCTTAATAATTGTTTCTTCATGCCTAGTTTTCCTAAAACTTGTTTATTTGTCTGTTTTTCTGTCCATGAAACTCTGCCTATTCTTCTATATATCCACATCTCAAATGCATCAATTCTGTCTTCTAACTTGCTTGTTCATTGTCCATGTTTCCGAGTCATACATTAATATAGGATATATATAGCATTTGATCATTCTCATTTTAGCCTGTTTGTGATTTGTTTGGATGTCAGTAACCTTTTCATACTATTGAAATTATCCTTGGCCATTCCTATTCTCTTTTTAATTTCTGTTATACATCTGTCATCATCTGACCAAGATATAAGAAGCTTTTTACTTAACAGAATTATAATTTTTCTTCCATTAATTTAATTACATTTTCTTCCAACCATTTAGTAGGATTAACAGAATTATAATCCTACTAAATGGTTGGAATAAAAATGGGAGATTATATGCTGACAAAATTATAATCTTACTAAATGGTTGAAAGAAAAATGGTAGATAACAGAATTATAATCCTACTAAATGGTTGGAAGAACATTTGTAGATTAGATGCTAACAGAATTATAATCTAGATTACTATTTTCATCCGATAACCATAAGTTTGTATTTGCAGGCAATACACTAGTTTCCGAGTTGACATTAATGGCTGCAAAAGCAGAGCTAATGCTATCCACCTGTATATCTGAAGGATTAGCTGGAGGAACGATTGTGTTTTCAAAGTCAGAATCTATCTCCTGCTGCTGGTAGTGATGAGAATTGTTATTATTTCTGTTGATCTCATCAAAGGCTGTGCTCAGTGTGCTATAATGTTCAAAATCAATTTTTGATATTGTTTCTGGTGGTATTAAAGAGTTTATCTCACTCCCTCGCTCTGATTCCAGAGCATTCATCTTCCCATGAACTTCATTTACTGTGAAACAGCTAAGCTTATCAGAAAAGTTGCTTTCCTGTTGTTTACATTCATGACCAGCGACACTGGTATCATCATTAGGATCGTGTGTTGGACTGTTAGGATTGAAGTTTTGGGACACAGAATCCCCAGCGAATCCAGAATCACCAGATTTTTTAGATTCACTGGATTCTAATCTGATGAATTTTTGTGCTTTAAAGTCCCCAAATTTGTTCATAAACCATTCTGGGTTGTTATGTTCATAAATTTGAACATTCCTAGCAGCAGATTGCATTTGGGCTCCTTCAGGTAGCTTGTCAAGGTTTTTAATATACAGGGGCAGAACACTCTGCAAAATAAAGTTATAATGCACACATTAGCGTTAAAACTGGAATAATTCTGTCAGTCTATGTTAACAGTTCAAATACTGAATTATATCAATTTCTAATTTCTTGACAATTCAAATACTGAGGAGCATATGCGACAACAACCAGCAGCATGACTATGGAGGTCATGGCGGTGACAAAATCCCTGGACAAATACATACCCTCACTCAGCGACTCTATGAGCATGGTTCAGAAGAACAAGGCTGATTATGTACGAAGGCAGTGGATGCAATTAATACAAAACTCGACAATCCAGATACTTACGTTCATCTGTGCCATGGGTCACGCTGAGGTAAAGGGCAATGAGAGAGCAGATACAATGACAGGCAATGCTACGATTGAGAATGGGTTTTCTATGGACAGAAGCGGCATCATCAACGAGAGAAAACATACGCTCTGAAGATTTCAACAAAGAAGATAAAGGGTATTCTCTATCTCGGTTGCGCATACCGATAGGTGCGGCAAGATGGGAAAACTATGAGAGAAAACCCAGTAGATACATCAATCAACACATGATGGGAGTTGTTAGTCTAAACACACTGAGATACATGCTTGGGAGGAGATCGGAGCAATTATGGACATGTCCGATGTGTGATAAAGATGATCCTCATTTGAACAATGAATGAACAATACTGAAAGAGATGAATCTCTAATCTGTTAACAGTTTAAACACTGTATCTTCTTCTTCTTTGACCGCTCCAAATCGGCCACTTGTTAACCACTCTTTGTGATTTGTGTGTGATCTAAGCCTATGAGTGATTGTACATGTGCTCATTATGCGCCTACAAGTAGGCAAGCACATCCAATTTCTGTGACATTTTTAGCTACTAGGAGCTTCCTCACCACAGTCACCTCTTACGACATGCCTTATAGGTCTTAGTGTTACTATTTGCCTCCCTTGCAAGCCCGGGCAACACACGGGTTAAGCTTTCCTATCACCAGTGTCACTCACAATTCAGGTGAACCTTACTTTTGATATCAGAGGTACTTGTCATTTAGATCCTCAAGTAAAGGAACAGGGGCTCATGTATTCTAACCACAGACAGTGTGCAGTCTAAGAAATTTTTAACCAAGCTGGCAGTGTAGCGGAATTTCCACAACACAAAGCCACCAGCGCAGTATGTTATCTCCACAACACAAAGCCACCAGCGCAGTATGTTATCTCCACAACACAAAGCCACCAGCGCAGCATGTTATTTCCACAACACAAAGCCACCAGCGCAGTATGTTATTTCCACAACACAAAGCCACCAGCGCAGTATGTTATCTCCACAACACAAAGCCACCAGCGCAGTATGTTATTTCCACAACACAAAGCCACCAGCGCAGTATGTTATCTCCACAACACAAAGCCACCAGCGCAGTATGTTATCTCCACAACACAAAGCCACCAGCGCAGTATGTTATCTCCACAACACAAAGCCACCAGCGCAGTATGTTATCTCCACAACACAAAGCCACCAGCGCAGTATGTTATCTCCACAACACAAAGCCACCAGCGCAGTATGTTATCTCCACAACACAAAGCCACCAGCGCAGCATGTTATCTCCACAACACAAAGCCACCAGCGCAGCATGTTATCTCCACAACACAAAGCCACCAGCGCAGTATGTTATCTCCACAACACAAAGCCACCAGCGCAGTATGTTATCTCCACAACACAAAGCCACCAGCGCAGTATGTTATCTCCACAACACAAAGCCACCAGCGCAGTATGTTATCTCCACAACACAAAGCCACCAGCGCAGTATGTTATCTCCACAACACAAAGCCACCAGCGCAGCATGTTATCTCCACAACACAAAGCCACCAGCGCAGCATGTTATCTCCACAACACAAAGCCACCAGCGCAGTATGTTATCTCCACAACACAAAGCCACCAGCGCAGTATGTTATCTCCACAACACAAAGCCACCAGTGCAGTATGTTATCAACTTTGATATCAGTGACCACAGAGACATCTCTGAGAATTATTGTTATCAAGTGATATTATGGTACATATCTCTTCCTTCTTTTTCTTCTTCGAACACACCATATCTGCCACTTTTTGTAGTTTGTATATGATCTGAGCCTAAGAGTGATTGTACATTGTGAAAGTTATGCGCCTACAAGTGTGCCAGTTATGCGCCTACAAGTAAGCCAGCACATCCGATTTCTGTGGCGCTTTTTATTTACTAGGGTAGCTTCCAGGGTTCCCTACCTCTTAAGACATGCCTTGTAGGTCATAGTGTTACTATTCTTTGCAAAATTACAAATTGCTGCCTAATGGACAATAAAACATACTGATTGATTGAACTATCATCATTGCACTTCTATGAGTAACCATGTGTGCTCCGATCTCTTTCTTACACAGGAAGATCTCAGCGGCAGTGCACGAACTATGTAGCACCTGCGAATGGTCCACGATGTAATTTAGAAGATAAGTGAAAATAATTTGTAGGAATTTTATTTTTTAATCTTCCTAATGGCTTTTGCCTGGGCAGCAGTTTTCCAGCCTGTAACTCTCTAATTTGAACTGCCAAAAGTTCTTTTATATGCATAACTTGAACATGGATGCATGTTTTATCGTCCGTCTTCAATAGGACCAAGAACTGGATCTCACCTACACTGAGATCAAGGATCTCTGGAAAAATATTCTGATGGCTCCACCAGGAAGCGAACCGAGTACCTAACCTCTACGACACAGAGACCCCCAATCAAACATATTACTTACACTAAAGATCTTGGCCCTTTCAACAGTAAGCGAGTGAATCTTCCGAAGTAACTTAGGAAGACGCTTAGGAAGACGGCATGTCTCAGTGATTTGTAGGTACCGCTGGCAATGGAGGTCTACTTCAATGTTGTCATGAAATGACACAAGAATGACAGGTTCCTCTCTTAATGTCGGACTGACCATGATATGGGCGAGGCCAAAGGTGAAGAAATCCATTTCTGGTTCAATGTCTCTGTTCTTGTATGTCTTTTGTTCCATATGTGCTTCAATCAATTTCTTTGCTCCCTCGGAGTTTATGAATATAATGAAGTCAGACTTGCGAAGGCTGTACTGGAACCAAGCATAAGCACCTGACTGACACTCTGATGGTAAAATAACATTGCAGTGGCAATGTTTCTGCAATAAAGACAACAAGATATGTTTTCATTGATTCTTGCACAGCAATATATTGCACAGCACATAAATATAATGATGAACACAAATATATTGCACAATACAGAAATATATTATTAAAAGAAATATTGTATTAGGCAGCAATATATTGCACAATACAGAAATATTGTATTAAGCAGAAATATATTGCACAATACAGATATATTGTATTAAGTAGAAATATATTGCACAATACAGAAATATTGTATTAAGCAGAAATATATTGCACAATACAGAAATATTGTATTAAGCAGCAATATATTGCACAATACAGAAATACAATGATGAACAAAACTATCATATTGGGAAGCTTCTTCTTCGAACGCTCCATATCAACCACTTTTCAACCACTCTTTGTGATTTGTATGTGATCTGAGCCTTAGAGCGATTGTACAATGTGCTAGTATGCTCCTAAAAGTAGGCCAGCACAACTGATTTCTGCGACGCTTTTTATTTACTAAAGTAGCTTTCCTAGACCCCTACCTCTGTCACCTGTTACGACATGCCTTGTAGGTTGCAGTAGTACTATTCTTTACTTCCCTTGCAGGCCCTGAAACCACACGGGTGATTAGAACATATACTCACCTTTAAGAATGCAGCAAAGGAGTCGACCAACTCTACATGAGCATCATGGTCGTCTGCAGACATGATATAAACTGTTTTTCTTTCAGAATTAAATGTTGCTGCTGAATCGGTATCATCATCCAATATATTTGAAGGATCTGTAAAATATTAGTCAGATAATAGTCATGGCTCATACAAGAAAGATGTAAGACTGGTATAAGAAAGATGTATGACTGGCATAAGAAAGATGTAAGACTGGTATAAGAAAGATGTAAGACTGGTATAAGATGTAAGACTGGTATAAGAAAGATGTATGACTGGCATAAGAAAGATGTAAGACTGGTATAAGAAAGATGTAAGACTGGTATAAGATGTAAGACTGGTATAAGAAAGATGTATGACTGGCATAAGAAAGATGTAAGACTGGTATAAGAAAGATGTAAGACTGGCATAAGAAAGATATAAGACTGGTATAAGAAAGATGTATGACTGGTATAAGAAAGATGTATGACTGGTATAAGATGTAAGACTGGTATAAGAAAGATGTAAGACTGGTATAAGAAAGATGTATGACTGGTATAAGATGTAAGACTGGTATAAGATGTAAGACTGGTATAAGAAAGATGTAAGACTGGTATAAGATGTAAGACTGGTATAAGATGTAAGACTGGTATAAGAAAGATGTAAGACTGGTATAAGAAAGATGTATGACTGGTATAAGAAAGATGTATGACTGGTATAAGAAAGATGTAAGACTGGTATAAGATGTAAGACTGGCATAAGAAAGATGTAAGACTGGCATAAGAAAGATGTAAGACTGGCATAAGAAAGATGTAAGACTGGTATAAGAAAGATGTAAGACTGGTATAAGAAAGATGTAAGACTGGTATAAGATGTAAGACTGGTATAAGATGTAAGACTGGTATAAGAAAGATGTAAGACTGGTATAAGAAAGATGTAAGACTGGTATAAGATGTAAGACTGGCATAAGAAAGATGTAAGACTGGCATAAGAAAGATGTAAGACTGGTATAAGAAAGATGTAAGACTGGTATAAGAAAGATGTAAGACTGGTATAAGATGTAAGACTGGTATAAGATGTAAGACTGGTATAAGAAAGATGTAAGACTGGTATAAGAAAGATGTATGACTGGTACAAGAAAGATGTAAGACTGGTACAAGAAAGATGTATGACTGGTACAAGAAAGATGTATGACTGGTATAAGAAAGATGTAAGACTGGTATAAGAAAGATGTAAGACTGGTACAAGAAAGATGTAAGACTGGTACAAGAAAGATGTAAGACTGGTACAAGAAAGATGTAAGACTGGTACAAGAAAGATGTAAGACTGGTATAAGAAAGATGTAAGACTGGTACAAGAAAGATGTAAGACTGGTATAAGATGTAAGACTGGTATAAGAAAGATGTAAGACTGGTATAAGAAAGATGTATGACTGGTACAAGAAAGATGTATGACTGGTACAAGAAAGATATAAGACTGGTATAAGAAAGATGTATGACTGGTATAAGAAAGATGTAAGACTGGTATAAGAAAGATGTATGACTGGTACAAGAAAGATGTAAGACTGGTATAAGAAAGATGTATGACTGGTACAAGAAAGATGTAAGACTGGTATAAGAAAGATGTAAGACTGGTATAAGAAAGATGTATGACTGGTACAAGAAAGATGTATGACTGGTATAAGAAAGATGTAAGACTGGTATAAGAAAGATGTATGACTGGTATAAGAAAGATGTATGACTGGTACAAGAAAGATGTATGACTGGTACAAGAAAGATGTAAGACTGGTATAAGAAAGATGTATGACTGGTATAAGAAAGATGTAAGACTGGTATAAGAAAGATGTATGACTGGTACAAGAAAGATGTAAGACTGGTATAAGAAAGATGTATGACTGGTACAAGAAAGATGTAAGACTGGTATAAGAAAGATGTAAGACTGGTATAAGAAAGATGTATGACTGGTACAAGAAAGATGTATGACTGGTATAAGAAAGATGTAAGACTGGTATAAGAAAGATGTATGACTGGTATAAGAAAGATGTAAGACTGGTATAAGAAAGATGTATGACTGGTACAAGAAAGATGTATGACTGGTACAAGAAAGATGTATGACTGGTACAAGAAAGATGTATGACTGGTATAAGAAAGATGTAAGACTGGTATAAGAACGTGTATGGGGAAAATATAGGTAAAGGAACCCTTTTTTATACCATTTGATATATAGGGTAATATGGTGTCAGGCCGTATTTTCCATTGACTGTTGGCCCATGGTGGGCGATGTGGTTAACATCATGCCAGTCGCCTTTACTTCTCATTGCTTCTCCTGGTACTCAGTTGAGGCTGGGTCAACCTGAGAGCCATTATGATCGGAAAAATACTGTGGAATTGAACCCGGACCGCACGCCTAAGAAGCGCGTTCACTAACAGCTACACTACTGCAGCTCTCGTGGATAGAAGGTATGCTAGAAGGTTCTGTCCCTAGTATTTGTTATCTCAGATGTTAACATTCTTATGTGCCATGATGTCCAAAATTTTCGCTCTCTATCTTCCTCTGTCTCATCTTCCTTCAATTTTACCGGCTGTCACAATGTGTTCTAAACCTCACATTCTTATAACAAGCCCGAAAAATGATGACCGCCTCTTTCTTATATTGACAATAAATTTTCTCTGTGTCCTGGCTTCATCCAACACTTCCACATTCATCATTTTAATAGTCCATGGGATTCTCATCATTCTTCTGTAGAAACCACATCTCTGTAGCCTCCAGAGATTTTTCTGTTTGTTTACTGTCCGTGACTCACATCCGTATGTCAGTATTGGCTCTAAGTAGCACTGAATAACTCACATTCTGACCTCAATTCACAGTGACATGTTGATTTCTGCAAATTATATAGTATTAAAACTAAATTACAAATTTTCAGTTCAAATGTTGTATCAATCCTAACATATGCCAGCGAGAGTTGGAAAATGACTAAAGATATAGAAAGTAAGTTGAATGTATTTGAAAATAGATGTCTGCTAAAAATAATGAATATAAAATGGAACAAATTCAGGAGAAGTGATGAAATCAGAGACATGTCTGGTCAACCACTAGTGACAACTGTTATAAGAGAGAGAAGATGTAGATATGTTGGACACACCTTGAGGAGAAATGATCAACAAATATCAAAGCAGGCATTGAAGTGGTATGCAAAGGGTTCAAGAAAGAGAGGTCGACCTAAGGAGACCCTGAAACGAACTTTGCTCTGAGAGAGGTAAGAGGTATCGGTCTCAGTTCCATGGATGAGAATGAGCGAGTTGCCCAGGATAGAGCGGTATGGAGAAGTTACTTGCAGGCCCTATGTAACGTATAACAGTACGAGAGGAATAATATATTTATTATTATTATGTTGATTTCTGATATATAGTCTATTTAACCACATTGTATAACCAATAACTGGCCACATGAAAGTACGAAAACAAATGGCCACATGAAAGTACGAAAACAAATGTTAAGTGGCTCATTTGTTATGTGCTCAATGTGTCAAGCCACTAATGTTGTTATTGGTTATGCAATTCATAAAAGATCAACAGATTAAATGTTTTGGACACCCGACAAGAATGTCCTGGTATCACCTACCTCAGAGAGCCACACAGAACAAGTATAACGAGTACAAAGCAAGAGGAATACCACCTAAAAGATAGTGCCTTAAAACAGACAAACAGAAGATCACTACGTCTTCTCCCCCAACACTTCTATAAAGAAGTAAATGGTAGAAGAGAAGGATATATAATTCTCTGTATTCATTTTATGAATACAAAAGAATGCTGAAAATTCCATAGACAGTGAAGAAAACAAATGATGAGGTTTTAAAACAGGCCTGCACACAAAGAAACCTTATCAAAAGAATAAGAATCAGACAATCAAGGTTCTTCAGGCATATAATGCGAAGAAAAGGTTTAAAGCATTTGGTGACAACAAGTAAAATGAGAGAGATCATGGAAGACAGAGGGGGAGAAGATGTTGGATGGTGTGACATCATTGTTCGACAAAAGAAATACACAGTTGCACTCCCAGCGGCTCATGAGAGCCAATCAGTTAAGAAAGAAAATAGACAAATGAAACATTCTACAGACTTGTCAAAATGGTTTGCAACCTACAACCAATTGAATAAACATCAATTTCAACCTACCAGTTTTGGTGGCTTCTCCGGCTCTGAAAAAAAGCAAAAAGCAGAAAGCATATTAAAATTTAATAAGAAATAAAATGACAAAACTATAAACTGTAAGAAAAATAAATACAAGTATAATATATAATTTAACTGTAGACAAAATTCATTAAATATTACTCTTAATAAAAGCAACTAATAAGTAACATATACTGGGAGCAGACAGCAATAATAAAATATGAAAATAGCTACTCTCCATACATAGACATAAAGAGAGGAGTGAGACAAGGATGCATTCTGTCACCAAGCCTATTTAACATCTACACAGAGAAAATCTTCAAACAATTAGAGGGAATGCCAGGACTCAAGATCAATGGAAAAATAATAAACAACTTAAGATATGCAGATGACACAGTATTGGTAGCAGAAAATGAACAAGATCTACAAGAACTAGTGGACCAATTGGACAGAACTAGCAAGGAATATGGATTAGACATTAACATACAGAAAACAAAAACTATGGTAATCAACAAGGAAATGGAAAAACCTAAAATGAATATAAAAATACATTGAGAATTACTACATCAAGTAAAAAGCTTCTTTTATCTCAGTCAGATGATAACAGATGATGGCAGATGTATAACAGAAATTAAAAAGAGAATAGGAATGGCCAAGGATAATTTCAATAGTATGAGAAAGTTACTGACATCCAAACAAATCACAAACAGGCTAAAAATGAGAATGATCAAATGCTATATATATCCTATATTAATGTATGGCTCGGAAACATGAGACAATGAACAAGCAGTTAGAAGACAGAATTGATGCATTTGAGATGTGGATATATAGAAGAATAGGCAGAGTTTCATGGACAGAAAAACAGACAAATAAACAAGTTTTAGGAAAACTAGGCATGAAGAAACAATTATTAAGAGAAATAAAATTCAGACAAGTAAAGTATTTTGGGCACATAAAAAGACATGACACCATGATAAAACATTTACTAGAGGGGAAAGTTGAGGGGGAAGAGGAAGACCGAGAGATAAGTGGGAGGGAAACTTTAAGAAATGGACAGGTTACAGTCTGGCAGTGTGCAACACCAAGGTGAAAGACAGAGGATGTTGGAGATTCATTGCAGCCAACCTTCGATGTGGAGACGGCACCTGATGATGATGAATAAAAGCAAAGTAAAGACTAAAACTGTTTCTGATCGAGTGTTTTTTCTCTCTTTATAAATACCAAGAATTACTTCCTGGCGATTAGTGAGAATCATCATCATAATTGTACTCTGGACATGTCCATAGATGCTCGTGAGAATCATCATCATATTGTACCTGGACATGTCCATAGATGCTCAGATCACCTCCTCAACATTTCCATCAGGTAAGTAACGATCACTCCAGTTCTGTGTTGATTGATCAAACATATTGTACCACTAGCACAGTCACCTGTGTGTTTACAGGGCTCGCAAGGGGAGCAAAGAATAGTTACAATGCGACCTACAAGGCATGTCGTAAGAGGCGGCTGAGGTAGGGGTCTAGGGAAGCTATCCTAGTAAATAAAAAGCATAGCAGAAATCGGATATGCTGGTCTACTTGTAGGCACATAACTGGCACAACGTACAATCGCTCTTAGGCTCGGATCACATATAGATCACAGAGAGTGGTTAACAAGTGATCGATATAGAGCGTTTGAAGAAGAAGAGAAGAGACTAGCAAAGTGTCCAAGTCTAGCAGTTCTCAGTTTCATCTCCTTCTTTCTGGATAGAGGTGTGGATTCACAAGTGTCTGTAAAAAAAAACATTGATTCGATCTGCTTCTCTTATGGCCCTGATCATGACCTGTTCATTTTCCGCCCTTAATCAACTATGATTTTAAAAAATAAATGTTGTATGGGTCATTCGTAATGTGCTCTCAGTGTGTCAAGCCACTAATGTAGTTGTTTACTGAACTGGCAACACAGCAAACTAGGTAAACCTATAGGTGCTTAGTCTCCCCCAATAGATATCAAAGGATATGCATACTGATAGTTTCTGTGGCTCGCTGGTTTAATACACTTCTCTCCTTGCCCCTCAAACATCCAGCTCTACTTTGCAATGTGTAATTTCCAACTCCATAAATCGCTGGATCGACTCAACGTCAATTTTAGTATCGTCTTTCAACAGTAGGTCGCCAAGAGACTGAAGAACACCCCCTCTTATCTATCCTAAACTTCCCATCAATCGATGCTTTTGATGCAAGACTGTTCACTCTCTCGTTGCCGCAAACACCTCCATGCCCAGGACATTGGATCCATATGAGTCTCTGGAGATTGGAAACCTCTATATACAACATCCACTCATACAGCAACCTGCCAGTCTGGATCTTCCAAAGCATCGATTGAGAGTCAGAAATAGCAACAGCCTCAGTAAATGAAGTCACAGAGATACAATGGAGAGAAGCAGTAACGGTTTTTTAAAGACATGATTATCTGTACCAATTCTGTGAACTATTTAAAAGGAAAACTGTGTCATCTGTGTATCTCTGCTATCATGTTTTCCGGTTTAGAAATGGAAACAAGTGGGCACAACATAAGTACAGAACTTCATCAAGAAACAACATGGTTCGGTCACATAAGCAGATTATCAACAGACAGTGCGTCTCTATAAGCAATGCTACTCTGATAAGTGAGCGTCTTTATCTTGAGCAGCAGTGAGCTCGATCACAACCCAAGCGTTTCTGGTTCAAACTCTGTTTGTTCAGTGTGGATTTTACAAAAAGATAAAAATAGACCTCACTGTTCAGAAAGCAATGGCAAACTGCTGAACGTATAAGTGGTGCCAAGAAAATTGATGACTAGTTTACTGTGGCTGATGGTGAAGTTCTGTAAAGGATATGCCGTTATTTTTATTTTCCCTCTGATACAATGGATACACAGCTAAAGATTGACCCCAGAAATAACAGAGGTGGTGGAAAACACTATTTATGAAGGGCACACAAAAGCCTGTTCTAGAAATCTCTTCTTATCCTGATGCTGGCAGGCAAAACAGTATTAGAGAAAAAGAAGAAACAAATATTCTAGAATAGCTCTGAATTTATTTTAAAAAGAAAAGATCACAAATGTGGAGCTGTAAAAGAAAACACGATGCACATCAATAGAGCAACAAACACATGAAGTTAGTATTCTTGTCAGAGTGTTGACGAGCCCACACGGGAAGCAAAGAATAGAACCACTGCGATCTACAAGGCATGTCATAAGAAGTCACTGATGTAGGACCTAGGGAAGCTACCCTAGTAAATAGAAAGCATTGCAGAAATAGGATGTGCTGGTCTACTTGTAGACACATAACTAGCACAGCGTACAATCGTTCTTAGGCTCAAATCACATACAAACTACACAGAGTGGTTAACAGGTGGTCAATATGGAACGTTCGAAGAAGAAGATTAGTATTCTTGGTTTTTAAAAAAACCAGGTCAACCTCACCTTTCGTTTTCCTTCTGCAGACCAAGATTATGATAATGATTACCACTACAACAACTGAAGTGATTCCAACAGTCAGCGCCAATATTAATTTTTTTTGATCATCAGATGATGGTGATATAATATTCCCAGCAGTGGTAGTAGTGGTAGTAGTAGTGGTAGTAGTAGTAGAAACAACAGCCTCAGTTGTCTGTGGTTCTGTGAAGTTTACAAGGAAATTTATCAAAAATTTAAGAATATAAAAATAAATTTGATTAAATTCACTAATTTTTAAAAGTGTGAATTTCTAAAGATATTTTTTGACCAACATTATGTTATCCCTGTTTAAACATGATTGCTTACAGCAGCTTCTTCACATTTCATCTCCCAATGGAGCACAGGTCTTCAACAAACTTCTTCCAGCTCTCCTGCCATTCTTTCCAATTATTTCCATGTTGTACTTATCCTTTTAATAGCAGTCTCCAGCTCTCTTCTCCAGATATATCTAGGCCTTCCTCTACTCCTCTTTCCCTGCGGGTTCCAAAACAGTGCCTGTCTCACTATGCTTCCAGTCGGTCTTCTCAATCCATCCTATTTTTACATTATTACATTTGTCCTATCCATCATCATCTCTGCTGTACTCTCTCCACTAGTATCTGCTTAGTTCTTTCTCTGAATTCCTATTTTGTAATTTTATCATACCATCTCAGTCCCTATATTCTAAGTAAACATCCATTTATGAAGGTCTGTAGTTTTATGGTGGTTTATTTTGTTGTCCTCCATGTTTCCGAGCCATAGAACAGCACTGACTTCACATCTGATTGAAAGATTGCCAGCTTTGTCAGCTAACAGCAGCTAATGAGTGAAAAATCATAACAACATGAGATGTCTTAGAAGAGATGCGGAATTGATTGATAGGACCATCAGTGCTTGGATCTTTTTCTTACATAGGAAGATCTCAGCAGCAGTGCATGAACTCTGTAGCAACGGCAAGGGTCCACGGTGTAATTTTGAAAATGGTTAAGATATTTTTGTAGTAATTTTATTTTTAATAGTTTCTAATTAATTTTTCCCAGGCAGCTACTATCAGCCTGCTCTTCTCGAGTTTGAACTGCCAAGGGTATCTTTTGCGTGCTCAAATTGAACAAGGGACCTATGTTTTATCATCTGTCTCCGATAGGACTAGGAACTCGATCTCACCTACACTGAAATCAGAGATCTCTAGAAAAATATCCAGATGGCTCCAGCTGCAGGAGTAACAATAAAAGATGAAATTAGAATTGAAGAAATTAGAAGAAGACTATGAATGAAACCAGTCATCAGTTATATGAGAACTATCATTAGAGCACTCCGGACAAGTCCAATCTCCGCCTCAACAAATCCTGCAGCGTCCAGCGGCCCTACACACCAGTTCGATGTTGATTAATTAATCTCTTTGCATATTTCATATGTCGTTCTTTTCAGGTTGCAACAATATTGACACCAATTTCTCCCACTCTGGTCAGCAAGTGGGATTCACAACCTTGAAACCAGTCATACAATTTCTAAAAGAATAACAGATTAAATGGTGGGGTCACTTGACAGGTATGTCCTCATATCATATGGTGTGGTAACTTGACAGGAATGTTCTGATATCGTCCTTCACAAAAAGTCACATTGAAAAATATTTTAACCCAACGAGACTGCAGAGCCGATATATCGGTTCAGAGTAATGTTCATGATGTTGCAAAACCGATATATCAGCTTTTGGATGTATATTGGCGAAAACGAATGTATCTTCCCAACCCCTTTACTGAAGTTTAAAAAATCTTCAGAAACGGAAATTACTTATGTGTAGGTACATTTCTAACTCCTTTCAGCAAAGATTTAAAAGTGGGAAAGCAGTGTATTATTATGTTAAAGTCGAGTAATATAATTTTTTTTTACGACAATGTTTCAGACATAAAGAGTAAAATGAGTTTATACAGTGAAATCTTGAGTATTGCTAGATAAAATTATAACTTGTGATAGTAATGAAGATTTAATTGATGGTAATGACAACATTTGATTGTTTATGGAATGCAGTATCGATAGTTGTAATTCTAAGTCTAATGTAATAATTACATCTAAAGAATGGTCGTTGCACACACCATTTGTTGACATGGCTGCACTAAAAAGTGCATATTAAAACTACTGAACCTAATTAGATGAAACTTATAGCATATGTTCACACATGGATTATCTTCATTTTCCTGCTACGTCTGTAAAGATCTGTGCATATTATGGTGTATTATAACCCAAGAGTATAAAAATGTTTTACAATTTTTATTTTTTTCAAAATACTCATGCTACAATAATCTATAATCTAGTTTTCTCAAACGTATATCACCTGATGTAAAATATTATTATATTACTGTATTCCACATCCGATTATAATAATAATAATAATTCCTCTCGACTCGTATATCGTTACATAGGGCCTGCAAGTAATTTCTCCATACCGCTCTATCCTGTGCAACTCGCTCAATCTCCTCCATGGAACTGAGTCCAATATTTCCTGCCTCTCTCAGCAAAGTTCGTTTCAGAGTCTCTTTAGGTCGACCTCTCTTTCTTGAACCCTTTGCATCCCACTTCAATGCCTGCTTTGATATTTGTTGATCATTTCTCCTCAAGGTGTGCCCAACATATCTCCATCTTCTCTTTCTTATAACAGTTGTCACTAGTGGTTGACCAGACATGTCTCTGATTTCATCACTTCTGAATTCGTTCCATTGTATATTCATTATTTTTCGCAGACATCTATTTTCAAATGCATTCAACTTGCTTTCTATATCTTTAGTCATTTTCCAACTCTCGCTGGCATATGTTAGGATTGATACAACATTTGAATTGAAAATTTGTAATTTAGTTTTAATACTATATAACTTGCAGTTCCATATTTTATTTAGACTTTTGAAAGCTGATGTTGCTTTGCCAATTGTATCATAATTTCTTTTTTAACATTTCCTGTGCAATCAAAATTGCAACCTAAATAGGTGAACTGCTCTGTTATTTTTATCATTTTAGATTCCAGTGTGATATCTGCATTACTTGCCATAGGTGTCTTCATTATATTTGTTTTTCATAGCTTATCTGCAGTCCAACTTTTGATGCTATAGATGACAAGTTGTCTGTTTTTCTTTGCATATCTTGGTTGTTTCTACTTAACAAGGCAATATCATCTGCAAAATCCAAATCTTCTCGTTGACTATTTTCTACCCAATCGATGCCAGTTTTGCCCCTGCAACATTTTCGCATCACCCAGTCAATGCGATGCATCCGATTAGCAACAATTTAATATATAATATGTCATATTTTAGAGAAATAGTACTAGACTTATAATGGTTTAAGCTACTTAACATTGAATGTTAAATTGGAATTGCAAAATAAATGCGTCCAGAGGTCAAAATAATTACAGAATGAAAGGGTTAAAGTATAATAAATACATAGCAAGAGGAAGACTTCAAAAATGATGGACTGACAGCATCAAAAATAACTTTAGAGAAATTAAGGCCAACTCACAAAGCGTTTTAAACAAGGCACACAAAAGATCCTTACGTCTCCATAAGACCTCACGCCACAGGAGGGGGAGGATAGGGGTCACATGTGGCTAAACTATTGTCTTGTATTCAGAATATAATGGGTTTGAATCAAGACCATGCCATTCTGTTCATGAGTGTATTTTTTAAAGAGATATCTGCCCGTCTGCCCAGCGTGTTTGTAGCATGTTGGACTACGGGTGACTATCCCTCTGTGTGTGCAGGTTCAATTTCGCGGGATGGCAGAAAAAGCCACAGATTCCCCAGATGTACGGTGTTCGTGGCAGCGAACCGAAGGTTACGATGTCCATGGAACCGAGCCAAAGAGCTAAAGCTCAAGTGCTTCTGGATAGGAAAAAAAAAAAAGATATCTAGATGTTGCCTTTAACACCTTACTGAGGTACAATGGAGGAAGAGAAGAAGAAAGTAAAGAAGGCTCAGTATGTTCTATATTTCTCCCTGGTTTAGTCTCCGGTGAGGAAAGCAGTACCAGACTACTACCAGACTTCTTTATCAAACATCACTTCTCTATTTCTGCTCAATCATCAAACATCACTTCTTTATTTCTACTCAGTCATCAAACATCACCTCCCTCTTTCTGCTCAGTCATCAAACATCACCTCCCTCTTTCTACTCAATCATCAAACATCACTTCTCTCTTTCTGCTCAATCATCAAACATCACTTCTCTCTTTCTACTCAATCATTAAACATCACTTCTCTCTTTCTGCTCAATCATCAAACATCACTTCTCTTTTTCTGCTCAATTATTAAACATGACTTCTCTCTTTCTGCTCAATCATCAAACATCACTTCTTTCTTTCTACTCAATCATTAAACATGACTTCTCTCTTTCTGCTCAATCATCAAACATCACTTCTTTCTTTCTACTCAATCATCAAACATCACTTCTCTCTTTCTACTCAATCATCAAACATCACACAGCCATTACCTGTTACATTAAAATAGAACCTTTGTGTTGTCGTTCCTCCGCAGGCATTCTTGCATGTTCTTCTATCAATGTCTTCTATTATCCAACACTTGCACACACCCTCCTGCTTATGAAGATCATCCTTTACCCACACCTGCAATGAGAAATGGCACCAACTGTAACCTAGATAAACTCTTCACTGATTTAATTTGTTACTGTTCTTCATGATAGACATCAGAATTATTTATGTTTACTGATAGTGTATGAGATGTCTCTTGATTTTTCAAAATGGTTTATCTATTGTCTCTGTCCCCAGGTGGATGATGAAATTGGTTGTCCACTCTTGCCGTTAGGCATAGAGGTGGAAGCTTTAATTTGCTTTCCAGGGGCAGATGAGTCGCCCTATTATCTATTGTCTCTGTCCTCAGGTGGATAATGGAAATGGTTGCACACTCTTGCCGTTAAGCATAGAGGTGGGAGCTTTAATTTGCTTTCCAGGGGCAGATGTGTCGTCCTATTGTCTATCCCCAGGTGGATGATGAAATTGGTTGTCCACTCTTGCCGTTAAGCGTAGAGGTGGGAGCTTTAATTTGCTTTCCAGGGTCAGATGAGTCGCCCTTGTTGTGTTATATCCATGTTTATTTAGTGTGGTCTTGATATTGTCTATCCATCTTTTTCATGGTCTTCCATTGGCTCTAGTACCTGATGTCTTTTTATTGTATGCTGTTATTGGTGACTGGTTGTATTCCATTCTCATTAAATATCCAAACCACTGCATTTGTTGTCTTTCAATGTATTCTGTGTATGAAGTTATACCCACTCTGCTTCTCATGTTCTCGTTTCGTAGTGTATCTTTCCTGGTGACCCCCACCGCCTTCCTCAAGCATTTCATCTCGCCTGCATGTGGTGAGAGCTTCCTGTGGTGTGTTGCTGTCAGAGACCAAGTTTGGCACTAGTAACAAAGTGTTGATAGAAAGATACCTTTTATCATCTGTCTTTTCACTTCCATCTTGATCTTTGGGTGTTGTAGTAATGGTGTCAGCTGGTAGGTCACTGCATTTGCTTTTTGACACCTTGTCTTAATTTTGATATCGAGTTTTCCATCCTTTGAGAAAATGATGTATAAATATTTGAATTCAGAAACTAGTTTTAATCTGGTGTTGTTTACTTGTATGTTTGCTTGGTTTGGTGTTCTTCTGATTTTCATGGTCTCTGTTGATTTTCATGTTCTGCTTCCTGCATGCTATTAGCAATGAATCCGTATGATGTTGTAGCTAATCTTCATCTTCATAGATCAGACTTTGGCCGTCTGCGAAAAGTAATGAACTTTTAACCGTTGTGGGTTTTAAGGTTTTTTGTTATTTTGAAGGCCTGCTCTATTACTAGAAGCCATATATACTCCATGAACTGAACATAGGCATGTTATATATCGTTAGAAAGCTAATTGAATGTACTATTACGATATGTGATTTTAATATTAGTGTGATGTAATATGTGATATCAGTGACCTAATTTTGGTGATGCTAAAAATAGATTTTAAAACAAATTTCAAATAATTATACAGTCACAAAGAAGGAAAAAATAAGTATGAAATATATCATAAAAACTATTAACACAGTCTCTTAGTACCTTCATATTTACACAATATATCAAACATCAAGTTGTTTGGACAATATATAAGGCAGTAATTAGGAAATTTTTAACTTCTAAATATTTCCATATTTTGAAGACACCAATTAATAAATAATAAATAAATAAGAGAAAATGATGCAGAACTGGTCTAGTATGCAGCCCATAAAGAATTAACACTTATAGTCTTGATTAGGACAGTAATCTGAGTCACTAGATGCCATTTTTAAGCAAATGTGTGATTTTTGACAAGAGCAAGTGAAAACTCGTCTGCAGAGATTATCCAAAATGGCGACCGTTCAGAAATGTTGGTGTAATAAAAGCATGTTCTTACCACTGAAGTCGGAGAAGGTTCGCCTGAATGGCTTGGGACACCTTACACACGGTTAGTCGGCTTTCACGCAGAAATCAGTCAGATACACCATAAAAGGCTTCCTGACTACGCATGAATTCATAGCGGGCGGAGGCAGAAGAAGAACAAAAAAGCATGCTTTATTCAACAAGGTTAGACATCTTAAAAATATATTTTTTAAACAATTTATTATGGTAATATCATATGTTTTACATTCGTCATCATCAGGTGCCGTGCCGGCTGGCGTAGGCGATCATGGATCTCCACAAATCTCTGTCGTTGGTGTTTGCTATCAACTCAGATGTTGATGCTCTACCGTGCCATGAAGTCAGGCCATCCAACATTTCTCTCTCTGTCTTCCCCTGTCTCGTCTACCCTCAATTTTACCGGTTGTCATGATGTGTTCTAAACTTCCCCTCCTCATTACATGTCCGAAAAATGATGACTGCCTCTTTCTTGTATTGATGATAAGCTTTCTCTGTGTCTTGATCTCATTCAGCACCTCAACATTAGTCATTTTAGCAGTCCAGGGATTCTCATCATTCTTCTAAAAAACCACATTTCTGTGGCCCTCAGAGATTTTTCGATTTGTGTGTTCATTGTCCATGACTCGCATCCTAGCTCAGTATTGGTTCTATGTAGACTGAATAACTGATTTCTTGATGGGATTGACAAGATTGTTGCAGATATTGCTTCTCATTTCAGGAATGATGTTGCTTGCCCTATTCTGCTCTTATTCTGATGCATCTGCCATCTGATGTTACAGGACTCAGGTATTAAAAAGTTGCACTTGTCTTAGATCAGTCCACATTTACTGGATGGTGCATTTTGGCAAAATCGCTTTTGATATTATCATAACCTGTCTTCTTAATATTCAAACTGAACCTTTGTTGTTATTTTCTGTCACCTATCAATAATTCTGTACTCCATTTCATTTCTTCTATTAAATGTTTACATTATGAAACATAAATTATATGCTTTAAATGCATAAATAACACAAAATACGCTATTTCCAGATCATGTAGCACTCATTTATAAATGATTTCTTAGTACTGACGTTACAGGGTTAATTGATTTGGTATTAAAGGTGTAGTTCATTTTATGTCATAAGGTTTCCAACACTGTACCTTTTTCATAATTTTGTCGATATATGCATTGAAAAGAAGAGGTGAGCACACAACCTGTCTTACTCCTATTTTGTAATAATCTGTCATTCGTCATTGTTCTACAACACTGAAGCTATCATCAAATAGCTTGTACTGAGCAGAGCTTATGCCCCCAACAGTCCTCCGAATTCCTTCCATAGGCCAGATGTCCCGCCTGCAGCCATCATGTTCAAACCATCAAGTTACATCCTGAATCCATCTTCCGTGTCTTCCTTTGCCGGTTGTCTCCTTCCATATGGTCTTCTCGTCGTGTCTTTCTATATGTCCAAATGCCTCAATTTTCTCTTCTATTTGTAGCATCACCAGTTTTATTTGATCCGAGTTCTTTCTTAGATCTATTTGTTACTCTTCTCTTCCCATATACAAAGACTCTACTGAGGTACTTTTGTATATATGCTCTGATATTGTCTAGTATTCCATTCTTATGCTTCAATGTTTCCAAGATACTTTTCTATTCTTCAAATGCCTTCTTAGTTGATGAATCTATGATGGAAATTAAATTCCAAAACAAAATTAGTATACAAAGATAAATAACTACTAGCATGTTTACTTGTATATTTTGGCCCCTAACTTTTCACTCATCCTCTATTTTATTATGAAGTATTGAGATGATCACTAAAATATTATTTTATCATATAATATTTGTATTAGGAATGTCAATGCCCATTCTTTAGATCAATTATAACATTAGACTTGAAATATCATCATTTTCGGGCATTGTGAAGAGGTTTAGGACACATTGTGAGCGTAAATCGGTGGGCAGAGGCAGAGGAATTTTGAATAGCCTGACTTCATGTTCGGTTGGCATGGAGCATCAACATCTGAGTTGATAAAGCACAAAGACGAATTGAAGATCGTGAGTCGAAGCACGCTTGTGATGACTTGAATATACATTGTACTCTTTCAAAAACAATTGAAAATCAGTTATTTGTCAATGAAATCTTCTTCATTACTATCACAAGTTATAATTTAATCTAACAATTAGATTCATGTATAAACTCATTTGGTCTTTATAAAAGGTTGGCAAATATCTGACACATTAGCATAAAAATAAAAAAATAAAAATATGACTCGGCTTTATCACAATAATACACACTTTCCTGCTTTCCAATCTATGTTAAAAGGAGGTACAAATTTACATATGTACTTTCCGTTTCCTGAAGATATTTTAAATTTCAGTAATGTGATTGTGCAGAAACTTTTTGTCAAGAGACATCCAAAGTCGATAAATCGGTTTTGCAAAATCATGAACATTACTCTGAACCGATATATCGGCTCAGCAGTCTTGAAGGGTTAATGTTTGTGTATTCATAAATGGATCACCAATATAATGAGAGCAGTGGGACTTTTTTTATTTAACCTATTGTTCATCAAGACCCTTCTGGATAGATCTATTTGTTCTCTTCTCTGTCCATGATATATGGAGGACTCTTCTGTAACAGTTATATTCTAAAGCACATATATCTTTTTCCCCCTGCCTTGTTAAAATATCCATGTTTCACACCATACGTTGCCACTGGGAATATGCATGCTCTTAGTATTCTGATCTTAATTTTATTATCAGTTAATGGCTACACACTGGAACTTACCGCAATTGTGTATGTAGCCCGGTATCTGGCAATAAGTGTCACAAACAACTGTGTGTTCTGTTGTGTTCGAAGCTGCAACATAAATAATGAAAATCTGCAATTAATTATTGTTACTGATAGTCTATATAAAAAAACAAAACAGTTTACTGGCTTTAAAGCTCTTCATTTGGTATCGTATTTGGCCAGAAAATTTGCAGGATTTTTATTTTAAAAATGCATTTTGAAATGTCTCCAGCCTGTGCATGTGTCTCTGGTGTGTGCATGATGTTATGGGTCATTCTCAAACACACACAACTGTATAATAACACTCTCAGGACTTGCAGGATTTTTATCACAAATTTATTTTGGAATGTTTCCAGTGTGACCATGATGTTATGGGTCATTCTCCAACAAGCACAACTGTATAATAACACTCAGGACTTGCAGGATTCTTATCACAAATTTACTTTGGAATGTCTCCAGTGTGTGCATGATGTTATGGGTTATTCGCCAACATGCACCACTGTTTCCACTCCTAGGACACTGATTTTATATATTTAAAGTTTTTTTAGTGTATGTGTGCTATTTCTCTCCTCTCCTTGTGGTGCATAGGGCCTGAACAGACAGCTGTCCTCCACTTTTTCTCATCTCTGACTGTTTTCTTTATGGCTTTCAAGGATAGTCTGGCATCCTTCAAGTTTAGGTCTATTTAAGATGCCTCCTTTTTCCTTTGCAGGTTCCACTCAAGTGCTTGTCTAGTGACATTCCACTGTGTCTTCCACATGGTATGTTCGACTCATCACCATTTTCTCTTCCTGACCGTGATCATCATGAGTTTCTGCCTTTCTTATCCACAGGTCTGTGTTTGCAACTCTGTCATACCACCTCAGCTCACCTACGCTGAGATCAGGGATCCTGGAAAATATTCTGATGGCCCCACAAGGGAGTGAACCAAGTACCTTTGGAACGAGAGGTGAGCACCTAGCCTCTACGTCACAGAGATCCTGCCTGAACTGTGATTTAGTGAGTATGTGTATAATAAGAGCCCGGCAAAGTTCATTAGAAAAGGTTCAAAATACAATTCCTACAATAATAATTTCACTATCTTCAAAATTACATCAGGGACCCTTGCCGGTGCTATGGAGTTCATGTACTGCAGCTGAGATCTTTCTGTGTAAGACAGAGATCTGAGCACACATGGTTACTAACCAAAGTGCAAAGATGATGATCCTATCAATCAATCAATCAATAATAAGAGCTAAAAGAAACGAATATAGCAACGAGTAGTAATAAACAAAAACAAGTCACATAGCACTAACTTCTGCAGTGTAGAGCTTCTCAAAAGACTGTTTTTCATCATTTATATCCGTAAGATAGACGTAGAACTGAGTGATATTAAAATCTGCTGGAGGCAGTGCAAAGTTTAAATTGATCGTGCCATTACTGAAGGTTTTGTATGCCAAAGATGGTGTCCATTCGCCCGGAAACCCAGCACCTGAAAAGAAATATATATTTTTTATACTTCAGTTTCAAGTATTTTCATTGGACTCCAGACACAGGTGCTCTGATTTCCTTCACAATATCTCCAAAAGCGTCAAGTGACTGACCGTACCAGATCGATTTTGATTAATGAGCCTACTCATATAACTGTTGTGCTGTTCTTTTCTGGCCACTCTAATCTCAAATCCCAGCTCTTGCAATCTAGCAGTTGATGTAGATTTATTTATATTTTTTTTCCGATCCAGAAGCACTTGAGCTGAAAGCTCTTTGGCTCGGTGTCCTGGATATCGTAACCTTCGGCTCGGTGCCACTGACACCGTAAATCTGGGGAACCTGTAGCTTTTCTGCCAGTCCGCGGAGTTGATACCGCAACAGAGGACTAGTCACCCGTAGTCACACGCTACGTACATGCTGGGCACGCGGCTAGATTGATTTAAATCTTCTTGAACACTCCATATCAACCATTTGTTAAACCACTCTTTGTGGTCTGTATGTGATACGAGGCTAAGAGTGACTGTGAATTGTGCCAGTTATGCACATCCAATTTCTGAGACACTTTATTTACTATGGTAGCTTCCTAGGCCTCTACCTCAGTCGCCTCCTTTCTTTTGACCTTGTATGACACAGTGGTACTATTCTTTGCTTCCCTTGCAAGCCCTGGCAACACATGGATTAATTTAAATAAAAATCCTCATTGCGACTCTATGTGGGCGTTCAGAATGTCAGCTCTATCCATTGGTTGGCCCCCTGATAAGGTAGCAGAGGCAGGCAGTCTGTCTGCTCTCTCATTGACAATGACACACATGCGCCCCGGAAGAAAGATCCGAAGATTTTTACACTACACTGCTGTTACATCAAGCCTGCAAGTATGACTACTGTAAAAATCAGATGAGCAATGAACCAGACTGATATTCTGAATGCCCAATGAGAGAGAGAGAGAGAGGGTGTCCAAATGATTCAAGCACAAGAAATGCAAGAATATCAAATCAAATGTGGTGTAGCTAGACAAGAGCGCTATGCTGAAAGTAAATGAAGAATAGTAAACCAACATGAAACTAGTATTGATAACTGCTACACGCTGATGGACATGATAACTGCTACATGCTGTGGACATGATACTGCTACACTGAGGGACATGATAACTTGCTGTGGACTAAACTGCTACGCTGATGGACATACTGAGGAGGATATCGGAGAACTTATGGACTAATTGGTTCAATGTGCAGTGATGATAATCTGTCCAGTAAACTTGAACTAGACTAAACTTATCTATGAAAAATGTAAATCGTGCATATCCTTTACAGGACGTAGCCATCAACCACAGTAAATGAGTAGTTGACTTTCTAGGCACCCCTTATACGTTCAGTAGTTTGTCATTGCTTTCTGAACGGAAACTTATCTAAAGCTGATCAATATTATAACACTATTACATTTTGGAGGACATACATTGAGAAGACCGACTGGAAGCATTGCAAGACAGGTAATGTTTTGGAACCTGCAGGGAAAGAGGAGTAGAGGACAGCCTAGACATACCTGAGGAAGAGAGCTGGAAACTGATATTAAAAGGATAGGTAAAACATGGAAAGAATTGGAGGGATGTGGCGGGAGAGAAAGAGTTGAAGAAGTTTGTTGCAGACCTGTGGGAGTTGAAATGTGAAGAATAATTACATTGGGGGATAGGGGCAGGGGGATGTAATAACAAAGGTAAGTTTCAAACAAATAGTTTAGTTGTGAGATAGATCATCATCACTGCATATGAACCAATTATTTCATAAGTGTTACGCTATCTCCTCAGTATGTCTCTCTCTCAGTTTAGTTTAGTTTAAGTTTAGTTCAAGTTTAGTGGATAGATCATCACTTAAAAGTTATTATTATTAACACAATGTGAAGTCATTTTAAAATCCTATGGACACGTCTGTCTATGTTGGCTCTCTGTGGGTGAAATAAACATTGACAAAACCGAAGTAATGATATTCAGCTAGAGAAAAACACCACCAATATCTCTATCAACAAACGGCAATTAAAACAATTAAAAGACTTTACATGCCGAGGAGCATCTTTTCAACAAACAGAAGAATAACTAATGAAATACAACATAGATGCAACAAAGCAAATCAAACACTAGAACAAATGGCGCCAATTTTAAAATGCAAACAAGTCACCATGAACACAAAAAGACCATTGTTCAACATAATATTTCTCCCTACATTATGCTACCAGTGCCAAACCTGGACACTGCCATTAAATGACCGAAGAAAACTAGTCACAACAGAGATGAAGTGTCTACGCAGAATGCTGGGAGTAACAAGAAGAGACCGGTTTAGAAATGAAGACATCAGGAAAAAGTGGGTACAACATCAGTACTGAACTTTATCATGAAGCAATAAATTAAATGGTTCAGTCACATAAGCAGATTACAAACAGACAGTGCACCACAGAGAGCAATGTTACTCCGTTACAGTGGATACAAAGCAAAAGGCCGGTCAAGCAAAAGGTGGATCTCAGATATAACAGAGGCGATGAAAGACACTATTTAAGAAGCACACACAAAAGCCGTTCTAGAAATCTCTTATAACCTTGAGCTGTAAGGCAAATAAGGATTGGAGAAGAGAAAGAAAGATAAAGTGCATAGAGAGGCTTGCTCCCGGTGTCTCCTTTTTCCACCTGATGCAAAGACAAAGGCAAAACAGGATTAGAGGATAGATAGTCCATAAGTGCTCTGATCTCCTCAGTATGTCTCTCAGCATGTGGCGACAAATAACACCATTTCTAATTAGTTTAGTCGTGGGATCATCATCATCACTGTACATCGAACCAATTATTCCATAAGTGCTCCCATCTCCTCCTCAGTATATCTCTCAGCTGTGAGCGACTAACGACATCGGTTCTTTGTTAGTTTACTATTCTTCTTTAACTACCAGCATTGTGCTCTTGTCTAGCTACACCCCATTTGCTCGAATTCTTGCAGTATGGTTAGTGAACAAATAGTGACAACCAAATTACATGAATGGAATGTGTGACAGAGGACGACAAAGATATAAAATTGTGGACAGTGTGGCTTGATGGCACGAAAGAGTATCATCATCCGAACTGATAGTCAGTACTATGGACAGGTATTTGTGGAGATCCATGAAAACATATGCCAACCAGAATGGCACGTTGTGATGACAATTATATTTTACTGCTTGGAAAAGATTCCACAATAATGAATTTTGGACGTGGCTTCCAATATTATAATATTCTCATCTTCTTCTGTGTTCACTTTCAGACTTTCATAAACATTGTAGTGTTCTTTTCTTCTGTATTCACTTTCAGACTTTTATAAACATTGTAGTGTTCTTCTTCTTCTTCTGTATTCACTTTCAGACTTTCATAAACCTTGTAGTGTTCTTTTCTTCTTCTTCTTCTCTTCTGTATTCACTTTCAGACTTTCATAAACATTGTAGTGTTCTCTTCTTCTTCTTCTCTTCTGTATTCACTTTCAGACTTTCATAAACATTGTAGTGTTCTTTTCTTCTTCTTCTGTATTCACTTTCAGACTTTCATAAACCTTGTAGTGTTCTCTTCTTCTTCTTCTTCTTCTGTATTCACTTTCAGACTTTCATAAACATTGTAGTGTTCTTCTTCTTCTGTATTCACTTTCAGACTTTCATAAACTTCTGTATTCACTTTCAGACTTTCATAAACATTGTAGTGTTCTTTTCTTCTTCTGTATTCACTTTCAGACTTCTACATTAATGACTTTGACAAATGATACAGTTGGCTCTTGACTTCAAACGTTTCCATACACTTTACATAAATAGAATTAGAAAACTCCACTGGTCTTCTACAACAGAACAACAGGAAAGAAGGCGAGAGAAAGACCATAAAAAAAACATGAATACATAATGTAGCAGAATCCTGTCAAAAAAGCAAAACCAACCATCACCTAAACCACTAGAGCATCGCAAGACAAAAACAGAAAACCATGACACACGGAAATAGCCCGGTAACAGTGTGACATTAAAAGAAGAAGTAGGTTACGACACTGTGAAGATAGAAGAAAACTAGTCATGACAGAAATGAAGTGTAAATGCAGAATCCTGATAGTATCAAGAAGAGAGACCATTTTAGAAATAAAGACACCAAGAACAAAAGTGGGTACAACATCAGTACTCAACTTCATCAAGAAATCAGCAAATTAAATGGTTCGGATGCATAAGCAGATTTCCAACATATAGTGCGCCTCAAAGAATGATGTTACTCCGATACAGTGGGTACAAAGCAAAAGGCTGGCCACGCAAAAGGTTAACCTCAGAGATAACAGAAGCGACGAACAATACTGTTTATGAAACACACACAAAAGTCTGTTCTATGTAGAAGCCAGTCCCCAGGGGCAGCTGATGGACCAGACAGTTAGCTTTAGTGTGTAGTTTGTAGATATTTAGATATTTTATTAGTTGACTGTAGTGGTTACGCATTAAATATGCATCTGTTCATCATAAGCAGAGTGGCAACACTAAACAAGAAATTTACGTAGTGAAACTAGTTGACGTAGAATTGTGCAGTGACGGCATAGCAACGCTAGTAAACATAGAGAGACGAACCTAAGCAGCGGACATGGATAGACGTGTTTGTGTGATGTCTGCACTTGTAACATCAAAATAAACATATGAATACACCATAGTCGTTGAATATATTGTGGTCGTATGAAAGCCATGTGTAAAGAAAGGAGCCACCATCAATAGGGAACAACATCAATCTAGTAAATAAATATATATATAACAACCCAAGGAAATTACTACCTGGAACAACAATCATGTATTCGTCAGAAAACAACCAACCCAAAGAGCATAGTAAAGGAGGAACTACAACAGACCCAACGTACCAATAAAAGAGTTGGAACTACAAAAAGCAACTAACCAAAGGAGCATAACAATGATGGAATTACTACAAATAATGATGGAACTACCATAATAACAATGATGGTATTACTACCGCAAATATTGAAACTACAACAAATCTCTTCTTATCCTGACGCTGTGAGACAAAACAGAATTAGAGAACAGAAGGAGATATATGCTCAGTAACAACAGAAACTATTCACTAGCAATCAGTCAGCACTTACGATAAGCAGCGCCAGTCATAACATTCATGGATACAAAGGCTTTGTCCTCATCTTTCTTTATCGGATCAACAGGTGGCATGCTGTACACTCTAACAGTATAGCTCGATGATGGATATATATATTTAATGTTGTATTGATAAGTCAGCTGAAAAACAGTAACATTATAAAATTGTTAAGTGGTGGACACTGATCAAGGAACACATGGTTATTCACCAAAGTGCAATGATAATGGTCCTAACAATCAGTTAATATGAATTTGATATGGTCAAGTATGAAGAGTTGGAAAATGACTTAAGATATAGAAAATAAATTGAATGCATTTGAAAATAGATATCTGCGAAATATAATGAACATAAAACGAGAAGAATTCAGCAGAAGTGATGAAATCAGAGAAATGTCTGGTCAACCACTAGTAACAACTGTTTTATGAAGGAGAAGATAGAGATATGTTGGGCATAACTTGAGAAGAAATGACCAAAGAATTTTTTAAAAGCAGGCATTGAAGTGGAAAGGCAAAGGGTTCAAGAGAGAAAATTCCCCAGAGATGAATTTTGCTGAGAGAGGCAAAAAGTATCAGACTCAATTCTATGTAGGTGATTGAGCAAGTTGCCCAGGACAGAGAGGTTTGGAGAAATTAATTGCAGGCCCTATATAACGTATAACCTTACGAGGGGAATATATATATAAACAAATATGAAGAGTGAACATAGATGGAAATAGGATGAAGGAAATTAAAAAAAGAACAAACATGGCTTTACAAAAATATTAAACAACTAAAAACAGTATGGAATAGAACTGGTAGGCAAACAAAGATGAGAATACTAAGAGCATGCATATTCCCAGTGGCAACGTATGGGTGTGAAGCATGGACCTTTAATAAGGCAGTGGGAAACATATATGTTCTTTCGAATATAAGTGTTACAGAAGAGTATTTTATATATCATGGACAGGGAAGAGAACAGATAGATCTATCCAGAAAGAACTCAAGATGAAAGAAAACTGGGTGATGCTACAAATAATAAAGAGAAAATTGAGGTATTTTGGACATATAAAAATACACGAAAGACTGGAGAAGACCATCATGGAAGGAGGCATACCGGCAAAGAGAAGAGGAAGACCACGGCGAAGATGGATTCAGGATGTAACTGATGGCTTGAACATGACGGCTGCAGAGCGGGACATCTGGCCTAGGAGAAAGTCCGAAGGACTGTTGGGGTGGCAAAGTTCTGCTCAGGGCAAGCTAATTGATGATAATGAACATGGGTGAATTCAAAAGTTTGTAACAAAGATACAAACCTTTCTAGTGTTTCCTGTTTGCATTTCGAACAGACGACATTTTGTTTCAGATGCAGTTCCATTATACCATACAAGTAAATATCCATTGCAATGTTCTTTGGAAATGTCTGTGAAGAAAATAAACACAAACACCATGAATACTTCAATCATACATAAAATAAGGTTGAACCCACAACCTTCTTTCTTCTTCTTCTTCGAACGCTCCACATCGACCACTTGTTAAACTACTCTTTGTGATTTGTATGTGATCTGAACCTAGGAGCGATTGTACGTTGCGCCAGTTATATGCCTACAAGTAGGCCAGCACATCCAATTTCTGCTATGCTTTCTATTTACTAGGTAGCTTCCTAGGCCCCCAACCTCATCGTCTTTAAAAAAATTCCTGAGTATCAACAAACGAACAGACATCTTGAAAATTGTTCATGGATTACTTTTACATCCTACTGTATAAAACTGGAAGTGCTTGTACTGTATGATGGCAGAAGTGACTATGTAATAGAGTAACTGTGACCAGTTTCCCCACCACCCGTATCATTGAGAAGCATATTCAGGACTCGGAATAAAAATGACGCAGTTACCTAGTGAGAGATGCAATAACAAGGTTTGTCAAGTACAGTATGTGCCAGCCACGCGGCATATTCGTTTGTACTTGCGTAAACAAGTCTTACCAACTCTGCATCTGTAGCTAATTTTAGCCTTCAAAGCCTTGAGTTACCGAAAGTGTGTAATTTGCCTTTCATAACCAAAAACCTACAACTAGCCACTAAGAAGTGCATCAACTGGTTTGAAATGCAAGAGGAGACAAATGCAACACAGATCCTACTTCTGCGTAAGATTTGGAACATCGCTGCGAAGAAAGCTCGAGCGTCAAGGACACAGAAGGAAATGACAGATTATTTTAAAGTAGCGTAGGTTTATAGTATTACAATACATTTCTGTACATTACAAATCTTATATTGAGGTTGATATGTATTAAATACATTTCAGTACATTACTAATCTTATATTGAAGTTGATAGTATTACAATACATTTCGATACATTACTAATCTTATATTGAAGTTTATAGTATTACAATACATTTCTGTACATTACAAATCTTATATTGAGGTTTATATTGATCATTTTGTAAAATTACTTACAATATATACGTACTATTCACTTTTAAAGGATTTTATTTTCATTTTCGTCTCTAGCCCGCAGTGAAATCATGTTACTGTATATATCTTCTTCTTCTTCTGCATTCTCACTAGATTGGGATTTCAGATTCCCTAATAAAGGCAGTCGTCTGCCTCAGATTATCAGCCACGCCATACAGTTTGTCTTGGGCGCTAGTGTAAGTGGGCCACCTCTTTCTTCTCAAGTCTGCATACTTGGGGCAATTCTGTAGGATATAATTCCTATGATTTCTGCTTCCCGTTTGTGCCGACCTCTTCCCGTAGTAAGTTTTGGCCACCCTCGTGATGGTAGGTCCAACATTCTTATTACATGACTAAATCTCCTAGGCAGATTGGCGACCGTAGAATCCGTTATCCCATTCCTCATTGTGAGGGTCGTTGCACCATGTTATGCGCCTTACGGCCTGGTGCATCCGTTTTCTGCAAGCATTTATTTTGGGTTAGCATTTCCTAGCAGACACATGCATCTAATTTCAACCAAACCTCCTTAGTCACCTCTTATGACGTGTGGCAGGTAACAGTGGTTCTATTCTTTACACCCAAAATTTGGGCCCCAGTAACCACTCAGGCGTACTGTATATATGACCAAGAGATTTATGTTATCCGTCTATTCGGTTATCCATCACAACCCTGGTCCGGACAGTGACAGTTAATCAAGGTTCTACTGTATACGTTATAAAAGCAAATCTATTTTCACTTTCGAATATTCTCTTCTTGTTTTCTCTAATCCTGTTTTGCCTCACAGAATCAGGACAAGAAGAAATGTATAGAACAACTTTTGTGTGTGCTTCATAAACAGTGTTTTTCATCACCTGTGTTATCTCTGAGGTCCACCTTTTGTTTGGAGGGCCTTTTGCTTTGTATCCACTGTATCAGAGTAACATTGCTCCTTGAGGCACACTGTCTGTTAGCAATCTCTTATGTGGCCAAACTATTTAATTTGTTGTTTCTTGATGAAGGCTCAGTACTGATGTTGTATTAAACTTAGAATGTGTGAACTCTATATCATATTCTATATCAACATGAGACTGTTGTACCGTTACCTCTTAAAATGGTGAAGGCTTGCCTTTATGATGAAGGAAACCAGTCAAATGGTAAGCAGGCCTCACGTAAAACTCAGTCAGAAGCTCAATGCCAAGCGTCATGACTACCGCCTGAATTCACAGCAGTCGATTGAAAAGAAGAAGACAGTTGTACCTAAACAGATCTGATAACATACATATAACTCCAGATGTGGTATATTAATGGGGGTTTTTGTGTTTGTAAAATCTGACAGTTACCTGTCTGTACAAATCTGTGTCCTGTTGGATAATACTCATACACTTTGGCCGAAATTTCTGAGTGCTGTCCTACAAGCCATAAGGGTGTAATGAGGGTGCAATGTACTCTCATTCTCTGCACAAACCACATAGATCACAAAGTGTGGTTAACTTGGTTGTTAAGAACAGACAAAAACAACAACAGACTACTGTACCTGAGTAAGGTGATTCCCATCGAACAGAAAATCCAGGATACATATAATTAATCTTGTTAGAAACATATGGAGAGTCAATGCCATTCCCACTTATGTTATTTGGGGATTCCACTGAGGTGGATGTGGGAAATCCTTGTGGTAATTGTGATTTGTTAAAGCTCCTGTAAAAGTCTATACAATCTGAAAATGATAAAAAAATTTCTTAAATCTCTCGTATTGGTCTATCTATACATTCTAACAATGAGAAAACACTTTGTTAAAGCTCTCGTAAAAGTCTATACAATCTGACAATGAGAGAACACTTTGTTAAAATTCTTCGTTAAAACTACATCGACCACACACTTAGAATGGATGAGAGAAGACTCCTTACCAATCCCTCATATGGACACCAGAGGGAAAAAGAAAACGAGGAAGACCAAGAGAGACTGCTGAGAACCATCACCAGAGAAGGCTCAACGATGGGCCTAGTAAACATTAAAGACCTAAAACAGATAGCAACGAACCGCGAGACAGAGCTATGACCTCTGCCCTATGCGCCGCCCACAGGCCCAAGAGGAAAGACTAACTAACTAATAGTCTATATAATCTGACAATGAGAAAGTACATTGCTACAGCTCTCGTAAAAGTCTACACATTCTGACAATCAGAACGCACATTGTTACAGCTCTCGTAAAAGTCTATATAATCTGACAATGGGAAAACACATTGCTACAGCTCTCGTAAAAGTCTATACAATCTGACAATGAGAGAACACTTTGTTAAAATTCTTGTAATAGCCTATACATTCTGAAAATGAGAAAACACATTGCTACAGCTCTTGTAAAAGTCTATACATTATAACAATGAGAAAACAATGTGTGTAAATATAAACTTTAAATGCTGATACACATATAAGCAAGTAATGTAAACGAAATAATCTGTTTTCATATCATGTGGCAGAGCTGTACAATGCAGTGCTGCGGACACCATGACGTCCTTGTCATACATTCATCTCGCCTATTTTTCTCTGTCGGCTTTAACGTAAAACCAATTTTAAAGAAAGTCAAATTATTTAAACGGTTTTCTTTAACTCTTAGTGGACCAGGGCAAAAGCCATGTTTTTAGAATAAAAACGCCCTTTAGTGTGGCTCCTGGTAAAAAGGTTTCCAACCCAAAGCCACGTAGTGTGGTGTTTGGTCCACAATGAGTTAAGCACTTTCATGCACATGATCTTCCTGCATTGCATTCTTGTTTTATTTTATAACCATTCTACTACCCCCAACACCACCCTATGCTTTTTCACTAGCGGGAACCCTTGCCGTTGCTGCAGAGTTCATGCACTGCAGCTGAGATCTTCCTGTGTAAGAAAGAGATCGAAGCACACACGGTTACTCACCAAAGTGCAATAATAATGGTCCTATCAATCAATTTGACAATCATTTTCACTAGAGGATGCTTGGGAGAAAATCGACAATTATAGACATGTCCGATGTGCGATGAATATGATCCTCAAATGAACAGTGAACACTAAAGAAAGTGTTGGCATCTCAACAATGCTAATATTACTATTATTGTTATATTACTATTATATATTGTTATATATATATATATATATATTGTGATTATTAGTAATAGTAGTAGTATTGCAATTGTCACACAGAGCCAGCACCTCCAGAAGAATCAGTCAGATGCCCCCAAATATACAGGATGTTTGTAAAGTCTCAATACACTTTATATATAGAACAAATGTGAAAAACAAAGTACATGACGTCATAAAAAAAAATGTGTTTCATAGTCAATTGTGACGCAATATGCAGTGAATGACTGTTGTCTGCTGGGGTAATTCTTTTCCTTCAAACCATAATAGTGTTTTCAACTGAAGAAAGAATATTGGACAATATGAAGAAATGTGTACAAACATATCTTGAAGTCTGTGGTGGATATTTCAAACATCTGCTATAATAAGTATTTCATCGGTTCTTTCCAGTTTACCAAAAACAACAGTAGACCATAGCAGTGACTATTGTAACTAATTTCACTACTTTATTTTAGCACATTTTTGGAAGATGTCCTGTACTTCATAATTCAAGTTGTTCTATGGATAAAGTGTATTGAGACTAAAACATCTTTTATAACAACTTTGGGCAGCACTGTCCTGTGGTGTATCAGGGACTACAGTGTTAAGGATCTCTGTGGCGAAGAGGTTAGGTGGTCAACTCTTGTGCCAAAGGTACCAGGTTCGCTCCCTCGTGGAGCCATCTGGATATTTGCCCAGAGTTTTCTGATCTCAGTGTAGGTGAGATATAGTTCCTAGTCCTATCAGAGACTGACTATAAAACGTAGGTCCCATGTTCAATTTGAGCATGTAAAAGAACCCTTGGCAGTTCAAAATCGAGAAGAGCAGGCTGGTTAGTTGCTACCCAGACAAAATTTATTAGAAAAGATTAAAAATAAAATTCCTACAAAAATATCTTCACCATCTTCAAACTTACATCGAGGACCACCTTTGGCGCTACGGAGTTTGTGACTGCAGCTGAGATCTTCCTGTGTAAGAGAGATCGAAGCACACAAGGTTATTCACCAAAGTGCAATGATGATGGTCCTATCAATCAATCAATCAATATAGTGTTACACCTGTATTTTTCTTTGACCAACATCCCACGATGGGTACTGTGGTCAACATCATGCTGGTCATCTTTACTTCTCAATCTTTCTCTTGTACTCAATTGAGGCTGGGTCAATCTGAGAGCAGTTGTGGCTGGAAAAAATCCCACTTCAACTGGGACATCTTTTTCTGGAATTACGTGTCTACAGAGTAAGTGCACTAACCCCTACTCTATCTATCTTCTTCTCTAAGCCCCCACTGAAGCATAAGACATCAACTATGGAATAAGTACACTAACCCCTACTCTGTCTATCTTCTTCTCTAAGCCCCCACTGAAGCATAAGACATCAACTATGGAATAAGTACACTAACCCCTACTCTATCTATCATCTTCTCTAAGCCCCCACTGAAGCATAAGACATCAACTATGGAATAAGTACACTAACCCCTACTCTATCTATCATCTTCTCTAAGCCCCCACTGAAGCATAAGACATCAACTATGGAATAAGTACACTAACCCCTACTCTGTCTATCTTCTTCTCAAGCCCCACTGAAGCATAAGACATCAACTATGGAATAAGTCACTAACCCTACTCTGTCTATCTTCTTCTTTAAGCCTCCACTGAAGCATAAGACATCAACTATGGAATAGTACACTAACCCTACTCTATCTATCATCTTTCTAAGCCCCACTGAAGCATAAGACATCAACTATGGAATAAGTACACTAACCCCTACTCTGTCTATCTTCTTCTCTAAGCCCCCACTGAAGCATAAGACATCAACTATGGAATAAGTACACTAACCCCTACTCTATCTATCATCTTCTCTAAGCCCCCACTGAAGCATAAGACATCAACTATGGAATAAGTACACTAACCCCTACTCTATCTATCATCTTCTCTAAGCCCCCACTGAAGCATAAGACATCAACTATGGAATAAGTACACTAACCCCTACTCTATCTATCATCTTCTCTAAGCCTCCAGTTTGTTTTCATGTCTCTTTAAGCCTTTCTATACAACTCACCTCTCAGATTTTATTTCAGAGCCATATGTGGGTGTCTGGTTTTTTTGCATTTACAATGTATATCCCAACCATTTCCATCTCCTGTGTTTTACTCCTCGTTAATGCCTGTTCCTCGGATAATCTCAGTATTCTATATACTTTGACAATCGCAGCAAACTTGAACTCTTCTGTGGCACTTTTGGTGCTGAGCACCTATGGTTGTTCACTGAAGACCTATAGATCCTAGTTATACTCCTGTACATTGGCATTCACTCAAATTTAGAGCATTTTAAAGCATGGAGGAAGAAATTTAGAGCATATAAATATTAGCTACAGGTAATTTTTTGTGTTTTATGAAGCGGCAAGTACATTCTTTGAACAACTTACCTTCGAGAATAATTTTTAAGACATACACCAGTTGCATTTATCTGCTGAATAAAGAAAAATGACAAGATTTCAAATGCACAACTTCATAAACTGTTATTGTAACCGGATTAGAAAAATTAGAAAAGAGATACGAGCTGACATACTAGGTTAAGTGAGTGAGATGGCCTGGAACAGATAGAAGAAGGGAGTTAGTGGATTAACTTTCATATATTCAGGGAGAGAGGATCTTAAGCATTTTGAAGGAGTGGGTATAATGATGACACCTAGAGTAGCAAAGAGCATGTTAGAATGGGAGCCTATCTGAGTCGGATAATTAGAGCCAGCTTCAGTACCAGGCATGTCAATATGACAATACTGCAGTGTTATGCGTCAACAAACGAGGTCGACGATGATAAGAAAGACACATTTTATGAGCAACTACAAGATCAAATTAACAAGACCCAAAAACATGACCTGTTAGTAGTAATGGGGACTTTAATGCCAAGGTTGGAAGTGATAATGTAGGGGTAGAGAGAGCTATAGGAAAACAAGGAATAAACACAATGAATGAGAATGGAGAAAGACTGGCGGAGTTATGTATGCTGTCAAACTTAGTAATTGGAGGTATCATCTTTGCACATAAATAAATTCATAAACTTACTTGGCACTCACCAGATGGAGTGACCAGGAATCAGATTGACCATATGTGCATAAATACACAATTTAGAACATCAGTGCTGGATGTCCGTGCATACAGATGGGCAGATGTAGGAAGTGATCATAGTTTATGCATAGATAAATTGAAACTGAAATTGAAAATTCACCATACTAAAAAGAACAACTGCGAATAGACAGTCAAAGGCTATAAAATAAAGAAGTAAAAGAGGAATATCAGCTCGAACTTAAGAATAGGTTCGAGTTACTCAATGGTGAAAATGAACAGAACATTGAAGACAAATGGACTAAGATAAAGGACACACTATTGGGGTGTTTGTAGCAAATAGTAGCGCAGGATTAAAGATGAAAGATTGAAAACCCTGGATAAGCGATGACACCTGGAAATGTATTCAAGAAAGAAGAAAGATGAAACTAGCGATATTTAATACTAAGAATGCAACAGATGAAATCCAAGCTAAAGAGGAATATAGACTAAAGACAAGGAAGTGAAAAGAGCGGCTAGAAGAGATAAAGAGCATATGTCAATCGACTGGCTGAAGAAGGGAAAAGGCAGCTAAGACTGGAAACAGTAAAATGCTATACAATACACTAAAACAACTTACTGGAACTTTTGTTTCAAAGGGTTGCCCAATCAAGAGTAAAGATGGTAAAGTTCTAACATCAGATACCGAGCAGAAGAAAAGATGGGCAAAACATTTTGAAGAAATATTAAATAGACCTGATCCACCAGTACTACTCAAGTTTGACGAAGAGGCAAGAAACAGTTCTCTCCCAATTAACGAAGAAATGATAAGTGTAGCTGAGGTCAAGGAGGCAATCCATTCCTTGATAAACAATAAGGCAGCGGGTGATGACAACATTACTGCAGAAATGCTCAAAGTGGCTGATGATACAACTATTAGCCAGCTGCAAAAACTATTTAATAAAGTATGGGAAGAAGAAACTGTCCCAGATCAATGGAAAAAGGGAATAATTGTTAAGATCCCCAAAAAGGTGATCTCAAAGATTGCAACAACTGGAGAGGGATCACCCTATTATCAGTAATGACCAAGACTTTCTGCAAAATCATTCTTAATAGAATCAAAGGAGCAGTGGACACAACCCTGAGAGAAGATCAAGCTGGTTTTAGACCTGGGAGAAGCTGCTTAGACCAAATAATTACCTTACGACTAATTTTGGAGGAACATATTGAGAAGCAACAACCACTTATACTAAATTTCATCGATTTTAAAAAAGCCTTCGATAGTCTACACAGAATTATGGTGGACATAGCGACTGGTTTATGGTTGAAACCAGAGTAAAGCAAGGCTGTATTCTATCTCCCCTATTGTTTGGAATGGCTATTGACTGGGTGATGCGAAAATGTTGCAGGGGCGAAAACTAGCATCGATTGGGTAGAAAATAGTAAACTAGAAGATTTGGATTTTGCAGATGATATTGCCTTGTTAAGTAGAAACAACCAAGATATGCAAAGAAAAACAGACAACTTGTCATCTATAGCATCAAAAGTTGGACTGCAGATAAGCTATGAAAAAATAAACATCATTAAGACACCTATGGCAAGTAATGCAGATATCACACTGGAATCTAAAATGATAAAAATAACAGAGCAGTTCACCTATTTAGGTAGCAATTTTGATTGCACAGGAAATGTTAAAAAAGAAATTATGATATGAATTGGCAAAGCAACATCAGCTTTTAAAAGTCTAAATAAAATATGGAACTGCAAGTTATATAGTATTAAAATTAAATTACAAATTTTCAATTCAAATGTTGTGTCAATCCTAACATATGCCAGCAGAGTTGGAAAATGACTAAAGATATAGAAAGCAAGTTGAATGCATTTGAAAATAGATGTCTGCGAAAAATAATGAATATAAAATGGAACAATTCAGGAGAAGTGATGAAATCAGAGACATGTCTGGTCAACCACTAGTGACAACTGTTATAAGAAAGATGGAGATATGTTGGACACACCTTGAGGAGAAATGATCAACGAATATTAAAGCAGGCATTGAAGTGGGATGCAAAGGGTTCAAGAAAGAGAGGTCGACCTAAGGAGACCCTGAAACGAACTTTGCTGAGAGAGGCAAGAAATATCGGTCTCAGTTCCATGGAGGATAGAGCGGTATGGAGAAATTACTTGCATGCCCTATGTAACGTATAAGGCACAGAGGAATTATTATTTTTATTATTATTATTAGAAAAATGACAAGATTTCAACAACTTCATAAACTAGTTATTGTAACCGGTTATTAGAAAATGACAAGATTTCAACAACTTCATAAACTTTATTGTAACGGTTATTAGAAAAATGCAAGATTTCAACAACTTCATAAACTTATTGTAACCAGTTATTAGAAAAATGCAAGATTTCAACAACTTCATAAACTAGTTATTGTGACTGGCTAGTGGTTACTGAACTGATGTCAAAGCACTGCAGGGAGAACCAAAGGTATTCAATTATCTCCCCATGCCCCCTTACAAGAAGAGATCAGAGCACCATATTTATACTTTGAACCCAACACATAACACTTAATAATCACTTGAACAGAATTCAGCCACAACACACTTCAGAATACCAGCTGTGTGCACATCATCACGAAACCGTTCGCCGCCACCTCTTCATGTGTCAAGCACTAGATGACATCAGGAACATCTTCCTTCCTCCAATTCATATAAACGGAACACATTATATGGAACAAAAGAACAACTTACAAACACATACAGATACCACTACATAGCATTAGGCCGAAGGGCAAGAGCTCAAGCGCGGCTGGATCATTGGAGAAGAATCTCCCCAAGCAGATGTCAAATAGTATGCATACTGATGGTTCTCATGGTTCTCTGGTTAAACACACTTTTCATTCTGCCTCTCAGACACTCAATTCTGCTCAAACCGCATATGATATTAAATCCAGAAACCCGTAGGAGTTCAGTTTGAACATGCCAAACAGTGCCATCTTCTTATTGTAAAAATTAATTATTATTGTCCTTTTTTAATGTCTTGTCTTTACATCCCATTTCATTTTTCATACAAATGATCAAAATGAATTTGTAGGCAATCTGTTTTAAAAAAACCGAAAGAGTAAAGTCGATCTTTTGAGGTTCATTGTTGCAGATTGACTGATTGGACCATCATCATTGCACTTTGGTGAGCAACCATATGATCTCCAATCTCTTGCTTACATAGGAAGATCTCAGCTGCAGTGCACAAACTCTGTAGCACGCAGTGTGTCAAGTAATTTTGAAGATGGTGAAAATATTTTGTAGGAATATTATTTTTAATCTTTCTAATGAATTTTGCCCAGGCAGCGGCTTTCCAGCCTGCTCTTCTCAATTTTGAACTGCCAAGGGTTTTTTTACATGCTCAAAATGAACACAGGCCTATGTTTTATCATCCATCTCCGATGGCACTAGGAACTCGATCTCACCTACACTGAGATCAGGAATCTCTGAAAAAAATATCCATATAGCTCCACAAGGGAGCAAACCGAGTACCTTTGGAATGAGAGGCAACTAACTTCTACGCCACAGAGACACCACAAGTGATGTTTATAGAAGAGACAACATTGAATATATAGAAAATCTTTCTTGTCAACAAAAGGAAGGAAGTGATGTTTATAGAAGAGACAACATTGAATATATTGAAAATCTTTCTTGTGAACAAAAGGAAGGAAGTGATGTTTATAGAAGAGACAACATTGAATATATAGAAAATCTTTCTTGTCAACAAAAGGAAGGAAGTGATGTTTATAGAAGAGACAACATTGAATATATAGAAAATCTTTCTTGTCAACAAAAGGAAGGAAGTGATGTTTATAGAAGAGACAACATTGAATATATAGAAAATCTTTCTTGTCAACAAAAGGAAGGAAGTGATGTTTATAGAAGAGACAACATTGAATATATAGAAAATCTTTCTTGTCAACAAAAGGAAGGAAGTGATGTTTATAGAAGAGACAACATTGAATATATAGAAAATTTTTCTTGTCAACAAAAGGAAGGAAGTGATGTTTATAGAAGAGACAACATTGAATATATAGAAAATCTTTCTTGTCAACAAAAGGAAGGAAGTGATGTTTATAGAAGAGACAACATTGAATATATAGAAAATCTTTCTTGTCAACGAAAGGAAGGAAGAAACCAAAATCATGAAAAATTCACAGAATGCCTCAGAGAATACAGTATCACAGTCAAAAATTGAGCAGTTTTAGCTTCAGTTAGGAATATCTTTATTGCCCTCCAGACATGTCCATAGATGCTCTGATCTCCTTCGCAATATATCCCAACAGCGTCCAACCATACCAGTTCAATTTTGATTGATGTGCCTACTCATATACCTGTAGTGCTGTTCTTTTCTGACCACTTCAATCGTCAATCCCTACTCTGTCAATCTAGCAGTTGCTGTGGAATGGTTTAAATGAAATTATCTTTGCAGCCACAATCTATGAGAGCGTTCCAAATGTCAGATCTATCCACTGGCTGACCCCATGATATGGTGGCAGAGCCCAACAGTCTGTTTGCTGTCTCAGTGCCATCAACACTTGTGCGTCCCAGAACGAAGATAAAATAAAATTGAGCAATGATCATAGAAGAAGAATACCCTGTGAATCAAAATGTCTGCAGATGACAGAAAGACAAAGCAGGTGAAACATAACGATGATTACTTACTATCATATTTTCATCGTAGACGGTAAAGTCTGTACACTGACCTTGCACAACATAGTGCAAGGTCAATATGACAAATAATCTGAATGTTATAAACATCATTCCAAGTATTCAGTTTGATCTGAAGGTCGCCTCCAATTGCACAGATTAGTCCGTTACAAGGTCGGTCAGAAAACTGCAACCAGCAACTGATGTTATAACTTTTCATCTGCAAAAACACAAAAAAATCATTCTAAAAAAAATAATTTGTTGCTAATTGTTATTCTGGATGTCTCATTGAAATCCTGAAACAAACTTTCCTGAGAGAAGCAAAAAATATCAGACTCAATTATTCCACGGAAGAGATTGAGCAAGTTTCCTAGAACAGAGCGATACAGAGAATTTATTTACAAGCCTTATGAAACGGTACTAGAGGAATATATATATATACACAATCATTATTCTGATTGCACTCCATTAGTTTGATTCATTCTTTTCTCACTACAAACAAAACAAACCTGAGACAAATGCAGCTTACTTTCCCTTGTCTGTTTGATTTGTTTCATTTATTGATATACCTTAGGGAGAATTCAACGATTCGTAACGACAACAACAAAATCCAATTTAATCAGTCACCATAATTGTTTCATGTAATACAATGTCAGTTTGGGCTTTTATTTTACTTTTCCACTTCTGACGTTCTGGGGAATTAACAATTCTGGTTGATGGCAACTAAAAAAAAATCAATACATTAACAGTGGCAACGGAAAACAAGTTACGTCAGAAATTATTTTGTTACATCTTTCACTCTAATTTCTATCTATTCTATATCTCTGTTTTGCATTTCAAAGTTGGGTCTAAAAAAGAGGCACCTGGAGCGAGCCTCCTTATGCGATTTTACAAGATGGAATTTAGCCCCTTGGATATTCCGTCAGTCCATCGCTTACGCCATAGATTCCCAAATCTTTCTCGCCCACCGCCCACTTTGCACGACATAAACTTTGTAACACCCCCTTCTCCATTATAACAGCTTACCAACGCCCCTCCACATATACATATGCTCTATTTTCACTTTAACATAGAAAATTGATATATCTCTGTTATACATGGTCGAATTTTAAATGATTATATACATAAAATAGAAAATTGATGAAAAAATGGATGGGCGTAAGATGGGCATAAGACGAATTAAAATGCAGAATTAAAATTTTTAATGATTATATAATCGCACAATCACGAAAAAAACTACCCCAAATGCTTCTGAACCCACTATTGTAATTACATTGTGACCCTCGCCTGTGACAGAATTGCATGCGAGATCTGTGTAAGAGATGGCACATGGTTACTCCACGAGTGTAATGATGCTGGTTCTATTAAATCAATCAATCATGTTACATTTTCACTTAGCTGTACAATTTAAATTAGTGTTTTGTTTGCTTTTTCACAATTGGACAAACACCTGTCATTCTGTAGATACATGAATGTACTTTAACACAAATAACAGAATGTTAACTTTCCATGTTGTACTGTCCACAAGTCCATTGCACCATTAGCGAACTGCCCATAGATTCTTCTTATAAGTAGTCATTTTAGTTTACTTCTGTTGTTTATTAGTTAGCTCTTTCGACGCCTTTCAACCAAAGGCAACTTTTTGGTTATATCGCTGTAGCCAAATACATGAAAAAATTAACTCCTTCGGAGAATCAATTGAAAGTTTACTACTTTAACCTGTATCAAAGTGTCAGTTTCTCATTAGTATATATATATATATAATATATATATATATATATATATATATATATATATATATATATATATATATATATATATATTTTATATTTCAATTTATTATTATAACTCAATTGAAGATAACATATATATATGTTATTTATTGACAGTAGTTAATAATTTTATTTTACCTCCCTTGAATTAACTGTTTACAAATTGAGGAAATAACTCCCGTGGAAAGAGTTAAATAATAAATTAATAACAGGTAGCAATCACAAATAATGACAACAGATAAAACTAGCATGACAAAGTATATTTTTATAAACGGAGAGAAAATAGAAAAGGTGGACAGTTTTAAATATCACGGTTCACTGCTAACAAAAGATGGAAATGGGATGTGAAGAAAATTACTAGAATAACAAACGTGGCCTTTACAACAAATTTAACAATTATAAGCAAGCAGTATGGGATGGAACTGCAAGGAAAACAAAGATCAGAATACTCAGGGCATGCATATTCCCAATGGCAATATATGGGTGTGAAGTAAGGACATTTAACAAGGCAGGGTAAAAACATATATGTGCTTTTTAATATAAGTGTTACAGAAGTCCTTCGTATAATTGGATGGAGAAGAAAACTAATAGGTGTAGCCAGAAAGACTCAAAATCAAAGAAAACTTGATGATGCTATAAATAAGATAAGAAAATTGAAGTATTTTGGATATATGAAGAGACAAAAGGGGTTTGGGAGAAGACCATTATGAAAGCATTCATCCCAGCAAAGAGGAGAAGAGGAAGACTTTGAAGAAGATGGATTCTCTCTCTCTCTCTCTCTCGCGATCCCGAGAAGATGGATTCAGGATGTAACTTATGGTTTGAACATGACAGCTGCAGAGGCAGGACATCTGGCCTATGAGAGAGAAATTCCAAAGGACTGTTAGGGTGGCAAAGTTCTGCTCAGGACAAGCTACTCAATGATGTACAATCAGAATAATTAATAAACTAACCCCACTGCTCAATCCAAACGTCTCTCTTTCAGCTAAACAACAAATGATCAAAAGTAACTTCATTACTATTGTACGCTGTGCCAGTTATATGCCTACAAGTAGGCCAGCACATTTGATTTCTGCAACACTTTTTATTTACTATAGGATAGCTTCCTTAGGCCCTTACCTCAGTCGCCTCTTAGGACATGCCTTGCAGGTAGCAGTGTTACTATTCTTTCCTCCCCTTGCGAGCCCCGACAACACACAGGCAAATAATGGAACAAAAGTAACTTCCTTACTGCTTTATGATACAAGTGTCAAACATGGACAATTAATATAGCACTGGCACAGAAAATAACCACATGTGGTCTAAGAAAGGTCACTAAACAAGACGAGACACTGTCACCAACAAAATGAGACTAGATCAGCACAAAGTACTTCTCAGGACTACACCCAGTTCAACACCAAACCTGCTGCCTTGCAGGTAGGCTGGGGACAGCCAAAGGCTGAGTAGAGCGAACCCAGTAAGCGCTGGCTGAAACCGGACATGTCGCCAAAGGTTAAGCACCAGAGCTCCAAATGGCGCTGAATGATGTGATGTAAAAACGTTCTTGGCAAAGGCTGTTTATATATCACAATAAGAATGATCAAAATGACCAAAAAGAACGATCGCGAGAGAGAGATCAACACCATAAGTTCTCAAGTTCTCATGACTACACCCAGATCAACACCATAAGTTCTCATGACTACACCCAGATGAACACAATAGTCTGCAGCACTATACACTCATATCAGAACACAATACTCAACAGTCCTTTTTAGGACTAGTCCCAGGCCACACCAAGAAAGAAGATCTATACTCTCTGATATAACCAAAGAAAAGATAGCCGCCTTAGCTTAAAAGGCGTGCCTCTGTCGCATAGAGGCTTAATTCACCATCTAACAAACAAAGAAGATAAGGTCATCAACAAGACAAGGTCATTAACAAGACAAGAAGAGACAAAGTCACAGATACCAGCATCAGAGAAAATAATGGAACAAGATTGTTCTTGACTTACATCGCAAAACTCAGAATGAAAGAAATGGTTAGGCCTCCTAGTAAAAATGCAACTAGGCCACAATTACTATCTATAAAGCCTTCTACAGCAGAACATCAGGGTGAAAGACGAGGGGAAGGTCAAAGAAAAGTTGGATAGATGGAGTGAGTGCTATATCATGCCTAAATATGCAGAAATCCATCACTCCCATCCTGAAATGGTTTGGTCATCTACTAGGAATGCAGTCAGACCACACTATCTATAAATCCTTCTACAGCAGAACATCAGAGTGAAAGGCGAGGAAGACCAAGAAAAGATGGACAGATGGTGTGTCTGTATCATACTACAAGATGCAGAAATCCATCACTCAAGCCATCCGAGGAGCGCAAGACAAACACAGAAGGTCACAGCATTAGGCAAAAACTCAGTCACAGTGTGACAACAAAAGGAAAGGAAGACACATTACATTTGTAAAAAAATACATCCTCATAAAAATCTATGTTCTATATTTATATTAGTTCCCTTCAAAAGGTGTTTTAATTTCTGCGAGGTCATGATGAATCCTCTTTTTTTTACTTCCTTTATAACATTTCCATCGCTTGTTTGCACCGAACATAAATTATCAAAATTACCAACTCTTTCCAAGTTACGTCCATTGATGCATATATCCATTGCTATGTCTGTTTTATACGTTGTAAAGAATTTTTTACTTTGTTTCATTGAGATGCAAGTTTTGTTTTTCTATGTTCCTATGAGTTGACATCAATTTCTCAATACCACTTTGTGAGGTGGACAAAAGCACTGTGCCATCATCAGCAGATCTTCTTCTTCAAACACTCCAAATCAACCACTTTTTAACCATTCTGTGTGATTTGTAAGTAATCTGTGCCCAAGAGTGAGTGTACATTGTTCCGGTTGTGTGCCTACAAGTAAGCCAGCACATCCGATTTCTGCAATGCTTTTTATTTACTAGTGTAGTCGCCTCTTACGACATGCCTTGTAGGTAGCAGTGGCACGATTCTTTGCTTCCCTTGCGGTCGATCAGCAGATCTTATTTCTGGTATTACATTTCCTCCAATCACTAGAGTATCATAGAGTTCTTTATCGTCAGCTTCTCTAACATTTCTCATTAAATTTTGGCATATGTGTTGAATAAATAAAATGACAATATTTCCAAATTTATCTCATGGTATGAAAATGAGTTCTTTACTTTTACTTATTTATTTATAACATTTGTTTTCTTGCTTATGTGACTTTTATAATTATTTTCAAAATGATCACATTTTGCAAAAGGTACCAGAAAAAATCCTTCAACAATCCATTCAACTTATTTTTAGACATTTACTAAGTAGTGCCGCAGCGTGTGGAAGCGGTTACGGTTAAACGTGTAAAAATGCTGAGCGTCATCATTCTTTTGAATGAGAGCTACTCAGAATATGTTATTTAGTTGCCTATTGGCTCTATGAAGGCTCCCATACCCAGGCAGCTATAAAGTGGGCACTACACTTTGATCTTAACCACAAGGCCAAACCTTGCTCTGTAAGATCACTCGTGTGTTGCGGGGCCCTCAAGGGGAGCAAATAATAGTAACACTGCGACCTACAAGTCATGTCCTGAGAGGTGACTAATGTAGGAGCCTAGGGAAGCTACCCTAGTAAATAAAAAGTGTCGCAGAAATTGGATGTGCTGGTCTACTTGTAGGTTCATAACTGGCACAACATACAATCGTTCTTATGCTCAGATCATATACAAATCACAAAGATTGGTATAACAGGTGGCCGTTATGTAGCGCTCGAAGAGAAGCTCTTTAAGATCATTTAACTTCTACAATATGACAATTACTTGACAAAAATTTTAATGATTATCAATTTCCCTGAAAATCCACTTCACGAGCCAAAAGGTTTTGTTTACAAAAAGCTATTCACAATATAGATTTGATGCTAGCTGTGTAGAATTCTTTGTAGAATTCAGCAGATGAGTTTATAAAATACTGCTCTCAATTATACCATTTTTTTATATTCTAGAGTGATCTGGTGCTTTACATAAGGAAGTTGGGGTTCAAAATTGATTTATTTAAAATAGCGTGTAAAAACGTGGGTTGAGAGTGTGTAGACTAGGAGTTAATGATTAAAACAACAATAAATCTTGAACATATCATACCCACATTATTTTATGTATTGCTCCTAATTATGTTCTTCTTCTTCGAGCACTCCAATTCGACCACTTATTAACCACTCTTTGTGATTTGTATGTGATCTGAACCTAAGAGCAAGTGTACATTGTGCCAGTTATGCGCCTACAAGTAGGACAGCACATCTGATTTCTGCGACACTTTTATTTACTAGGGTAGCTTCCCTAGGCCCCTACCTCAGTTACCTCTTACGACATGCCTTGTATGTAGCAGTACTACTATTCTTTGCTCCCCTTGAGGGACTGGCAACACACAAGCGTCTGCAAATTATATCAATAAATAGATGTTGAATCGATCCACTAATTTAAGCAGTATGAAGTTACCCATTGTACGGGTAGAACTGGATGCCTGAGGAGTAGAGTGAGGAGTGTGTTTAACCAGCGAGCCACAGGAACAATCAGTATGCATACTCTTTGATATATGTTGGGGGAGACTGAGCACCTATGTGTCTGCCTGGAGTGCAATAATGTCAGTTTAGTAACCAATAACCAATATAATATAATACACATTATCTTGGTGTGTTATCTAATCATGGCAGACAATTTCACTTATAATATTACTCTCTCTCTCTTTAGCCTGTTACGCCCCTGGCGTTTAGGGCAGCAACAAACGGACACCATTCTTCCCTGTTCATGGCCTTCCTCTGTATTGTGTTCCAGCTATGATTCATTTCCTTCAGCTCTTGCTCTATCGTTCTCCTCCAGGTCGTCTTGGGTCTTCCACGCTTTCGCCTACCCTCTGGAGTCCATCTCAGTGCAGTTTTCGTGTCGGAGCCAGTCTCCATGCGCATCACATGTCCAATCCATCTCCAGCGTCGTCTTCGGATGATAGTGCCCATATTCTCTTGTTGGCATCGTGCAAGCAATTCTTGATTCGAGATAGTAGTCGGCCAGTACACGCGTAAGATTTTTCGGAGACAAGTTGTATGAAAGGCGGAGAGTCTGGACATATCCTGTTCTGTCATTCTCCAGCATTCCGATCCATACAGCAAAGTTGACAGCACACAGCTGTTATAGATACTAGTCTTGGTTCTGATGCTGTATTGGGCAGATTTTCAGGCGGTCTGAAGGGTCATGAATGCACTGCGTGCTTTACTCAGTCTGTTTTTAATGTCAGATCCAGCGCCTCCTTCATTGCTAATAACACTTCCAAGGTATGTGAAAGCGGTTGTATCTCGGAGGGTTTTACCTTCTAGTTTGACTGGTGCTGGGGTTGCTATGTTCAGAGTCATTACTTCAGTTTTCTTCTGATTTATTTTCAGCCCAACCATCTCACTATATTGGTTAAGGCGGCTGGTCTTTTCCTGGATATCTCTATGTGTATGAGATAGGAGTGCGATGTCATCTGCAAAATCTAGGTCTTCCAGAGTGGATGTGAGCGTCCATCTAATACCTCTTGCCTTATCTTCCGTTGTTTTACGCATCACCCAATCTATGACAGTGTTGAATAATAGGGCTGACATAACACATCCTTGTCGCACGCCTGTTTTTACTTCAAACTTTAGTTCTGAAGTTTCAACACTGCATGCAAACTTGCTGTAGCAGCTTTTATAATATTTATAAAACACAGTGGGATTCCATACCATCTTAAGATACGCCATAGACTTTCGCGGTGTATGCTATCATATAATATTACCATTGTTTCTATAATAAAGTAGAGTGTAGTTACAGTCGTTTTAATATTTCACAATTACCTTCAATTGATTCAATATCGTGCAAATGTCTTGATTGACTGATTGGGCTATCATCATTGCACTGTGGTGAGTAACCATATGTACTCCAATCTCTTTCTTACACAGGAAGATCTCAGCGGCAGTGCATGACCTTCGTAACACCGGCGAGGGTCCTTGATGTAATTTATTAAGTAAAAATATTTTGTAGGAATTTTATTACTTATTTTTTTCTAATGAATATTGCCAGGACAGCGTCTTTCCATCCTGTTCTTCTCGATTTTGAACTGACAAGGGTACTTTTATGCATTCAACTTTAACACAGAACCTATGTTTTATCATCCGTCTCCAATAGGACTAGAAACTTGATATCACCTACACTTTGACCAGGTATCTCTGGAAAAATATCTTGATGTCTCCATGAGGGAACAAACCAAGTACCTTTGAAATGAGAGGTGAGCATCTAACCTCTATATGCCACAGAGACCCTGAAAAGTTTTGAAGTAACTTGAAAACAAGTTATTATCCTGTCATTTCTGCTATGATAAATGTTGGAAGTTTAAGATCTCGTTGTCTCAAAGCACTATCATTTAATGATTTATCAAACAAACACTTCTTTTGTCATCACACTGATACCTGTTTGTTGCCTAGTGTTGTGGTTTTGTTTTTGTCTTACGCTGTTCTAGTGGCTTGATGTTACTTCAGTTTGACAACAAGGATATATCGAACATAGCAGACCGTAGCTACATAATAACTTGTTATAGTTCAGAAAGTCATAATTAATTATAGTTCACAATATTAAACATCAAGCAACGAGAGACATCGATCATCTTTTTAATTAGTTTAGTTATTGTAACGTACTTCTGTTAGTGCACAGAAATCAAAACTGAACAATTTTTACCTTTAAAATGAACACATCCAGATTCTGAAAATATTAAGTAATCAGAAGGAAAAAAAACTGAACTCATTCTCACTTTTTTAAAACTAAATTATTCCTTGTTTTGTTCTTAAAACCCGGTGAAACTTTGTCCAATATTAAATGTTTCACCATTTTCACGTCTGATATAAACACTCCCGGATTTCCGTTCTTCTGCTCGAGGTGTTAGGCCACAGTGCAGCAATCCTCCTCTATTTATTAGTATAGGAGGACTTGCTCATACAAATTCCCGGAAAACATTCTTTTGACGTCACGCAACACTTGCAAAAACAAAGTGGGTCTTACTAACAGACAACTCTAACTTTAAAATAAGTTTTATTGTTGGCTCTGGTCTACTGTAGTTTTTACAAAGTTCACAACAAAATACAGCGACGTTTCGACTAAAAGGCTTTTATCAAGCAACGGATTCACCAGAAGCGAAGAAATTTAGACTTCTTATACAGCAGACATAACATATACAATCAGACGACAAATTCATAATGGTCCTGAAATGTGACTTATTGTCATCAGTTTCGTCTTCGTCTTCTTTTGTCGTCACACTGCTACCGGGTTGTTGCCCGGTGTCGTGGTTTTCTGCTTTTGTCTTGAGCTGTTCTTGTGACTTGGGTGATTGTTATGTTTGCTCTTTGACAGGATTCTGCTATGCCATCTAACCATCTTTTCGTGGTCTTTCTCTCGCCTTCTTTCCGATGTTCTGTTGTAGAAGACTGTGGAGTTTGGATGCTACAAATAAATAACTAAAACTACCAGAACCAAACATGAACAATGAGCAAAACACAGTCCCACAAAAATATATACATGTGAAATGTGATACCTACGAAAAGTTACCAACAACATAAGAAAAGACGGAGTCAACAATTTCAGCATAAGAAAGAATGTTGGAGCAGAACCTTGCCTGAATTGCATTGAGAAACAAAGAATGAAGTGGTTTGGCCACTTAATAAGAATGCAACCAAACTCCACAGTATACAGTCTTCTACAACAGAATATCAGAAAAATAGACGAGAAGATCACGAAAAAGATGGTTAGATGGCATAACAGAATCCTGTCAAACCCCAAAAATAACAGTCACCCAAAGCCACTAAAGCATCGCAAAACAAAAACAGAAAACCACAACACTTGGCAAGAACACAGTAGCAATGGGGCGACAAGAGAAGAAGAACTGCATGCAGTATATAAACCGTATCAGTTTGGAATATCTTCACTTCAGATACTGTTTATTTGGTATGCGGGCTTACAAATATTAACACTGGAAGGAATGGATACCGGTGTCTTCAATATTCCGGTACACATTTTCTTCCATCATTAAATTCGACAAAGGGTGCAGAGAGAGAGAGAAATCCCGTGTCGGTAGATGCAGACGTCAAGGACATCATTAATGAAAAATGGTAATGACAGTCAAGCCAAGCCAAAAGCCAAGAGGATTACACAGCATACAGAACAGCGAGAAGACAAAGTAAACAAGTAATCAAAAAAGCAAAGACAGAATCGTGGGAAAAATACGGAGAACAACTGTCATTACTATGCAAAGAACAGCCACGAAATTTTTTCAAAAGTGTCAATTCCATGAGGATAAGAGACGAAAGTTTCAACCCCACTGACATTATTAATGATAAAAACGGTATACCGATATTTAATACAAACGGAAGGAAGAACAGATGGAAAGAATACTTCCAAGAACTACTTAACCAACCACCAACACCAACTGCGAATAGATTTAAAAATAACACAAGCATAGAAGAACCAAATATACTCATCCAAGAAATAGAAGAAGTTGTGAAGAAGAGTCCACGTCACAAGACAGCAGGCATAGACGGTATAACCAATGAAGCAATCAAGGCATGCGGAGAAACAGGAATACAATGGATTCATAGAATCTTCAAGTCAGCCTGGACAGAAAGAGAAGTCCCCAAAGATTGGCAGAAAGCCATCATAATACCAATATGGAAAAAAAGGGCAACAAAAGAGAATGCAATACATACAGAGGCATATCATTATTAAGTCATGTTGGGAAATTATATGCTAAAATTTTGGAATCTAGAATCAAACCTATAATAGAACCACAGCTGAACATCGCTCAATTTGGGTTCAGAAAAGGAAAGAGTTGCACTGATGCCCTGTTCACACTAAGGCAACTCAGCGAAAACACCATAGAATATGACAAACAGCTCAACTTAGCATTCATAGACCAAGAAAAAGCCTTTGATAGAATAAACAGAAACAAACTATGGACCATACTAAGTGAATATGGAATTCAGGGCCAACTATTAGACAATATTAGAGCGCTATACCAAAATGCTCAAGCGTAGTACGAACAAGCGACGGCCTGACAGACGAATTTGAATTATCATCAGGAGTAAGGCAGGGATGTGTGCTTTCGCCTATACTTTCAATATTTACATAGACAGGATAACGCAAGAAACCAAGACAGATAACAACCTCGATAACAACTACAATTTAATAAACGAACTACTCTTTGCAGATGATCAGAGTATAACTTACAACAACGAAAACAAACTTCAACAACACATAAATGCCCTGCAAGCCACATGCGAAAAATATGACATGAAAATTAACACCTCCAAAACAGAAGTCATGACAATAAGCAGGTCAACAGGTCAACTAAATATACACGTGAATAATGTCAAAATACAACAGACTCCAGAATTCAAATATCTCGGGAGTATATTCACAGCAGATGGAAAGATGGACAGAGAAATCGAGACTAGATGCCAGAAGGCAAATGCAGTGACATACCAACTGTCACCACTATTAAAACATCCAAGCATTAACATGGCAGTCAAACGACAACTGATAAACTGCATATTTATTCCAACTCTCTGCTATCAGTGCCAAACATGGCCCCTGACTAAGACACAAGAAAGAAAGATTACAACATGTGAAATGAGATGTCTACGAAAAGCTGTCAACGTTACAAGGCGAGATAGAGTGAGAAACGAGAATATCAGAAGCATCGTTGGTACTATACCATGCATACAGTACATCGAGAAGCAAAGATTCAAGTGGTTCGGCCATTTAATGAGAATGGAACCACATTTACTACCATCACGTGCCTATAATAATCGACACTCAGGGCGCAGAGCACGAGGCAGGCCAAGAACAAGATGGATAGTTTAACATCTCAGAGTACCTGCGAAAGCATGGACTGACAACGTCAAGCCAACACACCTGGCACAAGATAGGAAACTAACTCTCCCACGACGCTTCACGGCAAATGTGGTTAAGATAAGATAAGATAAGATAAGGTAATGACAGTGACGTTGTAATTTACGTGAATGGATCGGTAGTTGTTCGCCACCAAAAGTCCGCATGGGCCTTCTTTGCAATCCCACACGGCAGAAAAATCATGGAAGCAAGTGAAGCATTTAGTATTTGAATTGTTATCTCTGGTAAAGTGTTACATATTTGCTGATCACAAATCGCCGCCACAGTCATTCAGCACAAACACTGCCTCTTTTTGCGGTGTTTCTTTCTCTTCTTCTTCTGCAATCAACTTCTGTTATGCGACTACTCCGGTATGTCATAAACAGGGGGTACGCTTGATGTCTTCACCGGTCCCCCATAGTTTGTTTTTGTAGGGTTGTTTCTGTTGGTCAGATTTCCATTCTCACACTGCTCAGGCTGGGGCAGTCGTGCAGGGTGCGCTCTGGGGACTGCTTTGGTGCTCTACGGGTGCAGGCAGCCGAGTCCCTGAGACCCATTCTATGGAGGTGTGCACTGAGACCGCAGTGTTCCGTTCTAAGTCTGAAGACTGTCAGCTGCTCTGGGTTGTATACTCCGTTTGTTTTTCTTCACATCATTTTTCTTGATTGTTTCAGTAGCCTTGCGGTGCTAATTATGACAATCATCTTTACAAGATTACCGCATTGGTCCCCGGGTACAGATCAATGTTCTCTAGACATACGCATCCTGTAAATGGGGCACCACCAACGATTGAACATATATATATATATATATATATATATATATATATATCTTTAAATTGGAACGAATTCAGGAGAAGTGATGAAATCAGAGACATGTCTGGTCAACTACTAGTGACAACTGTTATACGAAAAAGAAGATGGAGATATGTTGGGCATACCTTGGGGAGAAATGATCAACGAATATCAAAGCAGACATTGACGTGTGATGCAAAGGGTTCAAAAAAGAGAGGTCGACCTAAGGAGACCCTGAAACAAACTTTGCTGAGAGAGGCAGGAAATATCAGTCTCAGTTCCATGGAGGAGATTGATCGAGTTGCCCAGGATAGAGCGTTATGAAGAAATTACTTGCAGGTCCTATGTAACGTATAACGGTAAAAGAGGAATTATTATTATTATATATATATCTTGCGTCTGAAACACCAGCTAATCTACTCGGTAGCATCGGTCTGTTGACACATCCGGGCACTTCTGATTAGCTCTATTTCAAGCCACTATTTACGACTTGCGTGTTATTCAAGAAAAATAGGTTAGAACGCTGTGTTGTGGTTTACAGTATAGTAGGGAAACAGTTCAGGATAATGGACTTTTTAGACATAGATCATTTAACTTGCGTCTCCTAATAATAATAAGTTTTGTCACTCTGACCACATACATAACAGTCAATAAAGGACACCAAGTGCGAAGCATACACAGCAGACCGTTCTATAAATCTCTACATACTCTGACGCTGTGTGGCAAAACAGAATTAGAGATAAGAAAGACAAAAAATACAATTTTCCTCTCGGTAGTTAGCGTCTGTAGCTTAAGCGGTAGTGAGCTCCATCACAATCCAAACGTACCTGGTTCAAATGCCGCGGTGTGCTATTTTGAAGCAAATTTGTTCTCGTGAATTTTTACGAACGGTAAAAATAGACAGGTGGCGTCTGTGGCTTAGGGGATAGTGGCTCGGTCTATTAACCCCGACGTTCTGAGTTCGAATCACGAATCAAATTGTTTCGCGTGGATTTTTACAAAGGACGATGACACCACCCGTTCAGAAAGCAATGGCAAACTACTGAACGTAATAATGCCTAGAAAATCACAAACAGCGTTAAAAAAGCTGGGGTTGATTCGCAAAGTCCTGTAAAGGATATGCAACTAACTTTTTTTTAAAATAGACACCACCGTTCAGAAAGCAAAGGTTAACTACTGAACGTTTGAGTGGTGTGTAGAAAATCGACAGCTCGTTTACTATTGTTAATTGCGACGTTCTGTAAAGGATATGCCAGGATTTTCATGCCTTCAGTAATCACAACGTCAGCCACTGACATAATTTGTCAGAATCAAGTTTACCTGTTAGATTAATCAGTTAGGCGGTCAAATTCCCGTTTCTTTAGTCCATAGAATATGGTTTCATAGATATTGTACAATAGCTGTTCTGGGACTCGGTCTTTAGACGTCGACCAGGAAATTCGTATAAGAGCAATTGCTCTTGAATATTGTTTATTTAAGGCGAGAGCAAATCTCATATTATACGCAACTCCACATAAACTCCGCACCTCAAAGAGCAATGCTTTCTCCGTTACAATGGATACAAAGCAAAAGGCGGATATCAGAGATAAGAGGCGACGAAAGACACTATTTATGAAACGCACACAAGGGCTCGTTCTATGAATCTCTTATCCTGACGCTGTGAGGCAAAACAGGATTGGAGAAAAAAAAGAAAGAAAGAAATACACTTTCGGAGTTTCACTTGGACATGTCAATCATATATGGAATATTATCTAATAATGATCAGAGAATGAATTCAAGAATTAAGTAGTTCATCATATTCTGTATCATTTAATGTCACTCGTCGTTGGCGTCGCTCGCAAGGGGTGAAGAGAATAGTAAAACTGTGACCTCGTGAGAGGCGACTGATGTAGGGCCTAGGGTAGTTACCATAGTAAATAAAAAGCGTCTCAGAAATCGGATGTGCTGGCCTACTTGTAGGTGCATAAATTGCACAACGTAAAACCTCTCTTAGGCTCATATACAAATCACAGAGTGATTTAACAACATCGATATGGAGCGTTCGAAGAAAAAGAAGGTCAGACCAGATGTTTCATCTGCTACCTTATGACAGTAGACGGTACCATCTACAACTGTTAGACCCACTGTCAGATCAGATGTTTCATCTGCCACCTTATGACAGTAGACGGTACCATCTACAACTGTTAGACCCACTGTCAGATCAGATGTTTCATCTGCTACCTTATGACAGTAGACGGTACCATCTACAACTGTTAGACCCACTGTCAGATCAGATGTTTCATCTGCTACCTTATGACAGTAGACGGTACCATCTACAACTGTTAGATCCACTGTCAGATCAGATGTTTCATCTGCTACCTTATGATAGTAGACGGTACCATCTACAACTGTTAGACCCACTGTCAGATCAGATGTTTCATCTGCCACCTTATGACAGTAGACGGTACCATCTACAACTGCTAGATCCACTGTCAGATCAGATGTTTCATCTGCTACCTTATGACAGTAGACGGTACCATCTACAACTGCTAGATCCACTGTCAGATCAGATGTTTCATCTGCTACCTTATGACAGTAGACGGTACCATCTACAACTGTTAGATCCACCGTCAGATCAGATGTTTCATCTGCTACCTTATGACAGTAGACGGTACCATCTGCAACTGTTAGACCCACTGTCAGATCAGATGTTTCATCTGCTACCTTATGCAGTAGACGGTGCCATCTGCAAGTGTTAGACCCACTGTTGTCAGGTATGCAGCTGGAAGAAAGGGTGGATGTCAGGTTCGAACGTCAATCACGGTTATTGCAAAGACTAGAGGAGTAAACCTTGAACACAAATCCGGACGGAGGGCCCTAAGACAGTTGATTGTTTTTGTGTGTATTTAAATCCATCTTCAGACATCAATCAATCAAGTGTCGTGTCGGATGGCATAGGCGATCATGTCTCTTTACATCTGTCTATCTCTGGTACAATCCATCAACTTCGTCACCGAACCATTGACGTTAGTCGTGTTACCGTGAACGGAACAGCGACGTTTCGAGACATGGTCAACTTTCTAAGGAGGATATACAATGGTAGTTTCACGTTCCTTTCCGTTGTTTCACACCTGTACGAATGGTCACACGTGTACTAGCCTATCCCTTTCAGGTCCCCAAACATAAATTCCACCTGAAGACGTCTGAAAAAAGGACTCCCGTTCAAGAACAGCCGAAAAATACCTCCATCTTGCCGCACCATCTTGAACGGAAGCCATCTTCTGGCATACCCTGTTTGATTCTATATGTATAGACTTCATCTTTCCTTTAGATGAAACAGTTGGGTAGAGAAAAGGTTTGTAAAAAAAGGACAAGGCACATTCCCCATATCAGCTGTCCAGGCTAGGCATAAATTTAGAGAACAATTCATCTTTGCTTTTGGTTGGGACACAACACGGTAATCAACAGTCACGAGGGATTGGGGATGAGCTAATTAGAGGCAGGGCAGACAATCGCAAACTCAGATGTTGTCACAGTAAAACACTTGTCAATTGACTGTCTGTCAAGATGAAAGGCCCCAGGGCCGTGCTGTGATGTGATGCAAAGAGGTGGCCGCATCAGGTGGCACTGTAAGGAGGGCGGCATAAACAGCAAAATCAACTTTACAATTGAAGGTTATTTTAAGGGAAAAACATTTAAGGGGCGGCATTTCGTAGACTTGCATCATATTAAGAAAATATACCGCTCGGCCCTGACGAGGCCATATACTAATTTGTTTCTTGGTGGATCTGATAGAATTGGAAGGAAGTCAAAATATTACTGGCAGTCCGCAGGATCATCATCATCAAATAGCTTGTCCTGAGTAGAACTTTGCTACTCTAACAATCCTTCGGAATTTCTCTTTCTCATTGGTCAGATGTCCCGCCTCTGCAGTCGTCATGATCAAATCATCAGTCATATCCTGAATCCATCTTTTCGTGGTCTTCCTCTTCTCCTCTTGCAAGGATTCGTTCTTTATAATGGTCTTCTAACCATTTGTGTCTTTTATATGTCAAATACTCAATATTCTTATCGAAGATTCACTTTATAATGGTCTTTTCTAACCATTTATATCTTTTATTTTCAAAATACTTAATATTCTTATGTCCAAAATACTTCAATATTCTTATGTCCAAAATACTTCAATATTCTTATGCGCAGATTCACTTTTATGGGTGTGAAACATAGACATTTCATAAGACAGTGGAAAAACATAAATGTGTTTGAAAAGTCCTACGTATATCTTGGACAGAGAAGAGAACAAATAGATCTATACAGAAAGAACTCAAAATCAAAGAAAACTGCCTGATGCTACAAATAAGAAGGAGAAAACTGAGATATAAAACGACACATAAAACGACATAAAGGGCTGGAGAAGACCAGGAGAAGGAGGCATACCGACAAGGAGAAGAAGAGGAAGACCACAGAGAAGATGGATTCAGGATGTAACTGATGGTTTGAACATGACTGCTGCGGATGCAGGACATCTGGCCTATGAGAGAGAAATTCCGGAGGACTGTTGGAGTGGAAAAGTTCTTCTAAGGACAAGCTATTTCATGATGAGCTTCACTTAGTTTTCTTTGATTTCCAGTTCCTTGTAGAAAGATATATTTGCTCTCTTCTCTGACCATGATATACAGAGGACTCTTTTGTAAAACATATATTCAAAGGCACATATATGTTTTCGCTTGCTTTGTTAAATAATCATATTTCGCACCTATACGTTGTCACTGGGCGTACACAATCGCTTAGTATTGTAATCTTTCTTTTCTATCAGTTTAATTCCATACTGTTTTAATTGTTTATGTTTGCGTAAAGCTGTGTTCGTTTTTATCTGGTAACCTTCTGCATACTATTCCCATCTCTATTCTATCTGTATTCACCCTTTAGCAAGGTGGTTAGCGGTAACTGATAGTCTGTACCCGGATTCTTCGCAAGAAGTGCACGCTTTTACAGGGTGAGCCAAAAAAAATGAGAACATCGGGTACAAAGTAATAAAATTACATCAACATTTGTTAAACTGTATTCATAATAGCTTCAATTGTTTACTCATTTACTGACTGACCTATTTAGCTATATGATGTTTTTATTTCGACAATTTCCGGGCACAATCTTTGATTTTTAATATGCCAATTGTTTACATCTGAAGGTTTAAATTTGTTACCAAGAATGACAAAAATTACTGAAGCCATATTCTGATTAAACGACTGGCGTCGATGCTTAGAAAAATTGAACATGATTTCTGATTAGCTAAATATTTGGCAAACAAAATTACATGAAACAATATAATTAAATTAAATAACATTTGTAAATAACGCGTATGTTATGCGATGTTCTCATTTTTTTTGGCCCACCCTGTATTATTATGTTTGTTGGCCTACACGCTCTGATATAACCCCAAAACATTCCTCCTAGGGCGTACGTCGTGCATGCGCATGTTAGGGTTGTTGCAGAGTGAAGTTGAGCCTACAGGACAACTAGTTCTAGTATGAGGTGAAGGTTGAGGCCGTTACTGATGTCCTCCATAGGCTCTCTGGGACTTCATTTATTGAGGCCGTTGTTGTATCTGACTCTCAGTCGATGCTTTACTAGATCCAAAAGGCAAGTTTCGAAATGAATGGATGTCGTCTATAGACGTTTCTAACTTCCAGCTGCCAGAGGCTTACGTGGATATACTGTCCTTGGCATGCGGGTGTTTACAGTAATGATGAGAGCGGTCAGGCTAGCATCAACAGCATCGATTGTCGGAGAGTTGAAGATGGATAAGGGATGTTCTTCGGTCTCTTCGCGACTGTCTGTTGGATGAGGACACTAAAATAGATGTTGAATGGATCCAGCGATTTAAGCAGTTTGGAGTTAGCCGTTGTACAAGTAGAACTGGATGCATAACGGGCAGAGTGAGGAGTGTGTTTAATCAGCGAGCCACGGGAACCATCAGTATGCATACTACTCGATATCTTTTGGTGGAGACTGAACACCTATGTGTCTACCCAGAGTGTAATGGCGTCAGTTTAGTAACCAATAAGCAATAACATTGTATTTAATGCCATACACAAAATGACTCAATAGCAAAGTTGAGAACACAATGTACTAAGCGACCACGTAAGGTAGAAATATCTGAGCTCGAGGCCAGATTAGGCCAAATATTTTCGGTGTGCAAACGTTACGTGGCTCTTTCTTTCTTTCATTTCTCCAATTCTGTTTTGCCTGACAGCGTCATAATAAGAAGAGCTTTCTGTTGTGCAGAAGTTATGTGCTCATCTCTTGTGTCAAAGGTACCATGATCGCACCCTCGTGGAGCCATCTGGATATTTTCCCAGGGATCCCTGATCTCAGTGTAGGTGAGATCGAGTTCCTAGTCCTATGGAGACGGACGATAAAACGTAGGTCCCGTGTTCAATTTAAACAAGTCAAAGAACCCTTGGCAGTTCCAAATCAAGAAAAGCCGCTGACCGAGGCAAAATACATTAGAAAAAGATTTAAACAAAAATACAATTCCTATAACATTATTTTCTCATCTTCAAAATTACATCGGGACCCTCGCCGGTGCTACGGAGTTCGTGCACTGTAGCTGAGATTTTCATATGTAAGAAAAACATTGAAGCACACATGGTTACTTACCGAAGTGCAATAAAGATGGTTCTACCAATCAATCAATCAATCAATCAATCAATCAATCAATCAATCAATCAATCTGAGGTGCACCTTTTGCGTGGCCGGCCTTTTGTTTTGTATCCAATGTATCGGAGTAACATTACTCTGTGTGACTCACGGTACGGGGTCGGATTACAGGAAACCCATGATCCTTTATTTGGGGATCTAAATTACAAGATAATCTGAAGTCGATGTAAGGCTCGAATGAAATGCGAGGGACACTGCTGATAAGGAAAATAAATCTTCACTCAAAAAAAAGTCAGAAATGTCATACTAGGCGCCATGGCTACGCCTGAATTCCTAACTAATGAAACAAAATAAAATAGAAATAAAATCCAAGGGGGTGTTAAATTCAGATTTTGTATTAACTCTTTCACTCCGTAATTCGTACATGTGTTGTTGGGGCTCGCAAGGGGAGCAAGGAATAGTAACTATGCGACCTACACGGCATGTCGTAAGAGGCGACTGGGTAGGGGCCTAGGGAAGCTACTCTAGTAAATAACAAAATATCTCATAAATCTTATGTGATGGCCTACTTGTAGGCGCATGACTGGCATAAGGTACAATTACTCTTAGGCTCAGATCACTTACAAATCACAAAGAGTGGTTAACAAGTGGTCGATGTGGAACGTTCGAAGAAGAAGAAGAAGACACTGTAATTATTTTGACTTCCAGACACTTTTATTTTGTGATGTATGCTGAATAAGTCAGTATCTTCATTGTGCGTCACCTTAAGTAATAGTGCTAGCCGATATATCGGCTCATGGGTCAAATGTGCATGGGGACAACGTTGCGCCAGGATTAATGAGAGCTGACACTAATCAAGATCCTACCCCACCTCCACGTGGTGACCCTTCTAACAGACATTGGTTCTTGTCTTGCTAAGCGGGTAAGGATCGAGGGAGAGCTTAGTTAGTTAGTTTGTTTGTTCCTTTCGTGCCAAAGGCGGCACATAGGGCAGAGGTTTTAGATCTCCATGTGATGCAGCTCGTTGCTAGCAGTTGGAGATCGTGTATCGTTTTACATCCCAATAGTTTACTTTCTTGTTGAATGGTTCTTCAAAGAGTGGTCTTTGGTCTTCCACGTTTTCTTTTCCCAACTGGTGACCACATAAGGACTTGTTGATTTAGTCTCTTTTCGTCTGATCTAAGAACATGACCTAAATATTTCAAGGGAGAGCTACTGTGGCATAAGTAGAGATGTAGACGTAGTCACGTTGGATGAGATCCGCTCGCAACACAGACGAGCGGAATCCCAGATTGACTATTAATGCACGCCCCTCCTGGCCGATGAGAAAAGCTGAACGGATAACCATAAAGGGATGAGGGGTGCATCCGGAGAAGAGACGTGAGCCCGCGTGGAGCAAAACTTGGGCCCGAGATGAGTTGCACGTGGGCCCACATAGGACGAAACTTGGAGCCCTGAGGTGGGGGTCCGAGTTGAGCCCCGTGTCCGGACAGCCTAGAGGCATGGTAAATGTGAACACGGTGAATGGTGGAGATGGTGAGGCAAGCACCAGGGCAGAGCGAGCACGCAAGCGGACGATGCACGAGTGGGCCCACCGCTGTGTAGACGTGCACGGCTCTGATGCCGAGTAGCAGTCGTGAGGATGAGCGGACCACCGAAATGTGCAAAAAACTTGAAAGCCCATCAGAGGTTGAATCCAGTGCACGTTTCCGCTCGCAGGAACTACTACTGCCTTGTAGTTTGATTGGGGACAATCAAAGGTAGCGGAGTAAACCGTACACAAAACTGGACGGTAGGAAAACCACGTAGTTCATAAAAAGACAAGTTTTCTGGGCAGACGACGCTCAACAGCCCTAGAGGGCAGGTCGTCTAAGGGTCGCTACTCTAAAAGAAAATAGCAACTGCTGCCTTGCAGGTTGGCTGGGGACAGTCAAAGGCTAACGGAGAGAAAACAAAGTAAACGCTTGTTGAAATCGGACACGTCGCCGAAGGACAAGTACTAGGGCTCCAAATGGTACTGAAGATTATGACGTAAAACACGTTCATGGCAAAGACTGTTTATATATCACAATAAGAATGATAAAAATGGCAGAAAAAAGACAATCGAGAGAGAGAGAGAGATTGGCTGATAGGTGCGAATAGGTTGAGAATAGGATGACAGTAACTTTGCCTTTTTATGTGTTTGTAGCCATGACAGTTTCATAAAATGATAAACAAACAATAATTAAACTTCTAAGTTGAATCACTTTGTGAGTAATCAAAACTTGAAGAAAAATATTTACCAAAACAAGAGTACTTGTAACAATATCAGTTGTTACTATGTATAAGTGCTGGTTTCTTGTGTCTTTTTAAGGTCGTTATTATCACCAGCCTAAGTCGCACTCACATGTACATAAGTTAGAGAGAGAGGAAGTTTCCACTCAAATAAGCAGTTTTTTGTTTGTTTTTTCTCTCGTAGTTTAAGTTTTTTGTCTCTTTATTTTTGTGGACTTTGAAAAGTCATTATCTCCAGCCTTAGTCTCGCCCACGTGTACTTCAGTTAAAGCACAGTCAACTATAAACTTATGGGCCTGCGGACTCACGGGGAACCCCTGACCTAGTTTCAGTTGGGGGCTGGAATTTATATCTGTATGATAGAACGCTGCACTCCTTTTTTGCAATCTTACTCAATTCTGTGAGTCTATGGTTATTTATTGGTGAAAATATTCATAATATTGATATTCCTTATTGTTAAACTTAACGTGTTGCATAATATAACTTCGAGTTAGCATTTTGTGTTGATTTTAAAATGAATTCGTCTATATACAACAATACGGGAATACGAGGTCACGTGACCGGTTGTGGTCTGATTTCCAATAATTTTTGCCTTAGTCCGCAGGCCCTATGTTGACTAGTCAGAGAGGGGAAATTTCCACTCAAATAAGCAGTTTTAATTGTTTTTCTGTCGTAGTTTAAGCTTTTTTTCTCTCTCTTTTTGTTTACTTTGAAAAAACATTTGATAGTCTGTGCAAGGAATCTCTACGGAAGATACTCTTCCACTGTGGTATACCAACAAAAAATCGTCATTATCATTATCAAATAGCTTGTTCTGAGCAGAGCTTTGCCACCTTAACAGTCCTTCGAAATTTATCTCTCTCATAGGTCAGATGGCCTGCGTCTGCAGCGGTCATGCTCAAGCCATCAGTTGCATCCTGAATCCATCTTCTCCGTGGTCTTCCTCTTCTCCTCTTTGCCGGGATGCCTTCTCCCGTGCCTCATACCAACAAAAATAGTAAGTGTAATTAAAGCATTGTATGCAGACTTTCAGTGTCAAGTAGTGTACAGTATTCATTTGACAGGAAAAACCACAAAAAGACAAAACTGTTGGTATAGAAAATGTAAAACAGATTCTGGAAAACAACTCCAGAGAAGATTGGCTGAATCGATGGGCTGTAGGGACGACTGGTTGAGTCATGCATGCAGAGATGAATAGAACAAACCCTAAGGACAATATAAATATGCTACAACGAAAAGATCAAAGCACTATCTTTCAGTTAAGAACAGGACATGTTGGATTGAATTACCATCTAAACAGAATAAACCCGACACACCTACCACACTGTAGAAAGTGCAGTCATTCATGTGAGACAGTACAGCATATCTTGCTTGAATGTCCTGGACTACATAAAGCTATACAAGAACTCCTCCCACCACACCCATCTGTTCACATTACCCGTAACACTTCTTCTTCTTCTCCTTCTTATTTCTCTCCGCTCCTCGTGGAGCATAGAACCTCAACAGTTGTTCGCCACTTTTCTCGATCTCTGGCTGTTCTCTTTATGGTCTCCCAGTACAGTCGAGCACTCTTCAGTTCCTCAAGAAAACTTCGTCTCCAGTTCTGTTCAGGGTTTTCTCTTTTTCGTTTTCCTTGCAGGTTCCACTCAAATGCTTACACTAGTCTTCCACAATTACAGAACACATGCAGATTCTACAATTTGGCACTGGCTGCCTAAGGGTGAAAACTCGCAGTCCTGGTTAGAAGAAGAAGAAGAAGAAGAGGACAGTGTGCTTCAACGCCAGGGACTAGCCAGGTTCATTACCATTCTTGTTTAACTTTGCCGACTTGCAGTCTATGGACTGACCGATGAGAGAGACCATAAAGGATAGAATCACTTGATGTACACTTACCTCAGTCGACATTCGTAATTTAACCTGTGCGATATACGAAAATGCTTTGCTACCCCTGTAACCACTCATTTCAATGGAACTGACCATTTGGAACCGGCTCAGGTCACAGCCTGATTTGTTTCCTGATGATCGTAGTCAATTGTTCTGAGAATCGTTTATTTGTTATCTGTACTTGACCTCAGACTCTACATTTTCCATTCTAGCTTGATATTCTTCTCATGCTCCATATTCTATGTTTGTTAAATGTCAGTTATTTATTTATTGATTTTAAAATTGTTTCTCTTCTTTATCCACTTCTAGTTTGTTGGCATTTATTTCGTTTTAGTCACAGATTTTCTTTAGCCGTTGATATTCTGTCGATATATGTAGTGTTGTTAAATTCGTCAATCTTTGTATTGTTTGTTTGATAATGCCTTTGGTCGACACTTGCTTGTATTGTCATTGTGTTTTGTATTTTGTAATCAGTACTTTGTTATTACGTTGTTACTTGTAGCCCTTGGAATTTTGTGGACGATTAATACTGTAGACTGTGTGTCTGTTACCCTTGAAGCATAATTTTGTTGTAGTTGTAGTATGTAATGCAATATCGAATAGGGAAGACTTGCGTGATTGTAAGAAACATACAAAAAGTACTATAGTTTTACAAATACAAAACAATGACGATAAACAGCAACGTTTCGATCAAAAGGCCTTTATCAAGCAAACGAACAAACAGGAGTGACAAATTAAAATGAAACACAAATGGACGACCAAATACAACGTATCTAAGGAAAATCTGGAATAAAACGAATAACGAAATAAATGTAACACAAAAACACACATAAAAACTAGAAATAGAAAGAAACAATGAAACATCTAGTAAATATATAACTTGAATACATGCAACATATACCATATAGATTACAAAGCATGGGAAGAGAAAGTACTAAGAAGCATAAGATATCTGAATACATGCAACATATACCCATATAGATTACAAAGCATGGGAAGAGAAAGTACTAAGAGCATAAGAATGTAATACGTTGAGCCGCGTGGTCGCAAGGTACCATACAAAGAAATCAACCGATTCTCCAGAGCAAATCGACTGCGATCATCAGAGGAACATGATCGGATGGCTGTGACCTGGACATCGAGCCCTGAATGGCCAGTGTCATTGAAATGGTAGTAGGTCATACGAGGCGTACGAAGCATTGGTTCTGTTGTCGCTGAGAAGTGAATTGGACGACAATGACACGAACGGTTGGATCACCTGGGGTCGATCATACACTTGCCGCTACGCCGATATGCAAAAGACTCTGGTTTAGCACGACTGTAACCAAATATCTTAAGGCTTCCGTCATCTCTCCATTCTTCAGTCTGATCCTGAGACACGTTCAATCTTCCAACACTATCCTTTGGTGGCGTACAGACGGGACAGAAGCCTTAAGGATATGTTGGTTCACAGTCGCCTCAAGCCTAATATCCAGAGTCATTTTGGCACTATCCAGTGGGGCCGTCGGCGCTGCAACACTTGTGCTTATGTAATACAGACCCGCACGGTGTCTTTTCCAAAAGCCACGTTCGTTGTTGAAGACAGTTTCACGTGCGAGTCCCGTAATATTATCTATGCCATTATCTGCAAGCGGTGCAACAAGGCCTATATTGGGGAAACCGGCAGGAGACTCAGTGACCGATTCGCCCAACACTTGCGCGATATACGCCAATGCTCTGTGACCCTGTAGCTACCCATTTCAATGATACTGGCCATTCAGGAGCTTGCGATGTCCAGGTCACAGCCATCCGATCATGTTCCTCTGATGATCGTAGTCGATTTGCTCTGGAGAATCGGTTGATTTCTTTGTATGGTACCTTGCGACCACGCGGGCTCAACGTATTACATTCTTATGCTACTTAGTACTTTCTCTTCCCATGCTTTGTAATCTATATGGGTATATGTTGCATGTATTACATTCTTATGCTTCTTAGTACTTTCTCTTCCCATGCTTTATAATCTATATGGGTATATGTTGCATGTATTACATTTTATGCTTCTTGTACTTCTCTTCCGTTTATAATCTATATGGGTATATTGTTGCATGTATTCAAGTTATTTTTTACTAGATGTTTCATTGTTTTTTCCGTTCTATTTCTAGTTTTATGTGTGTTTTTGTGTTACATTTATTTCGTTATTCGTTTTTATTCAGATTTTCCTTAGATACGTTGGTATTTGGTCGTCCATTTGTGTTTCATTTTAATTTGTCACTCCTGTTTGTTCGTTTGCTTGATAAAATCCTTGTTGGTCGAAAAGTTGCTGTTTATCGTCACTGTTTCTGTATTTTGTAAAACTATAGTACTTTGTTTGTACGTGTTTCACTAGTAATGTGGGGGTACTCTTTACCCTTGGCGTCTCAACTGATGAAGTGTTGCTGTTAATAACGATGAACAGCATAACAATCATATATTAAGCAACACGACTTGTTAACTTCATATATATGTTTATTGATACATGATAGATGGTATCATTGACGAACACGTCCGTTCATCTGCAATGTTTCATGTCATTCCTCCTTGTCCTATCCCTTTTCTCCAATGTTGCTAACTAACTACGTATTTTACTTTTATTACGTCAAAAATGTCTCGTTGTTATGTGTTGCACTTCTGCTTAGAGAGTGCAACACATAGTCTCTGCTATTAAATATCTAATTACATACTACACTAAACTTAACTGTCTGATTCTTCAGCTGCCACCTGGAGGAGGGGGCTATGACATTACCTCAGTACTGGAAGGATTTGGATTATGACGACGTTACTAGTCTGTTGGTCATCAGTACAAGGATGTTCAAACAAAAATAGATTCACTTTATAGAACAACTCAAACTATAGATCTTAGAGTTGATATCACAAAAACCAAAATTATGAGAAAGTTTTTCCACTTTGTCCTTATTAATACTTTAACTTTGTCGACTTACCAGTCTACCGACTTTGTCATTAAATGTCATTTAACCGTGTCGACTTACCAGTCTAGCGACTTTGTCATGAATGGTCATTTTTTAACTTTGCCTACTAGCCAGCCTTCGACATTGTCATAGGAAACCATTTAACCTGTCGACTTGTCAGTCTACGACTTTGTCATTAGTGACAAACCGTGTCATTGACAGTTCCACTTTGTCATTAAATGTCATTTAACCGTGTCGACTTACCAGTCTAGCGACTTTGTCATTAAATGTCATTTAACCGTGTCGACTTGCCAGTCTAGCGACTTTGTCATGAATGTCATTTTTAACTCTTGCCTACTGTCAGCCATGTACCTTCACTTGCAGTACCCACTTGTCATAAGTGAGCTCATTTAACCTGTCGACTTGTCAGTCTACCGACTTTGTCATTAGTGGTCATTTAACCGTGTCGACTTGCCAGTCTACGACTTTGTCATTAGGTCATTTAACCTGTCGACTTAGCCAGTCTAGCGACTTTGTCATGAAGGTCATTTAACTTTGCCGACTGCCAGTCTACGACTTTGTCATAAGAACATTTAACCTGCTCGACTTGCAGTCTACCGACTTTGTCATTAATGTCATTTAATTTGCGACTTGCCAGTCTACCGACTTTGTCATTAATGTCATTTAACCTTGCGACTTGCAGTCTACCGACTTTCATTAATGTATTTAACCTGCCATTGACTTCTACTACGATTGCAAATTTAACACCGATTCGATTTTAAATGGTCATTTAACGTTGCCGACTTGCCAGTCTAGTGACTTTGTCAAAAGAACATATCTGCATGAAAACTCGTCAGCCTGCAGATTCTCGTATCCGTTACAGCCTAAAAAATTGTCTGTGATTTTTGCCTCTATCCACCAAAATATAAGAGAAAACATTATGTATAGACAGTTGTTGAAATGTAATTAACGAAAGAAAAAGCATCGAGAAGTTTGGTATGACACGTTTAAATATGTATAGTTGATGAATGAGAGTGAAGAAGGAAATTAAAACAAGAAAGAAAGAAATGAAGAAACGACACTGGGCAACAATCAGGTAGCAGAGTGACGATAAACGAAGAAGGAAGTAAAAGAAGAAAGAAGAAGAGAAAACTATAAAAATTAGAACAAGATAGTGTCAGTATACGGTGTGACACGACCACCTTGTTACAGACCACTTTGTGCCTTGATCGAAGATTTGATACCACCCTACAACATATATATATATTTATGATGATATATGATATTGTGCTATCTACTTCAACTAGCGGGGATACACGATCTCTGTGTGAAAACATTTATGGTGCCATAAAGCATTTGTTGTGAGTACACAGTCACATTCAAGATATGGAAAGCCTTTGTGGTCAGAACACAGTAACATTCAAGATATGGAAAGCCTTTGTGGTCAGAAAACAGTCACATTCAAGATATGGAAAGAGTTAACAGGCTGCACAAATTCAACATCTCTGTGGCGTAGAGGTTAGGTGCTCGCCTTTCGTTCCAAAGGTATTCGGTTCGCTCCCCCGTAGAGCCATCGAAATATTTTTTCTACAGATCCCTGATCTCAATGCAGGTGAGATCGAGTTCCTAGTCATATCGGAGACGGACGATAAACCATATGTCCCGTGTTCAAATTGAGTACGTAAAAGAATACATGTTGGTTCAAAATCAAGAAGAACACGCTGGATAACCGTTGTCTTTCGTGAGCTGATGGTGGAAGAAAAATGCAGGCCTAAAACTGTATTCCACAATATACCTCATGATATAAAAATGGACAAAAGTCAAGAAATGACATTCGTTAGAGAAGAAAACGCTACTAATATCTCCATCGACAAACATCAATTACAACAAGACAAAGACTTTACATAACTAGGAAGCATTTTATCAGCAAATGAAAGAATAACTAAGGAAATCCAGCATAGATGCAATCAAGCAAATCAATTCTTAGGACAATTGGTGCCAGTTTTGAAATGCAAACATGTCGTCATGAACACTAAAATGACCATTGTACAACACAATATTTCTCCATAATTATGCTATCAGTGTCAAGACTGGACGCTGACATCAAATGATAGAAGAAAACTAGTCCCGACAGAAATGAAGTGTCTACGCAGAATGCTAGGAGTATCAAGAAAATATCGGTTTAGGAATGAAGACATCGGAAAAAAGTCGGTCCAACATCAGTACTTAACGTCATCAAGAAACAATAAATTAAAATGGTTTGGCCACATGAGCAGACTACCTTCAAACAAAAGCGAATCGAAGAGCAATGTTTCTTTGATAAAAGGTATACAAAGTAAAAGATTGTCCACGCATAAGATGGACCTCAGAAATAACATAGACGATTAACAACACTATTTATGAAGAAGTACGTAATTACAAAGTACTGTAGTTTTACAAATGACAAAAACAATGACAAAATACAGCAACGTTTCGACCAACAAGGCCTTTATCAAGCAAACGAACAAACAGGAGTGACAAATTAAAATGAAACACAAATGGACGACCAAATACAAACGTATCTAAGGAAAATCTGGAATAAAAACGAATAACGAAATAAATGTAACACAAAAAACACATAAAAACTAGAAATAGAAAGGAAAGAAACAATGAAACATCTAGTAAATATATAACTTGAATACTTGCAACATATACCCATATAGATTACAAAGCAGGGGAAGATACGTTTGTATTTGGTCGTCCATTTGTGTTTCATTTTAATTTGTCACTCCTGTTTGTTCGTTTGTTGATAAAGGCCTTGTTGGTCGAAACGTTGCTGTATTTTGTCATTGTTTTGTCATTTGTAAAACTACAGTACTTTGTAATTACGTGCTTTGCCAATCAAATAGTTTTACTGCAGTTCCATATATATATACTGAATATTTATGAAGAACACACACAAAAGCCCGTACTAGAAATCTCTTTTTATCCCGAGGCTGTGCGACAAAACCGGATTAGAGAAAAGAAGAAGAATATGAAGAAGGCTTTCTTTACATGTTATTTTTTCATTATACCAATTGTAGTTTTCATTATACCAATTGTAGTTTTCATTATACCAATTGTAGTTTTCATTATACCAATTGTAGTTTTCATTATACCAATTGTAGTTTTCATTATACCAATTGTAGTTTTCATTATACCAATTGTAGTTTTCATTATACCAATTGTAGTTTTCATTATACCAATTGTAGTTTTCATTATACCAATTGTAGTTTTCATTATACCAATTGTAGTTTTCATTATACCAATTGTAGTTTGCATTATACCAATTGTAGTTTTCATTATACCAATTGTAGTTTTCATTATACCAATTGTAGTTTTCATTATACCAATTGTAGTTTTCATTATACCAATTGTAGTTGTCATTATACCAATTGTAGTTTTCATTATACCAATTGTAGTTTTCATTATACCAATTGTAGTTTTCATTATACTAATTGTAGTTTTCATTATACTAATTGTAGTTTTCATTATACTAATTGTAGTTTTCATTATACCAATTGTAGTTTTCATTATACCAATTGTAGTTTTCATTATACCAATTGTAGTTTTCATTATACTAATTGTAGTTTTCATTATACCAATTGTAGTTTTCATTATACCAATTGTAGTTTTCATTATACCAATTGTAGTTTTCATTATACCAATTGTAGTTTTCATTATACCAATTGTAGTTTTCATTATACCAATTGTAGTTTTTTCATTATACCAATTGTAGTTTTCATTATACCAATTGTAGTTTTCATTATACCAATTGTAGTTTTCATTATACTAATTGTAGTTTTCATTATACCAATTGTAGTTTTCATTATACCAATTGTAGTTTTCATTATACCAATTGTAGTTTTTTCATTATACCAATTGTAGTTTTCATTATACCAATTGTAGTTTTTTCATTATACCAATTGTAGTTTTCATTATACCAATTGTAGTTTTCATTATACCAATTGTAGTTTTTTCATTATACCAATTGTAGTTTTCATTATACCAATTGTAGTTTTCATTATACCAATTGTAGTTTTCATTATACCAATTGTAGTTTTCATTATACCAATTGTAGTTTTCATTATACCAATTGTAGTTTTCATTATACCAATTGTAGTTTTCATTATACCAATTGTAGTTTTCATTATACCAATTGTAGTTTTCATTATACCAATTGTAGTTTTCATTATACCAATTGTAGTTTTCATTATACCAATTGTAGTTTTCATTATACCAATTGTAGTTTTCATTATACCAATTGTAGTTTTCATTATACCAATTGTAGTTTTCATTATACCAATTGTAGTTTTCATTATACCAATTGTAGTTTTTTCATTATACCAATTGTAGTTTTCATTATACCAATTGTAGTTTTCATTATACCAATTGTAGTTTTCATTATACCAATTGTAGTTTTCATTATACCAATTGTAGTTTTCATTATACCAATTGTAGTTTTCATTATACCAATTGTAGTTTTCATTATACCAATTGTAGTTTTCATTATACCAATTGTAGTTTTCATTATACCAATTGTAGTTTTCATTATACCAATTGTAGTTTTCATTATACCAATTGTAGTTTTCATTATACCAATTGTAGTTTTCATTATACTAATTGTAGTTTTCATTATACCAATTGTAGTTTTCATTATACCAATTGTAGTTTTCATTATACCAATTGTAGTTTTCATTATACCAATTGTAGTTTTCATTATACCAATTGTAGTTTTCATTATACCAATTGTAGTTTTCATTATACCAATTGTAGTTTTCATTATACCAATTGTAGTTTTCATTATACCAATTGTAGTTTTCATTATACCAATTGTAGTTTTCATTATACCAATTGTAGTTTTCATTATACCAATTGTAGTTTTCATTATACCAATTGTAGTTTTCATTATACCAATTGTAGTTTTCATTATACCAATTGTAGTTTTCATTATACCAATTGTAGTTTTCATTATATCAATTGTAGTTTCATTATACCAATTGTAGTTTTCATTATACTAATTGTAGTTTTCATTATACCAATTGTAGTTTTCATTATACCAATTGTAGTTTTCATTATACCAATTGTAGTTTTCATTATACCAATTGTAGTTTTCATTATACCAATTGTAGTTTTCATTATACCAATTGTAGTTTTTTCATTATACCAATTGTAGTTTTCATTATACCAATTGTAGTTTTCATTATACCAATTGTAGTTTTCATTATACCAATTGTAGTTTTCATTATACCAATTGTAGTTTTTTCATTATACCAATTGTAGTTTTCATTATACCAATTGTAGTTTTCATTATACCAATTGTAGTTTTCATTATACCAATTGTAGTTTTCATTATACCAATTGTAGTTTTCATTATACCAATTGTAGTTTTCATTATACCAATTGTAGTTTTCATTATACCAATTGTAGTTTTCATTATACCAATTGTAGTTTTCATTATACCAATTGTAGTTTTCATTATACCAATTGTAGTTTTCATTATACCAATTGTAGTTTTCATTATACCAATTGTAGTTTTCATTATACCAATTGTAGTTTTCATTATACCAATTGTAGTTTTCATTATACCAATTGTAGTTTTCATTATACCAATTGTAGTTTTCATTATACCAATTGTAGTTTTCATTATACCAATTGTAGTTTTCATTATACCAATTGTAGTTTTCATTATACCAATTGTAGTTTTCATTATACCAATTGTAGTTTTCATTATACCAATTGTAGTTTTCATTATACCAATTGTAGTTTTCATTATACCAATTGTAGTTTTCATTATACCAATTGTAGTTTTTATTATACCAATTGTAGTTTTCATTATACCAATTGTAGTTTTCATTATACCAATTGTAGTTTTCATTATACCAATTGTAGTTTTCATTATACCAATTGTAGTTTTCATTATACCAATTGTAGTTTTCATTATACCAATTGTAGTTTTCATTATACCAATTATTATTATCAATGAGTTTGATTAAAATAAACATTTCAAGGTTATAGCCGCATCAACATAAATATTTAAAGGTTATACCAGTAACAACATAAACATTTAGCCGTTATATTCGTAACAACACAATCAGTTAACCGTTATAACCGTGAAAACAAGCAGTAAATAAATAGCCGTGAAAATACAAACATTTCCTGGTTATAGCTGTAACAACACAAACATTAGATGGTTATAGCTGTAACAACAGAAACATTTCCTGGTTATAGCTGTAACAACAGAAACATTTCCTGGTTATAGCTGTAACAACATAAACATTTAATGGTTATAGCTGTAACAACAGAAACATTTAATGGTTATAGCTGTAACAACAGAAACATTTAATGGTTATAGCTGTAACAACAGAAACATTAAATGGTTATAGCTGTAACAACAGAAACATTTAATGGTTATAGCTGTAACAACAGAAACATTTAATGGTTATAGCTGTAACAACATAAACATTTCCTGGTTATAGCTGTAACAACAGAAACATTTAATGGTTATAGCTGTAACAACAGAAACATTTCCTGGTTATAGCTGTAACAACAGAAACATTTAATGGTTATAGCTGTAACAACAGAAACATTTAATGGTTATAGCTGTAACAACAGAAACATTTAATGGTTATAGCTGTAACAACACAAACATTAGATGGTTATAGCTGTAACAACATAAACATTTCCTGGTTATAGCTGTAACAACAGAAACATTTAATGGTTATAGCTGTAACAACAGAAACATTTAATGGTTATAGCTGTAACAACAGAAACATTTCCTGGTTATAGCTGTAACAACAGAAACATTTCCTGGTTATAGCTGTAACAACAGAAACATTTAATGGTTATAGCTGTAACAACAGAAACATTTAATGGTTATAGCTGTAACAACAGAAACATTTCCTGGTTATAGCTGTAACAACAGAAACATTTCCTGGTTATAGCTGTAACAACAGAAACATTTAATGGTTATAGCTGTAACAACAGAAACATTTCCTGGTTATAGCTGTAACAACAGAAACATTTAATGGTTATAGCTGTAACAACAGAAACATTTAATGGTTATAGCTGTAACAACAGAAACATTTCCTGGTTATAGCTGTAACAACAGAAACATTTCCTGGTTATAGCTGTAACAACAGAAACATTTAATGGTTATATCTGTAACAACAGAAACATTTAATGGTTATAGCTGTAACAACAGAAACATTAAATGGTTATAGCTGTAACAACAGAAACATTAAATGGTTATAGCTGTAACAACAGAAACATTTAATGGTTATAGCTGTAACAACAGAAACATTTAATGGTTATAGCTGTAACAACAGAAACATTTAATGGTTATAGCTGTAACAACAGAAACATTTAATGGTTATAGCTGTAACAACAGAAACATTAAATGGTTATAGCTGTAACAACAGAAACATTAAATGGTTATAGCTGTAACAACAGAAACATTTAATGGTTATAGCTGTAACAACAGAAACATTTCCTGGTTATATCTGTAACAACAGAAACATTTAATGGTTATAGCTGTAACAACAGAAACATTAAATGGTTATAGCTGTAACAACAGAAACATTAGATGGTTATATCTGTCCCCAATCTGTTGCCGGGGCTATCAAGGGGAACAAAGAATAGTAACACTTCGGCTTTCAGGGCATGTCGTAAGAGGCGACTGAGTAGAGAGCTTAGGAAGCTACCCTGTAAATAAAAAGCGTCACAGATATCGGATGTACTGTCCTACTTGTAGGTGCATAACTGGCACAACGTACAATCGCTCTTAGGCTTAGATCACATACAACTCACAAAGAGTGATTAACAAGGGGTCGATATGGAACGTTTGAAGAAGAAGAGGAAGAAGCTATAGCCGAAACAACACAAACATAATGACCACTTACCTTCCTTGACAGCAGACAAAGACATCATCATCTCTGGTGTCACTATCAGAAACTGCTTAAATAAGCAACATGTCATTCTATATATATCTGTTCACACGAAGCATTTCTATATCCGTCTCGCGTGTTACATCGCACTCTGTTTAGTGTCACCTCCGGCAGAGACTGTTCAGGGAATTAGAATAACAGTATCTTTAAATCACTTCTGTATATATTAAAAAAAAATATTTATAATAACAATTATAATATCAAGCGTAATTTGTTAAAGGACGCATCCGGTAGGACACTGATATCGGGGTCATAATATTCCGATATTACAGTCTTATTAGGTCAGTTAGGGAAGTCTGTGGCGTAGAGGTTAGATGCACGCCTCCCATTCTAAATGTACTGGGTTTGCTCCCTCATGGAGCTATCTGGATATTTTCCCAGAGATCCTGATCTCAGTGTAGGTGAGATCGAGTTCCTAGTCAAACGATACAACGTAGGTCCCGTGTTAAATTTGAGTACGTAAAAGAACCATTGTTAGTTCAAAATCGAGAAGAGCAGACTGGAAAGCCACTGCCCGGGCAAAATTTATTAGAACCAAAAATACCCTGCCAAAATAGTTTTTCCATCTTCAAAATTAAATTGGGGACCATCGTCGGTGCTACAGAGTTCGCGCACAGCCGCTTAGATCTTCCTGTGTAAGAAAGAGATCTGAGCACACATGGTTATTCACCGAAATGCAATGATGATGGTTTTATCAATCAATCGATCAATCAATCAATCGATCAATAAACAGTAACAATCTCAGTCATAGTCTAAAGTTCAACCACAATAAACTTTTTATTTATTTAATCCTCAGTTGTCTCACAGCGTCAGGATAAGAAAAGGTTTATAGAACATGCTCTTGCGTACGCTACCTACATAGTCTATTTCACTGCCTCTGTTATCTCTGGAGTCCACTTTCATCATAGTAGACCTTTAGTCTTGTATCCACTGTTTCTGAATTGTCCTTTGAGAATGTCTGTTAGAAATATGGTTACCCTTGAAGTCGGAGATGGCACGCTTATATGGCGGAATACACTGATAAAAAGGAAAGCAAGCCTTCACGCAAAAATCAGTCAGAAGCGCACTTACTACACCAGAATACATAGAAGACGAACGCAAGAAGAAGAAGAAAGAAGTAATCTGGTTATTTGGTCGAACCATTGAATTTGTTGTTTCTTGATGAAGCTCAATACTGATGTATCCACCTTTTCCATTGATGTCTTCATTCTAAATTCGCCTTTCCTGGATACGCCCCTAACACTCTGCGTAGACACTTCAACTCTATCGTGACTAGTTTTCTTTGTAAACTAAAGGGATGTAATTATTGACCTCCCATTCTTATTGTTCATTGTCTCCACGTTAAGGCAGGGGCGATGTGGGAAGGGTGTGGGGGAGAAAAATTGTTGAAATGTTTTTTGATAATGATAAAACGTTGTGATTGTGTTTAATAAACATTTATAAAAATTGTATATTTCTGTACATGGAGCCAGCAAGCGACATCTGATCTGAATATGGTCTCCAATTCCGCGTAATAAACTATGAATTAGGAGTTGGGAAGGCCTAGACAGACATGGAGAAGAAGGCTGAAGACTGATATTAAAAGGATAGGTAAAACATGGAAAGAAATAGGAAGGGATGCAAGGCAAGAGAGATGAAGAGAACGGAAGAAGTTTGTTGAAGACCTGTGCTCCGTTGGGAGTTGAAAGGTGAAGAAAGGAATTACCATAGAATTTTAAATAAAATATTTGTTCACCCTCCCACAACCCTAGAAAAATGTATGTGAACGCCCATGCATCGTTCATCCAACGTGTTAGTAGGAACAGGGAGCACCGGATCTAAGAGCTGAACCACTTGAGAGTGTACGGTAGAGTTGATTGCAGACATTTCTCATTGCACATATTAGACATAGGTCATTTAATTTGTACAGATAGATTTGAATAGTCATAGCTTCCTCTTTCTTTTCTTATCTCTAATCCTGTTTTGCCTCATGTCCGTGTGTTGCCGGGGCTTGCACAGGGAGCACAAAGTAGTATCACTGCGACCTACAAGGCGACTGTGCTCTTGTTTACGCTACTGAGGCGACCGAGGTAGGGGTATGGAAAGCTACCCTAGTAAATAAAAACGTCACAGAAATCGGATGTGCTGGCCTACTTGTAGGCGAATAACTGGCACAACGTACAATCCCTCTTAGGCTCATATCACATACAAATCATAAAGTGGTTTAACAAGGGGTCGATATGGAGCGTTCGAAGAAGAAGATACGTTTAAAGAAGAACCCACCGGATATCATGGACAGAGAAGAGAACAAATAGATCTATCTAGAAGGAACTCAGAATCAAAGAAAACTGACTGATGCTACAAATAAGAATGAAAAAACTGAAGTATTTTGGATATATATAAATTACATGAAGGGTTGGAAAAGATCACTATGGATAGATGCAGCCTGGTAAAGAGAAAAAGATGAAGAACACGAGAAGATGGATTCAGTATGTGACTAGTCTTCTTCTTCTTTGCGTTCGTTCTTTACGACCAATTTTAATCACTCTTTGTGATATGTTTGATCTTTGCCAAGAATGTGTATACGTTGCACATTGGTTTTGTAGGCCCTAAACGCATAGACTTCTACACGTTTAGGACACATGCATCCGATTTCAGTCAAACCTCCTTAGTCGCCTCTTACGACATGCGTGGCAAGTAACAGTGGTTCTATTCTTTACACCCCAAATGTGGGCCCCGGTAACCACTCGGGCGATGTGACTAGTGATTTGGACATGACGGCTGCAGAGGCAGGACATCTGGCCAATAAGAGAGGACAATTCTGAAGGCCTGTAAGAGTGGCAAAATTCTGCTCAGGACAAGATATTAGAGAAGGATGTTGAACATCAGGACACAGGCACTTACCTTAAGAGACATGTCATCAACAGAATTAATTAGAAATGGCAAGCACATAAAGAAGATACGCAATGTTTCTCACGGATTTGTTATCACTATTTATATCATCACCAAGTAGGTTGTCCCTTCCGGAACTTAGCTTCCATGACAACAGTCCTAAAAAACTCTATGTACTGTACAAGTTGGCCGGCATCAGCAGCAGTTATTCTCAGATTGTCATTGACATCTTGCACCCATCGTCTTCTTGGTCTTCCTCTTGTTCTTCTTTCAGTCAAGATTCCTTCCAAAAAATGTTCTCTAGTCACTCATGTCGCTTGATGTATTCGAAATATTTAATGCTCCATGCTTTTATGCTTTGTAATAGCCAACTCTCTTTAATATCAAGAGATGAAGCAGAACAGAAGCATTTATATCTACGAGCAGTGGCGGCTCGTGATCATTTTTGTTGGTGGGGCCAGACAGACATTTTCGGAAAAATCATGGTTTCGGTTAGGATATATTTTAATGTATAAAATAATAAATACACGTTACACCTTACTTTACGCGGGGCCTGGCCCTACTGGCCCCTAATGACGAGCCGCCACTGTCTACGAGTATCCGCCCGAGTCGCTACCGGGGCCCAAATTTGGGGTGTAAAGAATAGAACAACTGTTACCTGCACGCATGTCGTAAGAGGCGAGCGACTAAGGAGGTTTGGTTGAAATCGGATGCATGTGTCCTAAACGTGTAGAATTCTATGCGTTTAGGGGCCTACCAAACAATGTGCAACGTATACACGTTCTTGGCAAAGATCAAACATATCCCAAAGAGTGGTTAAAATTGGTCGTAAAGAACGAACGCAAAGAAGAAGAAGATCTACGAGTATTATTATTATTATTATTATTATTATATTTATCCTCCCATACTGAAAGCTCTCTGTGACGTAGAGGTTAGGTACTCGTGTAACAGTGGAACACGTTACCAGTTTTTTTTCCCTTCCTTTATTTTAACCTTAAGCTCAAATTAGGCCTTTATTAACAATGGAACTACTAGGCTTAAAGTAAGACAGTTATGCATAAGAGAAGAAACAGACTTCAGGAGAGCAGATCCGACGGCCAGATATCTTCAGATTATTTATTTTCAGATTTTGAAACCATCAGATACAGACGCCTTCATACAGGGTGTTCAAGATAATTGCAGCCCCATTGACAATTCGAAAGTTGCCAGGTACAGCATTGAGTTGTGTTTATTTACTATTTAAACCGGTTCTGACTAGCTCGTCCTATGTCACATTTGTTCATCGCCCCTTCCCGCACTACAATTACACACCGTCACACAACCTTGACCTATACTACGTCATAACTAAACCTTTCCATTTCCCTACATATATGCCAGATTAGCTCCATTCAGGGGCTGCTTTTAAGTTGAACACCCTGTATTATATTGCAGATGTTGAGACCATCAGATATAAACGACTTCATATTTGATATCTTCAGATTTTATATCTTCATATTACATATCTTCATTTTTGATATCTTCATATTTGATATCTTCATATTTGATATCTTCATATTTGATATCTTCATATTTGATATCTTCATTTTTGATATCTTCATTTTTGATATCTTCATATTTGATATCTTCATATTTGATATCTTCAGATTTGATATCTTCATATTTGATATCTTCATATTTGATATCTTCATATTTGATATCTTCATATTTGATATCTTCATTTTTGATATCTTCAGATTTGATATCTTCATATTTGATATCTTCATTTTGATATCTTCATTTTGATATTTCATTTTGATATCTTCATATTTGATATCTTCATTTTGGATATCTTCAGATCATATCTTCATATTTGATATCTTCAGATTTGATATCTTCATATTTGATATCTTCATTTTTGATATCTTCAGATTTGATATCTTCATATTTGATATCTTCAGATTTGATATCTTCATATTTGATATCTTCATTTTTGATATCTTCATATTTGATATCTTCATTTTTGATATCTTCATATTTGATATCTTCATTTTTGATATCTTCAGATTTGATATCTTCATATTTGATATCTTCATATTTGATATCTTCATATTTGATATCTTCATATTTGATATCTTCATATTTGATATCTTCAGATTTGTTTATTATTTTAGATGTTGTATTGACAAATGATATGTTTATTACTTTAGATGTTGTATTGACAAATGATATGTTTATTATTTTTGTAGTTTTCGGTATGCAAAATAAACATAATTAATCTCGTATGAGATATATTCATCGGTATGACAGTTGAAATAATAGATGTACGGATGAATTATTAGACTAAGTATTAGACCACGGGCTCCCAAAGTGGGCGGTACCGGCCTCAGTGGGCTCTGAAGCCTTGCAGTGTCGCGATAGTGGATTCAGAAGCATTTGGGGTGAGTTTTCTTTCGTGATTTTGCGATTTAATATTCATTAAAAATTTGAATTCTGCATTTTAATTCATCTTATTCCCATCTTACACGATCCATTTTTTCATCAATTTTCTATTTCATGTATAGAATTATTTGAAAATTGACCATGTGTGACAGAAATAAATATCAATTTTATATGTCAAAGTGAAAATAGAACATGTATATATATGGGGGGTTGGCAAACTGTTATAATGGGGAGAGGGGACGTTACAAAGTTTATATTTAGCAAAGTAGTGGACTGTGGGCAGAAAAGTTTGGGAATCTATGTTTTAGATGTATTGACAAATGATATGTTTATTATTTTTTAAGTTTTCGTTATGCAAAATAAACATAATTAATCTTGTATGAGATATATCCATCTGTATGATAGATGGAATAATAGGTATGCGGATGAATGATAAGACTAAGTATGAATTAGAGGAATGAGTAGGAAGCGTTACGATCACGGGTCAGAAACGACAAGGATACAAGGATATAGTAGATGAAGAAGTAGCAGCATAGTAATCACTGCTACACTCGCTTCTAGTGTCAAAGGTATCAGGTTTGCTTCCTCGTGGAGCCATCTGGATAGTTTTCCAGAGATAAATAATCTCGGTGTAGGTTAGATCGAGTTCCTAACCCTATCGGAGACGGACGATAAAATGTAGGCTCTATGTTCGATCCCGTGTGGTGCCGTGGCCCGCAAGGGAAGCAGGGAATAGGACCACTGCGACCTACAAGGCATATCTAAGAGGTGGATGATGTATGACCAAGAGAAGTTATCCTAGTAAATAAAAAGCATCGCAGAAATCGGACGTGCTGATCTACTTGTAGGCGAATAACTGGCACAATGTACAATCGCTCTTAGGCTCAGATCACATACAAATCACACAGAGCTGTTAGCAAGTCGTCAATATGGAGCGTTCGAAGAAGAAGAAGAAAAACTTGTTTTTCTTGAAATTCTAATTAGCGTTAAAGCAGGCTGAGTAAAATTGGGCGCCATGATGTATCAAAGGGCGCCATGATATATCAAAGGGCGCCATGACGTCAGCGGACACTGAGTAGAGCAGCACTGGTTTAGAATATAGTCAGTAAATAATGTATACTTTATTCTACCTACAAGATCTGCTATAATTCAAGTGGATGTTAAGTAACAGCAGGACCTGTCTTGACTGTCTTCTCTGTAAGTAATAGCGATTTTCAAGGCGGCGTAGTACATGGTGGGGACATACGCCTAAGGAATTTGATGTTCGAATGGATAATGCAGTTACCACGAAACTGTTCAGGTCGTATTTTTTCTTTACGCCACCGACAGAATAAAAACTTATTACCCTTACCCGAGATTGAACCCGGGTCTCCTAAATGGGAGCCCGCCCTCTAATACATTTGGCAAGATGCTCCTCCACCAGGATCACAATGCATAAAACAGTAAAAAAACAAATCCGGTTGATTTATGTGATTTCTACCAAGAACACAACAAACCATAATAACATATTATTATGTCATCATCATCAAATAGCTTGTCCTGAGCAGAACTTTGTCACCCCAACATTCCTTCGGAATTTTTCTCTATCATAGGCCAGATATCCCACCTCTGCAGCCGCCATGTTCAAACCATCAGTTACATCTTCTCCGTGGTCTTGCTCTTCTCCTCTTTGCGGGATGCCTTCTTCCATGATGGTCTTCTCCATCCCTTCGTTTCTCTTTTTATGTTCCATATTCTTTAATTAACCCTGTAGCAGTGTGACTACAAAAGAAGAAGAAGATACTTTAATTTCTCTTTCTTATTTGTAGCATCAGCCAGTTTTCTTTGATTTTGAGTTCTTCCTGGATAGATCTATTTGCTTCCTTCTCTGTCCATGATATACAGAGGACTCTTCTGTAACACTTATATTCAAAAGCATATATATGTTTTTCCAGTGTCTTGTTAAATGTCCATGCTTCACATCCATACGTTGCCACTGGGAATATGCATGCTCTTAGTATTCTTAGCTTTGTTTTCCTATAAGTTCCGTTCGATACTGTTTTTAGGTGTTTAATTTTTGTAAATCCATGTTTGTTCTTTTAATTTCCTTCATCGCATTTCCATCTGTTGTTAGCAGTGAACGGATATATTCAAAACTGTTCACACTTTCTATTTTTCATTATCATTATTATGTACATTTAAAAAACAGCAACAAAACAGAATAAAAGATTATTATAAACATTTTAAAACAGTCTTAAACAAGTTGTTGGGCCCAGGCAAGAATGAAGATAATAGTGGAGAATAGAGGCTATGTTTCCTTTCTTTTATCTAATCCTGTTTTGCCTCACAGCGTCAGGATCAGAAGAGATCTCTAGAACAGATTTTTTTGTGTGCTTCATAAATAGTGTTTTTCACTGCCACTGTTGTTATCAGAGGTTCTCCTTTTACGTGGACGGCCTTTTGCTTTATATCCACTATAAGCAACATTTCTGTGATGTACACTGTGGTAATCTTTGTTGGTAATCTGCTTAAGTGACTGAACCTTTTCATTTGTTGTTTATTGATGAAGTTCAGGATTGATGTTGTACCCACTTTTTTCCCGATGTCGTCATTTCTAAAGCGGTCTCTTTTTGATACCCCAGCATTCTGCGTAGACACTTCATCTCTGTTGTGACTAGTTTTCTTCTATCATTTGATGTCAGCGTCCAGGTAACATAATGTTGGAAGAAAGATTGTGTTGAACAATGTTCTTTTAGTGTTCATGGTGACATGTTTGCATTTTTAAATTGGCGATATTTGTTCTATTATTTGACTTTCTTTGTTGCATCTATGTTGTATTTTGTTAGCTAATCTTCCATTTGTTGAAAAAATGCTCCTTGTTATGTAAAGTCTTTGACTTGTTTTAATGGGCGTTGAAAGTTCGCGGACCAGATGTATCGCATCTTATCATGTGTACATGTACCATGAAACGTCCACTAACATTGTTGAAAAGTTCGAAAGTTGAAAAATAAGCTCTCTGGAAAACAAAAACTGTAATAAGTTAACCATGACTTGTTATTTACTTTCAGAAGCGACAGATGTTATGATCTAACGATCGTTTACACACGCCGCCATGTATTTTATGTTGTTTGTTGTCAAGGGCGACCATATACAGTTTTCGGCTGGAGTTCAAAAATGAAAAAAAGTGTAGTTGGTATTTAGTATACGGAAATGAAGAAGATCAGATTCACAACCCCCCTTCCAACCTTCCAACGTAGGCACGCCCCTGCCTGTTGTACTAATACTGTCAGCTTTCGTTTTCTCGGAAAGTTGGGATTCTTCTTCTTCCTTTGACGTCACACTGTTACCAAGTTGTTGCCCAGTATCGTCACACTGTTACCGGGTTGTTGCCCAGTATCGTCACACTGTTACCAAGTTGTTGCCCAGTATCGTCACACTGTTACCGGGTTGTTGCCCAGTATCGTCACACTGTTACCAAGTTGTTGCCCAGTATCGTCACACTGTTACCGGGTTGTTGCCCAGTATCGTCACACTGTTACCAGGTTGTTGTCCAGTATCGTCACACTGTTACCAGGTTGTTGCCCAGTATCGTTGCTTTTGTCGTCACACTGTTCCAGGTTGTTACCAGTATCGTTGCTTTTGTCGTCACACTGTTACCAGGTTGTTGCAGAGTATCGTCACACTGTTACCAGGTTGTTGCAGAGTATCGTCACATTGTTACCAGGTTGTTACCCAGCATCGTTGCTTTCTGCTTATGCCATGCGCGGCTCTAGTGGATTGGGTGATAGTTATTTTTGCTCTTTGAAAGAATTCTGCTATGCCATCTAATCATCTTTTTTGTGGTCTTCCTCTCGCCTTCCTTCCTGATGTTCTGTTGGGGAAAACTTCGTATACTGTTCAGCATGGTTGCATTCTTATTAAGTGGTCGAACCACTTCATTCTTTGTTTCCCAATGTAATTCTTCTTCTTCTTCTTCAGCGATCTCTGGGCATGCGACTAGTTACCTGTGGATCACAAACTGGACAGTCAGCTTCAGGTCTGTCAGGTTTCCCCAAAACTTGGTTTTCAGTTCAACTGGGTGTGACCACCACATGTTGCTTTTCAGCTCACACAGGAGAGGACAGTCTTGCAGGACATTCTCCGGTGTCTGTTCCGCCCGTTGACACTGGCATAGAGCTGTTTGACTTACTCCTAGTCTATAAAAGTGTTTGTGGAGTCTGCAGTGTCCCAATGTAATTCAAGAAAGGTTCTGTGCCAACTTTCTTTCTTATGCTGATGTTAGTGACTCTGTATACAGTGGAGTTTTGTTGCATTCTTGTTAAATGGTCGAATCACTTCATTCTTTGTTTCTCAGTGTAATTCAAGCACGGTTCTGTGTCAACTTTGGGATTACAACATTGATAATTAATCGCCTACAAAAACAATGTCTGTAATATTATCATTCCCCAGCTGCTAACCCCTATAATAATGCGCACGTCCTACTGTCTTTGATCCTCATAAAATCTTAATCCGGCTCAGCTGTAGGTGTTTGTTGCAAAATAACGGATACGTGATAGCTAGTAGGTTAGGTTAAGACGTGCTTGTCTTCAACATTCCTTTCTTAGTTCAACATGAAACCGACATTTTCTAACTCTAAACAGACTGCAGCGTGCGCACCTGAAACTCTGTTTGTATTGCAAAATTAGAGATCTTCGCTTGCTACGCTCGTTCTTGAACATCACTTTCTGGCTCTTCTCTGTGGTCTCTTTGTAGTTTGAGCGGAAGAGGAATACCATTTCTGGATGTCTTTGAAATGTTGGTGGTTTGAGCGGAAGATTTAACACCACTTTCTGGCCACTCTGTGGTCTGTTTGTAGTTTGAACGAAGGGTTGAACACCACTTTCTGTGGTCTGTTTGTAGTTTGGACTGGAGACGTAACACCACTTTCTGTAGCCTATTTGTAATTTCGACTTTCTTCTTTCGCTCGTTCTAATGCCATTTTTATCATTCTATTGTGATATATAAATAGCCAATAACATCAGAACGTAATGTACATGCACCAACCTTCAGCACATATTGGAGCACAGTTGCTTATCCTTCGTGGGGTGTTCGATTTCAGCCAGCGTTTGTTTGCGGTACGCTTTCCGCTAGTCTTTGGCTGTCCCCAACCGAACCCACAAGGCAGCGGGTTGCCATTTTCTTTCAGGGCAATGACCCTTAGAAGGCCTGCCCTCCCGGGTTTATAAGCGCCCTCTGCCCAGCAAAACCGGTCGTTTTAGTGAACACCTTGGTTTGCCGCCCGTTCAGGTTTGTTTACGGTTTGCTCCGCTAGCCTTTGATTGTCCCCAATCAAACTACAAGACAGCAGTAGTTCCCTGCGAGCGGAAACGCGCACTGGCTTTACCTCTGCTGAGCTTTCCAGTTGTTCTGCACATTTGGTTGGGACGTACACCCTCTTGCCTGCCATTCTCGCCGATGCAGTGGCTGCCTCGCTTTCCGCGCTTGCCGCGCCGTCTTGCCCCTCGATGGGGCCTACTATGGCTTTGCCAGCTTGCGTGCTCGCTCTGCCCTGGTGCCTACCTCACCATTTCCGTCAATTCCCACTGGGCTGTCCGACTTCGAGGGGCAAAATCGAGTTTCGCTCCATGATGCCCACGAGCAACTCAACTCGACTCCCAGCATACTCATCGGCTCTAGGGTAGTGGCTCAAGAGCAGAGAGAGCATGCTTGGGCTCCGAATTTCACCACACGAGGGTCAACGTCTCTTCGATGGCTTTGGGTCGTGCCCCCATCTCTGTGATGGGGGCTAGACGTTTGACCTATGTGGACCAAAACTGCGGCCCAACTCATCACCCAGCATACCCATCGGCTCAAAACAGTACATCAAGAGAGAGAATGCGCGGGCTCCGAGTTCCGCCCCACGAGGTTCCACATGTATCGTTCAAGCTTTTCCCATCGGCCGGGAGAGACGAGCATTAATAGTCACTCTGGGAGTTGCGAGCGGATCCTATCAAGCATGACTACCTTTGCATCTCTACTTGCCCCAGAGTAGCTCTCCCATGGCACTTGCCCTCTTAGCCAGACCAGAACTACCGTCTGTTACCAGGATCACCACTTGGAGGTGAGAACAGGCGATTAGAGCCATCTCCCTAATACTTGCGCGCCGCTTCCTTGCGACTTTAACACCGTAGTTTGGACTGAAGACGTGACACCACTGCCTGTGATCTGTTTGTAGTTTGTACGAAAGAATGAACACCACTTTCTGTGGTCTGTTTGTAGTTTGGACGAAGATTACACCATTTCTGGTTTAAGTTTGACGAAAACACCACTTTCTGTGGTCTGTTTGTAGTTTGGACGAAAGAATGACACTTCTGTGTCTGTTAGTTTGACGAAAAACACCACTTTCTGTGGTCTGTTTGTAGTTTGGACGAAAGAATGAACACCACTTTCTGTGGTCTGTTTGTAGTTTGGACGAAAGAATGAACACCACTTTCTGTGGTCTGTTTGTAGTTTGGACGAAAGAATGAACACCACTTCCTGTGATCTGTTTATAGTTTGGACGAAAGGCTGAACACCACTTCCTGTGGTCTGTTTGTAGTGTGGGTGGAAGACTTAATTGATTCATCATCATCATTAATTAGCTTGTCCTGAGCAGAACTTTGCTCCCCTAACAGTCGTTCAGAATATTTGTTTCTCTCTCTAGTGAGCTAGATGTCCCGCCTCTGAACCCGACATGCTCAAATCCTCAGTTACATACTGAATCCATCTTCTCCGTGGTCTTCCTCTTCTCCTCTTTGCCGGGATGCCCCTTTCCATGATAGTCTTTTCTAACCATTATGCCTTCTTATATGTTCAAAATACTTAAATTGTATCATTCTTATTTGTAGCATCAGCCAGTTCTCTTTGATTTTGAGATCTTTCTGTATAGATATATTTGTTCTCTTCTCTGTCCATGATATACGGAAAGCTCTTCTGTAACACTTATATTCAAAAGTATATATATATTTTTCACTGACTTGTTCTTCTTCTTCTTTTTTGCGTTCCTTCTTTACGACCAATTTTAATCACTCTTTGTGATATGTTTGATCTTTGCCGAGAACGTGTATACGTTGCACATTGGTTTGTAGGCCCTTAAACGCATAGACTTCTACACGTTTAGGACATGTGCATCCGATTTCAGCGAAACCTCCTTAGTCGCCTTTTACGACATGCGTGACAGGTAACAGTGGTTCTATTCTTCGCACCCCAAATTTGGGCCCCTGTAACCACTCGGGCGACTGTTTTGTTAAATGTCCATGTTGCACACCCATACTTTGCCGCTGAAATATGCATGCTCTTAATATGCTGATCTTTGTTTTTCTATCAGTTCCATTCTATGCTGCTATCTCAAACTCTTTTGAGTTATTTAATATTTTTTTGTAAGACCATTTTTACCATGTCACTTGTAACACCACTTGTTGGTCATTGTGTGGTCTGTTTTTAATTCAGCCATGTGGTACATGTGGATAGGCACATCAGACTGAAGAGAAAATACTTCAAGACTGCCCGAATATGATATACTGTTGCAAACTTTCTGACCTAGGGAAACAACGCGGGACAGAAAACTACACGGACCTACGTGTCAGCTACAAAAGACAGTGAAGTTTATACAAGAGAAAATGTCGAATATGTATAGAATACTTCAAGCTGCATCCTCGCCCGTGTGGTGATGGACTCGCAAGGGGACCAAAGAATAGTACCACTGCGACCTAAAAGGCTTGTCTTAAGAGGCGACTGATGTAGGACCTAGGGAAGCTATCCTAGTAAATAAAAAGTGTTGCAGAAATCGGATGTGCTGGCCTACTTGTAGGCTCATAACTGGTACAGCGTGCAATTGCTCTTCGGCTCAGATCATATACAAATCACACAGAGTGGTTAACAAGTGGTCGTAAACAAATTATCAAACACAGGATTTGCCATTGAAGCGAGCCTTACTCCGACTTCTGATGTATTGTTTGTTTTAATCGTCGATTTAAGTCTTCTTCTTTCTTTGCGTTTGTTCTTTACGACCAATTTTAATCACTCTTTGTGATATGTTTGATCTTTCCAAGAACGTGTATACGTTGCACATTGGTTTGGTAGGCCCCTAAACGCATAGACTTCTACACGTTTAGGACACATGTATCCGATTTCAGCAAAGTCGATTTAAGTTATTTATGTATGTCCTTTCCAATCATTATCTGTCACATAATCGTGAATTGAATGGTCGTGTAACTTTGAATTTCTCTATCGATCCCTATTTCCGGTACACGATGACCTAGATTTCGAGTCAGTAAAAGATAACAGAGAAACAGACGAAGTTGTATTTATTTATTTAGTGATTTCGATTCTCCGAAAAGGAGTTAATTCTTGTTTATCGCGTTTGTTGGCCTACACGCTCTGATATAATCAATAAAAGGCTTGTCATTAGGTTGAAAATGATGTGGCTACGGTTAAAGAGGCTTTAATCTCCATGCTACACGTAACACACAAGCAAAACACGAAGTGGTTTGACCTTTAGAACCCGGATGTTCATTACTTGGCACAAGGCAAAAGTATATCATCAATGGCGATGACAATATTACTGCTGATCGGTATATTGCTATCTCGAGTCTTACTGTGCTGTTCACGCAGACATCTAATGTGTTTGCCCTAAAGGTTCAGCAAATCGCAGTTTAACCAGTCCCAAACCATTAACCACTCTAGTCAGGCCCGTGCGGTATATTTTTCAGTATGATGCACGTCTTCGAATTGCCGCCCCTTAAATGTTTTTTCTTTAAAATAACCTTCAATTGTGATTTTGATTTCGATGCTTATTCCGCCCCCCTTACCGTCCCGCCTCCTTACCATTCCGCCCCCGGTCGCCTCTCTGTATCATAGCACGACACGGCCCTGACTCTAGTGGCGTAAAATTGTGCGTCAATCACACCACCAGTCGCTATAGTGACGTTTATTACTCATGTAATACTATATATACCTGTCTTTGTTCAATCGCCCATTTACTAATTATTACCGCAGCGTCCCCCACGGTTTTCTCCAGATCTGATCTGATCCGGGCTGAACACCTCATATTTGTTGATATTCGTATATCGCTTAACTTCTCACATAGGAGTACTATCTTTCTTTCTTTCTCGAATCCTGTATGCCTTACAGCGTCAGGTCAGGAAGAGATTTCTAAAACGGGCCCTAGTATGCGCTTCGTAGATAGTCTCTTTCGTCGCCTCTGTTATCTCTGAGGTCCATCTTTTGCGTGGCCGGCCTTTTGCTTTGTACCCATTGTATCGGAGCAGCATTGCTCTTTGGGGTGCACTGTCTGATGGTAATCTGCTTACGTGACCGAACCATTTAATTTGTTGTTTCTTGATGAAGTCTAGTACTGATGTTGTACCCACTTTCTTCATTTCTCAACCGGTCTCTTCTTGTTACACCAGCATTCTGCGTAGACACTTCATCTCTGTTGTGACTAGTTTTCTTCTATCGTTTGTTGTCAGCGTCCAGGTTTGGCACTGGTAACATAATGTGGGAGAAAGATTGTGTTGAACATTGCTCTTTTGTGTTCATGGTGACGTTTTTGCATCTTAAAAATGGCGCCATTTGCCCTATCATTTGATTTGCTTTGTTAAAACACGTAATTACAAAGTACTGTAGTTTTACAAATTACAAAAACAATGACAAAATACAGCAACGTTTCGACCAACAAGGCCTTTATCAAGCAAACGAACAAACAGGAGTGACAAATTAAAATGAAACACAAATGGACGACCAAATACAAACGTATCTAAGGAAAATCTGGAATAAAAACGAATAACGAAATAAATGTAACACAAAAACACACATAAAAACTAGAAATAGAAAGGAAAAGAAACAATGAAACATCTAGTAAATATATAACTTGAATACATGCAACATATACCCATATAGATTACAAAGCAGGGGAAGAGAAAGTACTAAGAAGCATAAGAATGGAATATAACATGAATACATGCAACATATACCCATATAGATTACAAAGCATGGGAAGAGAAAGTACTAAGAAGCATAAGAATGTAATACGTTGATCCGCGTGGTCGAAGGTACCATACAAAGAAATCAACCGATTCTCCAGAGCAATCGACTGCGATCATCCGAGGAACATGATCGGATGGCTGTGACCTTGACATCGTGAGCACCTAAATGGCCAGTGTCATTGAAATGGGTGGCTACAGGGTCACAGAGCATTGGCGTATGTCGCGTAAGTGTTGGGCGAATCGGTTTCCTTTGCTTTGTTGCATCTGTGTTGAATTTCATTAGTTATTCTTCCATTATTCCACTATCTTTCTATATGTAATAAACCATGCAAGTTTTTATCATAGCTATAAGTAGTCAAATAAATGTATATATATAAATAGGATATTGGATGCTATATATTACTACGATCATCATCATCTAGTAGCTTGTCCGGGGCAAAATGTTTCCACCTTAACAGACCTTCGGAATTTCTCTGTCTCATAGACCAGATGTCTCGCCTCTGCCATGCTCAAACCATCATTTATATCCTGAATCCATCTTCCCTGATGTCTTCCTCTTCTCCTCTTTACCGTGATGCCTCCTTCTATGATGATTTTTTTCCAGCCCTTAGTGTCTTTTTATATATCCAAACTACTTCAATTTTCTCATTCTTTTTTGTAGAATCAGCCAGTTTTCTTTGATTTTGAGTTCTTTCTGGACACATCTATTTCTGTTCTTCTCTGTCCATGATATACGGAGGAATCTTCTGTAATAATATTAATGTGATACCTGCTACAAACAACTTTCTTCTTCTTCTATTGTCGTCACACTTCTACCGGGTTGTTGCCCAGTGTCGTGGTTTTCTGTTTTTGTCTTGCGCAGTTCTGGTGGCTTGGGTGATTGTTATTTTTGCTCTTTGACTTTTTATATTATGCCACCTAATAATCTTTTTCGTGGTATTTATATCGCCTTCTTTCCCGATGTTCTGTTGTAGAAAGACTCTGTATACTATGGAGTTTGATTCTCTTTATTCCTCTTCGTCCTCATGGAGTATAGTCCTCAACAGTTGTTCGCCACTCTTCCCCGTCTCTGGCTGTCTTTTATGGTCTTCTAGGATAGTCGAGCACTCTTCAGTTCCTCAAGAAGACTTCCTTTCCAGGTCTGTTTAGGGCGTCCTCTTTTTCGTTTTCCTTGCGGGTTCCACTGAAGTGCTTGTCTTCTTCTTCTTTCGATCGTTCTACGGCCATTTTTATCATTCTATTGTGATATATAAACAGCCAAACATGAGAACGTAATGTACGTGCACCAACCTTCAGCACCTATTGGAGCACAGTTGCTTATCCTTGGGTGGGGTGTTCGATTTCAGCCAGCGTTTGTGTGCGGTACGCTTTCCGCTAGCCTTTGACTGTCCCCAGCCAAAAAACCAACAAGGCAGCGGGTTACCATTTTCTTTCAGGGCAGTGACCATTAGACGGCCTGCCATCCCGGGCTTAAGGGCGCCATCTGCCCAGCAAAACCGGTCGTTTTAGTGAACACCTTGGTTTGCCGCCCGTTCAGGTTTGTTTACGGTTTGCTCCAGCTAGCTTTGATTGTCCCCAATCAAGCTACAAGACAGCAGTAGTTCCCTGCGAGCGGAAACGCGCACTGGCTTTACCTCTGCTGGGCTTTCCAGTTGTTCTGAACATTTGGGTGTGACGTACACCCTCTTGCCTGCCATGCTTGCCGCTGCTGCGCCTGCACTGGTTTTGCCTCTGCTGGGCTTTCCAGTTGTTCTGCTCATGTGGGTGGGACGCACACCCTCTTGCCTGCCATGCTCGCCGCTGCAGTGCTTGCCTCGCTTTCTGCGCTTGCCGTGCCAGCCTGCCCCTCGATGGGGCCTACTATGGCTTTTCCAGCTTGCATGCTCGCCCTGCCTTGGTGCTTACCTCACCATTTCCGTCAATTCCCACTGGGCTGTCCGACTTGAGGGGCAAAACCGAGTTCGTCCCATGATGCCCATGTGTAACTCAACTCGACTCCCGGCATACTCATCGGCTCTAGAGAGACGGCTAAAGAGAGCATGCTTGGGCTCCGAATTTCGCCATACGCAGGTCAACGTCTCTTCGGTGGCTTTGGGTCGTGCCCCCATCTCTGTGATGGGGGCCAGTGCTTTGACCTATGTGGCCCAGCTTGCAGTTCAACTCGGCACCCAGCATACTCATCAGCACTAGAGAGGCGGCTCAAGAGAGAGCATGCGCGAGCTCTGAGTTCCGCCCCTCGAGGCTCCACATTTATCCTTCTAGCTTTTCCCATCGGCCGGGAGAGGCGAGCATTAATAGTCACTCTGGGAGTTAGCTCGTCTATGTTGCGAGCGGATCCCATCAAGCATGACTACCTTTGCATCTCTTCTTGCCCCAGAGTAGCTCTCCCACGGCACCTGCCCTCTTAGCCAGACCGGAACTATCGTCTGTTACCAGGGTCACCATTTGGGAGGTGAGAGCAGGGGATTAGAGCCATCTCCTAATCCTAGCGCCGCTCCTTGCGCCTTTGACCCCAAGTGCTTGTCTAGTGTCCCTCGACTGTGTCTTCCGTAGGGTATGCTCGACCCATCGTCATTTTCTCCTCTTGACCTGGGTCATCATGGCTTCCTGTCTGGTTCTTATCCACTATTAACAATGTAATTCAAGCAATTGAGAAACAACGAATGAAGTGCTTCTGCCACTTAATAAGAATGCAACGTAACTCCACAGTATACAGAGTGTTCTACCATAGAACATCAAGAAAGACGGCGAGTAGCGACATACACACACAATATTTGAGTGATAAAAATTATAGCACCATAAAACGACTATGCCCAGACCACAATAACAATTATGGTATCTTCTTCTTCTTCTTTTGTCGTCACACTGCTACCGGGTTGTTGCCCAGTGTCGTGGTTTTCTGTTTTTGTCTTGCGCTGTTCTGGTGGCTTGTGTGATTGTTACCTTTGCTCTTTCACAGGATGCTGCCACGCCATCTAACCAATTATGGTATGGAAGGTAAACCACTGTACACACTGCTTAGTTCTGGAAGTATCAAGAAAAGACCGGTTTATGAATGAAGGCATCGGCAGTGTTTTGACGTGGCTCGCAAGGTGAGCAAAGAATAGTAACACTGCGACATACATGGCATGTTGTAAGAGACGACTGAGGTAGAGGTCTATGGAAGTCACCCTAGTAAACAAAAAAGCGTCGCAGAAATCGGATGTTTTGACCTACTTGTTGTCGCATAGCTGGCATAACGTACAATCGCTCTTATGCTCAGATCACATACAAATCACAAAGAGTGGTTTAACAAGTGGTCGATATGAAGCGTTCGAAAAATACGAAAAATGAAGACATCAAGAAATACATTAGTAATTAGTTATCTGAGGAGAGGGACGATAAAACGTATGTCCCTTGTTCAAGTTGAGCACGTAGAAGAACCCTTGGCAGTTCAAAATTGAGAAGAGCAGGCTGGAAAGACGTTGCCCGGTCAAAATTCATTAGCAAGATTAAACAATAAAAATATTCCTACAAAGTATGTTTTACCATTTTCTAAATTAGATCGGGGACCCTTACCGTTGCTACGGAGTTCGTGCACTGTCGCTGAGATCTTCTTGTGTAAGATATAATTTGAGCACACATGGTTACTCACTGAAGTGCAATGATTATGGTCCTACTAATCAATTTATCTATCTGAGGATTATGATCATAGCATTCCGGACATGTCCATAGCATTCCGACCATGTCCATAGCACTCCGGACATGTCCATAACATTCCGGACATGTCCATAGCACTCCGGACATGTCCATAGCATTCGGGACATGTCCATAGATGCTTCGATCCGCCTCAACAAATCCAGCAACGTTCAGCGGCCCAACATGCTAGCTCGATGTTGATTAATTAATCATTTTGCATATTTGGTATATCGTTCTTTTCGGGCTGTACCAATATTGACATCCATCTCTCTCAATCTGGTCAGCGACTTAGTACATCATCAGTACTGAACTTCATCAAAAACAAGTATTGATTGATTGATTGATTAATAGGACCATCATCAATGTTGCATTTCGGTGAGTAACCATTTGCGCTCCGATCTCTTTCTTACACAGGAAGATCTCAGCTGCAGTGCACGAGCTCCGTAGCACCGACGAGGGTAACTGAAGTAATTTTGGAAATGATGACGATATTTTTAAGAATTTTATTTTAAATCATTTTCTTATGAACTTTACCCGTGCAGCGGCTTTCCAGCCCGCTTTTCTTGATTTTGAACTGCCAAGGGTTCTTCTACGTGCTCAAATTACCAACAGACAGTGTAAATCAAATGTTAATATTATTAAGATAAAACGGATTCAGGGGGAAAGACGCCCACGAAAAACACAGAAATAACAGAAGCAATAAAAGATACGTACGAAACGCATAGAAGAGTATGCTCTATGAATCTCTTCTTATCCTGACTCTGCTTGGTAAACCAGGCTAAGAGATAAGAAGATGGAATAAGAACTGATGGAATGTACAGCACAACGCACATACCGCTGTTCAGCTCTAATCACATGCGGATCAAATAAGGGTGGTTAATCTAAAACAGGGATTTTCAAAGTGGGGCGTACGTCCCCACAGGAAGAACATATGAGTAATTTATTAATTTTTAGAAAGGAAGGCGTGATATAAATGTAGCAAGGAGCCTTTTTTCTTACCATGAGGTATATTCTGGGATACGGTATTAGGCCCGTATTTTTTTTACCACGGATATAAGATTTGTGATGTGGTCAATATCACGCCACATGGTGCGAGAGACTGAGAATCTGTGTGTCTGACGGAGTGCTATGACGTCGGTTCCGTATCCAGTAACCAATCAGCGCTGATTGAGAAAATGTAAATTTACACACAGCAGGAGGACCGGAACAAACAAACAAACAAACACCCGTTGTAACGTGATTATAACACATTACTCTTGTCTGTAGTCCATATGCCCATGTGTAGCATGCACATCGACTACAAAGGTTAAATCAACCCATTGATGAGGTTAGCCCAGCGTTTCCCAAAGTGGGGTACGCCCCTGTGGGCGCTGAAGCCTTTCAGGGGGCGATAGTGGGTTCAGAATCATTTAGGGGATTTTTTTCGTGATTTTGCGATTGAATAATCATTTAAAATTTGAATTCTGTATTTTAATTCATCTTTTGCCCGTCTTACCACGATCTATTTTTTCATCAATTTTCTATTTCATGTATATAATCATTTGAAAATTGATCCTGTATGACAGAAATATATATCCATTTTCTATGTCAAAGAGAAATTAGAACATGTATATATTTGTGTGGGGGCGTTGGCAAACTGTTATAATGGTGAGGGGCGTTACAAAGTTTATGTCGTGCAAAGTGGGCGGGGGCCGGAAAAGTTTGGGAATCTATGAGTTAGCCGATGGGTCTCACATCATTTGTAAGCTAGGCCCTGTCTACCTATATCTCTCTTTCTCTCTCTTTCTCTCTCTCTCTTTCCCTATCTCAGGATTGACTTCATCGGGGTTTTACCCCATATGGCTCAGTCACTCTCCGCAGAAAAAGTAGCCTACTGCACAGAGTATTGCAAAAAAGCACTAACTCCGTGGCTCCGGCAACAATCTTAGGGTCTCTGGAAAAATGCACTCATGAACAGAACGACGAGGTCCGGATTCGAACCCAGACCTTTAGAACGCAAGATGAAGATTTAATCACTTAGCAACAATCCATGTGAAGACTAGATCCGACGGACTTCGTGGATGACGCCACTAGCTGACTCAACGGCTAGAAAGAAAGTACACAGAAGAGCGGTCATCATTACCCGCAATGGACGAACACCGTTCGGTGCTCTATATTCATCAACAAATAATTTGTCCTGAGCAGAACTTTGCCACCCCAACAGTCCTTCGGAATTTATCTCTCTCATAGGCCAGATGTCCTGTCTCTGCAGCGGTCATGTTCAAACCATCAGTTACATCATGAATCCAATTCTCCGTGGACTTCCTTTTCTTCTCTTTGCGGGCATGCCTCCTTCCATGATGGTCTTCTCCAGCTCTTCGTGTCTTTTTATATGTCCAAAATACCTCCTTCTTATTTGTAGCATCAGCCAGTTTTCTTTGATTGTAAGTTTTTTTCTGAATAGATATATTTGTTTTCTTCTCTGTCCATGATATATGGATGACTCTTCTGTAACACTTATATTCAAAAGCACATCTATGTTTATGCTGTATATTGCTGTTATTATATTTGATATTGTGAGTTGTATCTTACTGTTAGTGTGTGTGATGCTTTGTACTGTTTTTATAAGAAGGAGAAGATGGAGATATGTTGGACACACCTTGAGAATAAATGATCAAAGAATATCAAAGCAGGCATTGAAGTGGGATGCAAAGGGCTCAAGAAAGAGAGGGCGACCAAAGGAGACACTAAAACGAACTTTGCTGAGAGAGGCAAGACATATCGGTCTCAGTTCCATGGAGAATGCGAGTTATCCAGGTTAGGCAGTATGAAGAAATTGTTTGCAGCCCTATGTAACGTATAACGGTACGACATGAATTATTATTTATTTGTACTGTTTGTTCTTATTGAATCTCGTATTTCAAAGAGCTCTGGTCATGTGCTTATGCTTACAGCGGACCCAAACTGGGCAGTTAGCTTCAGATCTGTTAGATTTCTCCATAGCTTAGTTTTTAGGTTGATTGGGTGTGGCCACATGTTGCTTCTCAGCTCACTCAGGAGAGGACAGTCTTATAGGACATGCTCCGATTTCTGTTCCGCCTGCTGACACTGGCAGAGAGCTGTTTGACTTATTCAGAGTCTATGTAAGTGTCTGTTGAGTCTACAGTGTCCGGTACCTATGCGAAATATAAAGACCTGGTCTGTAGAAGAAGAAGTATTTGGTACTTGTACCTACGCTTTAACTCCTTCAATACGATAAGCCACCTGACAAACCAATACATTAGCTAACAACAACATTACAAGAACCTTTTCCTGCTATTAGAATGTAATTTTTTATAGAATAAAGTTACCAGATTTACGGTGTTCGTGGCAGCGAAGAGTTACGATGTCCATGTCACCGAGCCGAAGAGCTGAAAAGCTCAAGTGCTTCTGGATAAAATAAAATAAAGTTACCAAAACGTTAATTGCGTATCCTTTACAGGACTTTGCGAATCAACCTCAGCTTGTTAACGCTGTTTGTGATTTTTCTAGGCATTATTACGTTCAGTAGTTTGCCATTGCTTTCTGAACGGGTAGTGTCATCGTCCTTTTGTTAAAATCCACACGAAACAATTTGCAACCAAATTGTCCGCAGCGTGATTCGAACTCGGAATGTCGGGATTAGACCGAGTCATTATCCCCTAAGCCACAGACGCCACCTATTTATTGAATACACGGGTGAATTTATAAAAGAGGACTATCAGTTAATTTTGATGTATCAAATAGTGTTCTGGGTCTAAGAATTAGTAATTGAAAGATATTTGGTTAAATCACTCTTCACTAAACAAATATCTTCTAAACAACAGCGCGATAAAATGAGATTTTCGTGTGCGTATATTAAAAGTAGATCTATCCAGAAAGAACTCAGAATCAAAGAAAACTGACTGATGCTACAAATAAGAAAGAGAAATTTGAGATATTTTGAAAGACATGAAGGGGTGGAGAAGACTAATGGAAGGAGGCATACCGGCAAAGAGAAGAAGAAGACGACCACGGAGAAGATGAATTCAGGATCTATATGATGGTTTGAACATGATAGCTGCAGAGGCAGGACATTTGGCCTGTGAGAGAGCAAAATTCCGGAGGACTGTTAGGTGGCAAAGTTCTGCTCAGGACAAGCTATTTGATGATGATGATGATACTAAGAGTATATGTGAGCGTCTGTAGCTTAAGCGGTAGTGAGCTCGATCACAAACCAAGCGTACCTGGTTCAAACTCCGCGGCGGGCAAGTTTGGAAGCAAATTTGTTTCCGTGGGATTTTCACGAAAGGTAAAATAGACCTCACCGTTCATAAAGCAATGGCAAACTACTGAACGTATAAGTGGAGCCTAGAAAATCAGCCACTCGTTTACTGTGGTTGATGGCTACGTCCTGTACAGGATATGCCATGATTTTCATTTTCAGTTTAGTTTTAGTTTAGTAGACGGATCATCATCAGTACACAGTGAACTAATTAGTCTATAGGTGCCGTGATCTCTTCCCCAGTATGTCCCTCGGCGTCTGACTACAAACGATACCAGCTCTAGGTCGGTTTACTTCTTTTGCTCCTAGCATAGTCCATTTTCTTAGCTTTATTGAAAGTGTATTTTTTCCGGAGATCACCAGGATTGTTGCCGAAGCTACGGAGTTCATGTTTTGTGCAATACTCTCGCCTGGTAGCGTGCCCTATCTGCGGAAAGGAATCGAACTATATGTGGTAAAGTTCTGTGAAATTAAGTAAATCTTTCATATTTTGATCTTCGACCTTATGTCTGACTACACCCACTTTAGGGACTGGACCGTATGTGATAGACCTCTATGCAATAAAGTCAATCGTTTGTCTTTTGATCAATATATCTTTTGTCTGGCTACGCCCACTTAGCAACCGGTCCAGATAGGGTAGAACTCTGTGCAATGAAGCCAATCTTTTGTCTTTAAACTTTCGATCTTTTGTCTGACTACGCCCACCTTAGGGACTGAGCTATGTGTGGTAAAAAATTGTGCAATGAAGCCAATCTTTTGTCTTTAAACTTTCAATCTTTTGTCTGGCTACGCCCACTTTAGGGACTGAGCTATGTGTGGTACAAAATTGTGCAATGAAGCCAATCTTTTGTCTTTAAACTTTCGATCTTTTGTCTGGCTACGCCCACTTTAGGGACTGAGCTATGTGTGGTACAAAATTGTGCAATGAAGCCAATCTTTTGTCTTTAAACTTTTGATCTTTTGTCTGACTACGCCCACTTTAGGGAATGAGCTATGTGTGGTAAAAAATGTGCAATGAAGTCAGTTCTTTGTTCTGATATTTTAAACTGTTAGATCTTCTATGCCTGGCTACGCCCATTAAATGTAAGTAGGTTGAATGTTGTTATGTTTATGTCATAATTTCAAATATTTTTCACTGGACTCGAAATTTGTACAAACGTGTCACTGAGATAGACGTGGTTTGTTATTGTTGGTCCGGATGTGGAAATCAGCAAAGGATAAGTGCTTTTTTAGAATGTATGTTGCATCTTCTTATCTCTTCAGTTTAGATGTAGTTAGTTCACTACAGATTTCTGTAAAGATCACATTTGGGAGGGTATAAGTTTCAAGTACCCCTGAAGTGGACGAAGGCTCGCCTCCATGGCGAGGGACACCAGTCAAATGGTAGAAGCAGACGTTACTCAAAAATCAGTCAGAAGCGCATACCAGACGTCATGGCTAACGACTGAATTCACAGCGGGAGAACGCAGAAGAAGATGTAATTAGTACAATATCTACGTGCTAAGTGCATGATCTTTTAACTCTCTCTATCTCTCTCTATCTCTAGTTTGTGACGCCCCTGGTATATAATAAATAGTAGACATATAAAAAGATACGAAGGGCTGGAGAAGACCATCATGAATGGAGGCATATCGGCAAAGAGGAGAAGACGACGACCACGGACAAGATGGATTCAAGATGTAACTGATGGTTTGAGCATGACGGCTGCAGAGGCGGGACATCTGACTTATAAGAGAGAGACATTCTGAAGGATTGTTGGGGGTGGAAAAGTTCTGTTCAGGACAAGCTATTTGATAATGATTAGTTAACCGGAACTCAAGCGGGCGCTCTCTAGCAACCGGTTAAAAAACCGAACTCTCTAGCCTTTGACGCCCCTGACGTTTAGAACAGCAACAAATGCACACCATTCTTTTTTATCTATTCTTGGTCAACCTCTGTATTGTGTTCCAGCTGTGATTCATTTCTTAAAGTTCTTGTTCTTCTGTTCTCCTCCAGGTCGTTTTGGGTCTTCTACGTTTCAAACTTGTAAATCAATTATGTCGGGCCAAGGGGCAATGAAATAAAGAGACAAGGCAGCACCAGTGTCAGTGAGCCGGCACTGACTTATACCCTCCTCCACCTTGATGTGGTGTCCCTGGAAACAGATTTGCATACGTAATCTGACAAAGTGGGTAGGGATCGAAGGAAAGGTACCATACGATTAGGTAGTAGTGTATGCGCAGCTAAGAATGGTATGATATTTGTTCACACAACAGACGAGCAGAATTTCAAAGTGTTTGCATCTACACGAGTCTCCTGGCCGATTTATTTTCTATTCTTCTCATACGCTACAAACTTCTTCATTTGAAAAGTGGTTATATTGGTTAAATATTTTTGTAAGGCAGCAAATCATGGACAGTGAACAAGCAATCAATAAAATCACTGAAAGTCTGGAGTTTACCAGAAGAATGCTGAAAATTCCATGGACAGCGAAGAAAATAAAAGAGGAGGTTTTTACATCAGGTCTGCACACAAAGAAACCTTATCAAAAGATTAAGAATCAGACAATCAAGGTTCTTCGGGTATATAATGCAAAGAGGAGGTTTAGAATATTTAGTGAATACATGTAAAATTCAGGGAAGAGAGATCGTGGAAGACAGAGTGAGAAGATGTTGGATGGCCTGACATCATGGTTCGACAAACGATTGACGTCAGACCTGATTAACTGCATCATGGTGAGAGAGTTGTGGAGAGACATGATCGTCTACGCCGGCAGGCATGGCATTTGATTGATTGATTTATTGGTTGATTGATTGATTTATTGGTTGATAAGAACGAACGCAAAAGACGACGAATCAACTCTGTTCAAGTTTATGGTGACGCAAAAAAACGTCCTGTTCTTCTTCTTCTTTTTCTTCTTCTTACGATCCATATCGAAAACCTGTCAACAACTCTTTGTGATCTGTATGTGACCCGAGACTAAGAGCTATTGTACGTTGTGCCAGCTATGCACCTACAAGTAGACCAGCACATCCGATTTCTGCAATGCTTTTATTTACTAGGGTAGCTTCCTTAGGCCCCTACCTCAGTCACCTTTTACGACATTCCTCGTAGGTCGCAGTGGTACTATTCTTTGCTCCCCTTGCGAGCCACGACAAAACATGGGAGGTCACGTATTTAATTCGCTAACACATATTTCAACTGTTTCTTCAGTTCCCAAAAAAATATTAAATATCATGAAATTTCTTTACAATTAACTCTTTCGATACCAATAATCTTACTGAGTAGTGACCATCGTCGTTTTATGATACCTGCGTTGTTTACAGTAGGTATTACAATAATATGCATCACCCAATAGGTTAATTATACATACATTTATGTTACTATTTATAGCTATGATTAAAAACATGGAAGATTTAGTAGAAATGGAAAGAAAATATTCAAAGTGATTGATTGTTTGATTGATTTATAGGACAATCATCATGTTCTCTTGTTGACACTGCGCAATCAATTCTTAGAGATAGTATTTAGCCAGAACACGCATTAGATTTTTCACAGACGAGCTGGATGGAGAGTCCATTAATATATATATTTGATATTTTTGGTTGATTGATAGATAGAACAATCATCATTGCACTTCGGTGAGTAACCATGTGTGATCCGATTTCTTTTTTACATTGGAAAATCTTAGCGGTATTGCACCAACTCGGTAGGACAGGTGAGAGTCTCCGATGTAATTTTGAAAATAGTCAAAATGTGTAGGATTTTTATTTTAATTGCTGATGGATTTTCTCGACAGTGTTTTTTTCCAGAATACCTAATACTGAGATCACCCGGCTCACAGGCATCAACAATATCAACAAATAAATAGCAAAAAGGAGATATAAGACTGTAAGATTGTGGCCTGAAGGGAAGAGATATAAAACTGTAAGATTGTGGCCTGAAGTGGGAAACGATTCGAAGAAACACGGCATATCTACAACAGTGGAAATCTCTTGTGAGAAAGGCTTATTTGTCAAACTTAACACGACCAGAACACACATTTTGATAAATACACGTAACTGCAGTCGGCCATGTTGAATAAATAAACCGAATTCCATGAAGCTATCAGGTGTCACATGATGGTGTCGGATTGCGATAACGTTAAGCTACACATTACAGAAGTAGGAGAAAGTACGTTGAAATTCCTGAATTGTATAGTTAAGGCATGCTGACATTGTTCTCTAGACACGAGATGAGACCAATAATTTTTGTGTAAGAACCCCAGGGGAAGCAACGGAAGCAATGCGTATGATCAATAACCAGACAGTACACAAGTACTAGGAGCCTCCGAAAAAAACCCAGCGAACAAGCACCAAACACAGGATTTGAACCACTTGCCCTAATTTCCTACGGCACCCATCGCCTAGTCCAGAAATACGAGCGTTCTTACGAACATAACCAATGAGCCATTTAAGAAATGACTTTACTTAGTAGTGTCTTTTCACAAACGCTTCGTTTTAGCTACTGTCAACTCTAATATTGGGCCGCATAACTGACCGGGGAATCCCTGGTCTAGTATGAGTTGGGGGGGTGTGGATTTTAAATGTGTTTGATAGAACACTGCAAGCTTTCTTGCAAGTTTACTCAATTCTATGAGTCTATGGTTATTTATTGATGAAAAATATTCATAATATTGATATTCCTTATTGTTAAACTTAACTTGTTGCATAATATAACTTTGATTTAACATGTTGTGCTGTTTTAAAATGAATTCGCCTATGTACAACAATAATGGAATGCGAGATTACTTGACAGTTGTGGTCTTATTTACTAGAATTTTGACCTGTGTCCGCAGGCCGTATGAGTTTATAGTTGGCTGTGGTTTTAGTTAGACACAGAATAATCAGGTACGGTTCGATCGAACAGTGTTCTCTAGACAGGGGCGTTATCCCTAGGGGAATAAATCATACAAGCTGATACCATCAAAGTGAATAACATTAAAATAATTGTCTGTAACAGCACTGTCCGATGTGGTGACCACATGAGACATGGCGACCCTGATATGCCTCCCATTTTACTTCGCCGGCTTAAACAATGACTATAATTTCTTTTTCTTCGAACGTTCCATATCGACCATTTGTAAACCACTCTGTGTGATTTGTTTGTGATCTTCTTCTTCTTCTTCGCGTTCGTTCTTTACGACCAATTTTAATCACTCTTTGTGATATGTTTGATCTTTCCAAGAACATGTATACGTTGCACATTGGTTTGGTAGGCCCCTAAACGCATAGACTTGTACACGTTTAGGACATGTGCATCCGATTTCAGCCAAACCTCCTTAGTTGCCTCTTACGACATGGTGGCAAGTAACAGTGGTTCTATTCTTTACACCCCAAATTTACAAGACAACCCACTTGTCGTGGAGGCAGCAGTTGAGGCATTGATTTCTGAGAACGCATCTCAGCATGATGTAATCATTTACACGGATGGTTCGGTGATTCGACATGTGCGGAGCTCGTGGGCTTTCAGTGCTCAGGTCGGAGGAGATGTTGTCAAGGAAGACAGTGGTGGTTTTGCCGTGACAACGTACAGTCTCACTATGGAAATCATGGCGGTTACCAAAGCGATGATTTGGCTAGAATCACAGACTTTTATCCATGCATGTTTTCTCAGTGACTCAATGAGTATGCTCAGGAAGATTGAAACATGATGGGCTAGGAGACATTGGCTGAAGTCGCTGGGGGGGTCAAGCTGACAAAGATAAGTTTTATTTTTGTGCCAGGGCATGCAGGTGTAAGGGGAATGAACGTGCGGATAGGCTTGCAGGTATGGCTGCTGTACAAAGCGGGCGAGCAAGGAACCAGGCTGATATTATAAATTCCTTAAGGGAGAGAGGACGTGTACATGATTCACGTAATAGCGGTGAATCTACACTAACCAGACTGCAAGAACTCAAAGTTAGTGTGGTGTAGCTCGACAAGAACGCTATGCTGGCAGACAAAGAATAATTGTAAACCAACAAAGAACCGGTGTCGTTAGTCGTCACACGCTGATGGACATACTGAGGGAGAGATCGGAGCATTTATGGACTAATTTGTTCGACGTGCAGTGATGGTGATCCGACGACTAAACTAAAACTAAACTAAACACCCCAAATTTGGGCTCCGGTAACCACTCGGGCGGTTTGGGATCTGAGCCGATTGTATGTTTTGCCAGTTATACGCGTACAAGTAGGCCAGCACATCCAATTTCTTCGCTTCTTTTACTTACTAGGTAGCATCCCTAGGGCCTACATCAGTCATCTCTTACGACATGCTTTATAGGTTGCAGTGGTACTATTTTTTGCTTGGCTTGTGGAGCCAGGTACAACACAGGCGTGATTGTACTTTCAAGAAATTATTTCTGAATAACGCTATGTTTCACACTTTTTTATAAAGCAACATTAAAAAAAAAATTAAACATTTAAACACTACTGAGTTTCGCATTAGTTATCAGTTATATGAGGACTATCATCATAGCACTCCGGACATGTCCATAGGTGCTCCGATCTCCGCCTTAGCAAATCCAGCAGCGTCCAACGGCCCAACACACCAGTTCGATGTTGATTAATCCGTTTCGCATGTTATTTTTTAATGAGTGTTACAATTAATATTAAGTTATTTTTAGTGTTATTTCTATTGCAATTGCCACAAGGCCTTTGCGTCTCCACAGTCATTAGTCAGATTCGTCCATTGTATAAAAACTCGTCCTTGTGTTGCCGTACAATCGCTCGTAGGCTCAGATCACATACACATCACAAAGAGTGATTAACAAGTGGTCGATATGGAGCGATCGAAGAAGTATACAAACTGTAAAGAACAACATTGGTGTTGATGGTCAGCATTTAACAACAGGATGCCCGTCTGCCCCGCGTGTTCGTAGCGCGTTGGACTGCGGGTGACTAGCCCTCTGTGAATGCGGGTTAAATTCCGCGCTCTGGCAGAAAAACCACAGGTTCCCCAGATTCACGGTGTTCGTGGCACCGAACCGAAGGGTTACGATGTCCACGGCACCGAGCTGAAGAGCTGAAAGCTCAAGTGCTTCTGGATCGGTAAATAACCAAAAAAATGTGGTCACCAGTTGGAAAAAGAAAAACGTGGAAGACCTAAAACCACTCTACGAAGAACAGTCCTACAGGAAAGTAAACTATTGTGATGTAAAACAATACACGATCTCCAACTGCTAGCAGCGAACCGCATAACATGTACTCTAAAACCTCTGCCCTATGTGCCCCTACAACTCTCTAAACAGCGGTACTACAGGACAGTGGCGGCTGTGATCGTTTTTGTTGGTGGGGCCAGACACACATTTTCCGGAAAATCACGGTTTTGAGTATGGTTATATTTTAATCCATTACATAATAAATACACGTTATACATTTTGTGGGGCCGGCCCTCTGGCCCTTAATGACGAGCCGCCACTGCTACAGGCACTAACGACAGTTAGTGGACAGAGAAGATTAAAAATCTGCAGAAGGCACTATCCCACATATCACCAACAAATAAAAAAATACTTCGTTTGTATCACTAATGGTAGTACCAGTTTATTTATTTATTTTTTTCTATTTCCAAAATGGAGTTCCCTGTGCATTGAATGACACTAAGAATATCAATGCCATTGTCTAAACCTGTGGTGACATATTTGATCTACAACAGTGCAATAATAGCGTATCGAGTTTCTTCCGCTTTGCGTACATACATCAACACGTTTTAGCGCGCAAGATATATAGCATACAATTAAGGGGCGTAGACGTAAAATAGAAAATAACAGGGGCGTTTTACTAACTGCAACATAATTATACATAATATTAAGTAGTAATGAGTTATATATGCAACCTAAAATTGAGTCATAATTATTGTTAAGCAGCGTGTTCGTAGCGCGTTGGACAACGGGGGACAAGGCTCCTGTGAGTGCTGTTCAATTACGCGGGCTGGCAGAAAAGGCACAGATTCTCCAGATGTTGAATGAGATCAAGACACAGAGATGGGGTTTTACAGAAGAATGATGAGAATCCCATTGACTGCTAAAATGACTAATGTTGAGATGCTGAATGAGATCAAGACACAGAGAAAGCTTATCATCAATATAAGAAAGAGGCAGTCATCATTTTTCGGGCATGTGATGAGGAGGGGAGGTTTAGAACACATTGTGAGAACCGATAAAATCGAGGGTAGACGAGACAGAGGAAGACGGGGAGAGAAAATTGTAGATAGCTTGACTTGATGGCGCGGTAGAGCGTCAACATCTGAGATAATAGCAAACACCAAAGACAGAGATTTGTGGACATCCATGATCGCCTACGCCAGCCGACATGGCACCTGATGATGATGATGATGATATTTCGTATATTTATCTGGCCTTGCGTGAAAGTAGATCTTCTAGACATCGTCTAGTGTTTGACACCTGAAGAAGTTGTGGTGAACAGTTTCATGATGATGTGCACACAGCTGGCACTCTGGAGTATTTAAAGAGTTTTAAGCCGAAGGATTGGCTTCATTGCACCTGGTTTTACCCCATATGGCTCGGTCTCTCTCCGAAGAAATGGCACGCCACACGCCGAGGGTATTGCACAAAGCACGAACTCCGTAGCTCCAGCAACAATCTAGAGTCTCTGGAAAAAAACTGCACTCGTGAACAGAACGGCGCGGCCAGACTCGAACCCACGACCTTCGACTCACAAGACAAAGGGCTTTACCACTTAGCCACAGAGACTTCCGACTCTGGAGTATATTGTTGTCGTTATTACACTTCAGTAATACATTTCATAAAAGAACAACAGAATAAATTATTTGGACACCTAACAAGAATGCCCTCATATCAACTACCACAGAGAGCCACACTGAAAAAAGTATAGCTAGTACAGAGCATAAGGAAAACCACGTAAAAGATGGATCGCCAACATTAAGAACAGCTTTAAGAAAATAAATAACAATTTACAATGTGTCTTAGAAAAGCACACACAAGATAACATTTTCCCCTTCAATACTTCAATAAAGAAGAAAATGGTGGAAGAAGAAGAAGAAGATTATTAAGTGTTATGTTTTGGGTTTGGGGTTTTAAAATGGTGCTCTGATCTCTCATTGAAAGGGGGTTGATGTTGTTATTGGAGTTAGGGAGGGTTGTAAATCCCAGTCGCTGACCAGACTGAGAGAGATGGGTGTCGTTATTGGTATAGCCCAAATAGAACGACATATCAAATACGCCAAAAAAATTGATTAATCAACATCGATCTGGCAAACGTGACAGCTGGATGCTGTTGGATTTGTTGAAGCGGGGATTGGAGCACACAGGGACGTGTTATGAGTGCTATGATGATAGTCCTCATATAACTGATACTTTGAGGTGGAAAAGCCAAACACAGAAAACGAAACAAGATTCTACAGTTGTCTCATATACCTCATGCCCTTCCCCCGCTTCCATTTCAAAACGCGGTCCTTCAAAGATCAAATTATCAAGTGTTCACAATTTGACATCCTTGCACTCCAGGCAAGTTCACATGTGCTCTGATTTTATCAGCAGATGGTGCAGATTGTGCATACTGATTGTTCCCGTTACACTGATCATACGTGCGACTTGCCCTTGTGGTGCCGGGGCCCGCAAGGGAAGCAAGGAATAGTACCACTGCGACCTACAAAGCACGTCGTAAGAGGCGACTGATGTATGACCTAGGGAAGTTACCCTAGTAATTAAAAAGCATCGCAGAAATTGGATGTGCTGGCCTACTTGTAGGCGCATAACTGGCACAACATACAACCGCTCTTAGGCTTGGATCACATCAAGTCACACAGAGTGGTTAACAAGTGGTCGATATGGAGGTACGAAAAGTAGATCCCAAATTTCTGTAATCTCAAGACCATCATGATCCTATATTGCAGTGCCATCCTCCAGCAACTGTTCATCAAAATATCACAATTTGACGTAAAATAGCTTTACAAAGTACAGCATCATCATCATGTTACTACTAACTACGAGCAGTCTGTCGCTACAAATAGCGTAAAACGAAAAAGAGGAGGCTCTAAACAGACCTGGAGACGAAGTCTTCTTGAGGAACTGAAAAGTGCTCGACTATCCTGGGAGACCATAAAGAAAACAGCCAGAGACCGAGAAGAATGGCGAACAACTGTTGAAGCCCTATGCTCCAAGAGGAGGGAAGCGGAATAAATCAAGTACGTCAACTAGAATCTGTTAATGTGTTGTCACAATGACTGCGTGAACTTCTGTATCATAGTTATGACCAAATTTCCCCTGTTGGAAATTCAACGTATCCCTATCACTGCCTTCGTATTCAATGCACGGTCCTGCTGCTTAGCTCAATTCTTTTACTGCATTTTCTTCTAACACATCCGTGTATACCCGGATCCAGAGATCTTGTGTTAAACTTCATTTATAAAATGTACGTCATTGTAATACATTGCATTCTGTTCTAATTACCCTTGACTGGATACAGCTGAACAATGCACGTATTCGAGAGTACAATTCAGTGGCGTCTCGTACCTAAATTATTAGGGTGCTGCTTCCGAAAGATGTTACCCATTGTTTTAATATTATGTAAATCGAAACAAACATTTAAGAAGAAAATGTAAACAGCCCAAAAGAACGACATACTAAATATGCAAAGAGATTGAACTGGCGTGTTGGACCGCTGGACGCTGCTGGATTTGCTATGTCGGAGATCGGAGCACCTATGGACATGTCCGGTGTGCTATATGATAGTCCTCATATAACTGATGTAAACATCACCATCATCAAATAGCTTGTCCTGAGCAGAACTGTGCAGACTCTCAGCAGAACTGTGCAGACTCTGAGCACAACTGAGCTCAACGGTCCTTCGTAATTTCTCTCTCTCATATGCCAGATATCTCGCCTCTGCAGTCGTCATGTTTTCCATCTTTTCCGTGGTCTTCCTCTTCTCCTCTTTGCCGGTACGCCTCCTTCCATGATGATCTCCAGCCCTTCGTGTCTTTTTATATGTCCAAAATACCTCAATTTTCTCATTTTTATTTATAGCCAGTTTTCTTTGAAGATAACGGGTATCTTTATCTTGGTTGCACAAGTTATATATACCGATAGGTAGTCATGACGGGAAAACAATGAGAGAAACCCCAGTAGATACATCAACCAACACAGAACGGGAGTTGTTAGTCTAAACACACTGAAATACATGCTTGAGAGGAGATCAGAGAAATTATGGATATGTCCGATGTGCGATGAAGATGATCCTCAAATGAACAATGAACAATACAAGGATTTTAAAAATGTTCTCATGAACTACGGCATGGCTACTGACATTAAGCTTAAGGATTATACAGGGTGTTCAACTTAAAAGCAGCCTGTGAATGGAGCTAATCTGGCATATATGTATGGAAATGGAAGGTTCAGTTATGACGTAGTATAGGTCAAGGTTGTGTGATGGTGTGTAATTGTAGTGCGCGAAGGGGCGATGAACAAATAATACGTAGGACGAGCTAGTCAGAACCGGTTTAAATAGTAAATAGAGGAATTGCAATGCGTACCTGGCAAATTTATATTTATCACTGGGGCTGCTTTTAAGTTGAACACCCTGTATAAGGAACAATTAAGACTGATTATACTGAATGTTATCGATAATATCAGTGTGAATTGGGTCTGCAGTTCCGCAGTGCCTATACACGAGCCGCCACTGGTACAAATAGTAAAGAATGATGAACATCTAAACAACATGCATGGTCATTTTATGCTCCAGTGACACCAGGAACTGACTTCAATACCTGATCCCCTAACGGTGCCTGACAAACAGACATTGTCTAGAAAGTGTCATGCATGTCATACGCCAGCTCGTATATCAGGATGTTTACCATCTATAGGAATTTCACGTCATCAAAATGTGGGTATCGTTGAATTGTGCTTAATGGGAAAATGTAACTTGTATTATCAAGCAGCGTCTGTTACCGCTGTAATGTAATAACTTTTTATGTCAATAGAGCATATATATATATATATATATATCATCATCATCATCAGCTACCGTGCCGGCTGGCGTAGGCGATCATGGATCTCCACAAATCTATGTCTCTGGTACTTGCTATTATCTCAGATGTTGACGCTCTACCGTGTCATGAAGTCAGGATATCTAAAATTTTCTCTTTCTGACTTCCTCTGTCTCCTCTCTCCTCGATTTTACCGGTTGCGTTCTAAACCTCCCCATCTCATTACATGTTCGAAAAATGATGTCTGCCTCTTTCTCATATTGATGATAAGCTTTCACGGTGTCTTGACCTCATTCAACACCTCCATATTCGTCATTTTAGCAATCCATGGGATTCTCATCATTCTTCTGTAAAACCCCATCTTTGTGGCCCTCAGGTATTCTTCGATCTGCTTGTTCATTGTCCTTCTTCGATCTGCTTGTTCATTGTCCTTCTTCGATCTGCTTGTTCATTGTCCTTCTTCGATCTGCTTGTTCATTGTCCTTCTTCGATCTGCTTGTTCATTGTCCTTCTTCGATCTGCTTGTTCATTGTCCTTCTTCGATCTGCTTGTTCATTGTCCTTCTTCGATCTGCTTGTTCATTGTCCTTCTTCGATCTGCTTGTTCATTGTCCTTCTTCGATCTGCTTGTTCATTGTCCTTCTTCGATCTGCTTGTTCATTGTCCTTCTTCAATCTGCTTGTTCATTGTCCTTCTTCGATCTGCTTGTTCATTGTCCTTCTTCGATCTGCTTGTTCATTGTCCTTCTTCGATCTGCTTGTTCATTGTCCTTCTTCGATCTGCTTGTTCATTGTCCTTCTTCGATCTGCTTGTTCATTGTCCTTCTTCGATCTGCTTGTTCATTGTCCTTCTTCAATCTGCTTGTTCATTGTCCTTCTTCGATCTGCTTGTTCATTGTCCTTCTTCGATCTGCTTGTTCATTGTCCTTCTTCGATCTGCTTGTTCATTGTCCTTCTTCGATCTGCTTGTTCATTGTCCTTCTTCGATCTGCTTGTTCATTGTCCTTCTTCGATCTGCTTGTTCATTGTCCTTCTTCGATCTGCTTGTTCATTGTCCATGACTCGCATCCGTATGTTAGTATTGATTCTATGTAGTAATATTCTTCGATCTGCTTGTTCATTGTCCATGACTCGCATCCGTATGTTAGTATTGATTCTATGTAGTAATATTCTTCGATCTGCTTGTTCATTGTCCATGACTCGCATCCGTATGTTAGTATTGATTCTATGTAGCAATGTATAACTCTCATTCTGATCTCAAATGAGAATGACTTGTTGCATATAATGCTTCTCATTTTTTGAAACGTTGCTTTAGCCTTCCCTATTCTTCTCTCTATTTCTAATCTACATCTGTCATCTGTGTATGTTATCTTGAATAACAAACATAGCTTTGTCAAAGTATATTGATTTGTGAACAGGCTGTCGCCAAGTAAAAATACCTTCCAATTAATTATAGATAGACACGCCGATGCATTCAGCGCAACAGTGACGTATGCTACTCGAAGCGTGGTGCAATTGGGCTATTTTTTGCTAGTTTCAATCGTTATATATTATGTTTTTTGTTACCGGTTTCTTTCTTCGCAAACCGCAACAATTCAGATATTCGTTGTTGTTATTTGTTGCTTGTTAATAACCTCCAGGAAATATGGGATTATTTCGTCCTTTCTCCTGTTTTGCGTGGTAAAGAGGGGGAGCGGGGGTGTAGTGCCTGTCTTTCTTTAACTCCTAGAGTACGATACGTGACTTGACAAACCGTTTGCACAGTACCTATTTTATTGATAGTTCCCTCTCATGACAACATGTTTTATTTAAAAAAAAAAATATTTAGCGGATCCAACATTTATGTAAAATATAATAATAATAATTCCCCTCGTACCCTTATACGTTACATAGGGCCTGCAAACAATTCATCCATACTCGCTCTATCCTGGCAACTCGCTCAATGACCTCCATAGAACTGAGTCCGATATTTCTTGCCTCTCTCAGCAAAGTTCGTTTCTGGGTCTCCTTAGGTCGTCCTCTCTTTCCTGAACCCTTTGACACCCCTTCCATGCATGATTTGATATTCGTTGATCATTTCTTCTCAAGGTGTGTCCAGCATGTAGAATACAGCAAGGAATTTAAAAGTAGAGCTTTCCACTCTGTACATATAAATTTATAAAATAATTCTCTGCTTCTCCATTACAATTTTTATTCAGCTTGTGAAATAGTTTTTTTTATTCTGTGTATTCTAAGAGTTAAGACCCAGGGATTTCCAACAACTCTTGGTGTGTAGTGATATGCTTAGTGTAGTGGAGACGCCTAGACAGGTAGAGTCTATTTGTGACCACTGCAATACTACCTCTTATCTAGCGCTGCAGTTGTCCTTTTTTTTTTTTCGATCCAGAAGCACTTGAGCTTTTTCAGCTCTTCGGCTCGGTGCCATGGACATCGTAACCTTCGGTTCGGTGCCACGAACACCGTGAATCTGGGGAATCTGTGGCTTTTTCTGCCTGCCCACGGAATTGAACCTGTACACACAGAGGGCTAGTCACCCACAGTCCAACGCGCTACGAACACGCTGGGCACGCGGGCCTGCAGTTGTCCTATAAACATCACTCATTGACCACGTTGGACAACAGTGGCGGCTCATCATTAATGGGCCTAAGGGCCGGGCCCCACCAAAAGTAATGTGTAACGTGTATTTATTATTTTATAAATTAAAATATAACCTAATCCTAAACCATGAATTTTTCCGAAAATGTTTGTCTGGCCCCACCAACAAAAATGATCACGAGCCGCCACTGCTGGACAATCTACGCGTGATTATAGTTCGGAGGGTTACTTCGTGGGTGCTCTAAAACAACCACTCATTGGCCACTCTTTGTGACCTACGTGTGATTTTCGCCAGAGACAAGAGTACTAGGACATGGATCACAAACAAAAAGAAGAATGATATCAAATAGGAAGAACACATTGTCAACTATGTAGGATTTCAGCACAGTGTGATATTGTGTAAAATGAAGTAGCCAACAGACTCGAATAATACAAGAACAATCCTACAGAGAATCTTCTTCGAATGCTCCAGATCGACCACTTGTTAACCACTCTTTGTGATTTGTATGTGGTTCTAGCCTAAGAGTGATTGTACGTTGTGCCAGTTATGCACCTACAAGTAGGCCAGCACATCCGATTTCTGCGACTCTTTTTATTTACTAGGGTAGATTCCCTAGGCCTATACCCCAGTCGCCTCTTACGACATGCCTCGTAGGTAACAGTGTTACTATTCTATGTATTCTTTGAACTTGGACCACGCGCCTAAGCAGTGAGTTCCCATAACTACGCTACCGCCGCGCCTCTCATGTAGCGAGATGCCAGTATCTTTCCTCCACGTCACAGAGGATTTAATCAAAGATAATTTCCGGCAGCTTTTCAGACCTTGGGGCTTGAAGTGCCTGTCACTTCCTATCTCTAGATCTTAGTGTACATGGACGCTGACATTAAACGATAGAAGAAAACTACTCACAACAGAGATGAAGTGTCTACGCAGAATCCTGGGAGTAACAAGAAGAGACAGGTTTATAAATGAAGACAGAAATAGCATGCCATCTACCGAGAGTGTTGCACAAAACACAAACTCAGCAGCTCTATCAACAATCCTATTGAAAAATTGCATATGTGATTCAGTCCTGATTTGAACCCACTACCTTCATACCGACAAGCAAACTCTTAATCACTTCACCATAGAGACCCCAAGTTCTACTTTATTGCTACCCTCCATCATTTTCTTGATCTGCTTCGTGGCTCTTTCCTTTCATATTTTTGTATATGTAATTTTAGACTGTGTTCTTTGTCGTTCATTATTTCAATATGCTCTAGCTATCGTATTTTACTAACGTTAAAGATGGTAGTAATCAGTGGCGGCTCGTCATTATGGGCCAGTGGGGCCAGGGCCCACCAAAAATAATGTATAACGTGCATTTATTATTTAATAAATTAAAATATAACCTAATCTAATACCATGATTTTCACGAACATTTGTGCCTGGCCCCACTAACAAAAAGGATCACGAACCGCCACTGGTAGTAATTAGTTGGGATTTAACACAAGTTATACACTTCATTACGATAGAAGAAAGATAAAAGAAAACTAGTCACGACAGAGATGAAGTACCTACACAAAATACTGGGAATATCAAGAAGAGACAAGTTTATAAAGCAATAAGGAAAAAGTGGGTACAGCATCAGTACTGAACTTCATCAAGAAACAACAAATTAAATGATTCGGCCACATAAGCAGATTACCAACAGACAGTGCGCCGCAAAGAAAAATGTTACTCCAATACAGTGGATAAAAACCAAAAGACCTTTCTCGTCAAAAGTGGACCTCAGAGATAACAGAGGCGATGAAAGACACTGTTCATGAAGCGCACACATGACGCTGTAAGGCAAAATAGGATTGGAGAAACAAAAAAGAAAGAAGAAGAAGTGTACAGAAAGTAGGAGAACCAATTCCTTTCCTCGTGTGTGAAACGTCGGGTGTGGGATTGAACCTATACCCTCTTGTGTTCGAGTCGATAGTTGAATGCTTACGCATTACGCTCAACTACATAGGTTCCAAAACTTTTTCGGGTCACAGCCCATTTTGTAACGCATACATTTTATAAGGCATACATTTTGTAACGCATACATTTTATAATGCGCCCCCATAACAGTTTTCCGCGCTCAAGTCGTTTGTTATTTCAACGTAAATATCAACTAATGATATATTACTGTTTATCTTCATCTTCCTCTTAACCCTTCACCCCTAGGGAAGCATATGTTCGCAACCAAGGCCTTCCAAGCCCGCCTATCCAAGGCCATCCTTTCCAGATCTCTCCACTCTCTCCCCATTTTCTTGCATTCTGTCTCCAACTCCCGTCTCCATGTGTTCCTGGGTCTTCCCTACCTCTATTGCCCTGGGGTTCCATCGGAGAGCCTGTCTTGTGATGCTGTTAGGGGTTTCCTCAGTGTGTGTCCTATCCATCGCCACATTCTGCTCCTTATCTCTCGCTCAACCTGCCGTTGTCATATTACTGTTTATGCCGGTAAAGTATTGAGAAAGTAGTGGTCAATATGTGCTTCATCTTGAACACAGTTATTCAATCGCAAAATCACGAAATAGTTTGTTTAAAAAATATATATTATTAATTTATTCTATAAGGGGCCACCAACCCCTAGATCGATTGAGCGTCCCCCTTTCATGCTTCTGAACCTATTATCTCCCCAATAGAATGCTTCAGCGTCCACTGGGGCGGCGGTACCGCCCACTTTGGGAATCTATGCACTAATCGATCTCACACAAACGGATATGCTTATAGAAAACCAGCTGATTCAACCATTTAAGATTTACAGGTCAAAAAAAAACAACTGCGGCGTAGTAGACGATTTAAACAGTCACACAGGAAGATGAAGATTCCTGGAAAATTTTGAAAGAGGGAAGGAAGTTGAAACAAAAGGAAATAGACAATAACCTACACTTTATAAAGGAACAAGACGACCAGGCAACCGCTTACTCAAAGAAGTCGGAAACAACACTCACTTTAATAATAATAAATAATAACACATGAACACATTTTTTGATGACGTCATTTACTGTTTTTCACATTTGTTCTTCATATGAAGTGTTGTGAGGCTTTACAAACACCCTGTAATAATTCCTATCGTACCGTTATACGTTACATAAGGCCTGAAAGTTATTTCTCCATATCGCTCTATACTCGCTCAATTTCTCGCTCAATTTCTTCCATGGAATTGTCCGATATTTCTTGCGTCTCTCAGCAAAGTTCGTGTCAGGGTTTCCCTAGGGAATCATCTCTTTCTTGAATCCTTTGCTTCCCATTTAAATGCCTGCTTTGGTATTCTTTGATCATTTCTTCTCATGGTATGTCCAACACATCTCCATCTTCTCCTTCTTATAACAGTTGTTACTAGTGGTGGACAAGACATTTCTTCTCATGGTATGTCCAAACATCTCCATCTTCTCCTTCTTATAAGGTTGTTACTAGTGTGGACAAGCATTTCTCCTGTATGTCCAACATTCCATCTTCTCCTTCTTATAAGAGTGTTACTAGTGTGGCAGACATTTCTTCTCATGGTTGTCAACATCTTTCCCTTTCTTCTATAACAGTTGTTACTAGTGGTGGCACTCCAGTGGTTAAGGCCAAATTTGGGTGTAAAGAATAAACCACTGTTACCTAAGCATATCGTAAGAGGCGACTAAGAGTCTGAGAAATCGATGCAGTGTCCTAAACGTCTAGAAGTCATGCGTTTAGGGGCCTACCAACCAATGGGCAAGTATAACGTTCTTGGCAAAGATCAAACATATCACAAAGAGTGATTAAAATTGGTCGTAAGAACGAACGCAATGAGGAGAAAAACAGTGGCTGGCAGACATTTCTTCTCATGGTATGTCCGAAATATTCCATCGTTCCTTCTTAAAGTTGTTACTAGTGGTGACCAGACATTCTTCTCATGCATGTCCAACATATCTCCATTTCTCCTTCTTTAACAGTTGTTACTAGTGTGGACGCCCCAGTGGTTACTGGGGCTCAAATTTGGTTAAGAATGAACCACTGTTACACAACCTATATCTAGAGGCGACTAAGGTCTGAGCGAAATCGGATTTTCTCAAACGTTAGAAGTCATGCGTTTAGAGCCTCCAAACCAATGTGCAACGTATACACGTTCTGGCAAAGATCAAACGTATCACAAGAGTGATTAAAATTGTATAAATGAACCCTAAGAAGGAGAGAAGACTATGGCTTGATCTGACATTTCTTCTCATGGTTGTCCAACACATCTCCATTTTCTCCATCTTATAATAGTTGTTACTAGTGGTTGACCAGACATTTCTTCTCATGGTGTGTCCAACAATCTCCATTTTCTCCATCTTATAACAGTTGTTACTAGGTATGCCAGACATTTCCTCATGGTATGTCAACATATACCCATCGTCTCCTTCCATAACATGTTATAGTGGTGACCAGACATTTTCTCATGGTATGTCAACATATTCCGTATGTCCTTCCAAACAGTTGTTACAGTTGGACAAGACATTTCTTCTCATAGTATGTCAAATATCTCCATCGTCTCCTTCCTATAACAGTTGTTACTAGTGGTCGACTGATTTATCTGATTTCATCATCACTTCTGAATTCGTCTCATTTTATGTTCATTATTTTTCGCAGACATCTATTTTCAAATTCTTTCAACTTGCTTTCTATATGTTTAGTCATTTTTCCACTCTCGCTGATATTTGTTGGAATTGATACAACATTTGAATTGAAAATTCTTAAGTTAGTTTCAATACTATTAAACTTGCAGATCTTGACTTGAATACGTCTTTAAAATAGACAGAACATAAATACATTCAGATAATTTTTCTTCAAACCAATCCACGTCAACTGCAAAATTTGACGAAGAGCTTGGATTGAAGATTAGAGTGGTCAGAAAAAAAAGCACAACAGATTCATTAACAGGCTTATCAATCAAAATCGAACTTGTACTGTTAGTCGTTGGACGCTGTTGGAGATATTGCGAACGAGATCGGAGCACCTATGGACATGTTTAAGATATTTCAAACTGAAACTGAGAACAGTAATACATTCACTGCGCGATCAGTTATCAATTATATGAGGACTATCATCATAGCACTTCGGACAAGTCCATAGGTGCTCCGATCTCCGCCTTAACAAATGCAGCAACGTCCAGCGGCCCAACACGCCAGTTTGATGTTGATTAATCAATTTCTTAGCATATTTGGTATGTCGTTCTTTTCGGGCTTCATCAATATCGACATCCATCTCTCTCAATCTATTCAACGAGTGGGATTCACAGCCCTGAAACTTCTCTGTTCGGAAAGACTAAGTGAGTTAAGAATGTAATTTTGATCCATGGCAGCTCCCTCTGATATTGTAGCTATGACAGCCAATCTATCAGCTCGTTCATTACCATTAACTCCTGCGTGCAAGGGACAAAAATAAAGGTGACTTCTCTGATCACTGTCTGTACCAGTACCTCCACTCAGTTTCGTCTCACCATCACTGGGCGATAATGACCACAAGTCAGTTAAACTCCTTATCAATTCAAATCAAGTCCGTTCAGATCAAGTAGACTTTCTTTCTTTCTCGAATCTTGTTTGCCTCACAGCGTCAGGTCAAGAAAAGATTTCTAAAACGGGTCCTTGTATGCGCTTCGTAGATAGTCTCTTTCGTCGCCTCTGTTATCTCTGAGGTTCATCTTTTGCGTGGCCGGCCTTTTGCTTTGTACCCATTGTATCGGAGCAGCATTGCTTTTTGAGGTGCACTGTCTATTGGTAATCTGCTTACGTGGCCGAACCATTTAATTTGTTGTTTCTTGATGAAGTCTAGTACTGATGTTGTACCCACTTTTTTCCTGATGTCTTCATTTCTCAACCGGTCTCTTCTTGTTACACCCAGCATTCTGCGTAGACACTTCATCTCTGTCGTGACTAGTTTTCTTCTATCATTTGTTGTCAGTGTCCAGGTTTGGCACTGGTAACATCAAGTAGACTAATGGTCTAAAACCGAAGGATTGACTTCCTTACGCTGGGTTTCACCCCACATGGATCGGTCCATCTCCGAAAAATAAATTGCACACCGTCTACCGAGAGTATTGCACAAAGTACGAACTCCGTAGCTCCGGCAACAATCTTAGGAGTTTCTGGAAAAAATGAACTCGTGAGCAGAACGGGGTGGTCCGGATTCGAACTCACGACCTTTGGAACATAACTTACTTACTTTTACTTAATCCCGTCATGCCTAGTGACACATGGGGCTTCAGAAAGGATTTTCCATGCTCTCCTGTCCCGTGCAACCTTCAGCGCAGAGCCCCACGTTAGAGATGCGGTGTCCAGTTCCTCTTCCATCATGCGCCTCCATGTTGTCCGTGGTCTGCCTTTCTTTCTCTTTCCCTCTGGTGTCCAAGTGAGGGCTATCCTTGCAGGCATTTCTGTCTCATTCTCATAACATGTCCGAGCCATTTCCATCTTCTCTTTTTGAGTATGTCATTCATTGCCTCTTGTCTTGTGTCTTGGAATAGTTGGTTATTGGATATTTTTACTGGCCAAAAGATTCCCAAGATTCTGGGAAGACAAGAGTGGTGGAAAACTGACAGCCTGCTAGTATCTCATTTGGTCATCCTCCAACACTCCGATCCGTAGAGCAAAACTGGCAAAACAATGCTTTTATAGAGTTTAAGCTTTGTGGTCCTATTGTAGATTTTGGACTTCCATACTGGTTTCATTCTGGCAAAAGCGGTTCTGGCCTTACTTAGACGTGATTTTATATCTTCCTCTGTGCCACCATTTAGTGTCAGTACGCTACCAAGATATGTAAACTGCTCAACCCTTTCCAGTGTTTCATTTTCTAACATTACTGGTTGTTGGATTTCACTGTTTGTCATAATTTTTGTTTTTCCTGTGTTTGTTTTGAGGCCTACTGTCTTTGCCGTGCTGTGAAGTATTTTTCCTTTTGAAGTTTCTGTAACATTTTTTCTTTTTATGGGGCAGAGTTGTTAGCACTGCGCCCAACCCCAACCTGGAGGACCAGGAGGCCACATTTAGTCTGACCTCTTACCTTGGACCTGTCCGGCATGGGTAACCCTTCCAGGAACAGAACGTTCCTGCCGGCATAGCTTTCTGGATCATTGAGGCACGCAAGCCCCCCCCCACCACTACAAGGTAATGGCCTCATGGGGGGGTTGGGGAACGTAAGGCAAAGGCGTTACCACTTAGCCACAGATACCCCTCCACCCCACCCCATCCCACTCTTCCCCTATGCTCAAGTGGAAATTCCCGGAAATTAGACTACTCCAGTCACGTGACCTTTGCATTCCTGTACTGTTAGACAAAGGGGAATTCATTTTAAAAACAACTTAACATGCAAAAATTTGTTTTTTTTTTTAAATAAACTAAAATACATTTAACGCTAATGTATATCAGTATCAGTGGCGGCTCGTGATCATTTTCGTTGGTGGGCCAGACAAAAGTTTTCGGAAAAATCATAATTTTGGTTTGTTATATTTTAATTTATAAAATACTAAATACACGTTACACATTATTTTTGGTGGGGCCCGGCCCCACTGGCCCTTAATGGCGAGCCGCCACTGATCAGTATTATTAACACTTTTCATCAATAAATAACCATAGGCTCATAGGTTTCTGTACAACTGTATTAAAGCTTACATATAGTGTTCTATCAAATATGTTTAAAAGTCAACCCACACCAACAGGCATTTTCGATCTTTCATTTTTCGCCCCTGTGTTGCCGGGGCTTTCAAGAGGGGCAAAGAATAATAACACTGCGACCTACAATGCATGTCGTGAGAGGCGACTAAGGTAGGGACTTTGGGAAGCTACCCTAGTAAATAAAAAGTGTAGAGAAATCGGATGTCTGGCCTACTTGTAGGCTCATAACCGGCACAACGTGGAATCGTTCTTAGGATCAAGATCACACAAATCACAAAGAGTGATTTAACAAGTGATCGATATGGAGTGTTCGAAGAAGATTTTCTATTTGTGTAGATATCAATGACCCACTCTTTGCAATTTTTGCTGACCAATGTCTGCACTTCTGATTCTGTGACCACCGGGTTCTTAAAACTCTTGTTACAAATATACTTCAAGCCATTTGTAGCATAGGCGTCCATACGTTAAGGCAAGGAAGGGCAAGTGTCACTCCTGAAAATGAATGTTTCCTTTCGCTGCTACATACTTTCCGAAGGCTGAGCTAAAAATAGCTACTCTTTGTTTCTAGGTCACAAACGTGAATGTACGTCTATAGCAGTGCCAGTAGCAATGTATAACGTGTTAACATGTCTTTAACCCACAGAGGAGAGATAATAACAGACGTGTTAATGCGTCTTTAGAAGTAAATGGGAAAACGTATATATACGTCCTTAGCAGCTAAAGGGTTAATAAAAACAGCTTAATGCGAATCTGGCCTTCTCCTATTCCACGTAGTAAACTACCAACATGTTGTCCTCCCGGGAAAAACATACAGACGCCCATAGATATGTGCATGTATGTTATATATGTATAACTTGTGTGTATGTATACTGCTTTTTCGTCTCATATATAAAAAGAATACGCTTATTGCATTTGTTTATGCAAGCACTGTTCAGTCGAATCTCTCCTTTTTCTGTGTTCTGTAGTCGACGCTGTTTGAAAAAAAAACTACTAAGTAAAGCTCTTTTATTGGAGAGCTAGTTGGTTGTGCTTTAAAAATGATCGTTTACAGGGACAAGCAACGAATGCCGTAAGAACTAACGGTTTGTAGTTCGAATTTGGTGCTTCAATTTCCTGTGTTTGACAAATTGTTTTTTCAAGAGACACTTGTTTAACACTTGTTTACTATCTATATATCTACAATATTCATTGGCTCCGGCTTCACTAATGTTCCTAAGACTCCTTATTCACTTTACGATCCCCTGGTGTTGATGTGAAAGGTCCATCGCGTCCACACAAATTTTTTTCCAGAAGGAGCAAAGGTTTTTTAAAAAATGTTGTGAGTAGTTATTACTTGGAAATGAAGATCAGCTTCACATAAAAGTGTGTTATCAAATGTCAATTAAATTTCCAAGGGTGGCACTTGCCCCTCTTGTCTTAAAGTATGGACGCCCATAGAAAAGACGTCCGTAAGGTTACCGGCACCTTTATCCATTCTACTTCAGGTTCTATATTCTATATTATTCAGCACACGAGCACACGTTGACATCCTATACCAGACCTAGTCAGGTTTTTACCTTGTTGCCTTTATTTCTTCTTGTTGACTGTCGGTTGCCTTTATTTCTTCTTGTTGACTGTTGGTTGCCTTTATTTCTTCTTTTGTTGCCTCGTCGGTTGCCTTTATTTCTTCTTAATGTCTCATTAACTATGTTTTCTTGCCCAGCATCGATATGGACGCAGGCATGTGTTAAGCATATTTACATTCTAACCATGGACGTCCATGGGTTAAGGCAAAGGGAAGGGGTGGATATGAAGGGGCACAGTTTTTGCGAATCTGGTCTTCTCCATTTTCGCGTAGTAAACTACCAACTAAAATTTTAAAAATTCATTCCAAATAAGTTTATGTCGACGCCCATGGTTCTAACCTCAATAGATGACCCAGTACTGTCAGACAAATTCACCAACATCTATATGCCTTCCTGCAATCAATATTGGGTCCTACTGTATGTTGTTGCTTCCTAGTATTTTTATCTTCTTTTGGCTTATTTTAAGACTGACCCGTTGTGCCGTTTCTGCCAGAGCAGCCAATTTTCCTGCATGTCTTGTAGCCTGTGGTATACCCTATTTCTTATATCGAATGGTTTCGTATCGTTAAAACAAAGGCTCATTGACCTCATACACTTTAACCACAGCCAACTATAAACTCATAGGGACTGCGGACTCAGGTAAAAATTATGGGAAATCAGACCACAACGGGTCACGTGACCTCGCATTCCGGTATTGTTGTATATAGACGAATTCATTTTAAAATCAACACAAAATGCTAAATCAAAGTTATATTATCCAACAAGTTAAGTTTAACAATAAGGAATATCAATATTATGAATATTTGTCAGCAATAAATAACCATAGACTCGAAAGAATTGAGTAAAATTGCATAAAAACTTGCAGTGTTCTATCAAACATATATACATTTCAGTCCCTCAACTGAAACTAGGTCGGGGGTTTCCCCGTGAGTTCCATAATTAAGTTTATAGTTGGATGTGCTTTAACTCAGGTCAGATTCAAGTTGCTTGGAGTGGTTGAGAAGTGGTTACTTTAGAGCGAGAGCAAACCAGTGTCAGTACGATCGAATGGGGTTATGTGCGCACTAAAGAATTGTTCAGGATTGAGTTCATTGTTCACTGAGAAAAACTGTCACGGTCAAGAGTGGGCGAACCCGATTACAGCACTGCGGCCGAAACTCGGACGTGCCTCGCCTTAGCATTCTGCTGACACTTAAATTGTCTACAATGTACTCACGCTCTATAATGATAATCAAAACAAACTTTGGACGAAAATTGAAGTACCAAATTTATTGAAAATATAGTCGTGCAAAGATCCCGCCTGCATAGATTCATCGCACTGTTAAAATCTTAACTAAGTGAATTTAACTTCTCTCTCTCTCTCTGCCTTTTTAACATGGATTGGGGCATAGGCCCTCAACCAACTCATGCCAACTCTTCTCACCTCTAGCTATCTCCTGCAGCTTCCTCCAGCTCTTCTTTATATTGTTGATTTCTGCCTCAAAATCTCGTCTCCATGTATTTCTCGGCCTCCCATTCTTTCGCTGTTCCTGCGGGTTCCAGAAAAGGACCCTTATTGTTATATTCCCCTCACGTTTTCGCAAAGTGTGTCCTATCCAGCGCCGTTTTTTAACCTCTTTATCCACTGGAATCTGTCTTGTTTTCTCTCCATAAGTTCCTCATTTGTAACCATATCATACCATCATAGTCCCTTTATTCTGCGCAGACACCAGTTGATAAATGTTTGCAATTTATGCGTTATTGTTTTAGTAGTTCTTCATGTTTCTGACCCATACGAATATAACATGTATTAATAAAGATTGCTTGCACGAACCAAGAATTGCTTGCACGATGCCAACAAGAGAATATGGGCACTATCATCCGAAGACGACGCTGGAGATGGATTGGACATGTGATGCGCATGGAGACTGGCTCCGACACGAAACTGCACTGAGATGGACTCCAGAGGGTAGGCGAAAGCGTGGAAGACCCAAGACGACCTGGAGGAGAACGATAGAGCAAAAACTGAAGGAAATGAATCATAGCTGGAACACAATACAGAGGAAGGCCATGAACAGGGAAGAATGGTGAACGTTTGTTGCTGCCCTAAACGCCAAGGGCGTAACAGGCTAAAGAGAAAATAAAGATTATTTGTGGCTGTTATCAGACGAGACTAAATTTAACGGACTTCAAGTTATTAAACTGATCTAACTACTCGCTACATTGTTGACATCGCTATTGGTTACTAAACTGACGTCATTTCATTCCGGGCAGACCCATATAGCATGGGTGATCAGTCACCTCCAACAGATATCGAAGCATATACATACTGATGGTTCATGTGGCTCGCTGATTAAACACAATCCTCACTCTGCTTCTCGTGCATCTAGTTCTACTTGTACAACTGGTAACTCCAAACTGATTAAACACAATCCTCACTCTGTTCCTCCTGCACCTAGTTCTACTTGTACAACTGGTAACTCCAAACTGATTAAACACAATCCTCACTCTGTTCCTCCTGCACCTAGTTCTACTTGTACAACTGGTAACTCCAAACTGATTAAACACAATCCTCACTCTGTTCCTCCTGCATCTAGTTCTACTTGTACAACTGGTAACTCGGGTTATACTACTGACAGTTGGGTCATTATAGCTTATAGATATCGATTTTTCAAATTCATCATATTATGTTAGTATTGCATCTCTACAATCAAATTATGCAAAGTGTTTTTATTTATGATCCCGAAAAATGCTTCAAAATTATTTTTCAACAGCCCTACCCTCTAAAAATTCGCTATAGAAAATGTCTTCAATTATCTTTCTTTTGTCCCTAGATACAGTGTATGGCATTCAATTAACCCAATCGAGTCATGTATCATTGTAAAACTTGATCTGAGTACTAACAGATATATTAGATTTAATTAGGGTAGGCAATGACTGTATGCTGTAACGGACGATTTCCCTGACACTTTAGACTAAATTCACATTATATTTTAAAACACAGTTTTCTCCCATTTGTAAATTTCGTTAACGTGGTAATGTACGTTTTCCACCATGAAAGAAATCCTCAAGATAGCAATATGAGATTTGACCCTGACATATATATATTAATATTGAAGCCCTTAGACAACAGAAAATGCACCTTTCTCTAACAAATAAATTTATATGAATTTTTTTATGAACCAAGGGGTCCTATTTTGGGCCGTAAATTGGGTAGGTCTTATTCGTTGCATCCCCAGAGATCAATTACATGTTACAGAACAATTTAAAGTTGTCAGCGGCCCAGAATATTGGTATATTTAGGTTGTGCAGTCAAAAAAATTGCAATTGTTATTTATTTCACTCTGTTTGGAGACTGTAGGACGTTGTTTATAATCCAACATGGCTGCCGTTTCCATGGCAACCCGATAATTTATTAATGCGAAAGATATCTAAATTTTCATTTTAGACCACTCTAGTAGTAACTGCTATGTATCACATAATTTTATTGAGAGATAAGAAAGTTGAGAAATCCTCTACCATAACCCCTTAAACACAATCATCACTCTGCTCCTCATGCACCTAGTTCTACTTGTACAACTGGTAACTCCAAACTGATTAAACACAATCATCACTCTGCTCCTCCTGCACCTAGTTCTACTTGTACAACTGGTAACTCCAAACTGATTAAATTGCTGGATCGTTTCAACATCTATTTTAGTGTCTTCATCCGCCTGTGTAGTGCCGGGGCCCGCAAGGAAAGCAAAGAATAGTACCACTGCAACCTACAATGCATGTCATAAGAAGCGACTGATGTAGACCCTAGTGATGCTATAGCTAGTAAATAAAAAGAAGCGCAGAAATTGGATGTGCTGGCCTACTTGTAGCGCATAACTGGCACAACGTACAAAAGCTCTTAGGCTCAGATCACATACAAATCATACATAGCGTTCGAAGAAGACGTGCCTTCCTCCAACAGGCAGTCGTGAAGAGACCGAAGAACATTCCCCTTCAAGTCCCTAACAATCGGTGCTGTTGGTGCAAGCATATCCACTCCTCTCTCATTGCCGCAAATCCCGCATGCCCAGGACAGTAGATCCACGTAGTTAGAAACTTCTATAGACGACATACACTCATACAGAAACCTGTCCTTTTGGACCTTGTGAAGCATCGACTGAGATTCAGATACAACAACGCCCCCAGTAGAGTCCCAGAGAGCCAACGGAGGGCAGCAGTCAGTAACGGCTTTAACCTCCATCCTCCTCAAACTGGAAGTTATTGGTTACTAATCTGACGTCATTGCACTCCGGGCAGACCCATAGGTGCTCAGTCTCCCCAACAGATATCGAAGAGTATGCATACTGATGGTTCCTGTGGCTCGCTGATTAGACACACCTCTCACTCTGCCTCTCAGCAGGTATCTAGTTCGACTTGAACAACGGGTAACTCCAAACTGCCTAAATCGCTTGATCGATTCAAGATCGATTTTATAGTTCGTTCAACTTGTCATACCCACAGATAAAAATGTGTATCTTTGTAACCATTTGATGAAATAACTTGACAACTTGCATGTAAACTACACATGTTCCCGACGCTACAAAATATTTTTGCCATTCAAACAAATCATACCATCTAGGTTTCCTTCTTTGTGCTATATATTTAACGCGTACATTGGCATGGTTGAAGAAAACTCATGTTACAGCCATTTAATACACTGACGACAAAATAGCAACATTCGGACGAAATCCATAATTTGATTTTTAACGATTCTTGCATTTTGCATGCACAAATAGACTCGGCTTGAACATGGTAATTAAATGACGTCATAATGCGACAAACTTTTAGTTAAAGGCGTATATTGAAATTATAAAAAGTGTTAAGCTATTGCGTTTTATTGTTAACTTCTCAAAACAGACATTGATTAAACATTTTAAGCGTTTGAAGTTACAATGCAAAATTTCATTAATACTATATGCGCAGTTCCTGCAAAAGAGGCACATATCTCTCTATCTCTTTAAACCCTTCTCCAAATATCTCAGGACAAATTGGTCTCCAAATAAACACCACAAAAACAAATTGCTTGACCTTACCAGCAGTCCAGAAAATATTCAACTAAAAACTACACTCTTGAAAAAGTCAAAGTTTTAAATACCTAGAGTATGATGACATCTACGGGGGATACAGCGCCAGAAATTTCACACAGAATCGCATTGGCATCAAGTGCTTTTAACAAATTGTCAAATATATGGAAGTCCAATTCACTCAGCAAGCACTTAAAATTAAAGATCTTTAACTCTTGTGTGATTCCAGTATTAACTTATGGATGCGAGAGTTGGAAAGCAACAAAAGCTCTAGAAAGAAAATTAGATAACTTTGAGAATAAATGTCTTAGAAGAATATTGAACCTCAAATGGTCAGATTTCAGACCCAATACACAAATAAGACAAGAGACCAAGCAAGAAAATGTATCAAATTTTATAAGAAAGCGCCGCTGGAACTACATCAGCCACACACTTAGAATGGATGAGAGAAGACTCCTTACCAATCCCTCATATGGACACCAGAGGGAAAAAGAAAACGAGGAAGACCAAGAGAGACTCTGCGTAGAACCATCACCAGAGAAGGCTCAACGATGGGCATAGTAAACATTAAAGACCTAAAACAGATAGCAACGAACCGCGAGACATGGAGAACTATGACCTCTGCCCTATGCGCCGCCCACAGGCCCAAGAGGAAAGACTAACTAACTGTTTCGGCCATTTTGATCATTCTTATTGTTATATATAAACAGCCTTTGCCAAGAACGCTTGCTTTACGTTATAGTGAAACACGTACACACAAAGTACTATAATTTTACAAAATACAGAAACAGTGACGATAACGTATGTTTTACGTTACAATCTTAAGTACAATTTGGAGCTCTAGTGCTTGTCCTTCAGTGACGTGTCCGATTTCAACCAGTGTTTACTGGGTTCGCTATCGGTCAACCTTTGACTGTCCTCAGCCAACCTGCAAGACAGCAGGTTGCTATTTCTTCTAGGGTAGCGACCCTTAGACGACCTACCCTCCCGGGCTGTCGAGCGTCCTCTGGCCAGCTTGCCGGTCTTTTTGTGGACTATTTGGTTTTCCTTCCGACCACTTCTGTGTACGGTTTGCTCCGTTAGCCTTTGATTGTCCCCAATCTAACTACAAGGCAGTAGTAGTTCGCTACGAGCGGAAGCACGCACTGGATTCAAGTCTCTGCTGGGCTTTCCAGTTTTCTGCACATTTGGGTGGTCCGCTCACCCTACGCCTGACACGATCCTCACCATCAGCGCTGTGCACGTCTACCCACCGGTGGGCCCACCGTGCATCGTCCGCATGCGTGCTCGCTTTGTCCTGTGCCTACCCACCATTTCCATCAGTTCTCACCGTGCTGACATTTACCAGCCTCTAGGCTGTCCGGACACTGGGTTCAACTGGGGCCCCCACCTCATCACTTCGATTTTCACCCTATGTGGGCCCACATGCAATTCATCTCGGGCCCAAGTTTTGCTCCATGCGGGCCCACGTCTCTTCTCTGGATGCACCCTTCATCCCTTTATGGTTATTTCTTCAGCTTTTCCCATCGGCCGGAAGAGACGTGCATTAATAGTCACTCTGAGGTTCCGCTCGTCTGTATTGCGGGCAGATCTCATCCAATGTGACTACGTCTACATCCCTACCCACGCCAGAATAGCTCTCCCTCGATCCCTATCCGTTTAGCCAGATAGAAACTAATGTATGTTACCAGGGGCACCACGTGGAGATGGGGTAGGATATTGATTAGTGCCAGTTCACTAATCCTGGTGCGGCGTTGTCCCTATGCGCATTTGACCCCATGCACATATCAGTCATCTGTACCACGGTATACTTCTTCTTCTGTTTCTCACTAGATTGGGATTTCAGATTTCTAAAAAGGCAGCCGTCTGCTTCAGATTATCAGCAACGCCATACAGTTTGTCTTGGATGCTGATGTAAGTGGGCCACCTCTTTCTTCTCAGGTCTGCATACTGAGGGCAGTTCTGTAGGATATATTCTGTTGTCATACTCGCAAAGCCACAGGTCGTTGGTGCCTATTTTAAATTCAGTGTATAGGTTTACCACAGTATACAAGAACCATAGTAAAGAGCTATTTTATTGTAGTGATACCCCTACAACATATGTTAACACACGCACAATGTACCGAAGAAGTAGCGATTTGAGAACGTCCCAAGTCGCCATTCAATCCAAGCCTGACGCGAAAGGGATGGCATTATGACATGGCAGCTAACTTTAACTGTAATGTACATTATTTAAAAAAAAAACAATAATACAACTATGTCTATATTTCTTGTTTTTTCCATGACTCTATTGCAAGTATCAACATTGATCCCCATGTATGAGCTGGGATGATGATGCCTTTGAATGAGACTTGACATCAAATGTCATATTGGTGCATTTACTGTAAAAACTAAAATTCTGTATCAGACTTGCCAAATATGCTCCAACATCAAAGAAACCGTTATATTACAAAATCCAGGTTTCCTATAGCAATTTCTTCCATCAGACATTTGCGTCGGTATAATTTAGATTAGGTGAAACATATTACAAAGTACTGTAGTTTTACAAATTACAAAACAATGACAAAATACAGCAACGTTTCGACCAACAAGGCCTTTATCAAGCAAACGAACAAACAGGAGTGACAAATTAAACACAAATGGACGACCAAATACAAACGTATCTAAGATTGGGTGCAAAGTTTCGCTACTGTAGAATAGATGGTTTTGCTACAATTCGCATTGGACTGTGGCATGAGTTGTTGAACGGACTTGCACAGGGTTTTACCCCATATGGTGTGTAGAATGAAGATCAAACTGGAAATAGTTGTCCTGTATGCTCCAAATGTTTACGTTAGTTAATCTTTCCTCTGTGGCCTGTGGCGGCGCATAGGGCAGAGGTCATAGTTCTCCATGTCTCGCGGTTCGTTGCTATCTGTTTAGGTCTTTAATGTTTACTAGGCCCATCGTTGAGCCTTTTCTGGTGATGGTTCTACGCAGAGTCTCTCTTGGTCTTCCTCGTTTTCTTTTTCCCTCTGGTGTCCATATGAGCTCTAGTCCATATATAATGTTTACGTGGGTAGGCTAAAATCATTAATCAAGATGCGAATAATACAATGGTTGGAATGAAACAACTGTTTAAAAAAATTTTAATAATTGTTTTATTAGAATTTATAAAACCTAGAAGACAGTGAAGATTTTACATAGATTTTACAAGTTATTATTAATTTCTAAAGTTGAAGTAAATTTGGTAGCTGAATAACTCACAAACTGTAACGTAGGAAAGAATTTACACTTTTCTACAGAACAATGAAATGTAACAAGGAAATGGAAAAACCTAAAATGAATATAAAAATACATGGAGAATTACTACATCAAGTAAAAGCTACTCCTATCTCGGTCAGATGATAACAGATGATGGCAGATGTATAACTGAAATTAAAAGAGAATAGGAATGGCCAAGGATAATTTCAATAGTATTAGAAAGTTACTGACATCCAAACAAATCACAAACAGGCTAAAAATTAGAATGATCAAATGCTATATATATCCTATATTAATGTATGGCTCGGAAACATGGACAATGAACAAGCAGTTAGAAGACAGAATTGATGCATTTGAGATGTGGATATATAGAAGAATAAGCAGAGTTTCATGGACAGAAAAACAGACAAATAAACAAGTTTTAGGAAAACTAGGCATGAAGAAACAATTATTAAGAGAAATAAAATTCAGACAAGTAAAGTATTTTGGGCACATAAAAGACATGACACCATGATAAAACATTTACTGAGGAGAAAGTTGAGGAGAAGAGCAAGAGGAAGACCGAGAGATAAGTGGGAGGAAACTTTAAGAAATGGACAGGTTACAGTCTGGCAGAGTGCAACACAAGGCGAAAGACAGAGGATGCTGGAGATTCATTGCAGCCAACCTTCGATGTGGAGACGGCACCTGATGATGATGATGACAGAACAATATCCGGCCGTAAATTCAAACAAGAAGCGGAAATTCAGAGCTACTTCTTGAACTTTTAAACCATAATCTAATATGATGATCTTGCATAGTATTTTCAGGCGTGCATGTAAAATCCGCAAAAATATATGCAAAAATGTTTATGTTGGGATGTTATGCACAAAGGTAGAGCCCAAATAATATAACTTATGCACATGCAACGTTGATAGTTAAGTTAGTTAAGTTACTAAGTTAGTAATTAAATAAATTAAATATGTATTGTATCCGACACTGACGACAAGCTTATGCCTTATTATCTAATCAAAATCAATCACAATGAATGATTCAATATCAAGAATATAATAATGATATATAAAGTTAAAAGTAATATCAATATTATATTAAATAAGTCCCATACCTCGGGGGCTTTGCCTTGCGTTCCGCAGTTCTTGGGTTTAAATCTGGACAGCACCATTCTGTTCACTAGTGCATTTTTTCATAGAGTAGACCCCTAGGAATGCCTAGGATTGTTCCTGGAACTACAGAATTCATGCTTTGTGCAATGCTCTCGAGGCAGGGGGCGTGCCATGTCTCATTGTCTGCGGAGAGGTGCTGGGCCATATGGGGTAAAACTCTGTGCAATGAAGTCAATCCTTGTTTGTTTGTTTAGTAGGGGATTAATCATTAAAGCCTCTTTAAGCTGAGGCACGCCCTTTCAACCTAAGGTGAACCTTTTATTGGTTATATCAGAGCGTGTAGGCCAACAAACATGAAAAATAAGAATTAACTCCTTTCGGAGAATCCAGTAGTATTTTTTAATCACATTAAAGTCAATCCTTTGGCTTTAGTTCCTTTATATATGATCGTGTATAGAATGAAGATCAACTGCATGATTGACAACATTATTTCTGTGTTTTGAAGACATTCCTTACATGAAATTTTTTTTTTGGGATCTAGAAGCACTTGAGCTGAAAGCTCTTGCTCGGTGTCATGGACACCTAATCTGGACCGGTGCACGAACACCTGAAATCTGGGGAACCTGTAGCTTTTCAGAGTCTGCGGAGTTGAACCCCGCACCTTACAGAAAGACTTGCTCACCTAGTCAAACAGCACTCTAACACGCTGGGCACAGCATCCTTACATGAAATAAAAACTGCTTCATTATGACAATATGTGTAAGATTACAGAAACATCTTCTCTAACACCTCTCTTCTCTAACTACTCTCTTTTTAACTCCTCTCTTCTCTAACTCCTCTCTCTTTCTTTTTCCCCCACCAAAATTATAACAGGGAAGACATTCTTTTCTCCATTTAATATTTTAGCAGTCAAAATTCTGCTTTGTGACAGCAGTAAGAGTCTAGCAGTGGATCCTGTACAGACATTACATCATGTTGCCTCAAAGACGTTTTTGAACAATGGACCAAAGAGTTTGAATTACACAAGATCTCTGAACCAAAGACCAGTGCAGAAATCATAATTGCCCATGTACTGGGGTATAAAACAGTGAGTATGACCTGGGAAAAACAATAATTTAGTGAACATATTATTCTCTTAGTTAACTCTGTTTATTCCCCACATGGAGCGATTGGAATATTTTTTAAAAGATCCCTGATCTCAGTGTAGGTAAGATTGAGTTTCTAGTCCTATCGGAGATGGACGATAAAACGTAGGTCTCATGTTCAAGTTGACGCAGTAAAGGAACTCTTTGACAGTTGAAAATTGATAAGATTATGAGACAAAGCTGCTGTCCAATCCAAATTTGTTACAGATATTTAAATAAAATTTCTTGCTTACTTTTTCCTCTCCGCTCCTTGTAGAGCATAGAGCCTCAATAGTTGTTTGCCACTTTTCACAGTCTGGCTGTTTTTTTGTGTGGCCTCCCAGGATAGTCCAGCATCCCTTAGATCCTCAAGAAGACTTCATCTCCACGTCTGTTTAGGGCGTCTCCTTTTCTGTTCAAAATTTTCACCATCAAAATTACAATGGAGGCTCTTGAATGTGCTATGCAGTTTGTGCACTGCTGCAGAGTTCTTCCAGTGTTTGAAAGTGATCGGAGCACACATGGTTATTCATCGAAGTGCAATGATGATGATGATATCAATCAGTCATTCACACTCTAAGACACAAATCATATGTAGAAGACTACAAAGAAGAGTGGTTGGCATAGAGAAAACAAAAAAGAAGATTGAATGAAGTAAGGAATACATGGTGAAATTTATACTGAGCTGCTTCTTCTTTGAATGCTCCATATCGACCACTCTGTATGATTTGTATGTGATTTTAGCCTAAGAGTTATTGTACGTTGTGCCTGTTATACGCCTACAACTGTACATTCGATTTCTGCAATGCTTTTTATTTACTAGGGTAGCTTCCTAGGTTCTACATCAGTCACCTCTTACAACATGCCTTGTAGGTCACAGTGGTACTATTCTTTGCTTCCCTTATAGGCCCGGCACCACACAGGCGTGTACTGATCTAAATGTTTTGCTTTCCAATGTACAGATAACTCACTTGTTTATTTTCTACAGCTTTACTTTGTGGACAAGAAATATACAACTCTAACAACATCTGAAATCAACACGGTCAACAAACTTTGTCAGCTGAGGTTAGCAAGGTAAATTACTGTGTTTTTCATTTAAAAGTTAGACATTGTTTGTTTGTTTGCCCGTTATGAATTTGGTTGTAGTCTTTTTCTATTCTCTAGTCCTGTTTTGCCTCACAGCGTCAGGATAAGAAGAGATTTCTAGAACGGACTTTTGTATGCAATTCATAAATAGTGTCTTTCGTCGCCTCTGTTATCTCTTAGGTCCATCTTTTGTGTGACTGGTCTTTTGCTTTGTATCCATTGTATCGGAGCAACATCGCTCTTAAGGCACACTGTCTGTTAGTAATCTGCTTATTTGGCCAAACCATTTAATTTGTTGTTGCTTGATGAAGCTTAGTACTGATGTTGTATCCACTTTTTCCTGATGTCTTCATTTCTCAACCATTCTCTTCTTGTTACCCCTAGCATTTTGTGAAGACACTTCATCTCTGTTGTGACTAGTTTTCTTCTATCATTTGATGTCATCGTCCAGGTTTGACACTGATAACATAATGTTGAGAGAAAGATTGTGTTGAACATTGCTCTTTTTTGTGTTTATGGTGACATGTTTGCATTTTAAAATGTCGCCATTTGTCCTATCATTTGATTTGCTTTTTTGCATCTGTGTTGGATTTCATTAGTTATTCTTCCGTTTGCTGAAAACATGCTCCCTAGATATGTAAAGTTTTTGACTTTTTTTAATGGGCGATTGTCAATGGGGATATTGGTAGTGCTTTCCTCTCTAACGAATGTCAGGTATAGTCAATGGCGCCTAATATAGTACCTCTTACTGTGTCAGTTAACCCAACGGACTGCAGAGCCGATATATCGGTTCAGAGTAATGTTCATGATGTCGCAGAACCGATATATCGGCTTTTGGATGTCTGTTCACGGAAACGAATGTATCATCACAACCCCTTTACTAAAGTTAAAAAATCTTCAGAAACGGAAAGTACATATATGTAGGTACATTACTATCTCCATTTAACAAAGATTTGAAATTGGGAAAGCAGTGTATTATTGTGTTCAAGTCGAGACTTTTTTTTTAAACGTTAATGATTCCGACGATGTTTACAGTGCAATCTTGAGTACTATTAGATCAAATTATAACTTGTGATAGTAATGAAGAATATTTAATTGATGGTAATAATGACATTTGATTGTTTATGAAATGCAGTATTGATAGTTGTAAGTCTAATGTAATAATTGCATCTAAAGAATGGGCTTTCCACATTCCATTTATTGACGTGTCCGCACTAAAAAGTGAATATTATAAAAAAAATACCGCACCTAGTTAGATGGAACTTATAGAATATGTTCGCACATGGATTATCTTCATTTAAATACTACTTTTGGAAACATCTATGAATATTAAGATGTAATACAAACCGGAGAGTAAAAATATTTTGTTGGATTTTTCGTTTTTTGAAAATAGTCATGCTACAATAATCTAATTTTCTCAAACGTATATCACCTGATGTAAAATATTATTATATTAATGTATTCCACATCCAATTAGCAACAATTTAATATATAATATGTCATACTTTAGAGAAACAGTACAATAGTTATAAAGGATTAAACTAATTGACATTGAATGTTAAATTTGAATCGCAAAATAAATACGTCCAGAGGTCAAAATAATACAGGGCGAAAGGGTTAAGATTAGCAAGCTAAATTACTGCGTGTTTTCCATGTGAAAGCTAGAAATATGTTTTTGTCGTTTCCTCATCATCATCAAGTAACATGTCCCTTCTGGAACCTGGCTCCCATGACATCAGTCCTGAAAAACTCTGTTCTGTGCAAGTTGACCGGCATCAGCAGCGGTCATTCTCAGATTGTCAGTGGCATCTTGGGCCCATCGTCTTCCTCTCATTCTTCTTCCAGGCACCATTCCCCCCAAAATTATCTTCTCTAGACACTCATGTCGTTTGATGTGTCCGAAATATTTAATTGTCCTTGATTTTATGCTCTTTAATAGCCAACTCTGTTTAATATCAAGCTGTTGAAGAACAGAAGCATTTGTTATTTTCTCTGTCCATGTTATTCTAAGTACGCTTCTGTAGCATTTACATTCAAAGGCATTAATACTCTTCTCCGCCGCTTTGTTGCCATTTTTTCGTATGCCCTTATGAATTCAGGTGTGGTCATGTAGTTATATCTAAAGGTTGGCCTGATAACTGGCGGGCTGCATAAATATTAGAGGTGGTAGTAAACACCATATATGTAAAAGTAAAGTAAAGGAACCCTTTCATACCTCGTGGTATATAGGTCAATACAGTGTTAGGCCTGTATTTTCATTGACCGTCGGCACACAATGGGTGATGTGGTCAGCATCACGCCGGCCGCCTTTACTTCCCAGAGCATGCCTGGTACCCAGTTGAGGCTGGGTCGACCTGAGAGCCGTCGTGATCGGGAAAAATTCCATGCGGGAGCTGAACCCAGACCACCAGCCTTGCGAGCGAGTTCACTAACAACTACGCTACAGCTCAAACACCATATATGAGGTGAACTTAAAGGCATTTTCCAGAACTCTGTGCATACCCTTTACGTCGAAAGTCACAAAGAAACAAAGAACAATTAAGAAGAAACCACAGAATTAATAAAATGCATCTGATCTTTGATAATTTAACTTTAAGTGACTATTTTTTCAGAATGCCTGTGCAGTATGTTATTGAAGAATGGGATTTTCATGATCTGACTTTGAAAATGAGGCCACCAGTTCTAATTCCCAGACCTGAGACAGAGGTAAGCATACTTTGATAGAGAATAAAGTATAACGAGTACAGAACAAGAGGAAGACCACACAAAAGATGGAGCGACAGCATCAAGAACAGCCTTAGGAAAATTAATAACAGCTTAGAACAAGCACACACAAGGTTACATCCTCACCCCCTTTTTTTTTCCCAGCACTTCTATAAAGAAGTAAATGGTGGAAGAGAAGAATAGAAGAATAAATACAATAATTCCTAGTGTCTGCTACAGTTTCTGCCATGTTGATATGATTAGAAAATATTAATCCCAGAATTTATATTCTCAGGAACTGGCTAGTCTATGCACCAAAACATTTACACAAACTGAAGATATGCCTGTTAGGACTTTTCTAGAGATTGGCCCTGGCACTGGTGCGATCTCCATATATTTGCTCAAGACATTTAGTAAGGTCAGTGATTTGTCTCACTTGTGTTATATTAAACCGGTTTCATTCTTAACTTCAGATTTGATAAATCTCAGACTCTAATAACTTCAGACTATTAGATAGACTATTAACTTCAGACTATTAGATAGACTATTAACTTCAGACTATTAGATAGACTATTAACCTCAGACTCTATTATCCTCAATCTGTTAGACTATCAACTTCAGTCTCTATGAACCTCAATCTATTAGATAGGCTATTAACTTCAGACTTTATTAATTTCAGACTGTATTGTCTATATTAGTTATGAGAAAGTGAAAAGAAAGGATTATGCATGAATATAAAGAAAACAGAGGTAATGGTTATCTCTAAGAAACTGGATACACCACAGTTCAATATGAAAGTAAATAACATAACACTGAAACAAGTCCATCGATTCAAGTATCGATATTAGGAGTAGAATAGCGCAAGCAAAAGCAGCATTTATGAAAATGAAAAACACACTATGCATGAATTCACTACCAATGACACTACGAAAATGAGTACTCCAGTGCTATATTGAACCAATACTTCTGTATGGCAGTGAATCATGGACAATGAACAAACAATCAGTAAGATCACTGGAAGCCACAGATATGTGGTTTTACAGAAGAATGCTGAAAATTCCATGGACAGCTAAAAAAACAGAGGTTTTAAAACAGGCCTGCACACATATAAACTTTATTACAAGTATCAGGCAATCAAGGTTCTTCATGCATGTAATGCAAAGAGGAGATTTGGAACATTTGGTGACAACAGGTAAAATTCAGGAAATGAGAGATTATGGAAGACAGAGGAAGAAGATGTTGGATGGTCTGACATTGTGGTCTGACAAAGATCGCGTCAGAACTGATTAACTGCATCTTCTTCTTCTTTGAACGCTCAATATCGATCACTTGTTAACCACTCTTTGTGATTTGTATGTGATCAGAGTCTAAGAACAATTGTACGTTGTGCCTGTTATGCACCTACAAGTAAGCCAGTACATCCAATTTCTGCAACGCTTTGATTTACTAGTTTAGCTTCCTAGACCCCCTACTTCAGCGCCTCTTCGACACACCTTGTAGGTCGCAGTGTTACGATTCTTTACTCCCTTGCAAGCCCCTGCAACACATGGGCGGATAACTGCACCAAGGAGAGAGACTGTGGGAGACATGATCGCATACATCGGTAGTCATGGCACTTGATTGATTTATTGATTGGCTCCATATTAACAAGTGAAAACCGTGTCTAAATTCTAACTATTGTTGACAGGAAACTGGAGTTCATTTAATTCATTATAAAATTTCTTTAAGAATAGATGAGAATTGACCAGATAAATGCGTGAATATTTGACAATTTGTACATTAAAAAAATACTTTCAGATGTGTGGGGTAGCGCTGGACATATCTTCACATGCTTGCAAACTGACTTCTGAAAATGCAGCCACTGTTGGTGTGAGTGACCGGTTGAGTGTGATGGAGGGAGATTATCATCTTGATAATGGTTGGTATGAGTGACCGGTTGAGTGTGATGGAGGGAGATTATTGTCATGAATGTGAGAGTGACGTTGAGTGGATAGAGATATGTCAGAATGGTTGGTTGAGTGACGTGAGTGGATGGAGGAGATTATTGTCATGAATGGTAGATGACGTTGGGGATGGGGATTATTGCTGAATGGTTGGTGAGAAACTTTGTACTCATGGAGAAAGTTATATTTGAACATGTTGAATACATTTTTGATTTTGAGGATGACTCAGGAAAGTTGGAAAAACGAACTCTATTATCCATCTGTTTGATCGTTAAAAGGGGTCTAATGCAGAAGGATTTACTTCATTTCACCGGGATTTATCCCATATGGCTCTGTACCTCTCCGCAGAAATGGCACTCCATCTACCGAGAGTATTGCACAAAGCACATACTCCGTAGCTTCTGCAACATTCCTAGAGCACTCTGAAAAAAATGCACTTGTGAACAGAATGGCGCAGCCTGGATTTCAATCCTCAACCTTCAGAATGCAAGACAAGGGCTTAACCGCAGAAACCCGCTAAATGTGTGATCATTAACATTACTTTAACTTCTTAACATACTGCTTCCATTGTTTCTGATTTATTCATTTGTTTTATATTACCTCTTAATTATTAACACATGTCGGAATTTTTCAAGTTTTACAGCACTTATCCCAACATGGACCTTACGGAAAAGAAATCAACGCAAGAATTGGAATGGCAGCTGCAACATTCAAGTCATTAGACAACATATGGAGATCATCAGCTTACAGGACACAGACTAAAATCAATATATACAAATCAGATGTGCGCTCAGTCCTACTGTATGGATCAGAGACATGAAAACCAAGTGCCCAGACAGACAGTCGCATAAGAGACTTTGTGGGAAGATGTCTCAGAATAATTCTCTGAATTCGTTGGTACCAGAGAATACCAAATACTGAGATCACCCGTCGCACAGGCATCAACAATATCAACGAGAAAATAAAAAGGATAGGATGAGATGGAATTGGCATTTGGGGGGACATACATTAAGAATGCAGAAGACCAGAAAAACCGCACATGTGACTTTGAAATGGAATCTGGGAGGCAAGAGAAGTAGAGGAAGACCTAAAGAGACATGGAGACAAACTGTAGACAGAGAAAGAGAAGAGGTGGGAAAGACTTGTAATGAACTAAGCTGAATTACTCAAGACAGATCTGGTTGGAGGAAATGTGTGGATACCTTATGCTTCAAGGGAAGTTAAGAGAAGAAGAAGAAGAATTATATTACCACATAATTATTAACACATGTCTGACTTTCCCCAGTTGTACAGCAATTAGCCAAACATGGGCCATATGACCTTATTGTCAGTAACCCACCATACATCACTGCTGAGGAAATGAAAAATCTGCAGCCAGAGATTTTGTGGTAAAATTATAGCTTTAACTAATTTGTAAGTATTGATACAAAAATATCCAATTTTATTATTAACACTTCGCTGCCACGGAGACAACAGTCGGTGAAATATCCAGTCCTTTTGCTGCCATGTCGATTGTCGTCAACTATGTTTTTTTAACAGGGAGTATCACTAGCGAAACAGGGTACCATTATGCGCTGCTTTCATATTGTTCAGAAGAGCTCTCCAAAATGGCGGATCTAGCATAAATGCGGTAAACATACAATAAGTCTGATTTTGAACTAATTTTTCATGAATTTTCATAAGTAAACAAAGATTTTCAAAATGGGCGACATAGCCGATAAATAGTGATGTCCAAAATGACTCTTATTCTGACTTTTTAGCCAGTGATAGTGTTAAAACAGCTCTGAATATGATACAAATTTGAACTTTGATTCAAGTGACGATGTTTATAGATCAATATCAGATATTCCCAGGGTACAGGAGTAGGTGATGGACACCCACCTCGAAAACGGGGGCATGTCATACTGTGGATAGGTATGGGGCGTGACGCCAATATCAGTTACAGCAATATACTCTATGAAGAATATACTCTACATATAGACAGGTTAGTAGCTCATTAATATATGAACGTTATTCCATAGTTTAAAAGTCCTAAGTTTATTATTTTTTGAAATTGTCACCCTGAAAACTGATCTTGCCCAAAAAATAGCATGGCAGTGAGCCAGACTTGGTTGAAAAATGGGTGGCAGTGAAAGTGTTAAGGAGTTGTCAATGTTCAATATTTTTAAAAAATAAAGATGGAAAGATTATTCCATATCCTATAGTGTCGTAGTGGTGTGAAATGCTAAAAACCTCAGAGCTCTTAGGATTTAAAAATGCAGTGACCAATTCTTTTTCTTCTTCTCAACATTTTAGTCATTAAAAATGTCATGATCATCACTATTTTTGTTATGGAAATTAACTGATTGGCTCCTATAAGCCACTGGGAATGTAAGCCACCATTTACTCATTGGGGCAAGCCGCTGTGTGCGCCATGTTTGTTTCCTAGTTAAACGAGATCTATATTTACATTCTTCCGTTTTGGTACAATATTTTAAGTTACCAACAGGAAGCTTATTCATGTACCATATGTTATCGGTTGAAGGTAAAAAAAATTGTATTTTGTAATATTTATCGTGTTTTCAAACCCGTTACCGGACTACAAAATTGTTTACCATGGCAACCAGTGATAAGGTCATAGATGATAAGACATGTAAATTATTTACTAAGTATTGTTCAGTTACTGTTTTCTTTGATTTATTTCTTATTGTTGTATACACTACACTGTAGCTACCACATGAAATGTAATCAATGTTTTGGAAATTAAAAATTTGTCAGTAAGTTGGGGTATTTTAATATTTTTTTCTGCTGTAAATAATAATTTTACACTGTGGCGCAGCGTGCGGCCATCGGCATGCAAAGGGTTAAGATCGTTCTGGAAAAAATAAGGTACTTGTCTACAATTTCACCGCAGGAAAAGGAAACCTCGTTGACCTAAGTTAAGTGCGTCAGTCCGCCATCAGTGTTTGCGGACGTGGAGGAGAACCGGGTTCAAAGGTCACGGATGTGGTGTTTATTGTGTATTTTGTATGTAAATAAGCAGTGTTTTAATTGAATTGGGAGCTCTGAAAAGGACTGTATGTGGGAATGTGAGGTGGAAGGAGGCAGGATGGGACTAGGAGTGTTACTGTGGGGGCCAGAAACTTATGGTATCAGCAATAATAACTACGAAGGGGTCTAAATTTCTGAATTTAGTCTGGCGCGCCACATAAACTCACACACTCAGGAAACAGGATTTTACGTCAATAACATAAATAATAGGGAACCTCTGTGCTATATTTAGAACAATGCTCGCAAACAGTCTATATTTAGAATGACCCAGTTTTGCGGTGAAATTGTAGACAAGTACCAAAAATAAATAGTGGCACTCCTAGCTGCTTATAGGAAGCAATCAGTTAATAATCTTTCATTTACTAATTCAAGTTGTTTTTTAAAGTGTTTTGCTGCAATGGAAGTTAACAAGAGCATGTTTTTTGTCGTCAGGTATGAGGACCACCAAGCGTTAGATGGAGGACCAGACGGCATGAATCTTATTAGACATATCATTCAAAGTTCGACTCAATTATTGGTTAAGGGCGGAGTCGTGAGTTTTCTTGTTGTATCCATGTTTATTTACAGTGATCTTCAGACAAGGTGCGCAGGCAATGAACAGAATTACTACAAGCGTCAAGAATTTACAGAATTACACTTATCTTCGTTCCGGTGCACATGGGTGTCGTTGGCGATGAAAGAACATACAGACTGGCTGGCTCTGTCACCATATTAGAGGGCCAGCCAATGGATAGACAGACATTTGCACTCCCTCATAAATTTTGGCCACAAAGAATATTTTTATTTAAACAAATCCACGTCAGCTACTAGATTGCAAGAGCTGGGATTGCAGATTGGAGTGGCCAGTAAAGAACAGTACAACAGGTATATGAGTAAGTCTCATCAATCAAAATTGAACTAGCACGGTCAGTCGCTGGACGCTGTTGGAGATATTGTGAAGGAGATTGGAGCATCTATGGACATGTCCGGTGTGTTGAATACGAAGGTATTCCAAATTGAAACTGTATCTTCAAACCTTACGACAATGATCTTCAGACTTTACTTCAGGGAGCTCACACCTTATTTAAGTGACCATCACACCTTATGTTATGTTCAGTTTCAGTTTGGAATATCTTCATTGCACTCTGACATGTCCATAGATGCTCCGATCTCCTTCGCAATATTTCCAACAGCATCTAACAGTCCTATGTTATCATGTAGGACAGAAAGAAAATCTGTACTAAGTTTGTTGTCATCACATCTTGTAGTGGCAGCAGCAAATTCTCTCTACTTTTCTTAGTCTGTTGTCATCACATCTTGAAGGACAACAACAGTTTCTACTTTACATGTTCTGTAGCTATTGTCCAGCGAAGCGTTCAGTCACTATTATCGCCCGAGTGGTTAACTGGGCCCAAATATGGGGTGTAAAGAATAGAATCACTGTTACCTGCCATGCATGTCGTAGAGGCAACTAAGGAGGTTTGGCTGAAATCGGATGCACGTGTCCTAGATGTGTAAAGTCTATGCGTTTAGGGGCCTACTAAACCAATGTGTAATGTATACACGTTCTTGGCAAAGATCAAACATATCATAAGAAGTCATCATTATGCTTTGTCACATCCTGTAGTGTCAGCAACAAACTCTCTCTACTTTCTTCTTTTCTCAGCTCCCCCTGAAGCATAAGGCATCAACAAGTTTCCTCTAACTAGATATGTCTTGAGCAAGCCAGCTTAGTTCATTCCAAGTCTTTCTCACCTCTTCTCTTTCTCCAGTCCTTTATAAAATGGATGGATAGTTAACCTATCGTATGCCCGAGTGATTACCGGGGCCCAAATTTGGGGTGTAAAGAATAGAACCACTGTAACCTGCCATGCATGTCGTAAGATGCGACAAAGGAGGTTTGGCTGAAATCAGATGCATGTGTCCTAAATGTGTAGAAGTCTATGCGTTTAGGGCCTACTCTTTTTATTTTTCCACGTATACACGTTCTTGGCAAAGATCAAACATATCACAAAGAGTGATTAAAATTGGTCGTAAAGAACAAACACAAAGAAGAAGAACCTATCGCACAACCCTCAATCTGGAGGACCAGCAAGCCACATTTAGTCTGACCTCTCTCTTTTGACCTGACCGGCTTGGGTAACCCTGCCAGCATAGCTCTCCAGGTCATTGAGCTATGGAAGCCCCACCACTACAAGGTAATAGCCTCATAATAATAATTCCTCTCGTACCGTTATATGTTACATAGGGCCTTGCAAGTAATTTCTCCATACCGCTCTATCCTGGGCAACTCGCTCAATCTCCTCCATGGAACTGAGACCGATATTTCCTGCCTCTCTCAGCAAAGTTCGCTCAGGGTCTCCTTAGGTCGACCTCTCTTTCTTGAACCCTTTGCATCCACTTCAATGCCTGCTTTGATATTCTTTGATCATTTCTCCTCAAGGTGTGCCCAACATATCTCCATCTTCTCTTTCTTATAACAGTTGTCACTAGTGGTTGACCAGACATGTCTCTGATTTCATCACTTCTCCTGAATTCGTTCCATTTTATATTCATTATTTTTCGCAGACATCTATTTTCAAATGCATTCAACTTGCTGTATATCTTTAGTCATTTTCCAACTCTCTCTGGCATATGTTAGGATTGATACAACATTTGAATTGAAAATTCGTAATTTAGTTTTAATACTATATAACTTGCAGTAATAGCCTCATGGGGCGGTGGATAATTATTATTTTGATTTTAAAAAAAGAAAATAAATAAATTTTTTGTTAAATGTTACTTTTGAATATATTTGTAGCCATGTGTGGTTAGAAGTAGCCCCACAACACCCAACAAGTATCCAGAACATTCTTAATGAAAGTGATTGTAACAGAAAATTGACGCTGGTAGAAGTTGTCAAGGATGTTTTTGGAAAGTAAGTTAAAGTATCTTAAAATAAAATTTAACTAACTACATGTGAAATGTGACACCTACGAAAAGTTACCAACAACGACGGTCACCAACATCAGCATAAGAAAGTTGACCTAAAAACTAAGCTTTGGGGAAACCAGACAGACCTGAATCTGACTGCCAAGTTTGTGGTCCACAGTAAACTAAGTACATGACCAGAGATCGCTGAAGAAGAAGAAGCATAAGTAAGAAAGTTGGGACAGAACATTGCTTGAATTACATTGAGAAACAAAGAATGAAGTGGTTCACCATTTAATACGAATGCAACCAAACTCCACTGTATACAAGGTCTTCTACACCAGAACATTATGAAAGAAGGCGAGAGGAAGATCATGAAAAAGATGGTTCGATGACTTAGTAGAATCCTGTAAAAAAATCAAAAATAACTATTGCCCAAGCTACTAGGGTAGCGTAACAAAAGAAAGACCGCTACACTGGGCAACAACCCGGCAGCAGTGTGATAAAGACAAAACAAGACGTTTAAGCCTCTCTTTGTTTAAATACTTAATCTTCTATCCAGAAATATAGAGCTTTACCAGAGGGTATGTCAAACGTCTGTCACTTGTTTTTTGGCTTTGTTCCAGTGCTTTGTAAATTAGGGACTACCGGATGTTGTCTCCTCAGTAGACCCTGGAGGTCTGAGTTCTTGACCTTTAATGCTTGTCATTGTGGTCAATTCTCTCCCTATTCTTAATATATGTCCAAGCCATCACAGTTTGGATGGATAAGGGGGAATGTTCTTCGGCCTCTTGGCGACCTACTGTTGAATGCGGACACTAAAATTGATGTTGATTCAATCCGGCGATTTAAGAAGTTTGAAATTATAAGTTGTACAAGTAGAGCTGGTTTCTCACAGAGAGAGGAGTGTGTTTAACCAGCAAGCCACAGGAACCATCAGTATTGCATACCCTTCAACATCTGTTGGGGGGAGACTAAGCACCTATGGGTCTGCCTGGGGTGCTGTGATGTCAGTTCAGTGACCTTCTTCTGCGATCAACTTCTGCAATGCTACTACTCCGGTAAATGTCATAAACAGGACGGTGCGCTGGAGGTCTTCACCGGATCCCCCATAGTTTGTTTTGTAGGGTTGTTTCTGTTGGCCAGATTTCCATTCTCAAACTGCTCAGGCTGGGGCAGTCTTGCAGGATGTGCTCTGGGGACTGCTTTGGTGTTTCACAGGTGCAGGCAGCTGAGAACCATCATTCTATACTTCAGTAACTAATAACCATCACAGTTGTGACTATTCCACTCAGGTTTCTAGGATCTGCTCTAGTGGCTTGAGTCCTAGGATATTTTTGCTTTTTGACAAGATTCTGCTATGTCATCTCTCTAATTTCTTCTTCTTCACCCTTCGCCTCTAGGGAAGCATAGGTCCATAAACAAGGCCTTCCAAGCCCACCTATCCAAGGCTGTTCTTTTCCAGATTCCTCCACTCTGTCCCCATTTTCTTGCATTTCATCTCCAATTCCCGTCTGCATGTGTTCCTGGGTCTTCCCTTACCTCTATTGCCCTGGGGTTCCATCGGAGAGCCTGTCTTGTGATGCTGTTAGGGGTTTCCTCAGTGTGTGCCATATCCATCGCCACCTTCTGCTCCTTATCTCTTGTTCCACCTGTCATTGTCCTGTTCTATCCCAGAGTTCCCTGTTTTTAGTCCTGTCATACCAGCGCAGATGGAGTATCCTGCGCAGGCATTTATTGATGAATCTCTGCAACTTTTTGGTGTTCCCCTTAGTTGTTCTCCATGTTTCCGCTCCATATAGGACAGCCATGACATTTGAGTTAAATATCATTATCTTAATTTTATTCCTGATCATTTTTGAACTCCATATGTTCTTCAGAATGGCAAATGCTGATCTTGCCTTTTGTATTCTAACACTAACATCTTCATCTCTCTCGCGATCGTTCTTCACGGCCAATTTTATCATTCTTTTTGTGATATATAATTGGTCCTTTGACAAGAATGCATTGATCTATGTTGAACGATTATGCGCATGTGGTGACTAGGCCCGCCCACCTGGTTTCAATCAGCTTTTGATTTACTAGGGTGAGCTTTCCCTAGGTAAGATCCTTTCTGCCGACTATTTCGTCCCGGATCTTCGCCTTTTCGATCAGTTTTGCCTTTTCGATCAGCTTTGCCACATCTTCATCTGAGCCACCTTGAATGTTGATAACACTTCCCAGATATGTAAATGTGTCCACCTCCTTTAATGGTGCTCCTCTTAGTATGATCGGATCTCTGGAATTAGCTCTATCTAATTTAACGTCCTTCTATTTTCAATAGGAATAGATTCTGCCATCTTCAGTATTCCTGACATCAAACATGTTCATCATGAAATGGGTACAGACAAGCAAGAAAATAACCTCAAACAGATACATTGTTAGTGTGGTTTGAATAACTAGTCACGACAGAGATGAATTGTCTACACAGAATGCTGGAAGTATCAGAAGAGAACTAGGTCATGACAGATGAAGTGTCTAACCAGAATGCTGGAAGTGTCTACAGAATGCTGGAAGTATCAAGGAAAAACTAGTCATGACAGAGATGAATTGTCTCAGAGAATGCTGGGAGTATCAAGAAGAAAACTAGTCATGACAGAGATGAATGTTCATGAGATGCTGGGAGTATCAAGAATAACTAGTCACAATAGAGACGAATTGTCTACGCAGAATGCTTGGAGTATCAAGAAGAAAACTAGTCACAACAGAGATGAATTGTCTACGCAGAATGCTGGGACTATCAAGAAGAGACCAGTTTAGAAATGAAGACATCAGTACCGAACTTCTTCAAGCAACAACAAATTAAATGGTTCGGCCATATAAGCAGATTACCAACAGACATAGCATCTCAAAGAGCAATGCTACTCTGATAAAGTGGATACAAAACACTGTCTATGCAAAATGTGGACCTCAGAAATAACAGGCGGTGAAAAAAACCACTATTTATTAAGCGCACACAAAGTCCCATTCTATAAATCTCTTCTTATCCTGACACTGTGAGGCAAAACTGTGAGGGAAGACCCAGGAACACTTGGAGACGGAATGCAAGAAAATAGAGAGTGGAGAGATCTGGAAAGTATGGCCTTGGTTGCGGACCTATGTTTCCCTGGAGGCGAAGAAGAAGGAGGAAAAACAGGATTAGAGAAAAGAAGAATGTGGTTTGAATCTACATATAACTACAAATGTAAACAGGATGAAAGAAAACGTTTGAATGGACACGTTTTAATCAATTTATTAGTAAAATTGTGAGACATATAGTGGGAATCAAATCTTTTGTTTTATTTCTTAATCTTTATGATATGTAGAAGTTTTTGCGTAGTAAGGTAGGATTAGCGTAATGCTTAATCGTTTGCCTTTCGGCTCGAGAACAAAAGGGTTGAGGGTTCATTCCCACACTCAACGTTCCTCACGCAAGAAAAGGAATTGGCCCTCCACACTAGGGCATAGAAATGTGAAGTTACAGGCATTTCATACCCTAAGGTCTGAAAAGGCGATGGGAAATTTATTAAGATAGATGAAACCGCCCGTGTGTTGCTGGGGCTGCAGGAAGCAAAGAAAAGTAACACTGCGACCTACAAAACATGTCATAAGAGGTGACTGAGGTATGGGCCTAGGGAAGCTACCTAGTAAATAAAAAAGCGTCGCAGAAATCGGATGTGCTGGCCTACTTGTCGGCGCATAACTGGCACAGCGTACAATCACTCTTAGGCTCGGATCACATACAAATCACAAAGGGTGGTTAACAAGTGGTCGATATGGAGCGTTAGAAGAACATAGACAAAACACCTAAAAGCAAAGTAATATAGTTTGACAAAAACAAGATACAGCGATGTTTCGTGGTATGGTAGAGCATGATCAGGCATTCTGGAACAAGCAACCTGTTGGACTGTCCGGACCACTTTCTTTGAGCAAACAGACATCATTCTTCTTCTGTTGTCATCAGGCTGCACACCTAAAGCAGATATGTTTGTAAAAAACAGCGATGTTTCGTGGTTGTCATGATAGCATTCTGGAACAAGCAACCTGTTGGACTGTCCGGACCACTTTCTTTGAGCAAACAGACATCATTCTTCTTCTGTTGTCATCACGCTGCTACCGGTTTGTTGCCCAGTGTCGTGGTTTTCTGTTTCTGTCTTGCGTGTTCTAGTGGCTTGGGTGATTGTTATTTTGCTCTTTCACAGGATTCTGCTATGCCATCTAACCATCTTTATCGTGGTCTTCCTCTCACCTGATGTTCTGTTGTAGAAGACTGTATACTATGAAGTTTGGATGCATTCTTATTAAGTTGCCAAACCACTTCATTCTTTTTTCTCAATGTAATTCAAGCAAGGTTCTGTGCCAACTTTCTTTCTTATGCTGATGTTATGACTGTCTTTTCTGGTGTTGTTGATAAGGTCCAAAGGTAACTAGGCTTAAAGGTAAGAAGGCAGACACAAAATACAAAAAATTCAACTCGCATCAATGTATGTTAAAATATGTATTATTAAATTCACTTTATTTATAACTATTTTAGTCATAATGAATCATCATAAAAAAATTGATATAAATCTAGTCCAACAATTTGAATATACTCTAGTCCAAACCAGTATATAAACCAATCAGAAGAGCTGCAAAAGTAACAACGATAGACAAGATTAGAATTGAAGAAATCTAGATTAGATTAGAAGAAAACTATAAATGAAACTAGTTATTCATTTCAGAAAAGAGTAACAGGTTAAATGGTTTGGTCACCTGACAATAATGACCTGGTATCATCTACCATATAGAGCCAAACCGACAAAAATATAATTAATACAGAGTAAGACCACACAAAAGATGGAGTGACGACATCAAGAACATGTTTAGAGAAAGGAATCTTCTTCTTTGCGTTCGTTCTTACGACCAATTTTAATCACTCTTTGTGATATGTTTGATCTTTGCCAAGAACGTGTATACGCTGCACATTGATTTGGTAGGTCCCTAAATACATTGACTTGTACAGGTTTAGGACATGTGCATCCGATTTCAGCCAAACCTCCTTAGTGCCTCTTACGACATGCATGGCAGGTAACAATGGTTCTATTCTTTACACCCCAAATTTGGTAACCACTCGGGTGAGAGAAAGGAATAACATCTTTCAAGATCCTTACATTTCTCCTCAACACATCACTGAGGTATAGTGGAAGAAGAGAAAGAAAGAAAAGAATAGTGCAATATGAACTATATTCTGGCTCCACTTTTATCAAGTGGTTTGAGTTTAATTATGTTTACCAGGAAACGGTTTTAGTTGAGTGACAGTCAATTAGATATACACACCAGGAGACGGTTCAGTTAAGTGGCAGTCAATTAGATATACACACCAGGAGACTTTAGTTGAGTGACAGTCAATTAGATATACACACAGGGACTGTTGAGTTTGTTGAGTGACAGTCGATTAGATATACACACCAGGAGACAGTTAGTTTAGTTGAGTGACAGTCGATTAGATATACACACAGGAGACAGTTGTTTAGTTGAGTGACAGTCGATTAGATATACACACCAGGAGACAGTTAGTTTAGTTGAGTGACAGTCGATTAGATATACACACCAGGAGACAGTTAGTTTAGTTGAGTGACAGTCGATTAGATATACACATCAGGAGACAGCTGGTTTAGTTGAGTGACAGTCGATTAGATATACACATCAGGAGACAGCTGGTTTAGTTGAGTGACAGTCGATTAGATATACACACCAGGAGACAGCTGGTTTAGTTGAGTGACAGTCGATTAGATATACACACCAGGAGACAGCTGGTTTAGTTGAGTGACAGTCGATTAGATATACACACCAGGAGACAGTTAGTTTAGTTGGTGTCGGAGCCCACAAGGGAAGCAAAGAATAGTACCACTCCGACCTACAATGTATGTTGTAAGAGCCAACTGATGTAGGCTCTAGGATGCTACCTAGTAAATAAAAAGCAGCGCAGAAATTGGATGTGCTGGCCTACTTGTAGGCGCATAACTGGCACAACGTATAATCGTTCATAGGCTCAGATCACATACAAATCGTACAGAGTGGTTGACAAGTGATCGATATGGAGTGTGACAGTCAAATAAGCACAGGAACAGTCACACGAGGCAGAAAGTTTTTAACAACATGTTCAAATTCCCACAACTAGGGGCAGCAAGTTTCTTTCTTAACAACATGTTACAAAATTTCTCACAACTGAGGGCAGCAAGTTTCTTTCTTAAAAACCCATGTTACAATTTACAATGAGGCAAGTTTCTTCTACACATGTTACAAAATTCTCTCTCTGTAGCAGATATTCCTTCTTTCTTTAATCTTTGCAGAATTGTGTTATACGTCTCTGCTTCTAAAGGTGCACACACACCTTTTGTTTGAATCTCACCTGTAAAGGAAATAAGAATGTTTTAAAACCTGGATTCGCCCATGTGGTGTCGGGGCTTGCAAGGGAAGCAAAGAATAGTACCACTGCAATGCATGTCGTAAGTGGCGACTGATGTAGGCCCTAGGATGCTACCCTAGTAAATAAAAAGCAGCGCAGAAATTGGATTTGTGCTGGCCTACTTGTAGGCGCATAACTGGCACGACGTACAATCGCTCTTAGGCTCTGATCACATACAAATTACACAGAGTGGTTGATATGGCGCGTTCGAAGAAGAAAATCCTGGATTCACATTAAATGATACTTCTTCTCGAAACACTTCCATATCAGTCACTTGTTAAACAAATATGTGTGATTTATATGGGATCTGAACCTAAGAGCGATTGTGCGTTGTGCCAGTTATGCACCTACAAGTAGGCCAGCACATCCAATTTCTGCTATGCTTTCTATTTACTAGGGTAGCTTCCCTAGGTCCTACATCAGCCACCTCTTACGACATGTCTTGTAGGTCACAGTTTTACTATTCTCTTTGCCAGTGACGTCAAAGACAAGTGACATTAAATGATACAGAATATGATGAACTACTTAATTCTCGAATTCATTCTCTGATCATTATTAGATAATATTCCATATATGATTGACATGTCCAAGTGAAACTCCGAAAGTGTATTTCTTTCTTTTTTTTTCTCCAATCCTGTTTTGCCTCACAGCGTCAGGGTAAGTGATTCCTAGAACGAGCCCTTGTGTGCGTTTCATAAATAGTGTCTTTCGTCGCCTCTTATCTCTGATATCCGCCTTTTGCTTTGTATCCATTGTATCGGAGCAACATTGCTCTTTGAGGTGCACTGTCTGATGGTAATCTGCTTATGTGACCGAACCATTTAATTTGTTGTTGCTTTATAAAGTTCAGTACTGATGTTGTACCCACTTTTTCCTGATGTCTTCATTTCTAATCGGTCTCTTCTTGATACTCCTACCATTCTGCGTAGACACTTCATCTCTGTTGTCATTAGTTTTCTTCTATCATTTGATGTCAGCGTCCAGGTTTGAAGAAAACTTGTATTTCTAACTTAATGTATTCTAGATGTATTTCTAACTTAATGTATTCTAGATGTATTTCTAACAAGTATTTAGATTATTTAACAGTATGTTAGAGAGGGTTCTCTGTGGCTAAGTGGTAGCACTCGCCTTGCGTTCCGAAGGTATATACTCTTCCTCCATTTACTTCTTTTTAGAAGTGTTTGGGGAAGGAGGGGAATAGTGATCTTGTGTGCTTGTTTTAAGGCATTTTGTGCCCACCTGCCCAGCGTGTTCGTAGCGCGTTGGACTACGGGTGACAAGTCCTCTGTGAGTGCGGGTTCAACTCCGCGGACTGGCAGAAAAGCCACATGTTTCCGAGATTTACGGTGTTCGTGGCACCGAACCGAAAGGGTTACGATGTCCATGACACCGAGCCCAAGAGCTTTCAGCTCAAGTGCTTCTGGATCGGAAAAAAAGGCACTTTGTAAAATTGTTTTTGATGTTGTTGCTCCATCTTTTGTATGGTCTTCCTCTTGCTCTGTACTCATTATACTTTTTCTTTGTGGCTGTCTGTGGTAGGCAATACCAGAGCATTCTTGTTAGGTGTCCAAACCATTTAATCTGGTGTTTGCTCTATACCTCAAGATAGGAAAAAGGGTTCCTTTACTTTTTATTTGACATGGAATGGAGTTCCCAGTACGAATCATACTGAATTTATGAAGGCAACACATCTCTGTTTTGTTTTCTGAGAGTGAGATGCTTATAGCAGAAGAATAACTGAAGTTGGGGTCAACCAGCTGTTCTCTTCTGCTCCGTTAGATGCCTGTAAAGGCTATTCTTAGGGGCTTTCTTAGTCTGCACTCTCTGAACATTGTGTAAATATCTGAAAGCCAGATTGATTGATTGGACCATCATCATTACACTTCGGTGAGTAACCATGTATGCTCCGATCTCTTTCTTACATAGGAATATCTCAGTGGCAGTGCACAAACTCCGTAGCACAGCAGAGGTAGGTTATCAATGTAAATTTAGAAGATGGTGAAAATATTTTGTAGGAATTAAACAAAAAAAATATTAATGAATTTTGCTTGGGCAGCAGCTTTCCAGCCTGCTCTTCTCAATTTTGAACTGCCAAGGATTCTTTTACATGCTCAACTTGAACACTAGACCTATGTTTTATTGTCCATCTCCGATAGGACTAGGAACTGGATCTCAACTACACTGAATTCAGGGATCTCTGAAAAAATATCCAGATGGTTTCACGATGGAATAAACCAAGTACCTTTGGAATGAGTGGCGAGCACCTAACCTCTGCACCAGAGATCCCTCATCTACATCAGAGATCCCTCATCTACACCAGAGATCCCTCATCTACATCAGAGATCCCGCATCTACATCAGAGATCCCTCATCTACACCAGAGATCCCTCATCTACATCAGAGATCCCTCATCTACACCAGAGATCCCCATCTCCAGAGATCCTCATCTACACCAGAGATCCCTCATCTACATCAGAGATCCCTCATCTACACCAGAGATCCCTCATCTACACAGAGATCCCTCATCTACACCAGGATCCCTCATCTACACCAGAGATCCTCATCTACATCAGAGATCCCTCATCTACACAGAGATCCCTCATCTACACAGAGATCCCTCATCTACACAGAGATCCCTCATCTACACCAGAGATCCCTCATCTACACCAGAGATCCCTCATCTACACAGAGATCCCTCATCTACACCAGAGATCCAGCTCAGATCTACATCAGAGATCCCAGCATCTACACCAGAGATCCCAGCATCTACACCAGAGATCCCATCACAATCCATCTACCAGAGATCCCAGCATCTACACCAGAGATCCCAGCATCTACACCAGAGATCCCAGCATCTACATCAGAGATCCCAGCATCTACACCAGAGATCCCAGCATCTACACCAGAGATCCCAGCATCTACACCAGAGATCCCAGCATCTACATCAGAGATCCCAGCATCTACACCAGAGATCCCAGCATCTACACCAGAGATCCCAGCATCTACACCAGAGATCCCAGCATCTACACCAGAGATCCCAGCATCTACATCAGAGATCCCTCATCTACACAGAGATCCCTCATCTACATCAGAGATCCCTCATCTACATCAGAGATCCCTCATCTACATCAGAGATCCCTCATCTACATCAGAGATCCCTCAGTCTACACAGAGATCCCAGCATCTACATCAGAGATCCCCTCATCTACATCAGAGATCCCCTCATCTACATCAGATCCCCTCATCTACACCAGAGATCCCCTCATCTACACCAGAGATCCCCTCATCTACATCAGAGATCCCCTCATCTACACCAGAGATCCCCTCATCTACATCAGAGATCCCCTCATCTACACATTGAAGATCAACTGTAAGTATCTCCAACACTGCATGTCTCTTCCATGGTGTTTTATTCTACTAAACTGTAGAAACTAACTGAGTCATATGGAGAAACCAATTACAATAAAGTTAATCCTTCATTTATATACCTGTTAGAAGACTGAAATTTAGGTGCATATGAACGGAGGCGCAACGATTGTGGTTCTTGGCTATTGCCAAACATATAACAAATAGGTGCCCGTCTGCCCAGCGTGTTCGTAGCCGTTGGACTACGGGTGACTATCCCTCTGTGTGTGCGGGTTCAATTCCGGATGGCAGAAAAAGCCACAGATTCTCCAGATTTACGGTGTTCGTGGCACGAACCGAAGAGTTACGATGTCCATGACACGAGCCGAAGAGCTGAAAAAGCTCAAGTGCTTCTGGATCGAAAAAAAAACAAACAAATAGGTGATCTCTGTAGCATGGAGGTTAGGTGTTCGTCTCTTGTGCCAAATGTAACTGGTTCACTCCCTTGTGGAGCCATCGAGATATTTTTCTAGAGATCCCTGATCTCAGTGTAGCTGAGATCAAGTTCTTAGTCCTATCGGAGATGGACGATAAAATGTAGGCCCAGTGTTTAATTTGAGCATGTAAAAGAACCCTTGGCAGTTCAAAATTGAGAAGAGCAGGCTGGAAAGTCGCTGCCTGGGCAAAATTCATTAGATAAAGACTAAAAATAAAAATTCCTACAAAATATGCACCATCTTCAAAATTACATCAGGGACCCTCGCCGGTGCTACGGAGTTCGCGCACTGCCAGTAAGATCTTCCTGTGTAAGAAAGAGATCAAGGCACACATGGTAACTCACCGAAGTGCAATGATGATGGTACTATCAATCAAGATCACAAAGAGGGATCAAGCTATTTGTAAAGAACAAATGCAAACAAACAAAAAATATATGTTAGAAGGGATGTCTTAATAAGAATGCAACCAAACTCCACAGTATACAGTCTTCTACAACAGAACACCAGGATAGAAGGCAAGAAGAAGACCACGAAAAATATGGTTAGATGGTATAGCTGACCATGTGTTGCCAGGCCCTACGGGCAGCAAAGAATAGTAACATTGTGACCTACAAGGCATGTCATAAGAGGCGAGTAAGGTAAGGGCCTAGGAAAGCTACCCTAGTAAATAAAAGGTGTCACAGAAATAGGATGTGCTGGCCTACTTATAGACGCATAACTGGCACAATGTACAATCGCTCTTATGCTCAGATCACATACAATTCACAAAGAGTGGTTTAACATGGGGCCGATATGAAGTTTTAGAAAAATAAGAAGAAGATGGCATAGCAGAATCCTTCAAAAAGCAAAAATAAATATCACTAGAACAGCGCAAGACAAAAAACACAAAACCATGACACTGTACAACAACCTGGTAACAGTGTGACAACAACCTGGTAACAGTGTGACAGCAACCTGGTAACACTGTGACAACAACCTGGTAACAGTGTGACAACAACCTGGTAACAGTGTGACAACAACCTGGTAACAGTGTGACAACAAAAGAAGAAGTGATGTCTTGTTTACTAAGTATTTAACAACAGCGTACCATTTAATATCATGCGTGATGCGATTCCTGTAGGTAAACCAACAGTCTTAGCCATGGCAGAGAAACCTCTAGGATCACCATAGTTGATCAAATCTATACGTCTCTGCTCCATCTTGCCATCAGCCCGTTGGGCAAGGATATCATGATGCATCAGTAGCATGTCACGTTCATTTGGACCTGCAAAGAACAATTCTCTCAAATAATAACGCTGGAGATGACGGGTCTTAGAAAAGCTGCAGGTGTGACAATAAGAGACAAATTAAGAAATCAGAAGAAGACGATGTGAAATCAGTTGTGCAATTCATAAAAGAACAACAGATTAAATGGTTTGGACACCTGACAAGAATGCCCTGATATCGCCTACCAGACAGAAAAAATATAGCGGGTACAGAGGAAGACCACGCAAAAGATGGAGTAATGGAATCAAGTACAGCCTTAATAAAATGAATAACAGCTTACAAGGTGCATTAGAACAAGCACACACAAGATCACTACACCCCCAACACTTCTATAAAGAAGTAAATGGTGGAAGAAAAGAAGAATTATATATCTTGAGGATCCTTGATATGAGGATCCTTGTTATGAGGACCCTTGATTTGAGGACCCTTGATTTGAGGACCCTTGATATGAGGACCCTTGATATGAGGACCCTAGATATGAGGACCCTTGATATTCTTCTTCGTCGATCGTTCTTTTAGGCCATTTTGATCATTCTTGTCGGGATGTAAACAGCCTTTGCCAAGAATGGTTTTTACGGACACTTGATATGAGGATCCTTGATTTGAGGACAACAACGCAACCTTATTCTTGTTACGTGTAACCCCTAGCATTATTCTCAGTCCCACAGGCTTAGGCCACTAGTTATTGGTTACTTAACTAACATATTTGCATTCCAATTGAAAGAGATGGGTGTCAATATTGGTGCATCCCGACAGTGGCGTAGCTAGAGTAAACGTCACCCGGGCGGTCCGTTCAAATGTCACCCCAGTGACCCCACACGACCCTATGCTGAATGGTTAGGTGTAGCTAAATTTTCATACATACTCTACCTCTAGGCTCTACTTTACTCTACTGACCGGTACGTTACTGCTTACATGTATGATCCAAGACAAAATCCGAATACAATACCACAAAACAAATAGTTCAAATCCAAAGATTTTTTAAATGCAACTGTTCACTTTCAGAACATCTAAATGCAAAACACGTCAATGCACAGACCAAAAGAATGTCTTTCGACACTATAGTCCTAGAAGGAATGTCTTCTTGTTTTCATTGTGGCAAACAGGTCAATGACATCGTCAAAATCTATTTGTCTTGTAAGCTCGTGTTCAATGGACAGAACAGCCAGATCCGACAATCTGTCTGTTCTTTCCTGGAGTCTGACAAGATGTTCTCTTAACGCTACATCGTAGTGAGATAATAATTCAACAAGCTCCAAGAAGTTACCTGCTTTTTAGTCCATTAGTCAAAGGAGATTTTTAAAAAGTTCTTTTATTTATATTTTACTTTCTGTTTTTAGTCCTATAAATTTGATGAAAATTTCATAAATGTCCATTGTAGTTTGTAAATGGTAAACAACTGCTTTGTCAAATGTACATCCTTGCATCTTGCGGACTGTACATGCCCAGCATAATATCAATGGAAGCTGTCGTCTTTCGACAGCTTCCATTGATATTATGCTGTCATCGACGTTCTTTCATATAATTCGACAAATCCATGGTCGTCATTTATTTCGAACATTGGTCGAAATAAATTATAAGAAAAATATAAGAAAAATGACTCACCAAAAGAGCTGTACTCGCTCAGACAATATTTTTGACGGTTTATAGATTCAAATTCGAAATATGTGACGTCATAACGGTCACATTTCCTGTGTTGGTTGGGTTTTTATCACAATTCTATTTTCAGACTATTTTCGCACCTTAGCCTGGCTGAAAAATTTTGTTGGAGGTGACAGTGTCACCCTCCATATGCTGTCACCGGGCGGTCCGCCCCTCTCGCCCCTTAGCTACGCCACTGCATCCCAAAAGAACGACATACTAAATATGCAAAGATATTGATTAATCAACATCGAACTGGCGTGTTGGGTTGCTGGACGCTGCTGGATTTGCTGAGGCGGAGATTGGAGCACCTATGGACATGTCCGGAGTGCTATGATGATAGTCCTCATATAACTGATTTGCATTCGGGCAGACCCATAGGTGCTTAGTCTTCCCCAACAGATATCGAAGAGTATGCATACTGATGGTTCCCATGGCTCGCTGATTAAATACACTTCTAACTCTGCCCCTAAGGCATCCAGTTCTACTTGTACACCGGGTAACTCCAAACAGCTTAAATCGCTGGATCAATTCAACATCTATTTTAGTGTCCTCATCCAACAGACAGTCGCGAAGACACCGAAGAACATCCCCCTTATACATCTTCAACTCACCAAGAATCAATGCTGTTGATGCAAGCCTGTCCGCTCTCTCATTACCGTAAACACCTGCATGCCCAGGACAGTTTTTCCATGTAAGCCGCTGGAGGTTAGAAACTTCTATAGAGGACATCCACTCATACCGAAACCTGCCCTTCTGGATCTTGTGAAGCATTGACTGAGAGTCAGATACAACAACGGCCCCAGTAAACGAAGTCCCAGAGAGCCAATGGAGGGCAGCAGTAACGACCTCCATCTTCATACTAGAAGTAGTTGTCCTGTTTGCTCTGCAACAACCCTACCATGCGCATTAGTCAAGAAACCCCAGCCTGACTTACCATGAAGAACCGACCCATCGGTATATACAACATCATCTACTACTACTGCTACTACTACTACTACTACTACTGGAGAATGTTGAAGCTCCAATATTATTACCAGTTTCACATCCGTGTATTGCCGTGGCTCAAGGAGAAAAAATTAGTAACACTGTGACCTACAAGGCATGTCCAAAGGGGCGACTAAGGTTGGTGCCTAGGGGAGCAACCCTGATAAATAAAAAGTGCCGCAGAAATTGGATGTGCCGGCCTACTTGAAGGCGCATAACTGGCACAACTTACAATCGCTCTTAGGCTCAGATTACATACAAATCACAAAGAGTGGTTTAACTTGTGGTCGATATGGAATGCTTAAAGGAGAAGATTGATACAAACTATCTTGTTGTTTCCTTTACAATACAAAATCTGATCAAATGTAAATCTAAATTAATGACACTTGCAGCATAGGAGCAGTGAACAAACAATAAGATCAATGGAAGCCACAGAGATGTGGTTTTACAGAAGAATGCTGAAAATTCCCTGTACAGAGATGAAAACAAATAATGAGGTTTTAAAATAGGCCTGTACATAAAAGAAACCTTATCAAAAGAATAATAATCAGACAATCAAGGTTCTTCAGGCATATAATGCGAAGAAGAGGTTTAGAACATTTGGTGACAACAGGTAAAATTCAGGGATGGAGAGATTATGGAAAGCAGAGGGAGAAGATGTTGGATGGTTTGACAAAAGATAAACGTCAGAACTGATTAACTGAACCAAGGAGAGAGAGTTGTGGAGAGACATGATCGCCTATGCCTGCAGGCATGGCACTTGATTGATTGAGCATAGGAAGGGAGAAAAAGGAGACTTTAGAAATATTATTTAGAATGTACTGATTTATGTGGGAGGCAATATATGGATATATGAGGTGGCTATATATGGCAAATGAGGAAGTAATACATAAACAGATGAGGTGGCAATATAAAGAATATATAGATAAATGAGGAGGTATCATATGGGCAAATGAGGAATGATATATACATATATAAGAGGGTAATATAACATCATCATCAAGGTGTATATCCTTTATAGGACGCTGCTCTCTTTGCAGCGTATCTGAAATTCACTCTGTCTCTAGGCAGTTCACCCACTTAATCGATGGTTATATTCATGGTTTATTTAATATCTTGTAGTCATCTTCTTCTTGGTCTGCCTCTGCGTCCTGGGACCCTGCCCTCTAATATTGTTCTCTCCAGGCCATCGTGGTGCTTGACGTGGCCAAAGTATCTAATTTTTCTGTATAGTATATTGGTTATCAGCCAATTGTCTGTAACATTCAGTTCTTTCAGGACATCAGTGTTCTTTCTCTTTTCTGTCCATCATATTCATAGGATCTTTCTGTAGCATTTTGTTTCAAAGGACTTATATCATATCACATGGAGAAAAATTAGAGTACTTACCATATGCCAGTCTTTTAGATAAATAGTGGGACAGGGTGTCAATGGGCGTACCTCGTCTGTCTATCTGGATTTCGTTGAGCAAACCTAGCCTGTGTGTACACACGAATATATAATTATTCAATCAAATGTGCCCATACAACATCCAATAATTATCAGGAGTCTAACATCGAAGGACTGACCTCATTGCATCAGGTTTTACCCCATATAGCTCAGTCCCTCTCCGCAGAAATGGCATGCCACCTGCCGAAAGTATTGTATAAAGAATGAACTCTGTAGCTCCAGTAACAATTCTAGGAGTCTCTGGGAAAAATGCATTAGTGAAGAAAACGTTGCGGTCCGGTTTGAACCTGCGGAAAGCAAGGCAAAGGCTTAACTACATAGCACCCCCATCCCCACAGAATGAGCCTGTGTGCATCAAACGGTTATCACATCCAGTCTGTGTGTACACATCAAATGATCATTAGATCTTCTTCTTCTTTGGCAATCTCTGGTCATGCGCTTAATCCACTGTGAACTTGGCAGTAAGCTTGAGGTATGTCAGATTTTCCTAAAGTTCAGTTTTCAGGTAGACTGGGTGGGACCAAATGTTGCATCTCAGCTCAGCCAGGTGAGGCCAGTCTTGCAGGACATGCTCTGGTGTCTGTTTTGCCTATTGACACTGGCAGAAAGCCAGTTAACTTATTCCTAGCCTATGTAAGTGTCTGTTGAGTCTCCAGTGTCCAGTAGATCACTAAATATGTATGCACAAATAGTCAATTGATTTCAGTTCTTGTATTTATTTAAAGCTTTTTCCAACATTTTCAGAGTCGCATGTATACTCCTAAAGTTTATTCAACCAGAGTCCATGTACATCTCATATAGCTTGTCTTAACCACATAGGCTTGTATCTTCTAAGTCATTAGTGGTCAGCCAGAGTCCATGTTTTAAAGGGTTTTAAAGCAGAAGGATTGACTTCATTGCAATTCTGGGTTTTCCATAACTGTCCTCGCAGAAATGGCATGCCACTGCGAGTTTGACCCACGAACTCTGTAGCTCCGCAAGCAATTTAGGGTCTCTGAAAACTGCAACTTGTAACGAAGACGCAGTCGGTTGAACCCATGACCTTGCTCAAAGGCAAGGGCTTCCCAGCCACTGTAACTGACATCGCTTTATACTTAAAGTCGTAGGTCCTGTACACCACTTGTCTTGGACTGACATGGATGTTGGATGTGTGCGTTTTCTCTGTTCATTGTATGTTGCCACCTTGCAGGATGTGTGACACTCATCCATTGCCATGGTATGACAGAACCACAAACATAGAGAGGGGCAACGGCAAGTGGAACAAGAGATAAAGGGCAGAATGAGCGATAGGGTAGGACACACACTGAGAAACCCCTGACAGCATCACAAGACAGGCTCTTCAATGGAACCCCCAGGGTAATAGAGGTAAGGAAAGACCCAGGAACACCTGGAGGCGAGAGATGGAATTCAAGAAAATGGGGAGAGAGTGGAGAGATCTGGAAAAGACAGCCTTAGATATGTGGGCTTTGAAAGTCCTCGGTTGTGGACCATGCCCCTAGGAGCGAAGGGTAAAGAAACAAAATAACACAACAAGGGTAACTCATCTAGCCCTGGAAAGAAATTAAAGCTCATACCCCTACGCTTAACGGCAAGCGTGGACAACCAATTCTATCATCAAACCTTGGGAAGACAATAAACTGTATTCATCACCTTACAATACAATCAAGCTTGCTTTTATCTCCTTCAAGTTTGCTAAGAATAACATCTTTGAGCGTGTCCTCTAGTAGATCACCAGATTTATTAAACGTGCTGCACATAAACTCTTTCTGTAGATGATATAAATAACACTACAGCATGTTTAAATGTTAACAAATGTGCATCGATTTAAGATAAATTCTTAATAAAAAACGCCCTCATAGAGTATGGCAGCAAAGACGATTTTCATATTAAACCAATCCACATCAACTACTAGATTGCAAGATCTGGGATTGAAGATTAGAGTGGCCAGAAAAGAACAACGCAACAGATATATGAGTAGGCTCATCAATCAAAATTGAACTGGTATGGTCAGTCGCTGGACGCTGTTGGAGATATTGCGAAAGAGATCGAAGCACCCATGGACATATCCGGAGTGTAATGAAGATATTAGAAACTGAAACTGAAGATAAAAATAGAGTTAAAGAAATACATTTGTGGATCAACTATATGAGGACTATCATCATAGCACTCCAGACATGTCCATAGCTGCTCTGCCTCAACAAATCCAGCAAAGTCCAGCGACCCAACACGCCAGTTCGATGTTGATTAATCAATCTTTTTTAAACACGTCAAACAAGTACTATAGTTTTACAAAATACATAAACAGTGACGATAAACAGCAGTTTGACCAACAAGGCCTTTATCAAGCAAGCGAACAAACAGGAGTGACAAATTAAAATGAAACACAAATGGACGACCAAATACCAACGATCTAAGGAAAAACCCATTTTCTTTTTCCTTAGATACGTTGGTATTTGGTCCCATTTGTGTTTCATTTTAATTTGCACTCCTGTTGTCGCTTTTGATAAAGGCCTTGTTGGTCAAACTGCTGTTTATCGTCACTGTTTTGTATTTTGAAAACTATAGTACTTTGTTGACGTGTTTCACTATTTACCAAGTTTTACGCAGTCTTCCCCATTTCAATCTTTTTGCATATTTGGTATGTCATTATTTTCGGCTGTACCAATATCAATATCCATCTCTCTCCATCTAACCAGCAACTGGGATTCAGAACCCTGAAATTCTTCTGTTCGGAAAGACTCTCTCAATGTGTTAAGAATGCTATTTCAGCCCATTGCAACTCCCTCTGATATCGTAGCCATGCCAGCTAATCTATTAGCTCATTCATTACCAATGACTCTTGCATGCACAGGGGCAAAAATGAAGGTAATTTCTATGATCCCTGTCTGTTCCAGTGCCTCCAACCAGTTTCGTCTCACCATTCCGGTTTTGGCATTATGAATCATTGTTCATTTGAGGATCATCTTCATCGGACATGTCCATAATTGCTCCGATCTCCTCCCAAGTATGTATCTCAGTGTGTTTAGATTAATAACTCCGATCTGTGTTGATTGTTGTATCTACTGGTTTTCTCTTGTGGTTTTCCCGTCTTGCGCACTTATGCGTCAACTGAGACAGAGAGTACCCTTTATCTTGGTCGTTGAAATCTTCAGAGCGTATGTTTTCCATGAGAGCGTTGATCATGTCACTTTTGTCCATAGCAGACCCATTCTCAATAATCAGTGAGTTTATTGTCCTTCACAGCGCATGAGAGTTTTTTAAAGGGTTTTTAAAGCCGAAGGATTGACTTCATTGCACCGGGTTTTACCCCATATGGCTCGGTCCCTCTCCCAGAAATGGCACGCCACCTGCAGAGTATTGCCGAACTCCGTAGCTCCGCAACAATCCTAAGGGTCTCTGGAAAAAACTGCACTCGTGAACAGAAGGCTGCGGTTTGGATTCGAACCTACGACCTTCGACTCGCAAGGCAAAGGGCTTAACCACTCAGCCACAGTACAGTACAGAGACATGAAGGTAAGTATCTGGATTGTTGAGTTTTGAATCATGCTCATGGAATGAAATAATTGCTCACTGAGTATGAAAACATTTGTGGATACAGGAAGCAAGGGTTACTATAGGTCCAGTCTTAAAAAACCGATAGATGACAGCAGCAAGGTTAACCGCCCTTTCCTTATTGATTGATGAACCATCATCATTACACTTTGGTGAGTAACCATGTGTGCTCCAATCTCTTTCTTACATAGGAAGATCTCAGCTGTTGTGCACAAAACTCTGTAGTACCGGCAAGGATCCCCAGTGTAATTTAGAAGATGGTACAAATATTTTGTGGGAATTTTATTTTTAATCTTTTTAATGAATTTTGCCTGGGCAGTGACTTTCCAGCCTGCTCTTCAGAACCCATGGCAGTCCTGATTGATTGATTGGACCATCATCCTTGCATTTTGGTAAATAACCATGTTCCATGATCTCTTTCTTACACAGCCACGTCTCAGCGGCAGAGCACATACTATGTCCATCAACGAGGGCCACTGATGTCATTTTAAAGATAGTAAAAAATATTGTAGAACATAAATTCTTTTCAATATCAGTTATTGGTTACTGAACTGATATCACAATACTCTGGGCAGATCCATAGGTGCTCAATCTCCACCAATAGATGTCGAAGGGTACCCATACTGACGGTTCCTGTGGCTCGCTGGTTAAACACACTCCTCTCTCTGCTCAAGCATTCAGCTCTACTTATACAATGTGTAATTTCAAACTCCTTAAATCGCAGGATTGATTCAACAAATTACTATGTCAGAATTTGTATATTACCTTGACATAAACAAATATCATAGTGCTGCACAATGAAAAAATCAACCGTAATTAATTCTGTCGAAGTGTTTTTTCAATGTGGTAGTTTAAGGTTGCCATATTTTGATCTTTTGAATTCAGGACCCTTATCCTAACATTAAATTAAAATTGTGTTCCATGTATATTTTTCTCATGACCTAATCTTTTTTAGAACGTCTTTCTTTTGCATCAAATGTCCATAAAACTGTCTGCATGTAAAATGTTTAAAATTAAATTTTACGTGTGAAACTGATTTGACTGAATCCACACTAAGACAATTTCTCTCCTTGGTACATTGGGCATGGATTACAGAAACTAGTCTTTCTATCGAAGCATAGTGTGCTGGAATAGCAAAGAAAAAATTGTGCTATCTTCATGATTTCACATCACCTTTCATTACTCCTACAGTTTTTAATATAGTTATAGTCACACCACTTTTTTTGCGATGGCACTTGATTTTTATAGGTGGATGCAAATTTCTCCACATTGCATTACTAATCACAGTATTTTGAATCATCTATGAGCACACCTTTGTCTGTCAAAAATCTGTTAGTCTTGGCTGGTAAAATTGTGGACAAATCTATGAATTTCCAAAATTATTTGCGAACACTCAGATTTACTTGTGAAGTGGGGAAAAGAAGAGCGTCTGGACAAATGGATTAGAGCGTAGCTCCCATGCAGGAGACCTGTGTTCAATTCTCAGTAAAGCCAAGGATTTTTTTCTGTTGTGGGCATAAATGAAAAATCCTAACCTGAACAGCTTCAAGGCGACTGCACTAGCTATGCAGCCATTAAATTCCTTACGATCTCGTCCTACACCGCTCTAAAAAGTGGTACTACAGACAGTAACTATAGTTTTATTTATAAGGACATGTCCGCAAAAATAAGGATGTATTTGCAAAAATGAGGACATGTGCAAAATAAGGATGTATTTCAAATAAGGACATGTCCTCAAAATAGGATGTATTTGCAAATGAGGACTAGAAACAACTTTCTTCTTTGCTTTTCTCTAATCCTGTTTGCCTCAAGAGCTCAGGATAAGAAAGTTTCTAAACAAGTTTTTGTGTGCACTTCATAAACAGTGGCAACCCTAGGTAATTAATATCTTACAAGCTTTTGTGTGCACTTCATAAACAGTGGCAACCCTAGGTAATTAATATCTTACAAGATTTTGTGTGCACTTCATAAACAGTGGCAACCCTAGGTAAATAATATCTTACAAGCTTTTGTGTGCACTTCATAAACAGTGGCAATGCTAGGTAATTAATATCTTGAGTAACAAGCTTTTGTGTGCACTTCATAAACAGTGGCAATCCTAGGTAATTAATATCTTGAGTAACAAGCTTTTGTGTGCACTTCATAAACAGTGGCAATCCTAGGTAATTAATATCTTGAGTAACAAGCTTTTGTGTGCACTTCATAAACAGTGGCAATCCTAGGTAATTAATATCTTACAAGCTTTTGTGTGCACTTCATAAACAGTGGCAATCCTAGGTAATTAATATCTTGAGTAACAAGTTTTTGTGTGCACTTCATAAACAGTGGCAATCCTAGGTAATTAATATCTTGAGTAACAAGCTTTTGTGTGCACTTCATAAACAGTGGCAACCCTAGGTAATTAATATCTTACAAGCTTTTGTGTGCACTTCATAAACAGTGGCAACCCTAGGTAAATAATATCTTACAAGCTTTTGTGTGCACTTCATAAACAGTGGCAATCCTAGGTAATTAATATCTTGAGTAACAAGCTTTTGTGTGCACTTCATAAACAGTGGCAATCCTAGGTAATTAATATCTTGAGTAACAAGCTTTTGTGTTCACTTCATAAACAGTGGCAATCCTAGGTAATTAATATCTTGAGTAACAAGTTTTTGTGTGCACTTCATAAACAGTGGCAACCATTAATTAATATCTTATAATCACACTTTTGTGTGCACTTCATTAATAGTGGCAATCCTAGTAATTAATATCTTGATTTAAGCAAGTTTTTGTGTGTCTGCTTATAATTGTGGCAATCTAGAATTAAATTATTGAGTAACATAGTTTTTGTGTGACTTCTAAAATGTGGCATCCTATGGAATTGAATTCTTGAGTAACAAGTTTTTTGTGTGCATTATGAAAATGCAATCCTGGTAATTAATATCTGAGTAACAAGCTTTTGTGTCACGCTCATTAAAGCAGTGTAATCCTAGGAATTAATATCTTGATAACAATGGCCTTTTTTGCACTTCTAACTGTTCCCAAATCTAGGTAAGTAGAATCTTGAGAACAAGTTTTTGTGTGCACTTCATAAACAGTGGCAATCCTAGGTAATTAATATCTTGAGTAACAAGTTTTTTGTGTGCACTTCATAAACAGTGGCAATCCTAGGTAATTAATATCTTGAGTAACAAGCTTTTGTGTGCACTTCATAAACAGTGGCAATCCTAGGTAATTAATATCTTGAGTAACAAGCTTTTGTGTTCACTTCATAAACAGTGGCAATCCTAGGTAATTAATATCTTGAGTAACAAGTTTTTGTTCACTTCATAAACAGTGGCAATCCTAGGTAATTAATATCTTGAGTAACAAGCTTTTGTGTGCACTTCATAAACAGTGGCAATCCTAGGTAATTAATATCTTGAGTAACAAGCTTTTGTGTGCACTTCATAAACAGTGGCAATCCTAGGTAATTAATATCTTGAGTAACAAGTTTTTGTGTGCACTTGATAAACAGTGGCAATCCTAGGTAATTAATATCTTGAGTAACAAGCTTTTGTGTGCACTTCATAAACAGTGGCAACCCTAGGTAATTAATATCTTGAGTAACAAAAAATAAAGCAAGTTCTAGGGATACACTTACCCAAGTTATTTCTGGTCCATTTGGGTGAAGTTGCGAATGTTGTTCCGTTCCAAATAGTCCTAAAGCAATAAGACCCTGAATTGCTTGTGTAAAACCCTGAACACATTAATATAACATATGAAATAAAGCATAAATTTATATTAAAATAAAACACCTGCAACCTTCACAGGCCGAATGAAATGCCCATCACTTCAAATTTTAAAACCCAAGTAGGTGGGAGGTTAAGTCTTTGCCTGAGTTTCAAATGATGTTGGTTCAAATGCACTGCGCCGTTCTAGTCACGAGTGCATTTTTTCTTAGGATTGTTGCTGGAGTTTGTGCTTTGTGCAATACTCTTGTAGGTGGTGTGCCATTTCTTCGGAGAGCGGCCGAGCCATATGAGGTAAAAACCCGGTGCAATGAAGTCAATCCTTCAACTTTAGGATTTAGATGTGGGAAGTAGGTCAAGTCTGTTTTTCCTCACTTATAGAACATGAGTTGCATGAGCTCAACCAACGATCCGATTTTGCTTGATTGAAGAAAAGCGATCACCTCATATGTGGAGTTATTATGTCCCACATAAAATTATATTTTCAAATTATGTTAATCATATTAGAATTAAATAATAAAAGAAGTCACTTAAAATTATCATCATTAAGTTTCAAGAATGTTGTGGGGGCCATGGATTTTGTAGAGCATGGATGTTGTGTGGAGTACAGATTTTATAGGTCATGGATGTTGTGTGGAGTACAGATTTTATAGGTCATGGATGTTGCGTGGAGTACAGATTTTATAGGTCATGGATGTTGTTTGAGTACAGATTTTATAGGTCATGGACTTGTGTGAGTACAGATTTTATAGGTCATGGATGTTGTGTGGAGTACAGATTTTATAGGTCATGGATGTTGTGTGAGTACAGATTTTATAGGTCATGGACGTTGTGTGATACAATTTATAGGTCATGAGTTTTGGAGTACAGATTTTATAGGTCATGGATGTTGTTTGGAGTACAGATTTTATAGGTCATGGATGTTGTTTGGAGTACAGATTTTATAGGTCATGGACGTTGTGTGGAGTACAGATTTTATAGGTCATGGACGTTGTGGGGAGTATAGATTTTATAGGTCATGGATGTGTGGAGTACAGATTTTATAGGTCATGGACGTTGTGTGGAGTACAGATTTTATAGGTCATGGATGTTGTTTGGAGTACAGATTTTATAGGTCATGGACGTTGTGGGGAGTATAGATTTTGTAGAGCATGGATGTTGTGTGGAGTACAGATTTTATAGGTCATGGATGTTGTGTGGAGTACAGATTTTATAGGTCATGGATGTTGTGTGGAGTACAGATTTTATAGGTCATGGATGTTGTGTGGAGTACAGATTTTATAGGTCATGGATGTTGTGTGGAGTAAGATTTTATAGGCATGGAGTTGTGTGGATACAGATTTTATAGGTCATGGATGTTGTGTGGAGTACAGATTTTATAGGTCATGGATGTTGTGTGGAGTACAGATTTTATAGGTCATGGACGTTGTGGGGAGTATAGATTTTGTAGAGCATGGATGTTGTGTGGAGTACAGATTTTATAGGTCATGGATGTGTGTGGAGTACAGATTTTATAGGTCATGGATGTTGTGTGGAGTACAGATTTTATAGGTCATGGATGTTGTGTGGAGTACAGATTTTATAGGTCATGGATGTTGTGTGGAGTACAGATTTTATAGGTCATGGATTGTGTACTTATGGTCATGGACGTTGTGTGGAGTACAGATTTTATAGGTCATGGACGTTGTGTGGAGTACAGATTTTATAGGTCATGGATGTTGTGGGGACCTGCAGGCAAAAAGGAAAATAAGACATCCTAAACAGACCTGGAGACAGAGTCTTCTCGAGAAGCGAATCTTAGTTTTGAGTCTTATTTAGCAGGTGTTGTCGGTTCCAAACTCCAAGGAAGTACAAGTTTTTGTAAGACTTTTAACTGAAAGGGAGATGTTTCAGCCACTTCTGTTTATATATAAAAAGGCTCCAAAACTCTTAATATTGTGTGCAACATCATGGTATGTAATGTTTTATTATGTTATGCAATCAACGTCATGGCACATTGGGCATTCCCATTTGTGCTCTGTCCTCCGATGCAACAGCCATCCCAAAGGCCATTTGCTCACCGTACTCATGAGAAGTTGATTACTATATCTTCTCTCTCTACCATGAAGATGACACCGTCTGGCATGTCCAAACTCAACACCTAATTCTCGAATGCGCTCCAGTGTCTGAGACTTGCCCATGTCACATAATTGAGAGTGTACCGCATTGATGACATCAGCTCTGTCCACACGGGTATGTAATGTTGTTGGCTTGCTGGATTATAATTTCGATCTCTCTGTCCATTCTACTATCAGATGGGAAGATACTTCTAAGGTAATCTCTAATCTCATAGAAACATAATACTACTCACCTTGTACCGTAAAGTACCTCTTATAACAGTATGTGCTGATTTCAGACCATAAAGTTCGGCATAAGCTGTGGAGTCCCTGTTGGGAAATCCTTCAATGTTAAGTCCTGGTAGAAAGGTCAAATTTTCTACAGCATTCATCAGACCTCCGTTACCTGCTATATTCACAATCTGTAAGAGAAAGACTTCTTTTTTATATTATCATTTTTAAGTAGTCTCTGTAGCATAGAGGTTAGATGCTCGTCTCTCGTGCCAAAGGTTACCGATTTGCTCCCTATATTTTTCTAGAGATTCCTGATCTCAGTGTAGGTGAGATCGAGTTCCTACTCCAATAGGAGATGGACGATAAAACATAGCTCCCATATTCAATTTGAGCATCTACAAGAACCCTTGGCAGTTCAAAATTGAGAAAAGCAGGCTGCAAGGCTGCTGCCAGGACAAAATTCATTAGAAAAGATTAAAAATAAAATTCCTATAAAATATTTTTACCATCTTCAAAATTACATTGATGACCCTCGCCGGTGCTAAGGAGTTTGTGCACTGCAGCTGAGATCTTCCTGTGTAAAAAGAGATTGAAGCACACATGGTTACTCACTGAAGTGCAATGATGATTGACCTACCTATCAATCTAAGCTGAAGTAGTTATGGTGTTTGCGTTTCGCTCTGAAGATTGTCGATTTGAATCTGGACCTAGTTCTTCTTCACCTTTCAACTCCCAACGGAGCACAGGTCTTCAACAAACTTCTTACAGCTCTTCCTCTCCTTGCCTTTCCTTCCAATTCTTTCCATGTTTTACCTATCCTTTTAATATCAGCCTCCAGCTCTCTTGTCCAGGCCTGTCTAGGTCTTTCCCTACTCCTCTTTCCCTGTAGGTTCCAAAACAGTGCCTGTCTTGCGATGCTTCCGGTTGGTCTTCTCAATGTATGTCCTATCCATCGCCAGCGTCTCTTCCTTAGCTCTTTCTTCACTGGTATCTGCTTGGTTCTTTCTCAGTTGTGTGTGATGGAGGGAGATTATCATCAGGGAAATGGTTGTCGTGAGTGACCGGTTGTACGTCATGGAGAAAGTGATATAATTTGAACACGTTAATACATTTTTGATTCTGGACTCAGGAAAGTTGCGAACACAACCAACTCTTATTCGTTTGTTTGATCGTTAAAAGAGTTTAACACTTTCGCTGCACCTATTTTTAACCAAGTCTGGCTCACTGACACTTTTTCATGAGATCTCTAGGATTGTTGCTGGAGCTGCAGAGTTTGTGCATCATCCTCTGTAGATGGCTTGCCATTTCTGCTGAAGGGATGGAGCCATATAGGGACATCCGGTGAAATGAAGTAAATTCTTCGCCTTTAGACTGTTTATTACAATTTTTGAAGCAGAACTGGTAAATGATGTTTGACTGATTGATATGAACATTGCACTTCGGTGAGTAACCATGTGTGCTCTGATCTCTCTCTTACACAGGAAGATCTCAGCGGCAGTACACAAATTTCGTAGCACCGGTAAGGGTCACCGATGTAATTTAAAAGATGATAAAAATATTTAGTAAGAATTTTATTTTTCTAATGTATATTGCCTGGGCAGAAGCTTTCCAGCCTGCTTTTCTCGATTGTGAACTGCCAAGGATTCTTTTACATGCTCAACTTGCTTGAACACGGGACCTACGTTTTTATCCATCTCCGATAAGACTAGGAACTCGATCTCACCTACACTATGATCAGGAATCACTGGAAAAATATCCAGATGGCTCAATAAGGAGACGAACCGAGTACCTTTGGAATGAGATGCGAGCACTGTACCTCTATGCCACAGACCATCTAGTGCACACCACATAGTGTATATGTCATAGTGTATATCAGCGATTCCCAAAGTGGCGTACCGCCCCAGTGGGCGCTGAAGCGTTCTAGGGGGGGTGATAGTGGGCTCAGAATAATTTGGGCGGTGTTCAGGCGATTAGGGATCGGTGGCTCCTTAAAGAAGAAATTAATAATAAATATTTTAAAATAAATTATTTTCGTGTATTTGCGATTGAATAATCATAAAAAATGGAATTCTGCATTTTAATTCATCTTATGTCCGTCTTACACGATCCATTTTTCATCAATTTTCTATTTTATGCATATAATCATTTGAAAATTGACCATGTGTTACAGAAATATATATATATATTTTCTATGTCAAAGAGAAAATAGAGCATGTATATATGCGGGAGGGGGGGCGTTGGCAAACTGTTATAATGTGGAATGGGGCGTTACACAAAGTTTATGTTGTGCAAAGTGGGCTGTGGGTCGAAAAAGTTTGGGAATCTATAGTGTATATGAATATACACCACAGTGTATAAGCCAGCCTATGAAAAATGTAATGCTAATTATGTAATTTAATAGCTGAAGGATGATGCTGACTTTCCTCCAGGCAATAAAATTAAGAATTCCTGTCAGATTTTTCTATTCTCATTTACCCGAAACCTCTTCTTCCTAAGAGGATGCACCTTCATCCCATCATGTGCAATCCACAATGTAGTAAAGGAGGCAGGTGTTATGTTGACCCCATCCCACATCGTGTGCTGATGGTCAATGAAAAATATGGGTCTAACACTGTATTCGGCCATGAGATGCAAGGGCCCGAAAGGGGAGGAAAGACTATGCAGCAATGTGTACCTGTCGAGCATGCCGTTAGAGGCAATTAAGGAGGGTTAGGCATGGAGCTGGCTACCTCAACCCGTAGAAAAAATAAGCCAAAAAATCTTTGATGAACATGGACAGTACAACAATAAGAAATAACCAAGAGGATAGAAGCCAACAAGAAGCACTGCAAGACAGGCACTGTTTTGAAACCTGCTGGGAAAGTGGTGTAGGGAAAGGTCTAGAAATACTTGGAGAAGAGAGCTGGAGACATATTAAAAGGATAGATAAAACATGGAAAGAATTATAAGGGACTGCAAGAGAGAGGGACAGCTGGAAGACCTGTCTTCGTTGAGAGTTGGAAGGTGAAGAGGAACACTGTATTACCCCTTATACCTCAAGGTATACTCACTATCATCATGTTTCGTCTGCACTTCAAAGGTTAGATGCAGTTGACCTCCAACCTCTCCTGTCTCTTGATCTTGCACTCTGTGAGGCTACAAAATGTGACCGCATCTTTCCTACAGATGCTAAATAATTTTTTATTTCCTCAAATCATTATACTAAACTTTGAAAAAAATGAGAAACCAACCAGGCATATTCTCCCTAATCATGAAGTTACAAACACTGATGTTTACCTGTCCATTTTTCAGGTATCTAGCTGGAGACAAAATATTCATAAGAACTCCTTTCGGAAACCAGCTGAAACGTAAACAAGAGAAAAGTATGTAAAGTAATGGATTTGTGATTACTGAACTGAAATCACAGTACTTTGAGTAGACCCATAGGGGCTCAGTCCTCTCCAGCTGATATTGATAGGTATATGCATGCCAATGGTTTCCAAGTCTTGCTGGTTAAACACACTCCTTACTCTGTTACTTAGGCAAATTCAAAGTACTTTGAGTAGATCCATAGGGGCTCAGGCTTCTTTAGCTAATGTTGAAAGGTATACGCATGCCAATGATTCCCATGACTTGCTGGTAAAACTCACTCTGCCACTCAGGCATAAAATTCAGCTTGAACAACATGTAATTCTATATTCCTTAAATTGCTGGAGAGCCGCAGTAGCGTAGTTATTAGTGAACATGCATCTTAGGCTAGTGGTACGGGGTCAATTCCACAGTGAGCATGGAATATTTTTCCACCTGCAGCGGTACTCAAGTCAACCCAGCCTCAATTGGGTACCAGAAAATGCATTGGGAAGTAAAAGAAGACAGCATGATGTTGACCACATCAATCCAAAGGGTTCAAAGGCGAAGGACTGACTTTATTGCACCAGGTTTCCCTGTATGACTCCGTCCCTGTCGGCAGAGATGACATGCCATCTGCCAAGAGCATTGCACAAAGCATGAACTCTGTAACTCTGGCAACAATCCTAGGGATCTCAGGAAAAAATTGCACATGTGTCTCGACCCATATTAAAACCCATAAACTTGAGTATGACAGGTAAACGACTTAACTGTGCCGGCGTTTAATGAAATGCTTAAACATATACAGGCGGTCAATGAAAAATGCGGGCCTAACACAGTATTACAAAATATACCTCCAAATATGTAAAAGGGTTCCTTTTTTCTTTAAATTGATGGATAAATTTTAATCAATTTTAGTGTCTTCATTCAACGGGTAGTCAATAAGGAAACGAAGAACCTCTTCAACTAGCCAAATGATCGATGCTGTTGATGTAAGCCAGCCTGTTCTTTCACTATTGCCAGCTTAGTTATGCTATCAGTGTCAAACATGGTCACAGACAGCATTTAATCAGCAGGAAAATCATAACAGAGATGAAGTGTCTTCGAGGAGCTGCAAGAGTAGCAATGAGAGATAAAAATTAGATTTGTTATCATATCAGACTCGATGAATATGCTTCAACATGATTGAATCGGGAAGTCTGTGTTTAGAATGGGTGGACATCATTTGGAGATCACAACTCAAGAAAATAACTTGCCTGTACACACCTGGACATGCTGGAGTGCAGGGTAACGAGCGTGCTGACTTTCTTGCAAACAATGCCCCAATTCAAGTGGGCAGAAGTATGGATAGTGCCGATATCATAACTTAAGTTAAGTTTAGACATGCCAGACAGTGTCGTCTCTGGTAAAGAGAGAAGATATAGTAATCAACTTCTTATGGGTACGGTGAGCAAATGGACTTGCGATGGCTGCTGCAGCGAAGGACAGAGCACGAATGGGAATGTCCAATGTACCATGACGTCGATCACATAACATAATAACATAACATAGATTTGTTGTAAGTACCTGAATTTGTAATGGAGAGGAGATGTAGAATGTTCTGGAGCAGGGATTCCACCACAGTAAGAGATGTAAGATATCACCTGTATGATATAAATAAACATTCATTATCAAATAAAAATATGGACAGAGAAAGAAACATGCTTTTATTTTGCAACAGCTTGATATTAAAGAGAGTTAGTTATTAAGGAACATAAAATCAAGGAGAATTAAATATTTAGTATATATCAAACGACATGAGTGCCTAAAGAAGAAAATTGTGGAGTGAATGTGTCTGGAAGAAGAATGAGAGGAAGACCTAGAAGATGATCGGTAAAAGATGTCATGATATATCAAAGAATGACTGCTGGGGTCAACTTGCACAGAATAGAGAGTTTTTTAGGACTCCTGTCATGGGAGCCAAGTTTCGGAAGGGACAAGCTACTTGATGATGATGATGAAACAAAAACATTACCTATAAATTATTCTGCTGTAACCTATGCAAGTCGAAACAGGAATAGTGAAACGAAACCGGGTGGAATTACTGGTACAGAAGGGAATTAGATAAATCACCTTCATTTTCGTTCCTAGGTGTGCAGGAATCAAGGGTAATGAACAAGCTGATAGATTGCCTGCCATGACTATGATATCAGAGGCTCTACAATGGACCGAAATGACATTCTTAACACAATGAGAGAGTTTTTCCAAACAGAGGAGTTTCGGGGTTGTGAATTTAGTCGCTGACCAGATAGAGAGAGGTGTGTGTAAATATTGGTACAGCCCGAAAATAACTACACTTATACACTCAGTGGTTATGACGAACAAGCTCAATCTGCCATATGCAGTTATATTGCGAGTGCAGAAAACTGGATTTTGTCATGATTGATGTTCCTTCGACAAGAATTGCAATTCAAGTGATGAACAGTTTTGTGTTGCTACATTAGCGACGCCATATGCATTTTATGCGGTACGGTTTTTTTTGTGGCACGCGGCTGTTTCATTCTGGAATTAGTTCACACAGGAAACATTTCAGTTGTTAGCATTTCGTGTGATTTTCATTAGCACAGGAACGGACAATTATGGGGTGACCCGTTGCAGTGAAGTTGGAACCGTACTTATGAACTATGAACTCAGTGGTTTGCCATTGATCTCTGAAAGGTCAGATCTATTTTTATCGTTCCTAAAATTCCATGTGAACAAATTTGCTTCCAAACTGCCCACTGTGGAGTTTGAAACAGGTACACTTGGGTTGTGATTGAACTCACTATCGCTTAAGTTACAGACGCCCAGATATTTGCTAATACAGTAAATATTTTATGAAACTACATCTATTTGTCTTCAATTTAATATATAAGTCATATTGTAACTCATATTTAGGAAAATTGTTTCAGTTTTGCGAAACTACCAGTGCAATTTTTTTGAAACTAAAAAAATAATTCCGTCCATAGGTAAAGAAAATTCTGCAGCGAATCAGTTAAGATACATAAATATATTTTAGAGTTACATACCTTTCCACCAGCTTTGCGTATATCATCAAAGCACTCCATTGCAAGCATGTGATCTATTCCTGGATCTACACCAACTTCATTCATAATAGTAATTTTAGCATTTTTGGCTCTGAATACAAGAAAAATTGAAATTTTAAAGGGATATTTAAAAGTAATATTAGCATCTTTGGCTCTGAATACAAAAAATGTGTTTCCATTTGCCCACTGTGAATTCATGCATAGCCATTGCACTTCTGACTTAATTTTGCATTTTCCTTATCATCAGTGTCCTCACCATTCAAGCGAGTCATACTTCAACTTCAGAGGTGCTCACAATTTAGATCTGCAAGTAAAGGATCAAGACTTCATACAGTCCAACCACGGTCCCTCTCTCAATGCATTAAGAATGTCATTGCTGCCCATTTCAGCTCCCTCTGATATCGTATCCATGAAAGTCAATCTGTCAGCTCGTTCATTACCCTTGACAAATGCATGTCCAGGAACGACACATGGTCATTGAGCCATTCGTATATAGAGCCATAGCTGGGAGATGGGTTGGTTGCAGCCAGAGCATTTATTACTACTCGCTGGTGGGTTCTGCGCTGTCACTATATGAAGCCCCATCCTGCTCCCCGCCATTTGATCTAGCCTTTCACCTTCAGTCTGTTTGACTTATTTAGATCTGCCAGGAGTTAGACTCCAACCGACATAGCCTGAATGATCATAAAGACACACAAACCTTTCAACCACAATAAGATAGGCTAATGTGGAGGGATGTCCAGAGACAAAAATGAAGGTTATTTTCCTGATCCCTGTCTGTACCAGTACCTCCACCCAGTATCATCTCATCATTACTGTTTTGACTTTACAAATGTACCATATGCAAACTGAGAATTTTTTACTCAAACTACAAATTTCCAAGGCGCATGACCACTAGCGCAGCATCGTATCAACTTTGCTATCAGCAACTCTGAGTGTTATTTAATACTATTATCATCTTTGGCTCTGAATACATGAAAAAATTGAGTCTCTGTTGTGTAGAGTTAGGTGCTTGCCTCTCATTTCAAATGTACTTGGTTCGCTCCCTCATGGAGCGATCAAGATCATTTCCCAGAGATTCCTGATCTCATTGTAGGTGAGATCAAATTTCCAGTCATATCGGAGATGGATGATAAAACGTAGGTCCTGTGTTAAAGTTGACTGTGTAAAAGAACCCTTGGCAGTTCAAAATCGAGTAGAGCAGGCTGGATAGCCGCTGCCGGGCACAATTCATTAAAAAGATTACAAACTAAAATTCCTACAAAATATTTTCACCATCTTCAAAATAACATCGGGGACCCTCACCAGTGCTACAGAGTTTGTGCATTGCCACTGAGATCTTCCTGTGTAAGAAAGAGATCAGAGTACACATGGTTACTCACCGAAGTACAATGATGATGGTCCAATGAATCGATCAATCAATCGAACAAGAAAAATAGACATTCATCTTCAAATGCTCCATATCAACCACTTGTTAAACCATTCTCTGTGATCTGTATGTGATCCAAGCCTAAAGAGCAACTGTTCGGTGTGCCAGTTATGTGCATACAAGTAGGGTAGCATATCTGATTTCTGCGACGCTTTTGACTAGGTAGCTTCCTAGGCCTTTACCTCAGCCGCCTCTTACTATATGCCTTGTAGGTCATAGTATTACCTCAGCCGCCTCTTACTATATGCCTTGTAGGTCATAGTATTACTCAGCGCTCTTACTATATGCCTTGTAGGTCATAGTATTATCTCAGCCGCCTCTTACTATATGCCTTGTAGGTCATAGTATTACCTCAGCGCTCTTACTATATGCCTTGTAGGTCATAGTATTACCTCAGCCGCCTCTTACTATATGCCTTGTAGGTCATAGTATTACCTCAGCCGCCTCTTACTATATGCCTTGTAGGTCATAGTATTACTATTCTTTGCTTCCTTGCAGGGCCGGCACCACAATGGCGTTTTAGTGTTCATGTTGACATGTTTACATTTCAAGTGACAGTAATACTAATAAATCGCTCTATACTTCACTACTTACGATTCATGTAATTCTTGCAGAGCTGGACTGATGTAGCTGGAAGTGACCATGTTTTTTTCGTATTTTATGCACAACTTGGCAACGTCAGGGTGGAGAGTGTAGGGCAGTAAGCTGATAACAACATTTTAAAGAAATTAATATTTTAAAAAATGTTTGCTAGCATTCTCTGCTTTTTTGCCGTTAGGCGCAGCAGGTTTACTTGATGATCGGTTTTCGAGATAGTGCACGCTCGGTCGCTTGATATGCTGTGGTATTGTGGAGTTTAAGATGTCTGTAACACCATCAATCCATTTTTTTATTGGTCTGCCCCTTCCTCTTGACGATTCCATTTTCAGGTTGTACGCTCTCGTAACTGGTGTATTCAGGTTCATTCTCACCAAGTTGCCAAACTAGTTGAGTCTCTGTTTTCAATGAATCTAATAGCAGGTGTTGTTCCGACTGTTCTTCTAATTTCCTCACTTCTTATTTGGTCTCTTCTTGTTTTATTTACCGCTTTCCTCAAACATCTCATTTCATATGTGGTAATTTTCCCATCTTGTTCTTTTGTCAGTGTCCATGTTTGGCTCTTGTAGCATAGTGTTGGTAGTGCCAAATTAATGTTAATAATTAATTAATACCAACCCTATTAAGATCTTCTTCTTGACATTTTTAATGCCATCAATATTGGTAGCACTTTTGCACCTGTGTTGCGGGTCCTACGGAAGCAAGGAATAATATCCGTCCATTGCAAGCGATGATGACAATCTCAGACGTGTGCTGTTGCACCTCTCTGGTGTGTGCGGAGGTGACTGTAGAGTCCAATACTAGAACAGAATCCCCTACCACAGGTGGGGCCTACATGATCAAGGTTAGACGTGTGTGTTGTGTGCTCTATCTTTTTGTGCAGCTCGTTTTCTCGGTGCCTCAACAACACAATGATTTTCAGCTATGCGGTTCCTCTTTGTTGTTACAGCGCCACATTTGGCAATCTTGAGCAAGGGATTCCCAGCACGTGTTGTCTATATCGAAGCATTTCAGAGACACTTTAAGAGTGTCTTTAAAGCGTTTTTTCTGTCCACCAGCTGAATGTCTGCCCCTTCAAGTTCGCCACACATCAACTGTTTTGGGATGCGTTTATCAGGCATTCGAGCAACGTGACCGACCCATCTCACTTGGGCCTTCTGCAACAGGGTGTTGACACTTGGGATCTTTGCTCTTGTGAGGACTTTGCTGTCTGGAATTTTGTCCTGCCAGTTTATATTTAGTATTCTGCGTAGACAGCTTGTGTGGAAGTGGTTTCATTTTGTTGCGTCTCTGCTATACACTGCCCATGTCTCGCTTAGAATAGTATCACTGCGACCTACAGGCATGTCATAAGAGGTGATTGATGTAGTACCTATGGAAGCTACCCTGGTAAATAAAAAGCATCGCATAAATCGGTTGTGCTGGCATACTTGTAGGCGCATAACTAGCACAACGTACAATGGCTCTTAGGTTCAGATCACATACAAATCACACAAATTGGTTAGCAAGTGCTTGATATGAAGCGCTCGAAGAAGAAGAAGAAGACAACACTTTTGGATTGACATTTTGTTTTGTCAGGACATAATTTTAGTTTTCTTTGCATTCAGAAAAAGATTTCAGTCTTTACTGTATAATGAACATATCAAATTAAATATCGTCTGCACATCAAATCAATTTTAAAAAATGAATACCCCATTATCAGTCATATTTTTATTTCATGAATTACCTGATGACTAAGTCATAGTCTTTAATTATTCTCTCCAACTCTTCAAAACTTGCACCCAGGTTCATAATAACTGGATCAACATTTGGGAATTGGCGACATGTGTTGTCGAGTTCAGCTTGAAACTGAGATGCTGAAAAAAGATGAATAGGATCAGATTAAATGAATCAAAAATGTTGAAAATATTGCTATATGTAGATAAAAAGTTAAAATAATTTAATCATTATCACATTGAGGCTTTTGAAACAAGGTGTTGCAGAAAAGTTCTTAGAACATCCTGGACAGAGAAGAAGAAGAAAACAAAGACATCCTACAAGACCTGCACACCGAGGAGCATTGCCTCATAAATAACATCATGTCCCAGAAGATGAAATATTTCAGCAGCGTTAAATGTCACAGTGGTTTGGAGAGAATGGTAATGGAAGGCATGTTTCCTGGAGTATGAGGCAGGGGACGACCAAGACGAAGGTGGCAGCAGGACATCAAAGAAATCTTGAACATGGAGGAAACGGGAACATGTGCTAGAGACAAGAGTTTTCTCAGGCGGGTTGTGATGAAAGCGACATTCCGCAAGGGACATGCTACTACTTGAACTTGAATCATTATCATCTGCCTCTTTGCTATGTCAGGAGATGATGTGCTTCGCATCATGTAGTGTGTTTTGTGTTGAGTCACATTGTCTGTTGTGACTGTGGTGGTCTATTCTGGAATAGCAATCTTTGTCTTAGTTGCTGTAGGTAAAACTGGTGACAAGAGTAGATGTAGAAGATGGTCTCTCTGCCTTCTGCAATCTTTTCTTTTGCCTCAAAATGCGAGGCCGTTTGTCTTCTCTTTTTGAGCCATCCCTCACTGTCACTCTCCAAGCCTACTTGTCTCTGTGCAAATACTCTCAATTATATTTGTCTATGCTGCATGATGCTAGTTCATGTTTGCAGGTGTCAATGAAGAATATCATTGTACATCCATTCTGTCTAGTAGCATAAATTGTGAGAGGCTTATGTGCATCTACTGTCCTGGGCATGTAGGTGTTTGTATCAATGAGAGAGTGGACAGGCTCACATGTTTGTATCAATGAGAGAGTGGACAGGCTCACATGTTTGTATCAATGAGAGAGTGGACAGGCTCACATGTTTGTATCAATGAGAGAGTGGACAGGCTCACATGTTTGTATCAATGAGAGAGTGGACAGGCTCACATGTTTGTATCAATGAGAGAGTGGACAGGCTCACATGTTTGTATCAATGAGAGAGTGGACAGGCTCACATGTTTGTATCAATGAGAGAGCAATGGGAACACATGTGTCCCAGCCATCCTTGGACATCCAGACGACCCAGGCTTAACAAGGTACATATACTCAAAACTAACGAGTAGAGCACATGAAGGTAAATGGAGATTAAAATATAGCAGTAAAAATGTGTAAATCCTAAACATAAACGGAGGAGAGATGTTGAAGTAAAGATAACGACATACCGAAGAGCAGGAAGGTGCTGCAAGAGATAGCTAAAAATATGAAAACTTGGCACGATGTGGTTAAGGGTCTATGCATCATCTGGGGTTAAAAAGGCACAAAAGAGAGAGAGCTGTCGCATATCTTTGAAGTCTAATCAATCACACAAGAGGAGCTGGATCTGACATTAAAAGCAGACTGATTGATAGGACCATCATCATTGCACTTTAATGAGTAGCCATGTGTGCTCTGATCTCTTTCTTATATAGGAAGATCTCAGCGGCAGTGTTAGAACCCCATAGCACCATCGAGGGTGCCAAATATAATTTAGAAGATGGGGAAAATATTTTGTAGGAATTTTATTTTTCAATCTCTCTAAGGAATTTTTCCAGGACAGCGGCTCTTTAAAGCATGCTCTTCTCGATTTTGAACTGCCAAGGGTTCTTTTACATGCTCAACTTGACTTCTTGGAACTGCCAAGGGTTCTTTTACATGCTCAACTTGACTTCTTGGAACTGCCAAGGGTTCTTTTACATGCTCAACTTGACTTCTTGGAACTGCCAAGGGTTCTTTTACATGCTCAACTTGACTTCTTGGAACTGCCAAGGGTTCTTTTACATGCTCAACTTGACTTCTTGGAACTGCCAGGGTTCTTTACATGCTCAACTTGACTTCTTGGAACTGCCAAGGGTTCTTTTACATGCTCAACTTGACTTCTTGGAACTGCCAGGGGTTCTTTTACATGCTCAACTTGACTTCTTGGAACTGCCAGGGGTTCTTTTACATGCTCAACTTGACTTCTTGGAACTGCCAAGGGTTCTTTTACATGCTCAACTTGACTTCTTGGAACTGCCAAGGGCACCGTTATGTGCTCAACTTGAACATGGGATGTACGTTTGATCGTCCATCTCTGATAGGACTAGGAATTTGATCTCACCGACACTGAGATCAGGGATCTCTGGAAAAATATCCAGATGGCTCCATGAGGGAGCAAATTGAGTACCTTTAGAACAGGAGGCAAGTACCTCACCTCTATGCCACAGAGACTCTCCCTTGTATATGGATTAGACATTAAAATGGATTTGATAGGAAAAGCACTGGGAAGTAAAAGCACTGGGAAGTAAGAGCACTGGGAAGTAAGAGCACTGGAAAGTAAAAGCACTGGAAGTAAAAGCACTGGAAGTAAAGCGGCAGGCAAAATGTTCACTACATCACCCATCGTGTGCCGAGGGTCAATGAAAAATACATCATAACACCATTGGTTATTGGTTACTAAACTGACGTCATTGCACTCCGGGCAGACTCATAGGTGCTTAGTCTCCCCAACAGATATCGAAGAGTATGCATACTGATGGTTCCTGTGGCTCGCTGATAAACACACCTCTCACTCTGCCTCTCAGGCATCCAGTTCGACTTGAACAACGGGTAACTCCAAACTGCTTAAATCGCTTGATCGATTCAACATCGATTTTAGTGTATAATCCATAACACCATATTATCCCTTATACCACAAGGTAGAAAAAGAGTTCAGAAGAAGATCATTTTGTATTCTACCTCCAAAAAAAAAGATCTGAACCCAAACTTACTCACTGTTACAGCAGTTTTGCTATCTCTTGTCAGATATTCCACAACTGGACCAGATACGAATCCAGCACCTAAGATTAATACCTTTTCTCCAGATTTACTGAGTTTTGCCTTGTGAGCAGATCTGCACAACAGTAATTAAATACAATGGAGGCAAACATGAAAGCAATGTTTTCATTAAAAAAAACTATTCTATTTGCTAATCCTGTATTGTCTCACAGTGTCAGAATATGAAGAGATTTCTAGAATGGATGTTTGTGTGCGCTTCGTACACAGTGGTTATTTTTGGTCGCCTCTGTTATTTCTTAAGTCCGCCTTTTGCGTGAACTGCCTTTTGTTTTGTATCCCCTGTATTGAAGGGGATTGCTCTTTGAGGTCTATTGATAATCTGCTTATGTGGTTGAACCATTTAATTTGTTGTTTCTTGAAGGTCAGTATTGACGTTGTACCCACTTTTTTCTAATGTCTTCACTTCTAAACTGGTCTCTTCTTGATACTCCCAGCATTCTGCTAGACACTTCATCTCTGTCGTGACTAGTTTCCTTCTTGATACTCCCAGCATTCTGCGTAGACACTTCATCTCTGTCGTGACTGGTTTCCTTCTTGATACTCCCTGCATTCTGCGTAGACACTTCATCTCTGTCGTGACTGGTTTCCTTCTTGATACTCCCTGCATTCTGCATAGACACTTCATCTCTGTCGTGAACCAGCATCATTGCACATTGAAGAATAACCATGTGTGCTTCAATATTTTGTTTACACAGGAAAATCTCAGTGCATAAACTCTGTAGCACTGGTGAGGGCCCCCAATGTAATTTTGATTTCAAAAATGTGGGAAATGGCAAAATTTGTGGAGATCGAGAAGCGAGAAGCTAAACCGATACCCAAAAAAAGGCTATGATGAAGTTGAATGTATCGGTTGTTTGACATTGGAGGTTTGGGTGGTTAAGGAGGCAGTGAAATGGTTGGCATCTCACAACTACTCTCGTGTTTTCATACTCAGTGACTCAATGAGCATGATTCGTAAAGTCGAATCAGGAATGGTGAGACGCAACTTGGTGGAGGTACTGGTACATACAATGATCAGAGAAATCATCTTGATTTTTGTCCCTGGGCATGCAGGAGTTTGGGGTAATGAACAAGCAGATTGGCTACAATATCAGATGGAGCTGCCATGGATAGAAATGACATTCTTTACGCATTGAGAGAGTCTTTCCGAACAGAGGAGTTTCAGGGCTGTGAATCCCACTCGCTGACCAGATTGAAAGAGATGGGTGTCAATATTGGTGCAGCCCAAAAAGAACGACATACTAAATATGCAAAGCGATTGATTAATCAACATCGAACTGGCGCGTTGGATCGCTGGACACTGCTGGATTTGCTGAGGCGGAGATCGGAGCACCTATGGACATGTCCGAGTGCTATGATGATAGTCCTCATATAACTGATAACTGAATGTATCGGACCAAAAGGTGCAGATACAACAGCTCACGCTGCAAACTGCGACACAACGCATTTCATTCTCCCGACTGCATCCTGTTATAACCAGCAATAATATGAGAATGAACAAGAAAAAGACAAGAATCAGAAAAAAAACCACTCTCTTGTTGGCATATTAATGAAAACTCAATCTATTATATTTAAAAAAATATCACCAAGTGTTACCAAGATATTGCACCAAAATTCTGAAATGTCAAGATCTACCCAGAAAAAAACTCAAAATCAAAGAAAACTAACTGATGCTACAAATAAGAAAGAGAAAATTGAGGTATTTTGGACGTACAAAAAGACATGAAAGGCTGGAGAAGACCATCATGGAAGGTGACATACTGGCAAAGAGAAAAGAGGAAGACCACAGAGAAGATGGATTCAGGATGTAACTGATGGTTTGAACATAATGGCTGCCGAGGCAGGACATCTGGCTTATGAGAGAGAGAAATTCCGAAGGACTGTTGGGGTATCAAAGTTCTGCTCAGGACAAGCTATTTGATGAAACACCTCTTCACAACTTTCTTTGGAATGTCAGAAACATAACTGTCATTGTATTTAAGTTACAGTATGAACCAGATCAGATGAAAAGAGACTAAATCGACAAGTTCTTCTGTGGTCACCAGTTGGGAAAAGAAAACGTGGCAGACCTAAGTCCACTCTTCAAGAACAATCCTACAAGAAAGTAAACTATTGGGATGTAAACCATACGAGATCTCCAACTGCTAGCAATTAACCGCATCACATGGAGATCTAAAACCTCTGCCCTACGTACCGCCTTTGGCACGAAAGGAACAAGCTAACTAGCTATGAACCAGTATACCTCGGTGTGAACAATTTTACTATATCTTGTTCTTAATAATCAAGAAAATGAAGACTTTGCATAGAAAGATTGTAAACATGTATAATTTTGACACAAATTCAGCTACTCTTATGAACTCTTTGACAGTGTCAACAGGTGGAACAGAGATCGGAGCATGTTCTGCAAGACTGTCCTCTCCAGGATAAGCTGAGAAGCAACATATGGCCACACCCAGCCAGCCTGAAAACTAACTTTGGTGAAACCTGCCAAACCTGAAGCTGACAGCCAAGTTTGTGGTCCACAGTGGATTAAGCGTATGACCAGAGATCGTCTAAAAATAAAAAGATTATAAGTAAAATACCAACTTTTAGAAACATGACATTTTGTAGAAGATGTGACTGTGTTGGATGTAACCTAGGAAGGTGCTAGGGGGTCACCAGAAAAGAGAGGCTATGAAACAAGGACATCAGAAGCAGAGTGGACATAACTGCATGCACCGAATACATCGAAAGGCAACAAATGCAGTGGTTTGGACATTTAATGAGAATGGAATACAACCACCAATAACAGCATACAATAAAAAGAGATAAGGTACTAGAGCCAAAGGAAGACTGAGAAAATGATGGATAGACAATATCAAGACCACACAAAATAAATACGGATATAACACAAGGGTGACTCATCTGGTACTGGAACGCAAATTATAGCTCCCACCCCTACGCTTAACATAACGTAGTGGACAACCAATTCCATCAACCACCTGGTAAAAGACAATAGACATTTTGTGCCCTGAGAAATATTCTCAAGACACTGGAACAAACCATTAAAAACCGGCACAATTTGGGTACCCTATGGAAGGCACAGTTGAGCATCACTAGACAAGGACCTGAGTGGAACACTCAAGGAAAACAGAAAATATGGCATCCTAAACAGACCTGGAGCCAAAATCTTCTTGAGGAACTGAAGGGTGCTTGATTATCCTGGGCGACCATAAGAAAACAGTCACCGACCGATAAAGAGACAGATAAGAGTGGCAAACAACTGTTGAGGCCCTATGCTCCACGAGGAGCAAAGAGGAATCTCAAGTCAAGTAAGTCCCAATTCGAGTAAAACTGGGATGTCTGGTCACCCTGATCACATGAGGATGCTAAAAAATGAGGGAACAAATGAGGAGTGTGTGTATCTATCTATCTATCTATCTTACTCACCTAGATTTCTGCCTCAGTTGCTGTATGTATGCAAAGTTTGGTGTTAATCTTCCATCTATCTATCTATCTTACTCACCTAGATTTCTGCCTCAGTTGCTGTATGTATGCAAAGTTTGGTGTTAATCTTCTATCTATCTATCTTACTCACCTAGATTTCTGCCTCAGTTGCTGTATGTATGCAAAGTTTGTGTTAATCTTGATCTATCTATCTTACCTAGATTTCTGCCTCAGTTGCTGTATGTATGCAAAGTTTGGTGTTAATCTTCCATTGCTTGCAATCACAGCCTACATTGAGTCAAACATTATTATTGCATATATATATTCTATTTGGTTGCATGTGCACTACTTGAAATTATAAATAATTATTCATGATTTATGTATTTTTTAAAAATGAATGTTATATGATAGCTGACCCCTATTATTAAGGAACCCAAACATCTCCCTGATAACTAAACAGATGATCAACAGCATTTTCATGCCTACTTTGTGTTACCAGAGCTAAACATGAACAATGAGCAAGGTACAGTCGCAAAAAATAGTTACATGTGAAATGCGATGCCCGAGAAAAATTACAAACACCGGATAACACAGAGTCACCAACATCAGCATAAAAAAGAAAGTTATCACAGACCTTTGCTTGAATTACATTGAGAAATAAAGAATGAAGTGGTTCTGCCATGTAATTAGAATGCAACCAAACTCACTGCATATATAGTCTTCTACAACAGAACATCAGAAAAGAAGGTGAGAAGAAGACCATGAAAAAGATGGTTAGATGGTATTGCAGAATCCTGTCAAAAAAACAAAAATAATTATCATCAAAGCCCCTAGAGCAGAGCAAGACAAAAACAGTAAACATCAACACTTGGACAACAATCGGGTAACAGTGTGATAACAAAAGAAGACAGAAGAAGAATGTTATAGGTGTTTCAAAATTAAATTGATAGAGTAAATAACAAAAAAAAGATATATCCGATAAAACTCGGAAATGAAGAAAATTGGTTGATGAGAAGAATAAAGTTAGGAAAAGGCAAGTAGTTTTGAACATAGAGACCTGAAGGTTTATAGATGGCAATTAACAAGGAATGCATTCACAGAAAGCAGAGACAATAATAATTATTATTATTGTATTTATCTTGTATACATTACAAAGCGTCTACTAGTAATTTCTCTATACCTCTCTATCCTGGACAACTCTTTAATCTCTTCATTGGAATCTAGTTTGATATTTCTTGTTTCTCTTAAATTCATTCCAGGATTTTCCTAGGGTGTTCTTTTTACCATGTTACACCTCCATGTTACACCTCCATGTTACACCTCCATGTTACACCTCCATGTTACACCTCCATGAATTCAGTAAATGTACCTTTGAAGTCGGAGAAGGCAGACCAAACCTGTATGGAGGGGACACTGATAATATGGAAAGCAGGCTTCACACAAAAATCAGTCAGGCGCGCCATATCAGGCACCCATACTACGCCTGAATTCTCAGCAGGTGAACGCAAGAAGAATTCAGTAAAGACAATCATCATCATCAGGTGCTGCACCGACTGGCATTTGCGATCAGGGATCTCCACAAATCTCTGTCTCTGGTGTTTGCTATCATCTCAGATGTTGACCTACTCGTGCCATAAAGTCAGGCTATCCAAAATTTTCTCTCTCTGTCTTCCTCTGCCTCATCTACCTTCGATTTTTACCTGATGTCACAATTTGTTTTGAACCTCCCTTTCTCATCACATGTCCAAAAAATGATGACTGTCTCTTTCTTATATTTATGATAATCTTTCTCTGTGTCTTGACCTCATTCAACACTTCAACAATAATAAAAATAATAAATAGCTGTCCGTCGCAAGCAATCATGACAACAGTCTCAGACGTTTGCTGCTGCACCTTTCTGGTGTGTGCGGAGGTGACTGCAGAGTCCAATCCTAGAACACAATCCCCTACCACAGGTGGGGCATATATGCATGTTGTGTGTTCTGTCTTTTTGCGCAGCTCGTTTTCTTTGTGCCTCAACGACACAATGATTCTCAGCTATGCGGGTTCCTCTTGTGTTCTTACAGTGCCACATTTGGCGATCTTGTGCAAGGGATGTGGTGTCTATATAGAAACATTTCAGAGACACTTTAAGAGTGTCTTTAAAGCGTTTTTCTGTCCACCAGCAGAACGTCTGCCTCCTTAAAGTTCACCATATATCAACAATACAATAATAATATTAACTCACATTTTTCACAACAGAGCAGCAGTCATATTCCTCAAAAGGTGTATTGGCATTTGATTTGAGCTGTGATTTAGGTAAAAAAATATACAAATTCATGTACTGGTATCACAATTGAGAGCGTTTATCAAAGATGAGCATGTGTGCTTAAAGTTGCAAATATATGTTTCAAAGATGAGTATGTGTAAAAGATGGATTCAAAGTTTAAAGGCAAAGGATTAAAATCATTGCACCAGATTGCCCCATATATTGCACTGGGTTTTCTCTCATGTATTACACCAGTTTTTCACTTATATTGCATCAATTTTCCTTATATGGCATGGTTCCTCTTCGCAGAAATGGCAGACCAGTTGGCAAGACTATTGCACACATAATCCTACAACTTTGAGAATGCAAGACAAATGTCTTGATCACTTTATCACAAAGACAAACAGGTTGGAAGATTAGAACCAGGATGAGTGTCAGTCCTATGGGTGTCTGTCAATTGTGGTGATATTTATCAAATCGTCATCTAACAAAGGTGGTCCTCAGAGATATCATAGGCGATGAAAGACACTGTTTAGGAAGTGCACACAAAAGCTCGTTCTATAAATCTCTTATTATCCTGATGCTGTGAGACAAAACAGGATTGGAGAAAACAAAATGTGTTGTACATGAAGTGCAGGATGTTTTTTTCATGCATGAAGTGCAGGATGTTTATATTGTTTTCAGGGGCGCCGCCACGAGGAGGCGGAGTGGAGACTTAGTCAGATTTGTTCCCCAGCTGTCAGCTATAAATCGCTGAATGCTACACCGCCTGAGTGGTTACCGGGGTCCAAATTGGGGTGTAAAGAATAGAATCACTGTTACCTGCCACGCATGTTGTAAAAGGTGACTAAGGAGGTTGGCCGTGGGGCTAGCTACCCCACACCGTAAAAAACACAGATGGCCACTGAACAGAGAGCGAATCGAGTAACGCTGGCTGAAGCGGACACATCATCGAAGGATAAGCACCAGCGCTACAAATGGTGCTGAAGATGTGACGTAAAACACACCAATGCTAAGACTGCATGGATCAGATCTCTACATGAATAGAATTTATAGGGAGATCTGGTACATCGGTCTGGGCGGTGATCACGAGAGAGAGAGAGAGAGAGAATAAGCTACAAGCCCATGCAGCTTGTGTGTAGTCCCCTGTAGGAGACAGAGCGTCTGGCCCCATTTGGATACTAAGCTTGTTTACTAAAGTTTATTTAGACAATATAGCAAAGAAACTATTGATCAAATATAAGCATTACTAATATTGTGCAAAAATATTTTTAGTATCAATCAATCAATCATTCCGAGTATGATTGCGGCAGGACAGAAAAATATAATTCATCTTCAGATACATTCAAAGCTAGTTCAAGAGCTTGCTCTGTTGTTATCTTTTTAGAATGACCATTTCTAAAATTTCTTCATGTCTTTTTATATGTCCAAAATATCTTAATTTTCTCATTCTTATTTGTAGCATTAGCCAGTTTTCTTTGATTTTGAGTTCTTTCTGGATAGATCTATTTGTTCTCTTCTCTGTCCCAGATATACGGAGGACTCTTCTATAATACTTATATTCAAAAGTACATATATGTTTTTCCACTGCCTTGTTAATTAAAATCTCCACGCTTCACACCCATACGTTGCCACTGGGACATAGACATGACACTTAATTTGGCACTTCTGATTTTTGCCTGAAGGTTTGCTTTCCTTATCACCGGTATACCTTGCATTTCAGACAAGCCTTACTCTGACTTTAGAGGTACTTGTAATTTAGATCCCCAAGTAAACGCCCGTCTGCCCAGCGTGTTCATAGCGCGTTGGACTACGGGTGACTATCCCTCTGTGTGTGCGGGTTCAATTCGCGGATGGCAGAAAAAGCCACAGATTCCCCAGTTTACGATGTCATGGCACCGAGCCAAAGAGCTGAAAAGCTCAAGTGCTTCTGGATCGGGAAAAAAAAAAATCCCCAAGTAAAGGATCAGTGTTTCATATGAGACAAACGAGTGTGCTCACTGTGAATTATTTCCAAATCTGGGCTCGAACCCCAGAACTTCCCTGATCACTAGGGGTGTGTTATCAACTTCGTTATCAGCAGCCCCCCTTTCCCTTCCCCATCCCTAAAAACATATTTGTGAAATGATGTGCTGCACAAGTATACAGACTAAGATAACAATAGAGACTTGAAAACTGTATTTAACAAATCTTTAACAAAAAGTATGAAAATAAAAATAGTGGTACATCTTCTACAAGATCTTGCCATCAACCACAGTAAATGACTCTTTGATTTTCTAAGCATCAATTATACATTTAGTAGTAGTAGTAGTAGTAGTTTGTTATTGCTTTCTGAACAGTGATTTCTATTTTTACTGTTCATAAAAATCCATGGGAACAAATTTGCTTTCTAATACCCACCGCAGAGTTTGAACCAGGTACTCTTGGGTTGTACTCGAACTAACGACCGCTAAGCCACAGATATAACATAACGTAATGAAACTAAATACCTTTTAGTTAACAACAGTTTTTCCCTTACCATATCCTCAATGTATGGAAACAGCAAACTACCGAAATATTCCGTAGAATCCCTTGGTATCTGTGCTGGCATATTGTCTATAGAACAAATGAGTACTCCATCTCCAGCAAAACTTGAGGTCAAAGATGAACAATTTATAATCATTAATTCTAATAATCAAGATTAAGAAAGATTAAAAGTAGTTACTTACAGACATAGGGGTCTCAATGGCAAAGTGGGAGGGGTCTCAATGGCAAAGTGGGAGGGGTCTCAATGGCAAAGTGGGAGGGGTCTCAATGGCAAAGTGGGAGGGGTCTCAATGGCAAAGTGGGAGGGGTCTCAATGGCAAAGTGGGAGGGTCTCAATGGCAAAGTGGGAGGGTCTCAATGGCAAAGTGGGTTAGAGCGTCGCTTATTGTTCTCAAGGTTGTGGGTTTGAATCTAGACCGAGTTACATGTGCAATTTTCATGAGATCCCAAGGATTGCTGCTGCAGCTAGGGAGATGGAAGCAAATGGAAGAATAACTAATGAAATTCAACACAGATGCAACAAAGCAAATCAAATGATAGGGCAAATGGCCAATTTTAAGATGCAAACACGTCACCATGAACACAAAAGAGCAATGTTCAACACAATCTTTCTCCCCACATTATGTTACCAGTGCCAAACCTGGACGCTGACAACAAACGATAGAAGAAAACTAGTCACAACAGAGATGAAGTGTCTACGCAGAATGCTGGGTGTAACAAGAAGAGACCGTTGAGAAATGAAGACATCAGGAAAAAAGTGGGTACAACATCAGTACTAGACTTCATCAAGAAACAACAAATTAAATGGTTCGGTCACGTAAGCAGATTACCATCAGACAGTGCACCCCAAAGAGCAATGCTGCTCCGATACAATGGGTACAAAGCAAAAGGCCGGCCACGCAAAAGATGGACCTCAGAGATAACAGAGGCGACGAAAGAGACTATCTACGAGCGCATACTAGGGCCCGTTTTAGAAATCTCTTCCTGACCTGACGCTGTGAGGCATACAGGATCGAGAAAGAAGAAGAAGAAGAAGCTAGGGAGATCTTGCTTTGTGCAACACTTCAGAAGGTGGAATGCCATTTCTACTGACAGGGACGGAACGATATGGTGATTTGTTGTGTTTTTATTCACTAGCGGAGCTGTCCTAGGCCCCCTGCCTCAGTCACCTCTTACGGCATGCCCTGTAGATCGCAGTGTTAAAAGTCTTTGCTTCCCTTGCAGACCCTGGCAACACACAGGCAGATCTATCCAGAAAGAACTCAAAATCAATAACAACTGGATGATGCTACAAAGAATAAAGAAAAAATATTGGAAGTATTTTGGACATATAAAAAGACACAAAGGATTGGAGAAGACCATCATGGAAGGAGGCATCCCAGCAAAGAGAAGAAGAAGACAACCGAGAAGATGGATTCAGGATGTAACTGATGGTTTAAACACGACGGCTGTGGGCATGGGACTCTCTCTCATGAGCCTATGAGAAAGAGAAATTCTGAAGGACTGTTAAGGTGACAAAGTTTTGCTCAGGACAAGCTACTTGATGATGATGATGAAACATTAAAAGGTGGACATAAAGCAGCCTGTCAGAGTGTACAAGTAAGGAACGAAATTTGCGGTATATTCACTCCAGAAAAATCTTTGATGTGAAGACAGCAGCACATCTCTCTCTCTCTCTCTCTCTCTCTCTCTATCTAACCTGTGATGCACCTTGGCACACAAACAACAAATGCACACCCATCTTCTTTCTTCTTGAGCGTCTTCTGTATCATGTTCCAGCTGTATTCATTTCTTTCAGCTCTTGTTCTACTGTTCTCCTCAATGTCGTTTTGGGTATTTCATGTTTACGCTTACCCTCTGTTGTCAATCTCAGTGCAGTTTTTAATAACAGTCTCCATATGTATTGTATATCTGATCCATCTCCAACATCTCTTTTTGATGATGGCCTACATATTCTCTAGCTAACACTATGCAAACAGTTCTTGGTTAGAGATAGTTCTTAGACAGACCATGAGCAAGAGCTTTAGCAGACAAGTTGTATAGAAGGTGGAGAGTTTGGGCATATCTTGTTCTGTCAGTCTCGAGCATTATGATCCGTAAAGTAAAGTTATAGTATAGTAAAGCACACAGCTACGGTATATATTAATATTTATTCCAATGCTGTATTGGGCTGATTTCCAGACCATCTGAAGTGTCATGAAGGAACTTCATGTCTTACTTAATAATAATAATAATAATTCCTCTCGTACCGTTATGCGTTACATAGGACCTGCAAGCAATTTCTCCATACCGCTCTATACTAGGCAACTTGCTCAATCTCCTCCATGGAACTGAGACCGATATTTCTTTAATCTCTCAGCAATGTTCGTTTCAGAGTCTCCTCTTTCTTTAACCCTTTGCATCCCACTTCAATGCCTGCTTTGATATTTGTTGATCATTTCTTCTCAAGGTGTGTCCAACATATCTCCATCTTCTCTTTCTTATAACAGTTGTCACTAGTGGTTGACCAGCCATTTCTCTGATTTCATCACTACTGAATTCGTCCCATTTTATGTTTTTACACACTTATTTTCAAATGCATTCAACTTACTTTCTATATTTTTAGTCATTTTCCAACTCTCGCTGGCATATGTTAGGATTGATACAACATTTGAATTGAAAATTTGAAATTTAGTTTTAATACAATATAACTTGCAGTTCCATATTCTATTTAGACTTTTAAAAGCTGATGTTGCTTTGCCAATTCGTATCATAATTTCTTTTTAACATTTCCTGTGCAATCAAAATTGCTACCTAAATAGGTGAACTGCTCTGTTATTTTTATCATTTTAGATTCCAGTGTGATATCTTGTGGCCAGTGTGGCCATGTTCAGAGTGAGTATTTGTGTCTGATTGATTTTAAGCTGTACTAGTTAATAAGGCAAGCTTCTCCTGGATATCTTTATGTGTTTGAGATAGAAGTTTGATGTTATCAGCACATGATGATGATGATAAATTATGCATACATAGCAAATCAAATGATAGGACAAATGGCACCAATTTTAAAATACAAACAAACATGTCACCATGAACACAAAAAGAGCATTGTTCAACATAATATTTCTCCCCCCATTATTCTATAAATGCCAAATCTGGATGCTGGCATTAAACGATAGAAGGAAATAAGTTACGACAGGATTAAGTGTCTATGCAGAATACTGGGAGTAACAAGAAGAGACCGGTTTAGAAATGAAGACATCAGGAATAAAGTGTGCACAGCATCAATACTGAACATCAGGAAACAAATTAGCACAAACATGTACTGGACTTCATCAGGAAACAAACTGGCACAACATCAGTACTGAACTTCATCAGGTAACAACAAATTAAATGGTTCCGTCACATAAGCAGATTACCAACAGGAAGTGTTACAAGTGGATACAAAGAAAAAGGGTGTCTACACAAAGGTGAACCTCAGAGATAAAAGGTGACGAAAGACACTGTTTATGAAGCACACACAAAAGCCAGTTCTAGAAATCTCTTCTTACGCTGAAGCTGTGAGGCAAATCGGGACTGGAGAAGAGAAAGAAGACAAGGCGCATAAAGAGTCTCACTCCAGGTGTCTCCTTTTTCGACCTGACTCTGAAAGGCAAAACAGGATTAGAGAATAGATAGATAGATAGATAGACTACAGTTGTTTACAAAGAGAGAAAAGAAATAAACTATCAGTTACCTCTCTTTATCCACATGTTGCTCTGCATTATAAAGTGAGAATGGTTTGTCAATGTTTGTACATTCTTTCATGAATTCAATTGAACCACCAGGATCTGCTGAAATGTCACAAATGGCTAGTAGACGATGAGGTAGAAGTGGGCAGCCTGGAGAAGCTGACAACCATGGTGCAGAGTCTTGTGGCTTCAACAATGTTTTGGCATCAGGAATGGTGATGAGTCGAGGAGAGCCCACTGCCCAGTAAATCCATTGATAATGCAGGAAGCGTAAGAGCAATCTTGAAAAAAACAAAGTAATACTTTTGATAAAAACCTGAAATTCCAATGATTATGATGTATCATTAAATGACTGGAAAAAATGAAAATCGTGGTATATCCTTTACAGGACGTAGCCATCAACCACAGTAAACGAGTCATTGATTTTATAGGCAGCACTTATACATTCAGTAGTTTGCTATTGCTTTCTGAGCGGTGAGGTCTATTTTTACATTTTGTAAAAACCCCATGAAAATGAGTTTGCTTCCAAACTTGCCCACCGCAGAGTTCGAACCAGGTAAGCTTGGGTTGTGATCTTTAAATGGCTTTTGCCTTGTAATTAATCTTCTTTCTTGACTATCGTCTAACTGTGTTGATTAATTGATAGGACCATCATTATTGCACTTTGGTGAGTAACCATGTGTGCTCTGATCTCTTTCTTACACAGGAAGCTCTCAACGGTAGTGCACAAACTCTGTAGCAGACAGAGGTCCCGAAGTAGTTTAGATGATGCTAAAAATATTTTGTAGAATTTTTTTTTCTAGTGAATTTTACTCTGACAGCGACTTTCCAGCCTGCTCTTCTCAATTTTAAGCTGTCAAGTTCTTTTACATGCTCAACTTTAACACAGACCTACACTTTATTGTATGTCTCCAATAGGACTAGGAACATGATCTCACCTCCAGAGATTCATGGATCTATGGAAAATATCCTGATGGCTCCACGAGGAGCAAACCAGTACTTTTGAACGAAGGCGAGCACCTTCTTCGTTTTTGAACGCTCCATGTCGATTACTTTTTAAACCACTCTTTGGGATTTGTATTGGATCTGAGCCTAAGAGTCATTGTACATTATATCAGTTATGCACCTACACGTAGACCAGAATATCCCGATTTCTGCGATGCTTTTTATTTACTAGGATAGCTTCTCTAAGCCCATACCTCAATCGCCTCTTACGACATGCCTTGTAGGTCGCAGTGTTACTATTCTTTACTCCCCTTGCGAGCCTTGGCAACACATGGCCAAGGTGAACACCTAACCTCTACGCCATGGAGACCCGTATGTATGATCTTACGTGGTTGAATGAAGAAGGATTAACAGCAAGATAAAAATGCTTACAGTTTGACTGAAGGATGATTCATATTTGTCTGAATGATTCTCAAACTCAGCAGCGTTAAATTGTCCACCATCTTTTCGTTTGTAGTGATCTTCCCGGCTGACAACACAAGCATATAACTTCTTGTAAGCTAGAAAAATATTGAGAGGGGCATAAATTATAATGATAAAAAAACAAACAAAAATAACCTTACAGAAAAAAAAAGTTTCATTTTACACATTCTTTAACAAAAGACTTGTTTCATATTTTGTTTTAAAAAAATTATTGGTTACTGAACTGACATCACAGCCCTCTGGGCAGACCCATAGGTACTCCAGTCTCTCCAAACAGATTTCAAAGAGTATGCATAATGATGGTTCCTGTGGCTCGCTGGTTAAACACACTTCTCTCTTTGCCCTGATTGCATCCAGTTCCATTTGTATAACTTGAAATTCCAAACTTCTTAAATCAGTGGATTGATTCAACATCTATTTTAGTGTCCTCATCCAACAGCAGGTTGCCAAGAGACTGAAGAGCATCCTCCTTACTCATAAAACTATGATCGTTTGGACATATATTAAGAATGGGAGAGAATCAACCACCTTGACAAGCTTTGAATGTCAAGGATTCAGACTTACGCAGTGCGCTGAGGAGTCAACATCCGACAGTCCTTAATTGACAGAGAATTGGAACAAAGACTAAAGTAAAAACAACCAATAGAGAAGTCTGACATCATTTTCTGAATCATTCAAATGAATAACTTTTCCCCTTATCTATCCTAAACTCCTCAACAATCGATACTGTTGATGCAAGCCTGGCCGCTCTCTCATTGCCACAAATACCTGCATGCCAGGACAGTAGATCCACGGAGGCCACTAGAGCTTAGAAATTCTATATAGACATCCACTCATACCGAAATCTGCCCTTTTGGATCTTGTGAAGCATTGACTGAGAGTGCCTTTGTGATTGATCTCATTGAGTTTCCTCATACAGCTCGTTCACTTTTCGCAAAATGACCGCCACCTGCAAAGAGTTTTGCACAAAGCGTGATCCGATAACTAGGAAAACCTTAGTAATCATTTGAAGTGTTTTCCTTTTTTCAGTATTGTAGCATTTATAGGAGCATCTGGCAGAATAGATTAGAGCAGTGCTCTCATGCGGGAGACCTGTGTTCAATTCATGGTAAGGCGAGTGATTTTTTCGGTTGTGGGCAAAAATGAAAAATCCTAGCCTGAACAGCTTCATGGCGACTGCACTAGTCAATAGTCATAGTAAAGTAAGTAAAGGAACCCTTTCATACCTTGTGGTATATAGGTCAATACAGTGTTAGGCCTGTATTTTCATTGACCGTCGGCACACAATGGGTGATGTGGTCAGCATCACGCCGGCCGCCTTACTTCCCAGAGCATGTCTGGTACCCATTTGAGGCTGGGTCGACCTGAGAGCCGTCGTGGTCTGGAAAAATTCCACGCACATTGCCGGAGCTGAACCCAGACCACCAGCCTTGCCAAGCGAGTTCACTAACAACTGCGCTACAGCGGCTCTCGAGTCAATAGTCATGCGACCATTAAATTCCTCACTCTCTCGTCTCACACTGCCCTGAAAAGCGCTACTACAGACAGTAATTACCATTTCTTGGGGTTTTTTTTAAGCATTTATAATAATAATAATAATTCCTCTAGTAATCTCTTCCATGAAATTTAGACCGATATTTCTTGCCTCTCTCAGCGACGTTCGTTTCAGGGTCTCCCTAAGGCATCCTCCTTTTCTAGAACCCTTTGCATCCCTTTAACCCTTTAAGCTATGAAAAAACAAATATAATGAAGACACCTATGGCAAATATAATGAAGACACTTATGGCAAGTAATGCAGATATCACACTGGAATCTAAAATGATAAAAATAACAGAGCAGTTCACCTATATAGGTAGCAATTTTGATTGCACAGGAAATGTTAAAAAATAATAATAATACGATTTGGCAAAGCAACATCAGCTTTTAAAAGTCTAAATAAAATATGGAAATATCTCCTGAGTGAAATCCCACTTCAAGAGGTAGAATCATACACATATTTGGGCAGCAACGTAGACAAAGAGGGTGGAACAGATAGAGATGTTAAAATAAGAATACAGAAGGCAAGAGGAGCTTTCATTGCACTGGGAAACATTTGAAAATCTAAAGAAATCAAATCTAGAACAAAAATTTGGATATTTAACTCTAATCTTAAAGCAGTTCTACTGCATGGGTCAGAAACATGGAGAACAACTAAAACAATAGCGCATAAATTGCAAACATTCATCAACTGGTGTCTGCACAGAATAGAGGGAATAAGATGAAAATCCGTTTTAAAGATCATATCTTAGTAAATAAAAAGCATCGCAGAATCTGCGTGAAAATCCGTTTTTCCAATTTCTTACAATGGCAGCAGCGTGCACATTGTAAATTACTTTACACTGGCAGCCGTGTTGCTCAATGTACTCGTAATTAGTATTTCCTCGCCATACAGGCAGATTTTCTCTGACTTCAGAGGTACTCACGTTATCGTCCTGAGTAAGACCAGGGACTCGAACAAATGTCGGACAGTAGGTTTGAACCCAAGCTATTATCAACTACTCTAGGCAGTCCCCCAAAACTAGTATTAAAACTAGTATATAGTTATATAGTATTAAAACTAAATTACGAATTTTCAATTCAAATGTTGTATCAATCCTAACAAATGCCAGCGAGAGTTGGAAAATGACTAAAGATATAGAAAGCAAGTTGAATGCATTTGAAAATAGATGTCTGAAAAATAATGAATATAAAATGGAATGAATTCAGAAGAAGTGATGAAATCAGAGACATGTCTGGTCAACCACTAGTGACAACTGTTGTAAGAAAGAGAAGATCGAGATATGTTGGACACATCTTGAGGAGAAATGATCAATTAATATCAAAGCAGCCATTGAAGTGGGATGCAAAGGGTTCAAGAAAGAGAGGTCGACCTAAGGAGACCCTGAAACAAACTTTGCTGAGAGAGGCAGGAAATATTGGTCTCAGTTCCATGGAGGAGATTGAGCGAGTTGCCCGGGATAGAGCAGTATGGAGAAATTACTTGCAGGTCCTATGTAGCGTATAAGGATCGAGAGGAATTATTATTTGCATCCCACTTCAATGCCTGCTTTGATATTTGTTGATAATTTCTCCTCAAGGTGTGTCCAACATATCTCATCTTCTCTCTTGTAACAGTTGTTACTAGTGGATGAACAGACATTTCTCTGATTTCATCACTTCTGAAATCATCCCATTTTATTTTCATTATTTTTCGTAGACATCTTCTTCTTCGAATGCTCCATTTCAATCACTTGTCAACCACACTGTGTGATTTGTATGTGATCTGAGCGATTGTACGTTGTGCCAGTTATGCACCTACAAGTAGGCCAGCACATCCAATTTCTGCGCTGCTTTTTATTTACTAGGGTAGCATCTCTAGGGCCTATATTAGTCGCTTCTTACGATATGCATTGTAGGTTGCAGTGGTACTATTCTTTGCTTCCTGTCGGGTCCCGCACCACACGCACGTAGACATCTATTTTCAAACGATTCAACTTGCTTTCATATCTTTAGTCATTTTCCAACTTTACTGGCATATGTTAGCATTGATACAACATTTGAATTGAAAATTCGTAATTTAGTTTAATACTATATAACTTGAAATTCCATATTTTATTTAGACTTTTAAAAGCTGATGTTGCTTTGACAATTAGTAGCATAATTTCTTTTTTAACATTTCCTGTGCAATCAAAATTGCTAATTAAATAGGCGAACTGCTCTGTTATTTTTATCATTTTAGAGTCCAGATTGTAGGATTTGTGTGCATCTTAATTGTTATTTATTTTCATAGATGAGGTTTTTTTGGGGATAAGAGTCTATGAGTCTCATTCACACACCTCTGCTGTCTCATTCACACACCTCTGCTGTCTCATTCACACACCTCTACTGTCTCATTCACACACCTCTGCTGTCTCATTCACACACCTCTGCTGTCTCATATTACAGGTCTTTTGTTTTATGTGCAAAAGTTATATTTTTATACATCTCATTATGGGACACTAGAATTAGAATGATAATAGCGCTGGTATGTTGCCGGTGCTCTCAAGGAGCAAAGGATAGTAACACTCGACCTACAGGGCATGTCGTAGAGGCGACTGAGGTAGGGGCCTGGAAGTTACCTAGTAAATAAAATGCGCTGCAGAAATTGGATGCGCAGCAATCGCATAGCTGGCACAACGTACAATAGTTTTTAGTCTCAGACCACATATAGATCACAAAAAGTGGTTTATCAAGTGGTCAATATGAAGCGTGAGAAGAATAAGAGGAAGATTGATAGTAGAGTCACCAATAGCAAAGTTGATAACACTCTGCGCTAGTGACTCCATGCCATGGAACTTCCAGGGTTTGAGACAAGTTTAGCCAAATATTCTCGATGGGGGCACAGTACATAATTGGACTACAAGAAACCATGATATTTACTTAAAGATTTAAATTACAAGAACCACTGAAGTCAAAGTAAGGCTTGTCTGAATGATGAGGGACACTGATGATAAGGAAGGCAAACCTTCATGCAAAAATCAGTTAAAGGCACCATATTAGGGTCGGTCTGTGCATGAATTCATAGAAGGATGGATTTAGAGCACACCTTGTAGATTGTAATAAATATTAGAGTTAATTACATCCCTTGACAACTACTTTGGGCAAGTACCACATCCCTTGACAGCTACTTTGGGCAAATACCTCGGTTCCACATATTCATGCGGCAGCTCCTGAAAAACTTCTTGTGCTCCCTGTGTTTGTAAATAAAAACTAGTTAATATCAATGTCACAGTACTATGGTCATTTCTATAGTTGCTCAACTCATTTCAGCATATGTGTGGCGTATGTAAGCATCAGAACACTTACTTAAAATCTTTCTTCTTTCTTTCTTTATCGAATCCTGTATGCCTCACAGCGTCAGGTCAGGAAGAGATTTCTAAAACGGGGCCTAGTATGCGCTTCGTAGATAGTCTCTTTCGTCGCCTCTGTTATCTCTGAGGTCCATCTTTTGCGTGGCGGCCTTTTGCTTTGTACCCATTGTATCGGAGCAGCATTGCTCTTTAGGGTGCACTGTCTGATGGTAATCTGCTTACGTGACCGAACCATTTAATTTGTTGTTTCTTGATGAAGTCTAGTACTGATGTTGTACCCACTTTTTCCTGATGTCTTCATTTCTCAACCGGTCTCTTCTTGTTACACCCAGCATTCTGCGTAGACACTTCATCTCTGTTGTGACTAGTTTTCTTCTATCGTTTGTTGTCAGCGTCAGGTTTGGCACTGGTAACATAATGTGAGGAGAAAGATTGTGTTGAACAATTCTCTTTTTGTGTTCATGGTGACGTGTTTGCATCTTAAAATTGGCGCCATTTGCCTATCATTTGATTTGCTTTGTTGCATCTGTGTTGAATTTCATTAGTTATTCTTCCATTTGCTGAAAAATGCTCCCCAGGTATGTGAAATTTTTTGCTTAAATCAATATCCCAATACTCAATTTTCATAGCTGCTGAATTTAACAACCAATCTTTGTTGGAGAATTTCTTAGTACTGTAATCTTTGTATGGATAGGTACGGCAAGATGGGAAAACCATGAGAGAAACCCTAGTAAATACATCTACCAACCTAGAATGCGAGTTGTTAGTCTAAATCATAGGCTCCCAAACTTTTTGGCCACCGCCCACTTTCTCTCTCTCTCTCTTGCCTTTTACCCAGTTGGGGCATAGGCCCTCAACCAACTCATGCCAAGTCTTCCTAGCTATCTCCTGCAGCTTCCTCCAGCTTTTCTTTATATTGTTGATCTCCGCCTCTAAATCTGTCTCCATGTATTTTCGGCCTCACCTTCTTTCACTGTCCCTCGGGTTCAGGCAGGACCCTTCTTGTTATATTCCCCTCCGGTTTTCGCAAAGTGTGTCCTATCCAGCGCCAGCTTCTTTTTTTAAACTTGTTCATTCACTGGAATCTGTCTTCTTCTCTCCATAAGTTCCTCATTTGTGACCCTATCATACCATCTTATTCCCTCTATTTTCGCAGACACCAGTTGATGAATGTTTGCAATTTATGCGCTATTGTTTTAATTGTTCTCCATGTTTCTGACCCATACAGTAGAACTGCTTTAACATTAGAGTTAAATATCCGAATTTTGTTCTAGATTTGATTTCTTTAGACTTCCAAATGTTTCCCAGTGCAATGAAAGCTCCTCTTGCCTTCTGTATTCTTATTTTAACATCTCTATCTGTTCCACCCTCTTTGTCTACGTTGCTGCCCACATATGTGTATGATTCTACCTCTTGAAGTGGGATTTCACTCAGGGAGATCGTGTTGTCATTTGCTTGGTTAATTCTCAATATCTTTGTCTTTCCCTTATGAATGTTCAGCCTTAGTTGCTGTGACTTTAGATTCAATGTGTTTAGCTTATCCTGCATCTGATTTGTGTATGTGACAGAAGGGCTATATCATCAGCGAAGTCCAAATCATCTAGTTGCTCTGTCAGAGTCCATTGGATTTCATTTCTGGTGTTAGTTACTGGGGTCTTCATAATCCAGTCTATTGTCAGCAAGAACAACAAAGGTGATAGAAGACATCCTGACCACTCCTGTTTCTATTCCAAAAGTGTCTGTTAGTTTTACCTTCATGAAGAACTCTACATTTCATATCTGTATATGTTGCTTTTATTAGGTTAATAATTTTCTGTGGAATTCCATAATGCCTCATTAATTTCCAAAGGGTTTCCCTATCAATACTGTCAAAAGCCTTCTCATAATCCATAAATCCGATATAAAGTAGGGATTTCCATTCAAAACTTTGCTCTAATATTATGCGTAATGTGGCTATCTAGTCAGCACAGGATCTATTTGGTCGGAAGCCTGCCTGTTCATCTCTTAGCTTTGTATCGATGGCATCTCTCAGTCTCTCCAGGATGACTCTGCTTAGTATTTTCCCAGGTACCAGGTACTAGGTTCCAGACAGCATTATTCCTTATAGTTTTCACACTTCTGAAGGTCCCCTTTCTTTGGTAGCTTCACCAGGTATAGTTCTCTCCAGTTTGCTGGTATTTCTTCAGTCTCCCAGATTCTGCTAAATAATTTATACAGTATTTCTGTGGATGTGTTTATGTTGGCTTTAACCGCCTCCGCTGGAATACCATCTGGATTGGCCGCTTTCCTATCTTTTAAAAGTTTAATGGCTTACCGCCCACTTTGCCCAACATAAACTTTGTAACGCCCCCCTCCACATTATAACAGTTTGCCAACGCCCCCATCCCACATACATACATGCTCTATTTTCTCTTTGACATAGAAATTTGATATATATTTCTGTCATACATGAGTCAATTTTCAAATGATTATATGCATGAAATAGAAAATTGATGAAAAAATGGATCGTGTAAGACGAGACATAAGATGAATTAAAATGCAGAATTCAAATTTAAAATGATTATTCAATCGCAAAATCACAAAAATAATTTATTTTAAAATATATATAATTAATGTCTTCTATAAGGACCCACCAATGCTTCTGAACCCACTATCGCCCCCTCTCCCCTCTCCAGCCCAAGAAGCCTTCAGCAACCACTGGGGGGTGGTACTGCCCACTTTTGGAACCTGTGTTCTAAACACATTGAAATACTTGCTTGGGAGGAGATCAGAGCAATTATGGACATGTCTGATGTGTGATGAAGATGATCCTCAAATGAACAATGAACTCTAAATTGCAAAAAAACAAAATTTTACAGAAAATTGTTATATCTTCAGTAAAATAAAAAGAATATTACAAAATATTGCAATATAACAGAAAAAAACAAACTTTATCGTCTATAAATAACTTTTCACCTGAGAGACATTGCCTGAACCAGTAAATATGAAGGTCAGAGTTCCTAAAGACTTTGGTAGGCGTCCCAAAGCAATCTCATAACCTGCATCACGCACTGCCTGTCTGGCCGCCTCTGTGTTCCTGTAATTGTGACTTGGTCCGATATACTGAAATAAACAAATTGCTATTATTAACAACTTAAATAATAATTATTTCAAGTATCTGAGAAAATTCCTAACTTCAGATAGAAGATGTAAAACAGATTATGCGTAGAATAGCTCAACGGCTTTTTTTAAATTAACAGAAAAAAACTAACAAACATATTGTCATACCATTTAACCCCATGTTGCAAATGACATTGTTACTGATGATAAACAACGTTTAGTGTATACATTGTAATTATTTATTTTTTAAATAATTCATTTTATTGAAAATACAATGTAAAAAACAAATTTGTCTTGCAGTGGATTTCATTAATATAAGAAGTGCAAAGAATGTCAAACTACCATATGATATACATATCACTCATAGTTATAGCTTAAGCGAAAGCAGCTTTTATGAAAGTGAAAAACACACTATGTGTGAATTCAGTACCAATGACACTGCGTGTATTGAGCCAATACTTATGTATGGCAGAGAATCATGGACAATGAACAAATAATCAATGGAAGCTACAGAGATTTGGTTTTACAGAAGAACGCTGAACATTCTATGGACAGCAAAGAAAACAAATTATGAGGTTTTAAATCAGGCCTGCACACAAAGAAACCTTATCAAACGAATAAGAATCAGACAATCAAGGTTCTTCAGGCATATAATGTGAAGAGGAGGTTTAGAACATTTGGTGACAACAGGTAAAATTCAGGGAACGAGAGATCATAGAAGACAGAGGGAGAAGATGTTGGATGGCCTGATATTGTGGTATGACAAAAGATTGATATCAGAACTGATTAACTGCACCAAGGAGGCAGAGTTGTGGAAAGATATGATCGCCTACGCCGGCAGGCACGGCCCTTGATTAATTAATTGAACAAATAAAATAGTAAATCACAAAAAGTTGTTAAAACAAGATTGTTCTTATACAAACAGTTTGATAGATAGACATATAGTAGATAAACAGACAGATGTACAGATCTTCTTTCTCCCTCAACGATCCTGTACTTTGTTGGTCTGTAGTCAAGGGAAATAAGAAGAAATAAGGGCTCGTCTTTCTCTTCTGCTTTTACACCAATAGTTTTTTTTTTAAATCGCCGGCTATGAATTCAGGTGCAGTCACAGCACCTCTAACTTATTTTGTGTGAGTTTTGCTTTCCTTATCACCAGTGTCCCTCACCATGCAGGCAAGCCTTAGTCCAATTTCAGAGGTAGACCTCTATTTATGCTACTAGATCATCAGGTTTGTGGGTTTATGCTACTTGATCATCAGGTTTGTAGGTTTATGCTACTTGATCATCAGGTTTCTGGGTTTATGCTACTAGATCATCAGGTGTGTAGGTTTATGCTACTTGATCATCAGGTTTCTGGGTTTATGCTACTAGATCATCAGGTTTGTGGGTTTATGCTACTTGATCATCAGGTTTGTAGGTTTATGCTACTAGATCATCAGGTGTGTGGGTTTATGCTACTAGATCATCAGGTTTGTGGGTTTATGCTACTAGATCATCAGGTTTGTGGGTTTATGCTACTAGATCATCAGGTTTGTGGGTTTATGCTACTTGATCATCAGGTTTGTGGGTTTATGCTACTTGATCATCAGGTTTGTGGGTTTATGCTACTAGATCATCAGGTGTGTGGGTTTATGCTACTAGATCATCAGGTTTGTGGGTTTATGCTACTAGATCATCAGGTTTGTGGGTTTATGCTACTAGATCATCAGGTTTGTGGGTTTATGCTACTAGATCATCAGGTTTGTGGGTTTATGCTACTTGATCATCAGGTTTGTGGGTTTATGCTACTAGATCATCAGGTGTGTGGGTTTATGCTACTAGATCATCAGGTGTGGGTTTATGCTACTAGATCATCAGGTTTGTGGGTTTATGCTACTTGATCATCAGGTTTGTGGGTTTATGCTACTAGATCATCAGGTTTGTGGGTTTATGCTACTTGATCATCAGGTGTGTGGGTTTATGCTACTTGATCATCAGGTTTGTGGGTTTATACTACTAGATCATCAGGTTTGTGGGTTTATGCTACTAGATCATCAGGTTTGTGGGTTTATGCTACTAGATCATCAGGTTTGTGGGTTTATGCTACTAGATCATCAGGTTTGTGGGTTTATGCTACTAGATCATCAGGTTTGTGGGTTTATGCTACTAGATCATCAGGTTTGTGGGTTTATGCTACTAGATCATCAGGTTTGTGGGTTTATGCTACTTGATCATCAGGTGTGTGGGTTTATGCTACTTGATCATCAGGTGTGTGGGTTTATGCTACTTGATCATCAGGTTTGTGGGTTTATACTACTTGATCATCAGGTTTGTGGGTTTATGCTACTTGATCATCAGGTTTGTGGGTTTATGCTACTTGATCATCAGGTTTGTGGGTTTATGCTACTAGATCATCAGGTTTGTGGGTTTAGGCTACTTGATCATCAGGTTTGTGGGTTTATGCTACTAGATCATCAGGTTTGTGGGTTTATGCTACTAGATCATCAGGTTTGTGGGTTTAGGCTACTAGATCATCAGGTTTGTGGGTTTATGCTACTTGATCATCAGGTTTGTGGGTTTATGCTACTAGATCATCAGGTGTGTGGGTTTATGCTACTTGATCATCAGGTTTGTGGGTTTAGGCTACTAGATCATCAGGTGTGTGGGTTTAGGCTACTTGATCATCAGGTTTGTGGGTTTATGCTACTAGATCATCAGGTGTGTGGGTTTATGCTACTAGATCATCAGGTTTGTGGGTTTATGCTACTTGATCATCAGGTTTGTGGTTTATGCTACTAGATCATCAGGTTTGTTGGTTTATGCTACTAGATCATCAGGTTTGTGGGTTTATGCTACTAGATCATCAGGTGTGTGGGTTTAGGCTACTTGATCATCAGGTTTGTGGGTTTATGCTACTAGATCATCAGGTTTGTGGGTTTATGCTACTAGATCATCAGGTTTGTGGGTTTATGCTACTAGATCATCAGGTTTGTGGGTTTATGCTACTAGATCATCAGGTTTGTGGGTTTATGCTACTTGATCATCAGGTTTGTGGGTTTATGCTACTAGATCATCAGGTTTGTGGGTTTATTCTACTAGATCATCAGGTGTGTGGGTTTATGCTACTTGATCATCAGGTTTGTGGGTTTATGCTACTAGATCATCAGGTTTGTGGGTTTATGCTACTAGATCATCAGGTTTGTGGGTTTATGCTACTAGATCATCAGGTTTGTGGGTTTATGCTACTAGATCATCAGGTTTGTGGGTTTATGCTACTTGATCATCAGGTTTGTGGGTTTATGCTACTAGATCATCAGGTGTGTGGGTTTATGCTACTAGGTCATCAGGTGTGTGGGTTTATGCTACTAGATCATCAGGTTTGTGGGTTTATGCTACTTGATCATCAGGTTTGTTGGTTTATGCTACTAGATCATCAGGTTTGTGGGTTTATGCTACTAGATCATCAGGTTTGTGGGTTTATGCTACTAGATCATCAGGTTTGTGGGTTTATGCTACTAGATCATCAGGTTTGTGGGTTTATTCTACTAGATCATCAGGTGTGTGGGTTTATGCTACTTGATCATCAGGTTTGTGGGTTTATGCTACTAGATCATCAGGTTTGTGGGTTTATGCTACTAGATCATCAGGTTTGTGGGTTTATGCTACTAGATCATCAGGTTTGTGGGTTTATGCTACTAGATCATCAGGTTTGTGGGTTTATGCTACTTGATCATCAGGTTTGTGGGTTTATGCTACTAGATCATCAGGTGTGTGGGTTTATGCTACTAGATCATCAGGTGTGTGGGTTTATGCTACTAGATCATCAGGTTTGTGGGTTTATGCTACTTGATCATCAGGTTTGTGGGTTTATGCTACTAGATCATCAGGTTTGTGGGTTTATGCTACTTGATCATCAGGTGTGTGGGTTTATGCTACTTGATCATCAGGTTTGTGGGTTTATACTACTAGATCATCAGGTTTGTGGGTTTATGCTACTAGATCATCAGGTTTGTGGGTTTATGCTACTTGATCATCAGGTTTGTGGGTTTATACTACTAGATCATCAGGTTTGTGGGTTTATGCTACTTGATCATCAGGTTTGTGGGTTTATACTACTAGATCATCAGGTTTGTGGGTTTATGCTACTAGATCATCAGGTTTGTGGGTTTATGCTACTTGATCATCAGGTTTGTGGGTTTATGCTACTAGATCATCAGGTTTGTGGGTTTATGCTACTAGATCATCAGGTTTGTGGGTTTATGCTACTAGATCATCAGGTTTGTGGGTTTATGCTACTAGATCATCAGGTTTGTGGGTTTATGCTACTAGATCATCAGGTTTGTGGGTTTATGCTACTAGATCATCAGGTTTGTGGGTTTATGCTACTTGATCATCAGGTGTGTGGGTTTATGCTACTTGATCATCAGGTGTGTGGGTTTATGCTACTTGATCATCAGGTTTGTGGGTTTATACTACTTGATCATCAGGTTTGTGGGTTTATGCTACTTGATCATCAGGTTTGTGGGTTTATGCTACTTGATCATCAGGTTTGTGGGTTTATGCTACTAGATCATCAGGTTTGTGGGTTTAGGCTACTTGATCATCAGGTTTGTGGGTTTATGCTACTAGATCATCAGGTTTGTGGGTTTATGCTACTAGATCATCAGGTTTGTGGGTTTAGGCTACTAGATCATCAGGTTTGTGGGTTTATGCTACTTGATCATCAGGTTTGTGGGTTTATGCTACTAGATCATCAGGTGTGTGGGTTTATGCTACTTGATCATCAGGTTTGTGGGTTTAGGCTACTAGATCATCAGGTGTGGGTTTAGGCTACTTGATCATCAGGTTTGTGGGTTTATGCTACTAGATCATCAGGTGTGTGGGTTTATGCTACTAGATCATCAGGTTTGTGGGTTTATGCTACTTGATCATCAGGTTTGTGGGTTTATGCTACTAGATCATCAGGTTTGTGGGTTTATGCTACTAGATCATCAGGTTTGTGGGTTTATGCTACTAGATCATCAGGTGTGTGGGTTTAGGCTACTTGATCATCAGGTTTGTGGGTTTATGCTACTAGATCATCAGGTTTGTGGGTTTATGCTACTAGATCATCAGGTTTGTGGGTTTATGCTACTAGATCATCAGGTTTGTGGGTTTATGCTACTAGATCATCAGGTTTGTGGGTTTATGCTACTTGATCATCAGGTTTGTGGGTTTATGCTACTAGATCATCAGGTTTGTGGGTTTATTCTACTAGATCATCAGGTGTGTGGGTTTATGCTACTTGATCATCAGGTTTGTGGGTTTATGCTACTTGATCATCAGGTTTGTGGGTTTATGCTACTAGATCATCAGGTTTGTGGGTTTAGGCTACTTGATCATCAGGTTTGTGGGTTTATGCTACTTGATCATCAGGTTTGTGGGTTTATGCTACTTGATCATCAGGTTTGTGGGGTTATGCTACTAGATCATCAGGTTTGTGGGGTTATGCTACTAGATCATCAGGTTTGTGGGTTTATGCTACTTGATCATCAGGTTTGTGGGTTTATGCTACTAGATCATCAGGTGTGTGGTTTATGCTACTAGATCATCAGGTGTGTGGGTTTATGCTACTAGATCATCAGGTTTGTGGGTTTATGCTACTTGATCATCAGGTTTGTGGGTTTATGCTACTAGATCATCAGGTTTGTGGGTTTATGCTACTTGATCATCAGGTGTGTGGGTTTATGCTACTTGATCATCAGGTTTGTGGGTTTATACTACTAGATCATCAGGTTTGTGGGTTTATGCTACTAGATCATCAGGTTTGTGGGTTTATGCTACTAGATCATCAGGTTTGTGGGTTTATGCTACTAGATCATCAGGTTTGTGGGTTTATGCTACTAGATCATCAGGTTTGTGGGTTTATGCTACTAGATCATCAGGTTTGTGGGTTTATGCTACTAGATCATCAGGTTTGTGGGTTTATGCTACTTGATCATCAGGTGTGTGGGTTTATGCTACTTGATCATCAGGTGTGTGGGTTTATGCTACTTGATCATCAGGTTTGTGGGTTTATACTACTTGATCATCAGGTTTGTGGGTTTATGCTACTTGATCATCAGGTTTGTGGGTTTATGCTACTTGATCATCAGGTTTGTGGGTTTATGCTACTAGATCATCAGGTTTGTGGGTTTAGGCTACTTGATCATCAGGTTTGTGGGTTTATGCTACTAGATCATCAGGTTTGTGGGTTTATGCTACTAGATCATCAGGTTTGTGGGTTTAGGCTACTAGATCATCAGGTTTGTGGGTTTATGCTACTTGATCATCAGGTTTGTGGGTTTATGCTACTAGATCATCAGGTGTGTGGGTTTATGCTACTTGATCATCAGGTTTGTGGGTTTAGGCTACTAGATCATCAGGTGTGTGGGTTTAGGCTACTTGATCATCAGGTTTGTGGGTTTATGCTACTAGATCATCAGGTGTGTGGGTTTATGCTACTAGATCATCAGGTTTGTGGGTTTATGCTACTTGATCATCAGGTTTGTGGGTTTATGCTACTAGATCATCAGGTTTGTGGGTTTATGCTACTAGATCATCAGGTTTGTGGGTTTATGCTACTAGATCATCAGGTGTGTGGGTTTAGGCTACTTGATCATCAGGTTTGTGGGTTTATGCTACTAGATCATCAGGTTTGTGGGTTTATGCTACTAGATCATCAGGTTTGTGGGTTTATGCTACTAGATCATCAGGTTTGTGGGTTTATGCTACTAGATCATCAGGTTTGTGGGTTTATGCTACTTGATCATCAGGTTTGTGGGTTTATGCTACTAGATCATCAGGTTTGTGGGTTTATTCTACTAGATCATCAGGTGTGTGGGTTTATGCTACTTGATCATCAGGTTTGTGGGTTTATGCTACTTGATCATCAGGTTTGTGGGTTTATGCTACTAGATCATCAGGTTTGTGGGTTTATGCTACTAGATCATCAGGTTTGTGGGTTTATGCTACTAGATCATCAGGTTTGTGGGTTTATGCTACTAGATCATCAGGTTTGTGGGTTTATGCTACTTGATCATCAGGTTTGTGGGTTTATGCTACTAGATCATCAGGTGTGTGGGTTTATGCTACTAGATCATCAGGTGTGTGGGTTTATGCTACTAGATCATCAGGTTTGTGGGTTTATGCTACTTGATCATCAGGTTTGTGGGTTTATGCTACTAGATCATCAGGTTTGTGGGTTTATGCTACTTGATCATCAGGTGTGTGGGTTTATGCTACTTGATCATCAGGTTTGTGGGTTTATACTACTAGATCATCAGGTTTGTGGGTTTATGCTACTAGATCATCAGGTTTGTGGGTTTATGCTACTTGATCATCAGGTTTGTGGGTTTATACTACTAGATCATCAGGTTTGTGGGTTTATGCTACTTGATCATCAGGTTTGTGGGTTTATACTACTAGATCATCAGGTTTGTGGGTTTATGCTACTAGATCATCAGGTTTGTGGGTTTATGCTACTTGATCATCAGGTTTGTGGGTTTATGCTACTAGATCATCAGGTTTGTGGGTTTATGCTACTAGATCATCAGGTTTGTGGGTTTATGCTACTAGATCATCAGGTTTGTGGGTTTATGCTACTAGATCATCAGGTTTGTGGGTTTATGCTACTAGATCATCAGGTTTGTGGGTTTATGCTACTAGATCATCAGGTTTGTGGGTTTATGCTACTTGATCATCAGGTGTGTGGGTTTATGCTACTTGATCATCAGGTGTGTGGGTTTATGCTACTTGATCATCAGGTTTGTGGGTTTATACTACTTGATCATCAGGTTTGTGGGTTTATGCTACTTGATCATCAGGTTTGTGGGTTTATGCTACTTGATCATCAGGTTTGTGGGTTTATGCTACTAGATCATCAGGTTTGTGGGTTTAGGCTACTTGATCATCAGGTTTGTGGGTTTATGCTACTAGATCATCAGGTTTGTGGGTTTATGCTACTAGATCATCAGGTTTGTGGGTTTAGGCTACTAGATCATCAGGTTTGTGGGTTTATGCTACTTGATCATCAGGTTTGTGGGTTTATGCTACTAGATCATCAGGTGTGTGGGTTTATGCTACTTGATCATCAGGTTTGTGGGTTTAGGCTACTAGATCATCAGGTGTGTGGGTTTAGGCTACTTGATCATCAGGTTTGTGGGTTTATGCTACTAGATCATCAGGTGTGTGGGTTTATGCTACTAGATCATCAGGTTTGTGGGTTTATGCTACTTGATCATCAGGTTTGTGGGTTTATGCTACTAGATCATCAGGTTTGTGGGTTTATGCTACTAGATCATCAGGTTTGTGGGTTTATGCTACTAGATCATCAGGTGTGTGGGTTTAGGCTACTTGATCATCAGGTTTGTGGGTTTATGCTACTAGATCATCAGGTTTGTGGGTTTATGCTACTAGATCATCAGGTTTGTGGGTTTATGCTACTAGATCATCAGGTTTGTGGGTTTATGCTACTAGATCATCAGGTTTGTGGGTTTATGCTACTTGATCATCAGGTTTGTGGGTTTATGCTACTAGATCATCAGGTGTGTGGGTTTATGCTACTTGATCATCAGGTTTGTGGGTTTATGCTACTTGATCATCAGGTTTGTGGGTTTATGCTACTAGATCATCAGGTTTGTGGGTTTATGCTACTTGATCATCAGGTGTGTGGGTTTATGCTACTAGATCATCAGGTTTGTGGGTTTATGCTACTTGATCATCAGGTTTGTGGGTTTAGGCTACTTGATCATCAGGTTTGTGGGTTTATGCTACTAGATCATCAGGTTTGTGGGTTTATGCTACTAGATCATCAGGTTTGTGGGTTTATGCTACTAGATCATCAGGTTTGTGGGTTTATTCTACTAGATCATCAGGTGTGTGGGTTTATGCTACTTGATCATCAGGTTTGTGGGTTTATGCTACTTGATCATCAGGTTTGTGGGTTTATGCTACTAGATCATCAGGTTTGTGGGTTTAGGCTACTTGATCATCAGGTTTGTGGGTTTATGCTACTTGATCATCAGGTTTGTGGGTTTATGCTACTTGATCATCAGGTTTGTGGGGTTATGCTACTAGATCATCAGGTTTGTGGGGTTATGCTACTTGATCATCAGGTGTGTGGGTTTATGCTACTAGATCATCAGGTTTGTGGGTTTATGCTACTAGATCATCAGGTTTGTGGGTAGGACAAAGTCTGCCATGTCGATATGACAACTGTAAATGCTCAACTTCACTCTGCGAGGTTGCAACTGATAGAAGCAACACAATAACAATACAACTGACTGACATATGCATGTTCCTGTCTTTTCTGATTTGTGTGTGATATCTTCTTTTTCTTCTGTGATCTCTGGTCATGCGCTTAATTCACAATGGTCCACAAACTGGGCAGTCAGCTTCAGGTCTGTCAGGTTTTCAAAAAGCTTAGTTTCAGTTCAACTGGGTGTGACAACATGTTGCTTCTCAGCTCACACAGGAGAGGACAGTCTTGCAGGACATGCTTCAATGTCTGTTCTGCCTGTTGACACTAGCAGAGAGCTGTTTGACTTATTCCTAGTCTATGTAAGTGCCTGTCGAGTATGCAGTGTTCATTACGTAGGCACAATAAAATCACATGGGCTGTTTTGCTGAGATCTTTGTGAAAGTCTTCCATTATCATATCCAGTGTGTCTTCCAGTCTATGCAAATTTTCTTTTTATTATGATTTTGGTATCTTGAATAGTCAAGTGCTTTGAAGATTTCCTTTTTCGCACTGCCTTCCTTAGTCCACACATCGGTACTCTCATTGCCGTTAATGCCACAGTGAGATGAAATCTCCTGCAGGTGAATTTCTCCATTTTTATTTTACAGCTGAGTAAGTTTTCTTTCTATGTTCTGTATTGTGCTGTCAGCAGATTTAGTTTCCAGGGCTTGTCTAGCTGACAGTGAGTCTGTAGAAAATACCATCTTGCTAGAAGGTGCTTGCAGTTTATTCATGTGATGTGCTGCGATCAAAGGGGCTAAGAGTTCTGTTTTGTTGTTGGAACATATTCTTCCAGTAGGGGCCACTAGAGACACAGTAATGACATCTAGGAGATTAATATAAAGTCCTGCTCCACCATTCATGGTTGCCTCAATTGTTGATCCATCTGTATACATTCTTGTCCAGTTGTCTTCTGGAAACATGAAATGAAGATGTTGTGGTTTGCATTGTTGTTGCTTTGTTGCAACTCATGGCTCTTTGTGGCGTAGAGGTTATGTGCTCGGCTCTTGTTTCAAAGGTACTCGGTTCGCTCCCTCATGAACCCATCAGTATATTTATCCAGAGATCTCTGATCTCAGTTTAATTAAGGGAAATTGAGTTCCTAGTCATATCGGAAGCAGAAGATAGAACATAGATCCCGTGTTAAAGTTGAGTACGTAAAAGAAGACTTGGCGGTTAAAAAATGTATGAGAGCAGGCTGAAAAGATTCATTAGCAAGATTTTAAAAATTTAATTCCCACAAAATAGTTTTACTATCTTCTAAATTACATCAAGGACCTTCACCGGTGCTACGGAGTTTTTGCACTGTCACTGAGATCTTCCTGTGTAAGAAAGGGATCGGAGCACACATGGTTACTCACCAAAATGCAATGATGATGGTCCTATCAATCAATCAATCAGCTGCTCTGTGTGATTTCTGATGCACTCCATCTTAAGCAGATAGAGCTAAATCTGGGCATAGTTAAAAATGTATAACATAAACTATCTTCTTCTTCATCTTTCAACTCCCAACGGAGCACAGGTCTTCAACTAACTTCTTCCAGTTCTACCTCTCTTTCAACTCCCAACGGAGCACAGGTCTTCAACAAACTTCTTCCAGTTCTACCTGTCTTTCAACTCCCAACGGAGCACAGGTCTTCAACAAACTTCTTCCAGTTCTACCTGTCTTTCAACTCCCAACGGAGCACAGGTCTTCAACAAACTTCTTCCAGCTCTACCTGTCTTTCAACTCCCAACGGAGCACAAGTCTTCAACAAACTTCTTCCAGTTCTACCTGTCTTTCAACTCCCAACGGAGCACAGGTCTTCAACAAACTTCTTCCAGTTCTACCTGTCTTTCAACTCCCAACGGAGCACAGGTCTTCAACAAACTTCTTCCAGCTCTACCTGTCTTTCAACTCCCAACGGAGCACAGGTCTTCAACAAACTTCTTCCATCTCTTCCTCTCTTTCAACTCCCAACGGAGCACAGGTCTTCAACAAACTTCTTCCAGTTCTACCTGTCTTTCAACTCCCAACGGAGCACAGGTCTTCAACAAACTTCTTCCAGCTCTACCTGTCTTTCAACTCCCAACGGAGCACAGGTCTTCAACAAACTTCTTCCATCTCTTCCTCTCTTTCAACTCCCAACGGAGCACAGGTCTTCAACAAACTTCTTCCATCTCTTCCTCTCTTTCAACTCCCAACGGAGCACAAGTCTTCAACAAACTTCTTCCATCTCTACCTGTCTTTCAACTCCCAACGGAGCACAGGTCTTCAACAAACTTCTTCCAGCTCTTCCTCTTTCAACTCCCAACGGAGCACAAGTCTTCAACAAACTTCTTCCAGCTCTTCCTCTCTTTCAACTCCCAACGGAGCACAAGTCTTCAACAAACTTCTTCCAGCTCTTCCTCTCTTTCAACTCCCAACGGAGCACAAGTCTTCAACAAACTTCTTCCAGCTCTTCCTCTCTTTCAACTCCCAACGGAGCACAAGTCTTCAACAAACTTCTTCCAGCTCTACCTCTCTCCTGCCATCCTCTCTAATTCTTTCCATGTTTTACCTATCCTTTTAATATCAATCTCCAGCTCTCTTCTCCAGGTATTTATAGGCATTCCCCTACTCCTCTTTCCCTGAGGGTTCCAAAACATAAACTTTTTCTTCCCCCTTCGCTCCCTAGGGAGGCATAGATCCACAACTAAGGCCTTCCAAGCCCACCTATCCAAGGCCATCTTTTCCAGATCTCTCCATTCTCTCCCCATTTTCTTCTTTCCATCTCTAACTCCTATTTCCAGGTGTTCCTGGTCTTCCTACCTCTAATGCCCTGAGGATTTCATGAGAGAGCCTGTCTCATGATGGCATTTGCATAACAACATAATGTTTACAAAAAACATAAACTTTACTTCACTAAATTTATTATAAAAAAGAATGTTTGGAAGAAATTGCTAAAAATGTTTGTCAAAAATGATACGGCTCACCATAAATGGAGTATGGTGTCCAAGAGCCAACAGACGAAGACCCAAGCCATGGAGAATGTTAATCATGCCTGCCACACCCGCAAACTTGCCAAAAGCCACAACACGGGATCCATTGTTATCAACCATCTTTTCAAAGTCAATCAAGCGAATGTTCTAGGATTGAAAAAGAAGAAAATATGCTGAATTATCAGATCCTGTAATCAACCAATCAATCAATCAAGTGCCATCTTCATATTAAAGTCAATCAAATGAATGTTTTATGATTGAAAGAGAAGAAATGTACTAAATTATCAGAGCTTGCAATCAATCATGTCTAGAGATTGACTGTAATGGCTATATTCCAAGTTATATCCCTTACCTTGATGGTACACTCTTGATGGTACACTCTTGATGGTACACTCTTGATGGTACACTCTTCAGATTGTTGCCTACCCCACTACCGATGCTCTTCTCCCAATTGAATCATTATCTTCCTCTTTTGTCAACGACCATCCCCTTTGCTCTTCTGTCATCTCTATCTTCCCTTCACTCTTCTGTCATCTTTATCTTCCCTTCACTCTTCTGTCATCTCTATCTTCTCCTCACTCTTCTGTCATCTCTATCTTCCCTTCACTCTTCTGTCATCTCTATCTTCTCCTCACTCTTCTGTCATCTCTATCTTCCCTTCACTCTTCTGTCATCTCTATCTTCTCCTCACTCTTCTGTCATCTCTATCTTCCTCTCACTCTTCTGTCATCTCTATCTTCTCCTCACTCTTATGTCATCTCTATCTTCCTTTCACTCTTCTGTCATCTCTATCTTCCCTTCACTCTTCTGTCATCTCTATCTTCTCCTCACTCTTCTGTCATCTCTATCTTCCCTTCACTCTTCTGTCATCTCTATCTTCCCTTCACTCTTCTGTCATCTCTATCTTCTCCTCACTCTTCTGCCATCTCTATCTTCCCTTCACTCTTCTGTCATCTCTATCTTCCTCTCACTCTTCTGTCATCTCTATCTTCCCCTCACTCTTCTGTCATCTCTATCGTCCCCTCACTCTTCTGTCATCTCTATCTTCTCCTCACTCTTCTGTCATCTCTATCTTCCCTTCACTCTTCTGTCATCTCTATCTTCCCTTCACTCTTCTGTCATCTCTATCTTCCCTTCACTCTTCTGTCATCTCTATCTTCCTCTCACTCTTCTGTCATCTCTATCTTCCTCTCACTCTTCTGTCATCTCTATCTTCCTCTCACTCTTCTGTCATCTCTATCTTCTCCTCACTCTTCTGTCATCTCTATCTTCTCCTCACTCTTCTGCCATCTCTATCTTCCCTTCACTCTTCTGTCATCTCTATCTTCCTCTCACTCTTCTGTCATCTCTATCTTCCCTCACTCTTCTGTCATCTCTATGTCCCTCACTCTTCTGTCATCTCTATCTTCTCCTCACTCTTCTGTCATCTCTATCTTCCCTTCACTCTTCTGTCATCTCTATCTTCCCTTCACTCTTCTGTCATCTCTATCTTCCCTTCACTCTTCTGTCATCTCTATCTTCCTCTCACTCTTCTGTCATCTCTATCTTCCTCTCACTCTTCTGTCATCTCTATCTTCCTCTCACTCTTCTGTCATCTCTATCTTCTCCTCACTCTTCTGTCATCTCCATCTTCCTCTCACTCTTCTGTCATCTCTATCTTCCTCTCACTCTTCTGTCATCTCTATCTTCCTCTCACTCTTCTGTCATCTCTATCTTCCTCTCACTCTTCTGGCATCTCTATCTTCTCAAAATATGCAAATGATACCAATGTTTTCATTAATTTATTCAAATATGCAAATGGTACCAATGTTTTCATTAATTTATTCAAATATGCAAATGGTACCAATGTTTTCATTAATTTATTCAAATATGCAAATGGTACCAATGTTTTCATTAATTTATTCAAATATGCAAATGGTACCAATGTCTTCATTAATTTATTCCAACAAGCACACACATAATCAAAGTAATTTGTAAATGCAAAGACTGGAACACACATAATCAAAGTAATTTGTAAATGCAAAGACTGGAACACACATAATCAAAGTAATTTGTAAATGCAAAGACTGGAACACACCTTCTCAATAATGGCATCCAGTAGAGGCATGTTGTTAGGCTGGGCCTTGATAGTGTGGGAGAAGAAAGCGTATGTTTTGTCCCTGATGAGCGAATCAATGGGCACACCTTTGATACCAATGATGAAAGAAGCCTGCGACATGTCCTCCTGAATAACTGCACCATTATTTGCATACTCCTGAACAAAAACGGCAAACATAAAATGTTTAAGAATTTATACAGCTGTATTCAACTAAATAATTTGAAAAATTGAACAAATTACATAATGACTAAATTGTACAGTATTTTAAAAATATTTATGAACAAATGATAAATGTATATGGAGGGCAACAAAAGAAACCACCAGAAAACTACAAACCTTCATAAGTGGATGCTTATGTAGAATAGAGGGACTGAGATGGTATGATAAGATTACAAACGAGGAAAATAGAGAAAGAACTAAGCAGATACCAGTGGAGAAAGAGCTAAGGAAAAGGGATAGATAGGACATGACGATAGATAGGACATGGCGATAGATAGGACATGGCGATGGATAGGACACACATTGAGAAGACCGTCCGGAAGCATTGCAAAACAGGCAATGTTTTAGAACCTGCAGGGAAAGAGGTGATGGGGAAGGCCTAGACATACCTGGAGAAGAGGCTGGAGACTGATATGAAAAGGATAGGTAAACATGGAAAGAATTGGAAGGGTGGCAGGAGAGAGGAAGAGATGGAAGAAGTTTGTTGAAGACCTGGGCTCATTGAGAGTTGAAAGATGAAGAAGAAGAATACATGAATATTCTTTGGTGACAAGATTTTTCAAAAATATAAATATATTAATGCAGTAATTATATCATTTAGACTGTTATCATGATATAAAAGTTTCTAACCTCCAGAGACTCAGTTGATCTACTGCTCCGAGCATGCGGATGTTCGCAGCAACGAGAGAGCGAGTAGGCTTGCATGGAAAGCATCGATTGTTGGGGAGTTTGAGATGGATAAGGGGAATGTTCCTCGGTCTCTTGGAGATCTGCTGCTGGATGAGGACACTAAAATTGGTGATGAATCAATTCCGGGATTTAGGAGTTTAGAATTACACGTTGTCAAGTAAAGCTGGACATGGATGGCAGCGAAAGAAGTGTGTTTAACCAGCGAGCCACAAAGAACCATCAGTGTGTGCATACACTTCTACATCTGTTGGGAAAGACTGATCACCTATGGGTCTGCCCGGAGTGTTGTGGCGTCAGTTCAGTAAAAAAAAAATCACCAAAAGTATATGAAGATCAAGAGAACTTGGTTTGAAAATCAAATTAAGAATTTACCAAACCTGGGAGAGCTGAGAACTGACTACAGACATTGTACATAAATTCTATACCTTAAAAAAATCATTGTTTTATGAGAATTATGCAAATATTTTGGCCAGAAAAAATTCCAAATGAGAAGTTCCATATTGCACACCTCTGGCATATACGACCAGAGGAAGAATATGGAAATGTGTGTAGAATGCCACTTGGCGCTTTGGCAAAAACATTTCTTTATTGAACAGTAGCAGCAGGAAGAAGGAAATTTAGTAGCGAACTCGCCGTGTGGCGCCTGGGCCGCAAGGAAGCAAAGAACAGCACATTTAAGGCATGTCGTAAAAGGCGACAGATGTAGGACCATGGAAGTAGCCTACTAAATAACATGCATCGATAAATCGGATGTGCTGGCCTACTTGTAGGCGCATAACTGGCATAACGTAGAATCGCTCTTAGGCTCAGATCACATACAAATCACACAGCATGGTTAACAAGGGGTCGATATGGAGCGTTCGAGGAAGAAGAAGAAGAAGAGTAACAAACTAAAGGAAAGCTGGCGAAGGGCGGATGAAATGGAAATAAAAAGAGTGTTGAGTGACATGGATACGATAGGTGACAGGCGTCAGCAATGGGGGTCACTTGTGAATGCCAGCTATGACATAAGATTTATATAGTTATATAAGACTTCCAAATTGGTGCAACAACTCGTATTTCAAACCAAGATGCAACAATTTTAAAATGTCATAATGTACATAGCAACAAATTACTTTCAGTGGCGGCTTGTCATTAAGGGTCAGTAGGGCTGGCCAATCAAAACTAATGTGAAACCTGTATTTATTATTTTATAAATTATGTGTTCACAATTATTACTTTTAATGTGATACTGATTAGCTTTGAAAGTTGAATATATAACGATGAAATAACATATACAGTCTGAAAGTCGGCGTCTTTCCCCTAATTAGTATATGCATTTCCAGCGCACTATTTTTAGGGCAATAGAAATCGGCCTATTTAGATCGTCTGTTAAGATAGCGACCTCTGACCCTTCTCTCGACTAGTTATTTAGTACAGACAAATATGGAATAAATTTGTATTCATTCAGTAGAGAAATTCTTACGCGGCCAAGCCAGTACACAGTTAAACGGTGTTGTTGCGCTAAAAATTAGTCCGGGTGCGTAAATGCCGAATGATATATAAAATTAATAGAAAATTAACAGAAATAATTACAAAACCATCATAGAATAGTTTAATATAATCGCCTGTTCCATCAATATACATCTGTGTACGACAATGTACGTTTTGACGAGTTGTGACCTACATATTCTAGTACATGTCTGGATGGGGGAGGATAACTTCCAGAATAGACAAATAAAAGAAAATATTAAAATATAACCTAATCCAAAAACCACGATTTTTCTGAACATTTTTGTTTGCCTCCATCACCAAAAATGTTCACGAGCCGCCACTGCTTAGCCTCTATGATGACTGTAATTTACAGTAATGAGCAATGCACACGAAGAAAACACACAAAACTGTTTATTTCACAGAATATCTTTTCAAACAAACCTTTATAGAGTAAGCCCGCCGGTTTGATGGCTGGACTATTACTTTTATCCCCAATTTCACAAGTTTATTAACTTGCTGCGGAGACAATGGAGCCCGTCGCTCCCAGACGTTTCTGTTCTCGCCGAATCGCCATGACACGTTGATTGGCTACGCGGCGAATTTGAAATGAGAAAACTGCTTGCAGTATAAATGGGTTAGTACTGTTTAGGACTTGTAGTAAAGCTCTATGAACCGAAATCGCAGAAGCATTTTCTAACTTCTGAAATAAACGACTGACTTGTTTGTATATTTGTGTATATGTGCTGCTGTCGTATACTTCCGAATGTCTGGCTACAAATTCAGTTACATGACGATATTAAATTGTAACGCCCGTCTTCCATGATACATTTTTGTATATGACTAACTGGCGCTGCTCTCTAAACGATGTTCCAATGATAGATGTATGGGACTACTCTGCAGGGATTTCATCACATTGTATATAAGACTACGCAGAAGATCTATAGCAGGAGTTTCTTCTGGATTGCATCATTCTGTCTGATCTAGGTGGAGTGAAAGAAAATTGTGAAATGTCATTAAGAATGTCAGCACATGTCTTTACAAATGTCATGATTTGAAATGTCAAGTTATTGCAACTAGCAAAGTTTCTAATTTAAAAAATAATAAAAACAAGTTAATCCTTTCACTACATAATTTTTGTTCCACATTCCGAAACTACTTGTTTAAAGTTCTTCACCCTCCTCCCCTTCCCTAGGGAGACATATGTTCGCAACCAATGTCTTCCAAGACCCCCTATCCAATGCCATCTTTTCCACATTTCTCCACTCTTTCCCCATTTTCTTCAATTCCGTCCTAAACTCCCACCTCCACGTGTTCCTGGATCTTTCTCACATCTATTACCCTGGGGTTCCATTGAAGACTTGTCTCATGATGCTGCCATGTGGTCTCAGTGTGTGTCCTATCCATCGCCACCTTCTGGCCCCATCTCGCTTATTCTACCTTCAGTTGTCCCACTTTATCCCAGAGTTTCCTGTTTGTGGTCATGTCATTCCATCGCAGATGGAGTATTCTTCATGCAGGCATCTATTGATGAATGTCTGCAACTTTGTGATTCCCACTTATATTGCAATATACAATGAATTAGCCAATTTACTGGTTTTGCGTCATCTTAAAAAATACAGCGAGGCAGTATATCGGCTCAGAGGAACGAAAGGGTTAAAAAGGATTAGTAATAGTTTCTTGTTTATTTGTTTACAAACGTTCTTTACGACCAGTTCTTTACGGCCAAGAACGACTATACATTGCGCCTCCGTTGGTAGGCCTCTACACGTGTAGGGCAGACACATGGGAAAATGTCGACCTACATAAATGTTTGAGTCTGCCTCTGCAGACAGTCAGTCCTCATCACTTTCCCTTCCTTCGTGTGTTCATTGCTCTTTAATAATCATTTTTCGTCGTATATTTGGGCTTTGTGATCTATGCCAAAGAGTATGTTTACACTTTGAGTCGTTTCTGACTTCGTCGTATATTTGGTCTTTGTGATCTATGCCATAGAGTATGTTTACACTTTGAGTCGTTTCTGACTTCGTCGTATATTTGGGCTTTGTGATCTATGCCAAAGAGTATGTTTACACTTTGAGTCGTTTCTGACTGTGTAAAGTCGTTCCGATGCATGGCTTAATCTTTGAGACAAGCAGATACCATTTGAAGGATCATTCATATTGCTGTCATCAACATGACTGCACCAACATAACCCGGTGTATGAAGACAACGCTCTCTTTCGTAAATACTAAAACAATGGAAAGCGATAAATAGAACTCGCTGCAACAAAAAGTGTGCATTATTAATCTCTTAACTGACATTCTATTGCCAGGACAAATAATTACAAATTAAAAATAGTAACAAACTTAACACCCATCACTTTTATACACGGCGTATGTTGTTTCTTTGCGTTTGTTCTTTATATGTATCAACTCAAGTTATTACACCTTGTGGTCTGTGTGTTTGTGAATTTGTACACCTTGTGGTCTGTGTGATTTGCACCGAGAATATGAATAATTGATGGTCATCTACAGGATGAATATGGCCTCTAGTTCCAAAGGTACTGGATCGCTTTTTTTTCGATCCAGAAGCACTTGAGCTTTCAGCTCTTCGGCTCGTGCCATGGATATCGTAACCCTTCGGTTCGGTGCCACGAACACCGTAAATCTGGGGAATCTGTAACTTTTTCTGCCAATCCGCGGAATTAAACCCGCACACACAGAGGGATAGTCACCCAACGCGCTACGAACACGCTGGGCAGACGGACGATCGCTTCCTTGTGGAGGCATCGGAATATTTTTCCAGACCCCTGATCTCATTGTAGGTAAGATAGAATTCCTAATCCTATCGGAGACGGACGATAAAACGTAGGTCCCATGTTCAAGTTGAGCACACGAAAGAACCCTTGACAGTTCAAAATCGAGAAAATCAGCTGAAACCGCTGCCCGGACAAAATTCATTCGAAAAATTCAATTCCTACAAATATTTCTACCTTCTAAATTATGTCGGGGACTGCCGGTGCTACAGAGTTCGTGCACTGCCTGATATCTTCCTGTGTAAGAAATAAATCGGAGAACACATTGTTGCTCACCGAAGTGCAATGATGATCGTCCTATCAATCCATCAATCTGCGTAGATGAGCCAGTGGTCAAGTTGTGAGAACTAATAATGCGTTTTCGTTTGTGAGGCAAAGATAACGTTAAAAGAATGGTCAGAATGTTTACCGTGTGAAAGGGAGAAGGTGTTGATGAAATTTAAAATCTCACAATACACAAAATATGTGTGGACAGCAAATACAAGATTTCATTCTTCTTAGCTAAAAATCCACATGGACAAACACGTGCTGTGTTTCAATCTATTTCTACCGCTTGTGTGTCCTGTGATCTCGCGGGGCTGCGGTTTGTGACTTCTACGCATGAGTGCTTCTGGTTTGGCCGTCCCTATTGTTAGTCAACCTTTCAATTCATAAATCTCTATCTCTCTGTGGCCTTGTGGTACGGTACACACCTTCCGAATTTCGACCGAAGTGTATGCATATAATTCATCATCATCATCTTTTTTTTCATTCAAGGTGTGTATCCTTTATAGGACGTTGCTCTCTTTGTAGCACATCTGAAATTCACTCTGTCTCTTGCCAGTTCACCCACTTCGTCGATGGTCATATTCATGGTTTCTTTAATATCTTGTAGCCATCTTCTTCTTGGCCTGCCTCTGCATCCTGGGACCCTACTTCTAATATTGTTCTCTCCGGGCCATCATGACGCTTGATGTGACCAAAGTATCTAATTTTTCTGTATATTATGTTGGTTATCAGCCAATTGTCTTTAACATTCCGTTCTTTCAGAACATCAATGTTCTTTCTTTTTCTGTCCATGGTATTCGTAGGATCTTTCTGTAGCATTTAGTTTCGAAAGACTGGATTTTTCGTTCGTATCTTTTGTGTAATAGTCCATAATTCACAACCACTAGAAAAATGCATGTTCTCAATATTTTTAATGTTAATATTTTGCTAGTGCTTTGCCACATGTTCTTCATTGTGTTTTTAACTTTGATTGCTATTGCCAATCTTCTTGAGATCTCTTTGGAGCAGTCGCCGTTATTGTTAACTATTGAGTCCAGGTATTTGTAGCTCTCTACACATTGGAGTTCTTCATTATATTATTCAACAGGCGACAAATTTGTACATACAGGTCATGATTAAATAGCTTGTACTGAACAGAGCCAACTATAAACTACTGGGCCTTCGGGCTCAGGTAAGAATTGTGGGAAATCAGACCCTAACTACACCACGTGGTCGCATTCCAGTATTGGTGTATATAGACGAATTCATTTTAAAACCAACACAAAATGCTAACTCGAAGTCATATTATGCAACAAGTTAAGTTTAACAGTAAGGAATATCAATATTAGAAATATTTTTCACCAATAAATAACCATAGACTCACCTAATTGAGTAAAATTGCAAAAAAGCGTGCAGTATTCTATCAAACATCTGTAAATTCCAGATCCCTTTTCTTATCTATGTCAGGGAATACCCGGCCAGTTGTCTGGCCTGTGCTAGAGCCTGGCTGTGACTGAACAGACCTTTGTCACCCTAACAGTCCTTCGGAATTTATCTCTTATCATTTCCCTCTGCAGTCGTCATGTTCAAATCATTAGTTACATCCCTAACCCATCTTCTCCGTGGTCATCCTCTTCTCTTCTTTGCTGGGATGCCTCCTTCCATGACAATCTTCTACAATCCTTCGTGTCTCTTTATATGTCCAAAATATTTCAATTTTCTTATTTATAGTATCAGGCAGTTTTCTTTCATTTGAATTATTTCTGGATTTATCTATTTGTTATCTTCTCTGTACTGGTAATAACTGTTATAAGAAGGAGTAGGAGATATGGTGGACACACCTTGAGAAGAAATGATCAAAGAATATCATAGTAGGCATTGTAGAGGATTCAAGAAAAAGAGGACGACCTAACGAGACCCTGAAACGAACTTTGCTGAGAGAGGCAAGAAATGTTGATCTAAGTTTCATGGAGGATATTGAACGAGTTGTCAGAATAGATCATTTGCCAGTGGTTACCGGGGCGCAAGTTGGGGTGTAAAGAATAGAACCACTGTTACCTGCCACGCATGTCGTAAGATACGACTAAGGTGGTTGGACGTGTGCTAGCTACCCACACCGTAAAAAAACTTGATGGCTACAGAACGGAGAGCGAACCGAGTAAACGCTGGCTGAAACAGGACACATCGTCGAAAGATAAGTACCATAGCTCCAAATGGTGTTGAAGATGTGACGTAAAACACAGCAATGCTAAGGCTGCATTAATCATATTTCACATAGAATAGAATTTATGGAGAGATCTGGTACATCGGTCTGGGCGGTGATCGCGAGAGAGAGAGAATAGATCTGTATAGAGAAATTGCTTGCAGACCACATGTAACGTATAACGGTACGAGAGGAATTATCAGGGCCGTACCATGCTAGGATACAGAGATGCGGCCGCATCAGGTGCCACCATAAGGGGAAGGCATAATCAATGAAATTAAAATACAATTTGAACCATTCAATAATTTAATTTGATAAAATACAATTTGAACCATCCAGTAGAGACTAAAAGACAGATTATAAATTCAATCTTTATACCAACACTGTGCTACCAGAGCCAAACATGGGCACTGGCAAAAGAACAAGAAAGGAAAATTACCACAAGCGAAATGAGATGCTTGAGGAAAGCAGTAAATAAACAAGAAGAGACCATATAAGAAATGAGGAAATTAGAAGAACAGTCGGAACAACACCTGCTGTTTGATTTATTGAAAAACAGAGACTCAAATGGTTTGGCCACTTGGTCAGAATGAACCTGAATACACCAGTTGCAAGAGCTTACAGCCTGAAAATGGAATCATCAAGAGGAAGGGGCAGACCAAGAAAAGATGAGTTGATGGAGTTACAGACATCTTAAAACTCCACAATACCACACCATATCAAGCGACCGAGCGTGCATTATCTCCGAAACCGATCATCAGTTAAACCTGCTACGCCTAGCGGCAAAAAAGCAGAGAAGGACAAAAGAAAGAAAGAATAATTAGAAATCTTTACGTAACGCGTTTCTATATTGTTCTATGTTATTCCGATATTGATGTATACAATTTAGTATTCGTACATTTTGTACAGTTTATTTTTAAAAATCCAAATTAAGGGTTATTTTAAAGAAAACATTTAAGGGCGGCATTTCGAAGACTTGTATCATACTGAGAAAATATACCGCGCGGACCTGGGAATTATTATATTATATCTTCGTTGTCATGATATACGGATTCCTTCTGTAACATTATATTCATAACTGCTATCAAAAATGTCAACAACAAACAAAACATTACTTTACTTTCAAAATCAATATTAATCATAAAATACAGTGCAACAAATGAGAAATATCATGTTTCTTACAACACTGTGACGACGAACTGTACCAAATTTGCCAATGTCAAAGTGGTGATGTAAAACGTCTTAGAATCCTCTGTGACTCTCGATATTCTTAAACATGAACAAACACTAGAGAATCCATAATCTGTCTGAAGGTAGGAAAATGAATATCTTCCAACACTTCCATGTTCAACAACACTTTCAAGAACACGTTTTGTGGCACGGCGCGCAATGTGTACGTTGGGTGAGACGCACACCTCCATTCTAACCAATCGATGAAGAGTTCTATTCACAAGAATAACCAATCAACGAGAAGATGAGAGACACACCTTTAAAAAAAAACGAAAAGCGAGAACAGTTTTGATTTGTTTCTTCTTCTTCCACCATTTACTTCTTCTTCTCTTCCACCATTTACTTCTCCTTCTCTTCCACCATTTACTTCTCCTTCTCTTCCACCATTTACTTCTTCTTCTCTTCCACCATTTACTTTTCTTCTCTTCCACCATTTACTTCTCCTTCTCTTCCACCATTTACTTCTCCTTCTCTTCCACCATTTACTTCTTCTTCTCTTCCACCATTTACTTCTTCTTCTCTTCCACCATTTACTTCTCCTTCTCTTCCACCATTTACTTCTCCTTCTCTTCCACCATTTACTTCTCCTTCTCTTCCACCATTTACTTCTTCTTCTCTTCCACCATTTACTTCTCCTTCTCTTCCACCATTTACTTCTCCTTCTCTTCCACCATTTACTTCTCCTACTCTTCCACCATTTACTTCTCCTTCTCTTCCACTATTTACTTCTTTTTCTTCTCCACGATTTACTTCTTTATAAAAGTATTGGGGGAGGGTGAATGTAGTGATCTTGTATGTGCTTGTTCTAATGCACTTTGTAAGCTGTTATTCATTTTCTTAAGTCTGTTCTTGATGCCGTCACTCCATTTTTTGCGTGGTCTTTCTCTTGCTCTGTACTCATTATACTTTTTCTGTGTGGTTCTCTGTGGTAGACGATACCAGGGCATTCTTATCAGATGTCCAAACCATTTAATCTGTTGCTCTTTTATGAATTGCATACTTGGTTTCACGTTCAGTCTTCTTCTGATTTCTTCATTTCAAATTGTGTCTCTTACTGTCACACCTGCAGCTCTTCTCTCTCTCTCTCTCTCTCTCTCTCTCGATCGTTCTTAGGCCGCTTTTATCATTTGATTGTGATATATAAGCAGCCAAACATTAAGAACGTATGTACCCGCACAGCCTTCAGTACCTATTGGAGCTCAGGTGCTTATCCTTCGGGGGTGTGTTCGGTTTCAACCAGCGTTTACTGGGTTCGCTCTCCGTTAGCTTTTGCTGTCCCCAGCCGAAAACCCACAAGGCAGCATGCTGCTATTTTCTTTTAGGGCAGCGACCCTTAGACGACCTGCCCTCCCGGACTTATGAGCGCCATCTGCCTATCTGGTTTGCCGCCCATCCAGTTTTGTGCACGGTTTGCTCAGCTAGACTTTGATTGTCCCCAATCAAACTACAAGGCAGCAGTAGTTCCTGCGAGCGGAAACGCGCACTGGCTTCGCCTCTGCTGAGCTTTCCAGTTTTTCCTGCACACTCGGGTGGTCCGCACACCTTCTCGCCTGCCGTGCTTGCGCGCCTGCCGTGCTTGCCGTGCTCTGATCTGAATCCAACAGTGGTGCTCTGATCTCCTTCTTACACAAGAAGATCTCAGCTGCAGTGCACGAACTCCGTAGCACCGGCGAGAGTCCCGATGTAATTTTGAAGATAGTGACGGTATTTTTGTAATAATTTTATTTTTAATCTTTTCTAATGCAATGTGCCTAGACAGCGGCTTTCCAGGCTGCTCTTCTCAATTTTGGAACTGCCAATGACTCTTTACGTGCTCCGGTAGGACTAGGAACTCGATCAGGATCTCTGAAAAATACCCAGATGCCTCCATGAGAGAGCGAACCTGGTACCTTTGGCACGTGAGACGAGCACCTAACCTCTACGCTACAGATGCCCCTAAGTATTTTGACAAAAATAATTTGTTTCAGTTGGTGAAATTTTGACTGAATTTTCAGCAATAAGTTCTTGTTATTTATCACGTTTGTATGTTTCAACGCCCACTGATATAACCACGGCCTTCTCCATAAATTAAACTAAAATAGTATGTGAGAGCAACAACTATAGCTACTCATCATAAAACTTCTTCTGTAATACACACATGCATCCAACAACAAGTTTCTAACATTTGCAAAATGTATTGTCTAGATCAGCGTTTCCAATAGTAACAGACAATAGTAAGTCTGTGAGAATACACCGCCTCAGCCTGTGACGTCACATGGCAATATTGCCGTCAGCGCTGTGGCCATTATAGAGAAGGCTGTGATATAACTAAGCACAAGGCTATTTCTTATATGCTTCTTCTTTTTATTAACGTTCCTTGTTTGCGAGCAATTTGATCATTCTTATTGTGATATATAATTTGATCATTCTTATTGTGATATATAATTTGATCATTCTTATTGTGATATATAATTTGATCATTCTTATTGTGATATATAATTTGATCATTCTTATTGTGATATATAATTTGATCATTCTTATTGTGATATGTAATTAATCTTTGACAAGAACGACTGCATGTTACACTGCGGTCCCTACAAGTGTATGGTACCATACATGTGTAGGACAGGGCATCCGAATTTTGGCCCGAAATGTTTTGAGTCTGTCTCGCTGACAGTGAGTCACCCACATTTTCCCTTCCTTCGTGTATTCAATGCTCTTTATCGATCATTTTTCGCCGTATGTTTGGGTTTTATGATCTTGGTCTAAGAGTATGTCTACACTATGCACGCTTTCTGACTTTGTGAAATCGTTCCGGATTAGGAACATTCTCAGCCATTAGGGACCCTTGGGCTTGTCCCATGAACGATAAATTTTCGGCTTTTAAATTGGCCTTTAATTTTGGCCTTTATTTGATCTGAGCCATTGTGTTTCAGCGAGCCACGGAACCATCATTATGCATACTCTTCGATATCTGTTGGGGGAGACTGAGCACCTATGGGTCTGTCGGAGTGCAATGACGTCAGTTTAGTAACAAATAACCATGGTGTTTGGATATCATTTTATAGGAGTAGGAAGATCGCATTCGAGAAGTGTCGACCTTCGCCAATGTTTGGGTTTGTAGGACCAATCAAACCTTTACATTATCGGCTTTATTTCTTAGGAACAAAGACAATCTTTCTCTAATCATGTTTTGCCACACAGCGTCAGGATAATAAATGATTTATAGAACGGGCTCTTGTGTGTGTCGTGCATGTTATCTGTCATTCTCTCTGTTATTTGTGATCCACCTTTGTGCATGGACGATCTAATACAGGGCTGAGATCGTTCCTAGTCCTATCGGAGACGGACGATAAAACGTAGGTCCCGTGCTCAATTTGAGCACGTAAAAGAACCCTTGACATTACAAAATCGAGAAGAGCAGTCTGGAAAGCCGATGTCATAGCTTAATTCATGAAAAAAAAAAGAATAAAAATACAATTTCTACAAAAATATCTTCAAAATTACATCGGGGACCCATGCCGGTGCTACGGAGTTCGAGTACTGCCTTATACCTTCATGTGTAAAAAGAGATCGGAGCACACATGGTTACTCACCGAAGTGCAATGATGATGGTCCTATCAATCAATCAATGTCCAACGCGGTACCCGCCGGCGAACTAGCGCCCGCGTTAGGCATGTCTGCGTCCCCTCCCCTCAGTTACTCCGCTGGCTTTAACGTTGATCAGGACTTTACAAAGTAAAATCAAAAGGATTTCTGAATAACAAAGTTTTCTTTTTTTGTCACAACTCTCCCGAGAACACTGTCTTCTCTCTATTGCAATCTTATTTTCTTTTGTAACTATTTTGTAATGCTATTTTTATCAACGGAGAGAAAGTAGAAAATGTGAACAGCTTTGAATATCTTGGTTCACTGCTAACAACAGATGGAAATGGGATGAAGGAAATTAAAGAAGAACAAACATGGCGTTACAAAAATTCAACAACTCAAAACAGTATGGAACGGAACTGATAAGAAAACAAAGATCAGAATACTAAGAGCATGCATATTCCCAGTGGCAATCTATGGATGTAAAGCATGGACATTTAATAAAGCAGTGGAAAACATATATGTGCTTTTGAATATAAGTGTTACAGAAGAGTCTTCGTATATCTTGGACAGAGAAGAGAACAAATAGATCTATCCAGAAATAACTCAAAATCAAAGAAAACTGGCTGATGCTACAAATAAGAATGAGAAAATTGAGATATTTTGAACATATAAAAAGACATGAAGGACTGGAGAAGACCATCATGGAAGGAGGCATACCGGCAAAGAGAAGAAGAGGAAGACCACGGAGACGATAGATTCAGGATGTAACAGATGGTTTTAATATAACGGCTACAGAGGCAGGAATCTGGCCTATGAGAGAGAGAAATTCCGGACGACTGTTGGGGTGGCAAAGTTCTGCTTAGGACAGGCTATTTGATGATGATGATGATGAACCATTCTACTACCATTAATATCATCATTTGCTTTGAATACAAGCACTGAGAGAACGCAGAGACACAAAAGTGATGACGCAGGCAGAAAAGTTTCTGAATATGCCATGCCATCCAATGTAAAACAGATTCCAAAATCTAGCATTGGGGCGGCTGAAAAGAAGCAACTTTATTCATCAGGCCAAAAGACTGAATAGGCAAACTTCAGACCTACCAAAAGTTGACATTCCCTAAAGTCTGTGCCAGAGAAAATCCAGGTTGAGAGAGGAGACTGAACCAGAAGTATGTATCCAGACAGAAGTTAAAGGAATACTCGACAAGGATGAGCAGAACAGCATACAACGCAAGACCGTCACTCTCAGTTTACTAGATGAAGAATACTCACATGATCTCTGGGTCCGGTATACACGGATGGGTCAGCAGAAAATGCAGTGAAGAATAGAGGAGCAGGAGTGTACATAGAATACACAAACAACGCTAGAGATGGGATTAAAGTACCAACGGGGAAATTCTGTCACAACTATGATGCAGAAATTCAAGCTATCAAGGTGACAACTGAAAACTGTTGAATACCAGACTCGATCCTCAACCTGTTGTATTTTGACTGATGCAAAATCAGCACTCCAAGCACTCCAGTCCAGAAAATTGCCAGGTCTACAGACCCTACTGTCTAAATTGTCCAAGCATCGCAGGGTCATCTTGCAGTGGATACCTCTCACTGTGGAATACCAGGAAATGAAACAGCAGACCGATTGGCCAAGGAAGGTGCTGCAGGAGAGCAACCAGATGTGCCAGTTACCTACCACCAAAAGAAAAGGATGATTAAATCAATGACAAAGCAACAAATACCAACACAAGACGATTACTATAATATGAGCAGATTGGAACAAGTTGTCATTCTGCGCCTTAGAACGGTACACAATCGGCTCCGCAGCCACATGTATACAAAATTCAAGATTTGCAATTCAGTCATGTGTACATGTGGACAGGCACATCAGACTGCAGAGCACATACTTCAAGACTCCCCGAATATGATACACTGAGGCAAACTCACTGGCCTAACGAAACAACACTCGACAGAAAATTACACGGACCTCTGTGTGAGCTACAAAAGACAGCGAAGTTCATACAAGAAACAACATTGAATATATAGACATATTTCAAGCGAACGAAAGGAAAGGAGGAGGAATCATTTGCTTTGACATTGAACACAGCACCGACATTATCTTTAACCTGATATCTTCAAACAACTAACAAGTCCGAGCCGATTCTTTAATCTTTCTACCACCTCGCGATTGAAGCTTGAAGGAGTGGTGTATTGAGTTCCCGTGTAAAGTTGGAATGTGAGCGTCTGTAGCTCAAACGGTAGTGAGCACAATCACAAACCCAAGCGTACCTGATTCAAACCCCACGGTGGACAAGTTAAGAAGCAAATTCGTTTCCATGGGATTTTTTCAAAAGGTAAAAATAGACCTCACCTTTAGAAAGCAATGGCAAACTTCTGAACGTATAAGTGATGCCTAGAAAATCAACGACTCGTTTACTGTGGTTGATGGCTACGTCCTGTAAAGGATATGCCACGATTTTCATTTCATAGAGTTGGAATAATGCGTTATTTATCTTTCTTTTCGTTTGTCCTTCTCTGTTTATTTACCGTTAGACGTAGCAGGTTTAACTGATGATCGGTTTCTAAGATAGTGCACGCTCGGTCATTTGATATGCTGTGATATTGTAGAGTTTTAAAATGTCTGTAACTCCGTCAATCCATCTTTTTCTTGGTCTGTCCCTTCCTCTTGATTATTCCATTTTCAGGTTGTACGCTCTGATCTTGCAACTGGTGTATTCGGGTTCATCCTCACCAAGTGGCCAAACCATTTGAGTCTCTGTTTTCAATGAATGAAGCAGGTGTTTGTTCCGACTGTTCTTCTAATTTCCTCATTTCTTATATGGTCTCTTCTTGTTTTATTTACTGCTTTCCTCAAGTATCTCATTTCACAGGTGGTAATTTTCCTTTCTTGTTCTTTTGTCAGTGCCCATGTTTGGTACTGGTAGCACAGTGTTGGTATGAAGATTGCATTTATAATCTGTCTTTTAGTCTCTACTGAAATTGCTGGGTGTTTCAAGATTGGGGTAAGTTGGTATGTAATGTTGTTATTTATAACCAATCTTATGTATTATTTTAATTTGACATTATAACTTGATCTGTGCCAGGACCATGCGGTATATTTTCTCAGTATGATGCAAGTCTTCGAAATGCCGCCCTACAAGTTTTTTTCTTTTAAATAACCTTCAATTGTGATTTTGTTGCTTATGCCGTCCACTCCCATTTCGGTGCTGCCTGATGCGGCCCCATCCTTGTATCATAGCACAGCACGGCCCTGATCTGTGCTAGCTGTGAAAGAAGTGCAACATTTGTTTATTAATATAATATGATTAAAAAATATGGCTAAACGTTAAGGGAACTGCACTTTTAATTCTGAATTGAAGGATATGATAAATGTGTTGTTTCATTGAATTCAAAGACATATCTGTGTGTTTATTATGTAATGATAGCTTACTTATTAGTAAGAAAAGTATTATAGAAGGACAGAAAATCACTTTCTCACTTTCCAAATTTGAAATCTATTGTTGAATCTATCAGTGGCGGTGTATGTGATCTTCCTGGTTTTGTCAAACATCTTAAACTTCTTATTGGCGATAGAGCAAAGACAGGTATATACAGTATTACATAAGAAGGGAAAAATTAATTATAAGATATGAAAAAACAACACTCAACGTTTCGGTGCTTAGACCTTTATCAAGAACAAAAACTGACACAAAAACTAAATTAACTAAAACAATACTAACAAATGATGTGAATCAAAAGATACTGGCATACGTACCTGCGTGGCTCTAGAGTCCGTGTGGAAGTAGAGTCCGTGAAGTTATCGACAAATATAAATCTTGAAGAGATTAGAAATCTGAAATCTACCAGAAGAGACATGTTTGAAATCCTCATACGACACTTACTGCATTTTGGTAGACAAGAATAAATACCCAATGATTAGTAGCATTGATCTGAAAATACAGGGTGTTCAAGATAAAAGCGGTCTGTGAATGGAGCTAATCTGACATATATGTATGAAAATTAGAAGGTTCAGCTATGACGTAGTATAGGTCAAGGTTATGTGACGGTATGTAATTGTAGTGCGGGAAGGGACGATGAACAAATGTGACGTAGAACGAGCTAGTCAGAACCGGTTTAAATAGTAAATTGACACAACGCGATAGGTTATCTGGCAACTTTCGATTTGTCAATGGGGCTGCAATAATCTTGAACACCCTGTATATTCGTGCTTTGGTTCAATATAGCTATATGAAGTCTTGTTTTCATCTATGAACATTATCAAAGATAAAAACAGATCCTGCCTGACGGACTCAAACTTAGATGATGCACTCAACAGTGTCCAGATGCCCAACACGCCTGATCGATATTGATTAATTCATCTTTTTTGGCATATTTGATATGCCATTCTTTTCGGGCTGTACCAATATCGACATCCATCTCTCTCATTCTGATCAGCGACTGCAATTCACAACACTGAAACTTGTTTGGAAAGACTCTCTCAATGCGTTTTATCCTTGATAATGTCATAATCTCTACATTCCCTTACAAATAGTAAATACAATTTAAAAAAACCAGCTTGAAAAATGTTATGAAATAAAAGTCTCAAGTAGTGGCATGTCTCTTGCGGAACGTTACTTTCATCACAGCCAGCCTAAAAACTTTCTGTCTCTAGCAAGTTCTCCCGCCACTTCCAGCGTCATATTCAAGGTTTCTTTGATGTTCTTCTGTTACCTTCATCTTCGTCGTCCCCTGCATTGTATTCAAGGAACCACGCCTTCCATTACTGTTCTCTACAAATAATTGACGTTTAACGTTTAAGATGATCAACAGCATTTTTATACCTACTTTGTGTTACCAGAGCCAAACATGGACATTGAGCAAAGCGCAGTCACAAAAATAACTACATGTGAAATGCGTTGCTCAGTAAAAGTTACCAACAACACAAGAAAAGACAGAATCACCAACATCAGCATAAGAAAGAAGTTGGCACAAAACCGTGATTAAATTACATAGAGAAACAAAGAATGAAGTGGTTTGGCCACATAATAAGAATGCATCCAAACTCCACAGTATACAGAGTCTTCTACAACAGAACCTCGGGAAAGAAGGCAAGAAGAAGACCACGGAAAAGATGGTTAGATGGCGAGCAGAATCCTGTGAAAGAGCAAAAATAACAATCACACAAGCCACAAGAACAGCGCAAGACAAAACAGAAAACCACGACACTGAGCAACAACCCGGTAGCAGTGTGACGACAAAAGAAGAAGAAGAACGTTGTCAAAATATGTCAACGTCCCGGACGTGATGTTATTTATGAGCCAATGCTTCTCGATGTGCAGGTCTTGTAGGATATCTGTTTCTTCTCTTCTCTGTCCATGATGTTCCAGAATGAATGTTTCGGTAACATCTTGTTTCCAAAGCTTCAATTTTGCTCTTTAATATTTGTGTTATGTTCCACGATTCACATCCATATGTTGTCACAGGGAAATAAAAGTAACGATTTATCAATAACAATAACAACGAAATAAAGGGAACAAAATCTGAAATGTGATGGGCTTTTATTGCTGCCCAACATGGACAAAACAAAACACTGTTTGATACACAAACAAATGTACAAGAATTGTTGAATGGCATACAGCAAACTAAAAGTCCAACCAGATAAATTTGCTTCTTTACAGCAAATTATTTACTAAACCAAAATAATGTGCAAAAATATTAATATCGTGGCATCGTTACAGGACGTCATATTCAACAACAGTAAGCGAAGTGTCGATTTTCTAGGCACCACTTATACGTTCAGTAGTTTGCCAATTCTTCCTGAACGGTGAGGTCTATTTTACCGCTTGTAAAAATTCACGAACACATTTGCTTTCAAACTGCTCGCTCGGCGTAGTTTGAACCAGATACACTTGGGTTGTGTCCAAGCTCACTATCGCTAAGCCACAGACGCCCACAAACATATAAACAAAATCATATTCCGATAACATATGTGCACATAGTATATGTATATGCACAAATATAAAAAATGTAATCAAAACCTACGTGCAACTACATGCAAGTAAGCGTGGCCCCATGTAACATAAGGCTGACTAGCTCAGGCAGGAAATAGAAAATTTCCTATTTAATGGGTGCTAATTTGTGTATGTTTGATAGAACTCTGTAAGCTTTTTTTTTGTAATTTTATTAAATTCTATGCCTTCATTGTTATTTATTGATAAAAAATGATTATTTTAATATTGATATTGCTTAACTTTAAACTTAACTTGTAACATAATATAATCTTGATTTAGTATGTTGTATCGCCTGAGCCCAAATTTGGGGTGTAAAGAATAGAACCACTGTTACCTGTCATGCATGTCGTAAGAGGCGTCTAAGGAGGTTTGGATGAAATCGGATGCACATGTCCTAAACGTAGAAGTCTATGCGTTTAGGGGCCTACCAAACCAATGTGCAACGTATACACGTTCTTGGCAAAGATCAAACATATCACAAAGAATGATTAAAATTGGTCGTAAAGAACGAACGCAAAGAAGAAGAAGCATGTTGTATTGTTTTTAAAATTAATTAGTCAATATACAACAATACTGGAGTGTAATGATCACCAGACAGTTGTGGTCTTTTTTCATAGTATTCTTACCTGAGCTCGCTGGCCGTATGTTATCGGAAGCCAGGCAAATAAGTTAGTAAACAGTGGTAATTTATTTTATCTACAGTACATAACAATAGGATCTAACTCCAATGACAACATCAACCACCTTACATGGAGACATCAGAGCACAACTTTTAGCCTCTGAACCCAACCCATTACACATGAACAGAATTCAACCACAATGCATTTTAGAGTGCCAGCGCGCTCGTGTGTTGTAGGGGACTGTTGCAAAGAATAGTAACACTGCGACCTACAAGGCATGTCTAAGAGGCGACTGAGGTAGGGTCTAGGAAAGCAACCCTAGTAAATAAAAAGAGTCGCAGAAATCGGATGTGTTGGCCTACTTGTAGGCGCATAACTGGCACAACGCAATATCGCTCTTAGGCTCAAATCACATACAAATCACAAAGATTGGTTTACATGTAGTCGTTGTGGAGCATTCGAAGAGAAGAAGAAACTGTGACAATTGTTCCAAGTAGTAGCAAGTCTCTTGCGAATGTCGTTTCATTTAAAAAATTTCGTTACTGCCTCTAGTTCCGCTTTTTACGGCGGTGTAGGACATTCAGGACGAGAGCCTGAGGAATTTAATGGTCACATGGCTAGTGCAGTCGCCGCGAAGTTGTTCAGGTTAGGATTTTTCATTTATGCCCACAACAGAAAAAATCCTTGGCCTTACTGTGAATTGAACACGTCTCCGGCATGGAGCCGTGCTCTAATCCATGCAGCCAGACACCCCTTGTCCTCAAAGCCCGCCTGAAAATATCTTTGTCTGTAGCAAGTTCTCCGCTTTGCCAGTGTCATGTGCAAGATTTCGTTGATGTCTTTCTGCCACCTTTGTCTTGATTGTTCCCTGCCTTGTACTCCATGCCTTCCATTACTGTTCTCTTCAAATCACTGTGATCTTTGAACTGGTCAAAATATTTAATTATATTTCAAACAATTGTACAAATATATTTAGTAACTCCAACTGTTGCCACGTGTCTTACTGTAACTGCTTCATACATACATACAAGTGACAACTCTATACAGAATGATATCCAACTCAACTGATCCCATAAGTTTATTTGAAACAAAGATTCTGCTCTCATTATTTCAAACAATTGTACAAATATGTAAATGAACTCCAACTGTTGTCACATGTCTTACTGTAACTGTTTCATAAATACATACAAGTGACCACTCTATACAGAATGATATCCAACTTTTTACAGTATAAATACACTAAACAGAAAATCATAGACCAGTCTTCAGACTTAGAACAAAAAACTGCAGTCTCAGAGCACACCTTCATAGAATGGGTCTCAGGGACCCGTAAGTATAACTGAAACATAATAGTTGTCTAAAGGCGAAGGATTGACTTCATTGCACCGGATTTCCCCATATGGCTCCGTCCCTGTCCGCAAAAATCCCATGCCATCGGCTGAGCATCATCATCAGGTGCCATGCCGGCTGGCGTAGGCGATCATGGATTTCCACAAATCTCTGTCGTTGGTGTCTGCTATCAACTCAGATGTTGACGCTCTACCGTGCCATGAAGTCAGCCTATCCAAAATTTTCTCTCTCTGTCTTCCCCTGTCTCGACTACCCTCGATTTTTACTGGTTGTCACAATGTGTTCTAAACCTCCCCTCCTCATCATATGCCGAAAAATGATGACTGCATCTTTCTTATATTGATGATAAGTTTTCTCTGTGTCTTGATCTCATTCAGCACATCAACATTAGTCATTTTAGCAGTCCATCGGCTGAGAGCATTGCAAAAAGCACAAACTCTGTAGCTCCAGCAACAATCTTAGGAATCTCATGAAAAAATTGCACATGTATCTCGGTTCGGATTCAAACCCACAACCTTCAGTACGACAGGCAAACGACTTGACCACTTTCGCCATTGAGACCCCCACATAATAATTGAATCTAATTATATGGTCATCTAATCTTTGCACACTTGCAGAACAGGTTGGTCTCCAAATTAATTCTGCCAAGACCAAAATTATGGACCTCACAAACTCGACCGACAACATCGTAATAAAGGGTTAAACACTGGAGAAAGTTGAACGTTTTACATATTTGGGTAGTAAAGTGTCAAACAACGGAGACACGATGAAAGAAATAAACTCTCGTATTGCTATAGCAGCTAGTGCCTTCACTAAATTAACGAATATCTGGCAATCTCAAGACCTTAGTATATGCACAAAAGTTAAATTATTTAGGTCATGTGTGATTCCTGTACTGCTCTACGGTTGTGAAAGTTGGAAATCAACAAAGAAAATTGATAAGAAACTGGACAGCTTTGAGAATAAATGTCTACGAAAATTATTAAAAGTAAAATGGAGTGATTTCGTTTCTAACAACACAGTGAGAGATAGAACACACCAACAACCCGTATCAAATATTATAAGGAAACGAAGGTGGAAATATTTAGGTCATGTTCTTAGATCAGATGAAAAGAGACTAAATCGACAAGTCCTTATGTGGTCACCAGTTGGGAAAAGAAAACATGGAAGACCAAAGACCACTCTTCAAGAACCATCCAACAAGAAAGTAAACTATTGGGATGTAAACCATACAAGATCTCCAACTGCTAGCAAAGAACCGTATCACATGGAGATCTAAAACCTCTGCCCTATGTGCCGCTTTGGCACGAAAGGAACAAACTAACTAACTATATGGTCATATAAAAATGTGGAAACCATTAGAAAATAAAATAATCAAATACTGAAAGAGATCCCGTATGCAGCAGAATTTGTTGTTCTCATGGATACTTCTTAGTTATATCCCTTGCTGCTGCATGTCATTATCTTTTTCTTCTTCTTTTCTCTAATCCTGTTTTGTCTCACATCGTCAGGATAAGAAGAGATTTCAAGAATTAGCTTTTGTGTGCGCTTCATACACAGGTTTTTCATCACCTCTGTTATCTCTGCGTCCACCTTTTTCATGGACTGCCTTTTATTTTGTATCCACTGTATCAAAATAGCAGTGCTCTTTTGGTAAACTGCTTATGTAGTCGAACCATTTAATTTGTTGTTTTTCGATGAAGTTCAGTACTGATGTTGTGCCTAATGTCTTCATTTTTAAACCAGTCCCTTCTTGATACTCCCAGCATTCTGCGTGGACACATCATCTCTGTCGTGACTAGTTTTTTTATCGTTTGATGTCACAATAAAAAGTGTTTAAAAGCTGAAGGATTGACTTCATTGCACCGGATTTTACTCCATACGGCTCGGTCTCTCTTCGCAGAACTGGCACGCCACTTGCCAAGAGTATGGCACAAAGCACAAACTCCGTAGCTCCAGCTGTCACAATATGCATGTAATTATTTATTCATATAATGTTACATCGAGTCTTCTACAAGTGATATCAGAATTATTTGGTAGGAAACAGAGATATATTAACAAATACTTGGGATACTTCAACAGGTGAATAGTCAACGATACAAAATGGAATACTTTGATACGATGTATGAAAATACTATAAGTAGAAAGGCAGCGATGGGGATCACTTGTGAATACCTTGTGTCAACTATGTCAGGAAGAGAATTTCCATCGACAAAGTTATCAAATGAGATGTCTTATTGTCAATGGTTATCACAAAGATAGAAATACAAGAATATTTCTAAGCAACTTGTGGACTGAGATAATATTATACAGCAGAATATTCAGTTGGATCATTTTTTAATAATGGTCAAAAGGCGAAGGATTGACTTCATTGAGCCGGGTTTTACCCCATATGACTCGGTCCCTCTTCCCAGAAATGGCAGCCACCTGTCTTTAGTATAGAACAAAGCATGAACTCCGTAGCTCCGGCAACAATCCTAAGGGCCTCTGAAAAATGTACTGTAAACAGAATGGTGTGGTCTGGATTCGAACCATCGACCTTCGGTTCGCAAGGCAAAGGCGTATAAATTATTGATGAGCACAAGAAAAGTGGTTAGACTACAGGAAACCCTGATCCTTTACCTGGGGATCTAAATTACAAGCACCTCTGAAGTTGCTTAGAAATATTCTTGTATTTCTATCTTTGTGATAACCATTGACAATAAGACATCACATTTGATAACTTTGTCTATGGAAATTCTCTTCCTGACATAGTTGACACAAGGTATTCACAAGTGATCCCCATCGCTGCCTTTCTATTTATAGTATTTTCATACATCGTATCAAAGTATTCCATTTTGTATTGTTGACTACTCACCTGTTGAAGTATCACCGTAATGGCAAGATGGCAAGGGGCACTGGTGATAAGGAAACCAAGTCTTCACTCAAAAATCAATTAGAGAAACCATATTAAGCGCCATGACCATGCCTGAATTTATAGAGGATGAATGGGGAAAAAAACATGCACATTATAACAAATTGTTATTCTGTGCCTCAGAACAGGACAGAACTGCAATCATCCTTCAATAGTTTGTCCTGAGCAGAACTTTGCCACCCTAATAGTCCTTAGGAATTTCTCTCTCTCATAGCTCATCTCCCATGCCAAAGGTACCAGGATCGCTCTCTCGCGGAACAATCTGGATATTTTTCCAGAGATCCCTGATCTCAGTGTAGGTGAGATCGAGTTTCTAGTCCTATCGGAGACAGGCGATAAAACGTAGACCCTATGTTCAATTTGAGCATGTAAAAGAACCGTTGGCAGTTCAAAATTGATAAGAGCATGCTGGAAAGCCACTGCTCGGGCAAAATTCATTACAAAATATAAAAAATAAATTCCTAAATAGATGTCTTCAAAATAACATCAGGGTCCCTCGCCGGTGCTACAGAGTTCATGGACTGCAGCTGAGATCTTCCTGTGTAAGAATGAGATCAGAGTACACATGGTTACGAACCGAAGTGCATCCTTCCTTCCTTTCGTTTGCTTGAAATACTATCTATATATTCAACGATGTCTCTTGTATAAACTTCACTGTCTTTTGTAGCTCACACAGAGGTCCTGTAGTTTTATGACGGATGTGCAATGATGATGCACATCATTAATGATGATGGTCATATCGATCAATCAATCAATCAATCAATCTCTCTCATAGGTCAGATGTCTAGATCCCATTTGAGATAACAAATAATAATCTGAATTATATCATACAAAGCTCACAAGTAAAAGTGACTCTCAGTCAATGCTTCACAAGATCCCAAGTAGAGCAGGTTTTGGTATGAGTGGATGTCATCTATAGAAGTTTCTAATCTCCAGAGGCTTACATGGATATACTGTCCTGGGCGTGCAGGTGTTTACAGTAATGAGAGAGCGGACAGGCTTGCATCAACAGCATCAATTATTGGGGAGTTAAAGATGGATAAGGGGGATATTCTTAGGTCACTTTGCGACTGTCTGTTGGATGAGGACATTAAAATAGATGTTAAATCGATCCAGCGATTTAAGCAGTTTGGAGTTACCCATTGTACAAGTAGAACTGGACGCCTGAGGGCAGAGTGAGGAGTGTGTTTAATCAGCAAGCGACGGAACCATCAGTATGCATACTCTTCTATATCTGTTGGGGGAGAGTGAGCACATATGGGTCTGCCTGGAGTGCAATGACGTCAGTTTAGTAACCAATAACAAGTGACAGAAATGGATACCAGTGATACAACAACTACATTCAATAATAAGGAAGACAGAAAAATCAGATCTTGAGATGGATGAAGTCATGTCATGAGACAAACAGCCAAAAATAATATTCAACAAACTTCTTCCATCTCTTCCTCCATCCCTTCCAAGTTTTACCTATCCTTTTAATATCAGTTTCCAACTCACTTCTCCAGGTATGTCTAGGATTTTATATGCTTCGTAATATTATCATACCATCTCAGTCCCTCTATTCTATGTAAACATCCATTTTTGAAGGGGGATAAAGAAAAAAATTCTAACCTCAACAGTTTCGCTGTGATTGTATTATCAATGTGATCATTAAAGCCCTCAGACCCATGCCCCCCATGTCATACACTACCTGAAAAAGCGGTAACACAAACAGTAACAGTAAAGACAGACTGGCCACTTCTAATCTGGCTTACTTCTACTCTGGCTTGATGATATATATATATATAAATAAATAAAGACATATGGAAGCAACTAGGCAGCAATAATTCCTTAACTCTTTCACTTGTATTGTGTTTTTCATCCAGATACATTTATTTTGTAATGTGTACTGAATTAGCTGGTATACTGGCTTTTTGTCATCTTCAAAATGACTGTGAGTCAGTATATCGGCGTAGAAGGACAAAAGGGTTAATACAAACTGGTAGACTAGCATGTAGACTGTTATGTACAATTTCAGACAAGCCCATAAATAAAAACAGATCAAGGTGAAAATCTAAAGTAATCAAAATATCTTTCTACTTAAAAAACATGAATTGAGCGATCTGGTGACTTCCTGAAACAATGTACAATCTATCAATACATATGTATCAAACAATACCAGAGCGATCTGGTGACTTCCTGAAACAATGTACAATCTATCAATACAAATGTATCAAACAATACCAGAGCGATCTGGTGACTTCCTGAAACAATGTACAATCTATCAATACATATGTATCAAACAATACCAGAGCGATCTGGTGACTTCCTGAAACAATGTACAATCTATCAATACATATGTATCAAACAATACCAGAGCGATCTGGTGACTTCCTGAAACAATGTACAATCTATCAATACATATGTATCAAACAATACCAGAGCGATCTGGTGACTTCCTGAAACAATGTACAATCTATCAATACAAATGTATCAAACAATACCAGAAAACATATATCTTTCCGTGCTGAATCTATTTATATGACAATATGTCATCATCCCACAGTGATTATATGTGAACAAAAAAATTGTGGCACATCCTTTACAGGATGTTGCCAACAACCACAGTAAATGAGTCGTTGATTTTCTAGGCACCACGTATACACTCAGTAGTTTACCATTGCTTTCTGAACGGTGAGGTCTTTTTTTAAATAATAAAATCGTGGCATATCCTTTACAGGATGTCGCCATCAACCACTGTAAATGAGTCGTTGATTTTCTAGGCACCACGTATACACTCAGTAGCTTGCCATTGCTTTCTGAACAGCAAGGTCTATTTTTTCCCGTTAGTAAACATCCACAGGAACAAATTTGCTTCCAAACTGCCCCCGCCGTGGAGTTTGAACCAGGTATTTTTGGGTTGTGATCAAGTTCACTACCGTTAAACCACAGACACCGACAGATTATATGTACCCATATATAATTCATAATCTATAACATGAAAACCACATAACCATAACATATACATTCATTGTATAAAAATTCGAATAACATCTGTAATCAAGGTTAAGAAAGCATAATCTCACCTGTACACATATTTTAAAAAAAAAACAACATCCCATCATCTGCTATCATCAACAGAAAAAGCATAAACCAGGATGTACTAATCAGAAACCATCATTTCATATTTCACCTCACCCGTGTGGTGCAGGGCAAAGCAAAGAATAGTACCACTGCAACCTACAAGGCATGAGGCACTTATGTAGGACCTAGGAAGCTACCTAGTAAATAAAAAGCATCGCAGAAATCGAATGTGCTGGCCTACTTGTATGTGCATAACTGGCACAAAGAACAATTGCTCTTAGGCTAAGATTGCATACAAATCACACAGAGTGGTTAACAAGTGGTGGTCGATATGGAGCGTTCGATGAAGCAGATATTTCACCTGTACTTATCTAAAACAAAAAAAATAAACAACATCCCAGCATCTGCTATCATCAACAGAAAAAGCATAAACCAGGATGTACTAATCAGAAACTATCATCTCACCTGTACTGATTTCACACACAAAAAACAATCACTTGATGAAACAAACAAGGAATAGTCCATTTCCATTAAACAAAACCTCGACCTCTAACCCATTTATATACAAAAACTATCCCATACCTGTCCATATATAAAATCCTGAATATGACCTGCAAATTTAATATAATGTGCTGAATATTTGACTAATTGTATATTTAATATGTTTTTTCTTGAATATGTGGAACTCAAATTTGTATATTTAAGTTTTTTCTTGAATATGTTGGACTCAAAATTTGCTAAAATTTACAATATGTTTTTTCTTGAATATGTTGGACTCAAATTTGTATATTTAATGTTTTTTCTTGAATATGTTGGACTCAAATTTGTATATTTAATGTGTTTTGTTCTTGAATATGTTGGACTCAAATTTGTATATTTAATGTGTTTTTTCTTGAATATGTTGGACTCAAATTTGTATATTTAATGTGTTTTTTCTTGAATATGTTGGACTCAAATTTGTATATTTAATGTTTTTTCTTGAATATGTTGGACTCAAATTTGTATATTTAATATGTTTTTTCTTGAATATGTTGGACTCAAATTTGTATATTTAATATGTTTTTTCTTGAATATGTTGGACTCAAATTTGTATATTTAATATGTTTTTCTTGAATATGTTGTAAGATTCAAATTTGTCAAATATTTAATGTGTTTTTCTTGAATATGTTGGACTGAAATTTGTATATTTAAGTTTTTCTTGAATATGTTGGACTCAAATTTGTATATTTAATATGTTTTTTCTTGAATATGTTGGACTCAAATTTGTAATTTAATATGTTTTTTCTTGAATATGTTGGACTTGAAATTTGTATATTTAATGTTTTTTCTTGAATATGTTGGACTCAAATTTGTATATTTAATATGTTTTTTCTTGAATATGTTGGACTGAAATTTGTATATTTAACGTTTTTTCTTGAATATGTTGGACTCAAATTTGTATATTTAATGTGTTTTTTCTTGGAATATGTTGGACTCAACATTTGTAATTTAATTGTTGATTTCTTGAATATATGTTGCACTCAAATTTTATATTTAATATGTTTTTTCTTGAATAAAGTTGGAACTGAAATTTGATCATTTAAGGTTTTTTTCTTGAATATGTTGGATTCAAATTTGTATATTTAATGTGTTTTTCTGAATATGTTGGACTCAAATTTGTATATTTAATGTTTTTTCTTGAATATGACTTGGTATATTAATGATAGGAATACTGATCATATGGATCATTGAAAGTCATGGACCTAAGGCTAAAACAAACAAATAGAAAATTCTGAAAGCCAAGAGATGTGGTTTTACAGAAGAATAATGAGAATCCCATGGAATGCCATAAATTGATGAATTGTGGAAAAGGCTGAATCAATGAAGAGGCAAGGGACACAGAGAAAACTTATTGTCAATATAAGAAAGAGGCAGTCATCATTTTTCAGATATGTGATGAGGAAAGGAGGTTTAGAACGCATTGTGATAACGTAAAATCGAAGGAGATAAGACAGAGGAAGACAGATAGAGAAAATATTAGACAGCTTGACTTCATGGCATGGAAGAGCGTCAACATCTGAGATGATAGCAAATACCAGAGACAGATATTTGTGGATATACATGATTGCCTACGCCAGCCGGAACGGTACCTAATGATGATAATGATACATTCTCTAATTTTAACTTATTGCGTATGAGCGCCGCTTTAAAGATCCACAAGGCTTATCACTGGGACAAGCTGTCACTTTAAAGATTGGACATATTTAATTGCTTTTCAATTACTTTTAGTTTCTATTTGACTTTTATATTAACAGAAAACTACTTAAAAGTGAAGTGTAAATGATAACGAATACATTCCATCGTGCATATGATAAAAATAAAAGTGAAACAGAGTTTACCCGTGACCAAATTCTAGGATACCCGTGACCAAAAACTATAGATTTTTATGAATGGTCATGATGCTAGTTTGTAAACAGTTAATAAATAATGCATCGAATCAATTTTCTTAATGTTTATGTATTCATAAATGAATTACCAATATAACGGGAGTAGTCAGATTTATTTTTTCAATCTTTTGTTCATCAAGACCCTTCGTAAGTTGGATTTTTGTTCTCCCAATTGCAATTTTTTAATGAATGCTAATATCTTTCCTGCATAGTTAACCCTGCATTATATTTGCTAATACAGTAAATATTTTATGAAACTACATCCATTTGTCTTCAATTTGAATTATAGTAAGTTATATTGTAAATCATATTTAGAAACAATAAGTTAGGTATGCTAAACTACGAGTGCAATTTTTCGGGAACTAAACAAATTATTCAGTCCAGAGGCAAAAAAAACTGCAGCTAATCAGTTAACATCATGGTGGTTTCTCTAGGATACAGATAATAATACATGAAAAACCGTCATAAGTCACAGCACTGCTTGGTTGTCGATCTAGAATATAATACAAAGGCAGATCTTCAGAACACCACTGCAGGATACTTTTACGATTACCAGAAACTCTTATGATAGAGATATGCCTGGTTCCAAAAAGGAAGGGGTTTAAACCAGCACAACGCTCATGGAAATATGTTCAATCAATATGAACATATTTTTTAAAGTTTTTCCGAACCACTGCTGATCTCTGTAGTAACAAGAATTTTGCTCCAATGACTATTGAATCTGTGCAGCAGCTTGTCAAAGTGGTGGTGATGATGATGATAATGGTGGTGGTGATTCGTCTATGGTCTTGGTGCTCTCTTCTGTACAGATTCCTTGACAACATTCACAACCTTGTATGGATCAATGTTCACATTGGTGGCCTGGATATAAAATAGTACATTGATATTAGATTTCTCATTTATTACATATCTACCAAATTATATTCTGCAAGATTCTCTATTTACTACATCACCAAATAGCTTGTCTTGAGCAGAATTTTGCCACCCTAACAGTCCTTTAGAATTTCTCTCTCTCTCGAAGGCCAAATGTTTCGCCTCTGCAGCTGTCATGCTCAAACCATCAGTTACATTCTGAATCCATCTTCTCCGTAGTCTTCTCTTTGCCAGGATGCCTCCTTCCATGACTGTCTTCTCCAACACTTTGTGTCTCTTTATATGTCCAAATTAGTTCAATTTTCTTATGTGTAGTATCAGCCGGTTTTCTTTGATTTTGAGTTCTTTCTGAATAGATTTATTTCTTCTCTGTCTATGATATAATGATGGCTCTTGTGTAAAACTTATATTCAAAAGCAAATATATGTTTTCCCCTGTCTTGTGAAGCCCACAGATGAGGATATGATATTAACTTTTAGTGGACCAGAACAAATTTGTTTTTAGAATAAAAAATGTCCTTTAGTGTGGCATTTGGTCCACAAGGAGTTAATCTACTGACTCCTAATATCACAGTGAATTTGGTTGTGACTAGAGTTGTCTTTGAATATTTTGGTCAGGTGAAGTACAGGGGTCTTTGTGGTAAGTTGCTCATCTCTTGCTCCAAAGATACTTGGTTCATTTACTTGTGTGCAGCGATGTGGATATTTATCTATTAGTATATCTGACTGTCAGTCGATGCTTTACAAGATCCAGAAGAGCAGGTTTTAGTATGAGTAGATGTCGCCTATAGAAGTTTCTAACCTCCAGAGGCTTACGTGGATCTACTGTCCTAGGCATGCAGGTGTTTGCGGTAATGAGAGAGTGGACAGGCTTGCATCAACAGCATCGATTATTGGGGAGTTGAAGATGGATAAAGGGGATGTTCTTCGGTCTCTTCGCGACTGCCTGTTGGATGAAGACACTAAAATAGACATTGAATCAATTCACCGATTTAAGCTGTTTGGAGTTACCTGTTCTACATGTAGAACTGGATGCCTGATGGGCAGAGTGAGGAGTGTGTTTAACCAACGAGCCACAGGAACCATCAGTATGCATATTCTTCAATATCTGTTGGTGGTAACTGAGCACCTATGGGTCTGTCCGGAGTGCAATGATGTCAGTTCAGTAACCAATAACCCAGTCACTGATCTGTTATCTCTTGGAAAGTATTCCGAAGTATCACTACAACAGTCACTTGTGAACATATGTCACTAACATCTACAAGAATGATGTAAATAAACGATAAAAGAAATATATGCAGCAAAATTGAAACAAGAAAAATACTTACCGTAAATAACTCAAGGGCACTAATATCAGTTCGAATCTCAGTCATAACACCTCGAGTGATGATTCGAACAAAGGCTGGAAGCTTTCCAGTTTGAGCAGAATTTCCCTAAAGAAGAAACAAAAATGTGAAATAAATATTGATAAATTTTCAGTCATTGTGAAAATAAGTAAGTAAATAGTAACATTTTCTAGTGTTTATAATGTTACAGTACCAGCCAGAGAGTCTACTAATATTCCCAACAGATCTACTAATCCTCCCAACAGATCTGTCTACTAATCCTCCCAACAGATCTGTCTACTAATCCTCCCAACAGATCTGTCTACTAATCCTCCCAACAGTTCTGTCTACTAAACCTTCCAACAGTTATGTCTACTAATCCTCCCAACAGATCTACTAATCCTCCCAACAGATCTGTCTACTAATCCTCCCGACAGGTCTGTCTACTAATCCTCCCAACAGATCTGTCTACTAATCCTCCCAACAGCTTTGTCCACTAACTTGCTCACTCAACATATCTACACAACTTACCATGGCAGGAAATCCTCCTCCTAATGAGAAAGAATACTTTTCAGATCATCCATGAAACCTGAAATGTTTGCACAATAAAAAGTTAGTTTTTTAATGGATAAAACCTAGGTTTGTAATCTTCTTCTTCTCTTCCACCATCCACCATTTACTTCTTTATAGAAGAGTTGGGGAGGAAGGGGGATGTAGTGAGCTTGTATGCGCTTGTTTTAATGCACTTTGTAAACTGTTATTAATTTTCTGAAGGCTGTTCTTGATGCCGTCACTCCATCTTTTGCGAGGTCTTCCTCTTGTTCTGTACTCATTTTACTTTTTCAGTGTGGCTCTCTGTGGTAGACGATTCCAGGGCATTCTTGTCAGGTGTCCAAACCATTTAATCTGTTTTTCTTTTATGAATTGCATGACTGGTTTCACATCTAGTCTTCTAGGTATGTAATATGGTACTAACACCAAGCCACTTCTAAACTCTCATATCTAGCAGGAATAGTCTAAACCTCTAGTTAATATAGCTGTTTTTAATCTAATTCTTGTCTTAGAGTGTCAGCGATGCTGCCATTTGGATCTCCTAATGTAGAAACCTGATTTCCACAATATTCACTATTAATTTTTTTTTAAAAATTGTTGTTACTGCCTGTAATACCGCTTTTTGAGCGGTGTATGACAGGAGGGACATAAGCATATGGGATTTAATGGTTATTGCAGTTGCAGCGAAACTGTTCCCGATTTTTCTTAATGCCCTCGACAGAAAAAATCTTCTTGGCCTTACCGTGGATCGAACCCGGGTCTCCGCATGGGAGCAAGCTCTAATCCATTCGGATAGACGCTCCACTAATATTCACCATATTGTACATTAAGAAATATAGCGTTATGTTCGTACATGTATAACCGTTGGTACATTATCAATGATGTGGTCTACATCAAAATGGTCTCCTTTATTTCCCAGAGTTGCCTGTTTGTTGCCCGCTTGGGCAAGGAGAGCAAAGAACAGTACCACTGCAACTTACAAGGCGACTGAGGTAGGGACCTAAGATCGTCCTCTCTTTCTTGAACCCTTTGCATCCCACCTCAATGCCTGCTTTGATATTCTTTGATCATTTCTTCTCAAGGTGTGTCCAACATATCTCCATCTTCTCCTTCTTATAACAGTTCTTACTAGTGGTTGATCAGCCATTTCCCTGATTTCATCACTTCTCCTGAATTTTGCCCATTTCTTGTTCATTATTTTTCGAAGACATCTATTTTCAAGTGCCTTCAACTTGTTTACTATATTCTGAATTCATATAGAGCAAACAAATTTATTTTTAAGTCCCCAATTATGAAAAAACAACAAGTGGTAAATGTAGTAAGATTACCAACAGGGGGCAGCACTTACCCCGTAATACATAGTATATGAGCTGGAAAAAGTCATCATCTGCCTCAGGTGCTATAACCACAACCTCGTTGTCTTTTCTTGGAGTCTGCAAGTTAGCAAATTTAATTTTTTTACATTTTCTAAAGAAGACTATTCTTCATACTGTATGCATTAAATATCTTTATTAACTAGAGGCTAACTAAAGGGTTTAAAAGCCAAAGGATTGACTTCATTGCACCGGGTTTTAACCCATACGTAGGCCCCTCTCCGCAGAGATGGCACGCCACCTGCAGAGAGTATTGCACAAAGCACGAACTCCATAGCTCCAGTAACAATCCTAGGGGTCTCTGGAAAAAACTGCACCTGTGAACAGAATGGCGCGGTCCGGACTCGAACCCACGACCTTCGACCCACAAGATAAAGGGCTTAACCACTTAGCCACAGAGACCCCCAGAGGCTAATTACAAGAGCATGTTCTGTACTAGAGTTAACAGATTCTGTTTCAGTTTGGAATATCTTCATTGCACTCAGGACATTGATTAAAGACCTAAAACAGATAGCAACGAACCGCGAGACATGGAGAGCTATGACCTCTGCCCTATGCGCCGCCACAGGCCCAAGAGGAAAGACTAACTAATTAACTCAGGACATGATCATAGGTGCTGCGATCTCCTTCGCAATATCTCCAAAAGCGTCCAGCTACTAACCATACCCGATGGATGTTGATTGATGAGCCTTCTCTACAAACATTTGTGGAATTTAATGATGGTTGAAAAGGTGTTCCTGTATTAAACCTCTTGCTTTGCATTGTGAAGGTTTGGTTTCAAATCTGGACTCTATCATACGGTTCAGAAGTGCATTTATTCTGGAGATCTCTAGGAGTGTTGCAGGGTTACAAAGCTTGTACAACACTCTCAACAGATGGTGAGCATTTCTGAGGAGTGGGGTCAGACCATATGGGGGAAACTGGTGCAATGAAGACAACCATTAACCTTAAACTAGAAATCTCGCCCGTGTGGTGCCAAGGCACGCACGGAAAGCAAGAATAGTACCTCTGTGACCTACAAGGCATGTCGTAGAGGGACTGATGTAGGACCCAGGAAGTTACCCTAGTAAATAAAAAGCATCGTAGAAATCGGATATTCTGGCCTACTTGCAGGCACATAACTGGCACAACGTACATTGTCTTAGGCTCAGATCACATACAAATCACAAAGATTGGTTTAACAAGTGGTCAATATGGAGGTTCGAAGAACATACTAGAACACCACCAGAGTTCCATTTAAGACAAACAAATACATACAAAAAGAACACTAACATATTTATTCTGACCTACCAAGCTGGCCAGGGCGACTGCAGATTTATACTGGACAGCAAGTCCAAGTGCAGAGTACAAAGTAATAATATCTGTAAAATAGTTGCTGTGGAAATCTGTAAAATAGTCTTGACCTGCTCGTCTCCATGTCTCAACCATGCCTACAGAAGATATCAATGTTTGAAAATATTAACTCTTAGTGCAGCAGGGCACAAAGGTCATGTTTTTATAAGCCATTTGTTTTACAATAAAAACGCTCTCTAGTGTGACTCCTGGTAAAAGGTGTCAACCCAAAACCACACAGTGTGGCATTTGGTCCACAATGAGTTAATGCATAAACAACTAATTGATTGTTATGTTAGTATAGAATTTAAGTATGTGTTTCGAATAGAATTTAATTTATGCAAGGGATGATGTTGTTGTTTATACAGATGGGTCTGTGCATTGTAGTGAGAAGTCAGGCTCGGGTTTCTGACTAGCGCATAATAGAGTTGTTGTGGAGTATACAAAACAACTACTTCCAGTAAGAGGATGGAGGTTGAGGCCGTTACTGCTGCCCTCTATTGGCTCTCTACGATGTCATTTACTATGGTCGTTGTTATACCTGACCTGTAGTCGATGCTTAGGAAGATTCAAATTGACAGGTTTCGGTATGAGTGATTGTAGTCTATTGAAGTTTCTAACCTCCAGAGGCTTATGTAGATCTACTGTCCTGAGTATGCAGGTGTTTGTGGTAATGAGAGAGTGGACATGCTTGCATAAACAGCATTGATTGTTGGAGAGTTTAAGATGGATAAGGGGAATGTTCTTCAGGCTCTTCACGACTGCCTGTTTGATAAAGATACTAAAATCAATGTTGAGTCGATCCAGCGATTTCAGGAGTTTATATAGTTATCAGTTATACAAGTAGAACTGGATGCCTGAGGGGCAGAATGAGGAATGTCTTTAACTAGCGAACCCTGGGAAACAGCATGCATACCTTTCAATATCTGTTGGGGCGATTGATTACCTATGGTCTGCCTGGAGTGCAATGATATCAGTTTAGTAACCAATAACCAATATAAGTTAGGCTATCTAGAAAACTGCATGGTGTGACGGATTAGCATAATGCATAAGTGTCAGCCTATTGACTTGGACGACAGAGGGCTGTTGGTTAAATCTGACACTTGACGTTTCACACTTGAGGAAAGGAATTTGCCATCCTATCTTCTGCACACATAATCTGCACAGGATGTATAAATATGAAGTGACAGACTAAAAGTTCTGAAAAGGCAATGAGATACATTTGTTATATAGTAAGCTGTATGTGTTTAGAATATAATTTAGGTTTTGTGGAAATCTTTCCTCTTCTTCTTCTTCTCTCAACTTTTACTGAAGCATAAAGCATCAACAAATTTCCTCTAATCAGATTTGTCTTGAGCAAGCCAGCTTAGTTCAGTCCAGGTCTCGCCTGTGTGGTGTCGGAGTCCGCAAGGGAAGCAAAGAATAGTACCACTCATCTACAAGGCATGCGTAAGAGGTGACTGATGAAGGACCTAGGAAGCTACACTAGTAAATAAAAGCATCGCAGAAATCAGATGTGCTGGCCTACTTGTAGGCTCATAACTAGCACAACGTACACTTGCTCTTATGCTTAGATCACATACAAACCACAAAGAGTGGTTAATAAGTGGTCGATATGGAGTGTTCAAAGAAGTCCAGGTCTTTTCATCCTCTTCTCTTTCTCAGTTTACAGTTCGTCTCTGTCTGTCTAGGTCATCCCCTACCTCTCTTGCCTCCTGGATTCCATTTCAAAGCCACATGTGGGTGTCTGGTCTTCTACATTCTTAATGTATGCCCCAACCGCTTCCATATCCTGCGTTTTATTTCCTTGCTTATACAGTTGATGCCTGTGTACAGGGTAATCTCATTATTTGGTATTCTCTGGTACCAGCGAATTCTGAGAATTCTTCTGAGACATCTTTCCTCAAAGCCTCTTATACGACTGTGTGTCTTGCTACTTGTTGTTCATGTCTCTGATCCATACAGTAAGACTGGGCGCACATTTGAATTGTATATATTGATTTTAGTCTGTGTCCTGTAAGCTGATTCTCGCCATATGTTGTCTAATGATCTGAATGTTGCAGCTGCCATCTACCTGCCTCACCTTGATATATGTATAGACTAAATGTAGCTACATGCCTCACCTTGATATCTGTATGGGCTAAGGAACACTTGATTGTGCGGATGTAGTTGACTGGAGCCTGATTTGGGTAATAAGTCCCATATAATTGCAGGGTAAACAGCAGTGGGTTCATTTGTAAAGGCCTTCTGGAGCCTTGGGGGGTAAAGCAAAAACAATTAATTAGTATTTTCAAGATCAAATTGCATTCACAAAACACTTTGTATTTTTGAAAACTAAAGTTAATATAACTTTCACTTTATATTTACAGCTGTGACTAGGGTTATTATGGGGAAGGTTCTCTTTATATTCCCAACTCAAGTTATCATGTACTTCACTTCACTTTCAAGACTATAGTTATATAAATACTTCACTTCACATTCTTAGTTATGGCTAAAGTTATCATGGGGATATAGAAGAGAATACAGTAAACTAATCAGATGTTTGATAAGTCTTCTAATATAGAAAATCTTACAGTAAACTAACCAGATGTATGATAAGTCCTCTAGTATAGAAAATCTTACAGTAAACTAACCAGATGTTTGAAGTCTTCTAATATAGAAAATCTTACAGTAAACTAACCAGATGTTTGATTTCTAGTATAGAAAATCTTACAGTAAACTAACCAGATGACAGATAAGTCTTCTAATACAGAAAATCTTACAGTAAACTAACCAGATGTTTGATGTCTTCTAATATAGAAAATCTTACAGTAAACTAACCAGATGTTTGAAGTCTTCTAATATAGAAAAATCAAAATCTTACAGTAAACTAACCAGATGACAGATAAGTCTTCTAATACAGAAAATCTTACAGTAAACTAACTAGATGACAGATAAGTCTTCTAATACAGAAAATCTTACAGTAAACTAACCAGATGACAGATAAGTCTTCTAATATAGAAAATCTTACAGTAAACTAACCAGATGTTTGAAGTCTTCTAATATAGAAAATCTTACAGTAAACTAACCAGATGTTTGATGCCTTCTAATATATAAAATCTTAGAGTAAACTAACCAGATGACTGTTGTCCGCATCATGTCCATGTACTGGTCATAGCTCCAGTTGATAGGGTCATGATCTTTGATGGATATCACTGCATGAAGTCTGTCCAGCTTGAAGATGTTGGAGGCAGAGAAGGACAGCTCTGTCTCTACTCGACCAAAGTCATGCTCAGCAGTGAAGCTAGAGGAGTTAATGCATAACAATAATACTAATAGTTTTCAATTGCAAGTGATTATGACAACTCTTTCTGAAAACTACCATTGAAGCATAGGTTATGTAGAAAACTGTATGTTTCCTCTTCTTCTTCATCCTTCGCCCCTAGGGAAGCATAGGTCCTCAACCAAGGCCATCCCTCCTTCTTCTTCCTCGAGTGGTGAGCTATGAATCTCCCTGGTGGTGGTTTCTATAGCCATCTAGTGTTTTTACGGGGTGGGGTAGCTAGCATCACCCCAACCTCCTTAGTCACCTCTTACGACATGCAGGTAACAGTGGTTCTATTCTTTACAACCCAATTTGGACCCCAGTAACCACTCGGGTGTGTATATGTTTTGAATATAATTTAGGTTATCTAAAAAACTGTATGGTGCAATGGATTAGCGTAATGCATAAGTGTTCGCCTATAGACTCACACACCAGAAGGATGGATTAAATCCGACACTTGACATTCCATACTTGAGGAAAGGTATTGGCCCTCCTATCTTCTGCACACTAAGAACTAGAAATGTGAAGTGACAGGCACTTCATACCAAAAGTTCTGAAAAGGCTATAGGATATTTTTTTAAATATAGTAAACTATATGTATTAAGAATAGGATTTAGGTTTTGTACCGCCTGTGTGGTGCCGGAGCCCACATGGGAAGCAAAGAATAGTACCACTGTGACCTGAAATGCATGTCGTAAGAGGCGACTGATGTAGGTCCTAGGGATGCTACCCTAGTAAATAAAAAGAAGCGTAGAAATCAGATGTGCTGGCCTACCTGTAGGCGCATAGCTGGCACAACGTACAATTGCTCTTAGGCTCAGATCTCATACAATCACACAGAGTGGTTGACAAGTGGTCGGTATGAAGCGTTAAAGAAGCAAGGCTTTGTTAGAATACAATCTTTCTTATTCTTTTCTTTGAACTCCTCTTGAAGCATAAGGAATCAACAAATTTCCTCCAACCAGATCTGTCTTGAGCAAGTCAGTCCAGGTCATTAAGCCTCTTCTCTTTTTCTGTCTGAAGTTCATCTCAATATCTCTCTAGATCTCTTCCTACCCTTTCTTGCCACCCAGATTTCATTTCATAACCACATGTGGGTATCCAAAAATAAATGCAATAAAGAAAATCAAATCATAGGACAAATGGCACCAATTTTAAAATTCAAACATGTCACCATGAATACTAAAAGAGCATTGTACAACACAATCTTTCTCTCAATATTATTCTATCAGTGTCAAACCTGGATGCTGACATCAAATGAGGAAGAAAACTAGTTACGACAGAGATGAAATATCTATGCAGAATGCTGGGAGTAACAAAAGAGACGGTTTAGTAATGAAGACATCAGGAAAATAAGTGGGTACAACACCAGTACTCAACTTCATCAAGAAACAACAAATTAAATGGTTTGGTCACATAAGCAGATTACTAACAGACAGTGCGCCTCAAAGAGCAATGCTACTCCGATACAGTAAACACAAAGCAAAATGCCATCCATGCAAACGGTGGACTTAGAGATAACAGAGGCATTGAAAAACATAATTTATGAAGCACACAAAAAAACCTGTTTTAGAAATTTCTTCTTAACCTGACACTGTAAGGTAAAACAGGATTAGAGAAAAGAAGAGAAAGAAAGATGAAACAAAACACAGAGACTGCTTCTAATTTTACAATAGATAGATAAGAATGATCAAATATAATGATATAACAAAGTCAACAAACAAATGATATACTTAGTTATTGGGTAATACTTTTTCTTCTTCTTCTTTGAAAGCTCCATATCGACCACTGTTAACTACTCTTTGTGATTTGTGTGTGATCTGATCCTAAGAGTGATTGTACACTGTGCCAGTTATACGCCTACAAGTAGGCAAGCACATCCGATTTCTGCTTTTTATTTACTAGGGTAGCTTCCCTAGGTTTCTACCTCAGTCGCCTCTTACAGCAGGCTTTGTAGGTCGCAGGGTATATTCTTTGCTCCCATTGACTACCCTACAACACACAGGCTGAGTAATACAAATACATGAATTAAACAAAGAATTGGAAGGATAAATGCAGCATATAAGAGGATTTGCAACATCTGGAGATCTAACACTTATGGCATTAAGATAAAGTTCACGAATTACCATCTCTGTGGCGTAGAGGTTAGGTGCTCGTCTCTCGTGCCAAAAGTACTCAGGTTTGCACCCTTGTGGAGCCATCTATATATTTTCCAGAGATCCCTGATCTCAGTGTAGGTGAGATCTAGTTCCTAGTCCTATGGGAGACAGACTGTAAAATGTAGGTCCCATGTTCAATTTGAGCATGTAAAAGAACCCTGGCAGTTCAAAATCGAGAAGAGCAGGCTGGAAAGCCGCTGCCTGGGCAAAATTCATTAGAAAAGATTAAAAATAAAATTCCTACAAAAATATCTTCACCATCTTCAAACTTACACCAGATCTTCAAACTTACACCAGGGACCCTTGCGGTGCTAAAGACTGCAGCTGAGATCTTCCTGTGCAAGAAAGAGATCAGAACACACATGGTTACTCACCGAAGTGCAATGATGATGGTCCTATCCAATCAATCAATCACAATTTACATGTTACACTAAAAACATGTAATACTAAAAAACAAATATCACTTGGACAATGTCAAATTTGCTTACTTTTTAAACTTGCAGAAATCACAGTTGATGGCTGACTCATGTGTTATTCTAGATAAACTGAAACAAATAGTATCAACAAATTGTGAGACCAAACATGCTACATAATATATTAATATTAAATATTCAACCAATCCAAACTGGCATACAGAGTGGAGGCAACATTAGAAATTAACAGGTTTCTCCTTCTCATTTTTCCTCTGCACACACTTTCAAGCATTCTTCTTCTTCTCTTCCACCATTTACTTCTTTATAGAAGTGTTAGGGGAAATGCTTGTTCTAAGGGACTTTGTTGTAAGCTGTTATTCATTTTTTTAAGGCTCTCTTTGATGCAGTCACTCCCATCTTTTGCGGGGTCTTCCTCTTGCTTTGTGCTCGTTATACTTTTTCAGTGTGGCTCTTTGTGGTAGACTTCTTCTTCTCGAACGCCACGCTGTCAACTCAGGCGGAAGTCATGGCGCCCTGGTAATGCGATTTTGACTGAGTTTTGCGTGAGACCTGCTTATCATTTTACCGGTGTCCCTCGCCATGTGGTGAGCCTTCGCCATCTTTAGAGATTCTCTGGTAGACGATAACAGGGCATTCTTATCAGGTGTCCAAACCATTTAATCTGTCGTTCTTTTATGAATTGCATGACTGTTTTCCCATTCGGTTTTATTCTGATTTCTTCATTTCTAATTGTCTCTTATTGTCACACCTGCAGCTCTTCTAAGGCATCTCATTTCCATATTTATGATTTTCCGCTCATTAGCTGCTGTTATTGGCCATGTTTGGCACTGGTAATATAGTGTTGGTCATTAGCTGCTGTTATTGGCCATGTTTGACACTGGTAACATAGTGTTGGCAAAAAATCGTTCTTATCTTCTTCAAATGCTCCATATCAACCAGTTGTTAAACCACTCTTTGTGATTTGTATGTGATCTGAGCCTAAAAGCAATTATACTCTGTGCCAGTTATGCGCCAAAAAAGTAGGCCAGCACATCCGGTTTCTGCAACACTTTTTATTTAATAGGGTAGCTTCCCTAGGCCCCTACCTTAATCATTACTTACAACATGTCTTGTAGGTCACAACGTTACTATTTTTTTCCCTCCTTGCAGGCCAATGCAACATATGGGTGAATGGTTCTTATAAGATTTGCTTTAGTTTTTAGCAGTATGCCCTTTATGTGATAGCAGTGGTGTTAACTGTCCCAGTACCTGGTTAGCCTTAGTGCATCGATAGGTATCAAGCATCAGCTGTCATATTCTAAAACTAATCTGTTCTCAACCTGAGTTAGTTGATATCTGCATAGATCTTGTCTCGAAATGGTACCAGTTATGGCTAGTGTGGCATATCTGGCCAAATGGATTAGAGCATGGGCTCCCATTAGGGAGACTTGGGTTTAATACCCGGTAAGACCAAGAATTTTTCTGTTCGGGCACAAAGAAAAAATCCTAGCCTGAACAGATTTACGACAACTACACTTCTTCTTCTTCTTTCTTCAGAAGAGTGATTAAAATTGGTCAGTAAAAACGAATGCAAAGAAGATTACACTAACCATGCAGCCATTAAATTTCACATTCTAGAGACAGTAACAAGAGTTTCAAAATATTTTTTAAAGAAAGAATGAGCATAGTAACATTAACTCCTAGTGGACCATGTTTTTACAAGTCATTTGTTTTCAGAATAATAAACGCCTTTAGTGTGGCTCCTATTTAAAAGGCTGTCCAACCCAAAGCCACATAGGTGACGTGTGGTCCACAAGGAGTTAATATCTAGTAAATACTTACTAATCTTCTTCGGACTCCTTTGGTTTAGTGACTGGCCGTTTGTCCCTCAGTGGATTAAAAACAGTAGTTTCTCTAGTGTACATGTTTATTATATGAATGATATCCTGAAAAACAAACACAACATATTTCAATATCATTTGGAGAATATTATCTCTTATTAGAAGGAAAACATGTCAGACTGGCTACAGGGACCCAAATCAGGGGTGTAAAGAATAGAACCACTGTTACCCACCATGCATGTCATATGAGGCGACTAATGAGGTTGAGTGTGGGGCTGGCTACCCCACCCCGTAAAAAAAAACCACTAGATAGCAACATAAACCATGAACAAGGAAATTTATAGCTCGCCACCCAAGGACTCATGGGAAGACCCAGGAACATCTTGAGGTGGGAGTTGGAAACAGAATACAAAGAAAATGGGAAGAAGAGTGGAGAGATCTGGAAAAGATGACCTTGGAAAGACTTGGTAGTGAACCTATGCCTCCCCAAGGGGCAAAGGGTGATGAAGAAGAAGACATAAACTAAATTTGTATAATTCCCAAATGATTTTTAAATTTTAAAAAAGGTAATTTTGGATTTTATATAGCTCAAAATTTGTAAAACATACTACATGTAAAACATATTTGTAATGATACATTCCTTCAAAATCACTTCAAACAGTTATCAAAACACATGTTTTCTTCTTCTTGCTTCTCCAGCTTTGAATTCAGGCAGTCAGGGAACTGGTATGGCACTTTTGACTGATTTTTGTATGAAGGCCTGCTTTCCTTATTATTAGTGTTCCTTGCCATACCTTCTCCGTCGTGCCTTTTCCGACTTCAGAGATACATATTTTCTCATTACAATACTGGTCTCTGTGGTGTAGGGGGTTAAGTGCTCGCCTCTTGTTCCAAAGGTACTTGGTTTATTCCCTAACAGAGCCATCAGGATATTTTTCCAGAGATCCTTGATCTTATTGTAGGTGAGATCAAGATCCTAGCGCTATCAGAGATGGACGATAATAAATAGGCCCTGTGTTCAAGTTGAGCACGTAAAAAACCTTTGACAGTTCAAAATCGAGAAGAGCAGGCTGGAAAGTCGCTGCCCTGGTAAAATTCATTTGAAAGATTAAAAATTCCTACAAATATTTTAACCATCTTCTACAACTACATTGGGGACCCTTGTGGTTCTACGGAGTTTATTCACTGCTGCTGAGATCTTCCTGTGTGAGAAAGAGATTAGAGCACACATGGTTACTAACCAAAATGCAATCATGATGGTCCTATCTTCCAGTGTAAGAAAGAGATTGGAGCACACATGGTTACTCACCGAAGTGCAATCATGATGGTCCTATCCGTCAATCAATCAATCAGATGAAAACTAAATGTAATCTTTTTGTTGTGTGACATACCTGGCCAACTTTTAGACAACTGTGCCTAATAGTTGTTCAGCTATGAAATTAATTTTCTTGAAGATATTTTGATCCCTACATTTTATCGTCAGTCTCCGATAGGTCTAGGACTTGATCTCACCTACACTGAGATCAGGGATCTCTGGAAAAATATCTTGATGGCTCCAGGAGGGAACATACCAAGTATCTTTGGAAAGAGAGGCGATCCCTTAACCTCTATGGCACAGAGACCCCCAAGATGGTATTTAAGTTTATGGATTCCTAAAATCTATCCCTCAGTCGCCCATGTGGTGCCGGGGCCCACAAGAAAAGCAAAGAATAGTACCACTGCGACCTGCAAGGCGACTTATGTAGGGACCTAGAGAAGCTACCCTAGTAAATAAAAAACATTGCAGAAGGCAGATATGCTGGCTTACTGGCACAGCGTACAATCGCTCTTAGGCTCAGATCACATACAAATCACACAGAGTGGTTAACAAATGGTTGATATGGAACGTTTGAAGAAGAAGAATGCTAAATTAAAGATTATTGATTAAAAAAAAAGATGAAATTTAGTTGTCATCTTTTTCTTCTAATGCTCCACAACAACAACTTGTAAACCATTCGTGTGATTTGTATGTGATCTGAGCCTAAGCGATTATGTGCCAGTTATGTGCCTACAAGTAGGTCAGCACATTCGATTTATGCGCTGATTTTTATTTACAATGTTAGCATCCCTATGGCTTACTTCAGTCACCTCTTGCGACATGTGTTGTAGGTTGCAGTGGTACTATTCTTTGCTTCCCTTGCGGGACCCGGCTCGACACAGGCGAGTTGTCATCCAAGTTTATGGATTGCCTGCAATCGATCCCCCTCCATGTTAATAATGACTACTGTAGTCAGACTCTAACCTGATGAAATAGTTCTTGGTAAAGGTTGTCTATGTTCCCCAGCCATGACTTCACTTGGTTCTGGAACGAGTCTGGAATCTTAACACTGCCTATACGTTTCTCCACTACATAAATAGCTGCAAATTTCTTGTACAAAATCCTGGCAGGAAAATATAAAGACATAAATATTATGTCTATATTACATAACGAGCAATGTTGTGGTCAAGTAGTTAGATCACTAGCTTTGTTATAAATAGAGACTGGGATTGTTGTTCAAACTCTAAAGAATTTTTGAGTATGCAAAATTTCTCCCATGTAGCTTTGGGTGGGGGTAGGGATGGGGGTGTTTGTTTCAGGACATATTTTTATATCCAGGAAACTTTATGCTCAGAAGGGTGTGCAGTGCCAAGAGATTTGAAAACTCAGGCACCAAAGGATCTGTAAAAAACGTAAAGAAACCTTGAGGTATAAAGGGTTTTAAAGCCGAAGGATTGACTTCATTGCACCGAGTTTTATCCCACATGGCTCGGTCCCTCTCTGCAGAAATGGCACACCACCTGTCGAGAGTATTGCACAAAGCACGAGCTCCGGCAACAATCCTAGGGACCTCTGGGAAAAACTGCACTCGTGAACAGAAGGCTGCGGTCAATATTCGAACCCACGACCTTCGACTCGCAAGGAAAACGGCTTAACCACTCAGCCATAGAGACCCCCTTGAGGTATATACCATGAGGTATATTTGGGTAATATGGTGTTAGGCCTATTTTCATTGACTGTCGGTACACGATGGCTCCGATGTGGTCAACATCACACCTGCCACCTTTACGTCCCAGGTACCCAATTGAGGCTGGGTTGACCTGAGAGCCGTTACGGTAGGAAAAATATTCCCCACCCACTATGGAATTGAACCCGGACCACTAGCCTAAGAAGGATAACTTTGGTATACTTTTGTCCATTTCAGTTGATTATAAGTATCTCATTCAGTGAGTTAGGGAAGAAAAGTTGGCAAGGAACTGAACCAAGTTCCTTAACAATAATACTAGTCCGCATGCCCAGCGTGTTCGTAGCGCTTTGGATGATGGGTGACAAGCTCCCTGTGAGTGCGGGTTCAATTCCACGGGCTAGCAGAAAAGCCACAGGTTCTCCAGATTTAAGGTGTTCGTGGCACCGAACCTAAGGGTTACAATGTCGATGGCACCAAGCTGAAGAGCTGAAAGCTCAAGTGCTTCTGGATAAAAAAAAAACCACAAAAAAACACCAATAATACTAATGTCTAATAATGTGACATCTCTAATACTTTACTATAGGAATCTTGCCTGTAGCCCAGCTGTAGCATGCACAGCGACTACAAAGTTTACATCGCCTCATTGGGGTTAAACCAGCTGGGTCTCAAGATACCAAGGTCTTCATAAAAGCCAAGATTCCAAGCACCAACACCCTGTTGCAGATGACTCAAATAATGTGGATCTGTCGCATTGCTCAAATGCCTAATAAACGCATGCCAAAACAGTTGATACATTTTCAAGACTGAAGGGGGCAGATGATGAGTTGGTGGACAGAAAAAATGCTTTAAAGACACTCTTAAAGTGTCTCAAATGCTTTGATATAAATACTACATACTGGGAATCCATTGTGCAAGATCACCAAATTTCATGCTGCAACAACACAATAGGAACTCACATAGCTAAGAATCGTTGTACTATTGAGGCGCAGAGAAAGCGAGCTGTGTGAAAAGACAGCACACAACACCCACTTGTCTAAACCTGATCATGTATGCCCCACCTGTGGTAGGGAACTGCGTTCTAGAATTGGACTCTACCAACACCTCCTCATACACCAGAGAGGTGCAACAACACATGTCTGAGGATGTTGTCATCACCACTTGCGATGAACGATAATTATTATAGGAATACCACATCCTGTTGCTTTTTTAGTAGACAAAATTCCTATACTTCTGCGGCTGCTCTAAAATAGCCACTTATTATAACCAATTCTTTATGAACTTGGGATTTGAACCAATTAACATCAGCATGTGGTGCTCGGTAACTCTGACTGGTTCCCAGTGGAAACAGGAGTGAAACAAGGCTGCGTCTTATCGCCAATGCTCTTTGGAATAGCAATTGACTGGGTCATGCGAAAATGCACCAATAACGCAAATATGGGCATCAAGTGGGTTGATACAATTTTAGAAGACCTTGATTTTGCAGACGATATAGCCCTTTTGAGTTCATCACATCAAGATATTCAAATGAAAACAAACCTTCTCCAAAATATCTCAGGACAAATTGGCCTCCAAATAAACACCACAAAAACAAAATTGTTGACCTTACCAGCAGTCCAGAAAATATTCAACTAAAAACTACACTCTTGAAAAAGTCAAAAGTTTTACATACCTAGGGAGTATGATGTCATCTACGGGGATACAGCGCCAGAAATTCCACACAGAATCGCATTGGTATCAAGTGCTTTTAACAAATTGTCAAATATATGGAAGTCCAATTCACTCAGCAAGCACTTAAAATTAAAGATCTTTAACTCTTGTGTGATTCCAGTATTAACTTATGGATGGAGAGTTGGAAAGCAACAAAGCTCTAGAAAGAAAATTAGATAACTTTGAGAATAAATGTCTTAGAAGAATCATCATCATCAGGTGCCGTCTCCACATCGAAGGTTGGCTGCAATGAATCTCCAGCATCCTCTGTCTTTCGCCTTGGTGTTGCACACTGCCAGACTGTAACCTGTCCATTTCTTAAAGTTTCCCTCCCACTTATCTCTCGGTCTTCCTCTTGCTCTTCTCCCTCAACTTTCCCCTCTAGTAAATGTTTTATCATGGTGTCATGCCTTTTATGTGCCCAAAATACTTTACTTGTCTGAATTTTATTTCTCTTAATAATTGTTTCTTCATGCCTAGTTTTCCTAAAACTTGTTTATTTGTCTGTTTTTCTGTCCATGAAACTCTGCTTATTCTTCTATATATCCACATCTCAAATGCATCAATTCTGTCTTCTAACTGCTTGTTCATTGTCCATGTTTCGAGCCATACATTAATATAGGATATATATAGCATTTGATCATTCTCATTTTTAGCCTGTTTGTGATTTGTTTGGATGTCAGTAACTTTCTCATACTATTGAAATTATCCTTGGCCATTCCTATTCTCTTTTTAATTTCAGTTATACATCTGCCATCATCTGTTATCATCTGACCGAGATAGGAGTAGCTTTTTACTTGATGTAGTAATTCTCCATGTATTTTTATATTCATTTTAGGTTTTCCATTTCCTTGTTGATTACCATAGTTTTTGTTTTCTGTATGTTAATGTCTAATCCATATTCCTTGCTAGTTCTGTCCAATTGGTCCACTAATTCTTGTAGATCTTGTTCATTTTCTGCTACCAATACTGTGTCATCTGCATATCTTAAGTTATTTATTATTTTTCCATTGATCTTGAGTCCTGGCATTCCCTCTAGTTGTTTGAAGATTTTCTCTGTGTAGATGTTAAATAGGCTTTGTGACAGTATGCATCCTTGTCTCACTCCTCTCTTTATGTCTATGTATGGAGAGTAGCTATTTTCATATTTTATTATTGCTGTCTGTTCCCAGTATATGTTACTTATTAGTCTGATATCATCCCCATCTAGGCCTATTTCTTGTAGACATATGATTAGCTTTTCATGTTGGACTCTGTCAAAAGCTTTGCTATAATCGATGAAACACAAGTAGATACTTTTTGCACTTCTATATACTTGTCAGCGAGTAGTCTTATACAAAGTATTGCCTCTCTTGTTCCTCTGTTCTTTCTAAAGCCAAACTGTTCTTCTCCTACTTCTATGTCTATCTTGTTTTTAATTCTTTCTTAGAAGAATACTGAACCTCAAATGGTCAGATTTCAGACCCAATACACAAATAAGACAAGAGACCAAGCAAGAAAATGTATCAAATTTTATAAGAAAGCGCCGCTGGAACTACATCCGCCACACACTTAGAATGGATGAGAGAAGACTCCCTTACCAATCCCTCATATGGACACCAGAGGGAAAAGAAAACGAGGAAGACCAAGAGAGACTCTGCGTAGAACCATCACCAGAGAAGGCTCAACGATGGGCCTAGTAAACATTAAAGACTTAAAACAAATAGCAACAAACCGCGAGACATGGAGAGCTATGACCTCTGCCCTATGCCCCGCCCACAGGCCCAAGAGGAAAGACTAACTAACTAACTAATGTGGTGCTGTTGCTAGTTTACAACAAAGCTGTGACAGCTGCACAGTTTAGTCCAGTTCACTTCATTACCACTTGCATTTTGTTTAAAATTGTTCTCCATAACTGTAACAGTCTTCACACTGACTACACAGCAACACTGGACAGGGACTTTAATGTTCTCCCAGGCACTGTGTCTAAGAAAGTGTTTCATAGAAGAGATACCATCACAGTTATTTGGGACATAGATCTCAGTTGTTTGGGACATAGACAGTTGTTTGGGACGTAGACCAGTTGTTTAGTACATAGATCACAGTTGTTTGGGACATAGGTCAGTTGTCTGGTGCATAGTTGGGACATAGATCACAGTTGTCTGTTGCATAGTTGGGACATAGATCACAGTTGTCTGTTGCATAGTTGGGACTTAGGTCATAGTTGTCTGGTGCATAGTTGGGACTTAGGTCATAGTTGTCTGTTGCATGGTTGGGACATAGATCACAGTTGTCTGTTGCATGGTTGGGACATAGATCACAGTTGTCTGTTGCATAGTTGGGACATAGATCACAGTTATCTGTTGCATAGTTGGGACATAGATCACAGTTGTCTGTTGCATAGTTGAGACTTAGGTCATAGTTGTCTGGTGCATAGTTGGGACTTAGGTCATAGTTGTCTGTTGCATGGTTGGGACATAGATCACAGTTGTCTGTTGCATGGATGGGACATAGATCACAGTTGTCTGTTGCATAGTTGGGACATAGATCACAGTTGTCTGTTGCATAGTTGGGACATAGATCACAGTTGTCTGTTGCATGTTTGGGACTTAGGTCATAGTTGTCAGGTGCATGTTTGGGACATAGATCACAATTGTTTGGGACATAGATAAGTTATTTGGGACACAGATCCCAGTTGTCTGGTGCATGTTTGGGGACATAGATCAAAGTTGTCTGGTGCATTCTTTTCAAACATGTGTTTCCAAAATGCAGGCTACATGTCCATCTTTATTTCAGTTTATACGGTTGAAGGAAATGTGCCTTGCTCTAATAGAGGCGCCACCAACCACTTATTGGTTATTGGTTACTAAACTGACTTCACTGCACTTCGGGCAGACCCATAGGTGCTCAGTCTCCCACAACAGATATCGAAGAGTATGCATACTGATGGTTCCAGTGGCTCGCTGATTAAACACATTCCTCACTCTGCCCTTCTGGCTTCCAGTTCTCCTACAATGGGTAACTCCAAACTGATTAAATCGCTGGATCGATTCAACATCTATTTTAGTGTCCTCCTCCAACAGACAATTGCGAAGAGACCGAAGAACATCCCCCTTATCCATCTTCAACTCCCCAATAATCTGTTGATGCAAGCCTGTTCGCCCTCTCACTACCGCAAACACCTGCATGCCCAGGACAATAGATCCACGTAAGTCTCTGGAGATTACGTAACCCATCACTAACAAACATCATCACTCAGCAGGTGCCGTGTGAGCTGGCGTAGGCGATCATGGATCTCCACAAATCTTTATCTTTGATTTTTGCTATTAACTCAGATGTGGACGCTCACCGTGCCATGAAGTCAGGCCATCCAAAATTTTCTCTCTCTGTCTTCCTCTGTCTTGCCTAACCTTGATTTTACGGCTGCCAAAATGTGTTCTAAACCTCCTTCTCATCACATACCCGACAAAATGATGACTGCCTCCTTCTTATATTGATTAGCTTTCTCTGTGTATTGATCTCATTCAATACTTTCACATTAACAAAGATACAATAACATATTTCAAAGTACAATCTACAAATACACATAAGAAGAAGAAGAGTACCAACTGACCTACAATCAGAATTCTCAGCAATAGCCCAGCTGGTAATGATATCTGGTAACTCAGCTATTGTGAAGTCCCCTTTAAAAACACAATTCTTCACAAACCACTCCTAGAAATGAAATGCACAACAAATAATAACAGAACAAGTAATAGTTACTGTCGTTACTGCCTATAATACCGCTTTTTAGGGCAGGGGGGACTACAGCCTGTGGGATTTAATGGCTCCATGGCTAGTGCAGTCACCGCAAAACTGTTCAGGTAATGATTTTTGTTGCATGCACCCGATAAAAAATCCTAGGCCTTACCGTGGATTGAAGCAGGTCTCTGGCATGTGAGCCGTACTCTAATCCCTCGTAGACACTCTTCTCACAAGTTATAGTACTGTAGTGTAATTCATTGATTCAATAATGAGATCTTCATCATCAAATCTTGACATACATAAGCAGCATATTTTTAAGCAAAGGAAGAATAACTAACAAAATTCAACATCGATCCAAAATAAAGACAATCAAATCATATGATAAATGGCAACAATTTTGAAATTCAGTATGTCACCATGAACACTAAAAGACCATTGTACAACACAATCTTTCTCCCAACCTTATGCTATCAGTGCCAAGTACATGAAAAGATAGAAGAAAACTAGTCACGACAGAATGTTGGGAATATCAAGAAGAGATAGATTTAGAAATGAAGACATCAGGAAAAAGTGGGTACAACATCAGTACTAAACTTCATCAAGAAACAACAAATTAAATGATTCAGCCACATAAGCAGATTACCAACAGACAGTGCCTCAAAAAGCGATGTTACTCCGATTCAGTAGATACAAAGCAAACGGTAGTCCACACAAAAGGTGGAACTCAGAGATAACAGAAGCGGTGGAAAACACTGTTTATGAAGTGCACACGAAAGTCTGTTCTAGAAATCTCTTCTTATACTGACACTGTGAGACAAAACAAGATTAGAGTAAAGAAGAAAATAGAAAATGATCTTCATCATTACACTTTGATGAATAACCATCTGTGGTCTGAGCTTTTTCTTATACCTCAAAGTCTCAGCAACAATGCACAGACTCCATAGCAGCAGCAAGGGTCTCCAAATTACTTTTGAAGTTCTGGAGAACTTTTCAGAATTTGTATAATTGGAACTAATTAATTTTTCCAGGGTAACTGCTTTCCCGTGGAGCGGTTAGTGTAATATGTAAGCTTTTGCCTATCGACTCAGACTTAAGAGGGTTGTGGGTTCAATCCAACAACTCGACGTTCCATACATGAGGAAAGGAATTGGCCCTCCCACAATGTGAAGCGAGAGGCACTTCATACCCTAAGGCCTGAAACGGCTACTGGACATTAAAAAAACAAAAATACATTACATCAATATTTACATGTTTGGACTACATTACAACCCTGGTCCTTCACTTGGAGATCAAAATTACAAGTACTTCTGAAGTTGGAGTAAGGTTTGCCTGAATGGCCAGGAGACCATTGATAAGAAAAGCAAGTCTTCACAGAAAAACCAGTCAGAGGCACCGAGGTATAGACGCCATGACTACACCTAAATTCATTTCTAGCAAACGATTAAAAGAAGTGTAAAAACCAACATAAATATTACATGACTTGTTATCTATCTATATTTATATCCTCTTTGTGTCATTATTGACACACAAGGCTTCCACAAGAGACTTCCACTGTTGGAGTTCTGTTGTCTTTCTACCAATCATCTCCCATGTCAGACCACACTCCTTCAACACTCTCTCCACCGTTCTTCTCCATGTTTCCTTTGAACGTCCAGGCATTCTCTTCCCATCCGATGTCCTAGCCAATGCCCCTGCTGGCATATGACACTAATGTCCAATCCACCTCCATCTTCGTCTTTTAATGACGGTCTCCAAAGATGCACAGTCCGTTCATTTCAAAAGCTCCTCATTTGTTATGGTATTTGGCCAGAAAATTCGCAGGATTCTTCTCAAACATTTATTCTGAAATGTCTCCAACTTGTGTATTATGTGTTGGATCCTGTTCCAGCATTCACTACTGTAGAATAACACTCCCAGTATATTACTTCTATATATTTTAAGTTTTGTCCTAAAATTTAGTTCTTTTGTTTTCCAGATTTTGTTGAGAATGGCCAAAATTTGCCTTGCCATCTTGATTTTAAAAAATTCTTTTCTGAATCTCCATCTTGCAGATACTGTACTTCCCAGGTATACAAAATCCTGGACTTCCTCTATGATTTCATTTTGTAATACAATTGAGTTCTCAAATTTATGATTATTTCTCATTACCTTCGTTTTCACTATATCAGTTATCAGAGGACTATCATCATAGCACTCCGGACATGTCCATAGGTGCTCCGATCTCTGCCTCAGCAAATCTAGCAGCGTCCAGTGGCCCAACACGCCAGTTCGATGTTAATTAATCAATCTCTTTGCATATTTAGTATGTCGTTTTTTCAGGCTGCACCAATATTGACACCCATCTCTCTCAATCTAGTCAGTGAGTGATATTTTGCTATATATTTTTATGTCCTATTGTTTGAGCTGTTCTGGAAAGTATATCTAATTTCCTTTGAGCATCCTCGTATCTGCTGGCCAAAAGAGCAAAAAAAGTCAGAATTCATAGCTGGCAAATGATTTTTAAAAAGAGAAAACATAAAACATAAATCTTACATGACTTGTTAGCTGGACGGAAAATGGAGGCCACACTTCATATTCTCTGTGTAAGTTTAATGAGGAAGTACTGGAGTTGTTGGTGCTAAAGTAGGGGTGAAAGAACATGGTGGAGGATGAGCTGACTGTGATCACATAGAGTCCAATGAAAAAAAGGCACACTCCGAAGATGACAACGCACTGGCGCCGGGGTCGGGTCCTGATGAAGCTCTCTGTCATGATGGACCATACCTGTAGATGACAGAAAATGGTGGCTGATATTACATATATAGATGAGACAATGACATCGTAATATTTTTCTTTGAAAGCTCCATATTGACCACTTGTTAAACCACTCTTTGTGATTTGTATATGATCTGAGCCTAAAAGCGATTTTACATTGCGTCAGTTATGCGCCTACAAGTACCAGCACATCCAATTTCGGTGACACTTTTTATTTACTAGGGAGCTTCCTAGGCCCATACTTCAGCTGCCTCTTAAGACATGCCTTGTAGGTCGCAGTGTTACTACTCTTTGCTCCCTTGCAACCCAAAAACACACGAGTGCTGTTTATCTCAATTGTTAGACTACTTTCCAAAGCAAATTAAGCTCAAATTAGAAATCTGTCAGACAGTGTCATCTTTGTGGTAGAGAGAATTCATACATAGTTCATATGTACGGTTTCAACTTCACTGCAACGGGCACCCCATAAATGCTCCTTTCCTGTGCCAAACCTAACCCAACGAATTGATTGTGAAAACGAAAATCCCATGAAATGCTAACAACTGTCTCCTGTGTGAACTAATTCCAGGATGAAACAGCAGTACCGCCACAAAAAGCAACCTGCACCGCCTAAGTGCATATGACCGTCGCTAAAGAGTAAACACAAAACTGTTCATCCCTTGAATTGCAATTCATGTCGATGGGAACATCAATCACGACAAAATCCAGCTTTCTGCAAACGCAATATCATTGCATACGGCAGATTCGTCATAACCGTTGTCCGTTATTTTCTGAATACCCACAACAAACGCACGGTTGACACAGCAAAAAGCATTCCATGTAACATTCATAGCTCACAGCGTTGCTCAAGCACTAACTCAGTAGCTTGGCAAACGAAACAGGAAAATAACCTACCAAACATGGTGGAAATGCGCTTGCAAAGTCGTGTTCAGAATCAAACAGTCCTGATTCTGAATGGTCCTTCCGCATTCCGCCATTGCTGGTAGAGAGAGAAGATATACTAATCAACTTCTCATAAGTATTGAATGATAGGACTATCATTGTTGCACTGCGGTGAGTAACCATGTGTGCTCCGATCTCTTTCTTACACAGGAAGATCTTAGCTGCAGTACGAACTATGTAGCACCGGCGATGGTCTCCTCATGAGTATAGTGAGCAGGTGGACTTTGGGACAGCTGCTGCAGCGGAGGACGGAGCAAGCACGGGAATGTCCAATGTGCCATAGCGTCGATCGGATAACATAACATGTCCGGAGTGCAATGAAAATATTCCAAACTGAAACTGAACAAGAACGACTAAATCATATCTAGCCTACCCATTTTACTCGTCGAAATCTCATAGCGTAGAAAATAAATATGAGGTAGAGACACCACTACAAACGTCTCCCAGTATGTCACAAATGATTCATTAACGGCCTCGTACATCCATTGTATTAAAAGCTAGTAGAGTTATTTATCATGACGAAGATATGCCATACAAGCACTGCGCACCAACGTTTATGTGTTCAACTTGTACCGACTGTGCACACTTTCCTTCCGTTTATCGTGAACATGGCACAACAGTAAGATATTGATTACAAAAGTGTGCACCAAACAGAATTTCAGTCCTTATAAGTCAAGCTGAAAATTCCACGGACAACGAAGAAAACAAATGAAAAGGTTTTAAAACAGGTTTGTACACGAAGAAACCTTATCAAAAGAATATGAATCAGACAATCTAGGTTCTTTGGGCATATAATACGAAGAACGGGGGTCTCACTAGCTTAGTGGTTAAGCCCTTGCTTTGCTAGTCGAAGGTCGTGGGTGTGAATCCGTACCGCACTGTTCTGTTCAAGAGTGCATTGTTTACAGAGACGGCTAGGATTGTTATCGGAGCTACGTAGTTCGTACTTAGTGCAATCACAGCCAACTCTAAATATCTAGGCCTGACAACTGACGGGAAATGTCTGACGTAGATTCAGTTGAGGAGAGGGGTTGGAATTTATAAATGTTTGATAATCACAATATAGATGAGACTGCAGTAAAACTATATGATTGGCGAAACACGTAATCACAAAGTATTGTAGTTTTACAAATTACAAAAACATATCATTGTTTTTGTAATTTGTAAAACTACATACTGTGATTACGTGTATATGTTTGATAGAACACTGCTAGCTTTTTTTTCAATTTTATTCAATTTTGTGAGTCTATGGTTATTTATTGGTGAAAAATATCCATAATATTGATATTCCTTATTGTTAAACTTGCCTTGTTGCATACAGGACAACTACTTCTAGTATGAGGATGGAGGTTGAGGCCGTTATTGCTGCCCTCCATTGGATTTCTGGGACTTCATTTACTGGGGCAGTTGTTGTATCTGACTCACAGTCGATGCTTCACAAGATCCAGAAGGGCAGGTTTCGGTATGAGTGGATGACGTCTATAGAAGTTTCTAACATCCAGCGGCTTACGTGGATATACTGTCCTGGGCATGCGGGTGTTTACGGTAATGAGAGAGCGAACAGGCTTGCATCAACAGCATCGATTGTTGGGGAGTTGAAGATGGATAAGGGGATATTCTTCGGTCTCTTCGCGACTCTCTGTTGGATGAGGACACTAAAATCGATGTTGAATCGATCAAGCGATTTAAGTAGTTTGGAGTTACCCGTTGTTCAAGTCGAACTTGGATGCCTGAGAGGCAGAGTGAGAGGTGTTTTTAATCAGCGAGCCACAGGAACCATCAGTATGTATACTCTTCGATATCTATTGGGGAGACTGAGCACCTATGGGTCTGCCCGGAGTGCAATGACGTCCGTTTAGTAACCAATAGCCAATAATATAACTTTGATTTAGCATGTTGTGTTGATTTTAAATTGAATTCGTCTGTATACAGCAATACGGGAATGCGAGGTCACGTGACCGGTTGTGGTATGATTTCCTAATTTTTTACCCGAGTCCGAAGGACCATAAGTTTATAGTTGGCTCTGGTGCAATCTCTCTACAGGTGGTGTGCCATTTCTGTGGAGAGGGCTGAGCTCATATGGGGTAAAACCCGGTGCAATGAACTCATTTCTTCGGCTTAAAAACCCCTTTATAATGCGAAGAGGTTTTAAACATTTGGTGACAACAGGTAACATTCAGGGAAGGAGAAATCGTGGAAGACAGAGGGAGTTGGACGATCTGACATCGTGGTTTGGCAAAAAATCGACGAAAGAAATGATTAACTTCACCAAGGAGAGAGAGAGTTGGGGAGAAACATGATCGCATACGCCGACATGCATGGCAGTTGATTGACAGATAAGTCACTCTGAAGATTATCGGGAATTTCTCTCAGAAATGAAAATGTGTTTGAAACAGGTGTTGTGAAGGAAGACAGTGGTGGTTTTGCCATGTCCACAAGCAGCCTTACTACGGACATCAAGTGATGGTATGGCTGGAGTTAGGGCGCGCACTTCAAGTCGGGAGACCCGGGTTCAATAAACGGTAAGGCCAATGAATTTTTTTCTGCCGGGTTATAAAAATATACTTCCTAACCTGAGCAGCTTCGTGGCGACTGCACCAACCATACGGTCATTAAATTCCACAAGCTCATGTTCCTCCTGTCCTACACCGCCCTAATAAACGATTTCTCTATTGTCTTGCCCCAGGTGGATGATGGTATTGGTTGTCCACTATTGTGTTAAGTGTAGGGGTGGGAGCTTTAATTTGCGTTGCAGCGCCAGATGAATAGCCCACATTGTGTTATATCCATGTTTATTTAGTGTGGTTTTGATATTGTCTATCCATCTTTTCTTGGTCTTCCCTTGGCTCTAGTACCTGGTCTCTTCTTATTGTATGCTATTATTGGTGGTTGGTTGTATTCCATTCTCATCTCTTCTTATTGTATGCTGTTATTGGTGGTTGGTTGTATTCCATTTTCATTATTGTATGCTGTTATTGGTGGTTGGTTGTATTCCATTCTCATTATTGTATGCTGTTATTGGTGGTTGGTTGTATTTCATTCTCATTATTGTATGATGTTATTGGTGGTTGGTTGTATTCCATTCTCATTATTGTATGATGTTATTGGTGGTTGGTTGTATTTCATTCTCATTATTGTATGATGTTATTGGTGGTTGGTTGTATTTCATTCTCATTATTGTATGATGTTATTGGTGGTTGGTTGTATTTCATTCTCATTATTGTATGATGTTATTGGTGGTTGGTTGTATTTCATTCTCATTATTGTATGATGTTATTGGTGGTTGGTTGTATTTCATTCTCATTATTGTATGATGTTATTGGTGGTTGGTTGTATTCCATTCTCATTATTGTATGCTGTTATTGGTGGTTGGTTGTATTTCATTCTCATTATTGTATGATGTTATTGGTGGTTGGTTGTATTTCATTCTCATTATTGTATGATGTTATTGGTGGTTGGTTGTATTTCATTCTCATTATTGTATGATGTTATTGGTGGTTGGTTGTATTTCATTCTCATTATTGTATGATGTTATTCGTGGTTGGTTGTATTCCATTCTCATTATTGTATGATGTTATTGGTGGTTGGTTGTATTCCATTCTCATTATTGTATGATGTTATTGGTGGTTGGTTGTATTTCATTCTCATTATTGTATGATGTTATTGGTGGTTGGTTGTATTTCATTCTCATTATTGTATGATGTTATTGGTGGTTGGTTGTATTCCATTCTCATTATTGTATGATGTTATTGGTGGTTGGTTGTATTTCATTCTCATTATTGTATGATATTATTGGTGGTTGGTTGTATTTCATTCTCATTATTGTATGATGTTATTGGTGGTTGGTTGTATTCCATTCTCATTATTGTATGATGTTATTGGTGGTTGGTTGTATTCCATTCTCATTATTGTATGATGTTATTGGTGGTTGGTTGTATTCCATTCTCATTATTGTATGCTGTTATTGGTGGTTGGTTGTATTTCATTCTCATTATTGTATGATGTTATTGGTGGTTGGTTGTATTTCATTCTCATTATTGTATGATGTTATTGGTGGTTGGTTGTATTCCATTCTCATTATTGTATGATGTTATTGGTGGTTGGTTGTATTCCATTCTCATTATTGTATGATGTTATTGGTGGTTGGTTGTATTCCATTCTCATTATTGTATGCTGTTATTGGTGGTTGGTTGTATTTCATTCTCATTATTGTATGATGTTATTGGTGGTTGGTTGTATTTCATTCTCATTATTGTATGATGTTATTGGTGGTTGGTTGTATTTCATTCTCATTATTGTATGCTGTTATTGGTGGTTGGTTGTATTCCATACTCATTATTGTATGCTGTTATTGGTGGTTGGTTGTATTCCATTCTCATTATTGTATGATGTTATTGGTGGTTGGTTGTATTTCATTCTCATTATTGTATGATATTATTGGTGGTTGGTTGTATTCCATTCTCATTAGTGTATGATGTTATTGGTGGTTGGTTGTATTCCATTCTCATTATTGTATGCTGTTATTGGTGGTTGGTTGTATTCCATTCTCATTATTGTATGATGTTATTGGTGGTTGGTTGTATTCCATTCCATTATTGTATGCTGTTATTGGTGGTTGGTTGTATTCCATTCTCATTATTGTATGATGTTATTGGTGGTTGGTTGTATTTCATTCTCATTATTGTATGATGTTATTGGTGGTTGATTGTATTTCATTCTCATTATTGTATGCTATTATTGATGGTTGGTTGTATTCCATTCTCATTATTGTATGATGTTATTGGTGGTTGGTTGTATTTCATTCTCATTATTGTATGATGTTATTGGTGGTTGGTTATATTCCATTCTCATTATTGTATGATGTTATTGGTGGTTGATTGTATTTCATTCTCATTATTGTATGCTGTTATTGGTGGTTGGTTGTATTTCATTCTCATTATTGTATGATGTTATTGGTGGTTGGTTGTATTCCATTCTCATTATTGTATGATGTTATTGGTGGTTGGTTGTATTTCATTCTCATTATTGTATGATGTTATTGGTGGTTGGTTGTATTCCATTCTCATTATTGTATGATGTTATTGGTGGTTGGTTGTATTTCATTCTCATTATTGTATGATGTTATTGGTGGTTGGTTGTATTCCATTCTCATTATTGTATGATGTTATTGGTGGTTGGTTGTATTCCATTCTCATTATTGTATGATGTTATTGGTGGTTGGTTGTATTTCATTCTCATTATTGTATGATGTTATTGGTGGTTGGTTGTATTTCATTCTCATTATTGTATGATGTTATTCGTGGTTGGTTGTATTCCATTCTCATTCTTATTATTATTATTAGAACGCTCCATATCGACCACCTGTTAAACCACTCTTTGTAATCTGTTTTTAATCCGAGCCTTACGAGCGATTGTACGGTGTGTCAGTTATGCGCCTACAAGTAGGCCAGCATATCCGATTTGTGCGACGCTTTTCATTTACTAGGTAGCTTCCTAGACCCTACCTCAGTCGCCTATAACGACATGCCTTATAGGCCGCAATATGACTATTCTTTACTCATCTTAAGAACCTCGGCAACACACGGGCGCGATTCTCATTAAATGTACGAACCACTGCATGTGTTGATTTTCAATGTATTCAGTGCATGACGTTATGTGCAAGCGATATTACAAGCAGTAAAGACAGATATATATGTTTGTTCACAACTTATTCATGGTACGAGTATTCAATACGTTCATATAAGAAGTGCTTCTAGTGAACACCTATGGTCATTGTTTCAGATAGAATACATAAGGAGCATTTTTTTTTTAGCCAAAGGAAGAATAACTAACGAAATCCAACACAGATGCAAAAAGTAAATCAAACTCTTGCTCCCTTCGAGCCCTGTCAACACACGCGCGGTGTTGACCTCAACTGTTAGACTACTTTCCGAAGTAAAATAAGCTCAAATTAGAAATCTGCGGCAAGCAAATGCTTTAACAGCTGTCGGTAAACAAGAACAACAAATTGGAGTTAGCATAATTATTCTACAGAGGTAGATGAACAGAACAAGTTAGTAGCAAGGGGCGGGGAAAATGAGAGAATTTATGGTGTAGAAATCCACTTAATACTGCATCAGGACAGCTTGAACTTGCAATCGGAGACATATGTTTTTGACTGGCAATCATATACCAGATCAATAGCCTTTGCAAGTGTTATATACCAGAAATAATATTTGTGTATTGCCATGTACACTCTCCGACGTGACATGTTTAGTAAGGGAGAATAATGACCAAGAAGACGGCAGTCCATACTTGTACAAGTGTATATGTTTCATGTACAACTATGCGTTCAAACATGGCATGAATGTATAGTATTATCGATACAGTATGATCGATTTTACTCAATTCTGTGAGTCTATGGTTATTTTTTGGTGAAAAATATCCATAATATTGATATTCCTTATTGTTAAAATTGACTTGTTGCATAATATAACTTTGATTTAGCATGTTGTGTTGATTTTAAAATGAATTCGTCTATATACAGCAATACGGGAATGCGAGGTCACGTGACCGGTTATGGTATGTGGTTGCGGATGTGGTACAGTTCATTAGATACATTTGCATTTTTCCGTTATCGTCCATTTGTAAGTGTTCTCTATAATTCGTCACTCCTGTTGTGTCGTTTGCTTGATAAAGGCCTTTTGGTCGAAACGTTGCTGTTTATCGTCGCTGTTTCTGTATTTTGTAAAACTATAGTACTTTGTTTATACGTGTTTCGCTATTTACCAAGTTTTACTGCAGTCTTCCCCCTATTTCGTTAAATGTATATATGTTTATATGTTATATATATATTTGATTTTTATTATTTCTCTCCTTTTTTTCCACTTCTAGTTTTTTGCACTTATTTCGTTGTTTATAGTTACAGATTTTCATTTTAGGACCGTTAGGAATTTATTGTCCGATTCTATATGTTCTGTGTAAGAAGTGAATTTATTCTCTTCTGTTGTATCCTTTGCTTGATAAAGGCCTTTGGTCGAAACGTTGCTGTGTATTATGATTGTTTTTGTATTTGGTCAAACTACAGTACTTTGTTTCGCAATAATTAGATAGAAAAGTTAATGTACCATCTTTAAACAAATAATATTTAACAAGATGATGGTATTCTGTTAGTCGAGAGAGACACAGTGGATATAGCAATATACAATGGAGGAGGACGATGTAGTTTATGCTTTCTTCTGAAACCTTCGCTTTATGTATGAGAGATGTCTGAGTCTGCCTTCGACGATTGTCATAATTATTTTCATAGTGTAGAAGCTACCCCAGGTGGCAGCTGATGAACCAGACAGTTAGCTTTAGTGTGTAGTTTGTAGATATTTAGATATTTTATTAGTTGACTGTAGTGTTTTGCGCACTAAATCTGCATCTGTTCACTATAAGCAATATGGCAACACTAAACGAGACCTGACGTAGTAAAACTAATCGACGTAGTTGTGTAGGGACGGCGTAGTAACGTTAGTAAACAAGAAATAAAAAACGACATAAACACTTGAGAGAATCGGACATGTTTTGTCTGACCACATGAAGTAACATCACTTAATAAATGGATATGAAGTCTTCACGATAGAGTTTGTCCTATTATTGTGCTCTGTACCATCGTGGTTATCACTAAGGATAATACAGGGTGTTCAAGATAATAGCAGCCTGTGAATGGAGTCAATCTGGCATATATGTATGAAAATGAGAAGGTTCAGTTATGACGTAGTATAGGTCAAGGTTATGTGACGGTATGTAATTGTAGTGCGGAAGGGGCGATGAACAAATGTGACGTAAAACGAGCTAGTCAGAACCGGTTTAAATAGTACATAAACATAACGCGATAGATTATCTGGCAACTTTCGATTTGTCAATGGGGCTGCTTTAATCTTGAACACCCTGTATAAAGACAACAGCTTGTCTCCAGCTAGCGCCAAACCGCCAAAGAAACCACTAACAATGAACATGTACCAAACTATAAAAATGATACTCCATGTCCACACTACAACAATAGTTTGCTCCCAGTTGGAGATATCCTTAGCAAGATCTTGCCAATCTTATGCATTTATACCGAGCGCTATCATTTTTATTGTATGCGTTTTGTAGCGGAGGAATAGGTCGATATACAGTTTCAGTTTGGAATATCTTCATCGCACTCCGGACATGTCCATAGTATCTCCGATCTCCTTCGCAATATCTCCAACAGCGCCCAGCGACTGATCGTACCAGTGCCATTTTGATTGAAGAGACTACTCATATACCTATTATGCTGTTCTTTCTAGCCACTCCAATCTTTAATCTAAGCTCTTGCAATCTAGTAATTGATGTGGATTGGTTTAAATGAAAATCTTCATTGCGGCAACACTCTATCAGACGTTCAAAATGTCAGCTCTATCCAATCTCTTTCTCTTGTCTATCTATCTATCCATCCATCATTCTGTCTGCCCTCCCCTTCCAATTAATTTGGCTGATCAGAGATGGAAGACACTGGAAGAGAGGTTTACAGACACATGGCCGCCCGAGTGGTTACTCGGGCCCAAATTTGGGGTGTAAAGAATAGAACCACTTTTACCTGCCACGCATGTCGTAAGAGGCGAGTAAGGAGGTTTGGCTGAAATCGGATGCATGTGTCCTACACGTGTAGAAGTCTATTCGTTTAGGGGCCTACCAAACCAATGTGCAACGTATACACGTTCTTGGCAAAGATCAAACATATCACAAAGAGTGATTACAATTGGTCGTAAAGAACGAACGCAAAGAAGAAGAAGACACATGGTCAACCCAAACGACAACATCAACCACATTAGAAAGAGAGATTAGAGCACCATTTTCGACTTTAAACCTAAGTTGCAAGAGTGCACAACCTGAAAATCGAATCATCATGAGGAAGGGACAGACCAAGAAAAAGATGGATTGATGGAGTTGTAAGAGTGTACAACCTGAAAATCGAATCATCATGAGGAAGGGACAGACCAAGAAAAAGATGGAGTGATGGATGCATCTTAAAACTCCACAATATCACAGCATATCAAGCAAACGAGCGTGTACTATCTTGGAAACCGATCATCAGTTAAACATGCGACGCCTAACGACAAACATCAGAGAACCCACTGTTTTTGAAGCGCACACAAAAGCCCGCAATCCTAAGGGTCTCTAGAATTAAAATGCACTGAACAGAACGTCGCGGTTCGGATTCGAACCATCGACCTTCAGATCGCAAGGCAAGGTCTTAACCACTTTGATCTGATAACTAAGAATCGTCGATCAGACAAATAAATATTGTTATACCTGCCAACACTCACCTGCGTTGTTGACATACTGCTGATCTATTGTATCAACGAGGTATTCCAACACAATCTCCCTCGTCCAGACACTATCTGGATATAGCCTAGTATAAAGGAAGTATAAGAGATAACAACCCAATCCCAAATACATCTACTCGTGGTAGTGGTAGTAGTAGTAGTAGTATAGCTAGTAGTGCATCGACCGTCACACTATTCTCTAACACACTGTGTGTACTGACAGAGTGACCAGATTGGCTGTGATTGAACTAACACGGAAGACGAGATGGTTGTTTATGTGAAACAAACTGGCCACTTAGACCATTGAAGAGACATGTCTAGTGACGTCTTGGTGTGGCACATAGCCTACGATAACCATACGGACAGCGGACTCAGGTAAAAATTATAGAAAATAAGACTACAACCGTCGTGTGACCTCGCATTCCAGTATTGTTGTATAAAGACACATTCATTTTAAAATCAACACATGATGTGAAATCAAGGTTATATTATGTTACAAGTGAAGTTTAACAATAAGGAATATCAGTATTATTAATAGTTTTCATTAATACATAACTATATAATCATAGAATTGAGTAAAATTGCAAAAAGCTTGCAGTGTTCTATCAAACATAGACAAAATCCAGCCCCCAATTAAAAACTAGGTCATGGTTTCCCTGGTCTATTATGTGGCCCAATATTAGAGTTGGCTGTGGTGCGGTAGAACACTAAGACCGGAAGTGAGTGTTTCATTGGATCGGATGAAACATACAAGGAGAAGAAATAAAAACATAAAGCGGATGCTCCTTGACGAAGGCCTTGTTGACTGAGACGTAGTTTTGATTGTGCGATCCTATAATGTACGAATACGTAAGAAAAATCATAAATCGTATTACTGTACTAACTCGCTTCCTTAACTACAACATGTCACATACTTTCTATCTCAACATTAACTAATATGTAACATTCTATTTATTTCTCCCCATTAACTAACATGTCACATTCTATCTCTCCCTATTAACTAACATGTAACATTCTATCTCTCCCCATTAACTAACATGTAACATTCTATCTCTCCCCATTAACTAACATGTAACATTCTATCTCAACATTAACTAACATGTAACATTCTATCTCTCCCCATTAACTAACATGTAACATTTTATCTCAACATTAACTAACATGTAACATTCTATCTCTCCCCATTAACTAACATGTAACATTCTATCTCTCCCCATTAACTAACATGTAACATTCTATCTCTCCCCATTAACTAACATGTAACATTCTATCTCTCCCCATTAACTAACATGTAACATTCTATCTCTCCCCATTAACGAACATGTAACATACTCTTCTCTCTCTCTCTCTCTCTCTCTCTTTCTCTCTCTCTCTCTATTAAAGGGGTTTTAAAGCCGAATGATTGACTTCATTGTACCAAATTTTACCCCATATTGCTCGGTCCTCTCCGCAAAATGGCATGCTACCTGCCAAGAGTATTGCAAAAGCGCGAACTCCGTAGCACCAGCAACAATCCTAGGGTCTCTGGAAAAAAATGCACTCATGAACAGAACGGTGCAGATTGGAACCCACTATCTTCGGATCGCAAGGCAAGAGCTTAACCACTTAGCCACACATACTCCCCTCTGTAGCTAACATGTAAATTATTCTCTTTATGTGCTAACATGTGACCAAGCCTTCCGAACGCATATCAACTTCAAATAGCTGTCACTTGAACATATAAAAGGTCATATTGTCATGTAAGGTTGTGTAGTCTATACTTACTCGCATTCCTCGCAAGGACTTTAATTCTTATTGTTCATATTGATATGGCGACCCGCCCTGGATATAAGCAAAACCAAATGTAGTCTTAGCTTTCAAATGCGTGCTTTGACTTACAAGGATTTAATCTCCTCTATTAAACAAACAAGTAAAAAAAGGAATGCTCTTAAAGTGATTGTTATTTCAAGCGAGACAACTTCTCAACAAGAAACAGTATATTTGTCAAGCGAGACAACTTCTCAACAAGAAACAGTATATTTGTCAAGCGAGACAATTCAACAAGAAACAGTATATTTGTCAAGCGAGACAACTTCTCAACAAGAAACAGTATATTTGTCAAGCGAGACAACTTCTCAACAAGAAACAGTATATTTGTCAAGCGAGACAACTTCTCAACAAGAAACAGTATATTTGTCAAGCGAGACAACTTCTCAATAAGAAACAGTATATTTGTCAAGCGAGACAACTTCTCAACAAGAAACAGTATATTTGTCAAGCGAGACAACTTCTCAATAAGAAACAGTATATTTGTCAAGCGAGACAACTTCTCAACAAGAAACAGTACATTTGTCAAAAGTGACAACTTCTCAATAAGAGATCACTGTTACTACGTTCCCGTCATGATATTGCACCAGGCTGGGAGGAGAGAGAGGCTGGGAGGGAGAGAGAGGCGGGAGGAATTTTTATGTATAATAATAAAAGGAGGGGTGGGGACTGAGGTCGTGAAACCGTAGTCTCCCAAAGAATGCGAGATAAATGATTCAGTAAAATATGACCAGAATAAGTACAGTGACCGACCAATCAACAGCAGGGTGATCTATTGATAAGTAGGTCAGTGTACGCAGATAAAGACAATCACGTGACATATCTCCGGTTCCTGAAAGCATTTTAATGGGGAGGGGGTTTGTTTAAAAAAATAATAAGAGAAAAGCTTAAAATATAAAAATGAAGTATTATAGGCTGACAGCGTATATACATTTTTTTTTTATTTTTGTTTATTAAACAAATGTTTCTTAGTCGATATACTGTCTCTCGTTACATTTTAATATGGCGCAAAACCGCATACAAGCTAGTTCAGTAGGCTACGATTATCGAAAAAAGGTGGAGGCTGCAGTAAAACTTTGAAAATAGCTAAACACGTAAACACAAAGTACTACAGTTTTACAAAATACATAAACAGTGACGATAAACAGCAACGTTTCGACCAAAAGGCCTTTATCAAGCAAACAATACAACAAGAATGACGAATTTCGAGGAACACTACAAATGGACGATTACATATGGAAACATAAACCTATCTAATGAAAATCTGGGAATAAAAACGAACAACGAAATGAGTGCAACACAAAAACCGAAAGTGGAAAAGAAGAGAAACAATAAACAATATAGTGGATAAATGACACATATATGGAGCAAACACATATAGATAACAAGGCACGAGATAAGACAGTACTAAGAAGCATAGGAATGTAAAGCCTACATTCTTTGTGATTGCTACACTATCCAACAATAGTAAGGTCCGTACAGTCATCAAGAACCTCATTGCCTCCAAAGACCTTCCTACCGGCGCATCATCACTATGTGTCATCGACAGTTGTTTGGGCAAACCCGCATTCTATATGCTCCCTAAAATTCATAAACTTCACAATCCTGGTAGGCCTATTGTTTCTGCTTGCTCTTGTCCTACGGAACATATCTCCGAATTCCTTGATAGTATCTTCAATCCTATAGTCACCACACTACCTTCATTCTTGAAGGATACTAACCACACTTTGTCTGTTTTTTCTTCTATTAATTTGTTGCCTGGCAGGACTTATCGCCTCTTCCTCCTTGATGTCTGCTCACTGTATACCTCTATACCTCATTCTGACGGACTTCAAGCTCTCCAGTTTTTCTCGACAGGAGAACTAACCCTCTTGTCTCCACCTCGACTCTCCTCCGTCTTGCTGAACTAGTTCTCACTCTCAACTCCTTTCAGTTCAATGACCAGTTCTTCGAACAGATTAGTGGGGTCGCCATGGGTACTAAAATGGGACCTAGCTATGCTTGTCTATTCATGGGTCATCTTGAACACTTAGTATGGAACACCTATGATGGCCCTCTTCCGTCCGTGTATCATAGATACATCGATGATTGTATTGGAGTTACCGATATGTCTGAAGCCGATTTGTCACGCTTCATCACCTTCATCAATGCCTTCAATCCTGCTATTCGGTTCACCTCTCACATCTCTACCTCCTGTGTCAATTTTCTTGACATCACTATCACCATCAGCCTATCCACTATCACTACATCAGTATACTACAAGCCTACTGATACACATAGCTTTCTTCTGTATACCTCTTCCCATCCCCAGGCCTGTCGTGACTCTTTACCTTTCTCTCAACTCTTACGCCTTCGTCGCCTCTGTAGTGAGGACGACGATTTTCTTGATAGAGCTCACGAGATGCTGGATTTCTTCCACCAGCGCCTATACCCGGAGAATGTGCTTACATCTGCCATGCATCGGGTTCAGCTAATTGCTCGCCACGAGGCCCTTTCTCACATACATAGAACCCCAAGTCTGACAGGGTTAAACTTATCTTAACTTTCCACCCTCATAGTTCCCTGGTGAAAAGGTCTTATTCCATCATCTCCCTATTCTTCAGTCTGATCCTGAGACACGTTCAGTCTTCCAACACTATCCTTTGGTGGCTTACAGACGGGACAGAAGCCTCAAGGATTTGTTGGTACACAGTCGCCTCAAGCCTAATATCCAGAGTCACTTTGGCACCATCCAGTGCGGACGTCGGCGCTGTAATACATGTGCATATGTAATACAGACCCCCACTGTCTCTTTCCAAAAGCTACGTATGCCATTCAAGACAGTTTCACGTGTGAGTCCCGCAATATCATCTATGCCATCACCTGCAAACGATGCGACAAGTCCTATATTGGCGAAACCGGTAAGAGACTCAGTGACCGATTCGCCCAACACTTACGCGATATTCGCCAACGCTCTGTGACTCCTGTGGCCACTCATTTCAACGATACTGGTCATTCAGGAGTTGACGATGTCCAGGTCACAGCCATCCGATCATGTTCCTCCGATGATCGCAGTCGATTCGCCCTGGAGAACCGTTTTATTTCATTCAATGGCACTTTGCGACCTCGTGGACTCAACGCATTACATTCCTATGCTTCTTAGTACTGTCTTATCTCGTGCCTTGTTATCTATATGTGTGTTTGCTCCATATATGTGTCATTTATCCACTATATTGTTTATTGTTTCTCTTCTTTTCCACTTTCGGTTTTTTGTGTTGCACTCATTTCGTTGTTCGTTTTTATTCCCAGATTTTCATTAGATAGGTTTATGTTTCCACATGTAATCGTCCATTTGTATGTTCCTCGAAATTCGTCATTCTTGTTGTATTGTTTGCTTGATAAAGGCCTTTTGGTCAAACGTTGCTGTTTATCGTCACTGTTTATGTATTTTGTAAAACTGTAGTACTTTGTGTTTACGTGTTTAGCTAGTTCAGTAGGCTATACACTGTAATATAAATGAGACCAGATGTAAAAATATTGACGGAGTGGAAGGCTTAAAGAATAAAAAAATTTAAATAAATGAAAGTATTTTAAGAGGACAGCAAAGTTGGATAAGCAGATTTACCCCAAAGTCGGGGGCGGATGCTTTACAATAATGCGGTGGCAATAGGTGGAATGTGTGGAAATGAGATTTCTGTTGGTGTAACAGCGAAGACGTAGAGAAAGCTTTTTATCAAAATAAGAAAGAGACAGTCATCATTTTTCAGACATGTGTTGACAAAGTGCTTTTGAATATAAGTGTTACAGAAGAGTCCTCCGTATATCATGGACAGAGAAGTGAACAAATAGATCTATCCAGAAATACCTCGACATCAAAGAAAACTGGCTGATGCTACAAATAAGAAAGAGAAAATTGAGATATTTTGGACATATAAAAATACACGAAGGGCTGGAGAAAACCATCATGGAAGGAGGCAAAGAGGAGAAAAGGAAGACCACGGAGTAGATGGATTCAGGATGTAACTGATGGTTTGAATATGACGGCTGCAGAGGCAGGACATCTGGCCTATGAGAGAGAGAGAAATTCCGAAGGACTGTTGGGGTGGCAAAGTTCAGCTCAGGACAGGCTATTTGATAATGACGATGAGAAAAGGGACGTTTAGAACACATTGTAACAACCGGTAAGATAGAGGGGAGACGAGACAGGGGAAGACAGAGAAAGAAAATATTGGAAAGCTTGACTTTATGGCCCGGAAGAGCGTCAACATCTGAGATGATAACAAACACTAGAGACAGATTTGTGGAGATTCATGATCGCCTACGCCAGCCAGCACGGCACCTGATGATGATGATGAGCAGCGAAGAAAGAGAACGACAGGCGCCAGGAGAAATATGAAGGATATCAGAGTCAAGGCCCGCTGGGTTCAGGTAGGGTTTACCTACCTATACGTGGCGACAGCTTATGAGGACTTGGTGGCTTGATGTTAATGCAGAGATTAAATACAGACAGGTAGGGATGGGGATGGGTGTGGGGGACAAGCTTCGTTACTGCCGGTAATATCGCTTTTAGGGCAGTGTAGGACACGGGAGGGAGGGGGACATGGGCTTGAGGAATTTAATGTTCGCATGGCTAGTGCAGTCCTCGCGAAACTGTTACGTTAGGATTTTTCTTTTATGTCCCCTTCAGAAAAACATTATTAACCTTAACGTGGATTAACATTGGTCACCCGCGTGTGTTATGCGCCTACAAGTAGGCCAGCACGTCCGATTTCTGCGATGCGTTTTATTTAGTGTAACTTCCCTAGGCCCCTACTCAGTCGCCTCTTGCGTCATGCCTTGCAGGTCGCAGTGTTACTATTCTTTGCCCTCCTTGTGAGTCCTCGCAACACACGTGCGCAACCCTTCAAGGACACATATCGTTTTGCCGCCACAAGGCAATTTGATGTGTCACCTCTGTAAACAGTATAGCAATCCCTTGATATAACAAAGTCCACTCCGCTGATAAGAACATGCACATCTGTTACAACATACACCCTTGCACACACTAATTGAAACCAAATGAGAAGGAACTGTATATTAGAGGTTCACAAACTATACAGAAAGGGGACACGATATTTCTTATTGTTTGCGTTCGGTTTCGTATGCCCGTCGTCTACAGCATGAGATGGGTTGCCTCTATGCAGCTGCATGTTAGTTGGAGTTCCTCTAGAGTTTCCCATAGCTTGCTCTGTAAGCTTCGTTCATGAGGCCATGTTTCGTTTCGTTGGTGTATGTATGATGGACATGACTGCAGGATGTGCTCTGGAGTCTGTGTTTCTGTCTGACATGCACATTGTGCAGTCTGAGCAGGCTTTATTCTGTGTATGTGATAGTTGAGCCTGCAGTGACCTGTTCTTATGCGAAATCAAAATAGTCAGCTCCTATAAGTTTATTTATTTCCTGATTGATTGGACCATCATCATTGCACTTCAGTGAGTAACCATGTGTGCATCGACCCATTTCTTACACAGGAAGATCTCAGCGGCAGTCCACGAACTCCGTGGCATCGGCGAGTGCCCGGGGCAATTTATAAGATGATAAAAATGTTTGTATAAATTTTATTTTTTAATCTTTGTAATAAATTTTGTCCGTAAGTGATTTTTCATCCAGCTCTTCTCTTCTCAATTTTAAACTTCTTTTACGTGTCCAACTTGAACACAGCACCTACGTTATATCGTTCGTCTCCCATAGGACTAGGAACTCGATTTCAACTACACTGAAATCAGGGAGCTTTGGAATAATATTCCGGTCGCTACACGAAGGAACGAACAGAGCGCCTTTGGAACGAGAGGCGAGCACCTGACCTCTACGTCACATGATTCTCTTCCAGTGCTCCATAGAGCCTCTCCTGTTCATAAATAGTATCATCATGCAGGTCACGTCATATATGCTCTTGTTTATTTTACCTGTAGAGCAGTGCTTCTCAACTTTTTTTGGAGCTGGCGGCACCCTAAAAGATGAAGCAAGACTTCGCCCCCGCAAAATTATCAGTAAGTTACAAAAATAAACGAAAAAAACAAGTGTTCACTCTGAGCGTTAGAAAAGCACTGTCCCTAAACGCAATAACAAAGTGAGAGATGCAAAAAAAGGGAGTTTTAAACCGGAGGATTGGGTTAATTGCACCGGGATTTACCCCACATGGCTCGGTCCCTCTCCGCAAAACTGACAAGCCACCTGCCGAGAGTATTTCATAAAGCACGAACTCCGTAGCTCCGGCAACAATCCAAGGGGTCTGTGGAAAAAAATGCACTCGTGAACTGAACGGCGCAGTCCGGACTCGAACCCACGACCGTCGTCGCCTCGCGACCGTAACCACTTGTCCACAGAGACTACCCCCGAGATTCCCTGTTCATAATGAGAAATGTAAACATAAGAAACAGTGTTTTTGACAAGAATATTGAGAGAAAAATAAGTTGAAATCCCATGATATATATTCTTAGTTTTACAAGAAATGTGGAACTAAGTTTGAAGGAAAAATAAATGTATTTCAACTGGTCTTTACTGTCTGTATAATACCACAGTTTTTAGGGCGGTGCAGCGATCGTGTGGAGCCTTGCCCATTCTGCAAGGAAGCAAATAATAGTACCACTGCGACCTACAAGGCATGTCGTAAGAGGAAACTTAGGTAGAGTCCTAGGGAAGCTATCCTAGTAAATAAAAAGCGTCACATAAATCGGATGTGCTGGCCTACTTGTAGGTGCGTAGATGATACGACGTGCAATCGCTCTTAGGCTCGGATCACATAAAAATCATAAAGAGTGGTTAACAAGTGGTTGATGTGGAGCGTTCGAAGAAGAAGAAGAAGAATACCGCAGTTTTTAGAGTGGTGTAGGACGAGGGACATAATCCTGAGGAATGTAATGACCGCATGCTAGTGCAGTCACCACGAAAATGTTCAGGTTAGCATTTTTTCTTTAAGAACAATACTCCTTAACCTTACTGGGGATCGAACCCGGTTCTTCCAAATGAGAGTCCGCGCTCTAATCTATTCAGCCAGACGCCCCAGATCACATTCAGTCAGATCATATAAAACTTTAAAAAAACACAAAATTCACTCAATTGGTTGCGCAAGTTGTGCATACCGATAGTTGCGACAAGACGGGAAAACCACGAGAGAAACACATCAATCAACACAGAACGGGAGTTGTTAGCCTAAACCACAGCCAGGCTCTAGCATATATCTATAAATGTATCAGACAATATAATTTCACATGGATGAAAATGTTTACGACACACAACGATTGATTTAGCTGGTGACCAGTCTTTTCGTGGAATGTACTTCTTCCATCTGTCTCTCCTATCAGAATTTGATGGGAATTTAAAAACACTCACATATTCTTTAGTTGAGTCGTAGTTCGATTTAAATCCAGGAACACAACACTTTTTGCCCATTTTAAGATGAAAACACGCACAAATTCAATTTAACACTCTGCAATATCAGTAATACTAATATTTGTTGTCGATAAATATCCAAAGACTCAAAATCGAGTAAAATAACAAGACACGCTGATGTTCTATCGCTTACCGACACACACAAAATGCCAGATCACTTTACGGAAGGGATAATTACAGAACGAAGGCCTTATGCTAGAGCCTGGCTATGTCTAAACACACGGAAATACATGCTTGGAAGGAGATCAGAGCAATTATGGACATGTCCGATGAAAATGATCCTCAAATGAACAATGAATTCACTAATTGTCATAAAGTTTCATGCTCCCCGATACTACTTCACGGCTTCATTGGGAGGCGCGTCCTCCAGGTTGGGAATCACTGTTGTAGCATTGGCATTCTAATGTTTTGAAGTTTGCGTCCTCGGTTCACAAGTACACACGTTTATATATATATATATGGCATTTTTCGTCTTTAGGCAAATGTTTTACTATGACTACTTTGAGTTTGCGCTTGTTTCTCTTGCCTTAGGAAAGGTGAATAAAATAGTTAATTAATTAATAAACAAATGATTGAATGTGTACGTAGTATGTTTAAAGAAACCGGGGGTGTAAAAATTGAAAGACTGTTTTGATTGATGGATGAACGAACGGAAGGATGAATACAAGTGTAAACGGACGAACGAAGATTGATTAATTGATTGATAATCATCATTGCACTTCAGTGAGTAACCATGTGTGCTCTGATCTCTTTCTTACACTTAGGAAGATCTCAACTGCAGTGCACGAACTTCGTTGCATCGGCAAGGATCCCCAGTGTAATTTTGAAGATGGTAAAGATATTGTTGTAGGAATTTTATTTTAAATGTTTTCTAATGAATTTTGCCCGGGCAGCGGCTTTCCGGCCTGCTCTTCTCGATTTTGAGCTGCCAGTGGGTTTTTTTACGTGCTCAAATTGAACACGGGACCTACGTTTTATCGTCCGTCTCCGATAATACTAGGAACTCGATCTCACCTACACTGAGATGAGAAAAATATCTAGATGGCTCCACGAGGGAGCGAACCTGGTACCTCTGGCACGAGAGACGGGCACCTAACCTCTAGGCCACAGCGACCCCCTAAGAATAGTTCAATATGCCTTAAAAGTGTTAATTTCTTCTGGTCCTGCTTACAGTGAATGTTTACGTTTAATTGTACAGTAAAATTGTACAGTAAAAACGAGTTTGCGCTTGTCTCATGTCTCTCAGCTCATCCCTAAAGATCTTTTCAAACGATTCTGCAACTCTCCATTTATGCCTAACCTGGGAAGATAATACGGGAAACGCACCTTGCCCATTTTGCACAAACCCCCTCTCTAGCCTACTGTTTTCATCCAAAGGAAAGACAAAGTCCATACGGTTGGAATCAAGCAGGGTTTACAGGGATGCAAAAGATGGAATGGAATAGCACACTTAACCATCAAGAACCTTAGCCCTTAGAACCCGGGCTCCTGATATTTCGGGATTGAATGTAAGCGCTCCATACCCCGAGCTCCCGATATATTGGTCTGAGCATTTTTTTTCACTATTTTTCGATATTTGAAAATAAATTGTGTACAAATGAAACGTAAAACAACTCATGTGTTCTACATCGTTTTACGAGATGGCGGACGCTGTTGTGTGATTTTATTGTACTGATAAGGTAATTAGTTAAGTATTTAATCCTCATATCTTCATATACGGGAGTATTCGTGGCCGTGCCCACATATTAAATCAAATAAATTTTAAAGTTTAGTATTCTTCAAATATATAATAAGCAGGAAAAACGGAGATGATGGGGTAAATCAATAACAAATTATAGAGCACTTAAGAATGCTAAATTATCGTGTTTTAATATAACTCTGATGTGGACTGTTTTGTCCAGGAGCTTTGGGGAAGAGATTTTTAAGGTACATGTGGCCAGGGTTCAAAGGGTTAAGGTTCCTGCCTTCAGATTTGTGGTCAAGGTTTACTCCTGCATAACCGTGCTGACCCACAAGGTAGTGGGGATTAACAGTTGCAAATTGTATTGTCTACTGTCATATGGTAGAAAATGAAACATCTGATCTGACAAGTTTATACTAGGAATTTTAATCATTCTATACGATCAATCAATCAAGTGCCATGCCTGCCGGCGTAGGCGATCATGTCTCTCCACAACTCTCTGCTTGGTGCATGTAATCATTTCTGACGTCGATCTTGTGTCGAACCCTGATGTCACGCCGTCCAACATCTTCTCCCTCTGTCTTCCACATCTCTCCTTCCCTGAATTTTACCTGTTGCCACCAAATGTTTTAAACCTTCTGTTCGCATTATATGCCCGAAGAACCTTGATTGTCGGATTCTTATTCTTTTGATAATATTTCTTTGTGTGCAGGCCTGATTTAAAACCTCATCATTTGATTTCTTCGCTGTTCATGGAAATTTCAGCATTCTTCTGTAAAACCACATCTCTGTGGCTTGCAATGATCGTATTAATTGTTTATTCATTGTCCATTCTACATATAATGGTCTAAATGCGAATAATTAGCTTCAAGACACCCAGGTTTTACCTCATATGGCTAGCTAAAGAAATGGCATAGAACTTGTTTAGAGTATGTCACAAAGCCCGATCTCCGTAACACTGGCAACAATTCTATAAATCTACCGGAAAAGTGCGCTTGTGAACAAAATGGCACGGTACGGATTCGAACTCACGATCTTTGGAACGCAAAGCAACGGCGTAACCACTTTGCCATAGAGACCTCCGTTTAGTACATGCAACATAAACATACTAATATTGATTCTTTTGTGGCCCTTTATGGATTTATTGTCTTACTGTATATGTCTGCTGTATAGGAAGTCTAAATTTCTTCACTTTTGTTGTATCCTTTACTTGATAAAGACCTTTTGCTCGAAACATAGCTGTATATTGTTTTTGTACTTTGTAAAACTACAGTACTTTGTTTTTACGTGTTTCGCCATTCGTACATGCAACCTAACAGTCTGTTGTGTGGTTGGGAGTCTGATGCTAACAGTTTGTTCCTTGTATTATGCAACAGCATCGATGCGTGCCCGCTTCAATACTTTCATTATTTGTTTTCTTCTTCGAACGCTCCATATCGACAAATTGTTAACGACTCTGTGTGATTTATATGTGATCTGAGCATAAGAGCGATTGTACGTTGTGCCAGTTATGCGCCTACAAGTAGGTCAGCACATCTGATTTCTGTGGTGCTTTTTATTTAGTAGGATAACTTCCCTAGGCCCTTACCTCAGTCGCCTCTTATGGTATGCTTTGTATTTCGCAATGTTACTATTCTTTGCTCCACTTGCGCGTCCCGGCAACACATGGGCGTAAACGAGTCTAAAGGCGTGGGATTGGCTTCATTGCACCGGGTTTCCCCATATGGCTCCGTCCCCGTCGACAGAAACAACGCGCTATCTACCACCGAGAGTGTTGCACCAGAGCCAACTAAAAACTTATGGGCCTTCGGACTCAGGTAAGAATTATGGGAAATCAGACCACAACTACACCACGCGACCTCGCATTCCAGTATTGCTGTATATAGACGAATTCATTTAAAAATCAACACAAAATGCTAAATCGAAGTTATATTATGCAACAAGTTAAGCTTAACAATAAGGAATATCAATATTATCAATAGTTTTCACCAATAAATAACCACAAAAAGTTAATTGCATATCCTTTACAAGACTTTGCCAATCAACTCCCAGCTTTTTAACTATGTTTGTGATTTTTCTAGGCATTATTACATTCAGTAGTTTGCCACTGCTTTCTGAACGGGTGGTGCCATCGTCCTTTTGTAAAAATCTACGCGAAACAATTTGCAGCCAAACTGTCCGCAGTGTGATTCGAACTCAGAACGTCGGGGTTAATAGACCGAGTCACTATCTCCTAAGCTACAGGCGCCACAAAAACACCCCAGACTCACATAATTGTGAAAATTGCAAAAATGCTTGCAGTGTTCTATCAAACATCTGTAATTTCCAACCCCCTTTTCTGACCTAGGTCAGGGAATTCCCGGTCAGCTGCCTGGCCTAGTTATCTATAGTTGGATGTGGTTGCACAAAGCCCGAACACCGTAGCTTCAGCAACAGTCTTAGAGATCTTATGAAAAAATTGCACGTGTGACTCGGTCCGGATTCGAACCCAAAACCTTCAGAACAACGGGCACACGTCTTAACTACTTCATCATAGCGACCACGAGTTCTTTAGGTTTACTCTAGAAATACTACTACATACAGTACAAGGCTAGCTAGATGATGATGTACGGAAACATACAAATCTGAGGTGGTCACACCGGATCAGATCAGACTACATACAGTACAAGGCTAGCTAGACGATGATGTACGGAAACATACAAATCTGAGGTGGTCACACCGGATCAGATCAGATCTGGAGAAAACCGAAGGGAAGCTGCGGTGATGCTTAATAAATTGGCGTTTTAGGACAAATATACGCATGTACGGTATTACACTGTGGGATAGGGCAGGACAACGGCAGGTGGAGCAGGAGATAATGAGCAGAAGGTGGCGATGGATAGGACACACACTGAGGAAACCCCCTGGTAGCATCGGGAGACAGGCTCTCCGATGGAACCACCAGGGCAATAGTAGTAAGGGAAGACCCAGAAACACATGGAGACGGGAGTTAGAGATGGAACGCAAAAAAAACGGAGAGAGAGTGGCGAGATCTGGAAAAGATGGCCTTGGATAGGCGGGCTTGGAAGGCCTTGGTTGCGGACCTATGCTTCCCTAGGGGCGAAGGGTGAAGAAGAAGAACGGTATCACATAAGTAAGCAAAATGAATAATCAAATCATAAAACTAACATTTACTTATGTATCTGTAATACCATACATACATGTCTTTGTCCTAAGGCTAGTTAGTTGATGTCAGTTCCTACCATGAACTCTAAAGTCATTTCCATATAAATACCAAGTACACGTTGAACACACAGGTATTCAAAGTTGACACGCCCTTGCTGGATACAATATGAATTTCTCACCACCATTGGTTTATGAAACATGTCAGCTTGCGTATTACATGTCCAAACCCCTATTACTTGTATGCATAATATATAACGGTGATATGTTTTTTATGACCAGTCAGTCACACACATACACGTATGTTTAAAATGTAGCAAAATAAATAGTTATCTCAAGTCAACCTAGATAGCATTCGTTTGATCCCTACCACGTTATTGGTCGTTTAAAAAAAATTAAAAAAATATCAACATTTAAAATGCATACATTAAATGTTTATCCTAAAAAACAATGCCTTTTGCAACAGGTGGCCAAATTGTATGACAATATCTTTGTTAGTTTTTTTGCTGTTATTTTCTAAAACAGACAACTCTTGTTCTGGGTTAACCAACACATAATATAACCAATAAAAGTCTAGTTCTTAGATAGAAAGAGACGTGTCTCGCCTTAAATTCCCCCCAAAAAAACAAACATTATATAAGTTAGTCAAAGTTATATTTATGAAAGATCAACTTATGTCATAATAAATATAGGAAGCGATTTGATAAAAGGCAGAGAATGGGAGAAAGATCAAGAATGTTAACAGTGAGAGACAAGCGATAGACAATGGAAGAATAGAGAAGAACAGGATAGATAACTAGAGCAGAAACATCAAAGTAAAATAAAAAAAATATAAGGAAAGACTGCTTGATAAAGGTCTTTTGGTCGAAACGTTGCTGTGTATTGTTTTTTTATTTTGTCAAACTAGATACAGTAGGTCTCAGTTGTTTTTACGTGGTTCACCAAACAGAAATACAAATAAAATAAAAGGAAGATATATAGATCAGCCTCGTAGATCAGATTTAAGATCAATCAATCAAGTGCCGTGCCTGCCGGCGTAGGCGATCATGTCTCTCCACAACTCTCTTTGCTTGGTGCATGTAATCAGTTCTGACGTCGAACCATGATGTCAGACCATCCAACATCTTCTCCCTCTGTCTTCCACGATCTCCCCTTCTCTGAATTTTACCTGTAGTCACCAAATGTTCTAAACCTTCTCTTCGCATTATATGCCCGAAGAACCTTGATTGTCGGATTCTTATTCTTTTGATAAGGTTTCTTTGTGTGCAGACCTGATTTAAAACCTCCACGTTTGTTTTCTTTGCTGTCCATGGAATTCTCAACATTCTTCTGTAAAACCACATCTCTGTGGCTTCCAATGATCGTATTGATTGTTTGTTCAGTGTCCATGATTCGCTGCCATACATAAGAATTGGTTCAATATAGCACTAGAGTACTCGTTTTCGCAGTGTCATTGGTAGTGAGTTCACGCATAGTGTGTTGTTCATTTTCATAAAAGCTGCTTTCGTTTGAGCTATTCTATTTCTAATCTCTGTTGTACATCTTCCATCTGATGTTAGGAATGTTCCTAGATACTTGAATCGATGGACTTGTTTCAGTGTTGTGTTATTTATTTTGATATCGCATGTTGGTGTTTCTTGGAGACAACCATAACCTCTGTTTTCTTTATATTCATGCTTAATCCTTTCGTTTCACTTTCTCTCACTAGTATGTCTATCAAGTCTTGCAGATCGTGTTCATTGATTTAAGATAGGAGAGTTTAGAAGATAAAAGTTATCACTAGAACAGATAACAGTCCAGGAATACAAATATATTGTTCTAAATAAAGAGTTCATGAGATAGAAACCCGGAAAACCTTCTAGATAAGTTTCTGATATGAAACCTTCCTCATTTGTTCGCTATGACTTGACTTATTTCTCTCCGCTCCTCGTGGAGCATAGGGTCTCAACAGTTGTTCGCCACTTTCCCCGCTCTCTTGCTGTTTTTTCTAACCAGCCCTTCCGAGGCTCGAGTTAGTTTTGAACAATTTGTTTTCGGTTTCTGTAACTACGTTCTTTTTTTTAATGTTAGTCCAACCACAGCCAACTCTAGATAACTAGGCCAGACAATTGACCGGGGATTCCCTGACCTAGATCAGAGAAGGGGCTGGAAATTATAGATGTTTGATAGAACACTGCACGCTTTTTGCAATTTTACTCAATTCTGTGAGTCTATGGTTATTTATTGGTGAAAACTATTGATAATATTGATATTCCTTATTGTTAAACTTAACTTGTTGCATAATATGACTTCGATTTAGCATTTTATATTGATTTTAAATGAATTCGTCTATATACAACAATACTGGAATGCTAGGTCACGTGGTGTAGTTGTGATCTGATTTCCCATAATTCTTACCTGAGTCCGAAGGCCCATAAGTTTACAGTTAGCTCTGGTTCAACCCCCAGTCTGGAGGACCAGGATGCCACATTTAGTCTGACCTCTCCCTTTTAGTCTATCCGGCTTTGGTAACCCTGACGGAATAGATCTCCGGGTCACTGAGGTACGCAAGGCCATCTCCCCACTACAATGTAATGACCTCATGTGGGTTGGGAAGGGGGAGAAGGTGCGGTGTGAATGCATGTTTATTTCAAGTGTCTATACTATTTAGGCGAACATTACTCCGACTTCAGGGGTACGTTAATTTGAATCTTCAAGTAAAGGATCAGGGTCTCATGTAATACAACAGCGTACAGTGTGTACACTGAGAATTTTTAGCTAAGCTGTCATCGAACTTCGGAATTGTCTAGGTTTTGGCTTTCGTCACAGCCCGACTGAAAAACGATATATATATACTATATAAAACTATATAAAACTATATATATATACTATATAAAACTATATAAAACTATATAAAACTATATAAAACTATATATATATACTATATAAAACTATATAAAGCTATATAAAACTATATATATATATATACTATATAAAACTATATAAAACTATATATATATACTATATAAAACTATATAAAACTATATATATATACTATATAAAACTATATAAAACTATATATATATACTATATAAAACTATATTTCATCTTCTTCTTCTCTCGTGTCCCCGCTGTTAATTCAGGCGAAAAGTCATGAAGCCTGGTAATGCGCTTCCGACTGATTTTTGCGTGAGACCTAAATTACTCTTTTACAGGCATCCCTCAACCATATGGACAGCTCGCCGACTTCAGAGGTACTTGAAGCTTAGATCCTCCAAGTGTGATCGTTGCAGAAATCTGTTGTCCGTGTAACTCTTGTCTTGAGTCCTCGTACCATTGGTACTTTTACGGCCAGAGTTAATTAGTGAGGTGCGACTTCTCTTTCGGATTTCCTGCCTTTGGTGAGGTCGTTCCGTGCGATAAACATTCTTTAATGATCTTTTAGTGCCGTAAATTTGGGTTTGGATCTATGCCAAAGAGCATTAGCTACTTTGCGCTGACTGGGTAGCTGACTGACTTTGCTCCGGTTTAGGAGCATTCTCGACCCTTCTAGAGCTAGTCACGGGAACGGTCACCTTTCCTGTATTCATTGCTCTTTTTATGATCATTTTTCGTCGTATATAAAACTATATATATATATATATAATAACCATCCATCGCAAGCGATGATGACAACAGTCTCAGTCTTGTGCTGCTGCACCTCTCTGGTGTGTGCGGAAATGACTGTAGAGTCCAATCCTAGACAGCACATATTCTTCCCAACCCTGTGCTACTAGTGCCTGACATGAAAGATGACAACAAGAGACAACACAAAAATTGCAGCAAGAGAAATGAGATTCTTTAGGTAAAACTTCCCAGTATTTCTTGGCAAGGATTATCAATCAGAAAGGACATGCTAGAAAAAACCTGAAACGAACTTTTCTGAGAGAAGCGAGAAATATCAGACTCAATTCCATAGAGGAGATTGAACGATTACCCAGGATATAGTGGTATGGTCTCTGTGGCTAAGGGGTTAAGTCATTGACTAACGTTCCGAAGGTCGTGGCTTCGAATCCGGACCGCGCCGTTCTGTTCTAAAGCGCATTTTTCAAGAAACCCTAGGATTTTGCTGAAGCTACAGAGTACGAGCTTTGTGCAATACTCTCAGGAGGTGGTGTGCCATTTCTGCGGAGAGTGACCGAGCCATATACGGTAAAACATAGTGCAATGAAGTCAATCCTTCGACTTTAGACCATTTTTTAGAGTGGTATGGAGAAATTGCTTGCAAGCCTTATGTAACGTATAACGAAAGGTACGATATGAATATAATAAAAATACAATAATCAATTATTGTATATAAATAACCAACATAAAGAGAATCCATGCAGACAGGTCTAGATGTATTTATTTCGTCTATATGAGCAGATGGTGAAATGTACACACACGCTGTATGTTGGTTTCTGTAGATGGTTGAGTATGTCTCACTAACTGTCACAAATATCTCATTATATTGTCTATTGTCTTTCCTCAGGTGGATGATGAAGTTGGTTGTCCACTCATGCCGGTAAGGGTGTCAGCTTTAATTTTAGTTCAATGGTCAGCTGAGTCGCCCTTGTTTATTTAGTGTGGTCTTGATATTGTCTATCCATCTTTTTCTTGGTCTTCCCTTGGCTCTAGTACCTGATATCTTTGTATTGTACGCTGTTACTGGTGGCTGGTTGTATTCCATTCTCATTAAATGTTTGAACCATTGCATTTGTTGTCTTTCAAAGTATTCGGTGCATGAAGTTATGCCCACTCTGCTTCTGATGTCCTCGTTTCTTACCCTATCTTACCTGGTGACTCCCTCCACCACCGCCTTCCTCAAGCATTTCATTTCTTATGATGAGCTTTCTGCGGTGTGTTACTGTCAGAGACCAAGTTTGGCACTGGTAAAATAGTGTTGGTAAAGAAATACTTTTTATCATCTGTCTGTTTACTTCCATCTTGATCTTTGGGTGTTGTAGAAATGACACCATCTCTTCCTAACTGTTACAAATATCTCATTATCTTCATTTTCAAAGTCACGTCAGTTAGAGGAAGACCATGAAAAAGATGGTTAGACGGCATAGCAGATAGAAAATCGAAGCATATCCTTTACAGGACGTAACCATCCACCACAGTAAACGAGTCGTTGATTTTCTAGGCACCACTTATACGTTCAGTAGTTTGCCATTACTTTCTTAACGGTGAGAATTAATAGCAGATATAAAACCTAATCACCTAAGCCATTAGAACAACACAAGACAAAAACAGAAAACCACGACACTGAGCAACAACCAGTAACAGCGTGACAACAAAAGAATAAAGAAGTAGAAAGAAGAAGAAGAAGAAAGTCACATCATTCGTTGCTGAAAACGACTGCGTGTAAAGTAAATTTACTTATTTGTAAAGATTTACATTCGTCTTCTGCGAGGTTTGTAAAGGTACTGAATAAGTGACACCTCGCAAGGCATACACGCTGTTACCAGTCTATTTTGTGAATATAATATGAAGGCACCGCCCCAAAAAGTCAATAATAATGTAAAGATTATAAGATGCAGGATCCATCTGTTGCAACTGATTGATTGATTGATTGAATGATTGATTTATTGGTAGAACCATAGTCAATGCACTTCGATGAATAACCACGTGTTATAACCTCTTTCTTACGCAAGAAGATCTCAGCAACAGTGCACAAATTCCGTATCCCTGGCGATGGTAATTCGATCACTTTCTCTCGCGATCACCGCCCAGACCGATGTACCAGATCTCCCATAAATTCTATTCATGTGGAAATCTGATTCATGCAGCCTTAGCATTTGTGTGTTTTACGTCACATCTTCAGCATCATTTGGAGCTCTGTTACTTATCCTTCGGCGATGTGTTCGGTTTCAGCCAGCGTTTACTCGGTTCACTCTCCGTTCTGTAGTCATCTAGTGTTTTTTTAGGGTGTGGGGTAGCTAGCCCCACGTCCAATCTTCTTAGTCGCCTCTTAGGACATGCGTGGCAGGTAGTAGTGGTTCTATTCTTTACACCCCAATTTGGGACCCGGTAACCACTCGGGGCATGTTGTGTATCTAGACAAGAGCACTATACTGGTAGCTAAAGAAAAACAGTAAACCAACACAGAAACCACTTTGAGATCAGGGATAACTGGGAAAAATATCCTATAGTGCGTTTACAAATGTTTGCCCCTGTTTAAAAATCTATAACTCTGCAACCATTTCAACTACGATGATGAAATTTTGCATACAAACTTGAAATATGAATGACCAAACAAAAAAATTGTTGTCTTGTAGATTGTACAGCTTATTTCCATGTTTGTTTATATGAGGTATATAAAACTCTTGTCAGTGTAAAAGGACACATTTTTACAGATTTTACAGCTTCACACCCAAACTTCTGTGGTCAACAACATATTTTCTCGTGAGCACGGTTTTCTTGCCGTTTAGACGCTGGTGTCACACTTGAACGGATATGCTCAGAGGTAAAGTCTATACCAATACAGGCAGTGGGTGAATTTATCAGAAACCATTTACCAGAAACGTTGGATGATTCTTGCTATATTACAGAATGGGATTGAAAGTGAAATTCTGCACACTTCAAAGCATTGCAATGAAGCTGTACTTATATTTTAGTCGAGAAGCTTATCGTGGAAGACTTTATCAATCTATTTTAAACCCCGAAAAGAGAACAGCGCATGCTTTGGGTTTGTGTAAACGGTCATTTCGTCGATGGATGAATGAATCAAGAATAAACCCTCCAAACAATAAGCAAATAGCCAGTAGAAAGTCAATTATAGATAGCTTTGACAAGGAGGTTATACGACGAGCAATTGTGAAAATGTTGGATTGCAAAGAAACAGTGACTGTAAGAAAGCTGCAGACTTGTTTAAGGAAGAACAATGACATTGAGTTATCTAAATGTACGTTGTGGAAAGTTATAAGGACATTAGACTTCACCTTTAGAAAGTATACGAGTGGAAGAAATATTATTTGCGAGCAGCCACATTTAGTAGTCAAGAGAAGCAAGTACCTACGTGAAGTAAGAGAAATGCGCAGAGAAAGTTATGATATTGTGTATTTGGATGAAACATGGATCAATGCATATCACGCCAATGCAAAGGAATGGCAGTCAGTAGATGGAAGGATAAAGCGATATGTAACAAGTAGTAAAGGACAACGTTTAGTCATAGCCCACGGTGGTAGTAGACATAATGGGTTATTGCAGAATGCTGAACTCGTTTTCGTTTCAAAGTCTACAGACAATAGGGATTATCACGCAGAGATGAATGGCCAAATATTTAGAAATTGGCTCGAGAAAACAGTTCTTCCATCTTTAGATAGACCATCTTGTCTCATAATGGACAATGCATCATATCACAATGTTATATCACAAGAAGACAAAATACCTACGACATCGAGCACAAAAGACGCAATAAAGATGTGGCACATCAGAGAAAATATTCCGTTCAATGAAACTTACTTCAAACCAGAATTGTTGTCCCTTGTAAAGCAGACACAAAAGTCAAAGAAATTTCAAATTGACAAGTTGATAGAGGAGCATGGTCATAGGTGTTTGAGACTTCCACCGTACCATTCACATTTAGACCCAATAGAACTTGTGTGGGCTAAAATTAAAGGACAAGTGGCAGCTAAAATACTACATTCAAATTGTCTGACGTCAAGATCCTAACCCACGCTGCGCTATCAAATATTGATAAAGCTTACTGGATAAAATGTGAGGACCATGTCTTGAAAGAAGAAGATGAATATTGGAGAAAGGATTGTTTGCATTTAATTCAACCTAGAACAGTCATCAATCTACTGGACTCGTCCGACACAGAATAAGGTTAGAAATATATTATTGTCATACTCAGTCATTTTCTATTTTATAATTCTTCCATATGTCTATGTTAATTATATACATGGCACCCATCACTATATGAATAGGGATCCGCCTTTGATGACATCCTTAACCTATATGAAGTGTATCACTGTAAAATTAGTTCTTTTGCATAGCTTTGCTAAAGTTTTCGCAAAACATCAAAGAAATTCGCCGATATGCAAAATCTGAATTGCATTTCGACCTTTCAACAACATATTCCTTTGGTCATCGTAAATATAAGACTGCATGCCAAAATTTCAAATCAATACAACAGATACTTTTTGAGAAAATTGAACTTGACTCAGGGCAAACATTTGTAAACGGACTATAATCGTTCTACAGTGGGATGGGGAGGGAGAGGGAGGAGAGGGATAGGGTGAAAGGGAGGAAGGGGGACAAACCACGTATATTTTGAGCGAGATATGAACTTCACCTCACCTCCACGTAACAAAGACCCCTGGAATAAAAGAATAACGGTTAAACGGATTATATGAACACTTGATCCTCTTAAATCTTAATAGTGAAAGATTGATAAGAATGAGGCCTATTCACAGTGCCTGGTTCACTTAGTAGTCACAATAAATAAAAACTTCGAACACCAGGTGGTCAGGATTTGTACATGCAGATGACTGTATATCAGGGACGTCAATCGCTCCAGGAATCGATAATTTTGCACAATGCACTTTTATTTACAAACGACCATAAGAGTATTTACTGGGCGTGTGGGTGGGATACACGAGCGAGACAGCTGTTATATGTTGTATTTTTGCGGAGAGTATACAAGTATTAGGAGCTTCGAAAAGTGTTTTTCGAAGCTCCTGATACTTATACACTGTCTATCTATTGATCATATTCGTTGCTTCCCCTGCCAACATCGCGAAACTGTTTAGGTTAATGTTTTTTCTTTATGCCTTTTTATTGTTTCAAGTTTGTATTGTCTATTTATTGTTTCAAGTTTGTATTGTCTATTTATTGTTTCAAGTTTGTATTGTCTATTTATTGTTTCAAGTTTGTATTGTCTATTTATTGTTTCAAGTTTGTATTGTCTATTTATTGTTTCAAGTTTGTATTTCATTATTGTTCAAGTTTGTATTGCATATTTATTGTTTCAAGTTTGTATTGTCTATTTATTATTTCAAGTTTGTATTGCATATTTATTGTTTCAAGTTTGTATTGCATATTTATTGTTTCAAGTTTGTATTGTCTATTTATTGTTTCAAGTTTGTATTGCATATTTATTGTTTCAAGTTTGTATTGCATATTTATTGTTTCAAGTTGGTATTGCATATTTATTGTTTCAAGTTTGTATTGCCTTTTTATTGTTTCAAGTTTGTATTGTCTATTTATTGTTTCAGATGTCTAAAGGCGAAGGAGACACTCCATTGCACCGGGTTTTCCCATATGGTTCCGCTCCTCTCAGCAGAAATAACACGACACCTTCTGAGAGTGCTGCATAAATCACGAACTATGTAGCTCTAGTGGAAGTTCGAACAATGTATGGAAAAAATTGCACTTGGTCGGATTCGAACCTACAACCTACAGAGCGCCAGGCTAACTCTAATATTATTAAATGACTAGACTCTGAAGCGAGGGGAGGGAGGGTGTGGAGGGTGCGGAGTGAAATGAATGGATTAGAGCAACTATATCAGAGCGCATTTTTAAATGAACAGGATGAGTGAGGGAGAGGGAGCGTCAACCGAAGGAGTATATGAGAGCGTCTAGCATAGTTATACAATTAGGAATAGGGGAGGAGATTAACCGAGCATAACTGAGGGTTATAAATCAAATCATGGGACAGATGGCGTCAATTCTGAAATGCAAACTTGTCATCATTAACACAAAAAGAGCATTGTTAAACATAATCTTTTTACCAACATTATGGTATCAGTGCCAAACCTGGACGACGACATCAAATGATAGAAGAAAAACCTGGACGACATCAAATGATAGAAGAAAACTAGTCACAACAAAGATGTGTCTACACAGAATGCTGGGAGTATTAAGAAGAAAACTAGTCATGACAGAGATGAAGTGTCTACACAGAATGCTGGGAGTATTAAGAAGAAAACTGTGAAACACGTACAAACAAAGTACTATAGTTTTACAAAATACATAAACAGTGACGATAAACAGCAACGTTTCGACCAACAAGGCCTTTATCAAGCAAACGAACAAACAGGAGTGACAAATTAAAATGAAACACAAATGGACGACCAAATACCAACGTATCTAAGGAAAATCTGGAATAAAAACGAATAACGAAATAAATGTAACACAAAAACACACATAAAAACTAGAAATAGAAAGAAACAATGAAACATCTAGTAAATATATAACTTGAATACATGCAACATATACCCATATAGATTATAAAGCATGGGAAGAGAAAGTACTAAGAAGCATAAGAATGTAATACATGCAACATATACCCATAGAGATTACAAAGCATGGGAAGAGAAAGTACTAAGAAGCATAAGAATGTAATACGTTGAGCCGCGTGGTCGCAAGGTACCATACAAAGAAATCAACCGATTCTCCAGAGCAAATCGACTACGATCATCAGAGGAACATGATCGGATGGCTGTGACCTGGACATCGCAAGCTCCTGAATGGCCAGTATCATTGAAATGGGTAGCTACAGGGGTCACAGAGCATTGGCGTATATCGCGCAAGTGTTGGGCGAATCGGTCACTGAGTCTCCTGCCGGTTTCCCAATATAGGCCTTGTTGCACCGCTTGCAGATAATGGCATAGATAATATTACGGGACTCGCACGTGAAACTGTCTTCAACAACGAACGTGGCTTTTGGAAAAGACACCGTGCGGGTCTGTATTACATAAGCACAAGTGTTACAGCGCCGACGGCCACACTGGATGGTGCCAAAATGACTCTGGATGTTAGGCTTGAGGCGACTGTGAACTAACATATCCTTAAGGCTTCTGTCCCGTCTGTACGCCACCAAAGGATAGGGTTGGAAGATTGAACGTGTATCAGGATCAGACTGAAGAATGGAGAGATGACGGAATAAGACTTTCTTCACAAGGGAACTATGAGGGTGGAAAGTTAAGACAAGTTTCACCCTGTCAGAATTGGAAGTTCTATGCTGGTTAGAGAGAGCCTCCTGGCGAGAAATTTGCTGAACGCGCCATATAACACGTACATATGAACACGCCTACAAGAAGAAAACTAGTCATGACAGAGATGAAGTGTCTACACAGAATGCTGGGAGTATCAAGAAGAAAACTAGTCATGACAGAGATGAAGTGTCTACACAGAATGATCGGAGTATCAAGAAGAAAATTAGTCATGACAGAGATGAAGTGTCTACACAGAATGCTGGGAGTATCAAGAAGAAAACTAGTCACGACAGAGATGAAGTGTCTACACAGAATGCTAGGAGTATCAAGAAGAAAACTAGTCATGACAGAGATGAAGTGTCTACACAGAATGATCGGAGTATCAAGAAGAAAACTAGTCACGACAGAGATGAAGTGTCTATACAGAATGCTAGGAGTATCAAGAAGAAAACTAGTCATGACAGAGATGAAGTGTCTACACAGAATGCTGGAGTATCAAGAAGAAAACTAGTCATGACAGAGATGAAGTGTCTACACAGAATGCTAGGAGTATCAAGAAGAAAACTAGTCACGACAGAGATGAAGTGTCTACACAGAATGCTGGGAGTATCAAGAAGAAAACTAGTCACGACAGAGATGAAGTCTTCTTCTTCTTCTTGTTCGTTCTTTACGACCAATTTTAATCACTCTTTGTGATATGTTTGATCTTTGCCAAGAACGTGTATACGTTGCAAGTGTCTACGCATAATCCTGGTAGTATCAAGAAGAAGCCGGTTTAGCAATGAAGACATCAGGAAAAAGTTGGTACAACATCAGTACTGAACTTCATCAAGAAAAAAAATTTAATGATTCGGCCACATAAGCAGATTACCAACAGACAGTACGTCTCAAAGAGCAATTCTACCTCAATACAGTGGATACAAACAAAAGGCACCTACACAAAAGGTGGACCTTAGAGATAACGCGCAATAGTGCGTTCTAGAAATCTCTTCTTATCCTGACGCTGTGAGGCAAAAAAGGATTAGAGAAAAGAAGAAAGGTTCCACTAGAAGATTACAATATAAAAAAACAATCATGAAATGTGAGAATGATTTAAGTAATCAATATATGATGATTACATGAAGGGATAAATTGATGAATTGAAAGAGAACTAAAAAGTTCCTAAAATATAACTAAATGAGATTGACTGATTGTTAGGACCATCGTTATTGTTGAATAACCATGTATGTTCTGATCTATCCCTTATACAGGAAGATTTCAGCGGCAGTGCACGATCTTTGTATTACAGGCGAGGGTCCCCGATCTAATTTTGGAGATGGTACAAATACTTTGTAGGAATTATTAATCTATATTATGAATTTTGCACAGGCAGCGGGTTTCCAGCCTGCTCTTTTCGATAAACTGATAACCATTGACTTTGATACTAACCAGATGAATTGTGCGAGTTAGTGCGCAAATAATCAGGGCAAAGCAGAGCGTAATTCCACGAACGACCTTCCATCCAGTGCATCATCACTCTGTGTGATTGATAGCTGTTTGGGTAAACCCGCCTTTTATATGCTCCCCAAAATTCATAGACTCCACAATCCCGGTAGGCCTATCGTTTCTGCTTGCTCTTGCCCTACGGAACACATCTCCGAATTCCTTGATAGCATCTTTAATCCCATAGTCACCACACTCCCGTCATTTTTGAAGGATACAAACCACGCTTTGTCTGTCTTTTCTACCATTGAGTTGCTACCGAGAGAACCTACCGTCTCTTCCTCCTTGATGTGTGCTCATTGTACACTTCTATACCTCATCCTGACGGCCTTATAGCTCTCAGTTCTTTCTCAATAGGAGAACTAATCCACTTGTGTCAACTTCTGCTCTCCTTCGTCTTGCGGAACTAGTTCTCACTCTTAACTCCTTTCAGTTTAATGACCAATTCTTTGAGCAGATCAGTGAGGTTGCCATGGGTACTAAAATGGGACCTAGTTATGCTTGTCTATTCATGGGTTATCTTGAACACCTAGTATGGACTACATATGATGGCCCCCTTCCGTCTGTCTATCACAGATACATTGATGACTGTATTGGCATCACTGATATGCCTGAAGCCGATTTGTCACGCTTCATTAATTTCATTAATGTTTTCAACCCTTCTATTCGTTTTACTTCTCACATCTCCACTACTTGTGTCAACTTTCTTGACATTACTATCACCTTACGCCTATCCGCTATCACTACATCAGTATATTACAAGCCTACTGATGCACATAGTTTTCTCCTCTATACTTCTTCCCATCCCCGGGCTTGTCGTGACTCTTTGCCATTCTCGCAGCTCTTACGCCTTCGTCGCCTTTGTAGTGAGGACGATGATTTTCTTGAGAGAGCTCGCGAGATGCTTGATTTCTTTCGTAGGCGCCTATACCCGGAGAGCGTGCTTGTCTCGGCTATGCATCGAGTTCAGAAAATCACTCGCCAGCAGGCCCTTACCAGCCAGCATAGGACTACTAACTCTGACAGAGTAAAACTTATCTTAACTTACCACCCCCATAGTTCCCTGGTGAATGTTTTATTCCGTCATCTGTCTCTCCTTAGATCAGATCCTGAGACCCGTTCTGTCTTCCCCAACTATCCTTTGGTGTCTTACAGACGGGACAGAAGTCTTAAGGATATGTTGGTACACAGTCGCCTTAAGTCCAATATCCAGACTCATTTTGGCACTGTCCAGTGTGGTCGTCGGCGTTGCAACACGTGTGCTTATGTGATACAGACGCGTACTGTATCTTTTCCTTTAGGCACGTTTCTTATTGACGATGGGTTCACATGCGAGTCCCGTAATCTTATCTATGCCATTATCTGTAAGCGGTGTAACAAGGCTTATATCGGCGAGACAGGCAAGAGGCTCAGTGACCGATTCGCCCAACACTTACGCGACATACGCCAATGCTCTGTGACCCTGTAGCCACCCATTTCAATGATACTGGCCATTTAGGTGCTCACGATGTCCAGGTCACAGCCATCCGATCATGTTCCTCGGATGATCGCAGTCGATTTGCTCTGGAAAATCGGTTGATTTCTTTGTATGGTACCTTGCGACCACGCGGGCTCAACGTATTACATTCTTATGCTTCTTAGTACTTTCTCTTCCCATGCTTTGTAATCTATATGGGTATATGTTACATGTATTCATGTTATATTCCATTCTTATGCTTCTTAGTACTTTCTCTTCACATGCTTTGTAATCTATATGGGTATATGTTGCATGTATTCAAGTTATATATTTACTAGATGTTTCATTGTTTATTTGCCTTTCTATTTCTAGTTTTTATGTGTGTTTTTGTGTTACATTTATTTCGTTATTCGTTTTTATTGCAGATTTTCCTTAGATACGTTTGTATTTGGTCGTCCATTTGTGTTTCATTTTAATTTGTCACTCCTGTTTGTTCGTTTGCTTGATAAAGGCCTTGTTGGTCGAAACGTTGCTGTATTTTGTCATTGTTTTTGTAATTTGTAAAACTACAGTACTTTGTAATTACGTGTAATTCCACAAATACAATGATGTATCTATTAAATCTATCGTTGTTTCGCTCAGCTAAACCGAAAAGAGTGAAATTATACTTGTACGAGGCAGTCATTTCAACCAGAAGAAGATTGAACAGACTGAACAAACACCTACACAGGCTACGATTGTAACCATCCCCTCTGTGTCCCTGTGGCACCGCTGCTCAAACCCCAGGAACATGTCCTGCAAGACTGTCCCTGTATGTCCTCCCTAGAAAGGAATGCTGGCCCTACAACCCAACACTACATTCAAAACTACATGGGACTAGAGATGGGCTCCAGACAACAGTCGACTTCATCTTAAGAATGCGTCTGACTCATCAAAATAGCGATCGCCAAGAGGAAGACGCGCTCTAGTGACAAGTATGATGATCTAGTACATAGATTCCCATACTTTTTTGACCCACCGCCCACTTTGCACAACATAAACTTTGTAACGCCCCCCCCCCCCTTTCCACATTATAACAGTTTGTCAACGCCCCATCCCACATATATTAATGCTATATTTTCTCTTTCGCATAGAAAATTGATATATACTTCGTAATACATTGTAAATTTTCAAATGATTATATGCATGTAATAGAAAATTGATTAAAAATGGATCGTGACGACGGGCATAAAATTAATTAAAATGCAGAATTCAAATTTTAAATAATTATTTAATCGCAAAATCACGAAAAATAATTTATTTTAAAATATTTATTCTTAATTTCTTCTTTAAGGAGGCGACGACCTTAATCGCCTGAACACCCCCTTTCTTCTGAACCCACTATCGCCCCCTTGAACGCTTCAGCGCCCACTGGGACCGTCCACTTTGGGAAATGCTGATCTAGTATGACCAATGATGTGACTATATATGGAGAAAGTAAACGAAGGCATTACAGTACGCAGAAAATGAGAAGTTCAAGAGGCAGAGGTATAGGAAGCAATAAGAACATGCGATATAGAAGAACATGAAGACACAAAAGTACACCAAGACACAAAACATAAATAATTGAAGACACAAGAACACGCGAGATAGAACTGAAGAACATAAAGACACAAACGTAAACTAGGAAACAAAACAGAAATAATTGAAGACACAAGAACACACGAGACAAAAGTAGACACACAACAAAGTACCGAAGACACAAAATACACTAAAAGCAAACATATACAATACAGTATTACGCGAAAACAAAAAAGTACATTAGACATAAGCATACAAGGTCTCAAAAACAAGAAAACACAAAAATGATACGCGCACACGTGTACACAAAATAAAGTACAGGATACTTACACAGAAGCGGTACAAACATTCAATGAGCCAAACTAGTACTCGACAAACTATCATATCTACTATATATATGTTAAGTCCTAGCCTGCCTCTTGAAAGTAAACAAGCCCCCCTGACACTGTACGTCTGTCAATAATACTGAGTGACAGGTATATGAAGTATAAAAGAATATGTTTAAGACCTGAATACGGGTAAGTTAATATCAAATTAACACACTGGCAAAATGAACAGATGCGCACAAGAATCAACATGGAGACTTTTCACAAAATTCAATAATTGTTCAAATGTTACCATAACAATCAATATATTTATATATATATATATGCTGGCGAAGTGGTTAAGACGTTTGCTTGTCGTTCTGGTGGTTGTGGGTTCGAATCCAGGCCGAGTCACATTTACATTTTTTTCATGAGTTCCCTATAGGATTGTTGCTGGGGTAAGGGAGTTTGTGGTTTGTGCAACACTCACAGTAGATGACATGCCATTTCTACCGACAGGGGCTGAGACATATGTGAGAAACACGGTGCAATGAAGCCAAATCTTCGCCTTTGGGCCCTTTAGATGTATAATAATAATTCCTCTCGAACCGTTACATAGGGCCTGCAAGCAATTTCTCCATACCGCTCTATCCTGGGCAACTCGCTCAATCTCCTCCATGGAACTGAGACCGATATTTTTGCCTCTCTCAGCAAAGTTCGTTTCGGGGTCTTCTTAGATCGTCCTTTTTTTCTCGAACTCTTTGCATTCCACTTCAATGCCTGTTTTGATATTCGTTGATCATTTCTTCTCAAGGTGTGCCCAACATATCTCCATCTTCTCTTTCTTATAGCAGTTGTTACTAGTGGTTGACCAAACATTTCTCTGATTTCATCACTTCTCCTGAGTTCGTCCCATGTTATGTTCATTATTTTTCGCAGACATCTATTTTCAAATGCATTCAACTTGCTTTCTATATCTTTAGTCATTTTCCAACTCTAGCTGTCTTTAGATGTATACTTATATATATATATATATATATATATATATATATATATATATATATATATATATATATATATATATATATATATATATATTTACTAACTACTTGCGCCAAAAACTTTTCGGTGTGCACACGGTAAGCAATTGGACTACAAGTTTCGTGGTCCTTTACTCGGGGATCTAAATCGCAAGTACCTCAGAAGTCGGAGTAATACTCGCCTGAATGGCGAGGGACACTGATGATAAGGAACGCAAGTCATCATGCAAAACTACGCCAGAGTTGTCATATTAAGTGCCCTGACTTACGCCTGGATTCATAGCGGGCTAACAAACACATACAAGAACACGCACACACAAAACAGTTGTTCCACTTAGTAACCACTCTTTCTGTCACTACGCTCCCATCATGCAATCGCCCAAACCAAGGCATATATGCGGGTTATTTCGGATAAGAGACATCCACTTCACAAGAACACTAATGATGTAGTAACCACTCTTGCTGTCACTACGCTCCCGTCATGCAATCGCCCAAACCAAGGCATATATGCGGGTTACTTCGGATAAGAGACATCCACTTCACAAGAACACTAATGATGTAGTAACCACTCTTGCTGTCACTACGATCCCGTCATGCAATCGCCCAAACCAAGGCATATATGCGGGTTACTTCGGATAAGAGACATCCACTTCACAAGAACACTAATGATGTTAAGGGCACGAGAATCAAGCGTGGCATGTCGTGGATGGCCCAGGCTGAGAGAACAATTGGCCAGGTGTCTACGGTTGCGACCCTACCAAAAGGGGAAGAATGGATCCCAACAGATGGTAGCATGATGAACTATCTCAACGTTATCATTACTCTTGGAAGATAATGTAGAGATTGGGGCAACATGAAGGCTGATCTCGCAGTTAAGCAGCTGATAGAAGATAATGCAAGGGATGATGATGTTGTTGTATATACCGATGGGTCGGTTCAACGTGGTGAGAAATCCGGCTGGGGTTTCTTGGCTAATGCGCATGGTATGGTTGTTGCAGAGCGAAGTGGGGCATACAGGACAACTACTTCTAGTATGAGGATGGAGGTTGAGGCCGTTACTGCTGCCCTCCATTGGATTTCTGGGATTTCATTTACTGGGGCAGTTGTTGTATCCGACTCTCAGTCGATGCTTCACAAGATCCAGAAGGGCAGGTTTCGGTATGAGTGGATGTCGTCTATAGAAGTTTCTAACCTCCAGCGGTTTACGTGGATACACTGTCCTGGGCATGTTTACGATAATGAGAGAGAAGACAGGCTTGCATCAACAGCATCGATTGTTGGGGAGTTGAAGATGGATAAGGGGATATTCTTCGGTCTCTTCGAGACTCTCTGTTGGATGAGAACACTAAAATCGATGTTGAATCGATCAAGCGATTTAAACAGTTTGGAGTTACCCGTTGTTCAAGTCGAACTGGATGCCTGAGAGGCAGAGTGAGAGGTGTGTTTAATCAGCGAGCCACATGAACCATCAGTATGCATACTCTTCGATATCTGTTGGGGAGACTGAGCACCTATGGGTCTGCCAGGAGTGCAATGACGTCAGTTTAGTAACCAATAACCACTCTTTGTGATTTGTATGTGATCTGAGCTTAAGAGCGACTGTACGTTGTGCCAGTTATGCGCCTACAAGTAGGGCAGCATATCCGATTTCTGCGACGCTTTTTATTTACTAGGGTAGTTTCCTAGGCCCCTACCTCAGTCGCCTCTTACGACATGCCTTGTAGGTTGCAGTATTACTATTCTTTGCTCCCGTGAGGCCCCGACAACACACGCGCGAGATATATTGACGAAATATCTGAGGTTATAAACACGTCATTGTGCGAGGCTTACAGAAGGCGCGCACCCCGACTCTCTTCGTAACCTGACGCTGAAAAACATACATGGATACAAAATATACATATATACATGTATACAGAATACACACATAATGTATATATATTGAAACGATCACGATTGCAAACACTAGAACTAAGATCCGGTATATGCTTGACAATAGGAAAGCTCTGCAACAGTTGGTGTTCAACTTTTTCTTTCAAATAGCTAATCATTTTTAGTACTGTATACCATGGCGAAACACGTACAAAACAAAGTACTGTAGTTTTACAAAATACAAAAACAATATACAGCAACGTTTCGACCAAAAGGCCTTTAACAGGCAAATGATACAACAGGAGTGACGAATTTCACTTCTCTCACAGCACACTACATATAGGCTACGACACTAACACCCTAACGGCCCTAACATGAAAACGGCTCTAAATGCCAGATGTCATAAAAGGCCATTAAGTATCACCGCAGTCTCCCCACGGTTTTCTCCGGATCCGGTCTGATCACCTCAGATTTGTAGGTTTCTGTTCATCGCCTTTACACTTTCTTGATGCCAATGATGTGAGATGCATTTAAGCCACACAAACAAACAAACAAAAAACGATGGCAGTGTATGAAAACGGATGAGCATATATGTTTAAAATGGGATGTGTTAGTTAAGTGGTTGGTGGATGAGTTAAGTGGTTAGCGTGTCTGCTTGGCTACCAACAAAAACGTGTATCGTTTCTTCGCTCAGACACAGTGCAGTTGCCTTGAAGTTTTCTTCAGTTCACGCATATAATTCTTTCACTTAAATTCTAATAAAGTATTAAGTGTCTTTCACATCAAAAGATGTGCTTTCCAAGCCATGTTTATATGTAATCTTTTACAACGCAGTTGCAAAAAAAATCAATCCCGCGTTTCGAAGATAATCTCCTGCAACATTATACTCCAGTGTATACTGTTGAGATTTTGTGTTTAGCTGCTGCTCTCGCCAAACAAAATCATGTACACGCCCACATACACTCCCATGTACACATATATATATCCGCCTTTTTCGTCTTTACAGACGGTCAATTGGCAAGTGTTTATATGCGTGTTATGGGCGATGGCAGGTATGTGGCAGTATTACGAACAAATGCAATGAAAAATAGATAAATAAATAAGAAAAATGACAACCACCAACATTTCGGCCATATGTCTTTATCAAGAAAACATATACAAATATGAAATACTCAATAAAATGAAAACATGTATGTACAGTGAAGTATAAAGACACAGAAATATACGATCTGCATCGTAGATAATCTAACTTGACTTTAGATTTATGTTTTGATTTATTTAGTATTCCGTGTTTGGGTATGTTTTCTTGATAAAGGCGTATGGTCGAAACGTCGTCATTTTTCTTATTTAATTGTTCATTTTTAATTCTTATTCTTTTGTCGTCACAATGTTACCGGGTTGTTGCCCAGTGTCGTGGTTTTCTGTTCTTGTCTTACGCTGCTCTAGTGGCTTGGGTGATTGTCATTTGTGCTTTTTTTGACAGGATTCTGCTGTCATCTATCCATATTTTTTTGTGGTCTTCCTCTCGCCTTCTTTCCATTTTTCATTGCTTTCGTAATATTGCCATATAGTGTCCTTGTCCATATCGCCCATTTACTTAGTACTACTGTAGTCTCCCCACGGGTTTCTCCGGATCTGATCCGAGTATATCAGATAGAAAGGTTTACGTGCATCGCCATATATATCACACATGTCCAAGTATCTAGGAAGCAGGTCGTATCTAGTATCAATTTCTTGTCGTTCTTTTTAATTAGAACTAAGTTTTAGTTTATTTAGTATTTCGTGTTTGTAGTTATTTTCTTGAAAAAGGCCAATGGTCAAAACGTTGAGTCCTGTCATTTTTCGTATTTAATCTTTTATTATTTCCTTTCTCGTGTAATACTGTAATATATTTGTCCTCATCCACATCACCCGTTTATTTAGTATTACTGCAGCCTCCACACGGTTTTCTCCAGATCTGATCTGGTCTGAACACCTCAGATCTGTAGGTTTACGTACCTCGCCGCTGCTATGGAGTTTGTGCACTGTCACTGAGATCTTACGTTGTAAGAAAAAGAAAGAGATTGGAGCACACGTGGTTACTCACCGAAGTGCAGTGATGATGGTCCTTTACAAAAGGAATCAAGAAAGATAATGACACTGAATGATGTAGTAATCCTTATACTGTAGGAAATTGGAATAAAATACAGAATGAGAAAGGGGAAAAATCAAGGCAAATAATCAGCATGTATAGTTCTCCTGAAACATTCTCATAATGACACTGAATGATGTAGTAATCCTTTCTTGTGTAATAATCCTTTCTCGTGTAATACTGTAATATACTTGTCCTCATCCATATCATGGATGCTCCATCCTCCAATGCAGTAGCCATCTTAATGATCCCACATACACAGTACCAAGAATATTGAGCACACGGCTGCCAGTGTAAAGTAATTTACAATGTGCACACTGCTGCCATTGTAAGAAATTGAAAAAACATGATTTTCACGCAAAAATCAGTTTCAGAGATGAAACTTCGTCTGAGTTGAAAGCAGACGAAAAAAAACAAAAAACAGTACCAAGAATGTACCAATTATAAGAAAAGAATAAGGAGGGTTTTTTTTAAAGTACCCAAGGGGAAGCAACAGAGTTAATGAATATGATCAATAAATAGACAGTGAACAAGTATTAGGGGATTTTTCGAAGAAAAAAAACATACTTCTAAACACAGGACATGAACCACAAACCCTTATTTCTTATGACAACCATTACCTAGCCCTACAATGCATGCACTGTTAAGAACACAACCAGCTGGCTCTAAAAAAAAAAGCTTTACTGAGGAGTGTCTTCCGCAAACATGTTGAACACAGAATAATCAGGTCAGATTCGATGGAATAGTGTTTGCACAAACACATGCGATAAACTTATTGTGCTTGTATATTTGAGACGAATCAACATCATACTTACATGCAGGTGTACACATATAACATACATACACACAGTGGCAGCTCGTCATTAAGGGACAGTGGGTCCAGGCCCCACCAAAATTAAGATGTAACGTGTATTTATCATTTTATACATTAAAATATATCCTAACTGAAACCATGATTTTTCCGAAATTTTGTCTGGCCCCACCAACAAAAATGATCACAAGCCGCCAGTGTATACACACATCATTCAAAGTAGCTACAAGTTTATTGTAAGCAGACAATAGGGAGTTTTAAAAGAGCCCTGCCCGTCTGCCCAGCGTGTTCGTAGCGCGTTGGACTACGGATGACTATTCCTCTGTGTGTGCGGGTTCAATTCGCGGGATGGCAGAAAAAGCCACAGATTCCCCAGATTTACGGTGTTCGTAGCACCGAACCAAAGGGTTACGATGTCCATGGCACCGAGCGAAGAGCTGAAAAGCTCAAGTGCTTCTGGATCGGAAATTTAAAAAAAAAGAACCCTAGGAGAAACCAATAATAACAAGCACTTTAATTAGCTGACTACCCAAGAAAGTAAGTTTCACTATTATCACATGAAACAGATCTGATGGCATCCCTATGACCAGTCACATCTGATACCATGCTACAGTGTAAATCCAGATGTGATACTTTAAAGTGGGGTTTTCTGTTTGTAAAATATTAGCTACCTGCATGTACAAATTTGTGTCCTGTTGATAATATGCACAAAATTTGGCAGAAATTGAGATGTGCCGGTCTTACATGCTATAATTCAATATGGGGTGCAACATACGCATGTTCTCTGGGCAAACCACATATATCACAAAAGAGTGATTAACTTGCTTGATAAGAACAAATGCAAACAAAATAACAACACTGTTTTTTTTTTAAATCTCACTTCCATTGCAATGTTCTCTAGAGCTTTCTTTCATTCCCAGATCAGTTATCAGTTATATGAGGACTATCATCATAGCACTCCGGACATGTCCATCGGTGCTCCGATCTCCGCCTCAGCAAATCCAGCAGTGTCCAGCGACCCAACACGCCAGTTTGATGTTGATTAATCAATCTCTATGCATATTTAGTACGTCGTTCTTTTCGGGCTGCACCAATATTGACACCCATCTCTTTCAATCTGGTCAGCGAGTGGGATTCACAGCCCTGAAACTCCTCTGTTCGGAAAGACTCAATGCGTGAAGAATGTCATTTCGATCCATGGCAGCTCCTCTGATATTGTAGCCAAGCCAGCCAATCTATCAGCTTGTTCATTACCCCGAACTCCTGAGTGCCCAGGGACAAAAGTTAAGGTGATTTCTCTGATCATTGTCTGTACCCGTAACTCCACCCAGTTGCGTCTCACCATTCCTGATTTGACTTTACGAATCATGCTCCTGGAGTCACTGAGTATGAAAACACGAGAGTAGTTGTGAGATGCCAATCATTTCACCGCCTCCATAACCGCCTGAACCTCCATTGTCAAACTACTTGTGGTTGTTGCGTAGGTCCCACTGACCTCGCTTATTATTTTTCCTCCTGAGCGTGCTGAAAAGCCCACGCACAGCGTTGTTGGCGAATGACTGAACCATCGGTGTAAATAACCACATCTGTATCATTGATGATGTCATTCAATATGGCCCCCACCTCCACGTTAATTAGTGATAGATTATTTTGTTCGCAGTTTTTCTTAATAGCTGTAATAACGGTGAAAGCAGTCTGAAATTGAGGTGGCACAGTAATCCATTCCTCTCCTGTTTCAATTCCGGAAGGATCACATATTTTCCTAAGAGTATCTTCCGCCTGACTCAGCCATGATCTGTCTCTCTTGAGTCTACATCCTTTCTCCTTAATGAGTTCTTCATGGAGAGGATGTTCCTTATTTGCATTCATTCTTAGATATGATCGAACCCTCCAAGCTTCAATTCTGTTAGCAATAGTTGGGAGATCAAGAAGGAATCGCATTGACACTCCTGGTGTATCTTTGGTGCATCCAAGAATGATGCGCATAGCCTCATTCTGAATTCTTTCCAGAGTGAAGTGTGCTATATCTGGAGGAAAAGACTCATACTCAAGAGAAGGGTTTCTTGCAACAAGATTGAGTCATTTAGTTTTTCTTCTTTTTCTTGCTCGATGTTTTTCAATGTCCGGTTTTCTAGATGTGTGTTGTTGTGTTTGTTAGTTCGTCAAGATTTTAAAACAGCTTTGCTTGGATGTTCATCTCTTTTGGCTAGTGTTCTTTTCGCAGATGATTCATCAGGTGACAATCTTGCAGGATGTTGTGTTCGGCTGCTTGCCCGCAGTAGACATTTAACTCTTTCTGTACGCAGTTATTTCCTCAGTTGTACATGGTTAATTCAAGGAAGACAAAAAAGCATTTTTTAAATCACAATTACGCAAGAAAATGGGAAGAGAGTGGAGAGATCTGGAAAAGGTGGCCTTGGATAGGAGGATTTTGAAGACCTTTGTTGCGGACCTATGCCTCCCTAGGGGTGAAAGGTGAAGAAGGTGCCGGATTGTTTAATGTCGAGGTGCGACAAGAGATTGGCTTCAGAACCTATAAATTACACCAAAGAGAGGGTTGTGAAGAGACATGATTGTCTACGTTGGTAAGCACATCACTTGATGATAACAAGAAAACATAAAGGAAACAATAGATCGTACACCTTTGCAAACTGCTCAAAGATAGTTAGCATATATGTGTACGCAGATAGTAAGGCCGCATTTATTTGATGTCAGAGTTGTATCTTTTAGGCAAAATATCATTCCAGACTGCCTAGTCTTCCCTACTACCATTCTATTATTTTGTAATCTTAATACTAAACGTTAACAAGGCAGGCACTGAAGTTGAAAGCGAGTGTTTCACAAAAGAAAGGACATCATAAAGCAGTGTTTGCTAGGGAAACAAAGAATAGTTCTACTGTGACCTACAAGGCATGTCGTAAGATTCACAGCCAGGCTCTAGTTAGAGTTAGCTGTATAAGAGGCGACTGATGTAGGACCTACAAAGCTACCCTAGTACATAAAAAGCACTGCAGAAATCAGGTGTGCTGGCCTACATGTAGGTGCATAACTGGCACAACGTACAATCGCTCTTAGGTTCAGATCACATACAAATCACACAGAGTAGTTAACAAGTGGTCGATATGGAGCGTTCGAAGAAGAAGCTATTATGGCGCGAGTCGAGTGTGCCAATTGCAATAATAATACAAACAATGATAATAATAAAGCAATATTGATCAAAATAATAACAGATCTTTTCTTTTGTTCGCTTGAAATATCTGGGGCATTTGTGAAGTCTAAAAAAAACAATTTTGAACCAAAATTAGAATTTTCAACCCCAATGTTAAAGCAGTTCTGTGAGTTATGCTGTATGACCCCCAGAAACATTAACATGGGGACCCACTAAAATAATAACTAATAAATTGCAAACATTCATCAACTGGCGTCTACACAGAATATAGGAACTTAGATGGTATGATATTACTATGATATGGTCACAAATGAGGCCTTTCCTGACCTGTTCTATTCCTTATTTCAATAATGATCATAAGTATAGTATAGTCTTAGTAGTATAATATAGTATATACACTTGAGTTTGTTTTCCATGGGTGTGCCAAGGCACGTAATTTCAATAAGAATGAGTTATTGTAATTGTTTATATCAGAGCTTATTAGCCAACAAATATCAACAAATTAGAATTAACTCCTTGCGGAGAATAAGTAAGGGTACACAGAACTAGTTAACTTATAACGAATACACTTCACTGGACTTGCTCTGCCTTACCTGGGTGATGGACTGCAGATGGTAAAAAAAATGATATCAATGAGATGAATGAAAATATACAAACTATACATTTCTTGTAGGAAGATGTGGAAAAGCGTTTACTTACCCCAATGCCAAGTGGCGGAGGAGAAACGTTTTCGCTACCGCTGTAATTGCTTATTCACATCTAACTCTGACGTCTGCCATCCAGTTCTTATGGCAACGTTCATTGTATTGTCAATGTTATTTTGGTAGAAGAGTTCAAAACAACTTAATAACAAACAACTGTTACTGACATCGTTCACAGAATTAATCTTGGAAATTAACAATATTATTTAAACGTCTTCAACAGTACTGTACGAATTTCTAATGCTGTGGATAAGATTATTTAAAATAAGAAATTCTCCGAACTGGTCGAATAATGTTGGTACTAGAAGTCGTGACAAGAATGTCTGCAAATTAAGCCATGTAAAGTCTGCATTCTGCTGCACTACAGTTATCTCCCTTAAATATGCCAGCTGCCAGTAATTTTTCAGCTAAACTGAATATACAGAATGTTCGAGAATTTGCAACTCCCTGTTTACGTTTATTATGTAGATGCTTATTCCAGATATGGAATTTAACTGTTTTAATGATGATAACCGTATTTTTTCAATCTATTACTTTGTGTTTTACTAGTAATTACAGCAAATATTAAAATTTTGAACAATCATGTTGTAAGTCCAACTTGGCATGAAACACACAACTGTAACAATCGGAGACTTAAATATCTGTACATCTAACTGTAACACTATGAGACGACATATGTTTGTACATAACTACTAGTTCCGCAGGCTTTAATTATGCGACCTTTTCTTCAACATCGGAATTGTTCTAGCAAAAAAAACAGGAGCGGTCTATGGATGTGTTCCTTTTTTTTATTTAGGGACGTGTCTGCATTGAAGATGGCCAGCAAAACATTAGTTTTCAACAACTTATTGTTGAACTTATTGAAAGCAATGTCAAACTACTGAACGTATAAGTGGTGCCCAGAAAATCAACGACTCGTTTACTGTGGTTGATGGCAACGTCCTGTAAAGGATGTGCCACGATGTGCATTCATTGTTGAACCAGATTCCAGATCCCCGAAAACATATATCAGAATTGTCCAATCTACGGTGACAATCAAAAGCAACAGATGTGCTCAAATCTTGCAGAGTTGAGTGAATAGCTGTTGGGAAGCCAAATATCGACATCGATTGCGAGAATTTGGAGTTAAATCTGGCACTCTTAGTCACATAATAAGAATGCAACCAAACTCCACTGTATTATTTTTTTTTGTTTCCCGTTCCAGAAGCACTTGAGCTTTTCAGCTCTTCGGCTCGGTGCCATGGACATCGTAACTCTTCGGTTCGGTGCCACGAACACCGTAAATCTGGGAATCTGTGGCTTTTCTGCCATCCCGCGGAATTGAACCCGCACACACAGAGGATAGTCACCCGTAGTCCAACGCGCTACGAACACGCTGGGCAGACGGGCAACTCCACTGTATAAAGTCTTCTGTAACCGAACATCAGGTAAAGAGGCGAGAGGAAGACCACGATAAATATAATTAGATGGCATAGCATAATCCTGTCAAGAAGCAAATATAACTATCACCCAAGCAGTTATAGCCTAAATTATAAAACAACACTGACTAACAACCTGGTAGCAGTGTGACGGCAAAGAAGACGAAGAGACCTACTGAGTTATGTTGTAATATGGAATGGGTGGACAGTGTTAAGCGATCACATTTCAAGCCCCTGGCTTGGCTGTACTTACCTGGACATGTTGGAATAAAAGCAACGAACGTGGTGACTTTTTTTTGCAAATAATGTCCAGACTCACGTGGACAGAAGTATAGACAGAGATGGTATCACCAATACAGTACTCACTTATTTATGTGATATGAGCGAGTCTCAGACATCGGAACGATTGCGAGAATTGTGAGTTAAGTCTGGGGATGTCAGTCAATGGTTTCTTTATGATGTGAGAGAAGATACATTAATCAATTTCTCATAGATATGTTTAGCAGGAGGACTTTCTGCTGGCTGCTGCAGCGGATGGCTGAGCACGCATGAGATAGAGCGTCTAATATGCATGACGTCAATCGCACAACAAAACATAATATAACTGTAAGAAGATATCAACTCTTATTGGTCATGCGGGTGGAGGGAAGGGGGGAATGAACCACAGAAAAAGTATAATGAGTACAAGGAAGAGAAGACCACGCAAAAATGGAGCGACGGCATCAACAACAGCCTTACGAACATGAATATGAGCTTACAAAGTACCTTACGACAAGCACACACAAGATCACTACGTTTCACACCCAACACTTCTATAAAGAAGTCAATGGTGGAAGAGAACAAGCACACACAAGATCACTACGTTTCACACCCAACACTTCTATAAAGAAGTAAATGGGGGAAGAGAAGAAGAAAGTCAATCATTGTGAGTCTTTGTTTTTTTCTCTTCTCTGTCCAGGATATTCTAATACATTTTCTGTAACACCTTGTTTCAAAAGCTTCAATGTTTGTCCTTTGATATTTGTGTTATTGTCACGATTCACGTCCATATGTTGCCACAGGGAATAGGAATGTTCTCAGAAGTCTACTTTCTCTAGTGCAACTATGTCCAACTATGTTTCCAACTATGTTTCCAACAAGTCCAACTATGGTTCCTTTCCGGGGTGAGTAGAAAATCTACCAAGCTCTTCAATGCGACACCTACATGATACTGTGCCGAAGCAACAAAGTCCAAACGTCGTTGTATCGTTGAGGAAGAAAAAGTACACTACATACATTATCAGAAAGAGAACCCAATGTGTTTGCTGCAGTTATTTATTTAAACACGTTTACTTCCCTTTTTACAATCCTTGTTTGAGACGAGTGGTTCGGGTGCTTGCTTCTTGTTCTTCTTCTTCTTCGAACGCTCCATATCGTCCACTTGTTAATCACTCTGTGTAATTTCTATGTGATCTGAGTCTAAGAGCGATTGTTCGTTGTGCCAGTTATGCGTCTACAAGTATGCCAGCACATCCGATTTCTGCGATGCTTTGTCTCGTACGACATGCCTTGTAGGTCACCGTGGACCTATTCTTTGCTTGCTATGCGGGCACCGGCACCACACAGGCGGAGTGCTAACCAATTTGAATTTTGTGCTTTTACTAATCCTCAATGTAATATGAGTTTGCATTCTTTTCTCTTGTTTGTTGTTTGGTAAGTAGTGAATTAAAGCCTCTTTATGCCAAGGCACGCCATTTTCAACCCAAGGACGAATTTTGTTTTGTTTATATCAAAGCGTAGTTATATCAGTGCGTGTTTTTGTTTTCCGATCCAGAAGCACTTGAGCTTTTCAGCTCTTCGGCTCTGTGTCATGGACATTGTAACCCTTCGGTTCGGTGCCACGAACACCGTAAATCTGGGAATCTGTGGCTTTTCTGCCATCCGCGGAAATGAACCCGCGCACACAGAGGATAGTCACCCGTAGTCCAACGTGCTACGAACACGCTGGGCAGACGGGCAATCAGTGCGTGTAGGTCAACGTTTTATTTTCGTTTCGTTTTCTCTAATCATATTTTGCCTCACAGCGTCAGGATGAGAAGAGATTTCTAGAACGGGCTTTTATGTGTGATTCATAGTGTTTTTTCACTGCTTTTGTTATTTCTGAGGTCCAGCTTTTGCGTTGTTTCAACGTTACCTGAGTAACATGCTCTTTGAGTTGCACTGTCTGTTACCTGAGTAACATTGCTCTTTGAGTCGCACTGTCTGTTACCTGAGTAACATGCTCTTTGAGTCGCACTGTCTGTTGGTAATCTGCTTATGTTGCCGAACCATTTAATTTGTTATTTCTTGATGAAGTTCAGTATTGATGCTGTACCCACTTTTTTTCTGATGCCTTTATTTCTAAAAGGTCTCTTTTTGATACTCCCAGCATTCTGCTTAGACACTTCATCTCTGTCGTGACTAGTTTTCGTATATCAAGCCAACACGACCGTCTGTTGTCAGGATTCACAAGGGGAGCAAAGAATAGTAGTACTGTGATCTACTAGGTATGTTGTAAGAGGTGTCTGAGGTAGGAGCATATGGAAGCTACCCTAGTAAATAAAAAGCATCGCAGAAATCGGATTTACTGGTCTACTTGTAGGCGCAAACTGGTACAACGTAAATTTCTCTTAGGCTCGGATCACATACAAATCACTCAGAGTGGTTAACGAGTGGTTGGTATGAAGCGTTCGAAGAAAAAGAAGAAGGTATCAGGTCAATAAATATGAAAAATAAGAATTAATTCTTTCGGAGAATCCATGTTAATTTTTGTTTCCTGTGTCAGACCGGGAAGATTGTACTTGGACTCCAGGTTATTGAATCTTTCGATTAGGGAATGCTAACCCGAACACATGCTTGCAGAAAACGGATGCACCAGGTCGTAAGGCGCATAACATGTTGCAACGATCCTCACAATGAGAAATGGGATAACGGATTCTACGGTCGCCAATCTGCCTCGGAGATTTAGCCACGCAGTAAGAATGTCAGACCTACCATCACGAGGGTGGCCAAAACTTACTGCTGGCAGAGGTCGGCACAAACGGGGAAGCGGAAATCATAGGAATTATATCCTGTAGAACTGGCCCCAGTATGCAGAGTTGAGAAGAAAGAAGTCGCCCACTTACACTAGCGTCCAAGACAAACTGTATGGCATGGCTGATAATCTGAGGCAGATGACTGCCTTTATTAGAGAATCGAAATCCCAATCTAGTGAGAATGCAGAAGAAGAATCTTTAGATGACTTTCTGCAGGGCTAGGTTTCATAACTTTATTTCAAATAACAAAGTGCTAACTAATAGTAACTACGGATGCCTTGCCACGAGCTGCGCATTCTATTACTTCAGAAACTTAGCGGCCAGTATCTTTCAATCTCTAGTGACATTCTAAAAAAAAACCGAAAGCCGGTATATCGGTTTGAAAGTCTCAAAGGGTTAATTAATCACTCACTTTATCAACAAATGACTTCGACGTCTTCTCAGACTAAGATGGCGCCCAGGGCCCAAATTTGGGATGTAAAGAATAGAACCACTGTTACCTGCCACGCATGTCGTAAGAGGCGGCTAAGGAGGTTTTACTGAAATCGGATGCATGTGTCCTAAATGTGTAGCAGTCAACCTGCTGCCCTGCAGGACGGCTGGGGACAGCCAAAGGCTAACGGAGAGCGAACCCAGTAAACGCTGGCTCAATCCGTACACATCGCCGAAGGATAAGCACCAGAGCTCCAAATGGCGCTGAAGATGTGACGAAACCCACCATGCTAAGACTGCATGAATCAGATTTCCACATGAATGAATTTATGGAGAGATACGGTACATCTGTCTTTTAGGTGATCGCGAGAGAGAGAGAAAACTAAGATGGTATAACAGAGTGACAAACACATATCGGTGGATAAGAACAGGACATGTACCCAAGATGAACAAGACCAGAAGAAGAAAATGGCGGTGGGTCGTGCATATCATGCGGAAGGCACAGTCGAGAGTCACTAGACAAGCACGTAAGCAGAACCAGTAAGGAAAACGGAAATTGGGATGTTCTAAAATCTAAAGTGATCGTTAGACTGAGTCGTCTTGGGGAACTGAAGGTTGTTGGACTATCCTTGGAAGCCAGAAAAGAAACGGCAAGAAAACGGAAACAGTGGATGGTAACTGTTTAGGTCCTATGCTCCGCGAGGATCAGAAAGAAATAAGTAAGTAAGTAATTAAGTACTATGCTACCAAGTTTCTAACAATTGTCATTGTACACAGTCTTACAATATAGGTCTCTATCAGGGAAATTGAGGTGGGGGTCTCTGTGGCGTAGAGGTTCGCTCCCTCGTGGAGCCATTGAGATAATGTCCAGAGTTCCCTGATCTCCGTGTAGATGAGATCGAGCTTCTAGTCCTATCGGAGACAGACTATAAAACGTAGGTCCCGTGTTCAATTTGAGCAAGTAAAAGAACCCTTGGCAGTTAAAAATCGAGAAGAGCTGGATGGAAATGCTCTGCCCGGGAAAAATTCCTTAGCAAAGTTCAAAAATAAAATCCCTATAAAATGTCTTCACCATCTTCTAAATTACATCGGGATCCTCAACGGTGCTACGGAGTTCGCGCACTGCCGATGAGATCTTCCTGTGTAATATAGAGATCGGAGCACATATGGTTACTCACCGAAGTGCAATGATGATGGTCAGTGGCGGCTCGTAGTCATTTTCTTGGTGGGGCCAGACACAAATTTTCCTGAAAAATCATGATTTTTGAAGTATTTACTATTATTTGTCTATTTCAGGAAGTTCCCCCTTTTGATTATTGGTGGGGCCAGGCCTCACTGGCCCTTAATGACGAGCCACCCCTGATGATGGTCCTATCGATCAATCAATCCATCAATATTATTACAATTTGCTTGAAATGAATATCTTCATCTACTATTCAAAATGTGTAACTCGACAACAAAAATCACGAAATAAAATAGTTTTTAAAAACAATTATATGCACAGGAAGTTGACTATTAATATTGTCAAAATAACAAGTTATTTGAATTCGATTATTGAGCAATTAAAAACTATTAGAGTTGTGTCAAAACACGAACTAAGATCATTTTACAAAGTACAAACACAGTGGCGGCTCGTGATCATTTTTGTTGGTGGGGCCAGACAGAATTTTTCGGAAAAATTATGGTTTCGGTTAGGTTATATTTTAATGTCTAAAATAATAAATATACGTTACACGATATTTTTGGTGGGGCTCGGTCCCACTGGCCCTTAATGACGAGCCGCCACTGTACAAAAATATTATACGTCGGCGTTTCAAAAAATTGATCTTTATCGAGCGAAAGATATAAGACACAAGACACGAAAACAATGGCCATATACAAAACATGACCCATGCGTAATTATAGTGTTGGAAGGAAAGGAGATTATTAAAGAAATGATATTATTCAAAACGAAAAATTATAAAATGGAAATAAAATGGTCGACAAGACTCTTGATATTTTCACCTATCTCTCTCTCTCTCTCTCTCTCTCTCTCTCTCTCTCTCTCTCTCTCTCGCTCATGCCTTTTAAACACCAATTAGGGCATATGCCCTCAACCAACTCATGCCAAGTCTTCCTATCTCTAGCTATCTCCTGCAGCTACCTCCAGCTTTTCTGCGTATTGTTAATCTTTGTCTCCAAATCTCTTCTCCGCGTATTTCTAGACATTCCTCACTTTCGCTTTTCCTGTAGGTCCCAGGGCCTTCTCTTGTTATATTCCCTCGGATTTACTCAAGGTGTGTACTATCCAGCGAAGATATGCTTTGCCTACTTATTTCCCTCCTGTAAGCCAAAATATCACAATTTTGAAAGACTAAATGTATGTTTGGGTAAGCTTGGAGAAGGTAAAGATACCGGAACAAGATTTTTTGGGACTGTTAAACTATGTGGATATAAATTTGGATCCGTTGAACCCTGTCAGAGGACAAAGAACCCTGTCGCGGTCTCTGTGACTAAGCTCTTGCCTTGCATTCCAAAGGTCGTCTTTTCGAATCCGGACAGCGTCGTTCTGTTTACAAGTGCATTTTTTCCAGAGTTCCCTAGTATTGTTGCGAGAGCTACGGAGTTCGTGATTTGTGCAATACTCTCGGAAGATGGTGTGCCATTTCTGCGGAGATGGACCAAGTTATATGAAGTAAAACCCGGAACAATGAAGTCCATCCTTAGGTTTTAGACCCTTTTTTGAGAACTCTTGTTTTTTTTTAAGTTTCTCCAGGCGAGAAATTCTTCTGAACTCGAATCAGAGCAGAGACAAGAAGGTTGTCAAGATAAAGATGTATGCAGAAAAAGTCGAAAATGTTCCTGGTTCTGTCCTGAAAAACATCATAAAAATGTCACGAAACACAGAGCCTAATGGCTAATGTTGGTTACCAACGCTTTGTTTAGATTGTTGCTAAGCTACGGTTGCCATTTTCAGGAAAACAGATAACAGGTTTTGGCATAATTTTTTTTCTTCTTCTTCTTTGAACGCTCCATATCGACTACTTGCTAAATCAATCTTTGTGCTTTGTCTGTGATCTGAGCCTAAGAAAGATTGTACATTGTGTCAGTTATGCGCTTACAGGAAAGAAAATCACATCCGATTTCTGCGACGCTTTTTATTTACTAGGGTAGTTTCCCTAGGTCCCTACTTCAGTCGCCTCTTACGACATGCATTGTAGATCACAGTGTTACTATTCCTTGCTCCCCTAGCGAGACCCAGCAACACACAGGCGATATATACTGTTTTACAACATTGATATTTGTTTGTTTGTTTGTTTATTGAAAATGAGAATCATGGCATATCATAAAGGACGTAGCCATCAACCAAAGTAAACGAGTCGTTGATTTCCTAGGCATCACTTATACGTTCAGTAGCTTGTTTGTTAGGTAGTGGATTTTTAAAAAAAAATTTTCCGATCCAGAAGCCCTTGAGCTTTTCAGCTCTTCGGCTCAGTGCCATGGACATCGTAACCCTTCGGTTTGGTGCCACGAACACCGTAAATCTGGAGAATCTGTGGCTTTTCTGCCATCCCGCGGAATTGAACCCGCACACACAGAGGATAGTCACCCGTAGTCCAACGCGCTACGAACACGCTGGGCAGACGGGCAGGTAGTGGATTAAAGCCTCTTTAATTCTAGTTATCTCCTTTGAGCGTAATAATGAATATTTTTGGTTTTGTGTTTATTGGTTATTGGTTACTAAACTGACGTCATTATACTCCGGGCAGACACATAGGTGCTCAGTCTCCCCAACAGATATCGAAGAGTATGCATACTGATGGTTCCGGTGGCTCGCTGATTAAACACACCTCTCACTCTGCCTCTCAGGCATCCAGTTCGACTTGAACAACGGGTAACTCCAAACTGCCTAAATCGCTTGATCGATTCAACATCGATTTCAGTGTCCTCATCCAACAGAAAGTCGAGAAGAGACCGAAGAACATCCCCTTATCCATCTTCAACTCCCCAACAATCGATGATGTTGATGGTTTTGTTGATAAGTGGTTAAACCGTTGTCTTGCATTCCGAAGATAGTGGGTGTCATTCTTGAAAAGCGCCCGAGTGGTTACCGGGGCCCAAATTTGGGACGTAAAGAATAGAACCACTGTTACCTGCCACGCATGTCGTAGAGGCGACTAAGGAGGTTTGGTTGAAATTGGATGCATGTGTCCGCTAGGGAATGCTAACCCGAAACAAATGCTTGCAGAAAACGGATGCACCAGGCCGTAAGGCGCATAACATGGTGCAACGACCCTCACAATGCGGAATGGGATAACGGATTCTACGGTCGCCAATCTGCCACTCAGATTTAGCCACGCAGTAAGAATGTCAGACCCATCATCACGAGGGTGGCCAAAACTTACTGCAGGAAGAGGTCGGCACAAACGGGAAGCAGAAATCATAGGAATTATATCCTACAGAACTGCCCCCAGTATGCAGACTTGAGAAGAAAGAGGTGGCCCACTTACACTAGTGTCCAAGACAAACTGTATGGCGTGGCTGATAATCTGAGACAGACGGCTGCCTTTATTAGAGAATCGAAATCCCAATCTAGTGAGAACACAGAAGAAAGATTCTGGAAAAGTTCGCTCTGTTCATGAGTGCATTTTTTGCCAGAGATCTCTAGGATTATTGCTAGAGTTACCGGTATCATGATGTGTGCAATACTCTCGGCAGGTGACGTGCCATTTCTGTGGATAGAAACCGTGCGATATAGTGTAAAAACCAGCGCAACAAAGTCAATCCTTCGGCTTTAGACGCTTTCTCTGTGACGGAGAGAAAGTAGAAAATGTGAACAGTGTTACAATATCTTGCTTCACTGCTAACAACGGTGGAAATGGGATGAAGGAAATTAAAAGGAGAACAAACATGGCTTTACAAAAATGTAAAAATAAAAACAGTATGGAACGGAACTGATAAGAAATCAAAGATCAGAATACTAAGTGCATTCTTCTTCAAACGCTCTATATTATCCACTTGTTAACCACGCTTTATGATTTGTATGTGATCTGAGCCTAAGAGTGGTTATGTGCCAGTTATGCGTCTATAAGTAGGCAATGCTTTTTACTTACTATGGTAGCTTCCCTAGACCCCTACTTCAGTTACCTCTTACGACATGTCTTGTAGGTCGCAGTGTTACTATTCTTTGCTCCCCTTGAGAGTTCCAACAACACAAGGGAGGTAATTTGTATGTGATCTGAGCCTAAGAGCGATGGCATGTTGTGCCAATTATGCGCTTGCAAGTAGGCTAGCACATCCGATTTCTGCGATGCTTTTTATTTACTAAGGTAGCTTTCCTAGACCCCTACCTCAGTCACCTCTTACGACATGCCTTGTAGGTCGCAGTGTTACTATTCTTTGCTCCCCCTGTGAGCACCGGCAACAGACGGGCTCCTCGTTAAGATAATTCATACGACAAGGAATCTGTTTACACTTATAAAAGGTTAAACAATTTACAAATAAGATGTATTGATTCGTTAAAATATTCATTCAAATCATCATCATCATCAGGTGGTGCCGTGCCGGTTGGAGTACGCGATCATGTATCTCCACAAATCTCTGTCTCTGGTATTTGCTATCATCTCAGATGTTGACGCTTTTCCTTGCCATAAAGTCATGCACTGTAAACTTTTTTCTGTCTGTCTTCCCCTGTCTCGTCTCCTTTCGATTTTATGGGTTGTCACAATGTTTTCTAGCAGTATTCAAATAGCGCAGTTAATGTGTAGACATTTTTTAACGAATTGTGATTAATTACTTAATTATTAATCTGTGTTGCTGGGAATCACAAGGAGAGCAAATAATAGTAACACTGTCACCTACAAAGCATGTCGTAAGAGGCGACTGAGGTAGAACCTATGGAAGCTACCCTAGTAAATAAAAAGCCTCCCAGAAATCGGATGTGCTCGTCTGCTTGTAGACGCATAACTGGCTCAGTGTAAATCACTCTTAGGCTCAGATCACATACAAATCACAAATAGATGTTTAATAATTTTTCGATATGGAGCGTTCGAAGAAGAAGAAGAAGAAGTGGCATTTGTAAACTAGTTTTAATACTTTAAATTTGCAATACATGGAAATTGGTTATTAGTTACTGAACCGGCGTTATTGCAATCCAGGCAGACCCATAGGTGCTCAGTCTTCCCCAACAGATGTCGAAGGGTATGTATACTGATGGTTTCCGTCTCTTGCTGATTAAACACACTCCTCACTGCCCATCAGGCATCCAGTTCTACGTGTACAATAGAACCACTGTTACCTGCCACGCATGTCGTAAGAGGCGACTAAGGAGGTTTGGCTGAAATCGGATGCATGTCTCCTAAACGTGTAGAAGTCTATGCGTTTAGGGGACTACCAAACCAATGTGCAACGTATACATGTTCTTGACAAAGATCAAACATATCACAAAGAGTGATTAAAATTGGTTGTAAAGAACGAACGCAAAGAAGAAGAGCTCCAAACTGAATAAATAGCTGAATCAATTCAACATATATTTTATTGTCTTTATCTAACAGGCAGTTGTGAAGAGACCGAAGAACATCCCCCGTATCCATTTTCAACTCCGATAATCGATGCTGTTGATGCACGTTTGTCCATTCTTTCATTGCCGCAAACACCCGCATGTCCTGGACAGTAGATTCGCGTATACCTCTGGAGGTTTGAATGTACGAATGAAAACTTGACTATCCGAACAGCAGAAAATGGTAGACACATTTCAAGCTAGGAAAAATGCAAATCGGTGCATATCTCTTACAGGACTTAGCCATCAACCACAGTAAACGAGTCGTCGATTTTCTAGACACCACTTACACGTTCAGTAGTTTGTCATTGCGTTCTGAACGGTGAGGTCTATTTTTACTGTTCGTAAAAATCTACGGATACGATTTGATTCCAAACTTCCTGTCACGGAGTTTCAAACCAGAGAGGCTTGGATTGTGATCGAGTTCACTACCGCTTAAACTACAGACGCCCACTTTCAATCTATTATACAGGTTTTATACAGATAATACTTAAGATTTAAACTACAAGTACGCCCGCCTGCCCAGTGTGTTCGTAGTGCGTTGGACGACGGGGGACAAGCCTCCTATGAATGCGGTTCAATTCCTCGGGCTGGCAGAAAAGTAACAGGTTCTCCAGATTTACAATGTTCGTGGCATCGAACTGAAGGGTTTCGATGTCCATGGCACCGAAACGAAGGGTTATGATGTCCATGGCACCGAACCGAAGAACTGAAAGCAAGTGCCTCTGGATCGAAAAAAAAATTAAAAAATTAAAAGTACCTCTGAAGTCGAAGAAGGCACGCCTATATGGCGGGGAACACTGATAAAAATGAAAACAAGCCTTCACGCAAGAATCAGTCAAAAGCGCCAACCAGGCTACGTCTGAATTTATATCGTGCGAACTCAAGAAACGTTTGTTTTTGGTCGTCCATTTGTTTTTTAAATTTGTCACTCCTGTTGTTCGTTTGCTTGATAAAGGCCTTGTTGGTCGAAACGTTGCTTTATTTTTGTCATTGTTTTTGTAATTTGTAAAACTACAGTACTTTGTGATTACTTGTTTTGAACTCAAGAAGAAGAGGAGAGAAAGAAGAATCTTTCATAGTAAATCAAGGTTTGATAGAAGAAATAAGACAGACGTTGAGTGTTAGCTTCTGCTAGGTGCCTGTATGAACATAGTAATGGGAGCTAGGTAAAGAACTTCTTCTTCTGTTCTCTAATCCTGTTTTGTCTCGCATCATCATCATCAAGTAGCTTGTCCTGGTCAGAACTTGTCCACCTAACACTCGTTCGAAATTTCTCTCTCGCTTATGCCGTTCTGAGCGGCCGTTATGCTCAAATCGTCAATTACATCTATCTAGTCCATGGTTTTCCTCTTCTCCTATTTGCCGGGATGCCTCTTTCCATAATAGTCTTCTTCAACCGTTCATGTCCCTTTCTTCTTTTAACTCCCAACGGAACACAGGTCTTCATCAAACTTCTTCCAGCTCTTCCTCTTGTACCAGTAAACCATGTTACGTGATACCGTATACTAGTTTACTGACCCTTATATAACTGTACAAAGAGCACTCCTAATACCTGATTCAACAAACGAACACTCCTAATGGCAACTCCACTCACAGACATCAATACACACTCTAAGAAATAAACAACACAAAAGAACAAACACCAACGTCACGATTCAAGAACAGTAATTATAAAGCATCTATTGTAGATGGAAACTTCACATAATCATTACTCATAAAACATAATGCACAATAATACAATACAAATAAATCAAATTTCGAAATAAATTAACTTATTGAAAATTTCCAAATAATTAATCTCATGGTCCGTATTCCTTGTCCTTCGTAGCACGAAGAGCCTCACAACAACAAATACCAGTCTTGCAGAACTTTAGGATCACACCGTGGCCTAAACAGTACAAAAATCAGGCTGACGACATAAGACAGTGACTCACGACGTTTTCAGTCTTGTAGAATATATAACATCTCACAGATGCAAACACAGTAGAAAAGACGTTGTTTAACCAACAGACAGTGACTCACGACGTTTTCAGTCTTGTAGAATATAATACATCACACAGATGCCAAAACAGTAGAAATGACGTTGTCTAACCAACAGACAGTGACTCACCACATTTTCAGTCTTGTAGAATATATAACGTCACTCAGATGCCCAAAACAGTAGAAAAATAACATCACACAGATGCCAAAAAAGTAGAAAACTAACATCATACAGATGCCTATACAGTAGATAACGACGTTGTCTAATCAAAGAAAACCATCACGACCGTCTTGTCCCTTATCCATATTCTATGCCCGTCCTACTGTCTAGTCCCAGCCTCAATCACAAATCCACTACCTCAACAGTATTGCTCTCCTTACCGTCCCAGACTCAATGTACAATCTAACTAGTCACTCAAAAATATTTTTAAAAACCTGAGTTCGTTCGTTCACAACTCAGGTAACCTCCGTGACAACTGATGAGCTGTCATCAACTGTCATCAAAACAACAAATCAATCACAACAGAATGGAATAAATCAAAAGGGGAACAAACAACTACAATATAACCAGGAATTTATCCCCCGCCCTATCCCCAGGAACAGTAATACTGTTACACTCTCTCCTGCCATCCCTTCCAATTCTTTCTTTTCTTTTGGTATCAGCCTCCAGCTCTCTTCTTCAACCGTTTATGTCCCTTTCTTCTTCTTCTCCTTCTTTTTCTTCTTCTTTTTCCTCTTCTTCTTCTCCTTCTTTTTCTTCTTCTTCTTTTTCTTGGAACCCCCAACGGAGCACAGGTTTTCATCAAACTTCTTCCAGCTCTTCCTCTCTCCTGTCACCCCTTCCAATTCTTTCCATATTTTATATATCCTCTTAATATATCATTCTCCAATTCTCTTCTCCGGGTATGCCTAGGCCTTCCCTACTTCTCTTTCCCTGCGGGTTCCAAAACAGTGCCTGTCTTACAATGTATGTTCCTTTATATATCCAAAATACTTCAATATTCTTATTCTTTTCTGTAATATCTTCCAGTTTTCTTTGATTTTGAGTTTTTTCTGAATAGATCTATTTGTTCTCTTCTCTGTTATCCTGACGTGTGGGATAAAACAGGATTAGATAAAGAGAAAGGAGATACTCAGTCTCCATTTAAAAGAAATTAGTACATAGTTTATTTATCTCTAGATAACCCATTCAGCGCCTCAGCTCGACGGAACCAATCAATGAAGGCATTATGCTACTAAAATTAGACAAATGACATTCGGGTCCATGCTTTGAGTCGCGTGACTTGTCGGATGGTTGGGCCAGGAATGTGACGTCGCGAGTCAACACGGCGGGCTGGCACGTGAGCGAAAGCATGACTGCAGGATAACACAGTCTTCGAGACAAATATAAAACTTGTGAGCGTGATTCAAACCTTTTTAAATGGTTTCTCTTATATTCTAGTGGAGTTTTGCCATTTGCATAACCGTAGTACCACCATACTTGATTTGCGTTTACCCGGCGTTTTTATATACATAACTAAATTGACCAACAACCGTTATTGATATATGCTTGTTGTAACACATCGTGCATTGATAATTGAAGTGGCTTTGTAATAAATAGCGGCTTTGTAAATAAAGGTCTGGTAATATTTTTATTTATTAATTTTTAACCAATTTTTCTTTTATGTATGTTCCTGTTATATTTATTTATTCCTTTGTTGTGTGCATTTTAATGCAGAGTTTACTTATTAGTTTATGATCGCTCTGATCGTTTTATACTGTCTTTCTATGGAAGCCGATGGAAAGAGGCTGGAAAGCCGCCCAGTGGTTACCGGACCCAAATTTGGGGTATGAAGAATAGAACCACTGTTACCTGCCACACATCTCGTAAGAGGCGACTAAGGAGGTTTTGGCTGAAATCGGATGCACATGTCCTAAATGCGTAGAAGTCTGCGTTTAGGGGCCTACCAAACCAATGTGCAACGTATACACACACGTTCTTGGCAAAGATCAAACATATCACAAAGAGTGATTAAAATTGGTCGTAGAGAACGAACGCAAAGAAGAAGAACAAGGCTGGAAAGTCGCTGCCTGGGGAAAATTCATTTGAAAAATCACACAATGAAATTCATACAAAATATTTTTATCATTTGCTAAATTAAAACGTGCACACTTGCCGGTTCTAAGGGAGTTTGTCCACTGTCGCCGAGATCTTAATATGCAAGATAGATATTGAAGCACATATGGTTACTAACCGAAGTGCAATGATGATGCTCCTATCAATCATGAATGTCAATTAAAAAATAATGTATATTCAAATCGATATTTGTATATCAATCGATGATAAAGCAGTTGAGAAGATCATTAATGCCTTTAATTGCAAATGCTACAGAAGAGTACTTAGAATACCATAGACAAAAAAAGAAAAAATGTTTCTGTTCTGCAACAGCTTGATATTAAAGAGAGTTGGCTATTAAAGAGCATAACATCAAGGAAAATTAAATATTTCGGACACATCAAACGGTATGAGTGGGTAATTTTGGAGGAAATGGTGCCTGGAAGAAGAATGAGAGGAAGACCTAGAAGATGATGGGTGCAAGATGTCATTGACTATCTGAGAAGGACTGCTGCTGATGTCGGTCAACTTGCACAGAACAGAGAGTTTTTCAGGACTGCTGTCATGAGAGACAAGTTTCGAAAGAGACACGCTACTTGATGATGATGATATTAATCAATGTCAAAGTTGAAGTGTGTATAGTCAATGGACATATGTTATATTTTTAGTAACAACTGTAATAATCTGTGTTGCTTTATGGCTCGGAAACGCGGCAAGTCACCAAGATAAATACAAATAAGATTCAACGGATGTCTTTGGCGGATTCTCGGACTGAGATGATATGACAGTTGCAAACACAGATCTGTGGATTAGAATAGGACAGGAACCCGCGATGACCTAGGTTAAGAGGAGAAAATGGCTATGGTTCGGGCATACCCTGCGGAAGACACAGGCGAGTGTCGCTAGACAAGCATTTGAGCGGAAGCCACAAGGAAAACGGGAAAGGGGATGTCCAAAACAGACCTGGAGACGAAATCTTATTGAGAAACTAAAGGATGCTAGACTATACTAGTCACGCATAACAAAAACAACAAGAGACCGAGACAAGTAGCGAGTAGCTATTGAGGCCCTATGCTTATAGATGAGCAAAGAAAAATAAGTAAGTGAGTAAGCAAGAACTGTTATTTAAAAAAAAGAAGATTGAGATATGATGGACATACTCTGAGAAAAAATGATAAAGTATTAACCGAAGTGGGAGGCAAATGGTTAAATGGTTCAAGAAAGAAAGAATGCCCTATGGAAACCCTGAAACGAACTTTGCTGAGAGAGTTGAGGAACTTTACTGAGAGAGTTGAGGAACTTTACTGAGAGAGTTGAGGAACTTTACTGAGAGAGTTGAGGAACTTTACTGAGAGAGTTGAGGAACTTTACTGAGAGAGTTGAGGAACTTTACTCAGAGAGTTGAGGAACTATACTGAGAGAGTTGAGGAACTTTACTGAGAGAGTTGATGAACTTTACTGAGAGTTGAGGAACTTTACTGAGAGAGTTGAGGAACTATACTGAGAGAGTTGAGGAACTTTACTGAGAGAGTTGAGGAACTTTGCTGAGAGAGTTGAGAAATATCAGATTCAATTCCAGGGAAGAGTTTCAACGATTTTCCCAGGATAGAGCGGTATAGAGAAATTGCTTGCAGGTTCTATGTAAGGTTTCAGTTTCAGTTAGGAATATCTTCCTTGCACTTCAGACATGTCTATAGGTGCCCCGATCTCCTTCGCAATATCTCCAACACTGCCTAGCGACTGACTTTACCAGTTCCATGTTGATTGATGAGCCTACTAATATACTTGTACCGTGGCTGACCCCCTGATATGGCAGCAGAGTCTCTAACTGCGGTCTCATTGCCAACGACAACCATGTTCCAGGAACGAAGATGAATGTAATATATCTATCTATTCTATGATCCTGTTTTGCCGTTCAGCGTTATGCAGAAAAAGGAGACACATGGAGCGAGCCTTTCTATGCGCCTTGCCTTTCTTACTTTTCTCCAGTCCTGACTTGACTCATAGCTTCAGAGATTTCTAGAACGGACTTTTATGTGCGCTTCATAAACAGTGTCTGTCGTCCCTTCTGTTATCTCTGAGGTCCACCTTTTGCGTGATCGGACTTTTGCTTTGTATCCAATGTATCAGAGTAACATTGTTCTTTGTGGCGTACTGTCTGTTGGTAATCTGCTTATGTGGCGGAACCATTTAATGTGTTGTTTCTTGATAAAGTTCAGTACTAATGTTGTACCCACTTTTTTCCTGATCTCTTCATGTCTAAACCGGTCTCTTCTTGTTACTCCCAGCATTCTGCGTAGACACTTCATCTCTGTCGTGACTAGTTTTCTTCTGTTATTTAATGTCAGCGTCCAGGTTTGGCACTTATAGCATAATGTAGGATATCTAGCTTAATGTAGGATATCTAGCATAATCTAGGATATCTACATTATGATATGTAGGGAGTGTAATCAATGTAACGTATCAATCAATCAAGTGCCGTGGCGGTAGGCGTAGGAGATCATGTCTCTCCACTTCTGTCTGTCTCTGGTACAATCCATCAACTCCGTTACCCAGCCATTGCCGAACCACGATTTCAACCCGTCCGGAATATTGTCCCTTTGTCTCCCTCTATCTCTCTTCCCCTGTATTTTGCCTTTTATAACCAAATGTTCTAAAATGCCCCTTCTAATTATTGTCCGAAAACCTTGATTGTCTGCTCCTGATTCGATTGATTCGATTTGGATATGAATCTGTCTCCGACAAGATCTTTTCATTGGACTTTCTATTTGTCCATTGAACTTTCAACACTCTTCTGAGAAACCACATTTACGTGGCTTCTAATTTTCTTACCATTTGTCTGTTCATTGTCCACGACTCACTGCCATATAAAAGTATTGACTCTATATAGCATTGGATTACTCGTTTCCTCAACGCCACTGACAAGCATTTATTGCATAGTTTTTCAACTTCTGAAAGGCTGATCTCGCCTGAGCTATTCTGTTTTTTTTATTTCTCAAGTGTATCTTCCATGTAACGTATAACGAAACAAAAGTAAAATATGTTATATTTGTGTTAAATAATAATTTATAATGTATTTTGTTATAATTTATAGCTAGAACTCATTCGATCGCCTAAATTAAGGTTGTTATCAGAAAAACACAACTAAGTATTTGACAGTCCGAAGACCTAATTTTTCCAACCTGCACAGTGTTTTCCTGTTGAATATTAACTTTGTCTGCAAGTTGACATCAAAGACTTATATAATTAATAACTCTGATACAAGTCTGAAACTCGTTCAAGAAATGGCAGGTGCTAGTGTTTACAAGTCATTGTACACTTTAAGATGTTTTCTACACTGTGTAAAATGTGTCTGCCTGCCATCTTAAATATTGAAGAAATCACGTGACTGCTGAGAGAACCGTTGTGTGTGTGTATGTGTGTGTTCGTTTCCAGAATTTTCTTCGAGTGAAATATATTTTTTGGGAGGTGTCAAGTTCGAGAATCCAGATAATGCCGATGCAGCCTAAGATGGAATGTGAAGAAAGCAACCAGTCTATGCTAGAGGACCAGCCTGGAGCAGCCAAGAGAGCCAAGTTAGAAGCATCAGAAACTGATAGGTGAGTCTATCTATTGTCTCTGTTGTCTTTCCCAAGTTGATGATGGGATTGGTTGCCCACTCTTGCCGTTACGCGTAGGGTAAAAAGTAAAATAAGTAAAGGAACCCTTTCATACCTTGTGGTGGTATATGGGCAATACAGTGTTAGGCCTGTATTTTTCATTGACAGTCGGCACACGATGGGTGCTGTGGTCAGCATCACGCCGGCCGCCTTTACTTTCCCAGAGCATGTCTGGTACCATGTTGAGGAACAAGTTGAGGCTGGGTCGACCTGAGAGCCGTCGCGGTCGGGAAAATTCCACGCCCACTGCGGGAGTTGAACCCGGACCACCAGCCTTGAGAAGCGAGTTCACTAACAACTACGCTACAGCGGCTCTCTGTTAAGCGTAGGGGTGGGAGCTTTATTTTGCGTTCCAGGGCCAGATGAATCGCCCTTGTTGTGTTATATCCGTATTTATTTAGTGTGCAATAATTTGGTCAAGACATGCTACCTATTATCTCTGACTATAAGTGTCTGCAGAACAGTTGTACTATGTCAAGGAGGTAACACAACAAATATCACTTTAAATGGTAACCACCTAACACCAGTCAAAAAATGTTGACTCTTGTGTCCATAGTCACTGCCAGTCTTTCTCTTGATGAAGGAATCAACGATCGTGTAAGGAGTGCGTCTACTACATTCGACAAACTATCAAAGCGAGCGTGGTACAAAAAAAGGTTTTATTCCCAGATTTTCATCAGATAGGTTTATGTTTCCACATGTAATCGTCCATTTGTAGTGTTCCTCGAAATTCGTCATTCTTGTTGTATTGTTTGCTTGATAAAGGCCTTTTGGTCGAAACGTTGCTGTTTATCGTCACTGTTTATGTATTTTGTAAAACTGTAGTACTTTGTTTTTATGTGTTTACCTACAAAAAAAACTAACATTGCAGACGAAGATTCAAATATATCGAGCCTGTGTAATTAGTTCTTTACTATATGGCTCAGAAACAGGGACAGCCACTCAAGACACGAGAGGAGACTTAACATTTTTCACCTTCGATGTCTCCGCAAGAATATGAACATCATGTGGTACGACAAGATAACCAACTCTGAAGTACTGCAACGTGTAAACCTGCCTTCCATCATGAGCAGGCTCAGCAGTGGACGACGAAGATGGTTGGGGCACGCGAGAAGAATGGAAACTTGTCGCATACCAAAACACATGTTGTTCTGTGAACTTTCGAAGGGGAAGATGCACCAGGGTAGATCACTGCTCAGATATAAAGATGTCTGCAAGGCCTCAATGAAAAACTTTTCTATTGGTCCCAGCACATGAGGAAAACTAGCTAATGACAGAGTTGTGTGGAAAGCGCTATTTTGCGCAAGGGCGCAGACTTTTGAGAAGAGACTTATGTATGAGCTGAACTACAAGAGAGAAAAGCGAAAACTCAGACGTTGTCACAGTAAAACACTTGCCAATTGGCCATCTGTAAAGACGAAAAAGGCAATATATTTAGTGTGGTCTTAATATTGTCTATCCATCTTTTTCTTGGTCTTCCTTTAGCTCTAGTACCTGATCCCTTCTTATTGTATGTTGGTGGTTGGTTGTATTCCATTCTCAGTAAATGTCCAAACCACTGCATTTGTTGTCTTTCAATGTATTCGTTTCCTGAAGTTATGCCTACTATGCTTCTGATGTCCTCATTTTGTAGACTATCTTTCCTAGTGACGCCCACTGTCTTCCTCAAGAACGCTTTGTGATGGTCCTTAAGAAGCCTTAAAATTGTTTCATCAAACTTTGTTCAAGTTTTTATAGTATTTGTTGTTGTTTGTAATATATTGCCTTTTTCGTCTTTACAGTACTTTTATCGGGAGTTGGGGGGACAGTACTTTTATCGGGAGTTGGGGAGGGGAGGGGGCAAGATGGGGATAGGAAGGGAAAAGGATAGGGGGGACAAAAATAAAACAATTTCAGTTGGTAGTTTACTACTTGGAAATGGAGAAGACCAGGTTCAGATCCGATTTCGAATGCAAGCTCCAAGTTGTTTTTTTTTTGACGATCCAGAAGCACTTGAGCTTTCACCTCTTCGGCTTGGTGCCATGGACATCGTAACCCTTCGGTCCGGTGCCACGAACATCGTAAATCTGGAGAACCTGTGGCTTTTTTGCCAGCCCACGAAATTGAACCGCACTCACAGGGGCTTGTCACCCATCGTCCAACGCGCTACGAACACGCTGAGCGGGCGGGCGCACACTCCATGTATAGAAGTATCAATTTCTTATAAATGTTGACACCATATCTTGTTAACAACGGTCAATCACAGTATTCTTTTACAAACTGAGTTGTATCTGTGGCGTAGAGGCTAGGTGCTCGTCTGTCGTGCCAAAGATACCAGGTTCGCTTTCTCGTGGAGCCATCTGGGTTTTTTTCAGTTATCCCTGATCTCAGTGTAGGTGAGCTCGAATTCCTAGTCTTATCTGAGACGGACGATAAAACGTAGGTCCCGTTTTCAATTTGAGCTCTAAAAGAACTCTTGGCAGTTCAAAAGCGAGAAGAGCAGGCTGGAAAGCCGCTGCCCGGACAAAATTCATTAAAAAAGATTTAAAATAAAATTCCAACAAAAATATCTTGAAAATTACATCAGGAAACCTCGCCGGTACTATGATGTTCATGCACTGCAACTGAGATCTTCCTGTGTAAGAAAGAGATCAGAGAACAACTGGTCACTCAGTGAAGTGCAATGATGATGGTCATATTAATCTATCAATCACCGATAATGTTTGTCCATGCTGGATTCGAACCCCAGTATTTCCACGGGACTTGGTAACTAAGCTCAGTCAATTTCTTTATACGCGACCCAAACTATCGCATAGAGTCCGTCCGACCGTCTGTCTGCCCAAAGCCAACTAGAAACTTATGGGCCTTCGGACTCAAGCAATAATTATGGGAATCAGACCACAACTACACCACGTGACCTCGCATTCCAGTATTGTTGTATATAGACGAATTCATTTTAAAATCAACACAAAATGCTAAATCGAAGTTATATTATGCAACAAGTTAAGTTTAACAATAAGGAATATTAATATTATGAATATTTTTCACCAATAAATAACCATAGACTCACAGAATTGAGTAAAATTGCAAAAGAGAGTGCAGTGTTCTATCAAACATCTGTAATTTCCAGCCCCCTTTTCTGATATAGGTCAGGGAATCCCCGATCAGTTGTCTGGCATTGTTATCTGGAGTTGGCTGTGGTCTCCCCTTTAACCTAGAGCAGCGGTTCATAAACTTTGCATTACCGCAGAGCCTCTTTAAAATACATTTTGCAGTCGTGGATCCCTGACAGTTTCTATATATGAACATGGACAGAAATGCATTATCTTTGTGTTACAATAGTAAACAATGTCTGCAATTTAACATTTTAAATAAACAACAAAGAAAACATAGAACTATAATTAGACTTTAAATTGATTTTTTTGTTTGAAATGTCAAAGATCATAATATTTCTTCAAGTTCTTGAGGGCCCACTGTGAGTACCTCGCTGACCCCTGGTGGTCGCAAACCTCAGTTTGGGAAACGCTGCCCAATAGAATTTCTTTTTTTTTTTTTTTTTTCCCCGATCCAGAAGCACTTGAGCTTTTCAGCTCTTCGGCTCGGTGCCATGGACATCGTAACCCTTCGGTTCGGTGCCACGAACACCGTAAATCTGGGAAATCTGTGGCTTTTCTGCCATCCCACGGAATTGAACCCGTACACACAGAGGGATAGTCATCCGAAGTCCAACGCACTACGAACACGCTGGGCAGACGGGCATAGAATTTCTGTATATGCCCCAGTCTGTTATTCTGACCCATGGTCCACTTTTTCATCTGTCACAGTGGGCGTATGCTGATAAGTCGCTTTGGCTCTGATCTGTCAACATCAGATTTTTTGGGGACCTTAGTACACGTTTTTAACAAAACTGAAGGTGAAGGTTGTGCTATTCTAAGAATAGATTGTCCGTCCATGTCAGTCTCGTCGTCTAAATAGATTATCTCTACCTGCATTGTCCTCTAAATAGATTATCTCTGTCTACCTGTATCGTCCTCTAAATAGATTGTTTCTGCCTGTATCGTCGTCTAAATAGATTGTCTCTACCTGTATCGTCGTCTAAATAGATTGTCTCTACCTGTATCGTCGTCTAAATAGATTGCCTCTACCTGTATCGTCGTCTAAATAGATTGTCTCTACCTGTATCGGCGTCTAAATAGATTGCCTCTACCTGTATCGTCGTCTAAATAGATATTCTCTGCCTGTCTCATCGTCTACCTTGGGGATTTTTTAGGCTATTAAATTGATGTTCATTCCTCGCATGTTTTAGTTTTTTAATTATAATTTGATACCCTACGTCAGCGTTTCCCAAACTGTGATCCGCGGGGTACTCACAAGGGTTCTCAAGCACTTAAAGAAATATTATCATCTTTGACATTTCAAACAGAAAAATAAATTTGAAAAATATGTATAAAAACAGTGGTAAACTAGTTCCGCTGCGAAATCAATGGACCCGGAACAGACCGGAGTCTAAATGTCTGACAGGACAAAATGAAGGATCATTTGAAGTTTCCAGCAGTCTGAGAATATACTATTGTTAACATAAAGATAATTAATTCCTGTCCATTTTCATATATAGAAACGTTTGCGGTCCGTGGCAGCAATATGTGTTTAGAAGGGGTCTCTGTGTTAATGCAAAGTTTAGGAACCGTTGTCTTAGGGCCGTAGATTGAACCAAAGGAGTTTGAGTAGAAAATCTAACGGATCAAAAGCCGAAGGATTGACTTCATTGCACCGGGTTTTACCACACATGGCTCGGTCCCTCTCCACAGAAATGGCACTCCACCTGCCGAGAGTATTGCACAAAGCACGAACTCCGTAGCTCCGGCATCAATCCTAAGAGTCTCCTCTGAAAGAAATGCACCTGTGAACAGAACGGTGCGGTACGGATTCGAACGCACTACCTTCAGAACGCAAGACGTCAGTGTAACCATTTAACCATAGAGAGCCCATGCATGAGAAAATTATAACAACAGAGATGAGATGTCTTAAAAGAGCTACAGGAGTAACAATGAGAGATAACAGTTGCAATAAAGACATTCGGGGAAAAAGATTAGAACAGTCTAAAGGCAAAGTATATAGTATTAAAACTAGTATTAAAACTAGTATATAGTTATATAGTTAGTTAGTTAGTTTATTCCTTTCGAGCCAAAGGCGGCACATAGGGCAGAGGTTTTAGATCTCCATGTGATACGGTTCTTTGCTAGCAGTTGGAGATCTTGTATGGTTTTACATCCCAATAGTTTACTTTCTTGTTGGATGGTTCTTCGAAGAGTGGTCTTTGGTCTTCCACGTTTTCTTTTCCCAACTGGTGACCACATAAGGACTTAGTTATATAGTATTAAAACTAAATTACGAATTTTCAATTCAAATGTTGTATCAATCCTAACATATGCCAGCGAGAGTTGGAAAATGACTAAAGATATAGAAAGAAAGTTGCATGCATTTGAAAATAGATGTCTGCGAAAAATAATGAATATAAAATGGAACAAATTCAGGAGAAGTGATGAAATCAGAGACATGTCTGGTCAACCACTAGTGACAGCTGTTATAAAAGAGAAGATGGAGATATGTTGGACACACCTTGAGGAGAAATGATCAACGAATATCAAAGCAGGCATTGAAGTGGGATGCAAAGGGTTCAAGAAAGAGAGGTCGACCTAAGGAGACCCTGAAACGAACTTTACAGAGAGAGGCAAGAAATATCGGTCTCAGTTCCATGGAGGAGATTGAGCGAGTTGCCCAGGATGGAGCGGTGTGGAGAAATTACTTGCAGGCCCTATGTAACGTATATCGGTACGAGAGGAATTATTATTATTAAAGGCAAAGTATTTACTTTATTGCACCTAGTTTCCCCCATATGGTTCCATCCTTTTCGGCAGACAGGACACGCCTTTGCACAGAGCTCGTACTTCGTAGCTCCAACAACAATTCTAGACAACTATGGCTAAGTGGTAAACCCCTTTGCCTTGTCAGTCGAAAGTCGTGGGTTCCAATCCGGACCGCGCCGTTCTGTTCCAGAGTGCAATTTTTTTCAGCAACCCCTAGGATTGTTGCTGGAGCTATAGAGTTCGTGCTTTGTACAATACTCTCGGCAAGTGGCGTGCCATTTCTGCGGTGAGGACCGAACCATATGGGGTAAAACCCGGTGCAATGAAGTCAATCCTTCGACTTTAAAACCTTTTAAACTATTCTAGAGATCTCATGAAAAAATAGCACGCCAAGCGAGCGTCTTAACCACTTCGCCATCGAGATCCCCCAATCTGCCCCCACCCCACCCGATTACGAATGAAACCAGTTATTCAATACATATAAGGGAAGACTGCAGTAAAATATGCAGCAATGTCGATATAAGGAAAGACTGCAGTAAAATATGCAGCAATGTCGATATAAGGGAAGACTGCAGTAAAATATGCAGCAATGTCGATATAAGGAAAGACTGCAGTAAAATATGCAGCAATGTCGATATAAGGGAAGACTGCAGTAAAATATGCAGCAATGTCGATATAAGGGAAGACTGCAGTAAAATATGCAGCAATGTCGATATAAGGGAAGACTGCAGTAAAATATGCAGCAATGTCGATATAAGGGAAGACTGCAGTAAAATATGCAGCAATGTCGATATAAGGGAAGACTGCAGTAAAATATGCAGCAATGTCGATATAAGGGAAGACTGCAGTAAAATATGCAGCAATGTCGATATAAGGGAAGACTGCAGTAAAATATGCAGCAATGTCGATATAAGGGAAAACTGCAGTAAAATATGCAGCAATGTCGATATAAGGGAAGACTGCAGTAAAATATGCAGCAATGTCGATATAAGGGAAGACTGCAGTAAAATATGCAGCAATGTCGATATAAGGGAAGACTGCAGTAAAATATGCAGCAATGTCGATATAAGGGAAAACTGCAGTAAAATATGCAGCAATGTCGATATAAGGGAAGACTGCAGTAAAATATGCAGCAATGTCGATATAAGGAAAGACTGCAGTAAAATATGCAGCAATGGCGAAACACGTAAAAACAAGGTAATGTAGTTTTACAAAATACAAAAAAAAACAATAACAATACACGGTAACGTTTTCAATTCAGAGAAGAACAACAGATTAAATGGTTTGATCACCCGACAATACTGCCCTTGCTTTACTGATTTAGTGATTGTTATGACAATTATCAATGCACTTCGCTGAGTAACCATGTGTGTTCCGATCACTTTCTTACACAGGAAGATCTCAACGGCAGTGCACGAACCCCATAGCACCGACGAGTGTCCCGGATGTAATTGAAAACAAATTGTGAAAATATTTTGTACGAATTTTAAAAAAAATATTTCTAATGAATTTTGACCGTGCAGCGGCTTTCCAGCCTGCTCCTCTCGATTTTAAACTGTCAATGATTCTTTTACGAGATCAACATGAACACGGGATCTAAGTTTTATCGTCCGTCTCCGATAGGACTAGGAACTCGATCTCACCTACACTGAGATCAGGGATCGTTGAAAAAGTATCTCGAATTCTTCCCGAGGGATCTCTCGAAATATCGTCTAAGATTGAAGGTCAATACAAATATGAAGGTATCGAATTTGCTTCTTGTCGAACCATGACCGTCTTAGCTTATCGGCATGTCTCATGATGATGATTCGAGATTAGACAATTACATTGAAAGATATTTATAAATATTTTGTTAACCGGCAAAGAAAGATTTGCTAGACATATTATTGAACCCTTTGATTAGTGAGAGAAAGTGAAAAGAAAGGATTAAGTATGAATATAAAGAAGACATATCTCTCTCCCTCTCTCTCTGTGTCTCTCTCTCTCTTCCTCGCGATCACTGCTTAGACTGATGTACCGGATTTCCACATAAATTCTGATGTTGTTATTAGGGACTCCGTCCCTCCGTACAGCTTCTCATTTAGCTCGGTATTTTCCGGCCTGTCCCATCCTACAGCTTCTCATTTAGCTCGGTATTTTCCGGCCCGTTCCTACGTACAGCTTCTCATTTAGCTCGGTATTTTCCGGCCCGTCCCTCCGTACAGCTTCTCATTTAGCTCGGTATTTTCCGGCCAGTTAGTAGTTGGTAGTCTTGTAGTAGGTGCTCTGCGTCATGTCCGCCTTCGCGCAGTCTTACAGGCTAGATGTGACAATTTTAAATTTGTTGTAAAGATGGGACCGGAGTCTGTTATGGCCGGTGCGGAGGCGGAATATGACAACTTGTTTGCTACGGGACAGATCATAGTACCCATCTTTGGCACTGTGTTGATGGTGGTCTTGCTACGGGACAGATCATAGTACCCATCTTTGGCGCTGTGTTGATGGTGGTCTTGCTACGGGACAGATCATAGTACCCATCTTTGGCACTGTGTTGATGATGGTCTTGCTACGGGACAGATCATAGTACCCATCTTTGGCGCTATGTTGATGGTGGTCTTGCTACGGGACAGATCATAGTACCTATCTTTGGCGCTGTGTTGATGGTGGTCTTGCTACGGGACAGATCATAGTACCTATCTTTGGCGCTGTGTTGATGGTGGTCTTGCGACCATCTCTCTCTATATCGCCATCCGATGGCTGTTTTAGCCAGAAAGCATATAGGAAGTCTCTGTGGCTAAGTGGTTAAGCCTTCGCCTTGTGTTCCGAATGTCGTTGGTTCGAATACGGACTGCGCCGTTCTGTTCAAAAATGCTTTTTCAGACTCCTAGGATTGTTGCCAGAGCTACGGAGTTCGTGCTTTGTGCAATACTCTCTGGGGGGTGTCGTGTCATTTCTGCGGAGAGGGACCGAGCCATGTGTGGTAAAAACCCTGTGAAGTCAATCCTTTAAGAAAAAGAAAGAAAAAGACAATAAAGAAAACGGAGGTAATGGTTATCTCCAAGAAACAGGAAACACCACAATACAAAATCAAAATAAATAACATAACACTGAAACAATCCATCGATTCAAGTATCTTGGAACATTCCTAACATCAGATGGAAGATTTAAAACAGAGATTAGAAGTAAAATAGCTCAAGTGAGAGCAGCTTTTATAAAAATGAAGAACACACTATGCGTGAATTGACTATCAATGATACTGCGGAAACGAGTACCCCATTGTTAAATTGAACCAATACGTATGTAAAGCAGCGAATCATGGACAATGAACAAATAATCAATAAGATCATTGGAAGCCACAGAGATGTGATTTTACATAAGAATTCTGAAACATTCCATGGACAGCGAAGAAAACAAATGATTAGGTGTTAAATCAGGCCTGCACACAAAGAAACCTTATCAAAAGAATAAGAATCAGACCATCAAGGTCCTTCAGGTATATAATGCGAAGAGAATGTTTAAAGGATTTGGTGACTACAGGTAAAATTCAGGGAAGGAGATGATCGGGGAAGACAGAGGGAGAAGATGTTGGATGTTGTGACATCGTGGTTCGACAACAGATCGACATCAGAACTGATTACGTGCCCCAAGGAGAGAGTTGTGAAGAGACATGATCGCCTACGCCGGCAGGCATGGTACTTGATTGATTGATTGATTGATTGATTGATTGATCGATTGATTGATTGATTGATTGATTGATTGATTGATTGATTGATTGATTGATTGATTGATTGATTGATTGATTGATTGATTGATACCGGGCAAAGAGATAGAAAAACGTACACAGATAGATAGAACAATTATTGCGAGCATAATGATACAACTATATCGACTAAACATTCTGTACGATACGCACACGTACGATACTCGGCTTCAAATTGCCTAGTTAGTTGCCTCTCTTAAATGCTGTCAATATCTGCCATGCTCAGAATCGATACTGCGAGGTGGTACAGGGTATAGTATACTAATTTAATGGTTGACTGTCGATTTCAGCTTTTTCCTGTCGAATAGTTGTTTGCGGTTACATGCTTTAGTTTAGTCGTGAGATCAACATCACTGCACATCAAACCAATTGCTCTGATCTCCTCCTCAGTATGTCTCTCAGCGTGTAGCGACTAACAATCCCAGTTTCAGTTCTAGTTTAGTTTAGTCGTTGGATTATCATCACTGCACATCGAACCAATTAGTCATTAAGTGCTCCGAACTCCTCCTCCGTATGTCTCTCAGGGTTTGGCGACTAACAATCCCAGTTTCAGTTCTAGTTTAGTTTTGTCGTTGGATTATCATCACTGCACATCGAACCAATTAGTCATTAAGTGCTCCGAACTCCTCCTCCGTATGTCTCTCAGGGTTTGGCGACTAACAATCCCAGTTTCAGTTCTAGTTTAGTTTTGTCGTTGGATTATCATCACTTCACATCGAACCAATTAGTCATTAAGTGCTCCGAACTCCTCCTCCGTATGTCTCTCAGGGTTTGGCGACTAACGACACCAGTTCTTTCTTGGTTTACTATTCTTCTTTGGCTACCAGCATAACGTTCTTGTCTAGCTATACTACATTTGACTTGGTATTCTTGCAGTCTGGCTAGTGTTGTAGATTCGCCACTATTACTTGAATCATTTACCAGCCCTCTCTCCCTTAGGGAATTCAGAATATCAGTCTGGTCCATTGCTCGCCCGCTTTTTACAGCAGCCATACCTGCAAGCCTATCAGCACGTTCACTTCCCCTTACACCTGCATGCCCAGGCACAAATACATATTTTTGTCTCAGCCTAGACCTCTTTAGTGACTCCAACTATTCTCTTCGAGCCCAGTCTGTTTTAATCTTCCTGATCGTACTCTGAGAGTCACTGAAAAAACATGCACATATTACATGCGCGGGATGGAAGCGATGACAAGACGGTGCTGTATAATAAATCCTTGTTTCATCTATATATATAAAAATCAATGTTTGTCTGTATGTCTGTTTGTGTCGCATAGACTCGGAAACTACTGAACAGATTTAGCTGAAATTTACAGGATATGTTTGTTTTGATGTCGGGATGCTACCTGTCATAGTTTGAAATAGGTAGCGCTTACAATTTTCGGGGAAATCTAAAACCGAAAACACGCTAAATGAATCATTTGTCGAAACAACTCGCGCGCCACCTTTTGTGAAATGGTTGTACTATTTTAAAAACTCTCACGTGCGTGGTTTTTGTCCTGACCGGCATTGGAATCTTTTCCTGACGCCTCCCCCAAAATGAAGTTGACAGAAACACTATGCGACCCAAATTAGGTTAATAGTGGAAACAATTTCGAAATCGGATCTATATTAGTTTTTTAAATAAATAAAAACCAAATTTTGCTGTTCTATCCGATTTTTGTTTACAATTTGCCATCAACGTTTCCGGAAGTCTACGGTATACGCATTAATATATACACAAGATTCGTTGACGTATGTTTTGAAACTATGGAAACCTCGATCTCTTTCATAACATACAATAATCGTTTCAAGTAAATCTTACAAACAAGCTGAAGTTAAAACGCAATCCAGGTTTGTTTCTTCAAAGGATTTCTAATCATTTCGAATCATGGTAAGAGATACACCAAATCATATTTTAATTTGTCGTCAACTATTCCATCAATGTTTGGTAGCTATGACTATGTTTGCAAAAACTGACTGCCAACGATTCCTCTATTATTCGATTAAACCAAATAAAACTTCGATAAGAAGAATACGTTCATTTGAGGGAAGCTATTGCTATAGATGGTCAGGCAAACAACTATGGCAAGATGGTTATTTTGTCATCACAGTTGAGGGATGCTATTGCTATAGATGGTCAGGCAAACAACTATGGCAAGATGGTTATTTTGTCATCACAGTTGAGGGAAGCTATTGCTATAGATGACCAGGGAAACAACTATGGCAAGATGGTTATTTTGTCATCACAGTTGAGGAAGCTATTGCATAGATGACCAGGCAAACAACTATGACAAGATGGTTATTTTGTCATCACAGTTGAGGGAAGCTATTGCTATAGATGACCAGGGAAACAACTATGGCAAGATGGTTATTTTGTCATCACAGTTGAGGGAAGCTATTGCTATAGATGACCAGGGAAACAACTATGACAAGATGGTTATTTTGTCATCACAGTTGAGGGAAGCTATTGCTATAGATGCCAGGAAACAACTATGACAAGATGGTTATTTTGTCATCACAATTGAGGGAAGCTATTGCTATAGATGACCAGGGAAACAACTATGACAAGATGGTTATTTTGTCATCACAGTTGAGGGATGCTATTGCTATAGATGGCCAGGGAAACAACTATGGCAAGATGGTTATTTTGTCATCACAGTTGAGGGAAGCTATTGCTATAGATGGCCAGGGAAACAACTATGGAAAGATGGTTATTTTGTCATCACAGTTGAGGGAAGCTATTGCTATAGATGGCCAGGGAAACAACTATGGAAAGATGGTTATTTTGCCATCACAGTTGAGGGATGCTATTGCTATAGATGACCAGGCAAACAACTAGGGACAAGATGGTTATTTTGTCATCACAGTTGAGGGAAGCTATTGCTATAGATGGCCAGGGAAACAACTATGGCAAGATGGTTATTTTGTCATCACAGTTGAGGGAAGCTATTGCTATAGATGGCCAGGGAAACAACTATGGAAAGATGGTTATTTTGCCATCAATGTTTACCGGAGGTCCACGTTATATGCATGAATATTACCCAATATTTGATTACAAATGTTCGAAACTATTGAAAACCTGATCTCTTCATAACGTTTACATGTAACACAAAATGGAAAGAAATACGAGATGAATTACTACCCGGACAGTCACATTTGGATAAACATGATCTAATTGCACGTGTGCTTCGTCAAAAGTTGATTAAATTAATTCAATTTATAATGAAGGGATAGAGTTTTGGTCCTGTGAGATGTTGGGTGTCTTCAAAAGAATGGCACAAACGGGGTTTACCACGTGATCATTTATTATTTTGCAACTCAATTCATACCATTGACCACTATAGTGGCGTGCAAACGAGCCCCAGTCCCACTATCATCCTCTATATTAATTTTTAATCTAGATCTCTTTCTTTCTTTTTGTACTTCTCTACAGCAACCACAGACGAATTGATTCACAAAGTTTTCCCAAATATCGAACAGAATTTAAAAAATCATCAGTGGATCAGTGCACGTGCAATATTAGCAGAGAAATGCTACTCACTTTGCAGACCCATACAGTCACGTTCATTCACTCCTGCTCTTACAAGTTCACGCACATAATCACACTCTTTCATACTTGCACAATTACGTAACACACTCATCCACTCCCGGATCCCACGCGATTATACACACACACACACCTAACGAGACTCGCGTGTTTGTGTTTTCGTTACTCCCAGTCACGCGATTACACACGCACACGAAACCACACTCCTTACAATCTCATCCCTCACGTAATTATATATACACACACACACATAACCACACTCTCGTATTTGTATTCTCACCCTTCGCCCTTGTGCGATTATATATATACACACACACACACACAGATATCACACTCTTGTATTTTCATTCTCGCCACTCACGCAATCACACACGCACGTAACTACACTCTCGTACTTTCCTTATCACCCCGCACACTCTCGCACTTACCCCTGCATTATCATACATACTGCCTCCGCAAGCACGCTGCTCCCCACCCACGTAACTACAGCCCTCCCTCGCTCTCTACCGCACGTGACAACTCTCACACTGCTAGAACGTGCTAATCGAGAAGCTTGCAACAAAACAGGATCGATGTCTGTTATCTGTACCTGACGCGCCATACACGTGACTCGTCTGGGACAACATATACAAATACATGCGCGCTCTATATGTCATCGTGCGGAGCGATATTATGTTACCACATCACGTGTCTCTGACTGTCTATTGTCACCGCTTCTCCATCCCTCTCTCTTCCTCTCTTTGTTTCTCTGTTTCTTTTCTCTCTCTCTCTGTCCTTATCTGCGCCTCTCTCTGTTTCACTCTCTGTTACTTCCTCTGTTTCTCTCCCTGCCTCTCTCTGTTTCTCTCTACCCCTATCTGCTTCTCGCTGTTTCTCTCTCTATGTTTCTCACTGCCTCTCTCTGCCTCTCTCTGTTTATATACCTTGCTCTGCCTCTCTCTTCCTCTCTCTGTTTCTCTCTCTGTTTTTCTCTGCCTCTATCTGTTTATATACCTCTCTCTGCCTCTCTTTGTTTATATACCTCTCTCTGCCTCTTTCTGCCTCTCCGTTTCTTTCTCTGTTTCTCTCTGTTTCAGTTTCAGTTTGCCTCTCTGTACTCTCTATACCTCTCTCTGCCTCTCTGCTTCTTTTTTTCTCTCTGCCTCTCTGTACTCTCTCTGCCTGTACCTGATTGATTGATAGGACCATTATCATTGTACTTTGGTGAGTAACCATGTGTGCTCCGATCTCTTTCTTACACCGGAAGATCTCAGCGGCAGTGCACGAAACCCATAGCACCGGCGAGGGTTCCAGATGTAATTTAGAAGATAGGGTAAATATATGTGTAAGAATTTTATTTTAAAATCTTTCTAATGAGTTTTGTATACAAAGACATACGTGGATCTACTGTTCAGGGCATGCGGGTGTTTGTGGCAGTGAGAGCGGATAAGTTTGCATCGAAAGCATTCATTGTTGGGGAGTTTAGGATGAATAAGGGGGATGTTCTTCGGTGTCTTGGCGACTTACTGTTGCATGAGAACACTTCTTATTCCAACGCTCCATATCGACCACTTGTTAACCACTCTGTGTGATTTGTATGTGATCTGAGCCTAAGAGCGATTTACGTTGTGCATATTATGCGTCTACACGTAGGCCAACAAATCCGATCTCTACGACTCTTTTTATTTACTAGGGTATCTTTCCTAGGTCCCTACATCAGTCGCCTCTTACGACATGCCTTGTAGGTGGCAGTGTTACTATTCTTTGCTCCCCTTGCGAGCTCCGGCAACACACGGGCAGTGTAAGAAGTGAATTTCTTCACATCTATTGTATCCTTTACTTGATAAAGGCCTTTGGTCGAAACGTTGCTGTGTATTGTTATTGTTTTGGTTCTGTGTAAAGCTACAGTTTGAGCGTCTGCAGCTTAAGCGGTAGTGAGCTCGATCACAACCCAAGCGTATTTGGTTCAAACTCTGCAGCGCGCTAGTTTGGAAGAAAATTAGTTCCCTTGGATTTTTACAAACAGTAAAAATAAACCTCACCGTTCAAAAAGCAAATACAAGCTACTGAACGTATAAGTAGTGCCTAGAAAATCGACGACTCGTTAACTGTTGTTGATGGTTACGTCCAGTAAAATGATTTAAAAGTAAAAAAAAAGTAAAGGAACTCTTTCATACCTACACACGATGGGTGATGTGGTCAGCATCACGCCGGCCGCCTTTACTTTCCCAGAGCATGTCTGGTGCCCAGTTGATGCTGGGTCGACCTAAGAGCCGTCGCGGTCGGGAAAATGTCACGCCCACTGCGGAGTTGAACCCGGACCACCAGCCTTGAGAAGCGAGTTCACTAATAACTACGCTTCCGCGGCTCTAGTAAGAGGATAACCCATAATTATTTTTTTCATTTTTCAAAACTACAGTGCTTTGTGATATGGGCGAGTCTCAGATACTGGAACGAGTGCGAGAATTATGGTGCATGTATTCAAGCTATTTATATACATGATTTTTATTTTTTCTCTTCTTTTCTACTTCTAGTTTTTGTGTGTGTTTTTGTGTTACATTTATTTCGTTATTCGTTTTTATTCCAAGATTTTCTTTAGAAACGTTTGTGTCCGTTTGTAGTCGTCCATATGTTAGTATTTCTTTTTTAATTCGTCACTCCTGTTGTTCGTTTGCTTGATAAAGGCCTTGTTGGTCGAAACGTTGCTGTATATTGTAATTGTTTTTGTAATTTGTAAAACTACAGTACTTTATTTACGTGTTTCGAGAATTAGGAGTTAAGTTTGCACATGACAGTGTCGTCTTCGTGGTAGAGAGCAAATGTGTACTAATGAACTTCTCATGGGTACGGTAAGCAAATGAATGTTAGGGTGGCTACTGCAGCGGAGGACAGAACACGAATAGGAACGCCCAATGTGCCATGACGTCGATCGCATAACATAACATAACATAACATAACAGTACTTTGTTTTTACATGTTTCGCCATTGCTACATAGTCTTACTGCAGTCTTCCCTTATATTGATAATAATATTCATGTCATGTCATGAGAGACGTGTGTAGTCTGTAGACATGAAAGTGGGTCATAGATAAACACAGCAATGATCAAACAATCACAAGTGTAACACACTGTGTGTTACAGTCTGCGTTATTTGTACTCGATTGTAAGGTTACTATATGTGTAGATCCTGTTTTACGAGGGTTCTTTTTACGACTTTTCCTCTTAGTGATATTTTCGGTTTACAATGTACAAAACTGAGGAGGGGGGGGGGGAGATCAACTTCGTAAATGCTAGCAGAAGGTAATAAGGAGTTTTAAGAACTTAGTGTGTTCCGGAAAAACCTTGAGGTATGAAACATGGCAGGGGCGGCTCGTCTTTGAGGGCTAGTGGGGCTCGGCCCCACCAATAATCGAAAGGAGAATAACTTCCCGGAATAATAGTAAATATTTTTAAAAAACATGATTTTTCCGAAAATTTGTGTCTGGCCCCACCATAAAAACTTACCACGAGCCGCCACTGAAACATGGTTATGCCCATCAGTTACATCATGAATCCAGCTTCGTGAAGAAAGACCACAGAGAAGATGGATGGGGGATGGAACTGATGGTTTGAACATGATGGCTGTAAAGGCGGAACATATGGCCTATGAGAGAGAGAAATTCAGAAGAACTGTTGGGATGGCAAAATTCTGCTCATGACAAGCTATTTGATGATGATGATGAAGGTTTTTGTGTGCGCTTATTAATAGTTTTTAAATAAAAAAATAAAACGCACACAAAAAACCTGTTCTAGACTTCCGGTCAAGATGGTGCGGCACGCTAAAGTTGTATTTCGGTCGAACTTTAACGGAAGTTGATTTTCAGTCAGTTTTTTGGGGATGGGATATATGTATTCTAGCCTGGGCCCGTGTGCCCAGCGTGTTCGTAGCGCGTTGGACTACGGGTGACTAGTCCTCTGTAACTGCGGGTTCAACTCCGCGGACTTGCAGAAAAGCTACAGGTTCCCAAGATTTACGGTGTTCGTGGCACTGAGCCGAAGGGTTACGATGTCCATGACACCGAGCCGAAGAGCTTTCAGCTCAAGTGCTTCTGGATCGGAAAAAAAAAAAAAAAATTATAGCCTGAATGTGATAGACTCTTGCACTGTGTGACCCATCTAAGAGATTTAGAAGCCACTGTGACAGCCCTATCAAGCAGACAGTTGTTGAACCTAATTTATGCTCATAGAATTATGACGCGCCCGAGTGGTTACCGGGGTCCAAATTTGGGGTGTAAAGAATAGAACTACTGTTACCTGCCACGCCTGTCGTAAGAGGCGGCTAAGGAGGTTTGGCTTAAATCGGATGCACGTGTCCGCTAGGGAATGCTAACCCGAAACAAATGCTTGCAGAAAACGGATGCACCAGGCCGTAAGTCGCATAACATGGTGCAACGATCCCTCACAATGAGGAATGGGATAACGGATTCTACGGTCGCCAATCTGCCTCGGAGATTTAGTCACGCAGTAAGAATGTCAGACCTACCATCACGGGGTGGCCAAAACTTACTGCAGGAATAGGTCGGCACAAACGGGAAAGCACAAATCATAGGAATTATATCCTACAGAATTGCCCCCAGTATCCAGACTTGAGAAGAAAGAGGTGGTCCACTTACATTAGCGTCCAAGACAAACTGTATGGCGTGGCTGATAGTCTGAGGCAGACGGCTACCTTTATTAGAGAATCCGAGATCCCAATCTAGTAAGAACGCAGAAGAAGAAGAATTATGAAGAGATTTCCGTGTCCGTCAACGTCAGTAAGCCCGCCCCCCTCCCCGCCCCCCGACCCCCTGAAACTATGTATGTATAAACTTAACTATTGTATTATCCCAAAGGAGTTAATTCTTATCTTTCCTCTTTGTTGGCCTACACGCTCTGATACAACCAATCTTGGCCCGCTAGCAACATAAGGCCGACTAGCTCAGACGGAAATCTGGTTTTTTATTTGTTTGATAGAACAATGTATGGTTTTTTTTTGCAATTTTACTAAATTATGTGTGTTCATTATTATTTATTATTTAAAAATATTATTAATACTGATATTCCTTAGTGTTAAACGTAACTTGTAACATAATATAATCTTGATCTCGCATGGTGTTTTGTTTTTCAAATGAATCTGTCTATAAACAACAATACTGGACTACGAGGATCACGCGACGGTTGTGGTCTGATTTCCAAGAATTTTTACCTGAGCACACCGGCCGTATGTTATCGGAGGCCATTTACCAATAAAAGGTTCATCTTTAGGTTGAAAGAGGCGTGTCTCAGCTTAAAGAGGGTTTAACCCTCTACGCAAGAAACAAACAATATGTATGTACATTTATATAGGCTTTGGTTTTCACCTTCGCTCAGCGAAAACTGATAATAAACTAGATCATGGAGAGGAAGATTTGAGTTACATATGGTTATGTTATCTGTCTACTGTAAACATGTGTTCTTATGTCGGCTATATTATTGTAGACTAAAGATATAGAAAGTACTTGAATGCATTTCCCGGAGCATGTCCTGCAAGGCTGTCTTCTCCTGGGTGTGCTGAGAAGCAACATGGGGCCAAACCCAGTCGACCTGAAAACTAAGCTTTAGGGAAACCTGACAGACCTGAAGCGGACTGCCCAGTTTGTGGTTCACAGTAAGTTAAGCGCATGACCAGAGATTGAAGAAGAAGAAGAAGTACCGTACGGTCGGGAAAAAAAAATTCCACTTTCAATATAGAATTTGATCATGGAACCCCACAGCTAGGAGACATGTGCACTAACCACTGAGATATTGACACTTATTTTTCCATTTTAATTTCTCACCATTTCCCTAACAATTGTCAATTGATTGGTTGATTGATTGATTGATTGATTGATTGATTCATTCATTGATTGATTGCTCGATAGGACCATCATTAGGGTACTTCGGTGAGTAGCCATGTGTGCTCCCAATCTCTTTCTTACACAATAAGATCTCAGCGGCAGTGCACAAACTCTGTGGTACCGGCGAGGGTATCCGATGTAATTTAGAAGATGGTGAAAATATTTTATAGAAATTAAATTATTTTAATCTTTCTAATGCATTTTGCCATGGGCAGAGGCTTTCCAGCCTGTTCTCGATTTTGAACTGCCAATGGTTCTTTTACGTGCTCAACTTGAACACAGGACCAAGGTTTTATCGTCCGTCTCCGATAGGACTATGGACTCGATCTCACCTACACTGAGATAAGGAATCTCTAGAAAAACATCCCGATAGTTCTACGAGGGGGCGAATCGAGTGCCTTTAGATCACGAGGCAAGCAACTAGCCTTCGCCACAGAGGCCCTCTAAATTTTCGATATCTATTGTCTAAGAATTATCTATTGGCAAAAGACAATGAAGTTTATACAAGAGACAACCCGCCTGCCCAGCGTGTTCGTAGTGCGTTTGACGACGGGTGACAAGTCCGATTTGAGTGCGGTTCAATTCCGTGGGCTGGCAGAAAAGACACAGATTCTCCAGATTTATGGTGTTTGTGGCACCAAACCGAAGGGTTACTATGTCCATGGCACCGAGCCGAAGAGCCCAAATCTCAAGTGCTTCTGAATCGGTAAAAAATAATACATAATACAAGAGACAACTTTGAATATATAGGCATTATTTCAAGCGAACGAAAAGAATGAAGGATCTACTGGACACACCCCAAACAAAACGACGTGTTCTAACAAGCTTGTGATATCGGGTTTTCTTGTGATGACGAAGACTTTCTCACAACGATCGAATAAGTACAGTAATCGAATCCCACCACGCCAAATTGAACACGTCATCTCGTTCTACATTACTATACATATAATTTTACTTCTATCAAATTACATCGCATTTTGTCAAAATGGCCGTGTCGTAACAAGTTTGAAAGCGACGTGGCACCGGTACGTGTAAATATATTTACAAAATCTACCTATTTTAGCCAATGAGATATAGGATCAGCACCATCTTATTATTCTGTGATGCCAGTTAGTATCTACCTGCGGATATAGAATTTCTCCACGTGCTGATCGATTGTTGTTTGGGGCTCTGTCAGGGATAGACTATTTGCACATGCGTTGTACTAGTGAATGGTTGGACGTAATGACCTACTTTTCTTGTTTTGGTCAAATGTAAACATGAACTTTTAGGAAGAGAAGATAACTATATAAGAATCATTTGACCAGACGAGTAACATCTGTTGCGAAGAGCTCGATGGTTCAATTCTTATTCTTATTCTTAGAACCATACTTGTCAAACCACTCTGTGTGTGCAGTGAGATATAAGGGTTTGTGGTTCGAATCTTTCGTAATGAGCTATTAATGTGGTCTTTAGTAATGAGCTATTTTTATGGGAGTCCTTAATACTTGTTCTTCTTCTCTTCCACCATTGACTTCTTTATAGAAGTGTTGGGGTGAAACGTAGTGATCTTGTGTGTGCTTTTTTAAGGCACTTTGTAAGCTGCTATTCATGTTCGTAAGGCTGTTCTTGATGCCGTCGCTCCATCTTTTGCGTGGTCATCCTCTTGCTTTGTACTCATTATACTTTTTGTGTGTAGCTCTCTGTGGTAGGCGATACTAGGGCATACTGGTCAGGTGTCCAAACCATTTAATCTGTTGTTCTTTTATGAATTGCACGACTGGTTTCACATCCAGTCTTCTTCTGATTTCTTCATTTCTAATTTTGTTCTTATTGTCACACCTGCAGCTCTTCTAAGACACCTCATCTCTGTCGTTATGATTTTCCGCTCATTAGACGCTGTTATTGGCCATGTTTGACACTGGTAACATAGTGTTGGTCATTTGCTGCTGTTATTGGCCATGTTTGACACTGGTAACATAGTGTTGGTCATTTGCTGCTGTTATTTGCCATGTTTGACACTGGTAACATAGTGTGGACCAGAAAATCGTTCTTATGAGATAATACTTGTACACTGTCTATTTATTAATCTTATTCATTGGCTCTGTTGTTTCCCTTCATCATCATCATCAAGTAGCTTGTTCCTTCCGGAACTTGGCTCCCATGACAGCAGACTTTAAAATTCTTCTTCTGTGCAAGTTGACCGGCGTCAGCAGCAGTCATTCTCAGATCGTCAATGACATCTTGCCCCCATTGTCTACTAGGGCTTCCTCGATATAAACACTGCAACTGGACAGACGTGTTTTTAGGCAAGAGCGTTTATGCTTATATGTCAATAAACATGTAACATGCCACCATCAAGATTGAGTTTATATATTATTACCGTCTGGTATGAATCATCATCATGAGAGAATGGAAATTGTAGAACCATCATCAAAACCCTACAACAAATGGTTCTCTTATTCTTCTTCCTGACACACACACAAACTTGTTACTCTCTTCTTAACTCTTTTGGGAACGCAGTATTTGATTCGTTCTTTTTTGAAGATGCAATTTTGAATAATTATCACACAATGTTTATGTAACCTATTTATTTATTTTTTTAAATTAAGAGGGGGGAGGGTGTTGCCTAAAGACGAAGGATTGATTCCATTGTACCGGGTTCCCGGTTTTATTGGGAATCAGGCACACTCGGTGGAAATTGCATGCCGTCTGCAGAGTGTATTGCGCAAAGTCACGACTCAGTAGCTTCGGTCGCCAGTGTGTTGTTGGTGCCCTCAAGGGAAGCAAAGACTATAACACTGCGACCTATAAGGCATGTCGAATGAGGTGACTGAGGTAGGGGCCTAGGGGAGTTAGCCTAATAAATAAAAAAAACGTCACAGAAATCGGATCTGCTGACCTACTTGTAGGCACATAACTGGCACAACGTACAATCGTTCATAGACTCGGATCACATTCAAATCACAAAGAGTGGCCAACAAGTGGACGATATGGGGCGTTCGAAGAAGAAGAAGCTTCGGCAGCAATCGTAAATGAATCTCCGAGAAAAAGAGTGCACTAACGAATAGAACAACGCGATCGTCATTTGATTCTTCGACTTTTAGAATGCAAGGCAAACGAGTTGCTCAATTCGTCATAGAGACCCCCCACCCCACCCCACCCTGACGATAACTTGTATTCTTCTCCTCCTTATTTTTCTCATTCTTCTTCCCCTGCTCTTCCTCATTCCTCATCTATCTCCTCTTCCTTCCTCTCGTCCTCTTCACATCCATCTTCTTCTTCTCCTTCTCATTCTCCTTCCCCTTCTTATGTTTTTTTCTTCCTTTTCCTCCGTTTTCACTTCCTCTTCCTCATTCTTCTCTTTCTCCTCTTCCTTCTTCTCCTCCTCCTCCTCCTTCCTCTCCTCTTTCTCATTTTCTCTTTTCTTTCTTCTCCTACTCTTACTCTTTCTTCTTCTTCTCCTCTTCCTCATTCTTCTCCTTCTCAAAACTCCTCATTCTGTTTCTTTTCTCATCCTCCTTTCCCTTCCTCCTCCCGCTTCTTCAATGATCCAGTACCCGTTTGAGCTTGTACCCTTCGACCCAATGCATAATGTCATACAGATAGAGTTAGTTAGACATCTGTTGTGGCAAATTGAGCACCTATGAGTTTACCCAGAGTGCAATCTCGTCGGTTCGAACCGATACCTCTGAAGTCGGAAAAGGCTCGTCTGTTTAGCGGTGGGACATTGATAAAAGGAAGGAGGCTTTTACGTAAACATCATTCAGAAGCGCCATACCAAGCGCCATACCAAGCGCCATACCAAGCGCCATACCAAGCGCCATACCAAGCGCCATACCAAGCGCCCTGACTATGCCTAAAATTTATAGCGGGCGAATACAAGAGGAAGAAGTAACCAATAAACCAATAATCAATCGTTCTGTCGATACATTCCAATCGAAGTCACACATGCTGCAGTATGGATTAGGTAATGGCGGGAAACGCGCAAACCGGAAACGACCTATTTGTCAGCAGGAAGTCCCCTCCACCCCTCTTTCCTTCGCCCTTCCCTCCTTCGTTCTAGGGAAGATAACACCAGCCATAGCAACGGTGCATCACGAGTTACGGCACGTGCAACATGGCCGATACCAGTTGGTTGATCAACTCATTATAACGCCCACATCTCAAAAAATGTCCATGGCAATAATGGTCATTTCTGGCTTACGAACTTGTTGATGAGCTAGCGATAGCGAGGCAGTATTAGAATGGCATGTATATACATATATAACGCAGCTAATCGAACAATTTCTTTCTATCTATCTATCTATCTATCTATCTATTTATCCAGTGGCGGCTCGTGATCATTTTTGATGGTGGGGCCAGACAACAGTTTTCGGAAAAATCATGAATTTGTGTTGTTATATTTTAACTTATAAAATAATAAATACACGTAACATATTATTTTTGGTGGAGCCCAGTCTCACTGGCCCTTAATGACCAGCCGCCACTGTATTTATCTATCCATCTATCTATATCTAGATATATATATATAGATCTACTTATATATATCTATCTATCTGTTTGTCCCTCTGCCTGTCTATCTGTCTCACTGTCTACCTGCCTGTCTGTCTCCCTACCTGTTTGTCTCCTTGCCTGCCTGTTTGTCTCCTTGCCTGCCTGTATGTCTCCCTGTTTGTCTATATATATGAGTTGCACGGGAACTGTCAGTATAAATTAGTCATTCGACATGTCCCGTAGAAGGCTGAGCACATGGGCGTCCATACATTCAGAGATGGAGGGTGGTAAGCGACCCCTCCCCAAATCCATTCCCCTAGAAAATGTCTTTCTGATAAAACACTTTGATTGAATGTTGCAAACAAGCTCATCATCATCAGGGCCGTGCCGGCTGGCGTAGGCGATCATGGATCTCCACAAATCTCTGTTGCAAACAAGCTCATCATCATCATCAGGTGCCGTGCCGGCTGGCGTAGGCGATCATGGATCTCCACAAATCTCTGTTGCAAACTAGCTCATCCTCATCATCATCATCAGGTGCCGTGCCGGCTAGCGTAGGCAATCATGAATCTCCACAAATCTCTGTTGCAAACTAGCTATGGTTGAAATATTTACAAGAAGTCAATATTTCTATACATGGAGCCCACCATCGAAATCTTTCTTCTTCGAGTGCTCCATACCGACCACTTGTTAACCACTCTTTGTGATTTGTATGTGATCTGAGCCTAAGAGCGATTGTACGTTCTGCCAGTTAAGCACCTACAAGTAGGCCAGCACATCCGATTTTTGCGATGCTTTTTATTTACTACGGTCTACTGCTGCCTTGTAGTTTGATTGGGAATAATCAAAGGCAAGCGGAGCAAACAGTACACAAGACTGGACGGAAGGCAAACCAAGTTATCCACACAAAAACTGGTTAGCTGGACAGATGACGCTCATCAACCCGGGAGGGCAGGTCGTCTAAGGGCCGCTGCCCTGAAAGAAAATAGCAACCTGCTGCCTTGTAGGTTGGCTGGGGACAGCAAAGGCTAACGGAGAGCGAACCTAGTAAACGCTGGTTGAAATCGGACACTTCACCAAAGGATAAACACTAGAGCTCCAAATGGTACTGAACGTTGTGACGTAAAATTACTTTCTTGGCAAAGGCTGTGTATATATCACAATTAGAATGATAAATTGGCCGAAAAAAGAACGAACGAGAGAGAGCGAGATTTACTACGGTAGTTTTCCTAGGTCCCTACCTCAGTCGCCTCTTACGACATGCTTTGTAGGTCGTAGTGCTACTATTCTTTGCTACCCTTGTGAGCCCCAGAACTACGCAGTCGACATTTCCGTACAGGGAGCACCACAATTGAAATCTGAACTGAATCCGGTCTTCTCAAATTCTGCATAGTAAATTACCAACTAAAATTGTTACTATTTAAGCCCCCTTTCCCAAACCTCACCCCTACCCTACCCCTTTTTCAGAACGCAAATGCTACTAGAAGAGCTAACATGTGGCAACATATAGTTGTCATGGAAACTAAGCTTAGAGGAGGCTTGACACGCTTGAACCTGACCGCCCAGTTTGTGGTCTGACAGTAAATTAAGCGCATGATCAGATATCGCTAAAGAAGAAGAAGAAGAAGAAGACATCAACGTTTTAAAACAATCCTAGCTGTCCTTTATTCATAAACGTAAATATATTTGTGTAGATACTGTACAGACAATGATCAGAGAAATCACCTTCATTTTTGTCCCTGGGTACGCAGGAGTCAGTGGTAATGAGCGAGCTGATAGATTGGCTGACATGGCTACAATATCAGAGGGACGGAGGTGAAATGGACCGAAATGACATTCTTAACGCACTGAGAGAGTCTTTCCGAACAGAGGAGTTTCAGGGCTGTGAATACAACTCGCTGACCAGATTGAGAGAGATGGGTGTCGATATTGGTGCAGCCCGAAAAGAACGATATACCAAATATGCAGAGACTGATTAATCAACATCGAACTGGCGTGTTGGCCGCTGGACGTTGCTGATTGTTGAGGTGAAGATCAGAGCACCCATGGACGTGTCCGAGTCCTCATATCCGGAGTTCAAGTATAGTCCTCAAATAACTGATAACTGATATTGTTTCGTTTCTAGGTTGTTGAATTTTGCCACAGCAGCAGACGAATTTGAACTTAGCTTGAAGCGACACAAGTTACCAAGAGTGAGTATTTGTTTGTTTATTACTAGTTTAATCGATGGATCAGCATCAATAGTACAATTAGTCCATAGTGTCGATCTTCCTCAGTATGTCACTCAGCATGTGGCACTAACGACCGGTTCTTTGGTCTACTATTCTTCTTTGGCTACCAGTATAGTGCTCTTGTCTAGCTACACCACATTTGATTTGGAATTCTTGCAGACTGTTAGGTTGTAAATTCACCACTATTACTTGAATCATGTACACTTCCTCTCCCTAAGGGAATTTATAATATCAACTGGTCCATTGCTCGCCTGATTTTACAGAGCCATCCCTGCAAGCCTTTCTACGCTTCATTTTCCTTACACCTGCATGCCCTGGTACAAATAAAACTGATTTTTCAGCTTAAATGACCAACGACTCCATCCATTGTCTCGAGGCAATCATGTTTCAATCTTCATGAGCATACCATTGGTCAATGAAAACATGAATGAATAAAAGTCTGTGATTCCAACCAGACATCCCTTTTGTTTGTATGTAAGGGATTAAAGCCTCTTTAACTCTTTCGCACATCTGAGCTGATATACCGGCTAGCATTAGTTGTTAAGATAACTCAAAGTCAATACACTAGCTAATTAATTATACATTGCAATATACATGCGTCCGGAAGTAACAACAAAATTACGAAGGGAAAGCGTTGCAATGAAGTCAACCCTTCACCTTGAGATCTCTCAGATGGATTCTCTACGACAGTAGTTCTCAACCTTCCTAATGCCGCGACCCTTTAATACAGTTCCTCATGTACCTCTGAAGTCGGAGAAGGCCAGCCTGTATGGCAAGGGACACTGATAATAAAGAACGCAGGCCTTCACGCAAAAATCAGTCACATGCGTCAGTACCAGGCACCCTAACTACGCCTGAATTCGTAGCTGGCGAACGCAAGAAGAAGTTCCTCATGTTGTGGTGACCCCCAACCATAAAATTATTTTCATTGCTACTTCATAACTGTCATTTTGCTACTGTTATGAATCGTAATGTAAATATCTGATATGCAGGAGGCATCTGAGGAGCGGTTTTACGGTTCCTAAGACCGTCGACAATATGTGTTTTCCGATGGTTTTAGGCGACTCCTGTGAAATGGTCGTTCGACCCCCAAAGGGGTCTCGACGCACAGGTTGAGAACCCCTGCTCTACGACAACTTGAAGTTACATCTCAGATGGACTCTCTACAACAGCTTGAAGTTACCAATGAATGATATGTGCGCTTATGTTATATGTATATTGTGTGTATGTATGCCCTTTTTTCGTCTCATATACAAACACACACACAAAAACTTATCGCATGCGTTTGTGCAAACAATATTTCATCGAATCAGAACTGATTATACTGTGTTCTATAGACAACGCTGTTTATAAAAGACACGACATATTGAAGCTCTTATTTTAGAGCTAGCTGGTTGTGTTCTTTAGCTGCTAAGGACGTGTACAGACGTTTTCCCCATTCACTTCTAAAGACCCATTAACACGTCTGCTATTATCTATCCTCTATGTGCTAAAGACGTGCTAACACGTTATACATTTCTACTGTCACTGCTATAGGCGTACATTCACGTTTATGACCTAGAAACAAAGAGTAGCTACTTTTAGATCCTTTTTCAGAAAGTATGTAGCAGCGAAAGGGTTTTTTTTTTTTCCGATCCAGAAGCACTTGAACTTTCAGCTCTTCGGCTCGGTGCCATGGACATCGTAACTCTTCGGTTCGGTGCCACGAACACCGTAAATCTGTGGCTTTTTCTGTCATCCCGCGGAATTGAACCCGCACACACAGAGGGATAGTCACCCGTAGTCTAACGCGCTACGAACACTCTGGGCAGACGGGCCAGCGAAAGGGTTAAAAACGTTCGTCTGTAAGAATAGGCAATGAATGACGTAAGAAATAACGGTTTGCGGTTCGAGTCCTGTGTTTGGTAATTGGTTTGGGTTTTTTCCCGGAAGCCCCTAAAACTTGTTCACTGTCTCTTTGTTGATCATATTCATTGACTCCGGAGGTTCCCCATGGATTCTTAAAGCCCTGTGACGTAGAGGTTATGTGCTTTTCTCCAGGTTTGTTCCGTCGTCGGGCCATCTGGATATTTTTCAAGAGATCCCTGATCTCAGTGTAGACAAGATTGAGTTTTTGTCCTATCGGAGACGGACGATAAAACGTAGGTCCCGTGTTTAATTTGAGCACGCAAAAGAACCCTTGGCAGTTCAAAATCGAGAAGAGCAGGCTGGAAAGCAGCTGCCTGTGGAAAATTCATTAGAAAAGATTTAAAATGAAATTCCTTCAAAAATATCTTGACCATCTTCATTAATTACATCGGGGACTCTCGCCGGTGCTACGGAGTTCGTGCACTGCAGTTTAAATCTTCCTGTGTAAGAAAGAGATCGGCGAACACATGGTTACTCACCGAGGTGCAATGATGATGATCCTATCAATCAATCAATCTTTAAAAGTCTTATTCTCTTCCCCAAGGCTTGACAGCATCAGAGGGAGCCGATGAGTGGCTGAGAGATGTTTGTAATAACCAAAACTGTAAAAATTCCGTACACAAACGCTTTTATGTAGCTATGACGTAATCCCATTATATTAACATCCAAGATGTCTCTTGCAGGACCCGATGTCGCATCGTATTATTGAGAAGCGTCGCAGAGATCGAATGAACAATTGTTTGGCAGATTTGAGCAGACTTATACCAAGCAGCTACCACAAACAGGTAAGGAACAATACAATTTTTCTATGTTTCAAGTATGCCCGCCTGCTCAGCGTGTTCGTAGAGCGTTGGACGACGGGTGACAAACCCCCTATGATTGCGGTTAAATTCCGCCATCTGGAAGAAAAGCTACAGGTTCTCCAGATTTATGGTGTTCGTGGTACCGAACTGAATGGTTACGATGTCCATGACACCGAGCCGAAGAGCTGAAAGCTCAAGTGCTTCTGGATCGGAAACAAAAATAAAACAATGTCTCAAGTAAATATAGTGCAATTATAACCCATATATTATTATAAGATATATATGTGCTTTTGAATATAAGTATTACAGAAGAGTCCTTCGTATATCATGGACAGAGAAGAGAACAAATAGATCTATACAGAAAGAACTCAAAATGAAAGAAAACTGACTGATGCTACAAATAAGAAAGAGAAAATTTGAGTATTTTGACATATAAAAAGACACGAAAGGCTGGAGAAGACCATCATGGAAGGAGGCATCACAGCATAGAGGAGAATAGGATGCCAACGGAGAAGATGGATTCAGGATGTAACTGATGGTTTGAACATGACGACTGCGGTGGAGGGACATCTGGCCTATGAGAGAGAGAAATTCCGAAGGACTGTTGGGGTGGCAAAGTTATGCTCAGCACAAGCTATTTAATGATGATGATGATTGTTAGAAGAAGGAGAAGATGGAGATATGTTGGGTATACCTTGAGAAGAAATGTCTGGTCAATCACTAGTAACAACTATTATAAGGAGAAGATGGAGATATGTTGGGTATATCTTGAGAAGAAATGTCTTGTCAATCACTAGTAACAACTATTTTAAGGAGAAGATGGAGATATGTTGGGTATACCTTGAGAAGAAATGTCTGGTCAATCACTAGTAACAACTATTATAAGAAGGAGAAGAAGGAGATATGTTGGGCATACCTTGAGAAGAAATGTCTGGTCAATCACTAGTAACAACTATTATAAGGAGAAGATGGAGATATGTTGGGTATACCTTGAGAAGAAATGTCTGGTCAATCACTAGTAACAACTGTTATAAGAAGAAGATGGAGATATATTGGGCATACCTTGAGAAGAAATGTCTGGTCAATCACTAGTAACAACTGTTATAAGAAGAAGATGGAGATATGTTGGGTATACCTTGAGAAGAAATGTCTGGTCAATCACTAGTAACAACTATTATAAGGAGAAGATGGAGATATATTGGGCATACCTTGAGAAGAAATGTCTGGTCAATCACTAGTAACAACTGTTATAAGAAGAAGATGGAGATATGTTGGGCATACCTTGAGAAGAAATGTCTGGTCAATCACTAGTAACAACTATTATAAGGAGAAGATGGAGATATGTTGGGCATACCTTGAGAAGAAATGTCTGGTCAACCACTAGTAACAACTATTATAAGGAGAAGATGGAGATATGTTGGGTATACCTTGAGAAGAAATGTCTGGTCAATCACTAGTAACAACTATTATAAGGAGAAGATGGAGATATGTTGGGTATACCTTGAGAAGAAATGTCTGGTCAATCACTAGTAACAACTATTATAAGGAGAAGATGGAGATATGTTGGGTATACCTTGAGAAGAAATGTCTGGTCAATCACTAGTAACAACTATTATAAGGAGAAGATGGAGATATGTTGGGTATACCTTGAGAAGAAATGTCTGGTCAATCACTAGTAACAACTATTATAAGGAGAAGATGGAGATATGTTGGGTATACCTTGAGAAGAAATGTCTGGTCAATCACTAGTAACAACTATTATAAGGAGAAGATGGAGAAATGTTGGGTATACCTTGAGAAGAAATGTCTGGTCAATCACTAGTAACAACTATTATAAGAAGAAGATGGAGATATGTTGGGCATACCTTGAGAAGACATAATCAAAGATTACTAATGCAGGCATTGAAGTGAGAGGCAAAGGGTTCAAGAAAGAGAGGACGCGCGAGGGAAACGATGAAACAAACTTTGCTGAGAGAGTTGCAATAAATATCGAGCTCAATTCCATACCTCACTGAAGTGCAATGATTATGGTCATATCAGTAAATCAATCAATCAATCAATCAATCAATCAATCAACTTGTTCTCCCTGTACTTCGCTTTCCTCCTTCTCCGATAGTCTTTAGCAAACCGTGTTATCTTTAGACTGTTTTTCTTTCCAGGGTCAAGGACGTATTGAGAAGACAGAAATTATTGAGATGGCTATCAAACATATCAACTTACTCCAGCAACTTGTTGATGATGTTGACAAAAGTAAGTCAGTTATAAACATACATATCACCTATTAAAACAAGTCAAACTCTTTACATAACTATGGAGTATTTTTTCAGCAAATGGAAGAATAACTATCGAAATCCACCACAGATGCAACAAATCAAATCAAATAATAGGACAAATGGCGTCAATTTGGAAATGCAAACATGTCATCAAGAGCACTAACAGAGCAATGTTCAACATAATCTTTCTCCTCAACATTATGCTATCAGTGTCAAACCTGGGCGCTGACTTCAAAAGATAGAAGAAAACTAGTCAGGACAGAGATGAAGTGTCTACGCAGAATGCTGGATGTATCAAGAAGAGACAGGTTAGGAAATGAAGACATCGGGGAAAAGTGGGTACAACATCAGTAATTAATTATTTTTTGTTAAACAAAAAGGCGGAGACCCACCGAGAACAAGGGTTGTCTTTTTTAAATTCACATAAAAAAAAAAATAACAAACATATTGTCATACAATTTGGTCACATGTTTGCAAAAGACATTGTTTTTGATGATAAACAATAATTAGTGTATGCACTTTAATTAGTTATTTAAAAAATAAACAATTTTGTTGAAAATTGTAACACCCACACACCCTCTTCCCTCTCCCATCCTACATCGTGCTGTGGATTTCACAAATATAAGAAGTGCAAAGAATGCCAAACTGGCATATATTGTGCATATCACCCATAATTATAGCGTGAACCTCCAAAAAATGTATAACTCAATTGATTTTGTAGATATGGTTTTTGCAATGTAAACCTTCTGTTAACCTAATGTTAATGTTGCAATGTTAACCAGCAATATATTTTTAGGAAAATTAATTATTTTTTAAATAACTAATTGCAATGCATAGACCAAACGTTGTTTACCATCGAAAACAATGTCTTTTGCACTATGTGGCCAAATTGTATGACAATATGTTTGTTAGTTTTATTTTATGTAATTTTTTTTTAAAAGACAACCTTTGTTCTGGGTGGGTTACCACCTTATTAAATGGTTCGGCCACATAAGTAGATTATCATCAAACGCTATGCTACTCCGAAACAGTGGCTACACAGCTTCTTCTTCTGCGATCAACTTTTGCAATGCGACTACTCCGGTATGTGTCATAAACAGGGCGGTGCGCTTGAGGTCTTCACCGGTTCCCATAGTTTGTCTTGTAGTGTTGTTTCTGTTGGCCAGATCTCCAATCTCTCACTACTCAGACTAGGGCAGTCTTGCAGAATGTGCTCTGGGGACTGCTTTGGTGCTCCACAAGTCGTAGGCTATCGAGTCCCTGAGACCCATTCTGTGGAGGTGTGCTCTGAGACTGCAGTGTCCAGTTCTAAGTCTGAAGACTGTGGTCTGTGCTTTTCTGTTTAGTGTATTTATATTGTCGTGCTCTGGGTTGTATCCTCCATTTGTTTTTCTCCAGATCATTTTCCTGGATTGTTTCAGGAGAGTATTTGCTTGTGTAAAACGTTGTGTTGGGTGGTGTTGTTTTAGGCTCCCCAGCCCTTGCGAGTTTGTCAGCCTTTTCGTTTCCTGGTATGCCACAGTGAGCTGGTATCCACTGTAAGACCAGTTCGGATTTTTTGACAACAAGCTAATATTTTGCCGTATGTCCTGAATGAGCTTGTCTTGTCTGGGACATGAGATAGCATGGAGAACGGATCTTGAATCGCTAAAGATTGCAATATTTTTTAACAGAGTCGGTGAATAACATTATTTATGAAGCCAACCCAAGGGCTCGTTCTAGAAATCTCTTCTTATCCTGGCGCTGTGAGATAAAACAGGATTTGAGAAAAGAAGAAGAAGATCTACATATTTCATTTAGATGTCTTTTGAATGACGTCATTCTCATCACATCAAACATAAAAATATAGCTTTAGCTAGTTCTCCTGCTTCCTTCATTTTTGTGGTCAAAGGTTCCTTATGTCATGTTACCATCTTTGGCTTGGTCGCTCCTTGCCTAGTCTTCCAGGAACCTTGTCTTTCGTTTTTACTCTCTCTCTCTATCTAAACAACTGTTACGTTGTGACTAAAATATTTCACTTTCCGAGACGCGATATATATATATATATACATATATAACAAGTTGAATGAAACTGTATGTGTGTCTGTTCCCATTGTTTCAAGATATCTGGACATCCTACGGACTTGAAATTTGGCAAGAGGGTAGATTTCATAGATGGAAATATGTAAAAATTATAAAACTTGACTATTGGTTCGTCTCTATATCTAAATTCCAACTTAACGAAATGGTCATGAACTAAATTCCCGTGCGAAGAACGGGTACATCTGCTAGTTGTTTACAGATTAATTAATCGATCTTCAGGTTTTGTAGGATAGCTATACTTTTACTTTTCTTGTTTGTTTATATTGTTTGTTTGCTACGCTCTTTTTGACCATTTTGATCATTCTAATTGTGATATATAAACAGTCTTTTTTCCCAAAAACGGTTAGAACGTTGCACGCTCGTTAGATCCTTACTAGTGAAGGACGAGCGCATCCGAAACAAAAGTTTTCGGCTTAGAGAAATGTTTCAGTCTGTCTTGCTGACAGTCAAACACTTTCCTTTCCTTCGCGTATACAATTCTCTTTAATGATCCGTTTTACGCCATATATTTTGGTTTGGATCTACGTCAAAGAGCCTTTTGTACTTTGCAAAATTTCTGACAGTGCGGTCATTTCTTTTGCATCGTATGATAAACACTCGTTAATGATCTTTTTAATGCCGTATATTTGGGCTTAGTTCTACGCCAAGAGCATTTACTACTTTACAACCTTTATGACCGGGTGAGGTCTGCGCATTAGGATCATTCTCAGCCCTTCTAGGACAAGCCATTCGAACGATAAGTTGTTGCTGCTTCGTGTGTTTATTGCCCTTTAACGATCATTTTTTTGGCCGTATATATGGCCTCACATCCAACCAAAATAGTGCTCCTTATAATTATCGTTGCATATAGATTTTAACATCACAAAGAGTTATGGTTGGTTGTTTTCAGATTTTGAACCTGAAATGTCAAATATTATGATTTCTAGAAGCTTCCAAGGAAGACAAGCCTCTAACACAGTCTTCTACAAATGAACACCATTGCTGTGCCACTAAGTTTTACATGGGGTTCAAGGAAGCGCAGGTTCGAATCTTTGTTGTTCATGATTTTATACTCTATTGTTTAGATATAGTGTCCGCTCGGATGTTTCATCTGCTACCGTATGATAGTAGACGGTACCATCTGTAACTGTTAAACCCACTGTCAGATCAGATATTTCATCTGCTACCGTATGATAGTAGATGGTACCATCTGTAACTGTTAAACCCACTGTCAGATCAGATGTTTCATCTGCTACCGCATGACAGTAAATGGTACCATCTGCAACTGTTAAACCGACTGTCTTGTGGAGGAGGGCTCGGGAAAGCTGAAGGCGAGGGGAGTAGACCCTGACAGAAAATCTCCACTGCCGTGTGGGTTAACACGATTATGCAGAAGACTGGAAGAATAAACCACAAATCCGGAGGAAGAACCCTGAGGCAGTTGATGATTATGTGTGTATTCCATTCCATCTTCTGACATACACTGCAAATCCTGCTCGATTTCAAGCGTATGGACTTTGCCTTTCCTTTGAATGAAACAGTACGGTAGAGAGGAGGTTTGTGAAAAATGGCAATGGAACATTCCCCATATCATCTGTCCAGACTATGAATAAATGGAGATGACACTTCATCCTTGCTTTAGGCTCGGACACAATACGGAAAACAACAGTTACGGGCTCCATGTCCTCCCAAATTGAAGAAAGGGTGGGCACCACGTGTTGCTTTCAACAGTGGGATTGCCTATGCAGCTGTACTGGTCATCTACCGCCCACCTTAAACTAGGCAGCCGGAGACTTTGGGATGAACTGAAAAGCAGAGACAAGCGCAAACTCAGAAGTTGTCACAGTAAAACACTTGCCAATTGACCGTCTATAAAGATGAAAAATTGTAATATTATTTAGATAGAGAAGAACGCAGAAGAAGAAGTTCAGGCACTGATTTATATGAACTCGACTGAGGACAACGTTGTTTTTAACACAGATGGAACCCATACAAGAACCCGTTCTAGAAATCTCTTATTATACACTGTAAAGCAAAACAGCATTGAAGAAAGAAGAAGTGCATGGTTCGGCTCATGCAAAGCTCGTGAAATTTCGCTTCTCAGGACGGAGAAGGTACTTTGAAGAAAGAGAGTATGGGTTTTACCGTGACTATAAGTAATCGAGTGGGAAAACATATATGTGCGTTCGAGTATAAGTATTACAGAAGAGTCCTACGTATATCATGAACAGAGAAGAGAACAAATAGATCTATCCAGAAAGAATTCAAAATCAAAGAAAACTGGCTGATACTACAAATATGAAAGAGAAAATTGAGATATTTTGGACACATAAAAATAAAAATACATGAAAGGCTGGAGAAGACCATCATGGAAGGAGGTATACCGGAAATGAGAAGAAGAGGAAAACCACGGAGAAGGTGAATTCAGGAAGTATATGATGGTTTGAACATGACGGCTGCAGAGACAGGACATCTGGCCTATGAAAGAGAGAAATTTCGGAGGACTGTTGGAGTGACAAGGTTCTGCTCAGGACAAGTTATTTGATGATGTTAATGATAACAAGTAGTCTGAATATGGAGATGACAGATGTATATTTACTGTAGTCACAGACTTATACCCATCCATTCTTTCTCAGTGACTCAGTGAGTATGCACTAGAAGATAATGACCGTTTGCACTCGAAGACAAGGTTTTAATCTTTGATGAGGTCTAGACTGAGAAAATTCAGTTTTATTTTTGTACAAGGACATAGCATATTGGACAAATGCATATCCTGTAGATTACTGTTATACGTTCGGTAGTTTTACCATTACTTTCTGAACGTATCTTTTATTAAAGACAGTTTACATAGATAGTTTATTAAAATGGTCTAAAGCCGAAGGATGGACTTCAAGGCATCAGGTTTTACCCCATATGGCTCGGTCCCTCTCCGCAGAAATGGCACGTCACCGGTCCAGAGTATTGCACAAAACACGAATTCCATAGCTCCAGCAAAATCCTAGGGTCTCTGGACAAAAATATAATCGTGAACAGAACGGCACGCTCATGATTTGAACCCACGAATTCAGGGCGCAATACAAATGCTTAGCCACTTAGCCATAGATAACCACTATATAGTTGAATAATTGGTTTATAAATTTTCCTTATTCCAAAATGGGGGAGTGAACATGATTCGTTTTATTTTAACGAGCATTAAAATGTGTTATATGTGTGTTTCTATAACCAAATAATCAAATTGTGAAGTCCTGCAACGTGCAAACTTGCCTTCGATCATGGGCATGCTCAGCAGTAGAAGTCTAAGATAGCTAGGGCAGGTGAGAAGATAACCAACTGTGAGTCCTGAAGTGCAATTTGTCGATCATGGGCATGCTCGCAGAAGACTAAGATAGCTAGGCACTGAGAAGATAACCAAGGAAGTCCTGCAACGGCAACCTGCCTCGACTGGCGGCTAGTAGTAGAAGACTAAGATAGCTAGGGCACGTGAGAAGAATGGACAATTGTCGCATACCAAAACAAATGTTGCTCTGTGAACTTTCAGAAAGGAAAATGCACCAACGCAGTCAACTGCTCAGATATACGGATGTCTGCAAGGTCTCAATGAAAAACTTTTCTATAGGTCCCAGCACATAGGAAAAACTAGGTGCTGACAGAGTTGTATGAAATGCGATATTACGCAAGGGCGCAGAGTCTTTTGAGAAGAGACTTATGTATGAGCTGAACGACAAGAGAGAAAAGCGAAAACTCAGAAGTTGTCACAGTAAAACACTTGTCTATTGACCGTTTGTAAAGACTAAAAATGCCATACATACATAACATCAAATGTTCAAACAAGGCTGAATCTAGTTCATGTCTAGCAAACCGATAGAGAATTTGTTTGTTCAAACCCCATTGTTCAAGAATTATATGGAAAGCACCACGACACTGAGCAACAACTCAGTAACAGGGTGACAACATCATCATCATGTGCCGTGCCGGCTGACATAGACGATCATGTATTTCCACAAATCTTAGTCCCTGCTGTTTGCCATCATCTCAGATGTTGACGCTCTTCCCTGGTATGAAGTCGGGCCATCCAAGATTTTCTCTCTCTGACTTCCTCAGTCTCGTCTACCCCCGATTTGGTGTTTGCCATAATCTCAGATGCTGATGCTCTTCCCTGGTATGAAGTCGAGCCATCCAAGATTTTCTCTCTCTCTCTGACATCCTCTGTCTCGTCTCTTCCCTGATTTTACCGTGTGACGATAAACGTAGGTACGAAGTTTCAAACATTTCAAATCTGGAGGAAAAAAATTGCACTCTTTTACACAAACTTTTTCAATTAATTTGTTCATACTGTTAGTTTACATAAGTAACTGGTTTCTATATTGTTAGTTTACATAAGTAACTGGTTTCTATTTTGTTCAGGATGAGGTGATGAGGTTCCTGGTGGAAGTGGAAAGCATTAATGTCATGGATGCATTCTGTAAGAAGATTATGCATCACTTAGAGAAAGCTAGCAAGAAGTTCATCACAGAACGTAAGTAAATCTCATCTTTATGCTGTTAATTCATCAATCAATCAATCATTTATGCTTTAATTTCAATCAATCAATCAATCATTTATGCTGTTAATTCATCAATCAATCAATCATTTATGCTGTTAATTCATCAATCAATCAATCATTTATGCTGTTAATTCATCAATCAATCAATCATTTATTCTGTTAATTCATCAATCAATCAATCATTTATGCTGTTAATTCATCAATCAATCAATCAATCATTTATGCTGTTAATTCATCAATCAATCAATCATTTATGCTGTTAATTCATCAATCAATCAATCATTTATGCTGTTAATTCATCAATCAATCAATCATTTATTCTGTTAATTCATCAATCAATCAATCATTTATGCTGTTAATTCATCAATCAATCAATCAATCATTTATGCTGTTAATTCATCAATCAATCAATCATTTATGCTGTTAATTCATCAATCAATCAATCATTTATGCTATTATTAACATTATATGATGATCGCCCGAGTGGTTACCGGTGCCCAAATTTGGGGTGTAAAGAATAGAACCACTGTTACCTGCCCCGGATGTCGTAAGAGGCGACTAATGAGGTTTGGCTGAATTCGGATGCATGTGTCCTAAACGTATAGAAGTCTATGCATTTAGGGGCCTACCATACCAATGTGCAACGTATACACGTTCTTGGCAAAGATCAAACATATCACAAAGAGTGATTACAATTGGTGGTAAATAACGAACGCAAAGAAGAAGAAGAAGAAGATCCTTACATGATGATGGTGTCCATCTTGTATCTCTATTGTTTATTTTTTTTTTTTACTTTAGTTTAGTCGTCGGATCATCATCACTGCACATCGAACCATAGTCCACAGTACTTCAATCTCCTCCTCAGTATGTCTCTCAGCGTGTGGCAACTAGCGACACCGGTTCTTTGTTGGTTTACTATTCTTCTTTGGCTACCAATATAGTGTTCTTGACTAGCCACACCACATTTGACATGGAATTCTGCTTTTGGAATTAAAACTTTCCACTTTATAGCTACGCTTATCCCTTTCAGCTCCCACACAGCAACACACAGCCTTTCTTCTTCTTCTTCTTCTTCTTCTGCGATCAACTTTTGCTTTGCGACTACTCCGGTATGTGTCATAAACAGGGCGGTTCGCTTGAGGTCTTCACCGGTTCCCCATACACAGCCTTTCTAATGGCGAATAGGTTTTGGATATCTTAGTAGTGAGCTCAAAGTCTATGTTTGCCGATCTCATTTCAAAGATACTCGGTTTTCTCCCTCGTAGAGCCATCAGGATATTTTTCTCTCCTATATATCTCACCTACCTGATCTCAGTGTAGGTGAGATCGAGTTCCTAGCCCTATCGGAGACGAACGATAAAACGTAAGTCCTGTTTTTAATATGAGCGCGTAAAAGAACCACTTTCTTTCTTCTCTTTCTTTCTCGAATCCTGTATGCCTCACAGCGTCAGGTCAGGAAGAGATTTCTAAAACGGGCCCTAGTATGCGCTTCGTAGATAGTCTCTTTCGTCGCCTCTGTTATCTCTGAGGTCCATCTTTGCGTGGCCGGCCTTTTGCTTTGTACCCATTGTATCGGAGCAGCATTGCTATTTGGGGTGCACTGTCTGATGGTAATCTGCTTACGTGACCGAACCATTTAATTTGTTGTTTCTTGATGAAGTCTAGTACTGATGTTGTACCCACTTTTTCCTGATGTCTTCATTTCTCAACCGGTCTCTTCTTGTTACACCCAGCATTCTGCGTAGACACTTCATCTCTGTTGTGACTAGTTTTCTTCTATCGTTTGTTGTCAGCGTCCAGGTTTGGCACTGGTAACATAATGTGGGAGAAAGATTGTGTTGAACATTGCTCTTTTTGTGTTCAAAAGAACCACTGACAGCTCAAAATCGAGAAAAGCAGACAGGAAAACCGTTACCTGCACAAAACTTCATTAGAAAATGTTAGAATTAAAATTTCTATACAAATATCTTCACAATCTTCAAAATTACATCCGGGGCCCTCGCCGGTGCTACAGAGCTTGTGCACTGCAGCTGAGATCTTCCTGTGTAAGTTCGATCCAGAAGCACTTGAGCTGAAAGCTCTTCGGCTCGGTGTCATGGACATCGTAACCCTTCGGTTCGGTGCCACGAACACCGTAACTCTGTGGAATCTGTGGCTTTTCTACCAGTCCGCGGAATTGAACTCGCACTCACAGAGGACTTGTCACCCCTAGTCCAAACGCTACGAACATGCTGGACAGGCGGGCAAAAGAGTGGTTTAACAAGTGGTCGATATGGAGCGCTCAAAGAAGAAAATGTATATGGACAGTTTTAGCAGTACAAAACACACATATGGTGTTTCATTGGTTAAATTTTGGTTTTCAGTTTTTGAAAAGTAACATAGAAGATTGTATCATTTTTTGTATATGACATTTTGGTTTTCAGTTTTTGAAAAGTAACATAGAAGAATGTATCATTTTTTTGTATATAGCTGTGCTCCATCGTCCACTTCCGAGTGACGTAGAGAAGACGGTCAACGGGAATGAGACAGACAACAGCCAATCAGCTTTCTTACAGAGGTCAGCCTTTTACCCAACAACCAATGGGGGATCAGCTGGGCAGGGAGACAAATCGTTGAACATGGAGAGCAAGCACAGAGACAAGCATCTTCGTTCCTTGTTAGCTGAACAACAACAGCAGCACTCCATGGTGTCCTCAATCAATGGTAGCAGCAACATGTCAGAGACCAGCTCAGGATCAAATGGTTGGTGATAAATTATTAATGAATATTCTTACAGTTAAAATTTTTAAAGTTTAAAATAGATTCTTAAAGTTGGATGAAAAACAAAATACAAAAATTGTATAAATTAATCTCATTTCTTCTAGTTTCTCTTGTAACCCTTGCGTTGAAGTACATGGTGCTGGAGCGGTCTCTTTTATATGTGTTATATATAAAAACAGGGGCGGCTCGTCATTAAGGGCCAGTGGGGCCCGGTCCCACCAAGATAAATGACCCCCGTGTGTGTGTCTATATATATCAACATTTTGGCTAAGATCAAAGTACAGTGTTCATTTGATCGCGGTCAAAGAATGGATACCTTCGTAAAACGTCAAATGGCACAAACAACCCCACTTTAACAAACTCCAAGCAGCTCTCATTCGAAAGAATGAGGAAGCTCAAAGTGTACACATTCAGTCGTACTGGGTCCACTCGTTGGTGCATTTCCGAGTCGGACCCCAAAAAGAAAAAAAAATTCTTCTTTGAATGCCCAGAAATTATGGGTTTCTACCGTTTTTTTATATTTCTGAGCGAGGGAGAGTACCTGACTTTCTTGCAGATCCAGAAGACTCCAAGAACTCCAGGCGTGTAATGCTATGCATAATTTTGCAGAAATTCCTACTCAAGTAGTCTTTTAGTTGATCGGAATTGTTCAAAATGCAACAGCTCACTCCATATCTCCTGTCTCTAGGAACATATGTTCCTTGGTCTGTTCCTCGCGTGCATTTGTTTATATCAAGAACTTTCTTCTTCGATAACTTCTGCTATGCGATTACTCCGGTATGTATCATAAACAGGGCGGTTTGCTTGAAGTCTTCAACGATCAACTTCTGCTATGAGATTACTCCGGTATGTACCATAAACAGGGCGGTTTGCTTGAAGTCTTCAACGATCAACTTCTGCTATGAGATTACTCCGTATATCATAAACAGGCGGTTTGCTTGAAGTCTTCAACGATCAACTTCGCTGAGATTACTCGGTATGTATCATAAACAGGGCGTTTGCTAAGTCTTAACGATCACTTGCTAAGTTCTGTATCATAACAGGCGGTTTTGAGTCTTCAACGATCCTTCGCTGAGATTACTCCGGTATGTATCATAAACAGGGCGGTTTGCTTGAAGTCTTCAACGGTACACCATAGTTTGTTCTGAAGGGTTGTTCATGTTGACCAGATTTCCATTCTCACTCTGCTAAGGCTGGGACAGTCTTGCAAGGGGTGTTTTAGTGCTTCACGGGTCCAGACAGCCTAGTCCCTGAGATCCATTCTTCGGAGGTGTGCTCTGAGATCGCAATGTTCGCTCTCTCCCCTCTCTCTCTCTCTCGCGTTCGTTCTTTTCGGTCATTTTGATCATTCTTATTGTGATATATAAACAGCCTTTGCCAAGAAAGTATTTTTACGTTACATCGTTCAGCGCCATTTGGAGCTCTAGTGCTTATCCTTTGGTGACGTGTCCGGTTTCAGCCAGCGTTTACTGGGTTCGCTCTCCGTTAGCCTTTGACTGCCCCCAGCCGTCCTACAAGGCAGCAGGTTATGTTCCGTTCAAAGTCTGAAGACTGTGATCTGAGTTTTTATGTTTAATGTATGTATCAAGTGCCTTCAAATCTTACAGACATCATTATACAACATTTGAGGTCTTGCAGTAGGTCTCTTCCAAGATATAATATCACCATAAACGAAATCTTTGGAGGTTCAACCGGCTTCCCTGTGTGAGAAGTTCACCAGCAGCCGGAGACATCTCCGCGTGAGGAGAGCGTTAATTGGGAAAATATGTGCTCTCTGATTCAACCACCTGTTATTGGTTACTGAACTGACGTCACAGCACTTCGGACAGACCCATATGTGCTCAGTCTCTACCAACAGATGTTGAAGTGTATGCATACTGATGGCTTCTGTGGCTCGCTGAGTAAACACACTTCTCTCTCTCTCTCTCTCTCTCTCTCTCTCTCTCTCTGCCCCTCAAGCAACCAGCTCTATATGTTTAACGTGTAATTTCAAACTCACTAAATCACTGGACTGATTCAACGTCAATTTCAGTGTTCTCATCTAACAGTAGATCGCCAAGAGACCGAAAAATCTCCCCCTTAATCATTCTAAATTCTCCAACAATCGATGCTTCCGCTCTCTCCTTGCCGCGAACATCCGCATTACCAGGGCATTAGATCCACGTGAGTCTCTGGAAGTTGAAAATCTTTATAGACAACACCCACTCACATGGCAACCTGCCATTCTGGACATTCCGAAGCATCAACTGAGGGTCAGAAACAAAACGGCCTATTAAACGGATTCCCAGAGAAACAATGTAGGGCAGCAGTAACCGCCCCAACCTTCGTCCTTATACTGGGCGTAGGCCCGCGTGCCCAGCGTGTTCGTAGCGCGTTGGACTACGGGTGACTAGTCCTCTGTAAGTGCGGGTTCAACTCCGCGGACTGGCAGAAAAGCTACAGGTTCCCCAGATTTACGGTGTTCGTGGCACCGAGCCGAAGGGTTACGATGTCCATAACACCGAGCCGAAGAGCTTTCAGCTCAAGTGCTTCTGGAAAAAAAAAAAAAATACTGGGCGTAGTTGTCCTGCATGCTCCATTTCGCTGTGCAACAACTTCAATGCATGCTAGTCAAGAAACCCTAGCCTGACTTCTCATCACTATGCACAGACCGACTGGTATAAAATAACGGTTCCCAAACTTTGCATTACCACTGACCCCTTTTTAAATATATTTTGTTACCGCTGACCCCCCAAAAGTTTCTATATATAAAAATCTTCTAGTGATCTAGTTATTATTACACCACACCAACAGTCAAGCTGGCTCCAATTTCTCAGACTGAGAGAAACTTCAAATGATCTTTCATTTTGTCCTGTCAGAAATTTAGACTCCGGTCTGGTCCAGGTCCTTTGATTTTGCAGTGGAACTAGTTTACCACTGTTTTTATACACGTTTAAAAAAATATTTTCTATGGAAATGTCAAAGATCATATTTCTTCACGGGCTTGAGGACCACTGTGCAGTACCTTGCGAACCCCCGGTGGTCGTGGAGCCCAGTTTGGGAAACGCTGGTATAAACTATCCGTTGAAATAAAATAATGTTTTATATATGGTATAACTTGGTGAATGTTACGTACAATACTCATATACAGGTTACATATATGGTATAACTTGGTGAATGTTACGTACAAGACTCATATAGGTAGACTGCTAGAGTAGTTGATAGTACTCCTTCAGCTTAGGTTCTGCTGAAGTTCAAACCTCTGTCGGCATTATGGTATAACTTGGTGAATGTTACGTACAATACTCATATACAGGTCACATATATGGTATAACTTGGTGAATGTTACGTATAATACTCATATACAGGTTACATATATGGTATAACTTGGTGAATGTTACGTACAATACTCATATAGGGGGACTACCTAGAGTAGTTGATAGTAGCTCGGCCTGCTAGCTGTGAGACGCCTCATAGCTCGGGTCGAACCTACTGTCCGGCATTTGTTCGAGTCCCCTGGTCTTACTCAGGACGATAACGTGAGTACCTCTGAAGTCGGAGAAAATCTGCCTGTATGGCGAGGGAATACTAATTACGAGTACATTGAGCACACGGCTGCCAGTGTAAAGTAATTTACAATGTGCACGCTGCTGCCATTGTAAGAAATTGGAAAACAGATTTTCACGCAAAAATTAGTTTAGAAATGGAACTTCGTCTGAGTTGAAAGCGGATAAGAAAAAAAAAAAATACTCATATACAGGTTACATATATGGTATAACTTGGTGAATGTTACGTACAATACTCATATACTGTTACATATCATCCTTCTAGGTCTTGTGCCCCTCTTCTCATACACCAGCCACCTTCATAGCATTGGAGCTACATCTGACCAGAATGGTATGGGCAGCAGCGGCTACATGTCAGACCTTTCCAACATGGAGAAGACGTCTCCTACCGGCTCAACGTCTTCGAGGTAAAATTAAACTCTGACCTACTAAAACAACATTTGAAGAAAATAATTTAATTTTTTTTGCACATTTATTTAAAATTTAACTGAAAGTACATTTGTTGCTTCTATTAAAATATATTTATTCAACGTTTAAATAAAATGACATTAGTTGCATCATTTTTTTACATATTTATTCAAAGGTTAACGAAAATTATAGCCAACTCTAAAGTACTGCAACGTGCAAACCTGCCTTTCATCATGGGCATGCTCAGTAGTGGACAACTAAGGTGGTTAGGGCATGTGAGTAGAATGGAAACTTGTCGCATACCAAAACAAATGTTGTTCTGTGAACTTTCGGAGGGGAAGAGACACCAGTACAGACCACTGCTCAGATATAAAGATGTCTGCATGGCTTCAATGAAGAACTTTTCTATAAGTCCCAGCACATGGGAAAAACTAACTTATGACAGAGTTGTGTGGAATGCGATATTGAGCAAAGGTGCAGAGTTTTTTAGAAGAGACTTATTGTATGAGCTGAAAGACAAGAGAGAAAAGCGAATGCGCAGACGTTGTCACAGTAAAACACTTGCCAATTGACTATAGGGGAAAAGGCCATATATATATATATATATATATATTAAAATATTACATTTGTTGCTTTTTAAAAATATTTTTATTCAAAGTTTGAAGAAAATGACATTAGTTGCATCATTTTGTTATATATTTTCTTTTTGAAGTTTGAAGAAAATGACATTAGTTGCTTCTTTTTTTTCCAGAGACAATGTGTATAAGTTCAAGCACAACATTACCAAGCGTTTCTCCCAGGAGGGTCATCATCATCACAGCCACCACCATATGCAGCACCATCACCACAAACATGGTCAACCCAGCGACACCAGCTCTAGCACCAGCAGTCGTGACCTTGAGGATGACCAGAGCCATCTGAAGTGGAAGAGCAGTAAACACAAAACCCGTCATGGGGTCACAAGCGGTCTCTACCAAGACGAAATGGAAGGTCAAAGTGGCGGAAACAACTCGGCAAATTCCGACGAATTCAACTCAGATTCCGTATCCCGCGAAGGCTCAAGGAGACGAAACTCTTGTAAAACAGGGGGACAGAACTCAAATCATAATAGTGAAAATAACAGTTCATCTTCTGTTGCCCTTCCTGGATTCATCCTTCACCCGCAGGGCACACACTACATGCCCATCTCTGTACACAACACAAACATTGCTGGGCTTTTTGAAAACGCTTCAGAACACGACGGTCCAATGGTATTTCATCCTATTAGCATTCCTGTACACTTCAGACAGCCTGTAATCTCCATGCCCAATATAACAATATGTACTCATATCTCTTCACAACGGAGAAACGACAAGGAATAATCTAGAATGTAAACAATAAAAATAACCCTATGACACCGCTGATCAAACCACAGAACATGTCCTGCAAGACTGCCCCTGTATGTCCTCCCTAGAAAGGAATGCTGGCCCTACAACACAACACTACATTCAAAACTACATGGCACAGAGATGAGCTCCAGACAACAGTCGACTTCATCATAAGAACACAAGACTGTCCCCTGTATGTCCTCCCTAGAAAGGAATGCTGGCCCTACAACATAACACTACATTCAAAACTACATGGCACCAGAGATGAGCTCCAGACAACAGTCATCTTCATCATAAGAACGCGTCTGCCGGTATAATCATCAAAACTACATGGCACCAGAGATGAACTCCAGACAACAGTCAACTTCATCATAAGAACGCATCTGATTGTATAATCATCAAAACTACATGGCACCAGAGATGAACTCCAGACAACAGTCAACTTCATCATAAGAACGCGTCTGATTAGTATAATCATCATAAAACTCACATAGCACCAGAGATGAGCTCCAGACAACAGTCGACTTTATGATAAGAACGCGTCTGATTGTATAATCATCAAAGTACCGATCGCAATGAAGAAGAAAACTAATTTCAATCATCAGTTATCACTGGCCTCTTTGTCTCAGGAGACAACAGGTTTTGCGTCACGTAGTTTATTCTGTAGCAATGGACCGAAATGACATTCTTCACGCATTGAGTCTTTCCGAACAGAGGAGTTTCAGGCCTCTAAATCCCACTCGCTGACCATATTGAGAGAAATGGGTGACGATATTGGTGCAGCCCGAAAAGAACGACTTACCAAATATGCAAAGAGATTGATTAATCAACATCGAACTGGCGTGTTGGGCCGCTGGACGCTGCTGGATTTGTTGAGGCGGAGATCTGAGCACCTATGGACATGTCCGAAGTGCTATGATAATAGTCCTCATATGATAACTTATAACAATTTGTTCTGTGCTGAATCACAACGTCTGTTGGGGCTGTGATCATCCTTCTGGAGTGACAATCCTTGCCACAGTTGCTGCAGGTGAAACTGGAGACTGAAGCCGATACCTTAGAGAATCTATGTGCCCTCTGAGCTCTCTTTTGCCTCCATATGTAATGGTGTCTACATTCCATACATTTCACTTATTCGGACGTCATGTTGATTGAAACCATTACATACACAAACATTTACTCTTGCATCCATCCTCATCGACTCTATGAGCATGATACAGAAGATCAAACCCGGTTATGTACGAAGGAAGTGAATGCAATTAATAACAAATGCGACAATTCAGACACTTACCATCATCTCTGTCCCAGGTCATTCTGGGGTGAAGGACAAAGAGAGAGCGGATGCACTGGCGAGCAATGCTGCGATCTATAATGGGTCTTCTATGAACAAAATGACATCATCAACGCTCTAAGAGAAAACATACGCTCTGAAGATTTTAACGAAGAAGATAGAAGGTATTCTCTATCTCGTTTGCGCAAGTTGTGCATACCGATATGTGCGGCAAGACGGGAAAACCACGAGAGAAACCTCATTAGATACATCAATCATCACAGAACGGGAGTTGTTAGTCTAAACACACTGAAATACATGGCTTGGGAGATGTGAGCAATTATGGACAAGTGTGTGATGCAGATGATTCTCAAATGAACAATGAACTCTAATGGGCACTGACATTCCATTCGGCGGTGACCGTCAAAGTTTATATTCATCTGGAAATACTTTAATCGTTCAATGCTTTTCATCAGTAATTTCGTGTAATGTTTCGTTGCCGCAACTAATTGTTTTGTTTTGTATTTCCATTGCTGAAACATGCTTGTTTTTTGTAACTTGCCATAAAATTGTTTTTTTTATCAAATTTCATGTGTTGTGCAACTGTTCAAACACATTAATCCATTCGCTCTTCTAAGCTGATACAGTGGCTTGTGCTATTTTTAAGAGGCGCAAAGCTCTTATACTTGCTTGTTTTTGGTGTAACCTTGAACTAGAACTGTTATTTATCAAAATGTATGTGTTGTACAAACTGTTCAAACACATTACTTGTAAAAATAATGGAAAGAAATTATCTACACACAAATTGTGATACACTTGTTGTGGAGAAACATTATCTTCATAAAGAAATTGAGACACATTATTTCATAAATATTTGAGACAAATTATCTTCATAAAGAAATTGAGACGCATTACTTGTATAAATATTTGAGACAAATTATCTTCATAAAGAAATTGAGACGCATTACTTGTATAAATATTTGAGACAAATTATCTTCATTAAAAAGGGAGATACATTCTATAAATAATGAAGACAAATTACCTTCTAAAGAAGGGAGATGCGTTGTGGAGACAAATTATCTTCATAAAGAAATTGAGACACATTATTTGTATACATATTGAAGACAAATTATCTTCTAAAGAAGGAGATGCATTGTGAGACAAACTATTTTCATAAAGAAATTGAGACATATTATTTGTATACATATTGAAGACAAATTATCTTCTAAAGAAGGGAGATGCATTGTGGAGACAAATTATCTTCATAAAGAAATTGAGACACATTATTTGTATAAATATTTGAGACAAATTATCTTCATTAAAAAGGGAGATACATTCTATAAATAATGAAGACAAATTACCTTCTAAAGAAGGGAGATGCATTGTGGAGACAAATTATCTTCATAAAGAAATTGAGACATATTATTTGTATACATATTGAAGACAAATTACTCTAAAGAAGGAGATGCATTGTGGAGACAAATTATCTTCATAAAGAAATTGAGACACATTATTTGTATACATATTGAAGACAAATTATCTTCTAAAGAAGGGAGATGCGTTGTGGAGACAAATTATCTTCATAAAGAAATTGAGACACATTATTTGTATACATATTGAAGACAAATTATCTTCTAAAGAAGGAGATGCATTTGAGACAAATTATCTTCATAAAGAAATTGAGACATATTATTTGTATACATATTGAAGACAAATTATCTTCTAAAGAAGGGAGATGCATTGTGGAGACAAATTACCTTCATAAAGAAATTGAGACACATTATTTGTATAAATATTTGAGACAAATTATCTTCATTAAAAAGGGAGATACATTCTATAAATAATGAAGACAAATTACCTTCTAAAGAAGGAGATGCATTGTGAGAACAAATTATCTTCATAAAGAAATTGAGACATATTATTTGTATACATATTGAAGACAAATTATCTTCTAAAGAAGGGAGATGCATTGTGGAGACAAATTATCTTCATAAAGAAATTGAGACACATTATTTGTATACATATTGAAGACAAATTATCTTCTAAAGAAGGGAGATGCGTTGTGGAGACAAATTATCTTCATAAAGAAATTGAGACACATTATTTGTATACATATTGAAGACAAATTATCTTCTAAAGAAGGGAGATGCATTGTGGAGACAAATTATCTTCATAAAGAAATTGAGACATATTATTTGTATACATATTGAAGACAAATTATCTTCTAAAGAAGGGAGATGCATTGTGGAGACAAATTATCTTCATAAAGAAATTGAGACACATTATTCGTATACATATTGAAGACAAATTATCTTCTAAAGAAGGGAGATGCATTGTGGAGAAACATTCCTTCATAAAAATCCTTCAATCTTCCTCCAAATCCTCCAAAATCCTCCAAAATTCCTTCATTAAAAAAAACTCGATGTACGGAAACATACAAATCTGAGCGGATCAGATCAGATCTGGAGAAAACCGAGTGGTGGTTGCGGTAATACTTAATAAATTGATGTGTTAGGACAAAGACATAACAGTAAATGGGACTGATCTAAGACAAGTGCAGCAATTTAAATATCTCGGAGTCCTGGTAACATCAGATGACAGATGCCGATCAGAAATAAAGAGCAGAATAGGACAAGCGAAAAACATCGTTCCTGAAATGGAGAAGCATTATCTGCAATAAGTCCTTGTCAATCCTGATCATAATGCGAGTTATTCAGTGCTACATAGAACCAATACTGACATACGGATGCGAGTCATGGACACTGAACACACAGATCGAAAAATCTCTGAGGGCCACAGAGATGTGGTTTTACAGAAGAATGATGAGAATCACATGGACTGCTAAAATGACTAATGTTGAGGTACTGAATGAGATCAAGACACAGAGAAGGCTTATCATCAATATAAGAAAGAGGCAGCTATCATTTTCGGGCATGTGATGAGAAAGGGAGGTTTAGAACACACTGTGACAACCGGTAAAATCGAGGGTAGACGAGACAGAGGAAGACAGAGAAAGAAAATTTTGGATAGCCTAACTTCATGGCACGATAGATCGTCAACATCTGAGTTGATAGCAAACACCGACAATATTTGCGGAGATCCATGATCGCCTATGCCAGCCGCACGGCACCTGATGATGATGAGGAGGACAAAGTCACGTATGTATGGTAACATATAAGCCAGCAAAAATGAATAATAAAATAATAAAAAATGGAGTTACATTATTGTATAAATAATTGAGACAAGATATACACATTACAAATATACATTGCCTGTATCGATAGAGAGAATACAAAACACATATATAAAGGGATCATATTAATACATCTGCGATTAGTGATAACCGTATATCACCGTAAACTGACGATTGGGGATTTTTTCGGTAATTTGCACAGACTTGTTTCATGAACACATGCGACGTCTGCTAAACGTGGTATAAATAACAGCTTTATTTAGTCTGAGCACAAAACAAATAATAAATCAGAAGACTGGATGTAAAACCAGTCATGCAATTCATAAAAGAACAACAGATTAAATGGTTTGGACACCTGACAAGAATGCCCTGGTATCGCCTACCACAGAGAGTTACACTGAAAAAGTATAATGAGTACAAAGCAAGAGGAAGACTACGAAAAAGATGGAGCGATGACATCAAGAACAGCCTTAAGAAAATGAATAACAGCTTACAAAGGGCATTAGAACAAGCACACACAAGATCACTACACCCCACCCCAACACTTCTATAAAGAAGTAAATAGAATTGAGAAGAGGAGGAGGAGAAGAAGGCACAAAAATAATTAGCGGAACAACATTTCGACCAAGCAGGGAACATGAATATTTCATTAATTGTTAACAAACTTCTTTCTTCTGAAGAGCAAAGAAAACATAAGCTATCTTGGATCTGTTGTCTATGTTCAATCTTATGATAGTTGTTTTACAGTATTTTCCAAAGTTGAATATGCACAATCTTTGCTGTCCTTTGTAAACTCCGGTTGTTGCTTGTTGCTATTGGTCACTGAAGTTATTTTATTTTATTTTTACAAGTGTTTTTGTATCAGAATTTGCTTAAGTCTCATGGAGTCTCAGAAAGTAAACAACGGGACATATATTATATCGTGAAGGCTAGCAGTTACAGAATAGTTGCTTTCATCTTCCTACGTCTCGTGGTCAGGAGCGTAGGGCAGAATAGTTGCTTTCATCTTCCTACGTCTCGTGGTCAGGAGCGTAGGGCAGAATGGATTAGAGTGCGGCTCCCATGCTGGAGACCTGTGTTCAATTCATGGTAAGGCCAAGGAGTTTGTTTTCTGTTGTGGACAGTGGCGGCTCGTAGTCATTTTGCTTGGTGGGGCCAGACTCAAATTTTCGGAAAAATCAGGGTTTTTGGAGTATTTACTATTATTTGTCTCTTCCGGGAAGTTTTTCAACTTTCGATTATTGGTGGGGCCAAGCCCCACTAGCCCTTAATGACGAGCCGCCCCTGGTTGTGGACATAAATGAAAAATCCTAACCTAAACAGCTTCGCTGCGACTGCACTAGCCATGCGGCCATTAAATTCCTCAGGTTCACGTCCCACATGTCTACACTGTCCTAAAAGCGGTACTACACGCAGTAACAACAGTATTTTCCCTGCAATTTCACGTCTTTAGTCATTCTAAATATAAGGCCGCCAGCGTGCCCTGCGTGTTCGTAGCGCGTTGGACTACGGGTGACAACTCATCTGTATGTGCGGGTTCAACTCCGCGGACTGGCAGAAAAGCTACAGGTTCCCCAGATTTACGGTGTTCGTGGCACTGAGCCGAAGGGTTACCATGTCCATGATACCGAGCCGAACAGTTTTCAGTTCAAGTGCTTCTGGATCGAATATATATATATATATATATATATATATATATATATATATATATATATATATATAAGGCCCATACATACGAAATGAAATGGATAATTCCTCATAGACATGTCTGGTTAATCACTGACCATCATCCGCAAATAGCGTGCCCTGAGCAGAACTTTGCAACCCTAACAGTCCTTTATAATTTCTCTCTTCATATGCCAGATGTCCGCCTCTAGAGGGAGGAGGAGCAATTCATTTCCTCGCATGTGGAACATTCAGTGTAGGATTGAACCAACAACTCTCTTGTGTCTGAGTCCATAGGTAAACGCTTATGCGCTGCGCTACTCCGTCCCGCAAAATATGTATGAAAATGAAAATCGTGGCATATCCCAAAGGACGTAGCCATCAACCACAGTAAACGAGTCGTTGATTTTCTAGGCACCACTTATACGTTCAGTAGTTTGTCATTGCTTTCTGAACGGTGAGGTCTATTTTACCTTTGTAAAAATCCCACTGAAACGAATTTGCTTCCAAACTTGCCCACCGTGGGGTTTGAACCAGGTACGCTTGGGTCTGTGATCGAGCTCACTACCGTTTGAGCTACAGACGCTCACATATATATGTATAGAAAGTTTAAAATTGGGATACATACTTTTATACTTAGAACCGAACCAAAACACTACAGAACACACATCCTTTAAGAGTATCTACTCTACAGAGAAAACCATGTAGAGGAATATTGAGTCTAAACTGCTCTGTATAGAAATAGTTGTCCATTGTAAGCAATGATGACAACAGTTTCAGACGTGTAATGCTGCACCTCTTAATTTTCCTAATGTGTGTATTGAGTGTCAATGTAGGTCAATTAGAACACAACCTACGTGTAGTGCTGCACCTCTCTCTCTCTCTGGGGTGTGCGGAGGTGAATGTAGCGTCCAATCCTAGAACACAATCCCCTACCCAGTGGGGCATACATGATCAAAGTTGACTGCTCAGTGGACACCACAAGGACAGCAAAATAAAGGGAGGCCTATGGCACATATAGGAAAACTTTAGAAAGCCAAATGCATGCTTATAACTAAGTCTGAGATGGAAAAACAGGCACAAGATTGAAAGAGGAGATATCTGTTGTCTCTGCATTATGTGCCCTTGAGTGGAACATGACTGATGAGGATGAAACTGTGATGTTTCCAAACCAGTGAAGTGCTACGGATGACCTGAAATAAATCATATAGTTCGCTGAAGCTACTGGTGATGTGATCTAATTATTAACAGAGGAATAGCAAGGAAGACAGGAATCACACAGTTTATTGCAATTACTAATGGTGTGATCTGATAGCTGGCCAAAGAACATCATAAATGAAGAAAATTGTATAGTTCATTGAAACTGCTGCTACTGTGATCTGATAACAGACAGAAGAACAACGAAAAAGAGAATAACCATACATTCTTCTTTTTCTTTGCGATCGCCATTTTGATGATTAAACCACCAACACAAGACGATGACTATAATATAACTAGATTAGAACAAGTTGTCAATTTGCTCCTTAGAACAGGACACATTCGACTCCGCATCAACATGTATACAAAATTCAAGATTGGCAATTCAGCCATGAGTACATGTGGACAGGCACACCAGACTGCAGAGCACATACTTCAAGACTGCCCTGAATATGATATACTGAGGCAAATCCACTGGCCTAACGAAACAATACTCAACAAAAACTAAACAGAACTCTTGTGAGCTACAAAGACGGTGAAGTTTATACAAGAGATACATTGAATATATAGACAATATTTCAAGCGAACGAAAGGAAGGAAGGATGATTATACCGTTAGATGCGATCTTATGAAGTCGACGTTGTCTGGAGCTCATCTCTGGTGCCATGGTTTGAATGTAGTGTTAGTTGTAGGCACATTCTCTAGAAGAATACAGAGACAGTCTTGCATTCTTATGATGAGTTGACTGTCGTCTGGAGCTTATCTCGTGCCATTTAGTTGAATGTAGTGAGTTGAGGCCAGATCCTTACTAGGAAGACATACAGAGACAGTCTGCATTCTTATGATAAAGTCGACTGTTGTCTGAGCTCATCTCTGTGCCATTTAGTTTTGAGGTAGTGTTGAGTTGTAGGGCCAGATTCCTTCTAGGGATGACAAAGAGACAGTTTGCATTCTTATGATGAAGTTGACTGTCGTCTGGAGCTCATCTCTGGTGCCATGTAGTTTTGAATGTAGTGTTGTGTTGTAGGGCCAGCATTCCTTTCTAGGAGGACATACAGGAAACAGTCTTCGTTCTTATGATGAAGTTGACTTGTCTGGAGCTCATCTCTGGTGTCATGTAGTTTTGAATGTAGTGTTGTATTGTAGGGCCAGCATTCCTTTCTAGGGAGGACATACAGGAGACAGTCTTGCGTTCTTATGATGAAGTTGACTCTTGTCTGGAGCTTATCTCTGGTGTCATGTAGTTTTGAATGTAGTGTTGTATTGTAGGGCCAGCATTCCTTTCTAGGGAGGACATACAGGAGACAGTCTTGCGTTCTTATGATGAAGTTGACTCTTGTCTGGAGCTCATCTCTGGTGCATGTAGTTTTGAATGTAGTGTTCAGTTGTAGGCCAAATTCCTTACTGGGGAGGACATACAGGAGACAGTCTTGCAGAACATGTTATGTGGTTTGATCCGTGGTGCTACAGGGATGGAGACGATCTAGCCTGTGTATGTGTTTGCTCAGTCTGTTATGTCCTATCCTGAGCCGGAAGATGATAGTCTGTCTTTGTCTGTCAAGTGTGTGGTAGTCATCGTTGGATTACTAGTGTTGTGATCTGATAACTGGCACAAGAACATCCCAAATGAAGAAAATTTCATAGTTCGTTGAAACTACGGCTGCTGTGATCTGATAGCAGACAGAAGAGCAAAGAAGAAGAGAATAACCATACAGATAATTGAAGCTACTGGTGCTGTGATCTGATACAACTACAGAGATGAAGTGTTTACAACGAATTCTAAATGTTACTAGAAGAGATAAAAAAAAGAAATAGAGTGGGTATTCTTGCCGGTGTTACAAAATATATCAAGAAACAACAGGTCAAATGGTTTCCAACATGCATCAAGATTACCCCAAGACAGTCTCACACAAAGTACACTAGCACTCAGATACGACGACAACAGACCCAGAAGACGACCACGTAAACGATGATCGATGAAATATCCCAAGCACTAAATTCCATCTTGTACAAAGCGCATGAGGAAGCTCGCTCCATGTGCCTCTTTTTTCAACCTGACGCCCACAGACAAAACAAGGATAGACAATAGATGGCCAGACAGACAAATAACACTCAGAATGGGTGTCATACTTGACTATTAAAGTACAAGGAAGCGACACACAAGCGACTGAACGTGCCACCATATCAGTGGTCAGCCAATGGAGAGTGCTGACATTCTGAACGCACTCATAGAGTGGATTTTCAGTTGATTTGAACCAATCCATGTTAACTGCTAGATTGCAGGAGCTTGGATTGAAGATTGGAGTGGCCAGAAAAGAACAGCACAACAGGTATATGAGCAGGCTCATCAATCAACATCTGACTGGTATGGTTAGTCGCTGGATGCTGTTGAAGATATTGCGAAGGATATCGGAGCACCTATGGACATGTCAAGAGTGCAATGTAGATTCACAAGATCCAAGAGGGCAGGTTTCGGTATGAGTGGGTGTCGTCTATCCAAGTTTCTAACCTCCAGAGGCTTACGTGGACCAATTGTTCTGATCATGAGGGTGTTTGTGGCAACGAGAGAGCTTACAGGTTTACATTCAACAGCATTATTTGTTGGGGAAATGAAGATGGATAAGTAGGGTGTTCTTTGGTTTCTTCACTACTGTCTGTTAAATAAGAACACTAAATTAGATGTTGAATCGATCCAGCGATTTGAGCAGTTTGGAGTTAACCGTTGTACAAGTAGAACTGGATGAGTGATGAGTGTTTTAACCAATGAGCCATTGGAACCATCAGTATGCATACTCTTTGATATCTTAGCTCTACAATCTGAACAGCAGTATTATTTCTCATATTTGTTTTGTTTCATTTTTGGCCAGCTGCTTTTTAAGTTGATCTTATCAATTAACCTTCTGTGAAAAATAAGCGGGAAGCAACACCATTATCATGATAGTGGTCAAGTTTTTTTTTTATGTAGGTGATTAAAGCCCCTTCAAGCCGAGGCACGCTCATTTCAACCTAAGGGCGAGCATTTTAATAGTTATATCAGAGCGTGTAGGCCAACAAACATGAAAAATAAGAATTAACTCCCTTCGAAGAATCCAATAGTTTGATAGTGGCTAATGATTGTATTTGTTATTATTGAACAGAAGAATTCTGATATCATTCAATGTTTGTGTGCCTTGTTGATGTATACTTTACTTTCAATCAGTCAAGTGTCATGCCTGCACCCGTATTCGATCATGTCTCTCCCCAACTCTCTATGCTTGGTCCATGTAATCAGTTCTGACGTTGATCTTGTGTCGAACCATAATGTCAGGCCATCCAACATCTTCTCCCTCTTCCTTCCATGATCTCTCCTTCCCTGAATTTTACCTGTAGTCACCAAATGTTGTAAACCTTCTCTTCGCATTATATGCCCGAAGAACCTAGATTGTCGGATTCTTATTCTTTTGATAAGGTTTCTTTGTGTGCAGGCCTGTTTAAAACCACATTTGTTTTCTTCGCTGTCCATGGAATTTTCAGCATTCTTCTGTAAAACCACATCTCTGTGGCTTCCAGTCATCGTATTGATTATTTGTTCGTTGTCCATGATTCCTGCATACAGAAGTATTGAATCAATATAGCACTGGAGTATTCGTTTTCGCAGTGTCATTGGTAGTGAGTTCATGCATAGTGTATTTGTCATTTTGATAAAACTTTGCAAGTTTTAAATACAATGTTTGCCTTATACTGACTGAAAGGAGAATTGATGTTGCCAGGATGGGAAGTTACTTTCTCAAATATTTCCTGGCAGTTTGAAGATCTTGCTTCAGAATTAACTTGATTATCTCCCTTTGGTGATCTAGCCTCGTAATTAAATTGGTTATCTCCCTTGACAAAATGAAGGCGGTCACGTCAGAGAGAGAGATGTCATTATGGTGAAATAAATTAAAGAAGGATGATATTTACTGATGACTTTCATGGCGGATGCTCGTTGGATGGAAACAGCTTAGATTGACAAGTTAATACTTTTCTAGTGGTGTCTAATGTATGTATTCTCTATGTATTTATCGTCCGTCTCCGATAGTACTAGGAACTCAATCTCACCTACACTCAGATCAGAGGTCTCTGGAAAAAATACCCAATGACTCCACGAGGGAGCGAACCGAGTACCTTTAGACCGTTAGGCGAGCCATTAACCTCTACGCCACAAAGAACCCCAAAGTAGTTCGGAGCTGCCTGTTGTACAAGAAGAACTGAACGCCTGAAGGGTAGAGTTAGGAGTGTGTTTAACCAGCGAGCCACATGAACTACCAGTATGTCTACATTTTGATACATATGCTGGGAAGTATGCTAGCATCTATGGGTTTACCCGGAGTGTAATTACAAAGTTTCTTATATCTTGGTCAGATGATAACAGATGATGGCAGATGTATAACAGAAATTAAAAAAGAATAGGAATGGACAAGGATAATTTCAATAGTATGAGAAAGTTACTGACATCCAAACAAATTACAAACAGGCTAAAAAGGAGAATGATCAAATGCTATATATATCCTATATTAATGTATGGCTCGAAACATGGACAATGAACAAGCAGTTAGAAGACAGAATTGATGCATTTGAGATGTGGATATATAGAAGAATATGCAGAGTTTTATGGACAGAAAAACAGACAAATAAACAAGTTTTAAGAAAACTAGGTATGAAGAAACAATTATTAAGAGAAATAAAATTCAGACAAATAAAGTATTTTGGACACATAAAAGACATGACACCATGATAAAACATTTACTAGAGGGAAAGTTGAGGGGGAAGAGGAAGACCGAGAGATAAGTGGGAGGAAACTTTAAGAAATGGACAGGTTACAGTCTGGCAGTGTGCAACACCAAGGCGAAATACAGAGGATGCTGGAGATTCATTGCAGCCAACCTTCGATGTGGAGACGGCACCTGATGATGATGATGATGATGTAATGACATCGGTTCAGTACTGTTCATTGTTCATTTTAGGATCATCTTCATCCCACATCGGACATGTCCATAATTGCTCCGATCTCCTCCTAAGCATCTATCTCAGTGTGTTAAGCTAAAACTTCCGTTCTGTGTTGATTGATGTATCTACTGGGATTTCTCTCGTAGTTTTCCCGTCTTGCCGCACCTATCGGTATGCGCAACTTGCACAACCGAGATAGAGAATACCCTTTATCTTCGTCGTTGAAATCTTCAGAGCGTATGTTTTCTCTTAGAGCGTTGATGATGTCGTTTCTGTCCATAGAATACCCATTCTCAATCGTAGCATTGCACTCCAGTGCATCTGCTCTCTCATTGCCCTTCACCCTAGCGTGACCCGAGACAAAGATGAAGGTAAGTCTCTGGATCTGTAATCAATAACTACACGGACATCCGCATGAGCTACAAAAGACATTAAAGATTATACAAGAGACAATTTCAAGCGAATGAGACCAAGAAAGGATAAACTCACTTTCTGTATTCTACAAAAAAAAAAAAACATATGGATCTTAGCGATATTTGTTCTTTAAAAAATTTAGCATGTGAGAAGGTTTTGTCGAAAATGTATACTGCACTAATGGCTTGTCATGTGGGTAGTTGTATTGTTGGAGTTAATTTAGTAAATACATGTTTATATTAATAGTTTCTGTTTAACATAAAGATATATGTCTATGTGATAGTCTAATAACTGTGTACTATTATTTTTGCAGGATTACGAGGCAAGTAAATAATAACAACACCGTATCAACAAGGAAGTTTGGAACTCATTTCTTCTTCGTGTGTGTGCTGATATTACTAGACTCATTCGTCCGACCATAAAGTCGGTCTCTCTCTCTCTCTCTCTCTTTGCCTTTTACCCCTGATTGGGGCATGGGCCCCTCAACCAACTCATGCCAAGTCTTCCTATCTCTAGCTATCTCCTGCAGCTCCTCCAGCTCTTCTTTATATTGTTGATCTCCGCCTCCAAATCTCGTCTCCATGTATTTCTCGGCCTCCTTCTTTCACTGTCCTGCGGTTCCAGGCAAGGATCCTTCTTGTTATATTCCCTTCCGGTTTTCGCAAAGTGTGTCCTATCCAGCGCCAACGTCTTTTTTAACCTGTTCGTTCACTGGAATCTGTCTTGTATAAAGTTGGTAACGCTTCAAAATAGTTTCATTTTTCGTAAGAAAATAGAGGAGCGTGTGGCCGAATGGGTTAGAGCGCAGCTCCCATGCAGGAGACCCGTATTCAATTCATGGTAAGGCCAAGGATTTTTTCTGTTGTGGGCATAAAAGAAAAATCGTAACCTGAACAGCTTCGCTGCGACTGCACTAGCCATGTGGACATTAAATTTCTCCGGCTCTCGTCACACCTGTGCTACACCGCTATAAAAAGCGATACTACAGACAGTAAAGATAATTTTTATTTTTTTATTTTTATACACCAATTTGTGGTATGATAGTTGGTAAAATATGGAAGGCAACAAAAGAAACCACCAGAAAAATACAGACCTTCGTAAATAGGTGTTTATGTAGAATAGATGCCCGTCTGCCCAGCGTGTTTGTAGCGCGTTGGACTACGTGTGACTATCCCTCTGTGTGTGCGGGTTCAATTCCGCGGGATGGCAGAAAAAGCCACAGATTCCCCAAATTTACGGTGTTCGTGGCACCGAACCGAAGGGTTACGATGTCCATGGCACCGAGCCGAAGAGCAGAAAGCTCAAGTGCTTCTGGATCGGGAAAAAAAAATGTAGAATAGAGACACTGAGGTGGTAGAAAAAGCTAAGGAAGAGACGATGGCAAGGGATAGGACACACATTGACAACGCCAACCATTGCAAGACAGGCATAGCAAGACTGGCATTGCAAGACAGGCATTGCAAAACAGCCCTTTGCAAGACATGCATTGCAAGACAGGCACTGTTTTGGAACCCACAGAGAAAGAGCGGTAAGGAAAGGTCTAAATATACTAGACAGGTATGTTAAACTCAATGAAAATATACACATCAAACATCAGCAAATGTTCTCTAAAATTTGTGTAAATATAGATTATGAACATCAGGTGGTACAACAAGATAACTAACTTTGAAGTACTGCAACGTGGAAACTTACCTTCCATCATGGGCATGCACAGCAGATGAAGACTTAGATGACTAGGGCATGTGCGAAGAATGAACAATGGCCGCATTCTAAAACAAATGTTGTTCTGTGAACTTTCGGATGGGAAGAGGCACCAGGACAGACCACTGCTCAGATATAAAGATGTCTGCAAGGCCTCAATGAATAACTTTTCTATCGGCCCCAACAAATGGGAAAACTGGCTAATGATCGAGATATATGGAAAACAACATTGCGCAAAGGTGCAGAATCTTTTGAAAGAGACTTATGTATGAGCTGAAAGACAAGAGAGACAAGCGAAAACTCAGCAGAAGTTGTCACAGTGAAACACTTGCAATTGACGTCTGTTAAGACGAAAGGCATATATATATATATATATATATATATATATAACTTATTTGAGTTTAGTCTTCGGCTCATCATCACTGCACATCGAACCAATTAGTCCATAAGTGATCCTATCTCTCCTTCAGTATGTCTCCCAGCGTGTAGCTTCTTCTTCTTCCAACGTTTTCAGACATCGATTTGTATACTTTAAAGTAGTTAGTGGTCAACCGAGTCCATGTACATCTCCGTATAGCTTGTCTTGGACTGATATGGGGATTGGCCATGTGTTTTTCTCTGTTCCATGTACGTTGGACATTCTTGCAGTATGTGTGTCTCTGTCATCTTGCTGGTGCCACATGTACATATGTCAGATGGGCCTATTTTATACTTGTTAAACAGATGGTACCTCAGTCTATTGTGCCCTGTTCGTAGACGAAAATGACAACCTGTTCCTCTCTACTTAGTTGGTGGTAAGCATCGTCCTTTTCATGCCCTGGGTGATCTCTCAACCATTTGTTCTGTAGGCCATTTTTATCCGTACTTTTGCTTCCTCATATGTCATACTGGTGTCTGTCTGTGGTAGCCTGCTTCCTGCTTTTGCCAATATGTCTGCAATCTCATTTCCAGGTATTCCGCAGTGAGATGGTATCCACTGTATTACCACTCTAGAGAAGATGTTGCATACTTTGTGTAGTGATGCTTGCAGTTCCTTCAAGTTGTTATCGTCTTCATTTTTAGAGCAGTAATTACTGACAGGGCATCAGTAAGAAATACCAGGTTTTCATTTACATGTTCCTCTGACACTATAGCTTCTGCTGCCGCTTTTAGGGCCTCTGCCTCTGCTCTGTAATTGCTGGAGAACCTTCCTGTTGCTAATTTTAGCTTCCTGAGTTTCATGTCACTGAGCACTATGAGGGCTCCTTCTCCTCCATTTTCAGTTGCATTTGCTGCAGACCCATCTGTGTATACATGGGTCCACCTGCTGTTAGGAAAGTGTTCCTTTAGGTACTCGGTGGCCAGGAGTTTTCTTTCTTCACTTGTTTGTTGGTTTTTCCTACTATCCCTGTGATGTTCTCATTCAGCTCTGGGAATTTTGTATCTTTCCATATCTGTCTTGTGTTGGTGTATTTTAGTGGTTTGGGGTAACTTCAGCACATGATGGTTGTTTGCTCATCATCATCTTGGTTGTCGCTGCAAAGTTGGTTCGTTTTAGTCTGCCCTTCCTAGCCCATTCATTCTGTGGTACATTGGGTGATCTTCTAGTCTCTTGAACTTTTCTGCTTGTTTTTGTGCTCTGCTGTCTCTTATATCCTCCATTGGTTGTAGGCCGGTGGTCTTCTCCATTTCCTGTATTGGAGTAGATCTCATTCCCCTGTAATAATTCTCATAGCTTGGTTCTGAACACGGTTGATTTTATTGAAGTTGGATTGGGCTACAGTTGCCCATGCAGAGATTCCATAGTCCAGTGTCAGGCGAACATATCCCATATAAAGCTTCTTTAAAACATTGTTATCTGCCCCCAGGTTGTGCCAGCTAGTTTTTCATGATTGCCATCCTGGATTTTGCTCGGGTTTTGTTTTTTCAATCTGAGCATGCCATGTCATGCGCTGGTCGAAGGTGTTTCCCAAGGTATGTGGGGTTTTCTCTGGGAGCAATATATGGTTATTTAGTAGGAGCTTTGGACTTTGGGGCTTTGTTGATAAGGAGAAAATCGTATATGTCGTTTTCTTTTCATTGGCTTTGATCAGCCATGTATTGGACCATTGGTCTAGGGATGTGAGGGCCTGTTGTATTCTGCTTGTTGCAGCGGTAATGCGCTCCTCTGATGTCCACAGGGCCAGGTCATCCGCATACAAGGCGTGGTGGATCCTTCTGGGTATGTTCTCGGTTATGTCATTGATGTATATGAGGAACAGTGTTGGCGACAGTACTCCACCCTGAGGAACTCCTTGTTCTAGTGTTGTTTTCCTGCTGGTGAACTCTTGCACTTGCACTTTAGCAGTTCTTTTTCTAGATACTGTGATATCCATTTGTACATTCGTCCTGCTACTAGGTTTCTGCGCAACTTCACTTTTAGGCCAGCCTTCCACACTTTATCAAAAGCCTTCTCCAGATCTACCCATACTGCTAGCGTTTGTTTTTCCTCTTGAAAAGCATCCTCTATCTCCTGGGCGATGTATGTCACTTGATCTTCTGTAGATCTGTGTTTTCGAAAGCCTGCTTGTTGGGGAGAGAAGCCCTTTCTTCCAAATGCCACATTAGTCTGGTGTTGATCATGCGCTCTAGCAATTTTCCTACGCAGCTCAGTAGGCTAATTGGTCTATAACTGCTAGGGTCTGTGGGATCCTTCCCCGTCTTTTTATCGGTATCAATATAGCTTCCTTCCATTCTTTGGGTATAACGCCACTTTTCCAGCTACAGTTAAATATTTCTAGTAGCTTCTTTTTCGCTTGTCGTCCCATTTCTATTATCATTTCATTAGTTATCCCATCATTGCCTGGTGATTTTCTTTTCTTTAGAGAGCGTAATGCTTTTCTAATTCATGTATTGTGAATTTAGTTGTCATGTGCTCCTCCGGGGGACCTTGAATGAGGTCGTGGGCCATTAGTTCTTCTTTTATGGTTTCCTTCCTTTCTTCAGGAACATCTATATGATTTACTTGTGTAAAGTGCTCACTAAGGATATTGGCAGCTTGTTTCCCGCTTAGCTGTTCATCATTCTGTTTGATGGTGATTGTGTGCTTGTATTTATTTTCTTGGTTTAGTGCCCTGGCTAGTTTTCACAACTTATTTCCATCTCTGTCTAGGTTAAGGCTTTGTGTTTTTTCTATCCAGCTGTTTCTAGCATTTTCGTTTAGTGTTCGTTTGTATCTTGCCGAGGTGGCTTTAAGTTTAATGTTTGCTTCTGTTGTTCTTTCTATTTCTGCAATGTTTCTTGCTTTCGTTAGTTCTACTTCTAGTTGTTCTAATTCGTCCGTCCAGAATGGGCTGTAGTTTGTCTCGCACCTCGAGGGATGGACTCGGTGGCTGCTTTTTTGGAGGGCTTTGTTGAAGTCTGCAACCCCAGCTTTTAGCATACTCTTGCGTATGTTTAGAGGTTCACAGTATAGGTCTGTCAGGAGTGCAAATTTTCCCCAGTCTGCTCGTTTGTAGTTCCATCTTGGTAGCAGCTTTGGTTGCTGTGGGAGTATGCAACATTTACGGCCAGCTTTACCGGTCTGTGATCACTTCCTGCGAGTTGGTCCAGCACCATTCTGTCAATTTTGTGGTGGATGTCACCTGTGCTAAAGGCCAGGTCTGGTGTGGAGGTGGTTTTCCAGGTTCTGGAGTAGTAACTAGGTTTATCCTCAGCATTGTTGATTAAGTGTAGGTTGCTGTCTATCTCCCAGTCCTCCACCTCATCACCTCTGTTATTTGTATCCTGGTAGCCCCACCGCTTGGAGTGACTATTAAAGTCTCCTACTACTATGCAGTTTGTTGGTATTATGTTCATGTTCTCCAGTACTAAGTCTTTGTTTGGAGGGCAGTAGATGTTATAGATCCGGGTGCTCCCAATTGGGGTTGTTGCGTCTATCCCTACAATTTCTGACTGTCTACTAGAACATACTGTTATTTCTTGACATGCAATCTCATTTCGGGCAAGGATCAGGACTCCACCTTTGCGTCCTTCCCTGTCTAATCGGAAGGTCTGATATCCTCTAATGGAAAATCTGTGGCTAGAGTTTAGGTGCGTCTCTTGTATGCATGCTATGTCTATCTGCTCCTGTTGTAGATATTTTGTTAATGGGACCTTCTTCTTTAGTACTCCCTCTGCATTCCACTGCATAATGTTGAATGTTCTATGATTTGCTTCACTAGTGTTTGTCCCTGCTAACTGTCCCTGGCTCGGCGGCGTGGATCGATCATTCCTGCCGTCTGTCGAGACTCCGTTGACCACTACTCTTTTTTGTATACTAGTCGATGTCGTCGTAAAACGAATTGCGCTGCACATTGTGCACCCGTCTTCTGCGGCGTTTCCGTCAGGCTGCCCACCTTTAGCCTTAATTTATTAACCTACAAGGCAGCAGGTTGGGCTCGCACTTAGCCCATCGCCACGCGGTGCGCTACCTATCGATAATAGGTTACGCTATTCTCCGATACGGCGCCGGCACGCTCAGGGCCACAATGTACGGTCAGGCGTTTGCTCTGACCATACATACACAAACACGGACACTAATCAACACGTTTTATCCGCTTTTAGTAGCCAGAAACCGCGTAAATCACACCGCAATCACAAGAAATCGCGCACAGTTTATCCGTTAGGAATTTTCACACCCGACATGTTGGCGACCGGAAATCCGAGCCCAGCGTGTAGTAAATAACGACACAGGTTCTGTGTTGGTTTACTATTCCTCTTTGGCTACCAGAATAGTGTTCTTGTCTAGCTACAGTACATTTGACATGGAATTCTTGCAGTCTGGTTAGTGTTGTAGATTCACCACTATTACTTGAATCATATACATGGCCTATCTCCCTTAGGGAATTTAAAATATCAGTCTGGTCCGTTGCTCGTCCACTTTTTACAGCAGCCATACCTACGAGGCTAATAGTGCATTTATTTCCCATTACACCTGCATGCTCAAACACAAAAATAAAACTGATTTTTGTCAGCCTAGACCTCATCAGTGACTACCAAAGAATACCAAAGTAGGCATTGACGTGGGAGGCAAAGAGTTCAAGAAAGAGATGATGCTCTAAGAAACCTTAAAGCGTACTTGGCTGAGAGAGGCAAGAATATCTGACTCAATTCAATGGAAGAGATTACGCGAATTTCACAGGACAGAGTGGTATACAAAAATTGCTTGCAGCCACTGTGTAACGTATAACGGTACGAGAGGAACATATATATAATATTAATCATAATTGATTTTACTGTCGTTTATAAGGACAATTGATAGCACAGCCGTTGAGCTTACTGCATTATATTACCATTTAGTACTGTAGTACGTGGACTTATGAAAATTAAACAACTAAAAACAGTATGGAATGGAACTGATAGGAAAACAAAGTTCAGAATACTAGGAGCATGCATATTCCCAGTGGCAATGTATGGGTGTGAAGCATGAACATTTAATAAGGCAGTGGAAAACATATATGTGCTTTTGAATATAAGTGTTGCAGAACAGTCCTCCGTATATCATGGGCAGGGATGAGAACAAATATATATATCCAGAAAGAACTCAAAATCAAAGAAAACTAGCTGATGCTACAAATAAGAATGAGAAAATTGAAGTATTTTGGACATATAAAGAGACATGAAGGGCTGGAGCAGATCATTATGGAAGGAGGCATCCTGGCAAGAGGAGAAGAGGAAGACCACGGAGAAGATGGAGTCAGGATGTAACTGATGGTTTAAGCTGCAGAGGCGGGAGATCTGGTCTATAAGAGAGAAATTCCGAAGGATTGTTAGCGTGGTAGCGTTCTGCTCAGGACAAGCTATTTGATAATGATGAGTTCCTTTCTGGCGGGATCTCCGTCATAACAGTGTGTATGTGTCAATACTTGCCGACACCAAGGACGTTAAGGATGAGCTTTAAGACCAGCTTTACTCATTTATTGCTAAGATTCCCAAGAAAGATCACCTGATACTGCTTGAAGACTTCATGGTAGACTCTGACAATAACCCTGGACACAAAGATTTGTTGTTTTACAGCGGCTTTTGATGCTAGTACTGTGACCACTACCATCACTAACACTTTCCTCAAGACGAAACCACAATTTGGTCCGGATTCGAGCTACGACCTTTGGAACACAAGCCGAGATGCTTAACCACTTAATCATCACAGAAATCCCCATGTCTTGGAGGTACTCTCAATCTAAACAATCTCAATCTCGGACTGTCATAACATGACTTGGATTATACGTCACCGTGAACTTTGACCCCATTGTCCTAGAACATGAGAAAACGGAAAATCAGTAAAAATTAATAAAATGTTTAATTGACCGTCGACACACAATGAATGATGTACACAACATCACATCAGCCGCATTTACTTCTCAGTACTTTACCTGGTCACCAATTGAGGCTAGCTCGACCTCTGTGAGCTGTTACGGTGGGATATTACTGAAGCTGTTACAATTTGTGTCTTGCTTTGTGCTTTATCAAGTTTCAATTGAAATGTTGTATCAATCCTAACATATGTCAGCGAGAGTTGGATAATGACTAAAGATATAGAAAGAAAGTTGAATGCATTTGAAAATAGATGTCTGCGAAAAATAATGAATATAAAATGGGATGAATTCAGGAAAAGTTATGAAATCAGAGACATGTCTAGTCAACTACTAGTAACAACTGTTATAAAAGAAGGAGAAGATAGAGATATGTTGGGCACACCATGATAGAAATGATCGAAGAATATCAAAGCAGGCATTGAAGTGGGATGCAAATGGTTCAAGAAAGAGAGAACGCCCTAGAGAACCATGAAACGAACTTTTCTTAAAGAGTACGAAATATTGGTCTCAAATTACATAGGAGAGATTGAGCGAGTTACCCAGTGCAGAACGGTATGGAGAAATTACTTGCAGGCCATATGTAACGTAAAACGGTACGATATATATATATATATATCAGTGGAGGCTCGTAGTCATTTTTCTCTGTGGGCCAAACACACATTTTCGGAAAAATCATGGTTTTTGGAGTATTTACTATTATATGTCTATTCCGGGAAGTTTCCCTTTCGATTATTGGTGGGACTCGGCCCACTAGCCCTTAATGACGAGCCGCCTCTGTATATATATATATATATATATATATATATATGTGTGTGTGTACGTGCTTTGTTGTCTGTGTTGTGAGTGACAACATCGCGGGCTGTTGTGATAGATGTGCATTGCAAACAATGGTTTCTGATGTGCTTGTTCATGCTTTGTTGATCATCATCATCAACAGGGGCCGTGCCGGCTGGCGTAGACGATCGTTGATCTCCACAAATCTCTGTATTTTGTATTTGCTATCATCGCAGATGTTGACGCTTTGCCGTGCCATGAAGTCAAGCTATCTAATATTTCTCTTTCTCTGTCGTCCTCTGTCTCGTCTACATTTGATTTTACTGGTTGTCACAATGTGTTCTAAACCTCCCCTTCTCATCACATGTCGGAAAAGGATGACTGTCTCTTTCTGATATTGATAATAAGTTTTCTCTGTGTCTTGGCTTTATTGAACACCTACAAATAACTTGTCCTGAACAGAACTTTGCCACCCCAACAGTCCTTCTGAATTTTTCTTTCTCATAGGTTAGATGTCCCGCCTCTGCACCCGTCATGTTCAAACCATTAGTTAATCGTGAATCCATCTTCTCCGTGGTCTACCTCCTCTTTGCCGGTATGCCTCCTTCCATGATGGTCTTCTCCAGTCCAACACCTCCACATTCGTAATTTAAGCAGTCCGTGGAATTCTCACCATTCTTCTGTAAAACCACATCTTTGTGGCCTCCAAAGATTTTTCTGTTTTTTTACCATCTCTGACTCGCATCCGTATGTCAGTATTGGTTCTATATAGGCAATGTATGAATTAGCTTACGTGTATATACTGTCCTGGGCATGCGAGTGTTTACGGTAATGAGAGAGCGGACAGGCTTGCATCAACAGCATCGATTGCTGGTGAGTTGAGGGTGGATAAGGGGGATATTCTTCGGTCTCTTCGCGACTGTCTGTTGGATGAGGACACTAAAATCGATGTTGAATCGATCAAGCGATTTAGGCAGTTTGGAGTTACCCGTTGTTGAAGTCGAACTGGATGCCTGAGAGGGAGAGTGAGAGGTGTGTTTAATCAGCGAGCCACAAAAACCATCAGTATGCATACTCTTCGATATCTGTTGGGGAGACTAAGTACCATGGGTCTGCCCAGAGTGCAATGACGTCAGTTTAGTAACCAATAACCAATGTATGGAAACCCACAAATCTGAAGTGGTCAGAGTGGATCAGATCAGATCTGGAGAAAACCGAGGGGAGGTTACGGTGATACTTAATAAATTGGCGTTTTATTACATAGACTCGTATGTATGGTATCACATAAGCAAGCAAAATTAATAATTAAATTATAACACTCTATAGCACTGAATACATAGCACTGAATATCAATTTGAATACATTTGAAAATAGATGTCTGTGAAAAATAATGAATTTAAAATGGAACGAATTCAGGAGAAGTGATGAAATCAGAGACATGTCTGGTCAACCACTAGTGACAACTGTTATAAAAGAAAGAAGATGGAGATATGTTGGGCACACCTTGGGAGAAATGATCAACGAATATCAAAGCAGGCATTGAAGTGGGATGCAAAGGGTTCAAGAAAGAGAGGTCGACCTAAGGAAACACTGAAGCGAACTTTGCTGAGAGAGGCAAGAGGTATCGGTCTCAGTCTCATGGATGAGATTGAGCAAGTTGCCCAGGTAGAGCGGTGTGGGGAAGTTACTTGCAGGCCCCATGTCCTGTGTACGAGAGGAATTATTATTATTTTTATAGCACTGAATAACTCACTCTGACCTCAATTGCGAATGACCTGTTGCATATAATTCTTCTCATTATCTGGAAAGTTGCTTATGTTTTGTTGATATAGTAATTAAAAGTTGCAATATTTTATGAAAATAATTACACCAACACAGTTTGTTGTCTTGTAAATATATTTCATGCGTGTTCTGTTGTGTGAATCATGGGATATGACAACAGTTAAATTCATCATCATCATTATTCTTCCTCATCGGGCCCAAGGGAAAATAAAGCAGGACTAAAATCCCCCTCAATTCAAACTTGTCTCTTTCTCTCTACCTTCTTCTTCTTCTTCCTGCGTCCGCCCGCTATGAATTCAGGTATAGTCATTGCGTATTGTATGACGTTCTGATTAAATTGTGCGTGAAGACATGCTCTCCTTATTAACAGTGTTCCCAGCCATACAGGCGAACCTTCTTCGACTTCAGAGGTATCTCTCTACCTTATCAGTTATCAGTTATATGAGGACTATCATCATAGCACTCGGACATGTCCATAGGTGCTCCGATCTCCGCCTCAGCAAATCCAAATTTGAGTTAAATCACCTTGATGTTCCTTTGTTGCTTTTCGCATCCTACCTTACATTTCAAACCAAATCAAACTGCGGACCTGCTTTCTGTGGCGGAAATATGATGTGCGTGGCTCTGTCCAATACTATTACATACTCAAGATTGCGCTGTTTAAACTTATTTTGATCTTCATGACAAGGTTGGCAAATGTCGGACACATTACAGTTTGTTTTTTTTTAATATTACTCCATTTTAACACAATAACACAATCTTTCCCGCTTTCAAAGCTTTGTTGAAGGAGGTAGAAATGTACATAGATATAAGTGCTTTCCGTTTATTGAAGATTTTTAAAACTTCAGTAAAGTGATTGTGAAGTAACATTCGTTTTTGTCAACAGACATCCAAAAGTCAATATATCGGTTTTGCAACATCAAGAACAATAACATTAGTTAAACTCCGAACGAGTCCATTGCCCTCCTTAACGATGAAATTGCCCCCCTGTGGGGCGTGGAGGGCTCTATATCGACCACTCGTTAACCCCTATTTGTGATTTGTATGTGATCCAATAGATAATTGTTTCTCCGAACAAAGAAAATTGAGATATTTTGGACATATAAAAAAGGCACGAAGGGCTAGGGAAGACCATCATGGAAGGAGGCATACCGGCAAATAGAAGAAGACCACGGAGAAGATGGATTCAGGATGTAACTGATGGTTTGAGCATGACAGCTGCAGAGGCAGGACATCTGGCCTATGAGAGAGAAAAATTCTGAAGACTGTTGGGGTGGCAAAGTTCTGCTCAGGACAAGCTATTTGATGATGATGATGTGATCCGAGCCTAAGAGTGATTGTACGTTGTGCCAGTTATGTACCTACAAGAAGGCCAGCATATTCAGTTTCTGCGATTCTTTTTATTTACTAGAGTAGCTTCCCTATGCCCTACCTCAGTCGCCTCTTACGACATGCCTTATAGGTCTCAGTGTTACTATTCTTTGCTCCACTTGAGAGCCCCAGCAACACACGGGCAGGGCGCTGACATCCAACGATAAAAGAAAACTAGTCACAACAGAGATGAAATGCCTACGCAGAATGCTGGGAGTATCAAGAAGAGACCAGTTTAGAAATTAAAATATCAGGGGAAAAGTGGGTACAACATCAGTACTGAACTTTATCAAGAAACATCAAAATTAAATGGTTCTGCCACATAAGCGGATTATCAACGAACGTGCGTCTCAAAGAGCATGTTACTGGCTGTTTAGACGTAAAAGTAACCAGTTGTTACTTCCTGTGCAGGTACGCTCCAGTCGATCATATATAAAAACGTATCTGACTAGGTGAGTTACTATATACTACTTCTACTACTACACAACCAACACAACTACCATCAGCAACTAACATTACTACAGTTACTACAACAACTACTGATTATAGTACTAAACATTATTGTTCCAAGTGGAATATAGGCGTACAACTTTGTTCTCAATCGAATTATATTCTGGGCCATTTATTTCAGATCTGACCATGAAGTTATCCATTGTTCTATTTCTATGAGGTCTCTACGGCGAAGTGGTTGAGACGTTTGCTTGTCGCTCTGAAGGTTGCCAGTTCGAATCCGGACCGAGTTACATGTGTAATTTTGTCATGAGATCCTATGATTTTTGCTGGAGCTACGGATTTCGTGCTTTGTGCAACACTCTCGGCAGCTGGCATGCGACTTCTGTCAACTGGAACGGAGACATATGGAGCAATAAAGTCCATCCTTTGCTTTTATACTCTTTTCTCTTACATTCTCTTTTACCGTTATTCGCTACATATTATTTATCTCCCCAATCTTCTCTTTCCCCGTGGGTTCCAGTCAAACACATGTATGGTTACGTTGTATAGTTGGTTCTTGAGAATAATAACTGAGTTAGAGAATGCAGACAGTGAGAATTGTCTTTTTAACCACAAAGCAAAATTACCGAACACATTTTCGTGAAATGACACAGGGAATAGCCATATGCTGATGTTAGCCTGCTAGTTCCGTTCAATACTGTATATTATGTGTTCCTGGCAACAGGTGTTCCACTGTTGAAATGTCGGTGAGAACTTGCCACATCACCTCCAAACACTTAGACCTAGAACTGGAAAATCTATTAATCTTTACACACGCTCGCTGTATTATATAACCACTGGCTACAAATATAGCTACAAATATAGCAACTGTTATTACGGATATACAATTTCTTTAGCTTACACGAAGTTAGCACTTACGCATGCGCCAATCGATTGATGTCTGCATGAGTAGAAGCTATGTAAAAACTAAAAACGGTTGGATATTAAAATGTCATGGAACAAATACTTTTTACGCTGAAATTGTTATGAAAAAGTGAGACGGGGAACAACAAATAAATGTGAGTGTTGTTATATTGCATCGCTGTTACTACATTGTTCTTTATAAACTTCTTTCTACTATCTTTTTTTTTTAATGGTTTGATAATAATTCATTTCACTCCACTCCTTGTGGAGAGCAGTTAAGAGCAGTTTTATTTAGCATGTGTTGTTTATTCCGAACTCTAAGTAAGTACAAGTTTTCATTTTTTTTCTTATGTAACGATGGGGAGATGTTTCTGTATAGCACTTCTGTTAATAATACATATAAAGGTTATTCTTCTTCGTCTTTCAGCTCCCAACGGAGCACAGGTCTTTAACAAACTTCTTCCAGCTCTTCCTCTCTCCTGCCATCCCTTTCATTTATTTCCACGTTTTACCTATCCTTTTAATATCAGCCTCCAGCTCTCTTCTCCATGGCTGTCTAGACATTCCCCTAATCCTCTTTCCCTGTGAGTTCCAAAACAGTGCCTGTCTTGCAATGCTTCCGGTCGGTCTTCTCAATGTATGTCCTATCCATCGCCAGCGTTTCTTCCTGAGCTCTTTCTTCACTGGTATCTGCTTAGTTCTTTCTCTGAGTTCATCGTTCGTAATCTTATCATACCATCTCAGTCCCTCTATTCTACATAAACATCCATTTATGAAGGTCTGTTTTCTGGTGGTTTCTTTTGTTGTCTTCCATGTTTCCGAGCCATAGAACAGCACTGACTTCATATTTGATTGAAAGATTCTCAACTTTGTGTTTGTTTTGATCTCCTTTGACTTCCATATCCTACTCAATGCAAAAAAGTTTCCCTTGCTTTTGTATTCTTATCTTGACATCTTTATTTGTTCCTCCTTCTGTGTCTATGTTGCTACCAAGGTATGTGTATGTTGCTCCTTTTTAGCCTGTTACTCCTCTTTAGGCAGTCAACAAACAGTCCCATTCTTCGTTTACTTCTCTGCATTGTAGTCTCAGCTTGATTCCATTTCTTCAAAGCTCTTGCTCTATCGTTTTCAGGTCGTCTTGGTCTTCACGCTTTTGCCCTACCTCTGGAGCATCTCATGCAGTGTGCGAAAGTCAAGTCTCATGTTGCTATCCATGTCAATCCATCTCCAGCGTCGTCTTTCGGATGATATTCTGATCCATTACCTCTTTGCAGCAAAATGTTGATTCGAGATAGTGTCGCCCAGTCCATTCAAGATTTTCCGCAAGTTGTATGAAGGCGGAGTTTGACATATCCTTGTTCTCGTCTTTCCAGCATTCCGATCCGTACAGCAATGTTGACAGCACACAGCTGTTATAGATACTAGTCTTGGTTCTGATGCTGTATTGGGCAGATTCCAGGCGGTCTGAAGGGTCATGAATGAACTTCGTGCCTTACTCAGTCTGTTTTTAATGTCAGATCCTGCGCCTCCTTCATTGCTAATAACACTTCCAAGGTATGTGAAAGCGGTTGTATCTCGGAGGGTTTTACCTTCTAGTTTGACTGGTGCTGGGGTTGTTATGTTCAGAGTCATTACTTCAGTTTTCTTCTGATTTATTTTCAGCCCAACCATCTCACTATATTGGTTAAGGCGGCAGGTCTTTTCCTGGATATCTCTATGTGTATGAGATAGGAGTGCGATGTCATCTGCAAAATCTAGGTCTTCCAGAGTGGATGTGAGCGTCCATCTAATACCTCTTGCCTTATCTTCCGTTGTTTTACGCATCACCCAATCTATGACAGTGTTGAATAATAGGGCTGACATAACACATCCTTGTCGCACGCCTGTTTTACTTCAAACTTTAGTTCTGAAGTTTCAACACTGCATGCAAACTTGCTGTAGCAGCTTTTATAATATTTATAAAACACGTGTATGTTGCTACCAAGGTTTATATATGATTCTACATCTTGTAGAGATGTTTCCTCCAGCATAATCTGATTTACATTTACTGCATTTAGTCTCATGACCTTGATCTTTCCCCTGTATATTTTCAAACCTAGTTGCTGAGACTTATTATTTAGGGTATTCATTTTATCTTTAATGTGTGCGTAATTGTGGGACAGCAATGTCAGATGGACCGCAAAGTCAAGTTCCTCTAGTTGTTTCATAAGTGTCCATTGTATTCCCCATATGTTATCTGTTGTTGTTGATTTCATGATCCTATCTATGGCCAGCAAGAACAGGAATGGTGATAACAGGCATCCCTGTCTGACCCCCGTTCCTATCTCAAAGGATTCCGTCAATTGGCCCTCATGTATGACTGCATTTCATTCCTTCATTTCCTCGTACGTTTCCTTTATTATGTTTGCAATCTTGGGTGGAACTCCATTGTGTTTTAATAACTTCCACAATGATTCTCTATCTGGAACGTCCACTTTGCACGACATTAACTTTGTAACGCCCCCCTTTTTCCAATTATAACAGTTTGACCCCCTCCCACACACACATATATATACATGCTCTATTTTCTCTTTGACATAGAAAATGGATATATAATTCTGCCTCTCTCTCTCTCTCTCTCTCTCTAACCTGTTACGCCCTTGGCGTTTAGGGCAGCAACACCATTCTTCTCTATTCATGGCCTTCCTCTGTATTGTGTTCCAGCTATGATTCATTTCTTTCAGTTCTTGCTCTATCGTTCTCCTCCAGGTTGTCTTGAGTCTTCCACGTTTTTGTTTAGACTCGGGAGTCCATCTCAGTGCGGTTTTCGTGTCAGACCCAGTCACCATGCGCATCACATGCCCGATCCATCTCCAGCGTCGTCTTCGGATGATGGTGCTCATATTATCTTGTTGACATCGTGCGAGCAGTTATTGGTTAGAGATAGTATTTAGCCAGAACACACGTAAGATTTCTCGCAGATAAGTTGTATGAAAGGTGGAGAGTTTGGACATATCTTGTTCTGTCATTTTCCAGCATTCCGAAGCGTATAGCAAAGTTGATAGCACAGAGCTGCGATATATATTAGTCTTGTTTCTAATGCTGGACATATATTGATGTCATACATGGTAAATTTTCAAATAATTATATGCATGAAATAGAAAATTGCTGAAAACATGTATCGTGTAAGACGGGCATAAGATGAATTAAAATGCAGAATTCAAATTTTAAATGATTATTCAATCGCAAAATCACGAAAATTATTTATTTTAAAATATATATTATTAATTTCTTCTATAAGGTGCCACCGACCCCTAATTGCCTGAGCGCCCCCACCATGCTTCTGTGCCCACTTTTGTCACCCCTTCCTCAGAAGACTTCAGCGCCCACTGGGTGGGAGGGGCGAGTATCGTCCACTTTTGGAACCTATGATCTAGATTCTAGACTATCATACGACTTTTCATAGTCCACAAAATCTATGTATAGAAATGTTGTAAAACTGTTAATATTGTGTGTAATGTCATAGGTTGCGATGGCTCCTATTTAGATGGGGTTTATAGATGGGGTTTATAGATGGGGTTGCTGTAGTAATCCAGGTACTGAGTTTTTATTTCTAGGAACGTGTTAAGTGATTAGTAGATCACTACCACTGTCGATCAGGCACAGACATTGCTCGAGTCAATGGATAAATATTTTTCGATTTTATATTGTCTTTCCCAAGTTGGTTGTCCACGCTTGCCTTAAGATAAGGGTCGTTACCTTCAGTACGACAGACAATAGACGTAACCACTTCGCCATCCCACCCCACCCGCCACTCCTCCTCCCCATTCCATAGTGTGAATAATTATAACAAAATAGTAACAGATGTGAGAAATGCAGACAAAAATATAATGAGATGGGAATTATACAAACAGATTAAGTTGCAGAAAATAGTGTTGATACACCAGAACTAACAACCGGTGCTGGAGTGAGGGAACTTAATCCGATCTCATTGTGTATCCATTTCTAGTATAATCGAATTTCTAGTTCTGTGAATAGTTAATCCCAGTTTATTTGTATATATAATTGGAAATATACAATTGTTTTCTAAATAGTTTATGATCAATCAATCATCAAGTGCCATGTCTGCCGGCGAAGGCGATTATGTATCTCCACAACTCTCTCTCTCTCTCTCTCTCTCCCTGGTGCAATTAATCAGTTCTGACGTCGATCTTTTGTCGAACCATAATGTTATTGGTTATTGGTTACTAAACTGACATCATTGCACTCCGGGCAGACCCATAGGTGCTCAGTCTCCCCCAAAAGATTTCGAAGAGTATGCCTACTGATGGTTCCTGTGGCTCGCTGGTTAAACACACTCCTCACTCTGCCTCTCAGGCATCCAATTCTACCCGTTGGGTAACTCCAAATAAGTGGATCGATTCAACATCTAGTTTAGTGTCTTCATCTAACAGGCAGTCGCGAAGAGACCGAAGATCGAATGTCAGACCATCCAACATCGTCTTCCTCTGCCTTCCACGATCTCTGCTTCCTGAATTTTACCGTTGTCAACAAATGTGTTAAACCTCCACTTTGCATTTTATGCCCGAAGTACCTTGATTGTCTTATTCTTATTATTGTGATAAGTTTCTTAGTGCGCATGCTTGTTTTAAAACCACATCATTTGTTATCATTTGACTTATTCATTAAATCAATAAATAGCTTGTCCTGAGCAGAACTTTGCCGCAGTAACAGTCTGTCGTTGTCTCTGAAGTTGCCTCTGAAGTTGTCATGCTTAAATCATCAAACACATCTTGAATACATCCTCCCTACTGGGATGATTCCCTCTACAATGGCCTCCAACTCTTTATGTCTTTTTATATGTTCAAAATACTTTAATTTTCTCAATCTTATTACCTTATTAAATTTATCATCAGACAGTTTTTTTTCCTTTTTGGTTGTTTTTTTTTCATTTCTTCTAGATAGATCTATCACTTCTCTGTCCATGATATATAGACTACTCTTCTGTAATTCGAAAGCATATATATTGTCCAATGCCGTGCTAAATGTCCATGTTTTACATTAATATGTACTTCTTCCCCTATTCTCTAATCCTGTTTTGTCTCACATGCACAGTGTCAACATAAGAAGAGATTTCTAGAACTGGATTTCATGTGCGCTTCATAAATAGTGTTTTCGCTGCCTCTGTTATTTCTGTGGTCAACTTTGTTCGTGTACTACCTTTTTCTTTGCATATACTGTATCGGTGTGGCATTGCTCTTTAAAGTACGCTGTTTGTTGATAATCCATACATTGCTACTGTGAATAGGCATACTCTTAGTATTCTGAATTTTTTAGTTGAATCAATCAGGTACCATGCCTGCCCGTGTAGCCGATCATCTCTCTCCACAACTCTTCTTCTCTCTCGCTCTCACTCTTTCTCTCTCTCTCTCCCTCTTTTGTGCAGTTTATCAGTTCTGACGTAGATCTTTTGTCGAACCATAATGTCAGACCATTCAACCTCTTCTCCCTCTGTCTTCCACGATCTCTCCTTCCTGAATTTTACCGTTGCCACCAAATGTTCTAAACCTTCTCTTCGAATTATATGCCTTTTTCTATATATATCGAATTATATATCTGATTCTTAATCTTTTGATAAGATTTCTTTGTTTTAAAATAGCATCGTTTTCTTCGCTGGTCATGGCACTTTCAGCATTCTTCTGTAGAAACACATTTCTGTGGCTTTCAGCGATCTCTCCCTCTCTCTCTCTCTCTCTCGATCACCTAAAAGACCGATGTACCAGATCTCCCAATCAATTCCTTCATGTGGAACTCTGATCCATGCAGCCTTAGCATGGGTGGGTTTCGTCACATCTTCAGTGCCATTTGGAGCTCTGGTGCTTATCCTTCGACGATGTGTCCGGATTCAGCCAGCGTTTACTGGGTTCGCTCTCCGTTAGCCTTTGGCTGTCCACAGCCGGCCTGCAAGGCAGCAGATTGACTTCTATACATTTAGGACCCTTGCATCCGATTTCAGCCAACACCTCATTAATCGCCTCTTACGACATGCATGGCAGGTAACATTGGTTCTATTCTTTACACCCCAAATTTGGGCCCCGGTAACCACTCTGTCGTCCAGCGATCTTAATGATTGCTTGTTGAATCCATGATTTGCTTGAATATGGACATTAATTTGCGTTGTCTATTTTCACAACATTACTTTAACTAACTTAGACAAAACGACAAAACTAGTCTGATAATCGGATTTTTTTAAATATGGAGCTCTTATTGTCATTTTTATTTTCAAGATTAATATTTGTTAATCGGATGAAATATAATCTGAATTTTTTTATTGCATGTTTTATTTTAGGCTAGATATTTGATAGTCGGATGAAACAAATCGAATTGTTATATTGTATGTTTTATTTCAGACATTTAAATCCGCTGTTGTCAGCGCAGTAATCTCAACGAGTGTTATCATTTATCTTCTGTTTCCATAATCAAGCTCGTGGCAGATAAGATCACGCACGCCACGTAATAGAGGAATAATACAAGCTGATAACTGATAACTGATAACAAGGATTGCTCCCTGAACATAAATTAATTGATTGCAATGGTAAGTTATATTACTAAAACTGATATGTCGTATCGGACTGAAATAGTGATGTCGTTTTGTGTAGTCATTCTATTTTCTCAATTGTGCAGATTTTACTGCAGAATATGGACATATTTTACTTTCATATTTCGTTTTCTGTAAATTATAATTTTGGGAACGTATAAATGAACGAATTCTTCTTCTTGATCCTTCAACCCTAGGGAGACATAGGTTCGCATGCCAGGTCTTCCATGTCATCTTTTCCAGATCTCTCCACTCTCTCCACATTTTCTTGTATTTCGTCTCCAACGCCCGTCTCCAGGTGTTCTTGTGTCTTCCTTTATCTCTAATGCCCTGGAGTTCCTTCGGAGGGCCTGTCTTCTGATTCTGTCAGGAGGTATCTTCGGTGTGTGTCCTATCAATCGCCACCGTATGTCCCTTATCTCTTGTTCCACCTGCTGTTGTCCCGGTCTGTCCCACAGTTCCCTGTTCGTGGTCCTGAACGACTAGCCCGAATCAAAGTTACAACCAAAAGCATTCCATGAACGGCAGGTAAGAATGTTTCTATCTATCTGTCCATCTATCTATCTTTTTATCTATCTAGCTCATCATCATCAAGGTGCGTATCCTTTATAGGACGTTGCTCTCTTTGCAGCGCATCTGAAATTCACTGTCTCATGCTAGTTCACCCACTTCGTCGATGGTCATATTCATGGTTTCTTTAATTTAATATCTTGTAGCCATCTTCTTCTTGGTCTGCCTTTGCGTCTTGGGACCATGCCTCTAATATTGTTCTCTCCAGTCCATTGTGACGCATGATATCAACAAAGTGTCATACATATGAATAACAGCCAGTCTATCTGCTCTCTCATTGCCATCGACACCCATGTGCCTCGGAGCGAAGATGAACGTAAAACTGCAAATTGTTGACGCTTGTAATGATTCAGTCCATTGCCTGTGCACCAAACCAGCCTCCACCTTTCTGATCATACTCAATGAATCACTCAGAATGCAAACATGCGTGTAGTTCTGTGACTCGAGACAGAGTAGTGTCTTAGTCACCGCCTAGATACTTCCATTGTCATGCTACTTGTTGTCATACTAAATGCACCGCTGGCTTCAATGACCTTTCTGTCGTATGAGCTTGCAGAGAAGGCATATGCGGACTTTTCGTGACGAACTACCGATCCATCTGTGTACATCACAACGTCACCTCCGTTACAGTTTTCATCAATGATGGCTTTAACGTCTGCATCCAACAACACGGGATTCCTCTCTCTGCAACCTTTGTAGAATTAAATGATGGTCGAAAAGGGGTTCCCGTATGTTGAAGACACTGGTATCTATTCTTCCCCATGGTCGATATTTGTGAGCCGCAAATCAGTTGAACAGTGTCTGCAGCACGGCCAGCCCACGTCTTTCTCCGCTTTAACGGATTTCCGCCACTGGTGCTGAGCAGCTCGTGCAAATGATGATCCTTTTTAGCACTTATTTTGAGATACGCATGTGCTCTATCTATATTGATGCTATACTCCATGGTCAGGAAAGCAAGGAGAAGCCTCATCGTCACGTAGGGTATATCCCTAGTCCAACCCTGGATGACACGCATAGCTTCATTCTGGATTCTCTCCAGTCGTTCAATTTACTTCTCACTAACAGTGAGGATGGCCATTGCATATTCAATGGTTGAAAGAACCAGCGTCTGATACAGGGTGACAAGGAGCTGTTCCTCGATATTAGGAGACGCCATGACTCCCATTACCGCTAAACCAATACGTGCCTTGACAATGACATGCTCAACATATTCCCTGAAACACAAGCTGTTGTCAAATTTCACACCCAAAAATGTCATTGATTTAACTCCGGATATATCAATACAGCACAGTCTCACAACAGGCGTATACGCGTTAACAGTGTGATTATTAAGAGAGAACACTGTTACTGCTGCTTTTGTAGACAGATTAACTAGTGCTCCAGCGACATCATACTAGAATGTGATGCAGTCAAATTTCCCCTTTATCTCACTGGCAATCTCATTCCTGTCTTTCCTCTGTCTATACACCAGAATGTCATCAGCAAATAACAATTTTCTACCTCTTGCATCAGGTTGTTATTCTGTGATTGTCACCGTGTATATGTTGAATAAGACTGGCGACGGAGGAGAGCCTTGTGGCAAGCTTGAATATGGTCACCGGCTCAGGTAACCAACCACCACGTCGCAGTACAACCTTCCTTCAGGAGATACCCATCTTTTGAAAAGATAGTGCACCTGCAGTTTGATAAGCTGGTGCATGAAATAATTGTAGGGAACTCTGTTGTATATGTCTTCCAAGTCCACCATCATTGTACATGTTACGCTACCTGCATGAAAACCCTCGAAGACAGCAGCGTTACACCATGTTTCCTTCTCAGATCTGAAACCTCCGAGAGTGGTTCGGAAACATTTACGAATGTTCACGAAGCCAAATGGTTAGAACGTTGATGTTGCCGTGGGTTATGAGAGTTAACGAAAAACAAAATGCTTCTGTATTCTTTTTTTAATGTGTGCAATAAGGTTGCAAGATATTATCTTTCTTGGTTTTCTTGCTGAATAATTTTTTTCTTGCAAAAAAAAAAAAACATTTCGCAAATTGTCGCCCTTATTACAAGGGAGATTATTCCAAAAGCAAAAATCTGACTCGTCAATCTGTTACCAAACGATACGCCTTAAATATCCGGTATCCTTCAGTTTCAAGCCCAGCAACATTGTAGGATTATTATGTTTCACAGCTTGATTAGGTCGTGTATAAGATGTAAAGCTAAATGAAGAGAACTAGCTACACAATTATGTTTACTGTCATAAAATCGAAGAGAGGATACAATCGCAATAAATGGAATCTTATCATTCAACACTTAACAACCCAACAGTACAACTCCACTGTCAGTGACTGTAAACAACACTGTTGTCAACAGCACGTCACAGTTAGTGAGTACCATTTGATTTGAGTATGTCAATAATGTCGCCTATATAGCTCGACTCATTTAGCTAGGGTAGATCAATAACTAACAATGGCAGTGAATCACTGAATGTTACGTTTATTTTTATTAAATTGTTTTAAAATTATATTTTCATGATTAGAATAACTCAGTCAACAGTCAACGTACCTCTACTCTAAAGTCTATAGTAATAGTCAGTACTCAGTCATAGCCATTGAGTACACCTGTGTGGTGCCTGGACCTGCAAGGGAAGCAAAGAATAGTACCACTGCGACCTACAAAACATGTCGTAAGAGCGACTGATGTAGGATCTAGGAAAGCTACCCTAGTAAATATATAGCATCGCAGAAATCAGATATGCTTATGCTGGCCTACTTGTAGGCGCATAACTGTCACTGTACAATGGCGCTAAGGCTCAGATCACATACAAATCACACCGAGTGGTTAGCAAGTGGTCGATATGGAGCGATTGAAGAAAAGAAGTATTGAGTACCTTTAAATTATGGAACTCTAGTTAAAGTGGAACTCTGAACTGCAACTGCAAGCAAACTAACTTTTAACTTAGATTAGAAGTACACCACACTATCATCACTATGTATGTTGATATACATAAGCATCGAGGTGATTATGCTATACTAATGTGTGATTTGGTTAATTTCATTAAAGGAGTAATATTTAATATTATGTATATATAATATATGTCATTTATATCTTAGAATATTATAATTTAAATGGACCAAACCATTTGAATCTCTGTTTTTCATTGAATCCAACAACAGGTGTTGTTCCGACTGTTCTTCTAATTTCCTCATTTTATATATAGTCTTTGTTTTATTTACCGCTTTCCTCAAACATCTTATTTCACAGATGGTAATTTTCCTGTTCTTTTGTCAGTGCCCATGTTTGGCACTAGTAGCATAGTGTTGGTATGAAGGTTGCATTTATAATTTGTCTTTTATTCTCTACTGAAATTGCTGGGTGTTTCAAGATTGGTGTAAGTTGGTATGTAATGTTGTTGGTGTGCTGAATTCCAGTTTCGATCTCTCTGCCCAGTCTACTATGAGATGTGATGATACTTTCAGGGTATTTGCATTCTCTCACCTGCCTTAGCGTTTGATCGTTTGTTTGTATGTTGATATCTTTATGTTCTCTGTTTATTGTTTTGACTTCTGTATGTTGAATTTTGATCTTCATGTTGTATTTAAGGCAGCTTTTTTTTTCTTTCGTCCGCTTTCAACTCAGACAAAGTTCCATCTCTGAAACTGATTTTTGCGTGAAAATCTGTTTTTCCAATTTCTTACAATGGCAGCAGCATGCACATTGTAAATTACTTTACACTGGCAGCCGTGTGCTCAATGTACTCGTAATTAGTATTCCCTCGCCATACAGGCAGATTTTCTCTGACTTCAGAGGTACTCACGTTATCGTCCTGAGTAAGACCAGGGACTCGAACAAATGCCGGACAGTAGGTTCGAACCGAGCTATGAGGCGTCTCACAGCTAGCAGACCGAGCTACTATCAACTACTCTAGGCAGTCCCCCATTTAAGGCAGCTATAGTTGAATAAGTTTATGTGTTCTTGAAGATGTTCACTATTATAATGGAATAGACACTGGTCATCAGCAAAGAGCAGTTCATTTCTTTTATCTACTTCCAGTGTGTTTAATATATTTTGGTGATACTATCCATGTATATAAGGAAGACAAGAGGTGATAAAACACATCTTTGCCGTACTCCCGATGTTACTGGAAACCAATGTCTGAGTCTGGCTCTTGTTGGTATGGCACTTTCACTTTCCTTATATATGGCTCTAACACAGTCTAACAGTGTTCCAAGCACATATGGTTAGTCATCAAAGTGTAAGGATGATTGCCCAATCAATCAATACCATATGGTATGAAAAACTGGTTCTTTATTTTTTAAATATTAACTAGTTATTAATTTTTGGTCATGTTTCTATTTTGCTTGAAACAATTTTTTTTTCTCATATTTATTCAAGGAACATGGCAGCACAGGATCAAATGTATGTAAAAATTGATGGAGTAGACTCCGGGGGCATGATGAGGAAATGTGTCATGGCAACAGTACTTAAAGTGAAGAAAAATGGACTACTATTTTTGGGACTAATACTAGGATTTTTTCTATTTTATGTCTTGTCTCAGCTGAGTATAATAGACAAGTTTAGTTTCAACACTCTGAACTATGTGGTTCAGAATCCGAAATATTCTGTGTGGCCTGAGTTTCAACTTAAACCACCAGTAACTAGTGTAAGTATATACCATTCTTTAAGTCTAGTTTCTTAGTTGCAGTTAGAGTGGATGTGGTTTATAGAGGTTTCCAACCTCCAAACTCACGGGGATCTAATTATCAGGGCATGCAAGTGTTCGTGGCAACAAGAGAGCGGAAAAATTTGCATCTAAAGTATCAATTTTTGGGAGCTTAGGAAAGATTCTTCTCGAACACTCCATATCAACCACTTGTTAACTATTCTATGTGATTTATATGTGATCTGAACCTAAGAGAGATTGTATTTTGTGCCAGTTATGGGGTTCAAGTAGACCAACACATCCGATTTCTGCTATGCTTTTTATTTACTAGGTAGCTTCCCTAGGTCCTACATAAGTCGTCTCTTACGACATGTCTTATAGGTCGCAGTGGTACTATTCTTTGCTTCGCTTGAGGGCGCCAGCACCACATGGGCGGTTTAGGATGGATAAGCGAGATGTTCTTCGGTCTATTGGCAACTTACTATTGGATGAGGACACAAAAATTGACGTTGAATCAATCCAGTGATTTAAAGAGTTTGGAATTATATGTTATACAAGTAGAGTTGAATGATTGATTGCCGGAGAGAGGAGTGTGTTTAACCAGCGAGTCACAGGAACCATCAGTATGCAGACCCTTCAACATGTGTTGGGGGATACTGAGCACCTATTGGTCTGTCTGGAGTGTTGTGACGTCAGTTCAGAAACCAATAACCAAGTCTTGTCTTCTAGTTTAAGTAAATAAATCTGGGTATGTCATCCATCCTGACCGCCCGAGTGTTTACCGGGGCCCCAATTTGGGGTGTATAGAACCAGTTACCTGCCATGCATGTCGTAAGAGGCGACTAATGAGGTTTTCCTGAAATCGGATGCACATGTCCTAAATGTGTAGAAATTATGTGTTTAGGGGCCTACCAAAGCAATGTGCAACGTATACATGTTCTTGGCAAAGATCAAACATATCACAAAGAGTGATTAAAATTGGTTGTAAAGAACGCAAAGAAGAAGAAGAATCCATCCTGACAGTAACTACTGAGATTGCTTGTTTGTATGATTGATAGAACCATCATCATTGCACTTCGGTGAGTAACCATATGTGCTCCGATATCTTTCTTGCACAGGAAGATCTCAAGCAGCAGTGCACAAACTACGTACCGAGATGGATACTAGAGGGTAAAATAAAATGTGGCAGACATAAAACGACCTGGAGGAGAAAAGTAGAACAGGAAATGAACACATTATAAAGGGTGGCCAAGAACAGAGAAGAATGGCGGGCATTTGTTGCTGCCCTAAGCACCTAGGGTGTCACAGTGTATAGAGAGAGGAGAGAGATATTATTCATCAAGTAACGCAGATATCACGCTGGAATCCAACGTGTTAAAAATAATAGAGCAGTTCACTTATTTGGGTTGCAATTTTAACTGTACAAGAAATGCCCGCCTGCCCAGCGTGTTGGTAGCTCGTTGGACTGCGGGTGACAAGCCTTCTGTAAGTGCAAGTTCAATTCCACGGGCTGGCAGAAAAAGCCACAGATTCCCCATATTTTGGCACCGAACCGAAGGGTTACGATGTCCAAGGCACCGAGCCGAAGAGCTGAAAGCTCATGTGCTTCTGGATGGGGAAAAAACAAAACTGTACAGGAGATACTACAAAAAATATGCTGCGATTAGTCAACGCAACATCAGCTTTTAAAAGACTAAATAAATTATGGAACTTCAAGTTGTGTAGTTTTAAAACTAAATAACGTAGATCACACTTGAGGATCTAATCTTCAAGTACCTCTTAAGTCTGAAAAGCCTGCGTTCATGGCAAGGGAACCCATAACACGGTAAGCAGACTTTCATACAAAAAATCAGTCAGAAGCACGGTCCCAGGTGCCATGGCTACACCTGAATTCATGGCAGGAATGCAGACGAAAATTAAATTACGAATTATCAGTTCCAATGATGTATCAGTCCTAACATATGCTAGCAAAAGTTGGAAAATGGCTAAAAATATAGAAAATTAGTTGAATGCATTTTAAAGTAGATTTCTTGGAAAAAATAATGAACATAAAATGTGACGAATTCAGAATATGGGATGAATTCAGAGTAATGTCTAGTCAATCACTAGTAATAACTGTTATAATAAAGATAAGATAGAGATATGTTGGGAGCATACTCTGAGAAGATATAATCAAAGAACTACAAAGCAGGCATTGAAGTGGATGGCATAGGATTCAAGAAAGAAAGTAGACCCTAGGGAAACCCTGAAACGAACTTTGCTGAAAGATGCAAGAAATATCAAACTCATTTCTATAGAAGATATTTAATCAGTTTTCCAGATTGAACGGTATTGAGAAATTGTTTTTAAACCTTACCAGTAACCCATCAATACATACATCCAACATATTAGAAGACAACAAATAAAATGGTTTGGTCATCAAATGAGAATGAAACCAGATCTACTACCATCTCGGGCCTATAACAGCTGGCAACCTGGGCGCAGAGCGCGATGAAGACCAAGAACCCAATGGATAGATAATATCACAGATATTCTGTGACATCAAAGGCTAACAACTACAGAAGCTGGCACAGCATAGAAAACTGAAACTCCTCACAACACTTCACGACACATGTGGATAAGACAAAACATTGAAGAAGAAGTTGAACGTCAACTTTGTCTGTTACTCTTCTTTGTAAGACTCTCACCCTTATTGTTTTGTTTATGTACTTTCATCGACAATCAGTTGTTCTACAGTTTCTTCTATATCTAAATTGATCTGTTTTTACAAAACAATATACAACGCTTCAACAAAAAGACCGTTATCAGTCGCTTGATAAAGGCTTTTTGGTTGAAACGTCGCTACATATTGTTTTTGCACTTTTGATAATGGCCTTTAGGGGAGCGTCTAGCCAAATGGATTAGCACGTGGCTGCCATATGGTAGACCAGGGCTCAATCCACGGTAAGGCCAAGGAGTTTTTTCTGTCGATGGCATGAAGAAAACATCGTAATCTGAACAGTTTTGCAGGGACTACACTGGCCTTGCAGCCATTAAATTCCACAGGCTCACGTCCCTCCTGTCCTACACTGCCCAGAAAGCGGTATTACAGGCAATAATGACAGGTATTTTTATATATATATTTTTTATAAAGGCCTTTTGATCTAAACATTTTGTAAAACTACAGTACTTATATGTTTTGCCATTGCTACATACTTTTACTGCAGTCTTCCCTTATCTCTAAATTAACCACAGGATTACTTCAGATCAGTGTGTGCTGGGACTGGCAATTACAGCATAACAGGTTTGTCTGATATCAAAACAGAGTGGGCCAAGACACATGACTCATTATGCCGGTATGTTGATATGTGGTTTTTTTTAACATCATATTTTAATTTTAGGGTCGTAATGGATTTATTTTCTTCTTCGACCGCTCCACATCGGCCACTTTTTTAGCCACTTTTTGTGATTTGTATGTGATCTGAGCCTAAGAGAAATTGCACATTGTGCCAGTTATGCCCTACAAGTAGACCAGCACATCCGATTTCTGCGACCCTTTTTATTTACTAATGTAGCTTCCCTAGACCCCTACCTCAGTCACCTTTTACAACATCTTGTAGGTTGCAGTGTTACTATACCTTGCCCCCCTTCCTCCCTGCAGGTCCTGGCAACACACGGGCGATAAAGTAATATTAATAGTAACTATAACATGTTAATATTGATCATGTTTTCTCCACCTGTGTTAGTGGATTGTGTACAAGGATTGGACTCTACAGTCACCTCTGCGTGGGGTCTCTGTGGCTGAGTGGTGTTTTTTTCCGATCCAGAAGCACTTGAGCTTTCAGCTCTTCGGTTCAGTGCCATGGACATCGTAACCCTTCAGTTCGGTGCCATGAACACAGTGAATCTGGGGAACCTGTGGCTATTCTGCCAGCCCGCGGAACCCGCACACACAGAGGGATAGTCACCCGCAGTCCAACGCGCTACGACCACGCTGGGCAGGCGGGCGGCTGAGTGGTTAAGCCCTTTGCCTTGCGAGTCAAATGTCGTGGGTTTGATTCCGGACCGCACCATTCTGTTCACGAGTGCAGTTTTTCCAGAGACCCTAGGATTGTTGCCAGAGCTACGGAGTTTGTGCTTTGTGCAATACTCTCGACAGATGGGGTGCTATTTCTGCAGAGAGGGACCAAGCCATATGGGGTAAAACCCGGTTCAATGAAGTCAATCCTTCGGCTTAAAAGCCCTTTTAAACCTGATAGGTGCAGCAGCACACGTCTGAGGCTGGTGTCATCATCGCTTGCAATGGACGGCTATTATTATTATTACACCTGCAAGTGCCATATTGGAAAACATTAGTCTACAGAGCTTGTGTGAAGTATCTTTCCTCATGAAAACAGTTTGTTTATGCTTTTGATTCCTTCTTTGATTTTGTTTTTGTTAATTTTTTGTTTCAATCTCAGAACTTTGTATGATAAGTTTGTCTCCATCTTCACATTGGAAGCAAGGAAGGCAACTCTTATAGCCCCTGAAGCTTTACAGAAAAAAGTTCATAACTGGTTAGCAAACAACGACGACCTGTACAAGGAAGTTTTTAACCAGGTAGATTTTCATCTTCAGAAATGTATGTGACTTTCTATTGTTGTATGTATGCTATGTTGATTGTCTAAAATAAGCGTCTAAAGCCAAAGGATTGACTTCATTTCATAGGGTTTTACCCCATATGACCTGCTCCTCGCAGCAGAAATTGCACGCCATCTGCCGGAGTATTGCACAAGCATGGACCCGCAGGGAGAAGGGAGTAGGGGAAGACATAAACATACCTGGAGAATAGAGCTGGAGGCTGATATTGAAAGGATAGGTAAAACATGGAAAGAATTGGAAGGGATGGCAAGAGAGAGAAAGAGCTGGAGTTTGTTGAGGACCTGTGCTCTGTTGGGAGTTGCAAGGCGAAGAAGAATGATCTCCGTAGTTCCAGCAGCAATCCTAGGGATCTCTGGAAAATACACGTGAACAGAACAACGCGATCCAGATTCGAACCCTCAACCTTCAGAAGGCAAGGACTTAGCTAACGAGACCCTCGATACCATCTTTTCAACAAGCTAAAGATAAGTACCTCTGCTGAATGTGATTGTGGCACTGATAAAAAGTTTCTACTGTACATCTGTTGCAATACTGTTCAGTTATCAGTTATATGAGAACTAGCATTCTCGACATGTCCATAGGTGCTCCAATCTTCACTTAACAAATCCAGCAACATTCAGCGGCCCAACACGCCTGTTTGATGTCAATTAATCAATATTTTTTCATATTTGGTTGGTATGTCGTTCTTTTTGGGCTGCACTAATATCAACACTCATCTCTCTTAATCTGATCAGCAACTGGGACTCACAATCCTGAAACTCCTCTGTTCAGAAAGACTTGCAATGCATTAAGAATCGCATTTCGGTCCATTGCAGCTCCATCTGATATCGTAACCATGCCGGCCAATCTATCAGCTCGTTCATTACCCCTGACTCCTGAGTGCCCATGGACAAAGATGAAGATGGTTTCTCTTATCCCTGTCTGTACTAGTACTTCTACCCAGTTTCGTCTCACCATTCCTGTTTCCACTTTATGAATCATACTCATTCATCTCTGTTCTTAGTCCTCTCTTCCTAATTAACCCTTAGTATTTCCTGATCTACTTCAATGCTATTTTTCTTTCGTTTCTTCATCTGCAGTAATGTCTCTTCCCCGTCATATTTTTTCATTTTTGATTTCACAGGATATTGTGCATGTTGTGAGCGAGTACACAAGAGAGCATACTATTTTTAATCCATTGAGGGACAAGAGACCGGTGATTCCATCTGACCAGCCAGAGAAACAATAGTGAGTAGTTAGCGTAACTTCAACTTTACATCAGTTGTCAGTTATATGAGGACTATCATCATAGCACTCTGGTCATGCCCAGTATATTGGGATTCACAGTATTAGACCCATATTTTCTTTGACTAATGGCACATGATTGGTGATGTTGGCACATGATTGGGGATGTTGGCACATGATTGGTGATGTGGTCAATATCACACTGGTCATGTTTATTTTCCAGTCATATCAGTTATTAGTTATATGAGAACTATCATCATAGCACTCGGACATGTCCATAGGTGCTCCGATCTCCACCTCAACAAATCCAGCAGGCTCCAGCGGCCCAACATGCCAGTTCGATGTCGATTAATAAACCTTTTTGCATATTTAGTATGTCGTTCTTTTCGGGCTGTATCAATATTGACACTAATCTTTCTCAATCTGGTTTGCGACTAGGTTCGCAACCCTGAGACCTCTCTATTTTACATATTTGGACAGAAATATTAGCACAGAACTTCAGAGATATACAAAGAACAGTTTTGCAGAATCTACCATCATCATTGCACTTTGGTGAGTAACCATGTTTGCTCCAATCTTTCTTACACTGGAAGATCTCAGCGGCAGTGCATGAACTCCGTAGCACCGACAATGGTCCCGATGTCATTTAGAAGATGGTGAAAATTTGTGTGGGAGTTTTATTTCGTAATCTTTCTAATGAATTTTGTCTGGGCATCAGTTTTCCAGCCAGCTCATCTCAATTTTGATCTGCCAAGAGTTCTTTTGAAGTGCTGAACTTGAACATGGGACAAAACCGTTTTATCAATAGTTGCAAGAGGAAGGAAGTGTTACAGATTCATCGCAGCTAAATTTCAGTGGGGAGATACTCCTATTCAATCAATTCATTAGCAAAGAAAGAGATCATATTAGAAAAAAATATTGTGGATGAGGGGGAGACAATGGTATCAGTGGAAAAGGCAAAAGTTAAATGTTTAGCAATGAATAGTTGAGAGCCGTAGTTGTTAGTGAACTCATTTCTTAGGCACTTGGTCCAGGTTCAATTCCACAGTACATTTGGGATATTAATTTAGATCGTAACGACTCTCAGGTCGACCCAACCTCAGTTGGATACCAGGAAAAGTGCTAGAAAGTAAAGACGGCCTGCGTGATGTGGACCACCCATCAAGTCTACTAAAATGTGGGGCTAGTCCTTGGCTGGTGAACTTGATAGCTGCTGCTTTGATGGAGAGGACCGTTGAAACATGGACGTCAGACCCTACACTTATATGTCAGGGATTACCACAGGGTTACCCTCTATCACTTATGTTATTCAATATCTACGCATCAAATGTAGCCAAAATACAGCCAACTGGATTTGGTCGAACATTGACTTTTACAAATGACATCTTAATATATAGGGATGAATCAAATAGACAAGAAATGGTTGAAGACATTCAGGGAACATTGCATACCATCTTGCTTTGGTGCAGAGAGTCTCGCTCTCAGGTCAACCCTGAGAAGGCATGCATGTTGTGGTGCTCTTTGAATAATTCCATAGGGCTTCTTCTTTGAATGCTCCATATCGACCACTTGTCAACCACTCTGTGTGGTTTGTATGTGATCTGAGCCTAAAAGCAATTGTTTCGTTGTTTCAGTTATGCACCTACAAGTAGGCCAGGACCTCCGATTTCTGCAATTCTTTTTACTTACTAGGGTAGCTTACCTAGGTCCTACATCAGTCAAATCTAACGACATGCCTTGTAGGTCACAGTGGAACTATTGTTTGCTTCACTTGCCAGCCTCGGCACCACACGGGCACCATAGGGCTGACCTGCCCATAGTTACCTTTGATGGACAGGCTATTTAGCATAGTGACAGGCTGCATTATATTGGAATAACATTTGATCATGATCTATTTTTCAAACTATGCATGCTAGCACAACTAATGAAGTTACACAAACTATGCATGCTAGCACAACTAATGAAGTTACACAAACTATACATGCTAGCACAACTAATGAAGTTACATATACTTACATGTAGCACACTAATGAAGTTACACAAACTGTCTAGCACAACTAATGAAGTTACAGTCTTTTTCAATCAACACTAGCAAATTAAATGTGACTTCACAGACTTGCCATCAACCACATAAATGAAGTTATTCTACCACTTATAGTTCATTAGTCTATTGCTTTAAACAGTTATCTATTTTATGCTCTCCTTTATCTACTGTCTACATAATTATGAATTTAACCCCTTTTATTTGTTTGATCTGCCAAAACTGAAGTTACACATAAGTTTGTCTAGCACAACTAAGTTGGGAATGTACACAAACTTCTAGCATCAACAATGAGAGTAACAACTATCTTTACACACAATGAGTTACACAACTGTCTAGCACAACTAATGAAGTTACACAAACTGTCTGCAAATAATGAAGTTACACAAACTGTCTAGCACACTAATGAAGTCACAACTGTCTACACAACTAATGAAGTTACACAAACTGTCTAGCACAACTAATGAAGTTACACAAACTGTCTAGCACAACTAATGAAGTTACACAAACTATGCTTGCTAGCACAACTAATGAAGTTACACAAACTGTCTAGCACAACTAATGAAGTTACACAAACTGTCTAGCACAACTAATGAAGTTACACAAACTGTCTAGCACAACTAATGAAGTTACACAAACTGTCTAGCACAACTAATGAAGTTACACAAACTATGCTTGCTAGCACAACTAATGAAGTTACACAAACTGTCTAGCATAACTAATGAAGTTACACAAACTGTCTTAGAATGAAGTTACACAAACTGTCTAGCACAACTAATGAAGTTACACAAACTGTCTAGCACAACTAATGAAGTTACACAAACTGTCTAGCACAACTAATGAAGTTACACAAACTGTCTAGCACAACTAATGAAGTTACACAAACTGTCTAGCACAACTAATGAAGTTACACAAACTGTCTAGCACAACTAATGAAGTTACAGTCTTATGTTCAATCAGAGAAACACTGAGTCAAATTAAAATTGTGACACTTCCCTTACAGGTCGTTGCCATCAACCACAGTAAATGTATCGTTGATTTTTCTAGCCACTTATAAGTTCATTAGTTTTCTATTGCTTTCTGAACAGTTAGGTCTATTTTTACTGTTCCTCTCCTCTTCTTCTTCTTTGCGTTGTTCTTTACGACCAATTTTAATCACTCTTTGTGATTTGTTTGATCTTTGCCAAGAACATGTATACGTTGCACATTAGTTTGGTAGGCCCCTAACGCATAGACTTCTACACGCTTAGGACACATGCATCCGATTTCAGCCAAACCTCCTTAGTCGCCTCTTACGACATGCATGGCAGGTAACAGTGGTTCTATTCTTTACACCCCAAATTTGGACCCGGTAACCACTCGGGCGTTACTGTTCATGAAATCCACACCGAACAAATTTGCTTCCAAGTTGTCTGTGGCAGTATTTGAACCAGGTACTCTTAGCTTGTGATTGAGCTCACTACAGTAAAGTCACAGTAAGTCAAATAGGTACATATAATAGTGACATTAGTTGTAGTTTGTTTGTAATTTTGTCCTGTTGTATTTTCATTTTCAGTTTTGATGAGATCATGAATAGTACAGCTGACAAATGTGACTTTTGCAAGTTCCGAGAGTAAGTCCTTCTAGTTAACCTCTCTCTCTCACCCATTTTAACTCTCATTGGGGCATAGGCCCTCAACCAACTCATGTAAAGTCTTCCTATATCTAGTTATCTCCTGCAGCTCCTCCAACTCTTCTTTATATTGTTGATCTCTGCCTCCAAATCCTGTCTCCATGTATTTCTGGCATCCCTTCTTTCGCTGTCCCTGCGGGTTTCAGAAAAGGATCCTTCTTGTTATATTCCCTTCCGATTTTCTATCAAAGTGTTTCCTATCCAGTGCCAGCGTCTTTTTTAACCTCTTAGATTACTGGAACCTGTCTTGTTCTCTCCATAAGTTCCTCATTTGTGACCCTTATAGTTAACCTGTTAACTTAATGTACTGAGAGAGCTGTGATGGTTATTACACTTGTTTCATAGGCATGTTTCTATGTCTCAAACTACCAATGTCTCAATCTATCAATGTCTCAAGCTACCAATGTCAGTAGCAACCCATGTCCCATGCTTCCTTTCTGGATATTAATGAATTTCAAGCTAGTTTTTGTTGTGTACAATGTTGATATACATGTGCACCCGAGTGGTTACCGGGGCCCAAATTTGGGTGTAAAGAATAGAGCCACTGTTACCTGCCACGCATGTCGTAAGAGGCACTAAGGAGGTTTGGCTGAAATCGGATGCACGTGTCCTAAACGTGTAGAAGTCTATGTTAGGGCCTACCAAACTAATGTGCAACATATACACGTTCTTGGCAAAGATCAAACATATCACAAAGAGTGATTAAAATTGATCGTAAAGAGCAAACAAAGAAGAGGAGATATACATGTTGACTGACTGATTGATTGATAGAACCGTCATTATTGAACTCTGGTGAATAACCATGTGTGCTCCGATCTTTTTCTTACACAGGAAGATTTCATCGACAGTGTGCAAACTCCATAGCCCTGGCTAAGGTCTCTAATGTAATTTATAAAATGGTGAAAATATTTTGTGATATTTTATTTTTTATAATTTTTAAATATATTTTGCTATGGCAGCCGCTTTTCATACTGCTCTTCTAGATTTTGAACTGCCAAGGGCTCTTATATATGCTCAACCTAAACATGGGACCTATGTTTTATCGTCCATCTCCGATAGAACTATGAACTTGATCTAACCTACACTGAGATCAGGGATCTCTGGAAAAATATTCCGATGGCTCCACAAGAGAATGAATAGAGTACCTTTAGAATGAAAGGCGAACACCCAACCTCTACGTCGCAGAGACCCATAACTATTACAACAACTTCTGCAATACACAAGGTTTAAAGTTTAAAACTACAACTTCTCCCTAGAACACCTTCAAGCAAAAATGGAGCCAAAAAAAACATGAAAGGTAGCAGATGAGACAAACAAATATTTTCCTGGCCTAGATTAATTTTTGATAATGATTCAACAAGGTTTGGTAAATCAGATTCAGACCTTTATCAACAGATGTCTTCAACGGATTCTCAGACTGAGATGGTATGATAGAGTTGGCATACACAGACCTTTGGATAAGAACCAGACAGGAACCCATGATGACCCAGGTCAAGAGAAAATGGCGATGGGTCGGGCATACACTACGGAAGACACAGTCGAGTGTCACTAACAAGCACTTGAGTGGAACCCGCAAGGAAGACGAAAAGAGGACACCTAAACAGACCTGGAGATGAAGTCTTCTTGAGGAACTGAAGAGTGCTGAACTGTCCTGTGAGACCATAAAGAGAACAGCCAGAGACCGAGAAGAGTGGCAAACAACTGTTGAGGAGCAGAGAGGAATGAGTAAGTAAGTAAGTAAAAATAAGGTTCAGTATGTGAAAATATTAATGGCGTAACAAATTTCTTTTCAAGATTTACATCGGAACATACATTTGGACGAGTGGAATCCAAGCATGCTTTCTCTGCCTCCAACATCTTCAAAGTTGACACTCTGCATGCTCTCTTGGCACTGAAGAAGCATGACCCTCTACACTGGAATTTGGAAGAGTTTCTGGATCTCTTTCAGCTGACTGAAAAATGGTAAGTTTTTAAGGTTATTGGTTACTGGACTGATGTCAAAGCACTCAAGGCAGACTTATACGTGCTCAGTCTTTCACAACAGATTTTGAAGGGTATGCATACTGATGGTTTCTGTTTCTCGCTGGTTTAACACTCCTCTCTCTGACCCTCAAGCAATCAGCTGTAGTTGTACAACGAGTAATTACAAACTCCTTAAATTGCTGAATTGATTCAACATCAAATTTAGTGTCCTCGTCCAACAGTGTGTCACCAAGATACCGAAAACGCCTGCCCCCTTATCTATGCTGAACAGGTTATAACTCTAAGAACTGTTATCTTTTTACTTGACAAAGAAACACAAAAATCGAACATTTTCTCTATCTTCAGGTTGAAGAAAGCTCATGATTACCACCCTAATGCTCGTTTTCCAGCACTCATCTGGGACATCCTTCCTAAATGTGGAGCTAGTCAAGTCCATCCTCATATGCATGTTGTACTTGACTTTGAAAGGCATCATGGTAAGATAAACACACTTTCTTTTCCACTTTAATTCTTCTGTTACAGGATCTGTAGAGGTATCGCATCGAACAACCAGTTTAATTCTTCTATTGCAAGACATATAGAGGCATCGCATCGAACAACCAGTTTAATTCTTCTATTGCAAGACATATAGAGGCATCGCATCGAACAACCAGTTTAATTCTTCTATTACGGGATATGTAGAGGTATCGCATTGAACAACCAGTTTGATTCTTCTATTGCAAGACATATAGAGGTATCGCATCGAACAACCAGTTTGATTCTTCTATTGCAAGACATATAGAGGTATCGCATCGAACAACCAGTTTGATTCTTCTATTGCAAGACATATAGAGGTATCGCATCGAACAACCAGTTTAAATCTTCTATTGCAAGACATATAGAGGCATCGCATTGAACAACCAGTTTGATTCTTCTATTACGGGATATGTAGAGGTATTGCATCGAACAACCAGTTTAATTCTTCTATTGCAAGACATATAGAGGCATCGCATCGAACAACCAGTTTGATTCTTCTATTGCAAGACATATAGAGGTATCGCATCGAACAACCAGTTTGATTCTTCTATTGCAAGACATATAGAGGTATCGCATCGAACAACCAGTTTGATTCTTCTATTGCAAGACATATAGAGGTATCGCATCGAACAACCAGTTTGATTCTTCTATTGCAAGACATATAGAGGTATCGCATCGAACAACCAGTTTAAATCTTCTATTGCAAGACATATAGAGGCATCGCATTGAACAACCAGTTTGATTCTTCTATTACGGGATATGTAGAGGTATTGCATCGAACAACCAGTTTAATTCTTCTATTGCAAGACATATAGAGGTATCGATCGAACAACCAGTTTAATTCTTCTATGCAAGACATATGAGGCATCGCATCGAACAACCAGTTTAATTCTTCTATTGCAAGACATATAGAGGCATCGCATCGAACAACCAGTTTAATTCTTCTATTACGGGATATGTAAAGGTATCGATCGTAACAACCAGTTTGATTCTTCTATTACGGGATATGTAGAGGTATTGCATCGAACAACCAGTTTAATTCTTCTATTGCAAGACATATAGAGGCATCGCATCGAACAACCAGTTTGATTCTTCTATTGCAAGACATATAGAGGTATCGCATCGAACAACCAGTTTGATTCTTCTATTGCAAGACATATAGAGGTATCGCATCGAACAACCAGTTTGATTCTTCTATTGCAAGACATATAGAGGTATCGCATCGAACAACCAGTTTGATTCTTCTATTGCAAGACATATAGAGGTATCGCATCGAACAACCAGTTTAATTCTTCTATTGCAAGACATATAGAGGCATCGCATTGAACAACCAGTTTGATTCTTCTATTACGGGATATGTAGAGGTATTGCATCGAACAACCAGTTTAATTCTTCTATTGCAAGACATATAGAGGTATCGCATCGAACAACCAGTTTAAATCTTCTATTGCAAGACATATAGAGGCATCGCATTGAACAACCAGTTTGATTCTTCTATTACGGGATATGTAGAGGTATTGCATCGAACAACCAGTTTAATTCTTCTATTGCAAGACATATAGAGGCATCGCATCGAACAACCAGTTTGATTCTTCTATTGCAAGACATATAAGTATCTGATCGAACAACCAGTTTAATTCTTCTATTGCAAGACATATAGAGGTATCGCATCGAACAACCAGTTTGATTCTTCTATTGCAAGACATATAGAGGTATCGCATCGAACAACCAGTTTAATTCTTCTATTGCAAGACATATAGAGGCATCGCATCGAACAACCAGTTTGATTCTTCTATTGCAAGACATAGAGGTATCGCATCGAACAACCAGTTTAATTCTTCTATTGCAAGACATATAGAGGCATCGCATTGAACAACCAGTTTGATTCTTCTATTACGGGATATGTAGAGGTATCGCATCGAACAACCAGTTTAATTCTTCTTTTGCAAGACATATAGAGGCATCGCATCGAACAACCAGTTTGATTCTTCTATTGCAAGACATATAGACGTCGTAATTATCCCTAGTAAATTCATGTCTCAACACAACCGTATCGGTAACAACGAAATGAAACCAGACCAACAAAACAACACCGATAGAAAACAACTCTTAAATATCGGAACATGGAACGTTCGAACTCTAGCACAAAGTGGTAAACTAGAAAACATCAAGCAAGAAATGACAAGAACAAGACTTAACATATTAGGAATAAGTGAAATGAGATGGATAGGTGCAGGAGAAATGTATTCAGACAACTTTAGAATAATATATTCAGGAGGAAACAATCACACAAAAGGAGTAGGCATAATATTAGATGACGAGAGAGCAAAAATGGTGAAAGGATTCTGGACAATATCAGAGAGAGTAATGCTATTAAAACTACAGGGTACACCAGTAGATATCAACATCATACAGATATACGCACCAACAACAGATAGTACAGAAGAAGAACTAGATGATTTCTACAACCAGTTACAAATAGCTATAAACAGTGCAAAGGCTCATGAAGTGACAATTGTAATGGGTGACTTCAATGCTAAGGTAGGCTCTGAAAAGGTGACGAGACAACTGGAGGATGTGGCCTAGGGAGAAAAACGATAGGGGAACACACTTATAGAATGGGCAACAATAAACAACATGATAATTGGCAACACTTGGTTTAAACATCATCCGAGAAGACTATGGACATGGAGAAGTCCAGATAACAACACACATAATCAAATTGACTATATTATGATAAATAAACTATTTCGAAATGGACTGCTAAATATAAAAACAAGACCAGGTGCAGATTGCGACAGTGACCATGCACTACTGATAGGAAAAGTAAGAATAAAACTGAAGAAGATAAAGAGGAGCGCAAGAAACATCATATCGAACTCATCAACACTCAAGACTGACACAAAAGTGAAAGACTCATTTAAACGCATTATACAAAACAGATATAACGCTATGGAAAATAGAAACAATAGAAGAACAATGGCAGATGCTTAAAGAATCAATCCAACAAACGTCAAAGGAACTAACCACACAACATGTCAACGGATCAAAAGAAATGATGACGGAAGACATTTTGGAATTAATGGAAAATAGAAGGAAAACAAACATAATAAAGTAGAATATGATCGAATCAATAAAGAGATAAGACAAAAATGTAAAACAGCAAAAGAAGAGTGGCTAAATGAAAATGCAAACAGATCGAAACAGAACACAAAGAAAACCCCAAATCATATACAAACGTAGCGACTTACTGTGCAGACGTGCACAACTACTGGATGTTTAAAATCAAAGCAGGGAGATATCCTGATGGAAACAGACAAGAAAATAGAAAGATGGACAGAGTACATTAAGGACTTATACAGTGATAACAGACAAGAAATAAACATCAATTACAACCATGAAGGACCACAAATACTTCCATCAGAAGTTATCAATGCCATAAGACACACGAAAAAAGGAAAACCCCAGGACCAGACAACATAACAACAGAAGAAATAGAAGCAACAGGCGAATTGGGCATAGGCGTTTAACAAAATTATTCAATGACATCTACAACACTGGATATGTACCCAAAGATTTACGACAATCCATTTTATAGCACTACCAAAGAAAGCAGGAACGATAGAATGCGAAGAACACCGCACAATCAGCCTCATGAGTCACGTAACAAAACTACTTTTCAGCATTATTATGAGAAGGGTACGAAACAAAATAAGACCAGAAGTTAAGGAAGAACAATGTGGCTTTGTTGAACGCAGAGGAACAAACAACGCAATATATACAATAAGAACAATAATGGAAAGATCAATAGAAATGAAGTTGGACTTATACCTATGTTTCATAGACTACGCAAAAGCTTTTGATAAAGTAAAACATGGAGAAATAATCAGCATGTTAGAAAGTATAAATATTGATGGTAAAGATCTTAGACTGATCAAGAATTTGTACTGGCAACAAACCCCAGCCATTAGACTAGAGAGTAAGATTGGAATCTATCAGGCGATACAGTTAGGAGTACGACAAGGGTGCGTACTCACCAGACCTATTCAACTTATATAGCGAAAACATTATGAGATCTATAGAAGAAAAGACAGGAATAGCAGTCGGTGGACAAAACATAAACAACCTAAGATACGCTGATGACACAATTCTCATGGCTACAAATGAACACGATCTGCAAGACTTGATAGACATACTAGTGAGAGAAAGTGAAAAGAAAGGATTAAGCATGAATATAAAGAAACAGAGGTTATGGTTTCTCCAAGAAACAAGAAACACCAACATGCAATATCAAAATAAATAACACAACACTGAAACAAGTCCATCGATTCAAGTATCTAGGAACATTCTTAACACCAGATGGAAGATGTACAACAGAGATTAGGAGTAGAATAGCTCAAACGAAAGCAGCTTTTATGAAAATGAAGAACACACTATGCGTGAACTCACTACCAATGACACTGCGAAAACGAATACTCCAATGCTATATTGAACCAATTCTGATGTATGGCAGCGAATCATGGACACTGAACAAACAATCAATACGATCATTGGAAGCCACAGAGATGTGGTTTTACAGAAGAATGTTGAGAATTCCATGGACAGCAAAGAAAACAAACGTTGAGGTTTTAAATCAGGTCTGCACACAAAGAAACCTTATCAAAAGAATAAGAATACGACAATCAAGGTTCTTCGGGCATATAATGCGAAGAGAAGGTTTAGAACATTTGGTGACTACAGGTAAAATTCAGGAAGGAGAGATCGTGGAAGACAGAGAAGATGTTAGATGGCCTGACATCATGGTTCGACAAAATATCGACGTCAGAACTGATTACATGCACCAGCAAAGAGAGTTGTGGAGAGACATGATGCCCACGCCGGCATGGCATTTGGATTGATTGATAGAGGTATCGCATCGAACAACCAGTTTGATTCTTCTATTGCAAGACATATAGAGGTATCGCATCGAACAACCAGTTTGATTCTTCTATTGCAAGACATATAGAGGTATCGCATCGAACAACCAGTTTGATTCTTCTATTGCAAGACATATAGAGGTATCGCATCGAACAACCAGTTTAAATCTTCTATTGCAAGACATATAGAGGCATCGCATTGAACAACCAGTTTGATTCTTCTATTACGGGATATGTAGAGGTATTGCATCGAACAACCAGTTTAATTCTTCTATTGCAAGACATATAGAGGCATCGCATCGAACAACCAGTTTGATTCTTCTATTGCAAGACATATAGAGGTATCGTATCAACAACCAGTTTAATTCTTCTATTGCAAGACATATAGAGGTATCGCATCGAACAACCAGTTTGATTCTTCTTTGCAAGACATATAGAGGTATGCATCAACAACCAGTTTAATTCTTCTATTGCAAGACATATAGAGGCATCGCATCGAACAACCAGTTTGATTCTTCTATTGCAAGACATAGAGGTATCGCATCGAACAACCAGTTTAATTCTTCTATTGCAAGACATATAGAGGCATCGCATTGAACAACCAGTTTGATTCTTCTATTACGGGATATGTAGAGGTATCGCATCGAACAACCAGTTTAATTCTTCTTTTGCAAGACATATAGAGGCATCGCATCGAACAACCAGTTTGATTCTTCTATTGGAAGACATATAGAGGTATCGCATTGAACAACCAGTTTAATTCTTCTATTGCAGGACAAGTGGAATAGAAGAAAATGATTTTCCACTTTTATTCTTCTATTGCAGGACAAGTGGAATGGAAGAAAATGATTTTCCACTTTTATTCTTCTATTGCAGGACAAGTGGAATAGAAGAAAATGATTTTCCACTTTTATTCTTCTATTGCAGGGCAAGTGGAATAGAAGAAAATGATTTTCCACTTTTATTCTTCTATTGCAGGGCAAGTAGAGGCATGGAGAAAAGGGGCTCAGGAATATTTTGAGGACCATAATTCCAACTACTTTTCTGATCTTGTTGCTATTTACTCAGCACTCAACCTCACAGTGACTTATGGGACAGCTGTAGCGTTTGCTAGTCTGGTGAGTTGTTTATGTCAATTTTAAATATTTGTCAGATGTATACATCTTTTTTAGATACAGTGCCCAGGAAATATCATAAAAAATAATGCCCTATCTATATTATGTTCTCTAAGGTGCCCATGAAAGATTGTAAAAAATAATACCCATCTAGGCTTTTTGCTAATGTGCCCAGGAAAGATCACAAAACATAATGCCCCATCTAGATTTTGTCCTCCTAAGGTGCCCAGGAAATATCATAAAGAATAGTGCCCCATCTAGACTATGTTTGCTAAGGTGCCAATAAAGATCACAAAGAATAATATCCGATTTAGACTATGTTCGCTAAGGTGCCCAGGAAAGATCACAAAGAATAATATGCCCCATCTTCTTCATCGAACACTCCATATCGACCACCTATCAACCACTCTGTGTGATTTGTATATGATATGAGCCTAAGAGTGATTGTACATTGTGCCAGTTATGCGCCTACAAGTAGGCCATCCAATTTCTGCGCTGCTTTTATTTACTAGGGTAGCATCCCTAGTGCCTACATTAGCCACCTCTTACAGCATGCATTGTAGGTCGCAGTGGTACTATTCTTTGCTTCCCTTGTGGGCCCGGCATCACACAGGCGATATATATGCCCCATCTAGACTATGTTCTCCTAAGTTGCCCAGGAAATACTAGCAAGAATAATATATCATCTTGATTTTGTTTCCCTTAGGTGCCCAAGAAAGACCATGAAGTTGTTGTCATTGCAGACAAGCCTAACTCAGATTTCTATACATTGTTATATTTTGTTTTGAGAGGTAAGCTTATCTGGTAAATCAATGTACATAAAATAATGTCATTAACTTGATGTATATGCTCTGATCTACGGACGGCAACCGCATTGGATCCACTGTTATGTTCAAATTAGCAATGTATGGGAAAATGCGGCAATGCTAGAGAGCTGACAGGCTTACATCAACAGCATCAATTGTTGGAGAGTTGAAGATGGGTAAGGGGGATGTTCTTTGGTCTCTTCGCGACTGCCTGTTAGATGAAGACACTAAAGTAGATGTTGAATCGATCCAGCAATTTAAGCAGTTTTGGAGTTATCCGTTGTACAAGTAGAACTGGGTGCCTGAAGGGCTGAGTGAAGAGTGTGTTTAACCAGCAAGCAACGGGAACCGTCAGTATGCATACTCTTTGATATCTGTTGGAGGAGACTGAGCCAATGGGTCTGCCGGAGTGCAGTGACGTCAGTTTAGTAATCAATAACCAGTATGTGAAAAGGATGAATGCCGAGGTGTTTGAATGAAGCCAAGACACAGAGAAAACTTATTGTCAATATAAGAAAGAGGCAGTCATCATTTTCGGACATGTGATGAGAAGGGGAGGTTTAGAACACATTGTGACAACCAGTAAAATCGGAGGAGATGTGACAGAGAGAAAATATTAGACAGCCTGACTTCATGACATAGAAGAGCGTCAACATCTGAGATGAGAGCAAATACCAGGTACAGGGATTTGTGGAGATTCATGATCACCTATGCCTGCCGGTACTGCATTTGATGATGATGAATGAGAATACCAACATCAGAAAGAAAGGGGGGCAGAATCTTGCTTCAATTGCACTGAGAAACATAGAATTAAGTGGCTTTGGTCACTTATTAAGAATGTAACCAAACTCCATTATATACGGAGTCTTCTACAGCAGAATATCAGGAAAAAGGCGAGAGGAAGCCCACAGAAAAGATGGTTAGATGGCATCGCAGAATCCTGTCAACAAGCAAATATATCACCCAAGTCACTATAGCAGCTCAAGACAAAAACTGGGTGGATGCACTGGTACAGACAGTGATCAGAGAAATCACCTTCATTTTTGTCCCTGGGCACGCAGGAGTCAGAGGTAATGATCGAGCTGATAGATTGACTGGCATGGCTACAATACCAGAGGGAGCTGCCATGGACCAAAATTACATTCTTAATGCACTGAGAGAGTCCACACAGAGGAGTTTCAAGGTTGTGAACTCCACTCGCTAACCAGATTGAGAGAGATGGGTGTCGATATTGGTGCAGCTTGAAAAGAACGACATACCATATATGCAAAGATATTGATTAATCAACATCGAACTGGCGTGTTGGGCTGCTGGATTTGTTACAGCGGAGATCGGAGCACCTATGGACGTGTCCAGAGTGGTATGATGATAGTCCTCATATAACTGATCGCCCGAGTGGTTACCGGGCCCAAATTTGGGACGTAAAGAATAGAACCACTGTTACCTGCCATGCATGTCGTAAGAGGCACTAAGGAGGTTTGGCTGAAATCGGATGCACATGTCCTAAACTTGTAGAAATCTATGCATTTAGGGGCCTACCAAACCAATGTGCAACGATACACGTTCTTGGCAAAGATCAAACATACCACAAAGAGTGATTAAAATTGGTCGAAAAGAACGAACGCGAAGAAGAAGATATAACTGATAACTGAAGACAAAAAACAGCAAAGCCAGAACACTGGGCAACAATCCGGTAACAGTGTGATGACAAAAGAAAGAAGGAAGTATGGGGATACTTGTTTAAATTTTGCTTATTTTTAAATTGACTGCTATCAGAATCTTATTTTGTTTTTTTCCTCAGCTTTTGTTGATGACTTGCATAAAATGTGTTTCTCACTTGGAGTAGGGATACCTGCTATAGTAAGAGTACTATTTGTATTAGTTTGTATTATCACTTTGCAGTAGGGATACCTGCTATAGTAAGAGTACTATTTGTATTAGTTAGTATTATCACTTTGCAGTAGGGATACCTGCTATAGTAAGAGTACTATTTGTATTAGTTAGTATTCTGATCTTGTTTCTTAGTTATCCTCTTCGAACGCTCGATATCGACCACTTGTTAACCACTCAAGAATAGTAATGCTGCGACCTACAAGACATGTTGTAAGAGGCGACTGAGGTATGGGCCTATGGCAGCTACCTAGTAAATAAAAGCATTGCAGAAATTGGATGTGCTGGCTTACTTGTAGGTGCATAACTGACACAATGTACAATCGTTCTTAGGCTCAGATCACATACAAATCACAAAGAGTGGTTAACAAGTGGTCAATATGGAGCGTTCGAAGAAGAAGTTTCTAACCTCCAGAGGCTTACGTAGATCTACTGTCCTGGGCATACCTATCTCACAGTTAAGCAGCTGATAGAAGATAATGCAAGGGATGATGATGTTGTTGTATATACCAATGGGTCGGTTCAACGTGGTGAGAAGTCCGGCTGGGGTTTCTTGGCTAATGCGCATGGTAAGGTTGTTGCAGAGCGAAGTGGGAAATACAGGACAACTACTTCTAGTATGAGGATGGATGTTGAGGCCGTTACTACAGCCCTCCATTGGATCACTGGGGCCGTTGTTATATCTGACTCAGTCGATGCTTCACAAGATCCAGAAGGGCAGGTTTCGGTATGAGTGGATGTTGTCTATAGAAGTTTTTAACCTTCAGAGGCATACGTGAATATACTGTCCTGGGCATGCGGGTGTTTACGGTAATGAGAGAGAGGACAGGCTTGCATCAACAGCATTGATTGTTGGGGAGTTGAAGATATATAAGGGGGATATTCTTAAGTCTCTTCGTGACTGTCTGTTGGATGAGGACACTAAAATCGATGTTGAATCGATCAAGCGATTTAGGCAGTTTGGAGTTACCCATTGTACAAGTCAATTGGATACCTGAGAGGCAGAGTGAGAGGTTGTTTAATCAGCGAGCCACGGAAACCATCAGTATGCATACTCTTCGATATCTGTTGGGAAAGACTGAGCACCTATGGGTCTGTCCGGAGTACAATGACGTCAGTTTAGTAACCAATAACCATACCTATCCACAGTATGATATGCCGCCGTTTTCGAGATGGGTGTCCGTCACCTACTCCTGTGTCCGTGGGGATGTCTGCTATCGATCTATAAACATCGTCACGTGAATCACAGTTCAAATTCATATCACATTCAGAGTTCGTTTTAACACTATCAGTGGCTAAAAAGTCAAAAAAGAGTCATTTTGGACATCACTATTCATCAGCTATGTTGCCCATTTTGAAAATCTTTTTTTTACTTATGAAAAATCAGACTTCTACCGACATTTACCATGCGTGCATTAGATCCGCCATTTTGGAGAGCTTGTCGAACAGTGCGGAAGTAGTACATCGCGGGACCCCGTTTCGACTAGCGATACTCCCGTTTAAAAGGCATCGTCGACGACACATGTTGGTCGACAAAAGTCAACGACGGCAAGGAAAGGGAGTTGTTATTTCGCGACTTTGTCGTCAGTGGCAGCCAAAGTGTTAACCAGCAAGCCAGGGGAACCATCAGTATGCATACCCTTCTACATCTGTTTGGGAAGACTGAGCACCTATAAGTCTGCTCGGAGTGCAATGATGTCAGTTCTTCTTTTTCACCTTTCAACCCCCAGCGGAGCACAGGTCTTCAACAATCTTCTTCCAGCCCTCCTCTCTCTGCCATCCCTTCCAATTCTTTCCATGTTTTACCTATCCTTTTAATAACGCCCTCCAGCTCTATTCACCAGGTCTGTCTAGGCCTTCCCCTACTCCTCTTTCCCTGCTGTTCCAAAACAATGCCTGTCTTTCCAGTTGGCCTTCTCAATGTGTCTTATCCATCGCCAGCATCTCTTCCTTAGTTCTTTCTCCACTGCACTGGTATCTGCTTAGTTCTTTCTCTGAGTTCATTGTTCGCAATCTTATCATACCATCTCAGTCCCTCTATTCATTTACGAAGGTCTGTAGTTTTCTGGTGATTTCTAGGACATCGTTTCTTTGACAACCAATAACAATATCATTTATGCACACCTGATATCTGCACACACCCTTACTGCTTTCTTAAGTCATAGTTGAAAAGTACAAATGCTTCTGTTCTGCAACAGCTTGATATTAGAGAGAGTTGGCTATTAACGAGCATAACATCAAGGAAAATTGAATATTTCTGACACATCAAACGCAGAATGGGTGCCCAGAGAAGATAATTTTGGAGAGAATGATGCCTGGAAGAAGAATGAGAAGAAGACGATGGGTGCAAGATGTCATTGATGATCTCTCTCTAGTGATCCCCATTGACGATCTGAGAATGGCTGCTGCTGACGTCAGCCAACTTGCACAGAATAGAGAGTTTTTCAGGACTGCTGTCATGGGAGCCAAGTTCCGGAAAGGACAAGTTACTTGATTTTTTTTTCCATTTTGTTTGTTCTTCTCTGCCGTTTTGATCATTCTCATTGTGATATATAAACAGCCTTTACCAAGAACGGTTAGAACGTTACACTCCCGTTAGGCCCCCTACGAGCACATTCAAAGTTTTTGGTCTAGAAAATGTTCAAGTCTGTCTTGGTGGCAATCAAACACTTTCCTTCGCTGTACAATTCTCTTTAATGATCCGTTTATCGCAGTATATATGGGCTTGGATCTACGCCAAAGAGCCTTTTGTGCTTTGCAACTTTTTCTGACTATGGATGCAGCATTACTATTACATCATATGTTACACACACTGTTACGGCTTCCTTAAGTCATATTTGTAAATTAACATTCAGTATAATAAACATTTATAAATGTCAAATACTTGTGATACTACTTACAGGGTGTATCAGAGGGTAAACTTCCAGCTTTTGCCCGGACAATCACCAGAGGTTATGTTACAGATTTGCGTGCCGACATCAGCTCTTTAGAGATGTTTATGGTAAATATTCGATGTTTGTGAGTTTCGGCATAGATATGTCTACTGATATCTATTTTTAACACTGTTTATTTTTTTCTTTTCTCCAATCCTGTTTTGCCTCACAGTGTCAGGATAAGAAGAGATTTCTAAAACGAGCCCTTGTGTGCGCTTCATAAATAGTGTCTTTCATCGTCTATGTTATCTCTTAGGTCCATCTTTTGCATGGCAGACCTTTGCTTTGTATCCATTGTATCGGAGCAACATTGTTCTTTGAGGTGCACTGTCTTTTGGTAATCTGCTTATGTAGCCGAACCATTTAATTTGTTGTTTCGATGAAGTTTAGTACTGATGTTGTACCCACATTTTTTCCAGATGTCTTCATTTCTCAACCGGTCTCTTCTTGTTACCCCCAGTATTCTGCGTAGGCACTTCATCTCTGTCATGACTAGTTTTCTTCTATCATTTGATGTCAGTGTCCAGGTTTGTACAGCGTCCAGGTTTGTATGTCTAGTTTTTAACACAGTTTATGATGAATATTGATGTTTGTGAGTTATATTTTTTTTCTTTTGTCCTTCTCTGCTTTTTTTGCCGTTAGGCGTTGCAGGTTTAACTGATGATCGGTTTCTGAGATAGTGCACACTTGGTTGATTGATATGCTGTTGTATTGTGAAGTTTAAAGATGTTTAACTCCATCAATCCATCTTTTTCTTCATCTGCCCCTTCCTCTTGATGATTCCATTTCAGGTTATACATTCTTGCAACTAGTGTATTTGGGCTCATTCTGACCAAGTGACCAAACCATTTGAGTCTCTGTTTTTCAATGAATCTAACAACAGATGTTGTTCCGACTGTTCTTCTAGCTTCTTCTTGTTTTACTGCTTTCCTCAAGCATCTCATTTCGCATGTGGTAATTTTTCCTTTCTTGTTCTTTTGTCAGTGCCTATGTTTGGCTCTGGTAGCACAGTGTTGGTATGAAAGCTGCATTTATAATCTGTCTTTTAGTCTCTACTAAAATTGCTGGTTGTTTCAAGATTGGGGTAAGCTGGTATGTAATGTTGGCTTGCTGGATTCTAGTTTTGATCTCTCCATTCAGTCTACTATCAGATGTGAAGATACTTCCAATGTATTTGAATTCTCTCACCTGCTTTAGCGTTTGGTCATTTATTTGTATGTTGATATCTTTATGTTCTTTGTTTATAGTCCTGACTTCTGTCTTTTGAATGTTGATCATCATGTTGTATTTGAGGCAGCTATTCAAGGCTACTAATTGACAAGCCTCAGATACTAAATCGCTGAGCAGAACACTTCCGTTCTGTCCTCAACCATCCATCCACTATATGTTATGAAGCCATAGAGCGCATGCCCCAGGTCCCAATCAATGCCAAGCTTGATATTCCACCTACCTTAGCAGAGGTCAAGAAGGCAACAAGCCAGATGTCCAGCGGAAGGCACCGGGTGCGGACTCAATACCAACCGAAGTCTACAAAGAAGGAGGGCCCACGTTGATGCTAAAATTGACAGAGTTATTTACATCCATTTGGTGCAACGAACGTGTGCCACAGGAATTAAAGGATGCCACTATTGTCCACCTGTACAAGCGGAAAGGAAACCGCCAGGCCTGCGATAACCACAGGGGATCTCCTCCTGTCAATCGCTGGCAAAATACTGGCCAGAGTCCTCCTCAATCGATTAATCGATCACCGGGAACAGGACTTACTCCCTGAGACCCAATGTGGCTTCAGAGCAGGTCGTGGAACAGCAGACATGATATTTGCTGCTCGCCAACTACAGGAGAAATGCTAAGAGCAGCACCGTAACCTCTATATGGTCTTTGTCGATCTGACAAAGGCTTTCGACATGGTTAACGGGGAGGGTCTATGGAAATCATGGACAAATTTGGATGCCCAAGGAAATTCATCAAGATCGCTTCAACAGTTTCACGAGGGCATGATGGCACGTGTACTTGACGAAGGGAGCTGTCGGAAGCCTTCCATGTCACCAACGGCAGCAAACAGGGCTGTGTACTGGCCCCAACACTCTTCAGCATGATGTTTGCTGCCATGCTCACGGATGTCTTTGGGAAGGCGACGAACATGGGGTAAAGATTAGATACCGGACAGACGGTAACCTATTCAATCTTCGGAGGTTAAAATCCTCCACCAAGGTAAAAGAATCAACTATCTCAAACCTGTTGTTTGCTGATGACTGTGGCCTCGCTACCAACTCTGAGGAAGAAATGCAGACTTACATGGACAAGTTCTCAATGGCCTGTGATAGGTTTGGCCTCACCATTAACACCAAAAACAGAGGTCATGTTCCAGCCCGCCCTAGAGAACAGTATTACGATCCAGTCATCAACATTAAACACCAGCGTCTCCAGTCAACGGACAACTTTGCTTATCTTGGCAGCCTCCTATCCAGATCGGCAAACATAGATTCTGAGGTCCACAATAGGATATCCAAAGCCAGTGCTGGCTCGAAGGTTACGTGTCACGTGTGGGAACGGAAGGGGATAAGCATAGTCACAAAGCTGAAAGTTTACCAGGCCATAGTGCTAACCACGCTGCTGTACGCAGCGTAGACATGGACAGTGTATAGCAGACACGGAAGAAAATTAAACCATTTCCACACAAGCTGTCTACGCAGAATACTAAAAATAAACTGGCAGGACAAAATTCCAGACAGCGAAGTCCTCACAAGAGCAAAGATCCCAAGCGTCAACACCTGTTGCAGAAGGCCCAACTGAGATGGGTCGGTCACGTTGCTCGAATGCCTGATAAACGCATCCCAAACAGTTGATGTATGGCGAGCTTGAAGGGGGCAGACGTTAGCTGGTGGACAGAAAACGCTTTAAAGACACTCTTAAAGTGTCTCTGAAATGCTTCGATATAGACAATACGTGCTGGGAATCCTTGCGCAAGATCGCCAAATGTGGCGCTGTAACAACAAAGAGGAACCTAATAGCTGAGAATCATCGTATTGTTGAGTCACAGAGAAAACGAGCAGCGGGAAAAGACAGAGCACACAACACGCACATGTCTAACCTTGATCATGTATGCCCACCTGTGGTCGGGGATTCTGTTCTAGGATTGACTCTACAGTCACCTCCGCACACACCAGAGAGGTGCAACAGTACACGTCTGAGATTGTTGTCATCATCGCCATGGATGGACGGTTATTATTGCTGTCCAAAAAATCTAAACTAATTCTACAGTGGATACCAGCTTATTGTGGCATCCCAGGAAATGAAAAAGGAGAAACTGGCAAGGGCTGGAGAGAGCCTAACAAAACCCAACACAAAGCTTTAAAGGAGCAAATACTCCTGGGACTGAAACAGTTCTGAAAAATGAAGTGAAGAAAAACAAACGGAGGATACAACCCAGTGACACAACATAAATACATTAATTCCTTGTAGACCAAACGCCACACTACTTTGGGTTAGATGCCTTTTTACCAGGAGCCACACTAAAGGGCGTTATGGCATGTAAAAACATGGCTTTTGCTCTGATCCACTAAGAGTTAAACAGAAAATCACAGACCATGGTCTTCAGACTTATACTGGACACTGTGGTCTCAGAGCACACCTCCATAGAATTGGTCTCAGGGACTCAGCCACCTGCATCTGTGGAACACCAAAACAGAGCCAATTCTTCAAGACTGCCTCAATCTGACCAGTGTGAGCATGAAAATCTTGCCAACAGGAACAACCCTTCAGAACAAACTATGGTGGGACCAATGAAGATCACAAATGCACCACCCTGTTTATGACCCATGCCGGATTAGCAAAAATTTGATAGCAGAAGAAGAATTGATGGCTTGGTGTTGAACTGTTTTCTTTCTATTATTTTGTGTTTTTTTTCTGTTTTTATTAAATATATATATATATGTTCCTCTTGTACCATCATACGTTATATAGGGCCTGTAAGTAATTTCTCCATACTGCTCTGTCCTGAGCAGCTCACTCAATCTCTTCCATGAAATTGAGTCCAATATTTCTCGCCTTTCTCAGCAAAGTTCATTTCCCTAGGCCATCCTCTCTTTCTTCCTCTGCCTCCCTTTTCAATGCCTGTTTTGATATTCTTTGATCATTTCTTCTCAAGGTATGTCCAACATATCTCCATCTTCTCCTTATAACAGTTGTTACTAGTGGTTGACCAATCATTTCTCTGATTTCATCACTTCTCCTGAATTCTTTCCATTTTATATTCATTATTTTTCAGAGACATGTATTTGATCTGCTTCATCAATTATTACTTTTATTTTTTTCCAACTTCAGTTATCAGTTATATGAGGACTACCATAGTTCTCCGGGCTCATCCATACGTGCTCGATCTTCGCTCAACAAATCCAGCAGCGTCCAATGGCCCAACATGCCCCCATCTTTGATACTGCTGAACGCTGAGTCTTTGTTATGACGGTTCTGGCGCAAGCGCACGATACTCCTTAGCACAACCAGAAGTCCCATTTCACAATATCGACTGATTAGATCATCAGCCATACATCTCCTCAGCATGGGAATGCACTTTGAGCTTGCATGGTATCCGGTTGTTCTTGTTTAGTGGTGTTTTTGTGTTTTTTATTTAGTTCTTCTTCTAATGTTACACATCGACCACTTGTTAAACCACTCTTTGCGATTTTATGTGATCTGAGCCTAAGAGCGATTGTACTTTGTGCCAGTTATGCGCCTACAAGTAGGCCAGCATATCCGATTTCTGCCACACTTTTTATTTACTAGGGTAGCTTCCCTAGTCCCTTACCTGGGCCGCCTCTTACAACATGCCTTGTAGGTCAAGGGGTTGCTATTGTTTACCTCTTGCGGGCCCCAACAACACACTGGCGATTTATTGTATGTATTTTTTTCTGTTCTGTCAGATAAAAAAACTGTTGTCAATTATGGTAAGATATTAATTTGAAACAAATAATTTTCTAGATTATTTTCTTCTTATTTCAGGCTACTAATGTAAACATTGACCCTTACAAGACGATAGAGATTATCAGAAACTCGGTCAAGCGGAGATCTGAAGAAGTCCAGTTGACCGATTGACAGGAATAAGACTAATTATAGTCTCATAAATTGTTTCTTTCTCTTGAATGATTCAACAGTATTTGGGATTCTGTCCCACCACAAGCCAGCTTCTTGCAGTGCTTTATGCACATATTTATACATGGATGTTAGATTTCATATGTTGTTGTTGCTTATGTTGGTTTTTTTTTAATTAGTTTACTACTCTTTGTGATCTGTGTTGTTTGCACTGAGAACATGAGTACATTGCGCCCTTATTAGGCCCCTACAGCATTCAGGACAGGCACATCCGAATTTCAGCCAAAGTTTATACATATCCAACAGGTTTCACTGTTGATTCATTATTTATTTGAGGATCATCTTCATGGGACATGTCCATAATTGCTCCAATCTCCTACTACGCATATATCTCAGTTTGGTTAGACTAACAACCCCCATTCTGTGTTTGTTGATGTATCCACCGGGGGCCTCTATCATGGTCCTGCCGCACCCATCTGTATGTATAATTTGCGCAACCGAGATAGAGTACACCCTTTATCTTCTTCATCGAAATCTTTAGAGCATATGCTTTCTATAGAGCAGTGCTATTCAACATATTTATATATTGAGGAACATTTGACTGATGACTGTGGAGGCACGGGCACCATGTGACAATTGCAATAATAATACTACTAATAATTTAAAAAGTTATATTAATATTAACCTGAGCACAAATAATAACAGATGGAAACTTAATCCACACGTTTAATTATTTCAAATATTGTGCTTATGAACAAAAAAACTTAATCATACTGTTAATCAGAAACACATTTTCTATCTTGAAATTCTGATTAATGTTAAAGCCGGCGGAATAAAATGGGGCGACAGGGATGTGTCACACAGGTGCCGAGGCTCCAGTTACATGTCCATTTTCGATCACAGTATTGCTCGCCAGTGCATCCGCCCCTTCCTCCAGAATGAACTGGGACAAAGATGAAGTGTAATATCCAACAGGATATAAATATGTACAGACTGGTAACTGTCAGATTTTACTGACAGAAAACCTTCACTTCAAAGTACCACATCTAGAGTTATACTGTAGCATGGTATCGTTGATCGATCTGTTCAGGTTAGGATTTATTTATGCCCCGACAGAAATAAATTCCTTGACCTTACGGGGATCAAACCTGGGTCTCCTGAATGGGAGCTAGCGCTCTACTCCATTCGACCAGACGCTCCTTGGAGAACTGCTTACGGGGATAAAAATTTGACAAATTATATATTTTGGTCACAATAAGAATCATAACCCTCTGTTATGCCTGACTTCATAACGGACGAATGCAGAAGAAGAAACAGTACCTAATGGAAGTTTGAATGTGTTTTTTGTTATCTGATTTATTTAAAATTCATGTCCAAATATATTAGTAGTGAAATATTGGTATATGGTTTAACCTTTTATTTATAGATAAGTTTCATTACATGTTGGAGGATCTCTGTGATTAAGTGATTACAGCATTTTCCTGTTGTTTGGAAGGTTGTGGGTTCGAATCCGGACCGAGTCACATATGCTTGGTGAGGGGGTCTTAATGGTGAAGTGATCTTAATGGTGAAGTGGTTATGACATTTTCCTGTTGTTTTGAAGGTTGTGGGTTCGAATCGACCGAGTCACATATGCTGGTGAGGGAGTCTTAATGGTGAAGATAAGGAACAATTGAATGATAGCATTTTCCTGTTGTTTTGAAGGTTGTGGGTTCGAATCCGGGCCGAGTTACATATGCAATTTTATTATGAGATACCTAGTATTGTTGCTGGAGCTACGAAGTTCGTGCTTTGTACAACACTCTCGGCAAGTGGTGTGACATTTCTGCAGAGCGTGACCGAGCCGTATGGGAATACCCAGTGCATGAAGTCATTCCTTCGATTTAGACATTTTTTTAAATTTACTTGTTACTATGTTTTCCTTTTCAATTTTTCTGTAGCCACTAGTAGTATATTTTGAAAATAAATTGTATTCACCTCAACTCTTTCCATGCCAATCGCTGCATACTGCGCTGCAGAGTATTCTGTTGAATGACATTCGAGTTGTTTTCTCTTATACAAGTCTCTAGTTTTTCTTCTACTACTTTTTAACCTTGTTATTCTAATAGATTGTCCAGTTTTCTTCCAATTACTATATAATAAGATAATTTATATATATATAATATATATATTTATTATATATAGTTATCAAATTTTTTTTTTTAGAACTGATTGGCTACAGAGTTGAAAAACAGGTTATGGCTGACTTAAATTTAGGTCATATTCTAATATAGTTAATTTACTATATATTAGTGCATTTTTGCCTCCATTGAAATAACTGTACAACTGAGAAAATAACTGCGTACGGAAATAGTTGCACCCTGTAAACTGGTGTTCAGCAAATGTTAAACCCTGTAAAGGAGTGTTCAGCAATTGTTGCGCCATGTAAAGGGCTGCTCAGCAAATGTTGGTCCTGTAAAGGGGTGCTCAGCAAATGTTAAACCCTGTAAAGGGGTGCTCAGCAAATGTTAAACCCTGTAAAGGAGTGTTCAGCAAATGTTAAACCCTGTAAAGGGTGCTCAGCAAATGTTGACCTGTAAAGGGTGCTCACAAATGTTAAGCCCTGTAAGGGGTGCTCAGCAAATGTTAAACCCTGTAAAGGGTGCTCAGCAAATGTTAAGCCTGTAAAGGAGTGTTCAGCAAATGTTAAACCTGTAAAGGGTGTCCAGCAAATGTTAAGCCATAAAGAAACGTGCTCATCAAATTTGATCCTGTATAAGCTGAAAGTTAAACCCTGCAAAAATCATAAATATTAACATGCTAGCAAATTTGGCCTTCTCAAAATTACATGTGATCTTACAGGCAATAGTTGTCCTGAAGTTGAAATCTTCCCTGTAAGAGATTGGAGCCCCAGATTGTTACAGGTGCAATGATGATGGTCCTACAATGTAAACCCTTAAATGTATCAGAATGTTTAGTCTATAATCATCATTAAATTTAAACTGTAAAGTTGTGTCAGCAAATGTTAGTTCTTGTATTGTATGCTATCAAAGTTAATTAATGCCACAAATTTTTCGTCTGTTTAAGGGTCACATTAAGAGGTTATTCAGCTGTTAATCTGACATACTAATAAATTAAAGCCCTTAACTGTTCAGCAATGTCAGTAGGGTGTCACTGTTGGCCCGTACATCAGCAAAGCAGCTACAGTCCCTGTAAAGTGCTTTAGCAAGTGTTGAAAACCTGTCCAGGAGCTCAGATATGTCAAACCAGGATTTTCTGCCTCCTGTCCTTCTGCCATGACTGTTCCGTAGGAAATTTGAAGAGTGAGCCTGCTCAGTCAATGCTAACCCGTCAAGCTTCAAATGTTAGCGCATTGTAAGAGGGTTGACTCTAGCAAATGTTATTTGATACGATAATAATGTGGTGCTCAGCATTTAGTGTAATGGGCAGTCTCAGAACTGTAACAAGTTCAGAATTTAAGGGCCGTAAGTTGTGACAACATGTAAACCCTGTAAGAGTGTCACTTTGTTGGCAGAAGGGGCTCAGACAATTTGTCCTGTAAAGGGTGCTAGCAAATGTTAAGCCTGTAAAGGGTGCTCAGCAAATGTAAACCCTGTAAGGAGTGTTCAGCAATTGTTGCGCCATGTAAAGGGGTGCTCAGCAAATGTTGGTCCTGTAAAGGGGTGCTCAGCAAATGTTAAGCCCTGTAAAGGGGTGCTCAGCAAATGTTAAACCCTGTAAAGTAGTGTTCAGCAATTGTTGCGCCATGTAAAGGGGTGCTCCACAAATGTTAAACCCTGTAAAGGGGTGCTCAGCAAATGTTAAGCCCTGTAAAGGGGTGCTCAGCAAATGTTAAACCCTGTAAAGGAGTGTTCAGCAATTGTTGCGCCATGTAAAGGGGTGCTCAGCAAATGTTAAACCCTGTAAAGGGGTGTTCAGCAAATGTTAAACCCTGTAAAGGGGTGCTCAGCAAATGTTAAGTACCATAAAGAACACTTGCCATTTCAAACTTGATATTATAAGCTTGAAAGTTATATATCCCTGAACAAAAATCATAAAAAATTAACATGTTTACAAATTTCGGCCATTCTCAAAATTACATCGGTGATCCTTACAGGCACTACTAAGTCTGTGCACTGACATTGAGATCTTCCTGTGTAAGAAAGAGATTGGAACACTCATGGTTGTTCACAGAAGTGCAATGATGATGGTCCTATCAATGGTCACACTCACTTAAATTTTATCATGACGGTTTTGTCTATAAATCACATTAAATTATTTTTAAAGTTTACTATGTCCTCTAAATGTATCATTCTTTTATTGTATGTTATCAGTATTATATGCAACAAATCACTGTCATTTGAGGTCACATTAAGAGTTATTCAGTGCTACATACTGACATACATAATAACAATAAAGCCCTTAACCTGTTAGGTCGTAGGGTGTCACTGTGGCGACATCAGCACAAAAGCACGCCACGAGTCTCTGTCTTAAACTCTTCGAGCAAGTGTGGAGAAACTGTCCTGGCCAGCTCTTGATGTTGTCAAACCAGGATTTTCTCTGCCCTCCTGTCCTTCTGCCATCCTCGACTGTTCCCTGTAGGATAATCTTGAAGAGTGAGCCATGTCTCATCACATGCCCGAACCACGCAAGTTTACGCCTTTTCGCGATTGTCAAGAGTGGCACTTGTCGACCTGCAAGGTTGATTATTTAGATACAGATGCGAATCAATGTGGTACGCTCTCATTTATGTGACATGGGCAAGTCTCAGACACTGGAACAAGTTCAAGAATTAGGCGTTAAGTTTGGACATGCCAGACAGTGTCATCTTTGTGGTAGAGAGAGAAGATATACTAATCAACTTCTCATGGGTATGGTGAGCAAATGGACTTTGGGATGCTGCTGCAGCGGAGGACGGGCGCGAATGGGAATGCCCAATGTGTCATGACATCGATTGCACAACATACATAAAATAACTACAGATGTGAGTCATGAACAGTAAACAAACAGATCCAAACATCTCTGGAGGTCACAGAGATATGGTTTTAGAAAAAGATCCAAACATTCTGAAATAACAAGTAGGTTTAGAGCAAGAACCAAACTTTCTGGAGGTCATCAGAGATATGGTTTTAGAGCAGATCCAAACATCTCTGGAGGTCACAGAGATATGATTTTAGAACAGATCCAAACATCTCTGGAGGTCACAGAGATATGGTTTTAGAGAAGAATGAGGAGAATTCCATGATCTGCTAAAATAACAAATGTGGAAGTGTTGAATGAGACCAAGACACTGAGAAAGCTTTTTGTCAATATACGAAAGAGGCAATCATCATTTTCGGACATGAAATGAAAAGGTGAGGCTTAGAACACATTGTAACAACAAATAAAATAGAGGGGAGACGAGACAGGAATACAGCGAGAGAAAATTGTTGACATCCTGACTTCATGGCACAGAAGAATGACAACATCTGAGAGGATAGCAAACACCAGGGACAGAGATTTGTGGACATCCATGATCACCTACGCCAGCCAGCACCTGATGATGATGATGCTAGCAGTATCGAACAGAAAAGTACAGTACAACAGGTATATCTTCTTCTTTGAACGCTCCATATCGACCACTTGTCAACCACTTTGTGTGATTTGTATGTGATCTAAGCCTAAGAGCGATTGTACGTTGTGCCAGTTATGCGCCACAAGTAGGCCAGCACATCCGATTTCTGCCTGCTTTTTATTTACTAGGGTAGCATCCCTAGGGCCTACATCAGTCGTCTCTTATGACATGCATTGTAGGCTGCAGTGGTACTATTCTTTGCTTCCCTGTGGGCCCAACACCACATGGGCACAACAGGTATATGAGTAGGCTCATCAATCAGCATCGAACTGAAAAGTCAGTTGCTGGACAGTGTTGGAGATATTGCGCAGGACATCGGAGACACTTATGGATATTTCTCGATTACATTGAAGATATTCCGAACTGAAACTAAGTAATTGTTAAAAGTAGCATGTTCTACATGTGGTTTTTACAGAAGAATGCTAAAAATTCCATGGACAGCGAAGAAAATAAATTATGAGATCTTAAATCAGACCTGCACACAAAGAAACTTTATCGAAAGAATAAGAATCAAGGTTCGTCTGCATATAACGCAAGAGGAGCTTTAGAACATTTGGTGACAACAGGTAAAATTCTGGGAAGGAGGGATCATGAAAGACAGAAGGAGAAGATGTTTGTTTGAGTCAATCGTGGTTCGAAAAAGATGGTCAGCAGAACTGGACCATGTAGAGAGAGTTGTGAAGAGACTTGATCACCTACGCCACCAGACATGGTATTTGATTGTAATTGAACATGTTCTACATCATCCTATAGTTCGTTCCAAAATTCGTGAACACACTAAGGTTTAATTTGTATGAAATGTACCTGATGCATAAGTAATTTTTGCATGCAGTCTGTTATACCTCACGACCTTACGAATTCATGTTTAAGTAATTGGCAGGTAGCTTGGTTGATGCAAAAAGCGTTTTTGTTATATAATTTTGCATAAGCACAACAAAATGATCATCAAAGTTTAGAATTTACAGTAATGCACAAAATGGTGGTGAATGCTTGCAAAGGTGTATCCCTATTACTATTATAAAAAGCAGTGTAACATAGTGAACAAATGATATATTCTACTTTTATTGATGAAAATAAATTGTGTGTGGACATACTGACAATGACAGTCGTTAGAATACATTGTGAACTGATTAATTCCATGGATTCCCGATTTTACTTGCGCTGAATTGCATGTGGAGCACAAAAATACGTAATATATAGAAAAAATTAATTTACAACCATACTGCTAAACTTCTACATGTATACCAAATCAACATCACTGTTATTTTAGTAATAACATATAAGTAAATTATTACAACACTAAAGGTTTGGGTGGGCAAAAAATACTTTATGAAGGTCGTCACTATTATCTGTAGAAAAATGTAAAAATGAATACTTTCTGTCAAGGGGAGGATTTTATATTAATCGGTAAAGATGTTCACGAATTTTGGAACAAACCATAATCCAATTCTCTATGCTTTTTATTTTGAGCTTTTTTTAACATAATATTTGTTCAAATGTGCTTATATATTGATATATGCTTGGTGTTGAATTTTTAATTGTAAGAAAATTTGAATCTAGAGAAATAAAATGATTACAGGCAAATTATTAGAGCAAATCTGGACAAAGAGGAGGAAGAAGAATATAGGCATCCTACAGAGCAGTCTTCTTTTCTTCAACGCTCTATATCGACAATTTGTGATTTGTATGTGATCTCAGCCTAAGAGTGATTTACGTTGTGCCAGTTATGCACGTACAAGTAGGCTGGCACATCTGATTTCTGCTACGCTTTTAATTTACTAGGGTAGCTTTCCTAGGCCCCTACCTCAGTCGCCTCTTATGACATGCATTGTAGGTTACAGTGTTACTATTATTTGCTTCCCTTGCATGTCACGGCAACACACGGGAGCTACAAAGCAGTGTTATCCGTCTTTTTTATATTGGGGTACATCTGACTGATGGTTGTGAAGGCCTGGGCCACCATGTTATGATTGGAATACTACTACTACTAATGACAGCCACGGTAGCATAGTTGTTAGTGAACTCACTTCTCAAGGCTGGCGGTCCGGGCTCAAATCCTGCAGTGGGCGTGGAATTTTTCCCGGCCGCGACGGCTCTCAGGTCAACCCAGCCTCAACTGGGTGCCAGACATGCTCTGGGAAAGTAAAGGCGGCCGGTGTGATGCTGACCACATCACCCATCGTGTGCCGACGGTTAATGAAAAATACAGGCCTATCACTGTATTGCCCTATATACCACAAGGTATAGTACGAATAGTGATGTTAATATGGTTATGATGTTGACGATTTTTCCGTGAAAAAACAAAGGGTAATGTAATGGTCACAAAATAAAACAATCTTGCAAAAGGGGGAAGATTGTGTAGATAGGATTGCTGTATGCCCAGCGTGTTCATAGCGCATTGGACGATGGGTGACTAGCTCCCTGTGAGTGCGGTTCAATTCCACAGGCTGGCAGAAAAGCCACAGGCTCTCCAGATTTACGGTGTTCGTGGTACCAAACCGAAGGGTTACAATGTCCATGGCACCGAGTCGAAGAGCTGAACAAGCTCAAGTGCTTCTGGATCTTAAAAAAAATAGGATTGCTGTGGAAAAAATGGGAAAATATTGTTTTCTTGAAATCCAATTAACGCTAAAGTCGGCAGAGTAAAGTAGGGCGCCACGAGTATATGATGTGAGCAGCGCCGCATGGATGGTGCTGCTACAAAGTCTGAACATTTTGAAAAATTGGTTCAGAAACAATGTCTAAAAACAAAGTATTGAAGTTTTTACAAATTACAAAAGTAATATACAGCGACGTTTCAACCAAAAGGTCTTTATCAAGCAAAGGATACACCATAGGTGAAGAAATTCATACTTTTATATGGCAGACATAACATATACGGTCGTTAGGGATTTATTGTCTGATTATATAAGTTATGAGCGTCTGTACCTTAAGCGGTAGTGAGCTTGATCACAACCCAAGCATACCTGGTTCAAACTCCACAGTGGGCAAGTTTGGAAGCAAATTAGTTCCCTTGGATTTTTACAAATGGTGAAAGTAGACCTCACTGTTCAGAAAGCAATGGCAAACTACTGAACGTATAAATGGTGCATAGGAAATCGACGACTGTTGATAACTACATCCTGTAAAGGATATGTTATGATTTCCATTCATATATGTTATATCTGCCATAAAGAAAGTCTTCTGCGTTCTCACTAGATTGGGATTTCAGATTCTCTAATAAAGACGACAGTCTGCCTCAGATTATCAGCCACGCCATACAGTTTGTCTTGGACGCTAGTGTAAGTTGGCCACCTCCTTCTTTTAAGTCTGCATACTGGGGGCAGTTCTGTAGGATATAATTCCTATTATTTCTGCTTTCCTGTTTGTGTCGACCTCTTCCTGCAGTAAGTTTTGGCCACCCTTGTGATGGTAGGTCTGACATTCTTACTGCGTGGCTATATCTCCAAGGCAGATTGACGACCGTAGAATCCGTTATCCCATTCCTCATTGTGAGGGTCGTTGCACCATGTTATGCGCCTTACGGCCTGGTGCATCCGTTTTCTGCAAGCATTTGTTTCGGGTTAGCATTCCCTGACGGACACATGCATCCGATTTTAGCCAAACCTCCTTAGTCACCTCTTACGACATGCTTGGCAGGTAACAGTGGTTCTATTCTTTACACCCCAAATTTGGCCCCGCTAACCACTCGGACGATAAAGTCTGAATTTCTTCGCTTTCGTTGTATCCGCTGCATGATAAATACCTTTTGGTTGAAACATTCCTGTATACCTGACTGACATGGAAGGCCATGTATCCTGTAGTAAATTGGAGATTCTGTGGCATTTTTAACATGGAAGAATCTCGTACCCTTTTGGCATGTGAGACCCTTTGACCTGTCCAGTCAAGTAGATTCTTTAATCTATCCATTTTACGATACACTTGACCAGTCTAGCATATTTCACCCTCTGTCCAGTCCAGTAGATTCTTTAATCCATCCATTTTATGATACTCTTGACCAGTCTAGCATATCTCTGACTTGTCCAACATGTTAGATCTATAACCTAGCTAGAAGTAACCTAGCTACCGCCAGCATTTAGACTGGGAAATCAGAAACTTAACCGCCTCCTTACCATATGAAGGAGGGATACAACGAGATAATGGATAAAATACTTACTAGTTATCATCAAACATTTGTTTTTGTGTGTGTATTAATTACTCTTCATTTCTTTAATCTTGTTTAAGTTGAGCAATGAAAATAAACTTAATACTCACAATTAGCTCGAGTGTATTCAATTTTGTACATTATGTATGTCTTTGAAGTTAGATCGGTCTTGCCTGATTGGACTGGAAAGGCAAGTGGAATCCTTGAGCAAGTGATGGCAAATCAGAGTAAGAATCACTTGAATGGCAAGAAGTCAGAGTAAGAATCACTTGAATGGCAAGAAGTCAGAGTAAGAATCACTTGAATGGCAAGAAGTCAGAGTAAGAATCACTTGAATGGCAAGAAGTCAGAGTAAGATCACTTACTGAATGGCAAGAAAGTGGCAGGATGCCTCCAAGTCAGAGTAAGGATACTCTGAATGGAAGGGCAATGGGCTGACCTCCAAGTCAGAGTAAGGCACATCTGAATGACAATGGACTTTATCACCAATATCACACAATAACGCCATTTATTTAACTCATAGATTCCCAAACTTTTTTGGCACACCGCCCACTTTATACAACATAAACTTTGTAACCCCTCCACATTATAACAGTTTGCTAACACCCCATATACATGCTCTATTTTCTCTTTGACATAGAAAATTTATATATATTTCTGTTATACATGGTCAATTTTCAAATGATTATATGCATGAAATAGAAAATTGATGAAAAAATGGATCATGTAAGACGGACATAAGACGAATTAAAATGCAGAATTTTAATGATTGTTCAATCGCAAAATCAAGAAAATAATTTATTTTAAAATATATATTATGAATTTCTTCTTTAAGGAGCCACCGACCCTAATCTCCTGAACATTCCCCAAATTCTTCTGAACCTACTATCCCCCCTAGAAGCTTCAGCGCCCACTGAGGGGAATACCGCCCACTTTGGGAAACGCTGATTTAACTCAACCTGCTGTTACAACTAGTTCTGAGTTATGTCCAAGCTACAACAGACTGAAACCGACCAAATACACTAACCATATTGGTAATGAAATCAAAACTACTGCTTCTACATGGTCTTTTCAAATTAAGCAGTAGCCTACAGTTCCATATAAACCACAGCGATAATTAAAATAAAACATCTGTGACAGTATGTGGGGACGTGGACATTTCAAGTTTTCCAATTAAAACAGTTTTCACATCTGAAAATCGAGAAAAAGTTCGATTTATTTGCAACTTTCATTTGACAGGGATAAATGGTCGCCCCGAGAGCTTTTTTTTGGGACACCAACTTTTTCATAAAAAAACATGGACGTCTGGCAACCTATACATCAATCAATCAAGTTCCATGCTTGCTGGCGTAGACGATCATGTCTCTCCACAGCTCTCTCTCTTTTTTTCCCTTGGTGTCGTTAATCAGTTCTGCCGTCGATCTTTTGTCAAATCACCCAATATCTTCACCCTGTGTCTTCTACCATCTCTCCTTCCCTGAATTTTACCTGTTGACACCAAATGTTCTAAACCTTCTCTTCGCATTATTAGCCTGAAGAACCGTGTTTGTCTGATTCGTATTCTTTTGATAAGGTTTCTTTGTAGTGCCAGGCCTGTTTTAAAACCTCACATTTGTTTTCTCCTTTGCTTGTTCATAAAATTTTCAGCACTCTTCTGTAAAACCACATCTCTGTGACTTCCAGTAATCTTATTGATTATTTGTTCATTCTCCATGATACGCTGCCATACATAAGTATTGTCTCAATATAGCACTGGCGTACTCGTTTTCGCGGTGAAATTGGTAGTGTATTCACGCATAATTCACAAATTCAGAGTCAGTAAGAGTGCACACTGTAGACATACTCTTAGGAGTAAATCATAAAACCCAAATATACGGCGAATATACGGTGATTGTTAAAGAACAATGAACACACAAAGCAGCCGCAAATGACCGTTCCAATGATCAGTCCTACGAGGGTTACAAATGTTCTTATACCGGAACGACATCACCCAGTCAAAAAATTTGTAAAGTAGTAAATGCTCTTTGGCGTAGATCTAAGCCAAAATATACAGCATCAAAGGCCATTAAAGAGTGTTTATCATACGATGCAAAAGGAACGCCGAACTCAGTCAGCAAAGGCTGCAGTACAAAAGGCTCTTTGACGTAGATCCAAGCCCAAATATATGGCGTTAAGCAGATCATTAAAGAGAACTTGTACACACTAAGGAAGGGGAAGTGTTAGGGACTGACTGTCAGCGAGACAGATTCAAAATATTTCCCGCAGGAGAAAAACGATACCATAAACAAGTAGGGGCCTACTTAACAGGGATTCAACGTTAGTCGTTCAGAGTCTATACACAGGACAAGAAGTCGTTAGGGTCTGACTTCAGGAGATCAACGTTGAGAATCGTTCAGAGGCCTACTTAACAGGGATTCAACGTTAGTCGTTCTTGTCAAAGATCAGCTATATATCACAAAAAGAATGATTAATTTGGTCCCTTCGAAGAACAAACGTGAAGAAGAAGAAATGTTGTGTACCGTGTAAGAAGTGAATTTCTCCACTTCTGTTGTATCTTTTGCTTGATAACGGCTTTTGGTTTGAAACGTTGTTGTGTATTGTTAGTTTTGTTGAAATCAGTGAATATTGTTGCATACAACGTTCTGCACAAAGAGTACACAAGTTGATTTTCATATAGGACATCTGGTTATCCCCCGATTGAGATCCATGATACCGCCAGCCGGCGCCTGTGATATGCAGTTTTACTGCAGTCTTCCTTCTATCAAAAAGAATGTAAAAATTGAAGTATTTTCAATATATAAGACCATCATGGAAGATAGAATACAGTAGCCTTCAGTAGGACTGGTCCGAATGACTGTTAGGACGACAAATTTCTGCTCAAGACAAGCTATTTTATGATGACAGAAAGTGTTCGCCATTTACCAAATGCTTGGTGAGGTTCTGTACTTCCCTCATCAAGATTGGAGTTTAGACATAACCAGATGTATATGACTTTGCCAGAGCAATGGAAATCTTGTCTTTTTATGTCTTTTCGCTAACAGTGAAACATAGTGCTTCAACTTAGTTGCTTCTTCTTCATTCACTCCACATCATCATCATCATCATCACCTTTCAACTCCCATCGGAGCACAGGTCTTCAATAAACTTCTTCCATCTCTTCCTCTCTCTTGCCATCCCTTCCAATTCTTTCCATGTTTTGCCTATCCTCTTTATATCCGCCTCCAGCTCTCTTCTCCAGGTCTGCCTAGGCCTTCCCCTACTCCTCTTTCCCTGCGGGTTCCAAAACAATGCATGTCTTGCGATGCTTCCGGTCGGTCTTCTCAATGTATGTCCTATCCATCGCCAGCGTCTCTTCCTGAGCTCTCTCTCCACTGGTATCTGCACTCCACATCAGCTACTTGTTAAATCACTTTTGTTGTTGTCTGTATGCGATTTGTGCAATGTATGTGATTGGAGAGTGGCAGTGATGGATGGCTCAGAAAGAAAAAAAGAAAAAACACAATCACATATGTAGGCAAAAGAGAGAGCAGAGAGATCATCATATTATTAGCTCCAGTTTCACTGACGATTGGTTTTCATAAACCGCTGAGAGTGCCACTGTGTATTTGTTTTAGATCTATCTTAAACAGAATTCATTCAGCCTTAACCCAAGACTCAATTTTAAAAACTCATATAAAAACTGTCTTCATTGCCTGTAATACCCCTTTTTAGAACGGTGTAGAACAGGGGGACATGAGCGTGTGGAATTTAACGGCTGCTTGGTTGATGTATATAGTCACCGCGAAACTGTTCAAATTCGCATTTTTCTTTTATTTATATCCCTGACAGAGAAAAAACTCTTGAAATTCCATGGTATCTGGGTCTCCTGAATGGAAGTCAGCGCTCTAATCCATTCGGTAAAATGCCCTCAACCCCGATTATCTGAGGCAATATTGTAAATTAGGACACACATTTCAACAGATAGACGACTACTGATAAGATTTTAGAAATTGATTGATTGACAGAACCATTATGATTGCACTTCGGTGAGTAACCATACGTGCTCTTATCTCTTTCTTACACAGGAAGATATTAGATCTAGCGATAGAATGTAACTACGTTTTGTTTGTCTAGCGACAGAATGTAACTACGTTTTGTGTGTCTAGCGACAGAATGTAACTACGTTTTGTGTGTCTGACGACAGAATATGACTACGTTTTGTGTGCCTGTCCACATAATGCGATTAGGGCCTACGTTTTGTGTGTCTGTCCACAGAATCTGATTATGATTTGTCCTCCAATTGATTGTATATTTTATATCTAAATACTAGACAAAAACACATTAAACGATATTATTAGACAATGACTGTTTTTAAACCCCCCAAAAATAAAGAAAAATGGATAGGTCAAACATGAAGACATCTGTTTACTGATATTAGAAGAATGGTTAACTATGGTGTCGTTCTTTGCTTGGCGAGGAGCAGTCTTGCCGGCAAAACGGTGGGAAGCGAGAGCTCGGTCGTTTCGCTTCAATTTCGCATTTTCGCCGGGGACGTCGGGATCCGCTCTGCACAGAGCGCTGTCTCCCTACCCCGAGCATTGTCAGTCCAGTCACGTCCATGACAGCTATCTGGTTGATCCTGCCAGTAGTCATATGCTTGTCTCAAAGATTAAGCCATGCATGTCTAAGTTCACACTGTCTTACGGTGAAACCGCGAATGGCTCATTAAATCAATCGAGGTTCAATAGATGACACGAGGTCCCCTAAGGCTCATGAGGTCACGGTGGTAACATGAGCCAGGGTTGGCGAGGGAGCGCTAACCAAGACCCTGCCCACAACCTCTACAGGTAACCCTAGAAACAGACTCTGGTTCCGTCTTGGCTGGGGGCAGGGATCGGGAAGAGCTACTCTGGTATAAGTAGAGATGCAAAGGTAGTCATGCCTGATGGGATCCGCCCGCGGTTGACCCGTGCGCGGCGAAATTCGGAGCCTACTCTCTAGAGCCGATGGGAATGCCGGGTGATGAGTTGAGTTGCACGTGGGCAACATGGAACAAACTCGGATCTCTGACAGTCCAGCAGAAATTGACGGAAACGGTACTGTAGGCCCCCGGACAACGGCTGCAAGGGCGGCGCCACATGTGGCGAAAAATGTGAGCACGAAAAAAATGATGGTGACAGAGCATCAGGGCAGGGCTAGCACGCACGCTGGCAAAAGTCGTAGTGGGCCTCATCGAGGGGCAGGCACGGCAAGAGGGTTCGCGTCCCACCCAGTAGAACAACTGGTAAGCCTAGCAGAGGCAAAATCAGTGCCAGCGTGGCAGCAGCAAGCGTCGCAGCAGTATCGCAGCAGCATCGCAGGCAGGGTGTGCGTCCCACCCAAATGTACAGAGCAATGGAAAGCCCAGCAGAGGCATAACCAGTGCGCGTTTCCGATCACAGGAACTACTGCTGCCTTGTAGGTTGATTGGGGACAATCAAAAGCTAGCGGAGCAAACCGTAAACAAACCTGAACGGGCGGCAAACCAAGGTGTTCATTAAAACGACCGGTTTGCTGGGAAGATGGCACTCATAAGCCCGGGAGGGCAGGCCGTCTAAGGGTCGCTGCCCTGAAAAAATAGCAGCCCACTGCCTTGTGGGTCGGGCTGGGGACAGTCTAAGGCTAACGGAAGAAGCGAATCCGTACACAATAGCTGGCTGAAATCGAACACCCCACCGAAGGATAAGCAACTGAGCTCAAATAGGTGCTGAAGGTTGGTGCACGTACATTACGTTCTGATGTTTGGCTGTTCATATATCACAAAGAGAATGATTAAAACAGGCCTAGAACGATCGAAAGAGAAGAATGGTTAACAACTGCAGAAAAGTTCAGAACATTGCCCAGGATATACTGTTTATAGAGGATTAGTTGATGACCTATACACTCATTGATATTAAATAAATAAGAGGAAGACGAATATAAATGTTTATACATGTTTCACATGTAATTTTATTGAATGCTTCTTAGAACCTGGCTTATTGTGTGGTCTAACTCTTTAAGTCTTCATTCACCGGTATTTTAAAATAAAAACAGAGTAGCTCCCCCTGTAACCTATCGTCCGACTCAAACGATCAAGCTGTCTGGTCTACATGGAGTTATATTGAAGTTAGCTCTAATTCTCTCATACATTGCCATTTAATCTAGATGTATGTATATTTTATATATATATAATACACAAAAACTAACGTACTAAATAGTTTAAACAACACACAAACTGAGTAATTTTATAATGTACCGGTTACTTGAAAATGCTCTGTCGACTTGTCACTAAGGTCAACTTGTACTAAACAGTTTAAACACACTTACTTAGCACTACTGTCTTATTGTCTAATATTTACACTGAAATTTGTAAACAAAACCCGGAGCATATCCCGCAAGACTGTCCTCTCCTGGGTAAGCTGAGAAGCAACATGTGTCCACACCCAGTCGACCTGAAAACTAAGCTATATGGGCAGTATGGGGAAACCTGAAGCTGACCGCCCAGTGTGTGGTCCACAGTAAATTAAGCACATGACCAGAGATCGCTGAAGAAGAAGTAAACAAAACCCTCATGACTAAATTTGCGTTGATCTTTGGATATCAGTTATATGAGGACTATCATCATAGCACTCGGACATGTCCATAGGTGCTCCGATCTCCGCCTCAGCAAATCCAGCAGCGACCCAACACGCTAGTTCGATGTTGATTAATCAATCTCTTTGCATATTTAGTACGTCGTTCTTTTCGGGCTGCACCAATATTGACACCCATCTCTTTCAATCTGGTCAGCGAGTGGGATTCACAGCCCTGAAACTTCTGTGTTTGGAAAGACTCTCTCAATGCATGAAGAATGTCATTTCAATCCATGGCAGCTTCCTCTGATATTGTAGCCAAGCCAGCCAATCTATCAGCTCATTCATTACCCCTAACTCCTGCGCGCCCAGGGACAAAAATGAAGGTGATTTCTCTGATCACTGTCTGTACCAGTACCTCCACCCAGTTGCGTCTCACCATACCTGTTTCGACTTTACGAATCATGCTCATAGAGTCACTGAGTATGAAAACACGAGAGTAGTTGTGAGATGCCAACCAGTTCACCGCCTCTATAACCGCCTGAACCTCCATTGTCAAGCTACTTGTGGTTGTTGCATAGGCCCCACTGGCCTCTCTTATTATTTTTCCGCCTAAGCGTGCTGAAAAAGCCCACACACAACGTTGTTGGCGAATGACTGAACCATCGGTGTAAATAACCACATCTATATTATTGATGATGTCAATCAAGAGAGCCTCCACGTTTAGCAGTGATAGATTATTTTGTTCGCAGTTTTTCTTAGTAGATGTAATAATGGTGAAAGCAGTCTGAAATTGAGGTGGCACAGCAATCTATTCCTCTCCTGTTTCAATTCCGGAAGGATCACATTCGAATAAAATCTTTGGATATTTTGGGCTCATGTCAGCTTAAATAAATAAGACCAGTGTTGCGACACCAGGACACATAGCTTCCAAAACAGCTGGTGGTATTTACTATTAAGGGTGATTAATCAATTAGGGGCCTCAACTTTAAACCGGTTTATTTATCTTAGATCTGTCATCACTGACCACCTCTCCACTAAATTTTGAGCCGCACAAGAGGATCCAGATCAGTATAGCTTCAACAACATTAGCCAGTATGTACTAAAACGTGTGGAGGGATAGTTTGCTTGCCATCAGTAATGAGGTTAGTGACCGTGTGCAGTGGAAGTTCCAGGGTTTGAAGCCAGCTTGCCCAAAATTCTTGTTGTGCACACTGTCACTCTACAATACTGTACACAATTGGACTGCAGGAGTCCCTGATCCTTTACTATGGGGATCTAAATTACAATTACCTCTGATGTCAGAGTATGGCTCATCTGAATGGCCGTACTAGTAATAAGTAAAGCTATCCTTCAAGCAAAAATAAATCGGAGTCAGTAGTCACGGCTATGCTTGTATAGTTTGCAAACAAAGAATGTTCATCTTTACTCATTTTTGTCAACAGTTATAAATTGATGATTGACTTGGATGATACTTTTTATTGTTGTTCTTGTTCAGATATGGCACGTTAAAAAGTCGGAAATTTCCATTTTAATTTGTTTTTCACATTTCAACTCCTGTTGGAGCATAGGTCTTCAACAAACTTCTTCCAGCCCTCCTCTCTCTTGTCATCCCTTCAAATTCTGTCCATGTCTTACGTATCCTTGCAGTTCAGTGTCAGCTTCTCCCAGGTATTTCTAGTCCTTCCTTACCTCTTTCTTCCTACAGGTTCCAAAACAATGCCTGTCTTGCAATGTTTCCAGTCTTCTTGGTGTATGTCCTATTCATTTCCAGCTTCTCTTCCTTAGCTTTTTTTCCCACTGGTATCTACTTAGTTCTTTCTCTTGAGTTCATTGTTCGTAAATCTTATCATACCATCTCAGTCCCTCTATTCTACATAAACATCCATTTACGAAGGTCTGTGGTTTTCTGGTGATTTCTTTTGTTGTCCGCCATGTTTCCGAGCCATACAAAACACTGGTTTCACATTTGATTGAAAGAATCTCAGCTGTGTGTTTGTTTTGATCTCCTTTGACTTCCATATGACTATGTGTTGTGGAACCAAAGGGAACAAAGAATAGTACCACTGCGACTTACAAGAGGTGACTGAGGTAGGGGCCTAGGGAAGCTACCCTAGTAAATAAAAAACTTGCAGAAATCAGATGTTCTGGCCTACTTGTAGGCGCATAACTGGCACACTTGTAGGCGGTAATGACACAACATAAATCGCTTTTAATCTCAGATCACATACATATCACAAAGAGTGGTTTAACAAGTAGTTGATATGGAGCGTTCAGAGGAGAATCAGAAGACTTCCATATATTACTCAATGCAATAAAGTTTGTTAATATTATTTGTTCTTACCAGCTGTTGTCATCACATCTTGAGATCGTGATGACTAATTCTACACATAGATAACAAAGTTTGAAGCTGACCTGCAATTGTTACCCAAGATGGGCTGGATGAGACAGCTTGTACGAGGTGTTATCCTCTTTATTCCACCTTACATAGCTTTCAGTGATATCTTCTATTGTGTGAGAACTGTGGATGGTGTATCAATGCAGGTATGTTGATTAATTAACTTTAGTAAACCAGAACAAAAGCCATGTTTTTGCAAGCCATTTGTTTTTATAATAAAAACGCCCTTTAGTGTGGTTCTTGTAAAAGACGTCCAACCCAAAGCTACATAGTGTGGCGTTTGGTCCACAAGGAGTTAATGTCTTTTATTGAATTCTGTTTCATATGTTCTTCTGTAAGACTCCAGCCTGTGATGTTCTAGGCTGTTAGGACAGCAACAAATGAACTCTATTTTTCTGTAAGGCTCTCCCTCTCCAGCCTGTGATGTTCTAGGCTGTTACGAAAGCAGCAAATGCACACTATTCTTCTGTAAGACCCTCTCTCAAGGCTGTGATGTTCTAGGCTCTTAGAGCAGCAACAAATACACACTATTCTTCTCTGTGCTTGGCCGTCCTATCCTATGTATTGTGTTCCAGACTTACTTATTCTGCTCCTTGTGGAGCATAGGGCTTCAACAGTTGTTCGCCACTTTACCCAGTGGTCTTTGGCTGTTTTCTTTGTGGTTTCCCAGGAAAGTCCAGCACCCCTCAATTCCTCAAGAAGACTTCATCTCCAGGTCAGTTTAGGATCTTCCCCTTTTCCTTGTGGGTTGCCTAGTGACACACGACTGTGTCATACGTTGTTCCAACTGTTGTTACTTCCTTTCAGTTCCTGTTCTCCAGATGATTTTGGGTCTTCCATGTTTTCGTTTACCGGAGTTGGTCTCCATTCGTATCCCATGTTCGATCCATTTCCATCGTCTCTTTTGGATGATAGTGTTGATATTATCTCACGGACACCATGTAAGCAGTTCTTCTTATTTAGAAATTTATTTACTCAGTTGATAAAACTTCTACGTATTCCCTGACATGTTTGCATGTAAAAAAAAAAAAAAAAGTGGCTCATATTATCATGTTATTGTTTAAATATGAGCATTTGACTTAAAGGATTGGCTCTCCTACCTCCTGCACAATAGGGCCTAGAAATGTGAAGTGTAGTAACTTCATACCTAAGTCTGAAGGGCTACGGAAATTTTATTTTATTTATTAACCTTAAAGAATCCATTTTCATATCACATGGATACCTCTGAAGTCGAATAAGACTTGTTGAAATAGTGAGAGACACTGGTGATAAGGACAGCAAGCCATCACACAAAAAATCAGCCAGCTGTGCCATGTTGGGCACCTTAACTATGCTTGAATTCATAGCGAACTAACAAAAATAAGATTAAGATGTGATCGTAATCTTGTCACTTCCTTTGCCGAATGTCACTTTCATCCCAGCCTGCCTGAAAAACTTTCTATCTGCGGCCTGCATCTGTGGAGCACCAAAGAAGTCTCCAAAGCACATCCTGAGCTCCCAGCCTGAGCAGCATGAGAATGGAAATCTGGCCAACGGAAACAACTCTTCAGAACAAACTATGGGAAACTGTTGAAGACCTCATGCGCAATGTCCTGTTTATGACACATACCAAAGTAGTCACAAAGTAAAAGTTTATCGCAGAAGCAGAAGTTTATTTTTGTGTGTAAAGGGTGTGTTTGCTATAATTTGTGGATTTTTGTGTGTAAAGGGTTATTTTGTTATATTTTTGTGTAAAGGTGATTTTTTATATTGTGTGTAAGGTTAGTTTGTTGTACAGGGTGTTCAAGATAAAAGCAGCCTATCAATGGAGCAAATCTGGCATATATTTATGAATATGAGAAGGTTCAGTTATTACGTAGTATAGGTCAAGGTTGTGTGACGGTGTGTAATTGTAGTGCGGGAAGGGCGATGAACAAATGTGACGTAGGACAAGCTAGTCAGAACCGGTTTAAATAGTAAATTAACACAACGCAATAGGTAACTGACAACTTTCGATTTGTCAATGGGGCTGCTTTTATCTTGAACACCCTGTATATTTTTGTGTGTAAAGGATTATTTTGTTATATTTTTGTTTGTAAAGGGTTATGTTGTTATATTTTTGTATGTAAAGGGTTATATTGTATTTTGTGTGTGAAAGAGTTATTTTGTTATATATTGTATATTTTTGTGTGTAAAGGGTGGGTTTTTACACTTGTTTGTTTCTTTCTATACTTTGAAGCCAACTCTCAACCCAGAGGGAAAGAATACTGATTTTGTCTTGCTGGACAGGTGGGCTGCTGCCAACCTTCAATTTGATAGAGGAGATGTTGTCTCGCTGATGTGAGTATATCATCATTTAGGGTCTCTGGAGTATATGTTTGGTGCTCGTCTCTTGTTCCAAAGGTACATGGTTTGCTCCTACGCAGAGCCATCTGAGATTTTACCAGAGATCCCTGATCTCACTGTAGGTGAGATTGAGTTCCTAGTCCTGTTGGAGACAGATGATAAAATGTAGGTCTTGTGTTCAATTTGAGCATGTGAAAGAACACTTGGCAGTTCAAAATCAAGAAGAACAGGCTGGAAAGCCACTGCCCTGGCAAAATTCATTAGAAAGATTAAAAAATAAAATTCCTTTCAAAATATTATGACTATCTTCTAAATTACATCTGTGACCCTTGCCAATGCTACTGAGTTTGTGCACTGCCGCTGTGATTTTCATGTGTAAGAAAGAGATCGGAGCAAACATAGTTACTCACTGAAGTGCAGTGATGATGGTCCAATCAATCATATCATGATTATTATTGATATTATTCTTATACCTCTAACTTTTGTACCATTTCATTTAATGCTGTGCTGTTGTACAGACACCTGTGATGTAGTAGGAAGATTAAACTCTTGTTGCTGGGTCACGCTTATTGCAGCTGTTGTACAGACACCGTAGTAGTAGAAGATAAACTCTGTCTGATCTGCAGTAGTACAGACACCTGTGAGTAGTGAAGATTAAACTCTTGTTGCTGGGTCACGCTTATTGCAGCTGTTGTGAGCCCATGTTGTCACAGTATTTCTTTTATGTCTATCCATCTACCACTTGAAGATTTAAAAACAACAAAGGTATGCAAAGACAAATGAACAACTTATCATCCGTGGCGTCGGAAGTTGAAACTACAGATAAGCTATGAAAGACAAATATAATGAAGACACCTATGACAAGTTATGCGAGTACTATATTGGAATAAAAAATTATAAAATAACAGAGTAGTTCACCTATTATGATATCAGTTTTGACTGCAAGAAAATACTCCAAAAATGGAGATCAGGATACAAATTGTCAAAACAATATCAACTTTTAAAAGCCTAAATCAAATATGGAACACTTGGAAGTTTGAACACTAAATTACGAATTTTCAATTCCAATTTTGCCTCAATGCTAACTGCTAACATATACCAGTGAGAGTTGAAAAATGACTAAAGGTATAGAAAGTAAGTTGAATGCATTTGAAAATAGATGTCTGCTTCGTCTTCTTTGCGTTCTTTCTTTACTATCAATGTTAATCACTCTTTGTGATATGTTTGATCTTTGCCACTAACTTGTATACGTTGCACATTGGTTTGGTAGGCCCCTAAACGCGTAGACTTCTACACGTTTAGGACAGTGCATCCGATTTCAGCCAAACCTCCTTAGTCACCTCTTACGACATGCGTGGCAGGTAACAGTGGTTCTATTCTTTACACCCCAAATTTGGGCCCTGGTAACCACTCGGGCGAGATGTCTGCTAAAAATGATGAATATAAAAAGGGGTCTAAAGGTGAATGATTTACTTCATTGTACTGTGGTTCCCCATATGGCTCCTTCCCTTTCAGCATAAATGTTAAGTCACCTCCCAAGAATGTTGAAAAAAAGCACAAACTCTGTATCTTCAGCAACAATCCTGGGGATCTTCTTAAAAAAATGCACACAAGAATTGAACGTCGCAATCCAGATTTGAACTTACAATCTTCGGAAAGCAGGGCACATGTTTAAACCACTTTGCCACAGAGACCCCTGGACAATAAATAATAAAATGGCAAAATCTTTTGAGGCTGAAGAGATGTGGTTTTTACAGAAGAATACTAGAGGGTTCAATGACTTGCTAGAAACGACTAATATTGCTGTACAGAAGTAGGTTAGCACACAAAGAAAGCTAATTATCAATATAAGAAAGAGGTAATCCACATTTGATGAGACATGACATGAGAAAAGGAAGATTAGAGCACATAAAGACAACTGACAAAATCAATATGAAATTAAACAGAAAATGACAGCGAAGATATTATGGACATCTTAGCGGCATGGCATGGAAAAATGTCAACATTAGAACTGACAGTCAGTACTCAGAGGAATTTCTGGCCGAATGGGTTAGAGTGCAGGTCCCATTTGGGAGACCCAGTTTGATCCAGGTGCGGTCAATGTTTTTTTTTGGTCAAGGCATATAGAATAAATCTTTACCTGAACAGTTTCGCTGTGACTGCGCTAGCCATGCGACATTAAATTCCTCAGACTCATGTCCCCCCTGTCCTACACCGCCCAAAAAGCGGTATTACAGGCAGTAAAGAGAGTTTTAAGAGATTTTTTAACATCATTACTCTGAACATTAGAAGTGTTGTTCGAGTCACACCATACATCCATCATATTAGAAAACAAATAAAATGATTCAGTCACCTAATGAGAATGAAACTAGATCTCTACCATCTTGTGCCTTCTCGCATCATGCGTAGCCAGACCAATTTTAATCACATTTGTATATGTTGATCTCTTGCCAAAAGACGTCAATACGATAACACATTGTTAGATAGGCTCCCTAAACTGCTTCTCAGCACATTTAGACACGTGCATCTGATTTCAGCCAAACCTCCTTGAGATCCTTGACATCATGCAGTGGTAACAGTGGTTCTATTCTTTACACCCAAATTTGGGCCCCGGTAACCACTCGGGCTGACCCATCTTGTGCCTATAACAACCGGCAATCCAGATACAGAGCCAAAGGAAGACCAAGAACCCGACTGATAGATAATATCACAGATATCCTGTGACATCAAAGACTAACAACTACAGATGCAACACACCTGACACAGGATAGAAAACTGAAACTCCCCACAACGCTTCACAGCACATGTGGATAAGACAAGTCAGTACTCAGGGCAAAAAGCTTGTGGAGATTCATGATCATCTATGCCAGCTGGTATGACCGGTGATAATGATTTGTGATTTAATAATAACATTTTGTGTTTACTACAGTTCCCGAAAGACCCTTCCCAGTGGCTGATCAAACGAGTTGTTGCGCTAGAAGGAGATCAGGTCAAGTAAGTCAATATTGACCTTAATTCATCAACTACCACATTGAAAAACATAATGGTCAAATTAATTGTGCTCATTTTAATTCATTCTGCAAGAATATGCATAAATTACGCTGAGCTTTTTATGTTTTAATGAAATTTGATTTTTAAAATATGTAGTTTTGTAGATTTACTTTTGTTACAAACTGAATCACTACAAGTGTCAACAATTTGCAGAATTACACTTCGTCTTTTGGGGCACATGGGAGTCGTTGGCATTGAAAAAGCAGACAGGCTGGCTGGCTCTGCCACCATATCAGAGGGTCAGCCAATGGATAGAGCTGACATTCTGAATGCCCTCATAGAGTGTGGAGCAAAGAGATTTTCATTTAAACCAATCCACATCAACTGCTAGATTGCAAGAGTTGGGATTGAATATTGAAGTGACCAGAAAATAACACACAAAGGTATATGAGTAGGCCTCATCAATATTAAACTGGTACGGTCAGTCGCTGGACAATATTGGAGATATTGTGAAGGAGATCGAAGCGCCTACAGACATGTCTGGAGTGCATTGAAGTTATTTCAAATTGGAACTGAGGGATAGTACCATATTGTACAAGTAGGACTGGATGCTTGAGCGGCAGAGAGAGGAGTTGAACCAGCGAGACACTGGAACGATCAGTATGCACACTTTTCGACATCTGTTGGAAGAAACTGAGTATCTATGGGGCTGCCCTGTGTGCTATAAAGTCAGTTCAGTAACGAATAACCAAATACTGAGAGAAAGTGAAATTATAAATTAAGAACTGGTAATGATCAATTTACCCAGTGTTGTTTCAGGAGTAGTGAAGATAAGAACCACCATCTTCTCTCATGGATCGTTAAAGTCGATGAGGCATTTCACCTGGAACAAGCGACACACACTATGAAAATAGTCTAAAGCCGAAGGACTAACTTCATTGCACTGGATTTTACCACTTCTGGCTTGGTCCCTCTTCGCAGAAATGGTACGCCACCTGCCGAGAGATTTGCATACAGTATGAACTCCGTAGTTCCCTCAACAATCCTAGGAATCTCTGGGGAAAAAATGCACTTGTGAGCAGAACGACATAGTCCGGATTCAAATCTCCGACCTTCGGAACGCAAGGCAACGACTTAGCCACAGGAGACCCCTGCACACAATAAAAAAATCAAATAGCTACAGAAATACAGACAAGAAAAATCCCTGATTATTTGAGTAAACAGTCTCTACCCTATGTGACCTTGGGTGCAACAAGGACTGATGATGATAAATAAATGGTCAGAATGTGTTTACATATATTCTGAGCTAAATTGGCAATAAAGCAAATCATGACTCAGTCCACGACACATGGATAAATGGATGCAGCAGTTGGTAGTTGATATGATACATCTGCATGCAGTGTTTTCTCTGTCTCTTCATTTTAGTTCTTCTCCTGTCTCTAATCCTGTGTGACCTCGCAGTGTCAGGATAAGAGAATTTCTAGAACAGCCTTTGTGTTGCTTCCTACTTGTTGTCTTTCACTGCCTGTTATTTCACTGCCCACCTTTTGCATGGGTGACCTTTTGCCTTGTATCCACTGTATCTGAATAGTGTTGCACGTTGAGACACAAATATTGTTCACATGTTGTTCTCAGACTAAGCCTGCTCACATGTTGTTCTCAGACTAAGCCTGCTCACATGTTGTTCTCAGACTAAGCCTCCTCACATGTTGTTCTCAGACTAAGATTGCTCACATGTTGTTCTCAGACTAAGCCTGCCTTTTCCTAAGCCAAGTTGTTCTCAGACTAAACCTACTCACATGTTGTTCTCAGACTAAGCCTGCTCACATGTTGTTCTCAGACTAAGCCTGCTCACTGTTTTCTCAGACTAAGCCTGCTCACATGTTGTTCTCAGACTAAGCCTGCTCACATGTTGTTCTCAGACTAAGATTGCTCACATGTTGTTCTCAGACTAAGCCTGCTCACATGTTGTTCTCAGAATAAGATTGCTCACATGTTGTTCTCAGACTAAGATTGTTTATATATTGGTTTCTTCAACTCAGGCTGTGTATCTTTTTCTTCTATGTTCAACCGCTATGAATTCAGACCTAGTCCGGCCGCCTGGTATGGTGCTTCTGACTGATTTTTGCGTGAATGCATGCTTTCCTTATTAACAGTGTCCCTCCCATACAGACATGCCTTCTCCAACTTCAGAGGTAGCCTATATTTTTACTCTCTTAACTCTGAAAACCTGAGACCCACATTTTAGACCAAACAACCAAATTTTAATGACTTTGTTTTTCACAGAAGTGCCAGCTGTTTTGGGGAAGAGGTTAATGTACCCCGAGGTCACTGTTGGGTGGAAGGTGACAATCATGATTGCAGCTTGGACAGCAATAACTTTGGCCCGGTAATGATTGTTAACTATTGTCTTATGTTCTTAATGATAATTTATCTCATGCCTATTTTAACCCTGATTGAGGCATAGGACCTCAGCCAAATCTTCCTTAGCTATCTCTTGTGACTTCTTCCAGTTGTTCCGTATATCATCATCTGGCTCGGACTCTCAACTCCATCTATTTTTAGGCTTCCTTCTTTTTGTTTTCTCTGAAGGTTCCAGAACAGGCTCTTCTCATTATATTCCCTCAGGTTTCTTAAGGTGTGTCCTAACCAACATCATTGTCTCTTCTTCTTGATTCACTGGGATGTGTCTTATTCTCTCCATAAGCTCCTCATTTGTGACCCTATCATTTCATATTACTCCCTCTATTCTGGAAAAGGAGACATCCTAAACAGATCTGGAGAAGGAGTCTCTTGAGAAACTGGAGATTGCTGGACTATTCTGGGAGGCAATCAAGAAAAAAAACCAGAAACCAAGAAAAGTGGCGAACAACTTCTTCTGCTCAAACGTTCCAATTGACCACTTGTTAAGCCACTCTTTGTGATCTGTATGTCATCTGAGACAAAGAGCAATTGTACATTGTGCCAGCACATCCTATTTCTGCTGCAATTTTTATTTACTAGGATAACTTCCCTAGGCCTCTACCTCAGTCGCTTCATATGACATGCCTTGTAGGTTGAAGTGGTACTATTCTTTGATCCCCTTTCATTCCTGGCAACACACAGGCGTGGACTGACAAACAATTGTTGAGGCCATATGCTCCACGAGGAGCGGAAAGGAATAAGTTAAGTCATTCTGCACACACACCAATGAATGTGATTGATAATTTACAACAGGATTAAAATCTGTCATAATCTATCCATCATAGAATTGTATACGAGATTACAGACATACTTGTAGAAGAGAATAAGACAGTAACCAGTACTAGAAGTAAAAACAGAGATAGACTTGTGTCAAACAAGTTTGACTGAGTGATGTGCATCTAGTTTTACATATGATTCATTGTACAGTTTCCGTACTCTGTTTCTCGGCCGCTTGTATTGCATTTGTGCATGTTAATCTTTAGTCGACCAGTTATGCGCATACAGGTAGGCCAATTCACATCCTTCTTTGAACGCTCCATATCGTACACTTGTTAACCACTCTGTGATTTGTATATGATCTGAGCCTAAGAGCAATTGTACACTGTGCCAGTTATGCTCCTACAAGTAGAGCCAGCACATCCGATTTCTGTGATAATTTTTATTTACTGGGGTACCTTCCCTAGGTCCTACATCAGTCACCTCTTACGACATGCTTTGTAAGTCGCAGTGTTACATGAGAACAACAGTATTCTTTCCTCCCCTTGCAAGCCCTGGCAACACTGGCGAATCCCGGTGTAATGTGGTCAGTCCTTCACTGTTAAACTTTTTTATATTAAAGTAAAAGGAACCCCTTTTATACCTCAAGGTATATTGGGTACTGCGGTGTTAGGTCCATATTTTTCATTAACCGTCGGTACACGAAGGGTGATGTGCTCAATATCATGCGGGCCACCTTTACTTCCCAGGGCTTTTCCTGGTACCCAACTGAGGCTGGGTTAACCTGAGAACTGTTATGGTTAGAAAAATATTCCATGCCCACTATGGAATTGAACCCAGACCGCTAGCATAAGACGAATATGCCACTGCGGCTCTCTTTTTTAAAATTAATGTTCAAGTATTTTAACAGTACATATGCCCAATGTAAACATGATGCATTCAAGTTTGAAGTTATCACTGTTTTATCCTTCTGTCTGTGCCTCAGGTTTCATATGGTTTGATCACAGCCAAAGCTTCTTATATATTGTGGCCCCCAGCTCGATGGGGCACGCTGGACAAATCAGCCATTGCTCAGGAGAGGGTAACACTAAGAGATAATGTCCAGCGAGGTCAAGTATTTTTTGGCTGGGATCGTTAATAGATACGTGTTTGAAAATATTCAACATTTGGCAGCAAGAAGACATTATGTTTGTCAGCTTCAAACTTGTTTTTGATGCTTGTCCTAATTTATACTTTTACAATGTTCTTTTGAGTGAAGGGACGCATGTTTTTGTTTGATTACTTTTTATCAAAACATGGGGGGTGTTCTTCGAGCGCTCCATATCGAACACATTAAACCAATCTGTGTGATTTGTATGTGATCTGAGCCTAAGAGCGAGTGCACGTTGTGCCAGTTATGCGCCTACAAGTAGGCAGAACATCGATTTCTGCGATGCTTTTTCTTTACTAGGGTAGCTTCCCTAGGTCCTACATCAGTCGCCTCTTACGACATGTCTTGTGGGTTGCAGTGGTACTATTCTTTGCTTCCCTTGCAGGTCCCGGTACCACACAGGCGGTACATTGTTTCAGTTTGGAATATCTTCATTGCACTCTGGACATGTCCATAGATGCTCGGATCTCCTTTGCAATATTTCCAACGACTGTCCGTACCAGTTCGATTTTAATTAATGAGCCTACTCATACATCTGTTGTGTTGTTCTTCTCTAGCCACTCCAATCTTCAATTGGATGTGCCAGTCATGCGCCTACAAGTAGGCCAGCACATCTGATTTCTGCAATGCTTTTTAATTTACTAGAGTAGCTTTCCTAGGCCCCTAGCTTAGTTACCTCTTACGACCTAGGCCCCTAGCTTAGTTACCTCTTACGATATGCCTTCTAGGTCACAGTGTTACTATTCTTTGCTCCCCTTGCGAGCCCCGGCAACACACGAGTGGTGGGTGTTCTGAAATAATTCATATATTGAGAGTGGACTACGTGTAGTGGGCATCTGTAGCTTAAGCGGTAGTGAGCTCGATCACAACCCAAGCGTACCTAGTTCAAACTCCTGTCTGCAGTTTGGAAGCAAATTTGTTAGGCGCTGATTTTTTACAAACAGTAAAAATAAACCCCACCGTTCAGAAAGCAATGGCAAACTACTGAACGTATAAGTGGTGCCTAGAAAATCGACTAGTTTACTGTGGTTGATGGCGAAGTGTCTGTAAAGGATATGCCATGATTTTATTAGACTACATATCAGTTCAGAAATCTTGGCCAACATTCTCACACATCGGGTAAGCCCATTTGTATTTCAACCTCTATTGCAGCAGCCATCTCTATGATCCCACGCTCACTGTGCCCACAAGGCAGTACTGGTACTTTCCAGCGTTTCTTTGGTATCGAATTTAGACTGGGTTGACCAGAATCATGTTTTCCATATGTATATAAATGTGTAAAGATATAGAAAATGAGTTGAATGCGTTTGAAATTAGATGTCTGCGAAACATAATGAACATAAAATGGAACAAATTCAGGAGAAGTGATGAAATCAGTGGTCAACCACTAGTAACAACAGTTATACAAAAAGAGAAGATGGAGAAATGTTGGGAATAAAACTCTGAAAAGAAATTAGCAAAGAATCAAAAAGTGGGAGGCAAAGGGTTCAAGAAAAAAGGACGCCTTGGAGGAACCCTGAAATGAACTTTACTGAAAGAAGCAAGAAATATCGGACAATTCCATAAAAGAGATTCAACAACTTGCACTGAATAGAGCGGTATAGAGAAAATGTTTGCATAGGGCCCTTTGTAACGTATAACAGTATGAGAGGAATGTTATAATAATATAAGTGTGTGGTATGTGTACACATTGTGAAATCATGTGTTAACCATGCGAAAGAATCAAGATCTGTGACTTATAAGTCAAGTGTAACAATAAATGAATCCAAATTTCATCTGAATTTTCTTGTATCGTTGTTAATGTTATAAGTAGTGGAGCTACTGGCAGAATGGATTAGAGCCATTAAATTCCTCAGGTGTCTACGCAGACTGTATACGCAGTGTCTGCGCAGAATGGTGGGTGTAACAAGAAAAGACCGGTTGATAAATGAAGACATCAGTACTAGACTTCATCAAGAAACAACAAATTAAATGTTTCGGCCACGTAAACAGATTACCAACAGACAGTGCTACTCAAAGAGCAATGCTGCTCCGATACAATTGGTACAAGGCTAAAGGCCAGCCATGCAAAGATGGACCTCAGAGATAACAGAGCGCTAAAGACACTATCTACGAAGTGCATACAAGGGCCCTTTTAGAAATCTCTTCTTGACCTGACGCTGTAAGGCAAACAGGATTCGAGGAAAGAAGAACCTCAGGCTATTACCTGTCTGCTAGCTCAAATAATCTCAACCCGCAGCACAGATACTTCTATCACAACCTGTACAGGACAACCAAATAGGTCTGCATCAATTTTTTTTAATTGTCCTTAAGAGGACTTATCCATGCTCTTGTATATTGCTTTTTTTTTAGAAAACACACTTGCCAACATAGACAGGAAATATTTCTTTATGAATATCATCAAGTAGCTTGTCCCTTCCGGAACTTGGCTCCCATTACAGCTGTCCTGAAAAACTGTTCTGTGCAAGTTGACCGGCATCAGTAGCAGTCATTCTCAGATCGTCAATGACATCTTCCTCTCATTCTTCTTCCAGGCAACATTCCCTTCAAAATTTTCTTCTCTAGGCACTCATGTCGTTTGATGTGTCAGAAATATTTCATTTTCCTTGATTTCTTTAACATCAAGCTGTATCTGTATCAGAACAGAAGCATTTGTTCTTTCTGGGTTTTTTTTTAATGATTATACTTGGCAGTAAATCCTTTCTCCCTCCCCCATTGTTCTACAGACATTACTCCATACTTCTTCTTTGCGTTCGGTTTCATATGCTTGTCTAAACTATAAGATGGGTTTCCTCTATGAAGCTACATGTCAGTTGGAGTTTGTCAAGAGTACTCCATACAATAATTATAATTTTCACAAACACATTACTTCATAAAATTATTATTATTCTCACAAACACAATACTTCATAAAATAATTATTATTCTCACAAACACATTACTTCATAAAATAATTATTATTCTCACAAACACATTACTCCATAATATAATAATTTGTACATACACATTATTCCATAAAATAATAATTTGCACAACACATTCCATAAAATAATAATTCCAAACAATTACTCCATAATATAATAATTTCACAACACATTACTCCATAAAATAATTATATTCACAAACACATTACTCCATAAAATAATTATATTCACAAACACATTACTCCATAAAATAATTATATTCACAAACACATTACTCCATAAAATAATTATATTCACAAACACATTACTTCATAAACAGACACATAAGTGCTTAGTCTCAGCATATCACATCAGTTCTGCACATACTAACAAAAGACTGAGATCTGACTCGTACTAACAAAAAACTGAGACCGAACTGAACAGTTGCTGCTGCAAACACTTTCCATCAACCAAAGAACCACAAACTTCATTTTTTTAACAATGAATATATTCATAGTCGTCTGGAGCAGAGATCAAATTTAGTTCACAACATTAAACAATATTATGCAAATGTCTGAAGGCTATTAACATTTGTATAATTTCCCATCTGCCACACCCACATTTGGGTTATAAAAAACTGGGACAAAAATGACTGTGATTGTTAGAACAAAATTTGACCATAGAAAATGCAATAAATGAAATTTGAAGTTAATACAATATGTTTAAGTACTACAAAGCAAGACACCATGTAAAATAGATAATACCAACACGAATAAAAGGCACAAGAATAGGGCCTATAAGTGCTTAGGTATCTTCATCAGCATATACAAAATAGAAGGGTAATAGCATAGCATGGGATGTCATGAAGGTATTAATTAGGAGACTTCACAGTGTTTGGTATCGTCAATTGGAGACGAGGTGGTCAGTTTTACATTTGGGAGGTCTCTGTGGCAAAGTGGTTTAGCTGTTTGTCTCATGGTATGAAGGCTGTGGGTTTGAATCCAGACCACATTGTTCACGAGCGCTTTTTAATCAGGACATCCCTAGCACTGTTGTTGAATTTACTAAGTTCGGACCGTGTGCAGTACTCTCGGCAGGTGGGGGGCGATTTCTGAGTAGAGGAACTGAATCATATGGGGAAATCTGTTACATCATTATTCTTGCATTTGCCCGCTATGAATTCAGGCGTAGTCATAGGCATCTGGTATGTCACTTGTGACTGATTTTTGCATAAAGCTTGCTTTCCTTTTTATCAGTGTCCACCTCATCCAGGTGTGCCTTCTCTGACTTCAGAGGTGTCCATTACATTGAAGCAAATCCGTTAAAACACTTTTTTTTTAAAATAAATCTTCCACACTAACTTTTCCTTTCATAATTCAGTGAGCCAGCCAACTGCCCAAAATCAGTTTAGTTTAGTGGTCAGATCATCATCACTGCACATCAAACCAGTTAGTCCATAAGTGGACCAACCTCCTCAGTATGTCTCTCAGCATGTGGCAGCTAACAACATCGATTCTTTGTTGGTTTACTATTTTTCTTTGGCTACCAGTTTAGTGCTCTTGTCAAGCTACACCACATCTGACTTGGTATACTTGCAGACTGGTTAGGGTTGTAGATGCAGCACTACTACTTGAATCATTCACATCCTCTCTCCTTTAGGGAATTCAGAATATCAGCCTGGTCCATTGCCTACACATGTTTTACAGCAGCCATACAAGCAAACCTATCGGCGTGCTCATTTCCCTTTATGCCCGCATGCCCTGGCACAAAAATAATACTGATTTTTGTATCAGCCTAGACCTGCTTCAGCTACTCCAACCATTGTCTTATAGCCCAGCCTGTTTCAATCTTCCTGAGCATACGAGTCCAAAGTCAGCTTGGTCAACAGGACTGTCTACATGGACAAGCAATCTATAGTCAGCTGACTGACTTACTACTCAAAGTGTCTTATAGCCAGCCGTTTCAACTCTATCTCTGAGAATGAGTCAAAGTCAGCTTGCCAACAGGACTATCTACATGGACAAGCAATCTATGAGTCAGCTTGATCAACTGGACTATCTACATGGAAAAGTGATCTATTGAGTCAGCTTGGTCAGCTGGACTATTTACATGGAAAAGTGATCTATATTAGCTTGACCAACTGGACTATCTACAAGGACAAGTGATCTATATTAGTCAGCTTGCTCAACTGGACTGTCTACATGGACAAGTGATCTATATTGGAGTAAGCTTGTTCAATTGAACTATCTACATGGAAAAGTGATCTATATTGGAGTAAGCTTGCTCAACTGGATTATCTACATTTAAAAATTAGTCGGCCACCTGCATGTCTATAACAGTCAGTCTGACATTGATCTAATGCGCCTAGAACAATCCACACTAACAATGGCTATTTTTACATACAAATCATTTTTTTTTCGATCCAGAAGCACTTGAGCTGAAAGCTCTTCGGCTCGGTGTCATGGACATCGTAACCCTTCAGCTCGGTACCACGAACACCATAAATCTGGGGAGCCTGTAGCTTTTCTGCCAGTCTACGGAGTTGAACCCGCACTTACAGAGGACTAGTCACCCATAGTCCAACGCGCTACAAACACGCTGGGCACATACAAATCATTAGGGACAAAACGTTATGAAAGAAATTTATCTTGAAGATTGATCATCCGGCATAGCAAGCACACAAAAATATTGTAACATAACACACTGAATATGAAAGGATCAGAGAAGAAACAATGTTCACTCGGATCACACTGTTAGAGATTAACATATCTGATTAATTTGTTATTGTATCTATTTCAAACTTATATTTTCAGATTATAAGAAACTACACTACATATGCACACAAATATATAACACAATTAACAACTATTTGATGTTAGTCAGTTTTCTCAGGAGTAGTCAAAGATGGTTACCATGAACACTATAAGAGCATCATTGTGCAATATAATATTTCTTCCAATATTATGCTATCAGTGTCAAACCTAGATACTGACATCAAACGATAGAAGAAAACTAGTCACAACAGAGATGAAGTGTCTACGCAGAATGCTGAGAGTCAGGAAAAGACTTGTTTAGAAGTGAAGACATCAGGGGGGAAAAATGGGTACATCAGTACTGATCTTCATCAAGAAACAACAAATTGGTTCAGCCATATAAGTAGATTACTACCAATAGACAGTGTACCTCATAGAACAATGCTACTCTGATACAGTGGATAAAGGGGTCTAAAGTCAAAGGATTGACTTCATTCCACTGGGTTTTACCGCATATGGCTTGGTTCATCTGCCGAGAGTATTTCACAAACTCCGTAGCTCTGGCAACAATCCTAGGGGCTCTGGAAAAAATGCACCCATGAACAGAACGGGGTGGTCCGGATTCGAACCCACAACCTTCAAATCGCAAGGCAAGGGCGTAACCATTTAGCCACAGAAACCTCCGTGGATACAAAGCAAAAGGCTGTCCACGCAAAGATGGACCTCAGAAGATAACAGAGGCGACGAAAAACAATATTTATGAAGCACACAGAAGTCCATTCTAGAAATCTCTTCTTATCTTGACGCTGTGAGGCAAAACAGGATTAGAGAAAAGAAGAAGAAGTCAAAGATGGTATAACACTGCTAAAGGTTAACTTGTCTTGATTATTTTCTTATTGTGTCTTCTTAAGATTTGCAAACTTATATTTTCAGATTATATCAAACTACACTACATATCCACACAAATATTAAACAAAATTACAAACTTTGATGTTAGTCTTTCTCTGTTTTCTTGGAAATAGTTAGGGCTGCTTCAAATCTTCTATAAAACCCAAACCTTGAGAAGATATCCACGAACATCAGTGTCCCAATGAAAACCAGAGATGCACCGCACCAGTGGGTCAGTGTAAACTCATTATTAAAATAAATAATTGAAAATACCAAGCTGATGAATTTACGGAGTGTAACTACGAGAGTTACAGTTAGTGAAGCACACTCTGTGGTCAAGATAAAGACACTCTTGATGCAAATATATCTGGAGAAAAATATGGTTAAGGAAACAACATAAAGGATACTACTTCTTCTTCCAATGTTTTCAGACATCGACCTGACTGATTGATTTGACTATCATCATTGCGTTTTGGTGTTTCCATGTGTGCTCCGATATCGTTCTTACACAGGAAAATCTCGGCGGATATCGTTCTTACACAGGAAAATCTCAGCGGAAGTGCACAAAATCCATAGCGAGGTTCCCGATGAAATTTAGAAGATGTTGAAAATATTTTGTAGGAATTTTAATTTTTAATCTTTGTAATGAATTTTGCCTGGGCAACTGCTTTCCAGCCTTCTCGATTTTGAACTGCCAAGGGTTCTTTTACTTGCTTAACATGAACACGGGACCTACGTTTTGTCATCAGTCTCAGATAGGACTTGGAACTCGATATCACCTACACTGAGAACAGAGATCTCTGAAAAAATATCTCGATGGCTTCACAAGTGAGTGAACCAAGTATCTTTGGAACAAGAGGTGAGCACCTAACCTCTACGCCACAGACCCCCAATTTAACCACACATAAACTGATAGCAAAAAAATGGATACTGTGTGATTGTGTTGAACACAAGCCACATCCAAGCCCATGGTACTGTGACTCCGAGACCAGGTAGAGTGTATGGATCTGTGAATAGAAGTATTAGATTATGTTGTAATTCATATTGCACATCAAATATTGTCTAACACAGTTCAAGGTCTGGCTCATGTTAGATACCATCGCTAGAGGATATCATCTTCTCTTTCTCCATTATAGCTCAGCGAGATGTTGGAGGGAGATGAAAGCATCTTCTGTGTGCCTTGTCTAATGTACTTTGTAAGTTGGTGTTAATTTTATCTAAAGAAAGACTGGTGGTTTTGCTGTGAATACGAGCAGTCTCACTATAGAAATCACGGCAGTAACTAAAGTCATGGTCTGGTTGGAATCACAGACTTTTATCCATGCATGTTTTCTCAGTTACTAGATGAGTATGTTCAAGAAGACTGAAACAGGGTGGGCTAGGAGACAATGGCTGGAGCCCCTGAGGAGGTCTAGGCTGATAAAAATCAGTTTTATTTGTATCATGGCATGCAGGTGTAAGGGAAAATGAACGTGCCAATAGGCTTGTAGGTATGGTTTCTGTAAAAAGCGGGCAAGTAATGGACCAGGCTGATATTCTAAATTCGGTAAGGGAGAGAGGCCACGCCACGTAAATGATTCAAATAATAGTGGTGAATCTACAACCCTAACCAGATAGCAAGAATTTCAAGTCAAATGTGGTGTAGCTAAACAAGAGCACTATACTGGTAGCCAGAGGAGAATAGTAAACCAACACAGAACCTGTGTCGTTATTTGCAACATGCTTAGAGACATACTGAAGAGGAGATCGGAGAACTTACGGACTAATTGATTCGATGTGCAGTGATGATGATCCGACAACTAAACTAATGTATGTCCCAAGCAATTCTATCTCCCACTTTTTATTTCCTCATTGATATTGTTGATGCCTGTGTGCCGGGAGATCTCAGTATTAGGTATTTATTTGATCCCAACAAATTGTAAGAATTCTTCTCTGACATCTTCCCTCAAAACCTCTAATGTGAGTGTCTGTCTTTGTTAATCTCCAATAGCAGTGAATAAATCTTTCTATTTTAGCACCACAAACGAGATCATTTACTCACTATTTCTACTTGCACTTTCAGCATTAGCTATTGGAGTGTCTAGGAATTTATTGTACATGTTATGTCTGTTATATTCTTCTTCTTCTGCATTTTCACTAGATTGTGATTTCAAATTCTCTAATAAAGACAGCCTCCTGCCTCAGATTGTCAGCCACACCATATACAGTTTGTCTTAGATGCTGGGGTAAGTGGGCCACCTCTTACTGCCCAGGTCTGCGTACTGGGGGCAGTACGTTGTTTTTTTACGTGTTTCACCAGTATCTATAACCACAACTGTTTTTTCTTCAAACGCTCTATATCGACCACTTGTTAACCACTCTTTGTGATCTGAGTCTAAGAGCGATAGTCGTTGTGCCAGTTATGCACCTACAAGTAGGCCAGCACATCCTATTTCTGTGACACCTTTATTTACTGGGGTAGCTTCCTAGGCCCTACCTCAGTCGCCTCTACGACATGCTTTGTAGGTCGCAGTGTTACTATTCTTTGCTCCCATTGCAACACACGGGCGACCGCAACTATTTAAGAAATGCTACCTTTTTTTGTGAAAATGATTACCAACCTGATTTATTAAATTCCGAGACACACTTAAGGATGTCAGAGGCAAGCAGAAGAAATGCTGGCATCGGCAGAAAATGCTAAATGAAACAAAAATAATAAACAATCTATGGTCACAGCAAACATCAAATGTAACGTGATCTCAAGTTTAAATGTTCATATTACACAGAAATGATAAAACACGTAAAAGCAAAGTACTGTAGTTTTATTTCTTTTGCCCTTCTCTGCTTTTTGCTGTTAGGCATAGCAGGTTTAACTGATGATCGGTTTCCGAGATAGTGCAAGTTCGGTCACTTGATATGCTGTGGTATTGTGGAGTTTTAAGATGTCTGTAACTCCATCAATCCATCTGTAACTCCATCAATCCATCTTTTTCTTAGTCTTCCTCTTGATGATTCCATTTTCAGGTTGTACACTCTGGCAACTGGTGTATTGGGGTATATTCTCACCAAGTGGTCAAACCATTTTAAGATCTCCTGTTGTGTCGTTTGCTTGATAAAGGCCTTTTGGTCGAAACGTTGCTGTTTATCATCACTGTTTTTGTATTTTGTAAAACTATAGTACTTTGTTTGTACGTGTTTCGCTGTCAAACCATTTGGGTCTGTTTTGAATTGAATCTAGCAACAGGGATTATTCCAACTGTTCTAATTTCCTCATCTCTTATATGGTCTCTTCTTTTTTTTATTTATTGCTTTCCTCAAGCAATCTCATTTCACAAATAAATTCAGACTTCCTCTATGGCAGACATAACATATACACTCAGACAATAAATACCTAACCACCAACAAGAAAAACATCAGAAAAAAACAGTTAATATTCTATAGGTAGGTTATAAAAAGGAAGATAACTTCGTCTTCAGCGATCTCTGGTCATGCGTTTAGTTTACTGTGGACCACAAACTGGGTATTTAGAGAGGACAGTTTTGCAGGATATGCTCTGGTGTCTGTTAACTCCTGCCGACACTGATAGAGAGCTGTTTGACTTATTCCTAGTCTATGTAAGTGTTTGTTGAGTCTGCAGTGTCCGGTACGTAGAACAAATAAAATGGCATACGTAGAATTAAATTTGAGGTGGAATGAAAGATACAATATGGAAGTGAGTAATCTGTTGTGTCAGCCTTAAATGTCCTTGGTGGCTTCTGTGGCCTAGGGGATAGTGACTCAGTCTATTAACCCCGACATTCTGAGTTTAAATCACGCTGCGGGCAGTTTGGTTGCAAATTGTTTCACATGGATTTTTACAAAAGGACGATGACACCACCCATTCAGAAAGCAATAGCAAACTACTAAACCTAATAATGCCTAGAAAAATCACAAATAGCGTTAAAAAGCTGGGGTTGATTCGCAAAGTCCTGTAAAGGATATGCAATTAGCTTTTATATGTCCTTAGGCGCAAGTGGATTGATAATAATGATGAAACAACTGTCTAGTGACAAGTCAGAAAAGAAACAGGCTAATATTTCCCAAATTCCCTAAGGAAGAGAGGATGTGTTATGTTATGCGATCGATGTCATGGCACTTTGGGCATTCCATGCATGCTCTGTCCTCCGCAGCAGCAGCTATCCCAGAGTTCATTTGCTCACCATACCCATGAGAAGTTGATTAGTATACCTTCTCTCTCTACCACGAAGACGACACTGTCTGGAATGTCCTAACTTAAGTCCTAATTCTCTGGCTGTTCCAGTGTCTGAGACTCGCCCATATCACATAAATGAGAGCGTACCGCATTTATAACATTGCTCTGTCCATAATTCTGCCCGCTTGAATCAGGGCATTGTTTGCAAGAAAGTCAGCACGCTCATTACCCGGCACTCCAGCAAGTGAGGATGTGTAAATGATTCAAGTAATAGTGATGAATCTACAATCCTAACCAGACTGTAAGACTTCCAAGTCAAATGTGGTGTAGTTAGACAAGAGCACTATACTGATAGCCAAAAATAGAATAGTAAAACAACAAAGAACTGGTATCATTAGTTTTCATACACTGAGAGAGGTACTGAGGAGGAGGTCGGAGCACTTATGGACTAATTGGTTCGATGTGCAGTGATGATGATCCCACTATTAAATTAAATTAACTAAGGAAAGAAAGACAAAGGCAGCATAAAACTTACATTGTAAAACAAAGCTTCAGATGGATGCTTGCCGTATACAGCATATGTCTGCTCTTGAAATATGCCCATACGTGCAGAAAAGAACAGAGACACAACCAGCAGGCACAGACCTGGAATAACATTTGTTCCTTATATTTCATGGCAATATTGAAAATAAAACTGAGAAATCTATTGTTTTTAATCTCATGAATTCACACTTGCTCTCTCTCTCTCTCTCTAGCTTGTGATGACTGACACTTAAGGCAGCAAAAAATGCCTACCATTCTTTTCCATTCTTGACCATCCTCTATATTGTGTTCCATCTGTAATTCCGTTCTTGTTCTCCAGGTTGTTTTGGATCATCCACGTCTTCGTTTACTCTCGTGTCCATCTCAGTGCATTTTCATATCTGAGTTAGTCTCTATGCGTATTACACATTCTATCGATTTCCAGTCTTTTTTGGATGATGGTGCTCATATTCTCTTGTTGCAACTATAAGCAGTGCGTGGTTAGAAATAGTTTTTGGCTAGAACATTTCTTCTTCTAACCAGGGCTGCGAGTTTTCACTCTTGGGCAGCCAATGCCAATTTGTAGAATCTGTATGTGTTCTGTAATTGTGGAAGACTAATGTAAAGTGTATTATGAACAGATGGGTGTGGTGGGAAGAGTTCTTGTCTAGCTTTATGTAGTCCAGTGCATTCAAGCAAGATATGCTGTACTGTCTCACATGAATGACTACATTTTCTACAGTGTGGTAGGTGTGTGGGGTTTATTCTTTGTAGATGGTAATTCAGTCCAACATGTCCTGTTCTTAACTGGAAGATAGTGCTTTGATCTTTTTGTTGTAGCAGATTTATATTGTCCTTGGGGTTTGGTCTATTCATCGTTGCATACATGTCCTAACCAGTCATCCCCATAGCCCATCGGTTCAGCCAATCTTCTCTGGAGTTGTATTTCAGAATATCTAGAACACGTCTAAGATTTTTCACAGGCATGTTGTATAGAAGGTGGCGAGTTTGGACATATCTTGTTTTGTCATTGTCCTGCATTCTGATTCGCAAAGTAAAGTTGATTCATAAATTGATATGCCTACGTATCAGTCAATCAATGCCGGATTCAAAAGATTGATTGGACCATCATCACTACACATCAGCGAATAACCATTTGTGCACAGGTCTCTTTCTTACACAGGAATATCTCAGTGGTAGTGCATGATGTGACTGTCTGTAGCTTAAACTGTAGTGAGCTCGACCACAACCCAAGCGTACCTGGTTCAAACTCAGTTTATAAGTAAATTAGTTCTCTTGGATTTTTACAACGGTAAAAATAGACCTCACTGTTCAGAAAGCAATGGCAAACTACTGAACATATAAGGGTGCCTAAAAATTGACTCGTTTAACTGTGGTTGATGGCGAAGTCATGTAAAGGATATGCATCGACTTTCATTTCTTCAGTGCATGACTGGTGAGGATTCGAATGATGCAATTTGGAATATGGTAAAAATTTTACTTTTAATTAGCAATGGGCAGCGGCTTCCCACTCTTACTGATTTTTATTTGCCAAGAGTTCTTTTACATGCTCAACTTGAATACAGGACCTACATGTTATTGTCCATCTATGATAGGACTAGACACTTCATCTCCCTTACACTGACATCAAGTATCACTTAAAAATAGTCATGGTAAAAATAATGATAAAAATAGTCAATAGTACAGCTTGACACGGGATTGAGCTCGAGCATTTTTGGAGTGTGAGGTGAGTATTGCACTGTACGTCAGAGATCCTTCTATAAAAAGAAAATAATCAGAAATAATCTTCAAACTTTGCACAAGTTACAAGCGATTTACAACACACGTCTCAACTTATCATCTACAAAACAGATCCTGTAATGTCAGATTTACAACAGACAATGTCTTGACTCAACAGTTATCTATCTATAACACTGATCATGGCATGTTCCTATTTAACACAGATATAATATCCCTTACCTATTCTTAGGCCAAAATTTGGAAATCCCGTCATACAAATGTATGGTACCATACACTTGTAGGGGTTGAAAAACCTAGGGTACAATATAGTCGTTCTTGTCAAAGATCAATTATATATCACAATAAGAATGATCAAATTGGTCGTCAAGAATGAACGCAAACAAACAAACAACAAACTTACCTATGACCCAGATCATATAATCATAAGCAGCGTCTCCAGTGTGGCTCACCATTTTTTCCTGTGTAGAAGAGAAACAAACAATTATGTCTACAAAATTGAAAGATCTGTTAGAGCTGTCATTGAAAACATGTCAACTCTTTCCGTAAGCAGTTATTTCCTCAGTTTGCTAGTGCATTTCCACCATGTTTGGTTGGGTATTTTCCGGTTTCATTTGCTGAGCTACTGAGTTAGTGCTTGAGCAGCTCTATGAGTTATGAATGTTACATGGAATGGTTTTTGCTGTGTCAACCGTGCGTTTGTTGTGGGTATTCAAAAATGGCGGACAGCGGTTATGACGAACCGACTCAATCTGCCGTATGCAGTGATTTTGAGTGTGTAGAAAGCTGGATTTCGTAATAATTGATGTTCCCTTTGACATGAATTGCAATTCAAGTGATGAACAGTTTTGTGTTGACACTTTAGTGATGGCCATATGCATTTATGCGGTGCAGGTTGCTTTTTGTAGCAATACGGCTGTTTCATTCTGGAATTTATTCACACACAGGACACAGTTGTTAGCATTTCGTGTGAATTTCGTTGGCACAGGAACAGAGCAATTATGGGGTGACCCGTTGCAGTGAAGTTGGAACCGTACATATGAACTATCCTCAGTTGTACACAGTTAATTCAAGGGAGATTTTAAAAAAAGCAATTTAAAAACAAAAACAAATCATAACTACTCGCCAATAAATAAACATATATATATTTAATTACATACTAATTTGAAGAAAACTGGACAACATATTCGAATAACAAGGTTAAAAAGTAGTAAAGTAAAACTAGAAAGACTTCTTATAAGGGAAACAACTTGAATGGCGGAGTGTACAGCGAATGACGTTCAACGGAAATACGCTGTGGCACAGTGTGCGGAGATTGGCGTGGAAAGAGTTAACCTCTGTTGTGTCTGATTCAATCAAAGCTTTGGAAGGCACAAAGTGACTTTTGAAGTATGAGTGTATGTTGTGTATCAAGGCTTCCGTGGATATACTATGAACCTGCAGGTGTTCGTGAGAATAACAGAGCAAACAGACCTGTAACAACAGCATTGATCGTCAGGGAGTTTAAGATGGATAGTTGAGAGACATCCTTCGGTTTCTCTGCGACCACATTTTGGATTGTAAAAACATTTCTTGCTGTATTTTGTTCTCATTATTTGAGAGTACATAGATGATAGGGGGCGTGTTGTGTTCTATAAGTAAAAGGAACCCTTTTTCATACCTCGAAGTATATTGGATAATATGGTGTTAGGTCCATATTCTTCATTGACCGTTGACACACGATGAGTGATGTGTTCGATATCTTGTGTCAATGCTGGCGGCAATGAGGGTCCCTTGTGAAAGTCTTGTGTCAACACTGGGGGTCACTTGTAAATGTCTTGTGTCAATGCTGGCGGTAATGGGAGTCATTTCTGCATGTTTTGTATCAATGCTGGCAGCAATGGGGGTCACTTGTGTATGTCTTGTGTCAATGCTGGCGGCAATGGGATCACTTGTGAATGTCTTGTGTCAATGCTGGCGGTAATGGGGGTCACTTGTGAATGTCTTGTGTCAATACTGGCGGTAATGGGGGTCACTTGTGAATGTCTCGTGCCAATGCTGGCGGCAATGTGGATCACTTGTGAATGTCTTGTGTCAATACTGGCGGTAATGGGGGTCACTTGTGAATGTCTTGTGTCAATGCTGGCAGTAATGGGGGTCACTTGTGAATGTCTTGTGTCAATGCTGGCGGTAATGGGGGTTACTTGTGAATGTTTTGTGTCAATGCTGGCGGTAATGGGAATCATTTGTGAATGTCCTGTTCAACTATGATAAGAAAGACTATAGATAAATAATATAAGACATTCTACTTAATAATGAACAAATGTGAAACCATTATCAAAATTTTTAATAATGACCTACTTTTTGACTGGCAGACGCAATGGTACATATTGTTATTCCAGTTGTGATCATGATTACAGAGATATACTTAGTAGGCTTATATCTGTAGATAAGATAAGACAGATATACTTAGTAGGCTTATATCTGTAGATAAGATAAGACATATACTTGGTAGGCTTATATCTGTAGATAAGATAAGACAGAGATATACTTAGTAGGCTTATATCTGTAGATAAGATAAGACATATACTTGGTAGGCTTATATCTGTAGATAAGATAAGACAGAGATATACTTAGTAGGCTTATATCTGTAGATAAGATAAGACATATACTTGGTAGGCTTATATCTGTAGATAAGATAAGACAGAGATATACTTAGTAGGCTTATATCTGTAGATAAGATAAGACAGAGATATACTTAGTAGGCTTATATCTGTAGATAAGATAAGACATATACTCGGTAGGCTTATATCTGTAGATAAGATAAGACAGAGATATACTTAGTAGGCTTATATCTGTAGATAAGATAAGACAGAGATATACTTGGTAGGCTTATATCTGTAGATAAGATAAGACAGAGATATACTTAGTAGGCTTATATCTGTAGATAAGATAAGACATATACTTGGTAGGCTTATATCTGTAGATAAGATAAGACAGAGATATACTTGGTAGGCTTATATCTGTACATGACAAATTCTTACTAAAATTCTAAGGTTACTATAATTCTTAGTAACATTATATTTACAGAAGAGTCCTTCGTATATCTTGGACAGAGAAGAGAACAAATAGATCTATCCAGAAAGAACTCAAAATCAAAGAAAACTGGCTGATGCTACAAATAAGAAAGAGAAAATTGAAGTATTTTGGACATATAAAAAGACATGAAGGGCTGGAGAAGACCATTATGGAAGGAGGCATATTGGCAAGGAGAAGAAGAGGAAGACCACGGAGAAGATGGATTCAGGATGTAACTGATGGTTTGAACATGATGGATGCAGAGGCAGGACATCTGGTCTACGAGAGAGAAATTCGGAGGACTGTTGGGGTGGCAAAGTTCTGCTCAGGACAAGCTATTTGATGATGAAAATTATATAGTTACTAAAATTCTAAGCTCAAAGTTCACCCTAGTAAATCAAAAGCTGGCTGAAACCGGACGGGCAGGCCTAGTCACCATGGGCGCACAATCGACCCGGCGTAGATCACCCCGTTCTTGTCAGTGGACCAATTATACATCACGATAAAATTGATAAAATTGGCTGTGAAGAAGACGCGCGAGAGAGAGAAATTCTAAGCTCGGGCAGACAGGTGGGTATGCATCGTTTATATCTCTCATTTATATCCGTAGCAATCTATCATTTAGATCCATCATTTAGTTTATTAGGATTCCTTGTGTTTGTGTGTATGTTCCTGAAGAAGACTTATAGTCGATACGTTGGATTTTTGTTAGTTTTATTATTTTATTATTCATTTTTGCTTGCATATGTGATACCATACATACGTCTCTTTGTCCTGAAACACCCATTTATTACGTATCACCGCAGTCTCCTCGGTTTCTCCAGATCTCTCTCGCGATCGTTCTTAGGCCGCTTTTATCATTCTATTGTGATATATAAGCAGCCAAACATCAAGAACGGATGTACGTGCACAGCCTTCAGTCCCTATTGGAGCTAAGGTGCTTATCCTTCGATGGTGTGTTCGATTTCAACCAGCGTTTACTGGGTTCGCTCTCCGTTAGCCTTTTGCTGTCCTCAGCCAAAACCCACAAGACAGCAGGCTGCTATTTTCTTTTAGGGCAGCGACCCTCAGACGGCCTGCCCTCCTGGGCTTATGAGTGCCATCTGCCCAGCAAACCGGTCGTTTGTGGACTCCTTGGTTTGCCGTCCGTCCAGTTTTGTGTACGGTTTGCTCGCTAGCCTTTGATTGTCCCCAATCAAACTACAAGGTGGCAGTAGTTTCTCCAGATCTGATCTGATCCGCTCTGACCAGATCAGATCGGTAGTTTTCCACACATCGTATAATTCTTACTAAAATTCTAAAGTTACTAAAATTCTTACTAAAGTAATAAAGTTACAAAAATTCTTACTAAAATTCTAGTTATTAAAATTCTTACACAAAATCTAAAGTTACTAAAATTCTAAAAGTACTTACGATCTTTTCAAAATGAGAACCCCTAGTACAAGGTTGGATATCAATGAGCCCTGAAATAAATCAGTAAGAGAAAAAATATGATGTATGTACAGATTTGATCACAGCTCCGTCTACTAAAATACATGATTCTAAACTTGCTGTTAGTTAATGGTTTACAGAACCGATATCGTGGTACTTTAAGCAAACTAATACAAGCCTAGTCTCTTTCAGCGGATGGTCTTCTTCTTCTTCAAATGCTCCATATTGACCACTTGTTAACCACTCTGTGTGATTTGTACGTGATCTGAGCCTAAGAGCAATTATATTTGTGCCAGTTATGTGCCTACAAGCCTCGGCAACTCATGGGCGGAATTGAACTTCCTAAGAGCGATTGTACGTTGTGCCAGTTATGCGCCTACAAGTAGGTCAGCACATCCAATTTCTGCAACGCTTTTTATTTACTAGAGTAGTTTTCCTAGGCCCCTACCTTAGTCGCCTCCTATGACATGCCTTGTAAGTCATAGTGCTACTATTCTTTGCTCCCCTTCCGAGCCACGGTAACAAACGGGTGACACATATTCAAAAACACAAGACTATCACTAATAATTATTACAATAAACTGATATACTCACAGAACGAAATATCATATGAAGAGGCATGGAGATATTGAAACTGAATGTATAATTGTTGAGAGTTTGAACAATGAAGAAGAAAAAGACCATCAGAAAGTAATACCTGAAATAAATAAAATCAACAATAATTTAAAATAGGGCTATTATGTTATGCTTTCGCCCAAGTGGTTTCCATGGCCCAAATAAGGGGTGTAAAGAATAGAAAAACTGTTACCTGCCATGCATGAGTTACGAGATGTCTAAAGAGGTTGGGTGTGGGGCTAGTTCCTCCACCCCATTAAAAAAACACTAGATAGCTACATAAACCGCAACCAAGGAAATTCATAGCTTGCCACCCGAGTAAGAAGAAGGACCCAGCAAGGAAGGTCTCATAACATCTGGAGGTCGAAGTTTGAAACGGAATGCAAGAAAATGGGGAGAGATCTGGAAAAGATGGACTTGGATAGGAGTGTTCGCCCGAGTGGTTACCTGGGCCTTAATTTGGGGTGTAAAGAATAGAACCACTGTTACCTGCCATGCATGTCGTAAGAGGCGACTAAGGAGGTTTGGCTGAAATCGGATGCATGTGTCCGCTAGGGAATGCTAACCCGAAACAAATGCTTGCAGAAAACGGATGCACCAGACCGTAAGGCGCATAACATGGTGCAACGACCCCTCACAATGAGGAATGGGATAACGGATTCTACGGTCGTCAATCTGCCTTGGAGATTTAGCTGCGCAGTAAGAATGTCAAACCTACCATCACGAGGGTGGCCAAAACTTACTGCTGAAGAGGTCGGCACAAACAGGAAGCAGAAATCATAGGAATTATATCCTACAGAACTGTCCCCAGTATGTAGACTTGAGAAGAAAGAGGTGGCCCACTTACACCAGCATCCAAGACAAACTGTATCGCGTGGCTGATAATCTGAGGCAGACGGCTGCCTTTATTAGAGAATCCGAAATCCCAATCTAGTGAGAACGCAGAAGAAGAAGGATAGAAGGGCTTGGAAAACCTTGGTTGCAGATCTATGCCCTCCTAGGGGTGAAGGGTAAAGAAAAAGAATGTTATGCGATCGGCTTCCTGGTACATTGGGCATTCTCATGTGTGCTCCGTCCTCTTCCAAAGTCCACTTACTCACTGTACCCATAAGTTTTTCTTCTGCGAACGCTCCATATTGACCACTTGTTAACCACTCTTTGTGATTTGCATGTGATCTGAGACTAATAGCAATTGTATACTGTGCCAGTTATGCGCCTACAAGTAGGCCAGCACATCCGATTTCTATGACTTTTTATTTACTAGGTAGCTTCCTATGCCCTTACCTCAGTTGCCTCTTACAGCATGCCTTGTAGGTAGCATTGGTACTATTCTTTGCTCCCCTTGCAAACCCCGGCAACACACGAGCACCATAAGAAGTTGATTAGTATATCTCTACCACGAAGACAACACTGTCTGGGATGTCCAAACGTAACTACTAACTCTCGCAGTCAGTCCAGGGTCTGAGACTCACCCATATCACATAAATGAGGGCGTACCGCATTGATGACATCGACTCTGTCAATACTTCTGCCGGCTTGATTAGGGACATTGTTTGCAAGAAAGTCAGCACGTTCGTTGCCCTGCACTCCACCATGTCCTGGTGTGTACAGCAAGGTCAGTGTCTTGAGATGTGACCTCCGAATGCTGCCTTCCTATTCTGCACTAAAATGGTGATTTTACCATTGCTATATATGCAAGCAATATCAAAATAAACAAAATACTGAAACTTCTTCTTCGAACGCTCCATGTTGACCACTTGTTAAACACTTATGATTTGTATGTGCTCTGAGCCTAAGGGTGATTGTACATTGTGCCATTTATGCGCCTACAAGTAGGCCAGCATATTCGATTTTTGCAATGCTTTTTATTTACTAGGGTAGCTTCCTAGGCCCTACATCAGTCGCCACTTACGACATGCTTTGTAAGTTGCAGTGGTACTATTCTTTGCTTCCCTTGTGGGCCCCGACAACACACAGGCGACTGGACAACAAACTGGTAGCAGTGTGATGAAAAAAATGAAAAAAACTACAAAAATGAATACATATGCATAAGTTGTAAACTCACTTGAGTGGTATTGCTGAAGACTTTGTGAGAAATCTGGTGGTGAAGAACAAGCCCTCCAAACAGTTGAATGCAAATGCACAGAATGTAACAGTGTTACCACAGTGAGGGTACACCCTTTCAAACAGAAGAAAAACATAAGCAATGTCTCAAACTATTGTTTTTATCATTCAAAACAGATTCAACAATACAATCTGATTAAAAATTGCAGTCACTCCATTCAGGGACTCGTTTCTTATGAAAGTTTGCTCTAATAACAGCTTTTCTTCTTCTTTGAACGCTACATATTGGCCACTTGTTAACCACTCTGTGTGATTTGTATGTGATCTGAGTCAAAAAGTGATTGTGCGCTATGCCAGTTATGCGTCTACAAGTTAGCCAGCACATCCGATTTCTGCAATGCTTTTTATTTACTAGGGTAGCTTCCTACCTAGGGTAGTTTCCTTCCTGCTCCTACCTCAGTCGTGGCTTATGACATGCCTTGTAGGACGCAATGTTACTATTCTTTGTTACCCCTGTGGGCCCCGGCAACACACGGGCAAAAGCTTTTCTTATTAGTTTAGAGGCAAGATTATGAACATTAGGTGGTTATTGATTACTAAACTGATGTCATTGCACTCCGGGCAGGTGTACAGTCTCCTCAACAGATATCAAAGAGTATGCATACTGATGGTTCCTGTGGCTCGCTGGTTAAACACACTCCTCACTCTGCCCCTCACGCATGCAGTTCTACCTATACAATGGGTAATTTCAAACTACTTAAGTTGGTGGATCGATTCAACATCTGTTTTAGTGTCTTTGTCCAACAGGCAGCGGAGAGATCTGGAAAGGATGGCTTTGGATGGGTGGGCTTGTTGCCTCCTAGGGCGAAGGGTGAAAAAGCATCATAAAATACATACATAGTATATATAAATTTATATAACAAATACTAACTTAATAAGTTCTTCTAGGAAGATAATATTACTGCAGCAGCCAATGAACACTAACGATATCGGGATAGCTGGATGCATTGTGATCTTTCAGTCAGAAAACCAATCTCTGAAATGTAATGAATACATCATTTCAAACAAGCTACAATAAGTTTTCATAAAGAAAAAATATACACAAGAACAAACAAATATATAAAAGTAAATAATATTTTCAGCTCTCTTTGGAGCACAGGCTCTCAACCAACATACGTAAATTTTTTTTATCTTGTGTAATTCCAACAACATTTCTAATGTTTTCATTTCTCAACCTATCCTGTCTTGTAACATTGACTGCTTTTCTTAAACAGTTAATTTCACAAATTTGTATCTTTCTCTCTTGGGATTTAGTTAAGTACCATGTTTGACATTGATAACAGAGAGTTGGTAGAAATGGGCAATTTATCAGTTGTCGCTTGACTGCCATGTTCTACTTGTGCAATGGATAACTCCAAATTCATTAAATCACGAGATCGATGCAACATCTATTGTAGTGTCCACATCCAACAGGTAGTCGTGAAGAGACTGACGAACATCTTCCTTATCCAACCTCAACTCCCCGACAATCAATGCTGTTGATGCAAGTCTGTTTGCTCTCTCATTGCATACATGTCTACCCACATGACAGGAACAGTAGATCTACGTAAGTCTCTGGAGGTTGAAAACCTCAATAGACGATATCCACTCATACTGCAACTTGCCCGTTTAGACACTTCAAAGCATCAAATGAGAATCAGATACAACAATAACCCCAGTAAACAGTCACAGAAAGTCACTGAAGAGCGGTAGATGGCCTCAACCTCCATCTAGAAGTAGTTGTCCTATATGCTCCATTTTGCTCAACAACAACCCTACCATGCGCTGCAGAAACCCCAGCCTGACTTCTCACCACGATGCACAGACCAATTGGTATTACAACATCATCATCTTTTGCATTATCTTCTATCAGCTGCTTAATTGCAAGTTCAGCCTTCATGTTGCCCCAATCTCTACATTACTAAAAATTAGATATTGATTCATGTTGGCCTTGTATCCATTCTTCACTGGATTCAATGTCTTCAAGTGAACACCTGTTAAATACAGTCCTCGGCCCTTCTTATAAGAAAATGTTCTTATTTTTAACCTATTTCCCTTTCACTTGCTATTTCCATGTGCAGCGGACATTGTGTGTCAGCACTGACTCAGAGGTAGGCATGTGCACAGCACATCCTTGTTCTCTCTTCCTTCCATAGTTGGATAATTAAAAAAAATGCAACCTTTAATCCTGCAGCATGTATTTTTAGTGCATTCTAGTGGCATGACGAAAATGCGAAGAAATCAAGTCTATTCTTCTCACGAAACATGAGACATACAGAGCCTATCAAAATGACCCATCATCATCATCCAAAAACAGCTTTCCTAGATGCTCGTAGAAGGCTCAAGAGAGAATCAGGAAATTACAAGCGCATGGCTAAGCAAAAATCTGATGAAATCCAGATATATGCAGACAGACATGATTTCAAACGCTTCTACGATGCCCTAAAACTGTTTACGGACCTCAACAATCTCACCCCACTCCCATACTCGATGCAGATGGAGCAAGGCTACTAATTGACAAGCCTCAGATACTAAATCGCTGGGCAGAACACTTCCGTTCTGTTCTCAACCATCCATCCACTATATGTTATGAAGCCATAGAGCGCATGCCCCAGGTCCCAATCAATGCCAAGCTTGATATTCCACCTACCTTAGCAGAGGTCAAGAAGGCAACAAGCCAGATGTCCAGCGGGAAGGCACGGGTGCGGACTCAATACCAACCGAAGTCTACAAAGAAGGAGGGCCACGTTGATGCTAAAATTGACAGAGTTATTTACATCCATTTGGTGCAACGAGCGTGTGCCACAGGAATTAAAGGATGCCACTATTGTCCACCTGTACAAGCGGAAAGAAACCGCCAGGCCTCGATAACCACAGGGATCTCCCTCCTATCAATCGCTGGCAAAATACTGGCCAGAGTCCTCCTCAATCGATTAATCGATCACCTGGAACAGGACTTACTCCCTGAGACCTAATGTGGCTTCAGGGCAGGTCGTGGAACAGCAGACATGATATTTGCTGCTCGCCAACTACAGGAGAAATGCCAAGAGCAGCACCGTAACCTCTATATGGTCTTCTCGATCTGACAAAGGCTTTCGACACGGTTAACAGGGAGGGTCTATGGAAGATCATGGAAAAATTTGGATGTCCAAGGAAATTCATCAAGATCGTCCAACAGTTTCACGAGGCATGATGGCACGTGTACTTGCGAAGGAGCTGTCGGAAGCCTTCCATGTCACCAGCGGCGTCAAACAGGGCTGTGTACTGGCCCCAACACTCTTCAGCATGATGTTTGCTGCCATGCTCACGGATGTCTTTTGGGAAGGGGACGAACATGGGGTAAAGATTAGATACAGGACAGACGGTAACCTATTCAATCTTTGGAGGTTAAAATCCTCCACCAAGGTAAAAGAATCAACTATCTCAAACCTGTTGTTTGCTGATGACTGTGCCCTTGCTACCAACTCTGTGGAAGAAATGCAGACTTACATGGACAAGTTCTCAATGGCCTGTGATAGGTTTGGCCTCACCATTAACACCAAAAAACAGAGGTCATGTTCCAGCCCGCCCCTAGAGAACAGTATTACCATCCAGTCATCAACATTAAACACCAGCGTCTCCAGTCAACGGACAACTTTGCTTATCTTGGCAGCCTCCTATCCAGATCGGCAAACATAGATTCTGAAGTCCACAATGGGATATCCAAAGCCAGTGCTGCGTTCGGAAGGTTACGTGTCACTGTGTGGGAGCGGAAGGGGATAAGCATAGTCACAAAGCTGAAAGTTTACCAGGCCATAGTGCTAACCACGCTGCTGTACGCGAGCGAGACATGGACAGTGTATAGCAGACACGCAAGAAAATGAAACCATTTCCCACAAGCTGTCTACGCAGAATACTAAAAATAAACTGGCAGGACAAAATTCCAGACAGCGAAGTCCTCACAAGAGCAAAGATCCCAGCGTCAACACCCTGTTGCAGAAGGCCCAACTGAGATGGGTCGGTCACGTTGCTCGAATGCCTGATGCTCGAATGCCTGATAAAAGCATCCCAAAACAGTTGATGTATGGCGAGCTTGAAGGGGCAGACGTTTAGCTGGTGGACAGAAAAACGCTTTAAAGACACTCTTAAAGTGTCTCTGAAATGCTTCGATATAGACAATACGTGCTGGGAATCCCTTTCGCAAGATCGCCAAATGTGGCGCTGTAACAACAAAAGAGGAACCCAAATAGCTGAGAATCATCGTATTGTTGAGTCACAGAGAAAAACGAGCAGCGCGAAATGACAGAGCACACAACACGCACATGTCTAACCTTGATCATGTATGCCCCACCTGTGGTCGGGATTCTGTTCTAGGATTGGACTCTACAGTCACCTCCACACACACACCAGAGAGGTGCAACAGTACACGTCTGAGATTGTTGTCATCATCGCTTGCGATGGACGGCTATATAAGTGGCATATTACTATATTCACAAACAAATCTTCAATTAGCTGACAAAAATTTAATTTAATTACTTGTTCAACAATTGTGAATGACTCTTAACTTTATGGATTTATTAACGTATTAGAATTACAAAAATTGTTACATGGTTATCCACGAAAGTGATCATAATGGTCATGGTCCTATCAATCAATCAACATTTTTATAGCTAGCAGACAACACAACAGCGAACATAAAACTTCATAACTAACATTATCACTTATCAAGCATGTGTTTAATATATGCAACCGTATATATAATATATATTACCTATGTGTAACACTAACACGTCTCAGTGAGGGTGCTGTTAAGTCAATTAATGTTACTACGAAAAAATCTAGCTAAAGCATTTCACCTCAGACTTTGAACTGTTTGTGGCTGCTTACAACTTTTACCGCGACAATAGTGAACGTAAATGTACCCGACTGCACCGCGTATAACGACCTTTGATTTGAGTAGATCAACAGATGTCAAATAGATGTATGACTATGCATTCTCTGAGTTCTGCTCAGCATTCGGAATCTTTCTCAGTTTATGTCGGAGGTTGAACTAAAACTTGCAGTGTAACTTATATTCTGATAAAGTTATAAATACTTGCACCAACGTGATTATGTAATTTATAATATAAACTATGCACATATGATGACGATAAAAAATAAAATATGTCAACTGTAGTGTAAGTTATACATTTCTATAATAATCCAGGACAAGGTCGGTCCAGTCAGTACTTCTGTTCCTCTGCCCAACTAAGCAAATATAGTCGTCAGTCGTTTGGTCTGGATTATTTTGACTTGCTCCAGATAGATAAACTGCAGTACGTGCCAGTAAAGAATTGTAACAAATGGTTCCATTTACTTTATATGGCGCTAATGTTTGATAACCAAAGAAAACTGGCTGATGCTACAAATAAGAAAGAGAAAATTGAAGTATTTTGAACATATAAAAAGACATGAAGGGCTGGAGAAGATCATCATGGAAGGAGGCTTACCGGGAAGGGGGCTTACCGGCAAAGAGAAGAAGAGGAAGACCACGGAGAAGATGGACAGGATCAATGGCGGCTCGCGATCGTTTTTGTTTGTGGGGCCAGACACATTTTCGGGAAAATCATGGTTTTGGGTTAGGTTATATTTTAATCCATTACATAATAAATACACGTTACACATTATTTTTTGGTGGGGCCCGGCCCCTCTGGCCCTTAATGACGAGCCACCACTGGACAGAATGTAACTGATGGTTTGAACATGACGGCTGCAGAGGCAGGACATTTGGCCTATGAGAGATAGAAATTCCAGAGGACTGTTGGGGTGGCAAAGTTCTGCTCAGGACAAGCTATTTGATGATGATGAATGTTTGATATGGTTACAGTATTTATTAATCGCGTGCATGAAGACATTTATAATATGAAGGTTGAAGCCGTTACTGCTGCCCTACATTGGATCTCTGTGACTTCATTTATTGGGGCAGTTGTTGTATCTGATTCTCAGTCGATGCTTCACAAGATCCAGAAGTGCAGGTTTCGGTATGAGTGGATGTCGTCTATAGAAGTTTCTAACCTCCAGCGGCTTACGTGAATATACTGTCCTGGGAATGCGGGTGTTTGCCGTAATGAGAGACCGGACAGGCTTGCATCAACAGCATCGATTGTTGGTGAGTTGAAGATGGATAAGGGGATATTCTTCGGTCTCTTCGCGACTGTCTGTTGGATGAGGACACTAAAATCGATCAAGCGATTTAGGCAGTTTGGAGTTACCCGTTGTTCAAGTAGAACTGGATGCCTGAGAGGCAGAGTGAGAGGTGTATTTAATCAGCGAGCCACGGGAACCATCAGTATGCATACTCTTCGATATCTGTTGGGGAGACTGAGCACCTATGGGTCTGCCCGGAGTGCAATGACGTCAGTTTAGTAACCAATAACCAGTTATAATAATTGTAGAAATGAAAATAGTTGCATATCCTTTTCACGACTTCGCCATCAAGCACAGTAAACGAGTTGTCGATTTTCTAGGCACCACTAAAACGTTAAGTAGTTTGCCATTACTTTCTGAACGGCGGGTCTATTTGTACAGTTCTATTGTAGTAATATAAAGTTATAATAATATGTGTAGTAAAATTGTAGCAATATAGAGTTATAATAAAGTAAAAATTTAGCTTGGGTTAAATTTTTTTTTATTTCAGTCGGTCATTTCTCAAGTGATAGTGACTATGACGACTTCTGGGTTTGCATTTGTTTCTCTTACATTCGAGCTCATCCCCACGTTTTGCTTCAAAAGTTTCTTAGCTTTAATTTTGCGTAATGTTGTTTCCCATATGGCATATTTTTCGGCTATTTTTCCCCAATTTGTTAGGTACATTAGAAAAGTTTGTTTCAGTGTATAATGTCATCATTGCACTCCGGGAATGCCCGTATGTGTTCTAATCTCCATCGCAATATCTCCAACAGCGTCCAGTGACTAACCGTACCAGTTTAATGTCGATTGATGAGTCTACTCACAAACATGTGCTGTTATTTTCTGATCACTCTAATCTTCAATCAAAAGCTCATTTTGCATTCTAGCAGTTGACGGTGATTGCTTTAGATTAACGTTCTTTTCTTACCACACACAAAGAGCCACAAAGAAAAAGTATAACGAGTACATAGGAAGACCACGCAAAAGATGGAATAACGGCATCGAGAAAAGCCTTAAGAAAATTAAAAACAGCTTACATAGTTATTGGTTACTAAACTGACGTCATTGTACTCCGGGCAGACCCATAGGTGTTCAGTCTCCCCCAACAGATATCGAAGAGTATGCTACTGATGGTTCCGTGGTTCGTTGATTAAACACACCTCTCACTCTGCCTCTCAGGCATCCAGTTCGACTTGTACAACGGGTAAATCCAAACTGCCTAAATCGCTTGATCGATTCAACATCGATTTTAATGTCCTCATCCAACAGACAGTCGCGAAGAGACCGAAGAATATCCCTCTTATCCATCTTCAACTCCCCAACAATCGATGCTGTTGATGCAAGCCTGTTCGCTCTCTCATTACCGTAAACACCCGCATGCCTAGGACAGTATATCCACATAAGCCGCTGGAGGTTAGAAACTTCTATAGACGACCATCCACTCATACCAAAACCTGCACTTCTGTATCTTGTGAAGCATCGACTGAGAGTAGCTTACAAACTGCATTAGAACAAGCACACATAAGATCACTATACCCCCCTCCCCCCACACACACACTAAAGTAAATGGTGACAGAGGAGAAGAAGACTCTTTAAGAGTGCTCAGAATGTCAGTTCTATATATTGCCCCCTTCCACTATGGTGGCATACAGCGCCGGATTAGCCTAGTAGCAGAAGTAGCAAATGCTACGGGCCCAGCGCTTCAGGGGGCCCCGCGCCTCTGGTGGCCCCGCCTATAGAGCTAAGCTGTCACTAGTCATAAACAAGGAACCAAGGTTGGGAGGTGGGTAATAATATCCCCATTTTAATTTTTCTTATTTAGGTTAGGACCAAGGTCATGTTTACTCAATTTTGGTCTAATGTGGGCGGTCACATTGATCTCACTAACAACGCTACAGTTTGTGTGTGTGTGTGTGTGTGTAGGAGTGTCCCCCTTTTTGCACACGCTTCTAATAAACGAAAACTTGAAAGCTTGAACAAAAGGACCAGTACATTTTATTCATAACCCAGTTAAAGTTTCTGTTCGTTCAGAAGTTTTTGCGCGCGAAACTTAGTTTAAAATCAATGCAAGTGGTCGGTTTACGAAAGAAGGATTTGACGACTGGAAAAACGCAAATAATTTGTTGAAAAGACATGAAGAAAGTACCTCACATAGACATGCGATAATTTCGTTGTTAGTTTGCAAAAAGAAAGATGCGCGTGTCGATTCTCAACTTGTAAGCCAAATTGAAACCGAACAAACAAATTGACGGACACTTTTAGAGCGAATTACTTCAGTTATCCAATTTTTAGCAGAACAAGGTTTTGCATTTCGGATTAGTGATGAAACTATTGGTTCACATCATTATGGAAATTATTTAGGTTTGTTGGAATTAATAGCCAAATTTGACATTTTTCTGGCTCAGCACATAAATACATATGCAAATAAAGGAAAGGGACATACATCATACTTATAAAAAACAACATGTCAGCATGTGAGAAATGTATCCATATAATTGCATTAAGCTTACTGGATCATATTATTTGCGAAATTAAGAAATGCAAGTACTATTCAGTATCACTGGACTCTACTCCAGATATTTTGCATGTGGACCAACTCACTCTAATAGTACGCTATGTGTTACCGTCTGGATCAGTGGAAAGGTTTGTCAAGTTCTTGGATATGGAAGGTCATACTGCTGAACAACTCGCCCAAAGTTTACTTGATTTTTTAAACAAAAATGACATTGATATCAAAGACTGTCGTGGTCAAAGCTATGACAATGTCAGCAACATGAGTGGAAAATACCACGGCTTATAAGCACACATTAAGGAGATAAATAGGTACGCAGAATACATTCCTTGCTTTGCACATTCACTGAATTTGGTTGCTAAGTGTGCTGCAGAATTTTGTATAGAAGCATCCATTTTTTCCGATTTAGTTGAAAGCCTCTATACATTCTTTTCCGCTTCTACCTATCGATGGGACATTCTTACAAAAGCACTGAAAGATACAGGTTCAAAACTCCCGACTTGAAGAGACTGTCGGACACCAGGTGGTCTGCCCGAGATGATGCGACAAAGGCACTTTTATGTTGTTTTACCACTATCAAACAAGTTTTGGATGACATCTCAAATAACATGGATCAAAAGGTAGAGTGTCGTAATCAAGCGAATGGGCTAGTTTTGGAGATGAGTAAGTTGGAAACGGGAATAGTGACCATTTCATGGAACGGAATTCTAGAACGCTTGCAAGCGTCTAGCGCTACATTACAGTCACCTGATCAAGACCTTAACACTGGATATACCCTTTATGGATCGTTACACGGGTACGTTCAAGTAATGCGGCCTACATTTTCAGATATTGAGGTCAAAGCCAAAATCCTGACTGACTGTCAAGAATATCAGCAACAAACTTCAAGACGACGCAAGCGAAATACTAAATACGACGATTTCAGCGGCTCTACTAAGCTCGATAAAGTTGTAGGAAATCAAACAAAAATTTGAAAATCAGGTGTTTATTGTCATAATTGATAATGTACTCTCTGCCTTAACTAAACGCATGCAAGCGAACAATAGAGTGACTGGTGTATTTGGAATACTTTGGCAGTTAAAATCTATTACAGCAGAAGAGATCTTGAAAATAACTCCAATTTATTGTCAGCTCTTACCAATAGGATTTGGAAGAAAGCCTAGGCGACGAACTTGTGCAGTTCGCTGAACTTTTTAAAACTAATGTAGCTGCTGCTATTGGCAACGAAAAGCATGAGGCTCTTGAACTGCAATTTTATAAATTTATAATGGAAAATTCATTAGAATCGTGTTTCCCAAATGTAGAAATAGTCTTACGAATTTACTTGTCTTTAATGATTACTAACTGAGGCGGAGAACGTTCTTTTTCAACATTAAAGCGTATAAAAAGTGAGTTAAGGAAAATGATGGGACAAGATCGTCTAAATAACCTCACCTTAATGAACATTGAATGTAATTTACTTAGAGAAATTGATTTGTCTAGTATTATCTTTAAATTTGTTCATATTAAATCGAAACAAGTTTGTTTGTAAAAGTTGTGTTTTATTATTTATTATCATACAAAACCTAGGCCCCGCGCTAAAATTTGCTACAGGCCCCGCGCTGGCCTAATCCGGCACTGGTGGCATAGCTAACCAGCACGCCAGCTCTCTCATTGCCATCGACACCCATGTGCCAAGAAGGAGATTTTTGGATGGTCTGACATCGTGATTCGACAGGACATCGGCGTCTGAACTGAGGAACTACACCATGTACGACAGGAGACAGCGTCAGAACTGATAAACTGCGCATCTGTGATAGAGATAAATGATTACGCAGACATGCATGGCAATTGCGTGATCAAAAATATTGAAAGAGATTGTTTAACTGATTGTTTAACCATCATTAATGAACTTCGGCGAATAGCTGTTTGGGATTCTTTGTCTTTCTTATACATGAAGATCTTGGAGGCAGTTCACAAGCTTCGTAGCACATGCGACGGTCCCAGTTGTAATTTTGAAGGATGAACTGTGTAGGAGTATTTTTGTAAACGAAATTTGCTCTGACATCAGCTTTCCAGTATACTCTTCTGTATTTTCAACTCTTAGATCACGCTTGCATGTATCAATGAAGCGTAGTAATGGGAGTTCATGTTGTCTATTATCAGTTGCCCATATAGAATGTTCTTTGAGATTTTACCATCGCCTTTGCAGCACACGTATCCCAGCCATCGCTGACTCAGGGAGGTATATATAACATGCTTGGAATGTCAAGACTTACATACTGGAGACATGGTCATGCTATAAGATGTATATTCGTCTGAGACAGCGCATGTGGAAGGTGTCAGTGTGATGTTCTTGTCTGACATGTGGTTCACGTCTCACTGCCATACAGTAAAGCGCTGAGAGCGCAGGTTTTTATACTTGTCTGACATGTGTTCACGTCTCACTGCCACAAAGTAGAGCGCAGGCTTTTATACTTGTCTGACATGTGGTTCACGTCTCACTGCCACAAAGTAGAGCGCTGAGAGCATAGGATGTGGTTCACGCCTCACTGCCATACAGTAGAGCACATGTTTTTATACTTGTGAACAAGTATGACTCAAGCGGGTAGAATCATGGACAGAGCCGATATCACCAATGCGGTACGCTCTCATTTATGTGACATGGGCAAGTCTCAGATACTGAAACGAGTTCGAGAATTCGGCATCAAGTTTGGACATGCCAGACAGTGTCGTCTTCGTGGTAGAGAGAGAGAAGGTATACTAATCAACTTTTCATGGGTACAGTGAGCAAATGGACTTTGGGATGGCTGCTACAGCGGAGGACAGAGCACGAATGGGAATGTCCAATGTGCCATGACGTCGATCGCATAACATAACATAATAATAATTCCTCTCGTACCGTTATACTTTACATAGGGCCTGCAAGTAATTTCTCCATACCGCTCTATCCTGGGCAACTCGCTCAATCTCCTCCATGGAACTGAGACCGATATTTCCTGCCTCTCTCAGCAAAGTTCGTTTCAGGGTCTCTTTAGGTCGACCTCTTTTCTTGAACCCTTTGCATCCCACTTCAATGCCTGCTTTTATATTCGTTGATCATTTCTCCTCAAGGTGTGCTCAACATATCTCCATCTTCTCTTTCTTATAACAGTTGTCACTAGTGTTGACCAGACATGTCTCTGATTTCATCACTTCTTCTGATAACATAACATACTTGTGAACAAAATTAAATAGATTTATAAAACATATTATTTTCCTGAAATGGACAGACAAAACAGACAGTGGCTGTAAAGACTTGTGGTATTTTGCAGGACAACAAAATCTCTTCCTCATGTTCGGTTAGCGGACATCCTTCACTGGGAGCCCCCATGAAAAACCTACACTGTGCACATTCTCCTCCACCTGGTTGTGTTTGGTCTATCCCTCCATCTTTCATCCAGGGGCAACTGTAACAATGGTGAAACACGTAAAAACAAAAACAAGTTTTTTTAAAGTTTGAATACTATCTATTGTCTATCCCCAGGTGGAAAATGGAATTGGTTGTCCACTCTTGCCGTTAAACGTTTGAATACATCTGCCGTATAAGAAGTCTGAGATTTGGAGGCGGAGATCAACAATATAAAGAAGAGCTGGAGGGAGCTGCAGGAGATAGCTAGAGATAGGAAGACTTGGCATGGTTGAGGGCCTATGTCCCAATCCGGGGTAAAAGGGCAAAGAGAGAGAGAGAGAGAGAGATAAGAAATCTGAATTTCTTAATTTCTGTTGAATCCTTTGCTTGATAAAGACCTTTTGGTAGAAACGTCGCTGTATATTGTTTTTATACTTTGTAAAACTACACTATTTTGTTTTTACGTGTTTCGCCATTGCTACATAGTTTTACTGCAGTCTTCCCTAAATGTATGATAAGTCATACATACATGCCAAATGTACGAAACCAAGCCACTACCATTCTTAAAAACATGGAAATCAACAGAACTTGGTTTGAAAAACTAAACTTAGAATATACCAAAGTAACATTCTCAGAATAGGAATGGCCAAGGATAATTTAAATAGTATGAGAAAGTTACTGATATCCAAACAAATTGCAAACGGGCTGTGAATGAGAATGATCAAATGCTATGTGTGTCCTATGTTGGTGTATGGCTCGGAAACATGGACAGTGAACAAGCGGTTAGAAGACGGAATTGATGCGTTTGAGATGTGAATATATAGAGGAATGGGTAGAGTTTCATGGACGGAGAAACAGATGGGTAAACAAGTTTTGGGAAAACTGGGCATGAGGAAAAAATTATGAAGAGAAATAAAATGCAGACAGGTGAAGTGTTGTGGGCAACAGGTGAAGTGTTGTGGGCAACAGGTGAAGTGTTGTGGGCAACAGGTGAAGTGTTGTGGGCAACAGGTGAAGTGTTGTGGGCAACAAGGAAGACATGACACCATGATAAAACATTTGCTACAGGGAAAGTTGAGGGGAGGAGGGACGGGAGATGGGTGGGAAGGAAACTTTAGGAAATGGACAGGTTACAGTCTGGCAGTGTGCAACACCAAGGTGAAAGACAGAGGATGCTGGAGATTCATTGCAGCCAACCTTCGATGTGGAGACGGCACCTGTTGATGAACATTCTCAGAATATTGCTATACAATTCTTCTTTCTTTTCTCTAATTCTGTTTTGCCTCAAGGCTCCAGGATACAAAGAGATTTCTAGAACGGACTTTTGTATGTGCTTCATATATAGTGTTTTTTCACTTGCCATTACTGAGATCCACCTTTTGCTTTGTATCCACTGTATACTATAACGGAGTAACTTAGCTCTTTGAGGCTGTTAGTAATCTGCGTATGTGGCCAAACCATTTAATTTGTTGTTTTTTGATGAAGTTCAGTACTGATAGTGTACACACTTTTGTTTCCTAATGTCTTCATTTCTAAACCAGTTTCTTCTTGATACTACCAGCATTCTGTGTAGACGTTTAATCTCTATCGTGACTAGTTTTCTATACATTAGCGAGTACTGGTAAATGACTACGGGTATTGCAAATAAATTAGATTTCTTTCAAAGCAGGAGGGCGACTGCCGCAGACTGATTACGAAATCAGCTAGGAGGAGGCTAAAACAACTATCGGATGGCGATATATAGAGAAGTGGTCTCAAGACCATCCTCAACACAGCGCCAACGATGGGTACTATGGCCTGTCCCGTAGCAAACAAGTTTCCGCCTCTGTACCGGCCACAACAGACTCCGGTCCCACATTTACAACAAATTTTAAATTGGCACAACTAGCCTGTTCCATTGAAGAAAGGCGGACATGATGACAGAGCCATCCTGAGAAACGAAACCTGGCTGGAAAATACTGAGCTAAATGAGAAGCTGTACGGAGGATGGAGTCCCTAAAAACAACAGCAGAATTTATGTGAAAATCTGGTACATCAGTCTAGCGGTGATCGGAGATTGCTTTCACAATAAATGTCTGGGAAAAAATCTTGTGAATGTTTTAGCAGAAAACATCACAAATTAAAACTGTGGAAGAAAACTAATTATCATTCAATGGTGACTATGAACAGATGAAGAAGATGGCTTGGACATGTGTATAGTGTTAATGAACACTTTGGCAAATACATCTCTCTAATGGACAGCAGACAGGACAGCCTAAAGAAACATTGAAGGATGGTGGAAACAAAAATTAAAGATTAATTCAGTTGACCATCATCATTGCACTCCGGTGAGTAATCATGTGTGCTCCCATTTCTTTCTTACACAGGAAGATCTCAGCGGCAGTGCAAGAGCTCTGTAGTAAAGACAAGAGTCCTCAATGTAATTTAGAAGATAGGCAAATAATTATTGGGTACTAAACTGACGTCACTGCACTCAGGGCACACACATAGGTGTTCAGTCTCCCCCAACAGATATAGAAAAGTGTGAATACTGATGGTTCCAGTGTCTTGCTGGTTAAACACACTCCACCCCTCAGGCATCCAGTTCGACTTGTACAACGGGTAACTACAAACTGCTTAAATTGTTGGATCAATTCAACAACTATTTTAGTGTCCTCATCCAACAGGCAGTGGCGAAGAGACCAAAGAACATCGCCCTTATCCATTTTCAACTCCACCAACAATCGGAGCAAGCCTGGCCGCTCTCTCATTACCGCAAACACCCGCATACCCAGGACAGTAGATCCACGTAAGCCGCTGGAGATTAGAAACTTCCATAGACGACATCCACTCATAACGAAACCTGCCCGTCTGAATCTTGTGAAGCATCGACTGAGAGTCAGATACAACAACCCCAGTAAATGGAGTCCCAAAGAGCCAATGGAGGGCAGCAGTAATGGCCTCAACCTCCATCCTCATACTAGAAGTAGTTGTCCTGTACGCTCCACAACAACCCTACCATGCGCACTAGCCAAGAAACCCCAGCCTGATTTCTCACCACGATGAATTGAACCATCGGTATATACATCAACATCATCATCCCTTGCATTATCTTCTTTCAACTTCTTAACTACGAGATCAGCCTGGGGATCTCTGCACTAAGAGGTTATGCCCTTTGCCTTGTGAGTCGAAGGTTGTGGGTTCGAATCCAGACCGCGCCCTTCTGTTCACGAGTGGTTTTTTCCAGAGACCCCCCAGTATTATTGCTGGAGCTACGGAGTTCGTGCTTTGTGCTATACTCTTGGCAGGTGGCGTGCCATTTCTGCGGAGAGGACCGAGCCATATGGGGTAAAACCCGGTGCAATGAAGTCAATCCTTCGACTTTAAGGATTTTTAATCAGCCTTCATGGTTCTCCAATCATTTTTTACATGCGAATGCGTCAACTACGACACAAATAGGATATAATGATATTTTTATTTACTGTAAACACAACGTTCAATCAAAATAAATGAGGCAAAATCTTGAATTTTTATAAAGATTGTTTATAATTGTACAGTGTCTCAACATAGAATATAAAGACCTTATTTCAAGTGAATGAAAGGAAGGTAGTCTATATTTGTGAAGCAAATTGATAAGTGAGTATCAATCAAACATATTAGTCATGAAATGAAAATTGTGGCATATCTTTACAGGATGTAGCCATCAACCACACTAAATAAGTAGTTGATTTTCTGGGAAACCACTTATACGTTCAGTAGTTTGTCATTGCTTTCTGAACGGTGAGGTCTATTTTACCTTTTGTAAAATCCACGGAAACTAATTTGCTTCCAAACTTGCCCACCGTGGAGTTTGAACTAGGTACACTTGGGTTTGTGATCGAGCTCACTACCGCTAGGTTACAGACGCTCACATACCGTGTCGCGCCTGTGGCTTAGGGGATAGTGACTCAGCTTATTAACACCAACGTTCTGAGTTTGAATCACGCTGTAGACAGTTTGGTTGCAAATTGTTTCGCGCAGATTTTACAAAAGGACGATGGCACCACCCATTCAGAAAGCAATGGCAAACTACTGAACCTAATAATGCCTAGAAAAATCATAAACAGTGTTAAAAAGCTGGGGTTGATTCGCAAAGTCATGTAAAGGATATGCAATATTAGTCATAGGACTTCAAATACTGTACATCATTCTTGTCTCTCACTCCCTTTAGATGCTTGCTTCTTGTTGCAAATGTACTCAGTTTGCTACCTCATGGAGCCATAGAGATATTTGTACAGAGATCCTTGATATCAGTGTAGGTGAGATTGAGTTTGTAGTCCTATTGGAGACAGATGATAAAACATAGGTCCCGTGTTCAAGTTGAGCATGTAAAAGAACCCTAGACAGTTCAGATTCGAGAACAGCAGACTGGAAAGCCGATGCCCGGGCAAAAGTTAATTAGAAATATTTTTTTTTTAATCTTACAAAATATTTTCACCATTTTCTAAATTACATCTGGGACCATTGCTACAGAGTTCGTGCACTGCCGTTGAGATCTTTCTGTGTAAGAAAGAGATTGGAGCACACATGGTTACTCACCGAAGTGCAATGATGATGGCCCTATCAATCCATCAATAATTTATGCACACACACAATCAGAGCCCTATTACTTTCATTTATAACTGCACACACATACAATCACAGCCCCATTACTTTAATTTATAACTGCACACACACAATCAGAGGCCCATTACTTTCATTTATAACTGCACACACACAATCAGAGCCACACTACTTTGAAAAAAAATGCAGCACCAACAAGAATGTTATAACTTATAGAAACATTTTGTGACAAATTTCAAACACCAACATAACTCTCAGTATCATTACCGCAGTGGTGCGAGTCCCACAAGAGTAGCAAAAATAGAACCCTCGACCTACAAGGCATGTCGCAAGAGGCAACTGTATACAATACTTCTTTCTCCTTCTTCCTATGCTCTATATCGACCACTTGTTAACCACCCTTTGGGATTTGTATGTGATCCAAGCCTAAGAGCGATTGTACATTGTGCCAGTCATGCGCCTACAAGTAGGCCAGCACATCCGATTTCTGCGATGCTTTTTTTTACTAGGTAGCTTCCTAGGCCTCTACATCAGTCACCTCTTACGACATGCCTTGTAGGTCGAAGTGTTACTATTCTTTGCTTCCCTTGAAGGACCCCAACAACACAATGGCATAGCATTGTATTCAAAGTATATCATGTCGTGTGCACAAAATGTTTTTGTGTGCACAAAATATTTTTATGTGCCACATCTCACAGGCAGCGCTTCTCACTGATTTTTGCGTGAAGATTTTCTTCCTTGTTATCAGTGTCCCCCGACATACAGGTGTGCCTTCTATGACTTCAGAAGTAATAAATTTATCTAAATTTGATAATAACGATGTCATCACCCGTTGGAAAAAATTTTGTCCGCATAGAACCATCATTTCTCACTGCTCTCAGTTTTTGCACTTGATGTATCAGAAGCAGCCGAGCATCCATCTTGTTCGATGGGAACTTCCGACAGTTTACTTCCCTTTTCATCTGATTTACCTAGACAAGTAATGTGATAGACAGTGCTGCCATCTGCTTCTGAGACGACTGCTTTGACAATAGCATCAGAACCATCATCCAGTTTTAGAATCTAGAAGAAAGTACAAATTTGTAATTATTTTTTCTGTATAAAATTGTAATGAGAAATGATATTTGAGTCTATTGTCTATTCCCACGTGGAAGATGGATTTGGCTGTCCACTCTTGCCGTTAAATGTAGGGATGGGAGCTTTAATTTGCTTTCTAGGGCCTTTAATTTCACACATGGTGAGCTTTCTGTGGTGTGTTGCAGTAAAAGACCAAGTTTGGCACTGGTAACAAAGTGTTGGTAGGAAAATACAGATATTTGAGTCCCAGTAGAAAATTTGGGTGTCAGCTTGAAACACCCAGCAATTCCAGTAGAGACTAAAAGATAGATTATAAATGCAATCTGTATTAATTCTGGATTTATTCGCATACTTTAACTCTTAGTGGACCAGGGCAAAAACCATGTTTTTACAAGCCATTTGTTTTTAGAATAAAAAAGACCCTTTAGTGTGGCTCCTGGTAAAAGGCATCAACATAAAGCCACATAGTGTGGGGGTTGGTCCACAAGGAGTTAACCTAGACCAGACACAAAGCAATCAGTGCTCATTGCACCTGGAGATGTCCTACAATACAGCAAAATAAATGCTCTCAAACCTGCTTTGGCCTGTAGCCAGCATTTGTAGACTGTCCCATGAGTGTTTTGTGGGTCTCCACTCATTTTTTCTGGTATTCTGTCAAGCTGTTTCTTACAACTATTGTTTTTAACCAGAAAGAACTCATAATCAAAGAAAAATGGCTGATGCTACAAATAAGAAAATTGAAGTATTTTGGAAATATAAAAAGACATGAAGTGTTGGAGAAGAACATCAAGGAGAGAGGCATCCCGACAAAAAAAGGAAGAGCACAGAGAAGATGGATTCAGGATGTAACTGATGGTTTGAGCATGACAGCTGCAGAGGTAGGACATCTGCCCTATGGAAGAAACATTACGAAGCACTGCCAGAGTGGCAAAGTTCTGCCCAGGAAAAGCTATACGACGATGATTCTTGCAAAGATCTTTTACATATGTTTTTTGGGGTCCATAACATGGTAGCGTTTAGTGATTGTGCGGAGATCTGCTGACTGACATCATGAATGTCTATGCTGTGCATCTAGAAAGAACTAAGCAGATACCAGTGGAAAAAGAGTTAAGGAAGAGATGCTGCCGATGAATAGTACATACATTGAGAAGACCGGCCGGAAGCATTGCAAGACAGGCACTGTTTTGGAACCCGCATAGTAAGAGATGGGGGCCTAGAAATACCTGCAGAAGAGAAATGGAGACTGACATTAAAAGGATAGGCAAGATGCAGCAAAGATGGCTAGAGAGAGAAGAAGGGCTGGAAGAAGTTTATTGAGGACCTGTGCTTCGTTGAGAGTTGAAGAAGAAGAATTAAATACTATATTAGCAACTATCAGATAACTTGATAGACTCACCTGTCCAATCTGCGTGCCCTCAAGGATCCGGTGGAAGTCACTACTGCTTAGCAGAGCAGAATGGGTGGGACTTTTACTTTTGTCTCCATCATTTTCCAACTGCAAATAAAAAATATCATCATCATTGGCCTCTTTGTGTCAGAAGACAATAGGTGTTGCATCATGAATTTTTTTCTTTACTGAACCACATTGTCTGTTGTAATATCCTATTCGAGAGTGGCAATCCTTGCCACCGTTGCTGTAGGTGAAACTGTAGGCTGGAGCTGATACATAGCGTGGTCGCCCCACTCTGTGCTCTCTTTTTGCCTTCATATGTGATGGTGTTTTTTCTTATTGAGCCACCGCTCGACATGCTTGCCTGTCTTTCGCCAACCACTTCCAACTTTCTTTGTCTATGTTGCATGAAAATCAAGAATATATTGTCCTGTAAACAAGAGAAAGCGAGAGTCTGTAGCTTAAACGGTAGTGAGCTCGATCATAAACCAAGCGTACCTAGTTCAAACTCTGCAGTAGGAAAGTTTGGAAGCAAATTAGTTCCCTTGGATTTTTATGAACCATAAAAAAAGACCTCACCATTCAGAAAGCAACTGCAAACTACTGAACGTATAAGTGATGCCTAGAAAATCGACGACTCATCTACTGTTGTTGGTGGCTAAGTCCTGTAAAGGATATGCCCCGATTTTCATTTCAAACAAGAGAACAAGCTATTATTTTCATACTGACCTTTTCTCTAATCTTGTTTTGTCTCACAGTGTCAGGATACAAAGAGATTTATAGAACAGGATTTTGTGTGCACTTCATAAATAGTGTTTTTCACCGCCTGTTATTTTTGAGGTCCACATTTTGTGTTGACTTGTCTTTTGTGAATTTAAGCAGGCCTCTAACCGAAGCCAATTTTTAGTTTTCTTTGGATGGAATTTGTGTATACTAGTTTCTCTCTCTCGATCACCCGACTGATGTACCAGATCTCACCATAAATTCTGCAAAAATATTTTTTTTGTCTTATTTATGTGGAAATCTGATTCATGCAGACTTAGCACGGGCGGGTTTCGTCACACCTTCAGCACCATTTGGAGCTCTGGTGCTTATCCTTTGGTGATGTGTCCGGTTTTAGCCAGCGTTTACTGGGTTCGCTCTCCGACAGCCTTTGGCTGTCCCCAGCCGACCTGCAAGGCAGCAGGCTGTATTCTAGTTTGAACGCCTGTCTGCCCAGCGTGTTCGTAGCGTGTTGGACTACGGGTGACAAGCTCCCTGTGAATGCGGGTTCAATTCCGCGGGCTTGCAGAAAAGCCACAGGTTCACGGTGTTCGTGGCACCGAACTGAAGGGTTATGAATTCCACGGCACCGAGCCGAAGAGCTGAAAGCTCAAGTGTTTCTGGATCGGTTAAAAAAAATATTCTAGTTTGAATGTGATAGACTAGTGCACTGTGATACCCATTTAGGGGATTCTGAAGCCACTGTGACAGGCCTAGCTAGCTGACACTGGTATAATCTAATTTATGCTTATAGAATTATGAAAAGATTTCAAGAACCGGTCTATATGGCATTGAGCTGAAAGACATGTCCAAGCGCTGCTGGATTATTGAAAAAGATACACACATAAAAAGTAATAATTTTTTCGTCTGCGACCAGTTTCCTATGCTCAGACGTCTAAACAGCGAGATGAGTTGCCTCAGCGAATCCAGTCCTAGCCGGTGCCCCACAATTTTTCTTTTAGATTAGTCTCACAGGGCCATGTTTGAGACCTGAAATACATGAGGAGGGGACAAAAAGTAACTTTAAGTAGTAGCATGTCCCTTGTGGAATGTTGCTTTCATCACAGCCCCACTGAAAAACTCTGTCTCTTGCTACTTATATCGCCTCCTCCAGCGTCATGTTCAAGGTTTCTTTGATGACCTGCTACAACCTTTGTCTTGGTCATCCCCTGCCTCACACTCCAGGAACCATGCCTTCCATTACCGTTCAATCCAAACCAATGTGACGTTTAACATGGCAAAAATATTTCATCTTCCAGTACAAGATGTTATTTATGAATCAATGCTCCTCGATATGCAGGTTTTGTAGAATGTCTTATCTTTGTTTCGTCTCTTCTCTGTCGAGGAGGTTCTAAGAACTTTTCTATAGCACCTTGTTTCAAAAGCTTCAATTTTGTTATTTAATGTTTATGTTATGGTCCACGTTTCACATCCATATGTTGCCACAGGAAATATGTATGCTCTCAGAAGCCTTACTCTTGTTTCTTAGCTTATGTCGTGCCATAGTTTCTTCATGCTGACCACCCTCTGGAAAGTCATGGTTAGTCTTTAAAAAAAGAAAGACATTAAAAAAAATATACAGAAATAAGGGTTTATTTAATTTAATTTGCAATTACCTTATGTTTTTTTAGATGTCTATGGCAGGAGCCCATATCATGGAAAGTGGCTGAGCAGACGCTGCAGCGGTATGGCTTGCGTCCGTAATGCTGGTTTTCATGGTCGACAAGGTACTGCTTCCTTGTAAAGGCCCGAGGACATAATTTACATCGGAATGGTCTCTCACCAGTGTGTTTTATCATGTGTCTCACGAGATCACCTGTAACAGGAGGAAAGGTGCATGGTTAATTTATATGGACTGTTCACTACCTTGTGCTACTAACTGGAACTTACCATGCATGTTTTCTCCTGACAAGAATCAGTTTTATTTTTGTGACAGGGTATGTAGGTGTAAAGGGAAATGAATTCATGTGTAGTCATGGGGCCTTATGAGCTTCTGACTGAATTTTGTGTGAATGCCTTATTTCCTTATCATCAGTGTGCCCTGCCATACCTTCTCCGACTTCAGAGGTAGACGTAAACTTCTGACTAGCGTTAAAGCCGATAATTAAATTAGGCGCGAGGATTATCACAAGGACGCCTGCGGACACCACTAGTATATGGTTTCTGCAAATAGTAAAACTGCACTGGTGACCCTATTGGTATGAACAAATATGAATGATCATAGTTTAGTTTGTCACAAACAGGGAACTGTGGGATAGAGCGGGTCAATGGCAAGTGAAACAAGAGATAAGGGGCAGAAGGTGGTGATGGATAGGGGACACACAGAGGAGAGCCCCAGACATCATGGTGAGACAGTCCCTCTGATGGAAATCCCAGGGTAATAGAGGTAAGGGAAAACCCCAGAACAACCACCCCAGAATAACCTGGAGATGGAATGCATGTAAATGGGGAAAAAATCAAAGATCTGGAATAGATGGCTTTGGATAGAAGGTCTTGGAAGGCTTTGGTTGCGGACCTATGCCTCACTAGGGGTGAACAAGAATAGTTTAGTTTCACATAAGGATCAGTTTGCTTAAGCTCACCTTTAGTATAGCACTTTGTGGAGCACTCGTGGCAAGGGTACAAGGCTTGTCGGTTGTGGCGCTTGACATGGACAGCCAGTTGGCACTTCTGTCTGAAAGCCTTACCACATAAATCACACAGATGACCCTTCTTGTTGGTATGTCTGTCCATATGAACTAGTAGTGTACACTTTTGGGTAAAGCTTTGAGTACAGACATCACATCTGAAATGTATCAAAAGGAATCGTTATGTGTTGCGGTGGCTGGCACAGGCCATCATGGATCTCTACAAACATCTGCCCCTAATCATCATCAAATAGCTTGTCCTGAGCAGAACTTTGCCACCCTAACAGTCCTTCGGAATTTCTTTATCTTATAGGCCAGATGTCCCACCTCTGCAGCCATCATGCTCAAACCATCTGTTACATCCTGAATCCATCTTCTCCGTGGTATTCTCCTTCCATAATGGTCTTCTCAAACTGTTTGTGTCTCTTTATATATCTAAAATACTTCAATTTTCTCATTTTATTTGTAGCATCATTCCTTTGATTTTGATTCTACCCCTAGTACTGTCTGGAAATTCTGATGATGCTATTTATTCATCCCATGAAATTGAGCAGCCCAATACTTTCTATATCTGTCATCTCTGCCTCTTCGACCATAAATTTTGTTAAGTACTGTGTGCTTGTTTGAGTACTTCTTTATTCTAGAATTATACCTGCTGCCACCATCGTCTTGGTCATTCCCTGCCTCGTATTCCAGAAACTATGCCTTTCATTACCGTACTCTCCAAACCACTATGACGTTTAACGTGGCCAAAATATTTCATCTTCCAGGACATGATGTTATTTATGAGCCAATGCCCCTCGATATACAGGTCTCGTAGGATGTCTTTGCTTTTTCTCCTCTCTGTCCAGGATGTTTTAAGAACTTTTCTGTAACACCTTGTTTCAAAAGCTTCAATTTTGTTATTTAATGTTTGTGTTATGGTCCACGACTCACATCCATATGTTGCCACAGGAATATGCATGTTCTCAGAAGTCTTACTTTTGTTCATTTCTATAGGAGCACATTATCCTATACTTAATCCCAACTGACAAATGAGGAGATATGTAAAATACTAATTGAACATTACTTCCAACCACGATCAGAGGAAGAAGATGGCTTAGATATGGGTGCAGAATATCATCTGGAAATATGACAAAGACAATTCTCCGGTGGACAGCTGATGGGGGCAGACCAAATAAAACCTGGAGGGCAGTGGAAAGCAAAGGAAAGAATATGGACTGACATGAGATACCATGGGTGGAATAACAATGGGGATCACATGTGAATGTCTTGTGTGTCACCTATGACAAGAAGAGGATATAGATAGAATCACAATCTTTCTCTCAACATTATGCTATCAGTGTCAAACCTGGATACTGACATCAAACGATAGAAGAAAATTAGTCACGACAGAGATGAAGTGTCTTCGCAGATTTCTGGAAGTATCAAGAAGAGACCGGTTTTGAAATGAAGACATCAGGAAAAAAGTTGGTACAACATCAGTACTCAACTTCATCAAGAAACAGCAAATTAAATGGTTTGGCCACATAAGCAGATTACAAACAGATCTCAAAGAGCAATCTTACTCAGATAGTGTATACAAAGCAAAAGGCAGTCCACACAAAAGGTGGACCTCAGAGATAACAGAGGCGATGAAAGTCACTATTTATGAAGCGCACACAAAAGCCTGTTCTAGAAATCTCTTCTTATCCTGACGATGTGGGGAAAAACAGATTTGGAGAAAAGAAAGAAAGGATAGACAGAAACACGACTGAAGACACTACTATTTGAACTATCACTTCATTTGTTTGCTCCTCTTTCATTTCAGGTGTAGAAAATCCAGAGAGACCATCACACAATCCTATCAACTGTCTCTCTTCTGATCCTGTTTCAGTCCAAGTTATAGTCCTTCTCTCTATTACTTTTTCTGGAAGCTTCTAATACTTGTTCACTATTTATTGATCATATTCTCTGGCTCTGGTGCTTCCCCTGGGGTTCTTAAAACTCCTTAGTCTCTCTGTCTATTACTTTCTCTGGAAGCTTCTAATACACTTGTTCACTATTTATTGATCATATTCATTGGCTACGGTGCGTCCCAGAGGTTCTTAAATGATTAGCTACTGAATTGAAAAACAGGTTGTCGCTGAATTAAATTTAGGCCATATTTTTCTATTGCAGGTGTATGTACAAATTTAGCTGCAGTTTTATTAATTATTAACAGATTTTTATGAGTAATATACCATTTTGTAGGTAAATAAATTTTGTTAAAGATCATTTTAAAACAAATAAATAGCGACGCTTCCAGCGGCTTATAGGAGCCAATCAGTTAAAACTCATTAGTCTCTTCTCTCTCTCTATTACTGTAACCAGATTTTTTATGCAAACATAAACAGGTGATAATCCAGTTTTGCATGCAGGAGGTACTGCCTCTCTTATGACCTCCCTATTTAAATTATACTCACACGAAAGGTCGCTCCCCTGTATGAGTCCGCATGTGAATCTTCAGTGACCGCTTCTCTGTGAAACTCTTACTACACTGGGTACACTGAAAAGGTTTAAGTCCCACATGGGTTGCCTCATGTCTGTCCCGGTTGGCTTTAGTTGTAAATTTGCGGTCGCACTGTCCACAGCTGTACGGCCTGACTCCAGTATGGATTCTCATGTGAGCTGGGGAATCAGAATTGTGGACATGTAGAATTAGTTAGTCTGGTGCAGGAGACGATGGAAGATTACTAGAGGATGGATAAGGAACATAAGGAAGATTTATAGAAAGACACCGAAGAAAAGTTCCTAGATAGACACAGACAGATAGGTAGTCTCTAGGACAGATACAGGAGTGAGATTTCCATGCAGATAAAAGACATTCAGGTAGATAAAGGAAAGAGATGCGGGCAGAATCAAAAGGGAAATATGGAGATGCAGGTAGAATCAAGAGGGAAATATGAAGGCAGAGCAGGGAGATATGCAGGTTGACAGGCAGACTGACAGAAGAGAGATATGCAGGCAGGCAGAAATGAGATATACAAGCAGACAGAAGGGAAATATACAAGCAGACAGAAGAGAGATATACAAGCAGACAAAAGGGAGATATACAAGCAGGAAGAAGGGAGATATACAAGCAGACAGAAGGGAGATATACAAGCAGACAGAAGGGAGATATACAAGCAGACATAAGAGAGATATACAAGCAGACAGAAGAGAGATATACAAGCAGACAGAAGGGAGATATACAAGCAGACAGAAGAGAGATATACAAGCAGACAGAAGAGAGATATACAAGCAGACAGAAGGGAGATATACAAGCAGACAGAAGGGAGATATACAAGCAGACAGAAGAGAGATATACAAGCAGACAGAAGGGAGATATACAAGCAGACAGAAGGGAGATATACAAGCAGACAGAAGGGAGATATACAAGCAGACAGAAGGGAGATATACAAACAGACAGAAAGGAGATATACAAGCAGACAGAAGAGAGATACACAAGCAGACAGAAAAGAGATATACAAGCAAACAGAAGGGAAATATACAGACACATAACAAAAAATGAAAAAGAAACTAAAAAAATAATAATGAGATGAAACTGCTTAATACAGGTTTCTTTGTTAAATAAAATGTTATGTCACTTACCGGTCATAGATGAAGCATAGTTGAGCACACGATGACACATTGGACATGTCCGGTCAACCAGAGATGCCTTCTCACTAGTCGATTCATCTCTAAACTTTCTTTTTCTTCCTCTCTTCTGCTTTTTGTCTGTCAGGACTTCATACTCCACAACATCATACTGGGCATGAACTGGCTGAGCCTCATACACAACCTCTGCTTCAGTACCTGTTTCGTTCAAAATATGCCCGGGTTCAACAATTTGAACTTCTCCATCAGACGTCCAAATAACGCTGTCTACATGTTGAACTTCCATAATTTCCTGACCATGAAGAATCTGAACGGTTTGACAAGGGTCAACATATGAAACCTGCATTTCGCCTACGCTGACCTCACCAACTGAAGATGGGTCACCTTCAGCATCATCATGAGTAGAGGTTACAGATATGGATGACATATCTGAATGTGTTTTTTTAAGTTCTTCTTCTAGCGCTGATATTATAGTTTCTATGTCTGAAGCATTCCAGCGCATGAGGTGGCCCTGAGTATGATCGTGTTTGGGCCTTTGATCAGCTGATACACAGTGTAATGATATTTCTGATGGAGGTACAAACTCCTGTTTGTTAGCTTCATCAGGATGTATCTGTGCACTATACTCTTGATTACTTTCTGGATTCTGTACATCGGGTTCAACAATCGGAGGTTTTATATGAACTCTGTAGTCTGACATTGTTTGATCAGGAAGGATTCTGTGTGAGTAAGTGTGATTAACTGGTGGATTGCACTGCTCTGAAGACTCAGATTTCACGACAGCTAAGTGGGTGTTCTGTTGATGTTCATTGGTGCTGGATGTTGAACTGTGTGCTATATGCATGACACCGTCTTCCATAGGAACAATAGTGATATTGAAGTCTTCAGATTCTTCCGATGTTTCCTCTTTAATATCTGGATAAAACGTCATGGAATCTACAGACATATCATTGTTGCCCAGATGCGTTTTCAAGTCTGAAAAACTGTCTTTACATGCATGTATTTTGGATTCTTTAGCATTTGAATCCTCAACATCATGACTTTCTTGAAGTTTATCTTTTATAATTCTGGCTCCGGAAGATGATCTTGTTGTTGGTCGTCCTACAGGCCAGATTTTTTTCACTGACTTTGACTTGTCCACTTTTGTTGGAATGTTTTCAATAGAGTTATCACTTGAAGGTAATGACTGCTGCAGTTTTTCATTTGCTTTTAAGAAACTGGCAACAGTTTTTAAATCCTCATCTGTTCCTTGGACATTATCTTCAGCGCAAGAAACATGTTCGACAATTATGTTGTCACTGGTATCGGTTGCAGTATTGCTAACATCGCACAGTTCTGAAAAGTCACAATACTCCAGGCTATTATCAGCGGAAGAAATTTCCGAACTCGGGTCCTCTCCTTCTACATGAATTGTTTCTATATAGTCTGCTATCTTCTGCTGGTTGGCCAATTTCAATATACGGAATCTACGACTATTTTTCTCTAAACATTTTACTGGTACATATATAGTGATTGCAGAAGTGTCAATTTGATGCAAATGATACTCCTCTGACTGTTTTTCCTTTGTCAACTTCACAGGTTTTGAATTTCGTCGTTGAGTCTCTACTATATCCCCTCTGCCATTAACAGCAATTTTAACAGCTGAAGAAACAGTTTTCCAAAACCGCCATACATCTGCTTTGTCCACGTTGTTCAAAAAACCAAGAAGTGGTAGACCTTCCCTAATCTGTATGAAAAAAATTGAATGTTAGTTATGTAAAAAATGATGAATATTGATTAAAAAATAATAATTCTTCTTCAAACGCTCCATATCGACCACTTGTTAAACCACTCTTTGGCTAATGCGCAGAGATCATCTGTGTTGTCCCTGTTATGGTTAGTCAAAGTAACACGGCTCTGATAGATTACCTTGCTGGTCTTATCAGCTTTGGCCCCGGTTCCATAATCTAAACAGGAAAATTAAACAGAGTATACTTCTATTTCCTGGGGTCTGGGTCTAAAGGCCCAAACTTGAAATATCGCAGATTAGCCGCTGTGAACCAAATCACAACATACTCAAGCTCATTGATTCAGATTACAAAGATTGATTACTTGTAGTGTATGTGGCTATTGAGAGCAAACGCAAACAATAATGATCATTACCCAATAAACCTACTATCATTTTTACCTTGCATGCAGTTATTTTGTAATTAAATGTTTAATTAGTAAGAAACTAAATAACAAATAGTTTCCATGTTATTGTTATGTCTCATTGAATCAGGATCGGATATCCGATATTATGGATATATCATATTAATCATATACCATCATACATGACATATAGTCAAATGAGTAGTAGCTAAGTGGAAGTAGTTGATCTATTCTATTAAAATTATCTTAATCTATACACCTTCTGACAACTCACTTCTGAGAGGCTACTACTACTATTACTCTTGCAGATTAGCGATAAATTGTCCGATAAGATTAATGTACTTCAGTCAGTAGTGCCTTAATCATGACCGACACTGAAGAATGCCTTATTACTTGTACACGTCTTGATCGTTTCATCTGAAAGTGAATAACTTTAAGAGATACATTTGTCTTTGACCGTTTGCCTAATGAAAATGTTACAAGACTGATTCGACAAAAGTACTGCTCGCGGAGTTTAAAACTGAGTTTTGTTCAATCTCACTTAGTTGACTTCAGACTTGTCCCTTAGACTAAGTTAGACAGCACAACTTTTACTAAGAGTTAGAGTGACACTTTTATATTCTGATTTGTCAACATTTATTCAAATCGGGAAAACATTTTTTGATAATTTGTGTTCTTGAAATCAAATTGAACATTAGACAATTACACATTCAACAACAATACTCATGTACTTTGGACTTAAAAGAATTGGCAGCATTATCAGATGCCAATGGAGGTGACCGCTTCGCCATTTCTAAATGTTGATCTGGCTGAAACAAATTCTAACTCAATCATGAGATATTTTTAACAGTTAAATGACAAGTTGGTAGTGTTTGATATTATTTATCTCCCTTAGGCGACACACATCCTGTCTTCGTAGATAATATATCTCTGCGTTTACATAGAAATAATGGTCTTAAATTAGTCAATTAGTGACAAGACTCTCCACACTATCATTTCTTCTTTCTTCTTCTTTTTTTTCTTTTGCGTCTCACTGTTACTGGTTTGTTGACCAGTGTCGTGGATTTATGTTTTTTTGTCTTGTGCTACTTTAAGTGGCTTAGGTTATCGTTATTATTGCTTTAAGAAAGGATTCTGCCATGTCATCTAATCATTTTGTTTTCATTGTCTTTCTCTCGTCTTCTTTCCTGATGTGTTCTTTTATAGAAGACTGTATACAGTGGAGCTTTGTTGCATTCTTATTAAGTGATCATTATTAAGATCATCGTCATGATTAAATCATTTACATGACAAGTAGTTGAAATGAAACTTTGAAAGATGAACGGGATACATTGGAGGTCTTTTTGATGATGAGAGATCAGAACTTCACATTCAAGACACGTACAAGAGACCAAACATACTTGTTATGTTATGCGATCGATTTAATTGCACATTGGACATTCCCATACGTGCTCCGTCCTCCGATGCGACAGCCATCACAAAGTCCACTTGCTCACCGTACCCAATAACTTCTCTACCACGAAAACGACACTGTGTGGCATTTCCAAACTTACTCTTAATTCTCGCAATCAATCCGGTGTCTGAGACTCGCCAATTAGAGCGTACAGAATTGATGACATGTCAATACTTCTGCCAGCTTGAGTAGGAACATTGTTTGCATTTTGCAAGAAAGTCAGCACGTTTGTTGCACTACATTCCAGCATGTACAGGTGTGTAAAGCCAAGTCAGTGTCTTGAGATGTGCCCTCCAAATTATGTCCGCCCATTAAGCGCGCAGACTTACTGTTTCAATCCGTTGAAGCATTTTCATCAAGTCTGATATGATAATCGTATTGGTGATCTGTTGCTCAGCCACTCGCGAGAGAGCCCTGGATGCAGCGGTGATCTCCATAGTCATGCTCGATGTTGTTATCTCAAAGGCGATACAGTCCTCATTAAGTGTGCTTCCGCTTCGCTGTGCTGAACAAGCCCACGCTGATCTGGTTCCATGTCTGACAGAGCCACCAGTGTAAATAATGATATCACATAGATGGGAGTGGTCATTCCCAAGTACCATAATCTTCGCATGAGCGATGCAAGGGGCCCACTCCTTACAGCAGTGTCCAAGTGTACTGACAACCCTGGTGTAACCAATCTAAAAATAAACTGGCAGGACAAAATTCCAGACAGCGAAGTCCTCACAAGAGCAAAGATCCCAAGCGTCAACACCCTGTTGCAGAAGGCCCAACTGAGATGGGTCGGTCACGTTGCTCGAATGCCTGATAAACGCATCCCAAAACAGTTGATGTATGGCGAGCTTGAAGGGGGCAGACGTTTAGCTGGTGGACAGAAAAACGCTTTAAAGACACTCTTAAAGTGTCTCTGAAATGCTTCGATATAGACAATACGTGCTGGGAATCCTTGCGCAAGATCGCCAAATGTGGCGCTGTAACAACAAAGAGGAACCCGAATAGCTGAGAATCATCGTATTGTTGAGTCACAGAGAAAACGAGCAGCGCGAAAAGACAGAGCACACAACACGCACATGTCTAACCTTGATCATGTATGCCCCACCTGTGGTCGGGGATTCTGTTCTAGGATTGGACTCTACAGTCACCTCCGCACACACCAGAGAGGTGCAACAGTACACGTCTGAGATTGTTGTCATCATCGCTTGCGATGGACGGCTATTATAACCAATCATATCCTCTAATATCGGCATCTATTGTTCTCTGCTTCAGCTCGTCTAGACTGATTCATGTATGGCATTGCGTAGAGGATGATTTGTATCTTCATATACTCTCAGATAAGCTTTTTACATGTGTGACTTTGTGTCTCAATGCTATCGTTAGCAAGCCAAGGACATAGCACATTGTCTCACATGAAGTGTCTCGTATACAACAGAGTATAAACATCATCGCCTTATCTTGGACCGTATTCAACGTATCCAGGGATGTTCTGCTCACTTTCAGAAGACCACGGCCATAGTCCACAAATCTCAGTACAAGTTCCCGATAAAGAAGAAGCAGGCGTTGTTTAATATCCGCCTCCGCCATAACTTTGAGAGCCGTTAGCCATTTTCTAGATTTCCTTTAGGATTACGTTATCGGCTGTCTTAAATGACAGGCTTCTGTCAACAGTGATTCCGAGATATTTGAGTGTTTCCTTTCTGCCAATATCTTTGTTACACATGCTGACAACTGGAGTAGGTGTGGTGTATTCACTATGTGAGCGTTGAAAGAGAACCATGTCAGAGAAGCCGTTGCTGGATTCACATTCGCTTTTAACTCGCTGCACCAATCACCAATGCTGTCCAGTTCACACTGTAATGTTGATGATTTCTTATCTCTATCCTCGTCGCGCCATTCGATACATCAGAACATCATCGTCATAAAACGTTGCTCTGCCGAGGCCGACCCACTAGACGCTGATGACCTCGACAGTGTTATTGAACAAGACCGGCGAGAGTGGTGATCCTTGAGGATAGCGCATTAGTATTTCTTGTATTCCGCGTTGTTCTTGTATCCTTGGCATAATAAAGGTCTTTTTTCGATACGTCATGTTATATTATTTTTATGTTTTGTGAAAATAATTAGGCTACGTCATGTTTACGTATATCGTATGAGAGGCAGAGTGAGAGGTGTGTTTAATCAGCGAGCCACAGAAACCATCAGTATGCATACTCTTCGATATCTGTTGGGGAGACTGAGCACCTGTGGGTCTGCCCGGAGTGCAATGACGTCAGTTTAGTAACCAATAACCAATACGTATATCGTCTAAATTGAACAGTGACTCCGCCCGAGTGGTTACCGGGGCCCAAATTTGGGGTGTTAGGAATAGAACCACTGTTACCTGCCATGCATGTCGTAAGAGGCGACTAAGGAGGTTTTGCTGAAATCGGATGCATGTGTCCTCTAGGGAATGCTAACCCGAAACAAATGCTTGCAGAAAACGACATGGTGCAACGACCCCTCACAATGAGGAATCGGATAACGGATTCTACGGTCGCCAATCTGCCTCTGAGATTTAGCCACGCAGTAAGAATGTCAGACCTACCATCACAAGGGTGGCCAAAATTTACTGCGGGAAGAGGTCAGCACAAACGGGGAAGCAGAGATCATAGGAATTATATCCTACAGAACTGCCCCAGTATGCAGACTTGAGAAGAAAGAGGTGGCCCACTTACACTAGCGTCCAAGACAAACTCTATGGCGTGGCTGATAATCTGAGGCAGACGGCTGCCTTTATTAGAGAATCCGAAATCTCAATCTAGTGAGAATGCAGAAGAAGAAGAAGAACAGTGACTCCGTCTCAAAGTCCAAACTTCGATCTTTAAAAAAACGACTTTAACGATTCACGAAGCCGACCATCAAAAAATGTCTGCTACTTCAAGTTGAGATGTTCATTACAACATGATGATCGTCTTTAAATATATGAATACTTAGAGTCACCAGTCTTATTTTTGTTCATTCAATCTGCCAAGACAGACGGCTAGAATGGTGAGTAATCGGTAAAATTGCTGCCTTTTAAAAATCTTTTTGCCGCAGCTGAAATTAAAAGTAATTAGTAAGCTTGACGATTCCAATTTTAAATTTATAAAATTGAATAATTCAGTAGTTTAATACAAACATTTGTGATTTGAAACATAGGAACGTTGACGTACTCATTCGATACACATAATACATGATATGTATAAGAGAATGAGACCTACTGTAAGATTTTAATAAGTATAATGTATTATAATAATTCAAAACTGAACTGCAATGAGTAGTTTTAGTTTACTGTGTTAGCCCCTAAGTAAGTATTAGTAAGTAGTTACTACTAGTTAGTAGTATGATTCTATCACTATCAGTATCACTCCAGTCTAAGACTCAGACTTTACTATGACTTATGAGTGCTGTAAGTGTATGAATCATTTTATTAAGTAATTAAGTTCAACAATTAAAATGTAAAATGTATTCTTTGTAAAGTAAGTTTGTATTGAAGTCAAAGATAGAGAACTAAAGTTGATCAAGACCCTACTTCACCCCCAAGTAGTGGCTCTGGCAACAGGCTGGAGTTTATGGAACATTGAATGATATGATTGAAGTCAAAATAGGGAAATAAAGCTGATCAAGACTCTGCTCCTTTTCCAAGTGGTGGTACTGATAAGTCACAATGCTGCAGACTGGTTAAGCAAGCAGGATAAAAAAAAGGCGGCAAATTTGGTCCAGAATTTGCAGTACTGAACAGATGTGTCTAGCAAAAGGTGCTGATATAATGATACAATAGTTTAACTCAATAGTTTACAATAGTTTACTGTTTTTGTTTACAGAATTCAATGGGCAGATAACTCCCATTTCATCCAAATACTATAAGACATGGCAGAATTTATTTTCGATTATTTAGAAATAGTTTTATTCGCAAATATATTTTTTCCCGTTGTGAAAAAGTGAACTCTCGTGTGAAAAGTTTAGTTACAAGATGTTGTTTCATCCTCCACGTCATTAAAGTGCAGAACAAGCCATGGATTTATTCCAAAGTTCAATTAAACACACACAGTATTTCATGTTTATGATTTCACCGACAATGATGGCATTTTTATTTGATTTTTTCAATAACATGAAATACAACAATAATTTACTAAATAAATACTAATTTACAAAGATAACTTTTTATTATCAGATTGTTCAGAATTTAATTCTGCATATTTTGATGCCAACAGTATAAATCTAGCTTAAATATAACTAAAGTTATAGGCATATTTCCAAGATCACTCCATTTTGAAAAATTTTGCTAGAAATGTGTTCTGGCAGAGCGTGACCACACCCTAACATTTTCTAGGGCACAAAGAGTTAAAGACCGAAGGGCGGCTACGCAAATGACGTACCTCAGAAATATCAGAGGTGGTAGGAAAAACCATATACAAGGCACACATGAGGGCAATTAGCAAAACTCTTCGCATACTCTGAAAGGCACAACATGAATAGACAATAGATAGTTAGGGAACAGCCTGAAAAATTAGTGGGAGATGAGGTAGAGGCTTAAAAAAAAAAGAAGGAAAATTCGGTGCTGCGTAACTTTATGGCATGGAAATATATCAAAATCCAAACTGATAGTCAGTGCGCGGGACAGACACATTTCTGGAAATCCATGATTGCAAACAACGTGGCACATGATGGTGTTTTACAAAAGTAAATAACTTTAAATATAAAAAAGGAGGTTATTTATTGTTGACAAGGTTTACCCTCACACAAGATTATTATGTATGTTTCAGCTACGAATATCTGCGTTAAATGACTCCTCATGTTCGGAGGATGACTCTCAGAAAGTACAGCTGACAAAAACCAAGGAGGCCAAGGTTTGTAAAATGAATATTGTTTTTGAAAGTTGTGTTAATACTCCAGTGGAGATTGATTGTTGTTCAGAATCCTGTTGTCGTTGTCAGAATCCTGTTGATCGTTGTTCAGAATTTCCTGTTGAGGTGTTTAGAATCCTGTTGTTAAGATGTTCAGAATCCTGTAGTTGAGTTCCAAATCCTGTAGTTGAGTTCCGAATCCTGTAGTTGAGTTATTCAGATCCCCTTTGTTAAGATTCCTGTAAAATTATTAAGAATCCTGTTAAGGCGCTCATAACCCTTTGTTAACTGATTCACTACGAAGTTGTTTTGGCATATGACTTGACTTATTATTTTAGTTCTAAAAATTTTGCATACATCTTGTAGAAATTTCACTGAAGTGCAGCCCTGTTTTGCAATATTTAATCCTGTTATTTGGTATTCCAGACTGAATCGTTGTAATGAAGGTTTTGGGTTCAAATCTGGGCTGAGATATTTTGCAATTTTGTAATGAGATCCCTAGGATTGTTGCCGGAGCTACGGAGTTCGTGCTTTGTATAATGCTCTCGGCAGATGACATGCTGTCTCTGAATACAGGGACGGAGCCATATGGGGAAACCTGGTGCAATGAAGTCATCCTTCACCTCTGGACAAGATCAAATCCTATTGTGCAATATTTAATCCTGTTATGTGGTTTGACAGATTAAATCCTTTTTTGCAATATTTAATCATTGTTCAGAAAGCAATGACAAGCTACTGAATGTATAAGTGGTGCCTAGAAATTCATCTACTCGTTTACTGTGGTTTAATGGTGATGTTCTGTAAAGGATATGCTATGATTTTCATTTTTCATGATATGGTATATTTAATATTTTATTGTTATTTTATCATTTTTAGGAGGCGGAGGCATTTGCAGCTTACAACAAGGCTTTGTCTCATCAACAGAAGGGCAACACACTTCATGCAGAGAAGCTGCTGAGGAATCTCTTTGATCATCCACTTCTGAAAGAGGTTCATTGAAAATTTATCAACTATTAACACTGCCATGTTTCAGCTTAAACTGCATTTGTGTAGTAAAATGTGTTTTTAGTGTATTTTCGCCTGTGTGTTGCTGGAGCTTGCAAGGGAGCAAAGAATAGTAACACTGCGACCTACAAATCATATCGTAAGAGGCGACTGAGGTAGGGACCTAGGGAAACAATCCTAGTAAATAAAAAGCATAGCAGAAATCGGATGTGTCGCAGACTTGTAGGTGCATAACTGACACAACGTATTTCGCTTTTAGGCTTAGATCACATACAAATCAGAAAGAGTGGATAACAAGTGGTTGATGTGAAACGTTCGAAGAAGATGCACTTTACTGAGATGGTAGAAGTTAGGGTTAATGAACTAGAGCTGACCAAGACCATACACCATTTCCAAGAGGTGGATCTGGTAACATGCTGGAGTTTAAGGTACATTGAATGTTATGATATGGTGGCTCTGCAAGATTCTGAAAGACCTCATAGAATGTGGCCGCAAAGGGGATTTTCATTTAAACCAATCCACCCAGCAAGATCTTGATTTCAGATTAGAGTGGCCCAAAAAGAACATTACAACAGGTATATGTGTAGGCTCATCAATCAACATCGAACTGTTGCGATTGGTAGCTGGATGCTGTTGGAGATATTGAGGAGATCGGAGCACCCATGGTGGTCATGTCCGAAGTACAATAAAGATATTCCTAACTGAAACTCTATTAAACAATGAAACTCCTTCTGTGAACGCCCCATATCGACTACTTATTAAACCACTCTTTGTGGTTTGTATGTGATCTGAGCCTAAGAGCGATTGTGCTTGGGGCAGTTATGCGCCTATGGATGCCTAGGCCAGCACATCTGATTTCTTTTCACACTTTTTATTTACGAGGGTAGTTTTCCATAGAACAGTGGGACGGATGGGTTTGCCACTTGGATGTCATCTTACTTGTGTACGGGCGCCCGAAAAGTATTGCCCTTCGCCAATGTTTGGGTTTGTAACAATGAAACAATAGGATACAATTTTAAGTTGAGCAAAGACTTCTTCCTGATCTTTCTTTCTTCATTATTCATTAGAAGCATAGTTAACACTGAAGATTCTTCATGGAGGGTAGTATTAATATGCTCTTTATGTAAAATAAACATAGATCTTACCTTAAGTGCATTATAGGAAAATCATAGTGTGTAAGATTCTGAGGAAGGTGGTGGGGTCACCAGGAAAGATAGACTACGAAATGAGGACATCAGAAGCAGAGTGGGCATAACTTCATGCACTGAATACATTGAAAGACAACAAATGCAGTGGTTTTGACATTTAATGAGAATGGAATACAACCAACCACCAATAATAGCATACAATAAAAAGAGATAGGGTACTAGAGCTAAGGGAAGACCAAGAAAAAGATGGATAGACAATATAAAGACCACACTACATAAACACGAATATAACACAACAAGGGTGACTCATCTGGCCCTAAAATGCAAATTAAAGCTCCCATTCCTACGCTTAACGGCAGGAGTGGACAACCAACTCCATCTTCCACCTGGGAATAGACAATAGAACGTGTGTAAGATGAGGTGCTTGTGAAAAGTCATCAAAATTACCAGAAGAGATAGAAGCACAGACCTTATCAAAGAAGCCATTAGGTGAGCCAGAGCCTCATTAGCCTTGGACCTCATAGTCCCCAATTTCCCAGTCTACACAACTGGGAGGTGGGTTTGACTTGTGTATCCTATGGGTCATCAGCAGGCTACTAATTTTTCACTTTCTGTCCTTCCTAAGAGAAATATAGCCAACCCCAACTCTTCACGATGCAGAGCCTGGTGCAGAACATACTTTGTAGACCCCACATGGTATGAAACCAGGTTCATATGTTGCCAAAAGTTGATCATGTCATTTATGTTCTCCAGGCATCCAGTCTTATTGTAGATGAGACTCAAACACAATCCCTCAACCATCCTGGCCTTCAGCTGCTGTACTCTATTCAGAAGAATCTTGCTTCCATACTGTTACAGAGAGGTCAACTTCATGAAGCAATGGCTGCTTATATTGAGGTATGTCGTTAACTCTTTTCATACCGTTAACTGTTGCGCTGGTTACACAGTTTAGACAGGATAAGTCAAGTTATCAAACTCAATAGATTTGAATTCGGTATGCCTGAGTGGTTGCGAGGGCCCAAATTTGGGTGTAAAGAATAGAACCACTGTTACCTGCCACGCATGTCATAAGAGGCGACTAAGGAGGTTTGGCTGAAATCAGATGCACGTGTCCTAAATGTAGAAGTTTATGTGTTTAGGGGCCTACCAAACCAATGTGCAACGTATACATGTTCTTGGCAAAGATCAAACATATCACAAAGAGTGATTAAAATTGGTCGTAAAGAACGAACGCAAACAAGAGGAAGAAGAAGAATCCCAGTAAATATAATTGGGAAAGATTAGTCTAATTAATATATAAAGCACTCCTCTCACTGGAAGCCATAGAGATGTGGTTTTTGCAGAATGATGAGAATCACATGGACTGCTAAAATGACGAAACTGGAGGTGTTGAATGAGGCCAAGACACAGAGAAAACTTATTATCATCAATATAAAAAGAGGTAGTCATAATTTTTTGCACATGTGATGAGAAGTGGTATAGAACACATTGTAACAACCGGTAAAATCGAAGATAGATGAGACAGAGAGAGAAAATATTAGACAGCCTGACTTCATGGCATGGAAGCGCGTCAACATCTGAGATGATCTGTTGTCATCATCTCTTGTGATGGATGGCTAATATTATATTATGTTACAAGTTAAGTTTAAAGCTAAGGAATATCAGTATTATTAACATGTTTCACCGGGGGACTGCCTAGAGTAGTTGATAGTAGCTCGGCCTACTAGCTGTGAGACGCCTCATAGCTCGGGTTCGAACCTACTGTCCGGCATTTGTTCGAGTCCCTGGTCTTACTCAGGACGATAACGTGAGTACCTCTGAAGTCGGAGAAAATCTGCCTGTATGGCGAGGGAATACTAATTACGAGTACATTGAGCACACGGCTGCCAGTGTAAAGTAATTTACAATGTGCACGCTGCTGCCATTGTAAGAAATTGGAAAACAGATTTTCACGCAAAAATCAGTTTCAGAGATGGAACTTCGCCTGAGTTGAAAGCGGACGGAAAAAAAAAAAAAAAAAAAAAATGTTTCACCAATAAATAACCATGAAAGCATAGAATTGATTAAAATTGCAAAAAAGCATACAGTGTTCTATCAAACATATACAAAATCCAGCCCCCATCTAACAGGAATTTCCGATTTGTTGGCTAAGCTATTCGGCTTTATGTTACCGGGGGCTGGAGTGTTTGTATAGGCTGTGAAGATCGACCTGCTGGCTTGAGAGTTTTTCAGGAATGCTGTGATGAGAACGATGTTCTTCAAAGTACATGCTGTATGATGAACCACACAGTGACATTTATGTATATTTGTTCTGCTATGTGTTTGTATAGGCTGTAAAGATTGATTCCTCTGAAGTTACAGTTTGGTTCAAAATGGGACAAGTAGCCAAGGATCTGCACAACTATCCTCTAGCTAAGATATGTTTCCAGCAAGTAAGTGTTCAACATTCTTATATATTATTATATATTCCTCTCTCACCATTATACGCCAATGCTATGTGACCCTGAAGCCACTCATTTCAAAGGAACTGACCATTTGGGAGCTTGCGATGTCCAGGTCACAGCCATCCGATCATGTTCCTCTGATGATTGAAGTCAATTTGCTCTAGAGAATCGTTTTATTTTGTTATATGGTACCTTGTGACCTCATGGACTCAACACACTACATTCCAATGCTTCTTAGTATTTTCTTTTCTCATGCTCCATATTCTACATGTGTATACGTTAAATGTATATATCACTAGTCTCCACAACTACAGAACACATGCAGATTCTACAAACTGGCATTGGCTGCCCAAGAGTGAAACTCGCAGCCCTGGTTAGAAGAAGAAGAAATGTATATATATTAGGTATAAATTTGATTTTTATTGTTTATCTTCTTTTTCCGCTTCTAGTTTTTTCATTTTTTCATTACTCGTTTTTAGTCACAGATTTTCATTTTAGGGCTGTTAGGATTTTATTGTTGTATTCTATATGTAGTGTGCTGTGAAAGAAGTAATTGAAATTCATCATTTCTGTTGTATCGTTTGCTTGATAAAGGCCTTTTGGTCAAAACGTTGCTGTATATTGTTATTGTTTTTATAAAACTACAGTACTTTGTTTTTTACGTGTTTGCTTGTGAAAAATGAAAATCGTGGCATATCCTTTAAAGGACGTAGCTATCAACCACAGTAAACGAGTCGTTGATTTTTTTTAGGCATCACTTATACGTTCAGTAGTTTGCCATTGCTTTCTGAAGGTGGCTGCATTGTCCTTTGTTAAAATCAACGGAAACAATTTGCAAGCAAACTGTCCGAGCGTGATTGAATCAGAACGTCGAGTTATTAGACAGAGTCACTACCTTAGCACAGACGCCGTTGCTACATAGTTTTATTGCAGTCTTCCCCTATATCAATTATGCGTTACATAAGGGCTGCAAGCAATGTGCTTGAATTGCTCAACAACTTCTCGCTGGATAAAGATGGGTGGATGTCCTTGGATTGCTCTGCAGTTGCCTGATGGATGAGGACACAGCAATTGAGGATAAAATATACATCTTTTAAGGTGTTTTGCTCCGCTAACCCATACCCCCGTGTCTGTCCATCAACCCTGTCTGTATATTTATTAGATAATAAATTATAATATTAACTGGGTATTTTCCATGATGGATTTAAGATGCTGATTTGAGTTTTTGTTTTCCTCACAGGCCTTACAGTGTAACCCTAACCATTGGCCAAGCTTGGACAATGCTATCACTGTGACCTATGCCCTGGGAAATTACTTGAGTATGACAGTTTGTGTTGGTCTTACCTTTTAGCAGAATTTCATAGAGGGTCTCTGTGGAATTTGCCTTGCTCTCTGAAGGTCATCGGTTCAAATCCGGACTGCACCTTTGTGTTCACAAGGGAATTTTTCCCAGAGACCCCTAGAATTGTTGCAGGAGCTGCGTTCGTGCTTTGTGCAGTACTTTTGGCAGGTGGCATGCCACTTCGGTTGAGAGGGGCCGAGCTATATGGTGTAAAACCCAGTGCAATGAAGTCAATCCTTTGGCTTTATACCTTTAGAATTTGATAGTGTCTGCATTAGAACTGTAGAATAATAGTTAATGAGTATGCTCACAAAAATTCAAGTTGTTTATATTGGTATCTGAGCAGATTAGAGGGACTGAGAAAAAGACAAAGCTGTTAGTATACAAAGTATAAAACAGATTCTGAAAAACAACTCCAGAGAAGATTGGCTGAACCGATGGGCTATGGGGACGACTGGTCGAGACATGTATGCAGAGATGAATAGATCAAACCCCAAGGACAATATAAATCTGCTACAACCAAAAGATCAAATCACTATCTTCCAGTTAAGAACAGGACATGTTGGACTGAATTACCATCTACACAGAATAAACCCCACACACCTACCACACTGTAGAAAGTGCAGTCATTCATGTGAGACAGTACAGCATATCTTGCTTGAATGCTCTGGACTACATAAAGCTAGACAAGAACTCCTCCCACCACACCCATCTGTTTGTAATATATTTACACTAGTCTTCCACAATTACAGAACACATGCAGATTCTACAAATTATCATTGGCTGCCCAAGAGTGAAAACTCGCAGCCCTGGTTAGAAGAAGAAGAAGAAGAGGGACTGAGATTGTATGATAGGATCACAAGTGAGGAGCTTATGGAGAGAACGAGACAGATCCCAGTGAACCAAGAAGTGAAAAAAAATACATTGGCACTGGGTAGGACACACCTTATGAAAAACCAAAAGGAATATAATAAGAAGGAACCTTTCCTGAAACCTGCAAGGAAGATGGAAGCATTGAAATACACGCTTGAAATACACAGTGAAGCGATTTGGACGCAGATATTTCGCCTGTGTGGTGCCGGGGCCTGCAAGGAACGCAAAGAATAGTACTACTGCGACCTACAATTTGGGGATCTAAGTTACAAATACCTCAGTAGTCTGAGTAAGGTTCGCCCGAATGGCTAGAGACACTGATAAGGAAAGCTAGCCTTCATGCAAAAAATCAGAGGTGCCATATTAGGTACTGTTCAGGTTAGGATTTTTTCTTTATGCACAGACAGATAAAAACTCCTTGACCTTACTGGGAATCGAACCAGGGTCTCCAAAATGGGAACCTGCACTCTAATTCATTTAGCCAGACACTCCTTATGATAAATTAGTAATTGAGTTTATATTATAGGTCGATTGGTAATTTAGTTTGTAAAATGTAGATTAATTAACAAGTAGGCAAAATTCTTAGCAAATTGTTTCTTACTGTATTTCAGTGTGTCTAGAGAACATTAGCACAGCCCTAGAGAAAGACTACAGGTATCCAAAGGGCCTGGCCTTGAGGAAACAGATATTATCTGAGCAGCCATCGTTGGAGAGTGTGACTGCAGAACTTTTTTTATATTGGTATGAACCATTTTGTTGTGTTAATTTTCTGCTTAATCCTCATCTGTTTTGTCCTGCATAGGATGTTCTTTATAGGATTTCCTGCAAGGATGTCCTTCATAGGATGTTCTTCATAGGATTTCCTGCAAGGATATCCTCCATAGGATGTTTTTCATAGGATTTCCTCCAAGGATATCCTCCATAAGATGTTATTCATAGGATTTCCTGCAAGGATATCCTCCTTAGGATGTTCTTCATAAGATTTCCTGCAAGGATACCCTCCATAGAATGTTTTTTCATAGGATTTCCTGCAAGGATATCCTCCATAGAAAGTTTTGGATTTCTGCAAGGTATCTCATAGGATGTTCCTGCAAGGATATCCTCCATAGGATGTTCTTCATAGGATTTCCTGCAAGGATATCCTCCCAAGGATGTTCTTCATAGGATTTCCTGCAAGGATGTTCTCCATAGGATATCTTACAAGGGTCTTATTTGTTGTTAGCTCTGAAATTAGCATTTGTTACAGTGTGTCACAGTTTTTGAATTTTGTCTACTTTGGAAGCAATATCAGCCATTTAGGAGGTACAGATGAGGACATTGATGCCAGGATAGGAAAGCCCGACAGGCCTTTGCTCATCTTCTGCTTTGGGGTCTCTGTGGCATAGAGGTTAGGTGCTCATCTCTCATGTCAAAGGTACCAGGTTCGCTCCCTCCTGGAGCCATCTGGATGTTTTTCTAGAGATTCCTGATCTCAGTATAGGTGAGTAGAGTTCCTAGTTCTATAGGAGACGGGCGATAAAACTTAGGTCCCGTTTTCAATTTGAGCATGTAAAAGAACCATTTGCAGTTCAAAGAACCATTTGCAGTTCAAAGAACCATTTGCAGTTCAAAGAACCATTTGCAGTTCAAAATCGCGAAGTGCAGGCAGGAAAGCCACTGGCCAGGAAAAATTCATTAGAAAAAATTAAAATTCCTACAAAAATATCTTCACCTTCCTCACAATTACAACGGGGATCCTCACCGGTGCTATAGAGTTTGTGCACTGCAGCTGAGATCTTCCTGTGTAAGAAAAATATCAGAGCACACATGGTTACTCACCAAAGTGCAATGGTGATGGACCTATCAATCAATCAATCAGTCTCTAATAAAAGTGTTTAAAATATAAATTATTGTGATTATATAAGGTTTTATTTTCTGTCGTTGTTGATTTATTGCAGTGATCCCAGAATGCATTCAACGTCCGTGGACCCAGATGAAGCCAAACAGGTAAGTTTAATACAATACAATGCTGCCCAACAATTGTGGAACACATCAACAACACAACCAACACACATAGATTTCAACAATTACTCAAGAACAGCCATATAGATGAGTGAGTGGTTGTACCGATAGGCAAAGGTTAATGCCAGTCACATTCTTCTCTTTATATTCCTCTCCGCTCCTTGTGGAGCATAGGGCCTCAACAGTTGTTCGCCACTTTTCCTGGTTTCCGGCTGTTTTCTTTATGGTCTCCCAGGGTAGTCGAACACCCTACAGTTCCTCAAAGAAGACTGCGTCTGCAAGTCCATTTAGGACGTTCTGTTTTCCCTATGGTTCCATTCAAGTGTTTGTCTAGTGACACTCGACTGTACCTTCCGTAGGGTAGTGCCTGTAGGGCAGGTTTGTAACTCTGTCATATCATCTCAGTCTGAGAATACTCATTATGTTTGAACACTCATACTCTGTCTATGAGCTTCCAATTTCTCTAACATCCTTCTCTACTATTATTTACCAGATATTCTTCACTACTCTTCTTTCCCTGAGGTTTCCAAGTGCATATCAACAATGCATTTTCGATCCAAAGATGATTTTCAGCTCTGCCAGTGCCATGGATATCGAACTTGGTCGTCACGACCATCTGGAATCTGTGGCTTTCTGCATCCAGAATTGAACCCAAAACCAGGATAGTCCTTTCAGACTACAACATGCTCAGACTGATGCAATATGCTTGATGCAGAGCTGGCTAGAACAATCTGTAGATCAGGCTGCATAACTATGTAACAGGCTGCATAACTGCAGTCTGACTTCAGCGAGTAGGAATTGAAGAGGGAAAACAAACCTGGTACAGAAGTTCAGTATTTCAACAGAATTTAGTCATATGTAATGTAGCTTGCTCTCAAATACATCACAATGAAGCAAACATGCTTGTCATTGCAAACGAAAAACACCCTTCTACTTCTAAAACATTTCTCTTTTCATCATCAGTCCCTGTTGTGCCCGAGGACACTTAAGACAAAGAATTCTTTTTCTTGAACGCTCCATATCGATCACTTGTTAACCACTCTTTGTGATTGTATGTGATCTGAGCCTAAGAACAATTGTACATTGTGCCAGTTATGCACCTACAAGTAGGCCAGTACATCCGATTTCTGCTATGCTTTTTTTTTACTAGGGTAGCTTCCTATGCCCCTACCTCAGTCGCCTCTTACGACATGCCTTTTAGGTTGCAGTGTTACAGTTCTTTGCTCCCCTTGAGAGCCCTGGCAAAGACAAAAACTAGCCATTAAATTCATTACCAATTTTTTGTTTTTATTTTGTCTCCGTTTTTGTAGATGTTTCTTTGTTTTACACTGTTGGGTAGCCGGTCTCAAACCCGAAGTCTGATTGTATTATTCATTACTCTGAAAACCACATAGGAAAAAAATTCCCATTGACCCTTAACTGGAAATAACTAATTAATGAGGGTTTTTATGTGCAGGAACATAAGGACTGTATATATGATATATATTAATAATATATATAAATTTATTCTATTTAGTTCATCAATGAAGCCTTGAAGGTCAGAGCAAAGAGACGTCAGCTTATTCTTGAACATCAGGAAAAGGAACTACAACCCCTGACTTTCTTGAAGCCGCTGACACCATTTACGTAAGCAAGCCACCCATGCTTTACTTTTAAAATGTTTTATTACATATATCTTATTCATACATTAGCCTTCTATTCTAAGAAGAAATCTCGCCCCATATAGCTTGTTAAACCATTCTTATGGGATTTGTATGTGATCTGAGCCTAAGAACGATTGTAAGCTGTGCCAGTTATGCACCTACAAGTAGGCCAGCACATCCGATTTCTGCAGTGCTTTTTATTTGCTAAGGTAGCTTTCCTAGGTCCTACATCAGTCGCCTCTCACGACATGCCTTGTAGGTAGCAGTGTTACTATTCTTTGCTTCCCTTGTGAGCCCTGACACAACATGGGTTCGCCTGCTATCAATTCCGGTGTGGGGACTGCCTAGAGTAGTTGATAGTAGCTCGGCCTGCTAGCTGTGAGACTCCTCATAGCTCGGGTTCGAACCTACTGTCCGGCATTTGTTCGAGTCCCTGGTCTTACTCAGGACGATAACGTGAGTACCTCTGAAGTCGGAGAAAATCTGCCTGTATGGCGAGGAATACTAATTACGAGTACATTGATCACACGGCTGCCAGTGTAAAGTAATTTACAATGTGCACCTGCTGCCATTGTAAGAAATTGAAAAACGTTTTTCACGCAAAAATCAGTTTCAGAGATGAAACTTCGTCTGAGTTGAAAGCGGACAAAAAAAAAAAAAAAAATTCCAGTGTAGTCAGGGCGCCTGGTATTGCGCATCTGACTGATTTTTGCATTCTTCTTCACCTTTCAACTCCCAACGGAGCACAGGTCTTCAACAAACTTCTTCCAGCTCTTCCTCTCTCGTCATCCCTTCCAATTCTTTCCATGTTTTACCTATCCTTTTAATATCAGCCTCCAGCTCTCTTCTCCAGGTATTTATAGGCCTTCCCTACTCCTCTTTCCCTGCGGGTTCCAAAACAGTGCCTGTCTTGCAATGCTTCCAGTCGGTCTTCTCAATGTATGTCCTATCCCTTGCCAGCGTCTCTTCCTGAGCTCTTTCTCCATTGGTATCTGCTTTGTTCTTTCTCTGAGTTCCTCGTTCGTAATCTTATCATACGATCTCAGTCCCTCTATTCTATGTAAACATCCATTTACGAAGGTCTGCAGTTTTCTGATGGTTTCCTTTGTTGTCTTCCATGTTTCCGAGCCATAGAACAGCACTGACTTCACATTTGATTGAAAGATTCTCAACTTCGTGTTTGTTTTGATCTCCTTTGACTTCCATATCTTACTCAATGCAATAAAGTTTCCCCTTGCTTTTGTATTCTTATCTTGACATCTTTGTTTGTTCCTCCTTCTCTGTATGTTGCTACCAAGGTATGATTTTTGCATTAAGGCCTGCTTTTCTTTTTAACCAATGTCCCCCACCATACAGGTGTGCCTTCTCAGAGGTGGTGACAGATATAATGGCACTGATAAAAAAACAATTTGTATCACCTATAAAAGATGGTGAAGTTTATGCAAAAGATAATATTGCAGATATAGACACCTTGCTTTACTACCCAGTAGGCACCTGTGTGTTGCCAGGGCTCACAAGGGGAACAAAGAATAGTAACACTGCTACCTACAAGGCATGTCGTAAGAGGCGACTGAGGTAGGGTCCTAGGAAGTTACCTAGTAAATAAAAATGTTGCAGAAAACCGGATGTGCTGACCTACTTGTAGGCGCATAACTGGCACAATGTACAATTGCTCTTAGGCTCAGATCACATACAAATCACACTAGAGTGATTAGCAAGTGGTTGATATGGAGTGTTCGAAGAAGAAGGAGAAGCCTTCATCATCGGGTCTTTGTGGCGAAGTTAAAACGGTTGTCCTGTGCTATGAAAATTGTGGATCCGAACCGCTTAGTTCAGTTCATGTGCATTTTTTCCTCATATCCCAAGGATTGTTGCTATAGCTGCAGGGTTTGTGCTTTGTGCAACACTCTTATTAGGTGGCACACCATATCTGTGGATAGGAACTGAGCCATATGGTGAATCCCAGTGCAATGAAGTTAGTTTTTCACATTTAGACCCTTTAGCCTTCATAATCTGATGAAGTCATCCGATTTAGGGTGAGACAAAACTTGGTGGAGGTACTGGTACAGACACGGATCAGAGAAATCACTTTCATTGTTGTCCCTGGTCACGCAGGAGTCAGGGGTAAGGAACGAGCTGATAGATTCTCTTGCATAGCTACGATAACAGAGGGAGCTGCAATGGACCAAAATGACATTCTTAACGCTTTGAATATTTCCGAACTGAGAAGTTTCAGGGTTGTGAATCTCAGTCGCTGACCAGATTGATAGAAGATGGGTGTTGATATTGGTACAGCCCTAAAAAAAAGACATACCAAATATGCAAAACATATTGCTTAATCAACATTGAACTGGTGTGTTGGGCCGCTGAACACTGCTGGATTTGTTGTGGCAGGGATCGCTGCGAGCACCCACGGACATGTCCGGAGTGCTATGATGATAGTCATCATATAAGTGATATAACGATAAAATCCGATGAAAGAGACTGAGCACTCATAGGTTTGCCCATACTTCAACTGTATCAATTTTGTTAACAATGCATTTAAATAGTGGGGAAAATGGAATAGAAATAAGCGAGCATTGTCCATTCATTGTAGTAACTGCTGTTTCATGAAATATATTTCTGTTTACAGTTGGAAGAACGTTGGCGAGCAGTTGATTGACTTGTATGACTACGCTGTGGGAAGTGACCCTCCTAAAGTAAGTTACCTTCATAAAATTAGTGAAACACGTACAAACAAAGTACTATAGTTTTACAAAATACAGAAACAGTGACGATAAACAGCAACGTTTCGACCAACAAGGCCTTTATCAAGCAACGAACAAACAGGAGTGACAAATTAAAATGAAACACAAATGGACGACCAAATACCAACGTATCTAAGGAAAATCTGGAATAAAACGAATAACGAAATAAATGTAACACAAAAACACACATAAAAACTAGAAATAGAACGGAAAAGAAACAATGAAACATCTAGTAAATATATAACTTGAATACATGCAACATATACCCATATAGATTACAAAGCATACGTTGATATTTGGTCGTCCATTTGTGTCGTACTATCCCGCTGCTATTCATCACGTACATTGACCACATTTGTAAAATAGCTAACACCAGCGAAGGAAACAACCTCGGAGAACTCTTAAATGAATTTTTTTTGCAGGCGATCAGGCAATCATATCAACAACAGAAGAACAGCTACAACAACACATCAACAGACTCCAGTTAGCATGTACGAATACAACATGAGAATTAACATCGACAAAACAGAAGTAATGACATTCGCCAGAGAGGAAAACACTACCAACATCTCCATCGATAATCACCTACTAAATCAAGTAAAAGATTTCACATACCTGGGGAGCATTTTTCAGCAAATGGAAGAATAACTAATGAAATCCAACACAGATGCAACAAAGCAAATCAAATGATAGGGCAAATGGCGCCAATTTTAAGATGCAAACATGTCACCATGAACACAAAAGAGCAATGTTCAACACAATCTTTCTCCCACATTATGTTACCAGTGCCAAACCTGGACGCTGACAACAAGCGATAGAAGAAAACTAGTCACAACAGAGATGAAGTGTCTACGCAGAATGCTGGGTGTAACAAGAAGAGACCGGTTGAGAAATGAAGACATCAGGAAAAAGTGGGTACAACATCAGTACTAGATTTCATCAAGAAACAACAAATTAAATGGTTCGGTCACGTAAGCAGATTACCATCAGACAGTGCACCCCAAAGAGCAATGCTGCTCCGATACAATGGGTACAAAGCAAAAGGCCGGCCACGCAAAAGATGGACCTCAGAGATAACAGAGGCGGCGAAAGAGACTATCTACGAAGCGCATACTAGGGCCCGTTTAGAAATCTCTTCCTGACCTGACGCTGTGAGGCATACAGGATTCGAGAAAGAAAAGAAAAGAAAGATAGTACTTTGTTTGTACGTGTTTCACTATTTACCAAGTTTTACTGCAGTCTTCCCCTATTTCGATATTCATAAAATTAGATAGATAATAGTTACATTATTAGCGACACCCATAACCCATCACGGATGTGGGTGTGTTACTGGTACAGACAGGGAATTGGAGAAATCACCTACATTTTTGTCCCTGGTAACGCAGTAGTTAGGGGAAATGAACAAGCTGATAGATTGATTGGCATGGCTACGATATCACCTGGTGCTGGCGCTGCAATGGACCGAAATGACATTCTTAATGCATTGAGTCTTTTCAAACGGAGGAGATTCAGGGTTGTGAACCCCAGTTGCTGACCAGATTGAGAGAAATGGGTGTCGATATTGGTTCAGCCCGAAAAGAACAGCATACAACGTATAAAATATGCAAATATATTAATTAATCAACATTGAACTGATGCGTTGGGCGCTGGCGCTGCTGGATGCTGTAGGATTCATTGAGGCGGAGATTGAAGCACATATGGACATGTCCTGAGTGCTGTGATGACAGTCTTCATATAACTGATAACTGAATCGTTGATCTTCTTCAAGATAGACACCGTAAAGATTGTTCTTAAAGTTGTCTAATCATGTTTCTCTACAGAACTGTACCCTCTGTGACAGGATACTTCTTCTGCGTTCTCACTAGATTGGGATTTCCGATTCTCTAATAAAGACAGCCGTCTGCCTCAGATTATCAGCCAAGCCATACAGTGTGTCTTGGGCGCTGGTGTAAGTGGGCCACCTCTTTCTTCTCAAGTCTGCATACGGGGCAGTTCTGTAGGATATAATTCCTATGATTTCTGCTTCCCGTTTGTGCCGACCTCTTCCCACAATAAGTTTTGACCACCCTCGTGATGGTAGGTCTGACATTCTTACTGCGCAGCTAAATCTCCAAGGCAGATTGGCAACCGTAGTATCCGTTATCCCATTCCTCATTGTGAGGGCCATTGCACCATGTTATCGCCTTACGGCCTGGTGCATCCGTTTTCTGCAAGCATTTATTTCAAGTTAGCATTTCCTAGCGGACACATCCGATTTAAGCCAAACCTCCTTAGTCGCCTCTTACAACATGCGTAACAGGTAACAGTAGTTCTATTCTTTACACCCAAATTTGGGCCCCGGTAACCACTCGGGCGACTTTACAATACAACAACTGATCTAAAGATATGTGCACCAAATAAAAATATACTTCACAATACTTCTTCTACGTTCTCACTAGATGACAGGATACTATATTTATTATATTCCTCTCGTAACATTATACATTGCATAGGACCTGCAAGAAATGTCTACATACCACTCTTTCCTGGACTACTTGTTCAGTGTCTTCTATGGAAGTGAGTCTGATAATTTTCACCTCTCTTAGTAAAGTTTGTGCCATGATAGCATATATTATATTTCTTAAAAGTTTATGGTCAAGGCTGCTCATTTTCTTCACCCTTCACTCCCAGGGAGGCATGGAGTCTTCAACCATGGTCTTCCAAGCTCTCCCATCCAAGGCTATCTTTTCCAGATATTTCACGGTAATGAGAGAGCGGAGAGGCTTGCATCAACAGCATCGATTGTTGGGGAGTTGAAGATGGATAAGGGGATATTCTTCGGTCTCTTCGAGACTCTCTGTTGGATGAGGACACTAATATCGATGTTGAATCGATCAAGCGATTTAAGCAGTTTGGAGTTACCCGTTGTTCAAGTCGAACTGGATGCATGACAGGCAGAATGAGAGGTGTGTTTAATCAGCGAGCCACAGAAACCATCAGTATGCATACTCTTCGATATCTGTTGGGGAGACTAGGCACCATGGGTCTGCCCAGAGTGCAATGATGTCAGTTTAGTAACCAATAACCAATTCACTTTCTCCCAATTTTCTTGTATTCATCTCCCACCTCCAGGTGTTCCTGGGTTTCCTCACTCTATTACCCTGGGGTTCCATCAGAGGACCTGTCTCTTGATGCTGTCAGGGGATCTCCTCAGTGTGTGTCCTATTCATCACCACCGTAACTGATTGCTCCATAAGCGTGGGAGCGCCACTATTTATTTGTTTTAGAACAATCTTAATGAAAATTCATTTACCTACAAAATGGTATATTACTCATAAAAATCTTTTAATAAATTTGTACATACACCTGCAATTGCATATTGGGCCCTAAATTTAATTCAACCACAACCCATGTTCAATTCAGTAGCTAATAAGTTCTTCTTTGAACGCTCCATATCAACCACTTGTTAAACCACTCTATGTGATCTGAGCCTAAGAGTGATTTACGTTGTGCCAGTTATGCACCTACTAGTAGGCCATCACATCCGATATCTGCGACACTTTTTTAATTTATTATGGTAGTTTCCCTAGACCTCTACCTCAGTAGCCTCTTACAGCATGCCTTGTAAGTCGCAGTGTTACTATTGTTTGCTCACCATGTGAGTCACGGCACCACCTGGATGAGCTAATCAGTTAAGGCTGTTCATTAATATTTTAAAACTGTGTAATAGCTTATTTTTGTTTTCAGAGTTTGGCCCTTGAGGTGGATCTCCGCGACTATTTCTTCTTAGACCATTTGGCATTTCTTGGCGAGAGTGTCACTCAAGGCAAACAACCCGCACCAATGTATGCCAAGAAGGATGAAAGTATGCGAAGATCCCTACCTTTGTTGCGAAAAGTCACTATTGATTTAGCTGGAGATGATGGCAATGCTGCTTTCCAGAGAGCCAAAGAAAAAGCTGGTGATGTTCCATCTGTGCCACAATTCCTAAACATCAAAGACAATGCTAGAGAGTCTGCATTGATAAGACGCATCCAAGGAGATATTGCTCGAGCTGATCTTCCTTCGTCTGAATATCCTGATCTGATGAGTAAAATTAATATTGAGACCCATTCTGAGCATCCAGATCATGTTAGCGAGTCTGTTCAAGATGAGGAACTGGATGCGATGGATATGAGTGATGTTCAACTGTTACCGGAAGAGGATATGAACTTGGCTGTTCTTAGCCTGAAGGACATCAGAAAAACAGATTTCAGACCAGAACTACTTTTGAAGGCAAATGTTGAAGATTTATCAGGACTTCCAGATGCAAGATCACTGGAAAATGTCCTGTCTTCCGTCATAGATATGGAGATGCAAGGAATGTATGCAAAATCTTTTGCAGTAGATCTCGAAGTACAATCAAACACTGGTATGCCTGCATCATCATCTTCGTTGCCGGACACTGTGGTACTACAAATGTCGGAGGCCATGGAATCAGATAAACTGTCTACTCATACTCATGATAAACTTTTGTATACCGTGATTTCTAACCCGAAAGAAAAATTTGCAAATCACATCAGGGAGATTAATCAACTATTTCCGATTTCTGATGCCACCTCTACTTCAGCATTAGATATCCGCTCCAGGCAGGTAGATCCTAAGACCTTACTATCACTGGCAGCAGACCATCCATTAGGTGTACCTCCTTCCAATCTTTGGACAACGCATACACTACAACTTATCACAACATGTTCATCAGTTGTAAGTGCTTCTCAGGCCTTGTACTCACAGTCTAATCCTCAGCCTAATCCAACGGTCCTACATACAAGTCCATATTCTCCAGGCCATGCATCACTTCCTCCATCTCTAAATCCACTGCATCCACAGACATCCAGAGCCACAACCTCACCTCCACCAGCACACAGTACTCCGACACGGAACCCGTTGCAACCATATCCATTCTCCAGAACCAATATCTCACCCTTACCTGCCCATAGTACTCAAATACAAAATCAACTACATAAAAATGCATCTCCTACAGTCAACATCACGCTCCCTCTAGCTCATAGCTCTAGCCCTGTCTCTCAAGCAGCTACCCCACAGACCCAGAACATACTTCCTCAAACCATTCAGCAGTCTCTGAGAACATCACTTACATCACCAGTTCAATTATCTCAGCCAACTGTTGTGTCTCACATTTCTCCCTCTGCAGCTAGTTATGCGCACAGTTCCCTGGCTTCTCCAGCATTTCTTCAAGCTCTCAGTTCCCTAACTCCAGCATCTCTTCAAGCTTACAGTTCCCTAACTCCAGCATCTCTTCAAGCTCACAGTTCCCTAGCTCCAGCATCTCTTCAAGCTCTCAGTTCCCTAACTCCAGCATCTCTTCAAGCTCTCAGTTCCCTGACTCAGTACTCAAGCTCACAGTTCTCAGCATTTTTCCTCTCAACGCACATTCCCTCATCTCCCGCATTCTTCAAGCTCACAGTTCCCCAGCATCTCACCAAGCTCACAGTTCCCAGCAGTCTCTTCAAGCTCACAGTTCCTCAGCACCTCACAAGCTCACAGTTCCCCACGTCTCTTCAAGCTCACAGTTCCCAGCATCTCATCAAGCTCACAGTTCCCCATCATCTCTTCAAGCTCACAGTTCCCCAGCATCTCACCAAGCTCACAGTTCCCCAGCATCTCACCAAGCTCACAGTTCCCCAGCATCTCACCAAGCTCACAGTTCCCCAGCATCTCACCAAGCTCACAGTTCCCCAGCATCTCACCAAGCTCACAGTTCCCCAGCATCTCACCAAGCTCACAGTTCTCCATCACCTCACCAAGCACACAGTTCCCCAGCATCTCACCAAGCTCACAGTTCCCAGCATCTCACCAAATGCACAGTTCCCAGCATCTCACCAAGCCACAGTTCTCCATCACCTCACCAACTCACAGTTCCCATCACTATCAAGGCACATTCCCCATCACCTCATCAAGTGCACAGTTCCCCATCACCTCATCAAGTGCACAGTTCCCCATCACCTCATCAAGTGCACAGTTCCCCATCACCTCATCAAGTGCACAGTTCCCCATCACCTCATCAAGTGCACAGTTCCCCATTACCTCACCAAGCTCACAGTTCCCCAACTTCAGTACCTCCCCAAACTAACAGTACTACGGCTCGATCTTCATCTAAAACTTCACAACCAAGCACTGTGCCCACAACACAAAACCTACCAGACCAGCATCATCTACAATACGCATCTAGATTAACTGTGCTCCCTACAGAGTATATACACTCACCCATTACCACCAGCCTTCTCTCACCGAACAGTGTTGGTTCTTGTTCTAAGTCAGTATCTGCTTACTACAGTGTACTGTCCAGTCTTGAAAGAAGCAGCCCAGACTCTGGGAGTGACTTGGTGTCTGCACAGTCTGGACGGAAGTCAGAATCGTCCCTTCTTGTCCCATCAAAGTCTCCACAAAAAGCAGATGAGCTTTCTTCTCTAAAAGGTGGCAATGTTATTCTGATAAACCAAAGTTCATCTGATTTGATTGATAGGTTGACCTCAGGGGATCAGATAGGCAGTATAAGGGATAAGGCGCCACATGGAGAATCTTCCACAGAAAGGTCATCTCATCTTCTTAAGACATACCAAAAGTCGCAGATGTTGTCTCGACATCCTTCACGCAATCTACACCAGGATCAGGTCAGTGCTCTACAAACGCTTCCTACCTATCATCAAGAGTTAGTTACATCCATGGGCAAGCTTCCATTGATCCACCATACCCCATCTTCCAACATTTCTTCCTTGTCCCAAACAGACACCCCATCATACTTATATCACAGATACCCTGAATCATACAATGAGAGCTTGACCTCTCGTCCTGTAAACTCTCAACTTGAAACTGAGACCTTCCTCACTGAGAGAACAGAAAAACTAATGGACCAGAAACAAACAAACTTAAAGCGTTCCAAACCTCCGCCATTATCAAGATCGTCCTCACTGCCAGGATACTACACTGCAACTCCTGACCAGGCCCTACTGTCTTATCTCTCCCCACCTCCGCATCCAACTTCTCTTGCCTCTCTATTTCGGCCAAGTGGACAACAATCACCTCATGTCACTAGTCAGCAATCGCTCAGTCTGCCTCATATGACTAACTTATTCCCTTCACCAGTATACCCGCCGTCCTCTCTTCCCATTTCACGTTCAGATATTGCCTCCCACCGTTGCCAGAGTCCACTCTACTCAAGCATCTTATCAGGACTTGCATCATCACCCCAACTCTTTTCATCACTCACTACTTTACCTCCATACCTCACACCTTTGAAGTCGCAAATTAGCGGACTTGTATCATCATCGTGAAACTATCAAACCACCATTACAGCACACATCTTACCCTATTTCGGATGAGAAGACTTTACGAGAACACAAAATCTTGAAACCGCAGTCAGCCGGCGCAGGTCAGCATCCTTACCACCACTCAAACCCTACATCAGTAGCTCATCTCAACATGGCTGGCCACAACAGAAGCAGCCAACTCCCAGACAATCCCAAGCCACAACCCAGCTGCAGAATCTTGCAAGGATTGCGCAGCAATTACCTCCATATGACAACATCTATTCAGGTACCATCAGTCTTTATTTTTCTCCCTGTTTTCATACTTTTTATGTCCTTGAATGGGGTCTATAAACGAAATGACAAATGTCGGCATCAGTAAACCAGATCCACATAATGCATACTCTTCTTCTCGTTAGCCGCTGTAAATTCGGGTGTTAGCCATGACACTTCTGACTGTTTTTTGTGTGAAAGCATACTTACTGTTTTATTGGTGTCCCTCACATGCAGGCCCTCTCCGACTTCAGATACTTGAAATTTAGATCCTCAAATGTAATACGTGTGGTCAGGAAACCTGTAGTACGAACCACTTGCCTTAAGTTTGCATGAAATTCCTGGTCCACGTACCCTCAAAACGTTCTGCAAGTGACAATTAATGAAGTGTGACTTCTCTGTCGGATTTCCCGCTACTTTCTGCCAGTGGTGAGGTTGTTCTGCACATAATGCATCCAGCATATTAGAAAACAAATGAAATGGTTTCACTTAATGAGAATGAAACCTGGTCTACTACTATCTCACCCCTATAACAACTGGCAACCCGGACGCAGAGGCCGATGAAGACCAAGAACCCGACGGATAGATATCACAGATATCCTGCGACATCAAAGACTAACACACCGGGCACAGGATAGAATACTTAAACTCCCATGACTCTTCACAGCACATGTAAGCAAGATAAGACAAGCAAACCAGAGCTGAGCAAGATTCGATTTCACTTCTAAATGGTGGCTATGGTAGTAAACTGCAGCCCTACAGCCCAACTAAGTGATAGGAGACAGTTCTAAAGATATAATAATAATAATAATTCCTCTGCTCATTACTACGCTACATAGGGCCTGCAAGTAATTTCTCCATAAGCCGCTTTCCTGGAACTGCTCAATCTCTCCATGGAACTGAGACCGATATTTCTGACCTCTCTCCAAGAAAAGTTCGTTTCAGGTCTCCTTAGAGTCGACCTCTCTTTCTTGAACCCTTTGCATCTCACTTCAATGCCTGCTTTGCTATTCGCTGATCATTTCTCCTCAAGGTGTGCCCAACATATCTCCATCTTCTGTTTCTTATAACAGTTGTCACTAGTAGTTGACCAGACATGTCCCTGATTTCATCACTTCCCCTGAATTCGTTCCATTTTATATTCATTATTTTTCGAGACATCTATTTTCAAATGCATTCAACTTGTTTTCTATATCTTTAGTCATTTTCCAACTCTTGCTAGCATATGTTAGGATTGATACAACATTTGAATTGAAAATTCATAATTTAGTTTTAATACTATATAACTTGCAGTTCCATATTTTATTTAGACTTTTAAAAGCTGATGTTGCTTTGCAATTCGTATCATAATTTCTTTTTAACATTTCCTGTGCAATCAAAATTGCTACCTAAATAGGTGAACTGCTCTGTTATTTTATCATTTTAGATTCCAGTGTGATATCTGCATTACTTGCCATAGGTGTCTTCATTATATTTGTTTTTCATAGCTTATCTGCAGTCCAACTTTTGATGCTATAGATGACAAGTTGTCTGTTTCTAAAGATATGCCTTGACCAATAACCAAAATGTAGTGGTTTTAAAAGAAGTCTGTAGGCTTTGTCTTGGAGACTGGCATAACCATTGAACTGAACCTAGAAGTTTTAAGACAGGCATTGCCCAAAGTAGTGTAGGAAAACTACAGAATAATTTGTACATTACATACTCACGCAGAGTAAAAAACTGAAGCAAATTAATTCAGCCGCAGTGTGTTTTCAGTGGGCTAGTCAGTGTGTTAAACAAATTCTCAATTCATTGATTAGCTAGAAGCTTCTAGTTTATCTTTTATTTATTTTACTCACCTGCTATTAATTTAGTGAAACACGTACAAACAAAGTACTATAGTTTTACAAAATACATAAACAGTGACGATAAACAGCAACGTTCGACCAACAAGGCCTTTATCAAGCAAACGAACAAACAGGAGTGACAAATTAAAATGAAACACAAATGGTCGACCAAATACCAACGTATCTAGGAAAATCTGGAATAAAACGATACGAAATAAATGAACACAAAACACACATAAAACTAGAAATGAAAGAAACAATGAAACATCTAGTAAATATATAACTTGAATACATGCAACATATACCAATAGATTATAAAGCATGAAGAAAGTACTAAGAAGCATAAGAATGAATACATGCAAATATCCCATGAGTTACAAAGCATGGAAGAAAAGTACTAGAAGCATAAGAATGTATCGTTGAGCCGCTGTCGAAGGTAATCAGAAATCAACGATTCTCCGAGCAAATCACTACATCATCAGAGGAACATGATCGGATGGTGTGACCTGGACATCGACTCCTGAATGCCAGTATCATTGAAAGGTAGCTACAGGGTCACAGAGCATTGGCGTATCGCAAGTGTTGGCAATCGTCACTGATCTCCTGCGTTCCCAATAAGGCCTTGTTGACCGCCAGATAATGGCATGATATACGACTGAGAAACTGTCTTCAACACTGCTTGAAAGACACCGGTCTGTATTACATAACAAGTGTTGCAGCGCGCTCACACTGGATGTGCAATGACTCTGGATGTTAGGCTTGAGGTGAACCAACATTCCTTAGGCTTCTGTCCGCTTCGCACCAAAGGATAGTGTTGAAGATTGAGTGTCAGATCAGACTGAAAATGGAGATGAGAATAAGACTTTCTTCAAGGAACTATGAGTGGAAGTTAACAAGTTTCACCTGTCAGTGGAAGTTCTATGCTGGTTAGAAGCCTCTGGGAATTTGCTGAAGCGCATAGCAGAACAGCACCTATCGGTATAGCCTAGAAAGAAATCCGATCTCGTGAGTCTTCGAAATCGTCGTCCCCACAGGCGAGGCAAGTTGAGAGAATGGTAAGAATCACGACAAGCTATTAATTTAGACTTGGTCAGCCTAAATGACACCTCTACTGATTTGTGTGAAGACTTGCTTCCTTATCAATGTCCTTGCCATTCAGGCAGACTTGCTTTACTTCTGGGGTACTTGAATTTACTTTCTTCTTTGAGTTGGTTGTAGCTTGTCTAAACCATGAGATGGGTTGCCTCTTTAGCTGCACATCAGTTGGAGTTCCTCAAGTTCCCATAGCTTGCCTGTTAGCTTGTTCATGAGGCCATGTTTCATTTCATTGGTGTATGTATGATGGACATGACTGCAGGATGTGCTCTGTAGTCTGTGTTTTTATCTGGCATGCACACTGAGCAGTCTGAGCAGCCTTTATTATGTGCATGTGGTGGTTGAGCCTGCAGTGACCTGTTCTTACACGAAATATTATTGTGTGCTGTTTTCTGTTTAATCTGCTGATGGGATCTTGTGGGTGTTTTCTGTGGGTTTGTTGCCTCCACAAATCTTTGTATTTTAGCTTGTTATGTATCTTGATTTCTACTTGTAATTTAGATTTCTAAGTAAAGGATCAGATTCTCCTGTAGTCCAACCACATTCCATGCGCACACCACAAACAAAGGAGATCAGAGCACCTATGGACATGTCCAGAGTGCAATGAAGATATTCCAAATTGAAACTGAAACCACACACATTGTTGATCTCGAACCCTGGAATTATACAGCACATGGTTACCAGCAAAGCATGTTATCGACTTTGCTATCGGCTCCCATCTCAGTTCATTGATTGGCTAGAAGTTTTTAGTATATCTTCTTTCTTTGTCTTCAATGATCCAGCGGCACTTGAGCTCTTGACCTTCGACCCAATGCTATGTAGTGGTATCTGTATGTGTTTGTAAGTTGTTCTTGTGTTCTGTATAATGTGTTCTATTTATCTGGCCTTGGAGGAAGGAGGAACTCTCTGACATCATCTAGTGCTTGACAATTGAAGAGGTGGTGAACGGTTTCATGATGATGTACACACAGCTGGCACTCTGGAGTGTGTTGTGGTTGAATTCTGTTCATGTGATTATTAAGTGTTATGTATTGGGTTTGGAGTCTAAAAATGGTGCTCTGATCTCTTCTTGTAAGGTGGTTGATGTTATCATTAAGGTTAGGACTGACCATATATCGGTAAACCTCTTCCCGTGTCTCCCATGGCAAATGTTCAGCCAAATTTCTTTATTAGTGTTATCTTCTAACAAATATGAGTAGAAATTTGATCAATGTTGCATCTTTCTACACATTTCAGGAGATCATAGCTATCACCAAGCTCAGGGTCCTGTCTTTCAAGCTGTGGTCGAGTCCATGCTGCTGGCAGTTGGAAAAGCAACTAGACAACCATCTTCACAAGCTCCTGTCACATCTCCCAAGGGATCACAGGCTGAACTTGCCAACACATTTTCTGAAGCTAGTAAGAAAAGAGCTCAAGGAGGAAATAGAACACAAGGTATGGATGCATACTTATTTTTCACTATTTTCTTTTGCTTAGTTGTATAGTCTTCTTCTTCTCCTTCTTTGCTTCGTCCTTACGATCAATTTTAATCACTCTTTGTTTTAAGGTTGGTTTTAAAGCCTGAGGATTGACTTCATTGCACGGGTTTTACCCCATATGGCTCGGTCCCTCTCCGCAGAAATGGCACGCCACCTGCCGAGAGTATTGCACAAAGCACGAACTCTGTAGCTCCGGCAACAATCCTAGGGGTCTCTGGAAAAACTGCACTCATGAACAGAAGGCCGCGGTCCGGATTCGAACCTACGACCTTCGACTCACAAGGCAAAGGGCTTAACCACTCAGCCACAGAGACCCCCCCTCTTTGTGATGTTTGATCTTTGCCAAGAACATGTATACGTTGCACATTGGTCTGGTAGGCCCCTAAACGCATAGACTTCTACATGTTTAGGACACATGCATCCGTTTTCAGACAAACCTCCTTAGTCGCCTATTATGACATGCATGGCAGGTAACAGTGGTTCTATTCTTTACACCCCAAATTTAGGCCTGGTAACCACTCGGGCGAGTTGTATAGTTTTTCCTTCTCTCTTTGCTGGGGAGATCTCTATTCTGAGCAAAGTATGTTAGTTGCTGGGGAGATCTCTGTTTTGAGAGAAGTATGTTACTTGCTGGGGAGATCTCTATTCTGAGCCAAGTATGTTAGTTGCTGGGGAGATCTCTGTTTTGAGAGAAGTATGTTAGTTGCTTGGGAGATCTCTGTTTTGAGAGAAGTATGTTAGTTGCTGGGAGAGGTCTGTTCTGAGCCACCTATGTTAGTTGCTGGGAAGTTGCTTGTAGCACAGTGGTACTATTCTTTGCTTTCTTGTGGGGCGCAAACATGGGCAAAATTTGTAGTGAAACAGTCAAACAAAGTACTATAGTTTTACAAAATACATAAACAGTGACAATAAACAGCTACGTTTACCAACAAGGCCTTTATCAAGCAAACGAACAAACAGGAGTGACAAATTAAATGAAACACAAATGGGCACCAAATACCAAGATCTAAGGAAAATTTGTAGTGATTCAGTCCATTGCCTGCGAATTGAACCATCCTCCACCTTTTGGATCATACTCAATGAATCACTCAGAATGCACGCATAAGTGTAGTTTTGTGACTCCAGCCACTGTAGTGCCTTAGTCTACTGCCATCATCCAATAGTTTGTCCATATCAGAACTTTGCCACCGTAACATTCTTTGGAGTTTCTCTCATAGACCATATGCCCCACCATCACTGTCATTATGCTCAAACCTTCTATCATCCATCTTCTACATGATCTTCCTCTTTGTTGCGATGCCTCCCTCCATAGTTGTCTTATCTAACCCAATTTCTGTCTCTTTATATGTCGAAACATTTACAAAAACAATAACAATACACAGCAACCTTTTTACCAAAAGGCCTTTATCAAGCAAAGGATATACAAGAAGGGAAGAAATTCAGGCTTCTTCTATGGCAGACATAAGATATAAAATCAGACACATTATGCAATATTGTCTTGTCATTTAGTAAAGATTTAGTAATTTCTTCACTTCTGGTGTATCCTTTGCTTGATGAAGACCTTTTTGTTGAAATGTCGCTGTATATTGTTTTTTGTACTTTGTAAGACTACAATCCTTTTTTTTTTTAAATTTTTTTTTACATGTTTCACCATTGCTACATAAGTTTATTGCAGTCTTCCATTATATCGATAATACTCTTTTATATGTCTAAAATTTAACAAGGCAGTGGAAAAATATACATGTGCTTTTGAATACAAAAGTCCTTTCTACATCATGGATAGAGAAGAAAACAAATAGATCTATCCAGAATGAACTCAAAATCAAAGAAAACTGGCTAATGCTACAAATAAGAAGAGAAAATTGAGATATTTTAGACATATAAAAAGACATGAGGGGCTGAAGAAGACCATCATGGAAGGAGGCATACCAGCAAATAGGAGAAGAGGAAGATCATGGAGAAGATGGATTCAGGATGTAACTGATGGTTTGAACATGATGGCTGCAGAGTTGGGACAACTGGCCTACGAGAGAAATTCTGAAGGACTGTTGGGGTGGTAAAGTTCTGCTCAGGACAAGCTATTTGATGATGATGTCTAAGATACTTTATTTTTCTCATTCTTCTATGTTGCATCAGCAAATTTTCTTTTAATTTTGAGGGACTTTTTTGAGTTTATTTTGTCTACACAGTGTTCTAACATTGACAGTATTGTATCTTTTCTTTCAAGGTGTTGGTGCAAAGAGAGGTCCAAAACGAAAAAGTGATGAGCCTGGATGTGACGAATGGTTCAATGCCAACAAGAGAAGATCCACAAGAAGCCGCAATACCAGAAATCGGAAAGAAGATAAAAGCATTGATTATCAGAATTTAATGAAAAAATTCTTCCCACAGTCTTTTCTCAATTTGGCACCTGATAGTGATGCTGAAAAGAACAGTGAAATTGACATGGAGATCGATACAAACGTCAATAAAGATGATGGTGCTGAAATGAAAAATGGTGTTGACTTTTCGTCTCTCCAAAATTTGGTTGCCACCGAAGATGAGGATATTAAGGCATACATCAAGAAATGCCTGAAGGGGCATGGCATTTTGGATTTGGCATATAAATATCTTCTAAAACTCGCAAGAAAGGGTGATCTGGTCTGGTATGAGGGGATGACGGACATCTATATGAACTTGTATGCTCGCCTGCGCAAGCATTTAACTATCCCTACATTATTTTGTGGGGACGATGATACTTTCACACCCGAAGGCCTGGGAGAATATGCTGTTATTTTACTGACATGGGCTGAGCTCTCCTTAAGCCGAGCTGCTGCAGATAGGGGAGACAGAAGTTACCTGATGCCTTCTAAACCTGAACATCCAGATGATACTGCTTCTATTTGCTTGGGAAAACATCACAATGAAGATCTGATGTTCTTGTTGTCCCTAACTGGAAGAGATGATGCTCTTGGTAATATATCGTTTTTATATTTAATTGTTTCGATCACGTGTTGTTGGGGCCCACAAGGAGCAAAGAATAGTAACACTGCGACATACAAGGCATGTCTGAGGTATTGGCCTCCGCCCGAATGGTTACCGGGCCCAAATTTGGGGTGTAAAGAATAGAACCACTGTTACCTGGCACGCATGTCGTAAGAGTTGACTAATGAGGTTTAGCTGAAATCGGATGCACATATCCTAAACATGTAGAAGGCCCGTCTGCCCAGCGTGTTCGTAGCGCGTTGGACTACAGGTGACAAGTCCTCTGTGAGTGTGGGTTCAATTCCGCGGACTGGCAGAAAAGCCACAGATTCCCCAGATTTGCGGTGTTCGTGGCACCGAACTGAAGGGTTACGATGTCCATGACACCGAGCCAAGAGCTTTCAGCTCAAGTGCTTCTGGATCGGAAAAAAAAAAAAAAAACATGTAGAAGTCTATGCGTTTAGGGGCCTGCCAAACCAATGTGCAACTTATACATGTTCTTGGCAAAGATCTAACATATCACAAAGAGTGATTAAAATTGGCTGTAAAGAACGACGCAAAGAAGAAGAAGAAGGTATTGGCCTAGGAAAACTACCCTAGTAAATAAAAAACATAGTAGAAATCGAATGTGCTGGCCTACTTGTAGTCGCATAACTGGCACAGCATGCAGTCGTCTTAGGCTCAGATCACATACACATCACAAAGAGTGGTTAACAAGTCGTTGATATGAAGCGTTTGAAGAAGAAATTTAATTGTTTCAATTAATTATTATGTCTTGTACGTTTATCTGGTAACGTAGTTGTTAGTAAACTCACTTCTTAGGCTGGGGGTTCGGGTTCAATTCCATGGGGGGCTCTGAATATTTTTAGACCGTAACGGCTCTCAGGTCGACTCCAGCCTCAATTAGGTACCAGTTTTTGTGGTTTTTCCTGATCCAGAAGCACTTGAGTTTTTTCGGCTCGGTGCCATGGACATCGTAACCCTTCGGTTTGGTGCCACGAACACCGTAAATCTGGGGAATCTGTGGCTTTTTCTGCCATCCCGGAATTGAACCCGCACACACAGAGGGATAGTCACCCGTAGTCCAACGCCGCTACAACACGCTAGGCAGATGGGCATTAGGTACCAGTAAAAGTTCTGGAAAGTAAAGTCGGCCTGTAATATTTACCGCATCCCTCATCGTGTGCGGACAATGTCAGTTCAATGAAAAATACGGGCCTAACACTGAATTACCCTCTATACCATTTGGTATACAAGTTTTTTTACTTTTAGTAATCTTTAGACGATCTTGAACATGGCATATGTGTGGGTTACTGTGGATAAGAGATACTAATAATGTTAAGGGCACAAGAATCAAGCATGGTGTGTCGTGGTTGGCCCAGGCTGAGAGAAAAATTTGTTCCTGAATGCACCGGAAACATTCCAAGACATGCACTGTTTTGGAACCCGCAGGGAAAGAGGAGTAGGGGAAGGGCTAGACATACCTGGAGAAGAGAGCTGGAAACTGATGTTAAAAGGATAGGTAAAACATGGAAAGAATTGGAAGGGATGGCAAGAGAGAGGAAGAGCTGGAAGAAGTTTGTTGAAGACTTGTGCTCCGTTGGGAGTTCTCTCTTGCGTGCGTGATCCCCGATCCGTTGGGAGTTGAAAGGTGAAGAAGAAGATGTCATATATTTAGAAAAATAACAACTCTGTTTGCATGCTTTTTTTTCTAGGATCTTTCCGGGGCTCGTTTTGTGTGCGGCTCTACTGGCTAAAGGCAAGGCAACATCAACTCCTCAATGAAACAGCTGATGCTGTTGAATGCTTTGAGATTGTGTCTGAGCTCTTGGAAGATGTGGCTAGTGAGAGAGGCCTGACTAAAAATAATGGTACTCATTAAAAAAAACTTGTCCATGTTGGTAATCATATATTTTTGGGCTCTTGTTGTAGTGTAGGCTATTGTAGTCCTTTTCTAGACCATTGTAGTTCTTTTTGTAGTACTTTTGTAGGCCATAGTAGTTCTTTTTTAAAGCGTATACCATTACAGTTATTTTTCAAGAGCAAGCCATAGTTTATCTTTTTGAAGTGTAGTCCATTGTAGTTATATTTGAAGTGTAGTCCATTGTAGTTATATTTGAAGTGTAGTCCATTGTAGTTATATTTGAAGCGTAGTCCATTGTAGTTCTATTTGAAGCGTAGTCCATTGTAGTTATATTTTAAGCGTAGTCCATTGTAGTTATATTTGAAGTGTAGTCCATTGTAGTTATATTTGAAGCGTAGTCCATTGTAGTTCATATTTGAAGCGTAGTCCATTGTAGTTCATATTTGAAGTGTAGTCCATTGTAGTTCTTATTGAAGTGTAGTCCATTGTAGTTATATTTGAAGCGTAGTCCATTGTAGTTATATTTGAAGCGTAGTCCATTGTAGTTATATTTGAAGTGTAGTCCATTGTAGTTATATTTGAAGCATAGTCCATTGTAGTTCTTATTTGAAGTGTAGTCCATTGTAGTTATATTTGAAGTGTAGTCCATTGTAGTTATATTTGAAGTGTAGTCCATTGTAGTTATATTTGAAGTGTAGTCCATTGTAGTTATATTTGAAGTGTAGTCCATTGTAGTTATATTTGAAGTGTAGTCCATTGTAGTTATATTTGAAGCGTAGTCCATTGTAGTTATATTTGAAGTGTAGTCCATTGTAGTTATATTTGAAGTGTAGTCCATTGTAGTTATATTTGAAGCGTAGTCCATTGTAGTTATATTTGAAGCGTAGTCCATTGTAGTTCTTATTGAAGTGTAGTCCATTTAGCTATATTTGAAGCGTAGTCCATTGTAGTTCTTATTGAAGTGTAGTCCATTGTAGTTATATTTGAAGTGTAGTCCATTGTAGTTATATTTGAAGCGTAGTCCATTGTAGTTATATTTGAAGTGTAGTCCATTGTAGTTATATTTGAAGCGTAGTCCATTGTAGTTATATTTGAAGCGTAGTCCATTGTAGTTATATTTGAAGTGTAGTCCATTGTATTTCTTATTGAAGTGTAGTCCATTGTAGTTATATTTGAAGTGTAGTCCATTGTAGTTCTTATTGAAGTGTAGTCCATTGTAGTTATATTTTAAGCGTAGTCCATTGTAGTTATATTTGAAGTGTAGTCCATTGTAGTTATATTTGAAGTGTAGGTCATCGTATTTCTATTTGAAGTGTAGGTCATCGTAGTTCTCTTTTAAGTGTAGACCATTGTAGTTCTTATTGAAGTGTAGACCATTGTAGTTCTTATTGAAGTGTAGACCATTGTAGTTCTCTTTTAAGTGTAGACCATTGTAGTTCTCTTTTAAGTGTAGGCCATTGTAGTTCTTATTGAAGTGTAGGCCATTGTAGTTCATATTAAAGTGTAGGCCATTGTAGTTCTTATTGAAGTGTAGGACATTGTAGTTCATATTGAAGTGTAGACCATTGTAGTTCTTATTAAAGTGTGTCACATTGTAGTTTTTACGAAAGTGTAGTCTATTGCAGTTCACTGTAAAGTGTAGGCAATTATAGTTTTTACTAAAGTGTAAGCCATTGTAATTTGATTTGAACATATTTTTTTGGTATGCATTTTTCTTTAATTTGACAAAACTATTGTTTGTGGCAGACTGATCACTGTGGTTTCATAAGTCTTCATTGGATTCACTGTGAAGTTATTTTGTTTTCTGGTTTGAACTATTCAAAGAATGGAAACCTAGCCTAAGGAAGCAAGCCTTTTAGATAAATGATAAAATGCTGGCAGGAGCGTGGTCGAATGGATTAAAGCGCGGCTCCCATGTGAGAGACCCGTGTTCAATTCACAGTAAGGCCAAGGATTTTTTCTGCTGTGGGCATAAATGAAAAATCCTAACTTGAACAGCTGTGCGGCGACTGCACTAGCCATGCAGCCATTAAATTCCGCATGCTCTCGTCTCACCTGTCCTACATTGTTCTAAAAAGCGGTACTTCAGGCAGTAATGATGACATTTTACAAATAAAATTTTATTTTTTTTAATAAAATACTGGGGAAGAACTCAATTGTATCCCGTTTGCAACCCATGCCATATTAACACAGCACGACTACTAAAATATGGGCAGATTAGAACAAATTATCATTCTGTGCATGACAACAGGACACAATTGACTGTGCAGTCACATGTATATAGCATTCAAGATTAGCATTTTAGCCATCTGTACTTGTGGATAGGCACTCCAGACTGCAGAGCACATACTTCAAGACTGCCCAGAATATCTTCTTCTTCTTCTTTGGTTGTTTTACGACCAATTTGAATCACTCTTTGTGATATGTTTGATCTTTGCAAGAACGTGTATACGTTGCACATTGGTTTGGTAGGCCCTAAACGCATAGACCTCTACACGTTTAGGACATGTGCATCCGATTTCAGCCAAACCTCCTTAGTTGCCTCCTACGACATGCATGGCAGGTAACAGTGGTTCCATTCTTTAACCCCAAATTTGGGCCTCGTGTAACCACTCAGGCGCCCAGAATATGATATGCTTAGGCAAACTCACTGAGCTAGTAACAAAGGTGCCATATTAGGCATCCTGAATTCATAGCGTCGATGAAAAACAAACTTTCACTGGCTCTGTGTACTTCTAAAGTAGAGAACTAGCTAGTTGTGTTCTGAAACATGCTAGTCTATATGGCTCGGTATTGGGAGCCGTAAAGGTTTGTGGTTCTTCTTCTTCTGCGTTCTCACTAGATTGGGATTTCAGATTCTCTAATAAAGGCAGCCGTCTGCCTCAGATTATCAGCCACTCCATACAGTTTGTCTTGGATGCTAGTGTAAGTGGGCCACCTCTTTCTTCTCAAGTCTGCATACTGGGGTAGTTCTGTAGGATATAATTCCTATGATTTCTGCTTCCCGCTTGTGCCGACCTCTTCCCGCAGTAAGTTTTGGCCACCTCGTGATGGTAGGTCTGACATTCTTACTGCGTGGCTAAATCTCCAAGGCAGATTGGCGACCGTAGAATCCGTTATTCCATTCCTCATTGTGAGGGTCATTGCACCATGTTATGCGCCTTATGGCCTGGTGCATCCGTTTCTGCAAGCATTTGTTTCGGGTTAGTATTCCCTAGCGGACACATGCATCCGATTTCAGCCAAACCTCCTTAGTCGCCTCTTACGACATGCGTGACAGGTAACAGTGGTTCTATTTTTGACACTCCAAATTTGCGCCCTGGTAACCACTTCGGGCGGGTTTGTGGTTTAAATCCTGTGTTTGGTAATTTGTTTTTAGGAAGTTTCCTAATACTTGTTCACTATCTATTTATTGATCATATTTTTAAAGTACTCTCCTTTTGACTTCCTCCTCTTCTTCTGCTGCGATCAACTTCAGATATGCTCCGGTATGTGTCATCAACAGGGTGGTGCGCTTGAGGTCTTCACCGGCCTCCCCATAATTTCTTTTGTAGGGTTGTTTCTGTTGCTCAGATTTCCATTCTCACACTGCTCAGGATGGGGCACTCTTGCAGGATGTGCTCTGGGGACTGCTTTGGTGCTCCACAGGCGCAGGCAGCCGAGTCCCTGAGACCCATTTGATGGAGGTGTGCTCTGAGATCGCAGTGTCCGTTCCCAAGTCTGAAGACTGTGGTCTGCGCTTTTCTATTTAGTGTATTTATACTGTCGTGCTCTGAGTTGTATCCTCCGTTGGTTTTCTCACATCATTTTTATTGGATTTCTTCAGGAGAATCTTTGCTTCTGTAAAGCTTTGTGTTGGGCAGTGTTGTGTTAGGCAACCTCCAGCCCTTGCAAGTTTGTCAGCCTTTTCATTTCCTGGTATTCCACAGTGTGCTGGTATCCACTGTAAGACTAATTCTAATTTCTTTGACAGCAGGCTAATTTTTGGCCTTATATCTCCTTTTGGTTGAGCTCCTTTTGACTTCCAATACGTCTAATCATGTAAAACTTTTAAAAATTAATAATATTTTTTTTCCCATCTGAAACAGTAAGAATATTAGTTCCTAACGTTAGTCAGGACAGAGTTATATCCCTGTCAGAAGCTTGCAGACAGTTGGAATGTCTGCAGAGATGCAAATCATTGGAAGATACCAAGAAGCTGTATGACCAAGCCAGATATGACCAGGTTGTTGACAACCTCATCTCAACTTTTAACAACAAGGTGAGTTCTAGAAAAGACACATTGTGAAAGGTATGACATGCTAATCGATGCTATGTGGGAAACTGGTGGAGCGTCTCATTGATTGGATTAGTGTGGGTTCTTCTTCTTCGAACGCTCCACATTGACACTTGTTAACCACTCTTTGTAATTTGTATGTGATCCAAGCCTAAGAGCGATTGTACATTGTGCCAGTCATGCGCCTACAAGTAAGCCAGCACATCCAGTTTCTGCGACACTTTTATTTACTGGGGTAGCTTCCTAGGCCCCTACCTCAGTCATCTCTTATGACATGCCTTGTAGGTCGCAGTGTTACTATTCTTTGCTCCACTTGAGGGCCCCGGCACCACGTGGGCGATCAGCTATATGAGGACTATCGACATAGCACTCTAGACATGTAGGTGCTTCTATTCCTGCCTCAGCAAATACAGCAGCGGCCCAAAATGCCAGTTCAATTTTTATTAATCAATCTTTTTGCATATTTGGTAGATCGTTGTCATACCTACTTTGTGTTACCAGAGCCAAGCATGGACAATGAGCAAAGCAGTCACCAAAATAACTTCTTGTGAAATGTGATGTTCCAAACAACACCAGAAAAACGGTCACCAACATCAGCATAAGAAAGAAAGTTGGCACAAAACCCTGGTTAAATTACAGTGAGAAACAAAGAATGAAGTAGTTTGACCACTTAATAAGAATGCAACCAAATTCCACTGTATAGTCTTCTGCAGCAGAACATCAGGAAAGAAGGCAAGAGGGCAACCATGAAAAAGATAGTTAGATGGCGTAGCAGAATCCTGTCAAAGAGCAAAATTAACTATCACCCAAGTCAATAGAACAGTTCAAGAAAAAAACATAAAACCAAAACACTGGGCAACAACCTGGTAACAGTATGATGACAAAAGAAGAAGATAGATCATTCTTTTCAGGCTGTACCAATATCAACCCCCTTCTCTCTCAATCTGGTCAGCGACTGGGGTTCACAACCATGAAACTTCTCTGTTCAGAGAGATCCTCTCCATCCATTAACTGATTAGCTACTGAATTGAAAAACCCCCAAGAAATCGAGATCACGCACAGAGAATTGAAAAACGGGTTGTAGCTGAATTACATTTATGTCCCTATTTCCCATTGCAGGTGTATGTACAAATTCAGCTGCAGTTTCGTTAATTATTAAATGATTTTAATAAGTAATATATACTTTGTATGTAAATTAATTTTCTTTAAGATAGATCTAAAACAAATACACAGTGGCGCCCTCATCAGCTTATGGGAGCCAATCAGTTGTGGAGAGAGAGGAATCCACACATTAACTGGTACAACGCTCACGTGGTGCCGGGCCCACAAGGGGAAGCAAAGAATAGTACCAATGCAACCTACAATGCATGTCGTAAGAGGCAACTGATGTAGGCCCTAGGGATGCTAACCTAGTAAATAAAAAGCAGTACAGAAATCGGATGTGCTGACCTACTTGTAGGTGCATAACTGGCACAACATAAATCGCTTTAGGCTAGATCACATACAAATCACACAGAGTTGACAAGTGATCGATTTGGAGCGTTCGAAGAACTGGTACTATTTCACTTTTGTCTGAATTTTCTGTTGTTGTTTCTTCCTCTCGTAGAACTTGAACTCCAAGGTCATGACTCAGAGAGAACGACCTTCACAGCTTCTCCTTTTGGTGAACTCCCTGTACAACATCAAGCGTTATTCAGAGTGCATGCAGTGGGCAGAGGCTTCACTGCATGAAGCTGTTCTATATTACAAAAGAGTTTCAACATTACAACTACGCCAAGACTGGGCCGCTACTCTTGTCTCCTTGTTTGAATGTATTGATAGGTATGAGCCGTGTTTTAATTATTCATTTTAAGAACTTCATGTAAATGATTTAGAGAAGGGATTCAGTTTTACATTGCACAATACATTATGCTACAGTGTCAAACCTGGATCCTGACATCAAATGATAGAAGAAAACTAGTCACCACAAAGATGCAGAATGCTGGAAATATCAAGAAGAGGCCGGTTCAGAAATGAAGACATGAGGAAAAAAGTTGGTACAACATTGGTACTGAACTTCATCAAGAAATCGCAAATTAAATGGTTCGATCACAAAGCAGATTACCAACAGACAGTTCGCCTCAAAGAGCACTGTTACTCCGATACAGTGGATACAAAGCAAAATGCTATCCATGCAAATTGTGGACCTCATAGATAACAGAGGTGGCAAAAAACGCTGTTTATGAAGCACACATGAAAGCTTGTTCCACAAATCTCTCCTTATACTGACGCTGCGAGGCAAAACAGGATTTGAGAAAAGAAAGAAGAAGACTGCACACAGCTTTCATATTAATTCTTCTTCGAACGCTCCATATCTACCACTTGTTAAACCACTCTGTGTGATTTGTATGTGATTAAAGCCTAAGAGCAATTGTACATTGTGCCTACAAGTAGGCCAGCACATCCAATTTCTGCTATGCTTTTTATTTACTTAGCTTTGAGTTTCAAGATGGAAGATGTTGTTTTTTTCGTACTTGCTATGATCGGTTGATCTGAGGCCTAATAATCCTCAACCGTGAAAACCCCAGTATTTAGGAAACAGGATTTATCTAAATGTGTCGCATCACATGGAGATCTAAAACCTCTGCTCTATGTGCCGCCTTTGGCATGAAAGGAACAAACTAACTAACTAAGCTTCCCTACCTCAGTCGCCTTTTACGACATGCTTTGTAGGTTGCAGTGTAACTATTCTTTGCTCCCCTTGCGAGCTTCGGCAACACACATGCGAATACGATGGTAAGTGACAGGATATTGAAAGTCCATTGCAGGCAACCTTCGATACTGATGTATGATGTTGGTTCAATAACCAATAGTAAATAATGTTGCTTCCTTTTTCTTCTAGAATAATGGTTGAAGATGAGAATATCCTACCATCACTGACACACGGACATCTGGTTCGGCTAGCCCACAGCTTGGTCACAGTTATAGAAATTTCTTTAGATGTTGCGGAATCTGTTACAGAGATGCCTATTGGATCACTGTTACCATGGAAACTCTTGTACAGGTAAAATTTATTTCCAAGTGTTATACATCTCTGTATAACACACATTTGAAAATAGATGTCTGCGAAAAATAATGAATATAAAATGGAATGAATTCAGAAGTGATGAAATCAGAGATATGTCTGGTCAACCACTAGTGACAACTGTTATAAGAAAGAGAAGATGGAGATATGTTGGGCACACCTTGAGGAGAAATGATCAATGAATATCAAAGCAGGCACTGAAGTGGGATGCAAAGGGTTCAAGAAAGAGAGGTCGACCTAAGGAGACCCGGAAATGAACTTTACTGTGAGAGGCAAGAAATATCGGTCTCAGTTCCATGGAATAGATTGAGCGAGTTGCCCAGGATAGAGCGGTATGGAGAAATTGCTTGCAGGCCCTATGTAACGTATAACGGTACGAGAAGAATTATTATTTATTATACATCTCTGTGGTGTAGAGGTTAGGTGTTCGACTCTCGCCGCAACCAAAGGTACTAAGTTATCTCACTATCTTCTAAAATACATATTGGGACACTCGCCGGTGCTACGGAGTTCGTGCACTGCTGCCGAGACCTTCATGTGTAAGAAAGTGGTGGGCACTCACCGAAGTGCAATAATGCTGGTCCAATCAATCATTCAATTCACTGCATGAAAGAATGAAAGCTACAAACATTGAGTTGAGTGTGTGAGCTACAAAAGACAGTGAAGTACAGACAACATTGAATATATAGACAATATTTCAAGCGAACGAAAGGAAGGAAGGAAGGATTGAGTTGAGGTCTGTACCTCTACATCAGATATTCTAGCTCTTCTAACGCTAGAAACAAATGTAATACAGGGTGTTGTCACTGTGCAGTAAATTTTGAAAATATTTTAGTAATTACGTCATGAATGATGGAAATTTACACCATGATATTCTGAGTTCTACAATCCTGTGTGCAGCAGTATACAACAAGCCGTTGTTATATTCATGATTTTATTGTTGAAGGGAAATGGTGTTAAACATTGAAAACGGTATTTTTGGTGGAACATGTTTTTCTAATGTTAGCTTCTTCTCTGTTCAGTCTTTACACAATTTTAATCACTCTTGTGATATGTTTGATCTTGCCAAAACGGTATATATTGCACATTGTTTGGTAGGCTCCTAAGCGCATAGCTTCTTCTTGCGTTCGTTCTTACGACCAATTTTAATCACTCTTTGTGATATGTTTGATCTTTGCCAAGAACGTGTATATATTGCACATTGGTTTGGTAGGCTCCTAAACGCATAGACTTCTACACGTTTAGGACACATGCATCCGATTTCAGCCAAACCTCCTTAGTCGCCTCCTACGACATGCATAGCAGGTAACAGTGGTTCTATTCTTTACACCCCAAATTTGGGCCCCGGTAACAACTTGGGCGAGTAATGGTAGCAAATGTACTGAAGAAATAATTCGACAATATGTGCTGAAATTTCCAGACTCGCAAGTCATGTTCACAGCCACTTTATCCAATACAAGCGAGCCAAGAGCGGCAGTATCTAGATGAATAATAACAATCTAAGTTACAATGTTTTAGGGGGCTTTGAAAACTACATTTCTCGTGATGTAGTTTTGCCTGGGTGTATATTTCACTGCACAGGGACTTTATGAACACCCTGTATTTCTGTTATACATAGATTAATACCCATAGCTACTAGCGAAGCGTGTTATTGATTTTGCTATCGCTGCCCCATTATTGATTTTGCTATCGCTGCCCCATTATTGATTTTACTATCGCTGCCCCATTATTGATTTTACTGTTGCCGCCCCATTATTGATTTTACTGTCGCCATCCCATTATTGATTTTACTATCGCGCCCATTATTGATTTTACTATCGCTGCTTCATTATTGATTTTGCTATCACCGCCCCATTATTAATTTTGCTATCACCGCCCCATTATCAATTTTGCTATCACCGCCCCATTATTAATTTTGCTATCACCGCCCCATTATTAATTTTGCTATCACCGCCCCATTATCAATTTTGCTATCGCCACCCCATTATTGATTGTTATTGTGGGTCCACACTCACTGAGATACACACCAGAGAATAAAGGAAAGTGTGGGGATGCAATAAGACCTGGAGGAGAACAGTAGTACAGATTTTGCTATCGATGCCCCATTATTGATTGTTATTGTGGGTCCACACTGGTCATTAAAAAAATAATTTTGTTACAGAGTTCTCAGGTTTGAAGAAATCAGCTGTGACCTTAATAAACAAAAGGATTTGAACCAAGAATCTTTGCAGAGAGATGCTGAGCAACATAATCAAGAGGAAAAGGAGCTTAGAAATTCGCTTTTAATGTTGAAACAAGCTCATGAATATCTGGGCAGGTGAGTCTTTGTTTAAAATAATAAATACATCTGTTCCTTTTTTTTATTTTGTAGCTAGTCTTCAGTGGAAAAGCATAGATGTGCTTTTGAATATAAGTATATATTGACCACAGACCATCCAGTCCTGTCCAAATGCACAGCCAAACCAATCCCGGCAATCGACAAGTGTCCGCCATGGAAAACAAAAATGCCAGAACTAAGGGAATCAATCCCAGGCATACTGAGCAAAAGGGATCAAACAAACCTCGACAGAAAAACTGCAGCAGAAGAGCACATAGAATCAGAGTACCCTGAAAATGAGTGGACGCACGTCTACACGGACGGATCGGCAAATAACGCAATAAGCGATGGCGGAGGAGGAATAGTGCTTAAAATCTCAAAGAAAGTCACGGTCAAGAAAGTGATTGCAACTGGCAAATACTCGAATAACTACCGAGCTGAGGCAGAGGCAATCAAAGAGGCGGCCAAAATGATCTTGGAGAGAAGAAACACTACACGCAACAAGGTCGTGATGTTCACCGATGCTCTATCGGTCATCACGGCACTCAAATGCGTCGGCAAAACTGAGATGAATGAGCTCAAAACGTCCCTCGCTGAACTAATGAGTTCACTCAAACGCACTGTCATCCAGTGGATACCGTCACACTGCAACATTAAGGGAAACGAAGCGGCCGACAAGCTAGCCAAAGAGGGCGGGCGACTACCCCAGACTGATTTCGAGATCAGCTATGAGGAAGTCAAAACAACCATCGGTTCGCACTATCGAAGCAAATGGGCAAAAGACCACCCGCAGTACACAGACAGTGACGGATACTATGGTCTCTCTCGCAGTGAACAAGTTGCCATATTTCGCCTCCGCCACAACAAGCTCAGAGCCCACATGTTCCATAAATTTAAAATTGGCACAACTAGCCTGTGCCCATGCAATATGGCAGACATGACGGCAGAACACGTCTTGCAAGACTGTCAACGTTTAGCAGGTATACGAAAAGAGTACTGGCCACAACACACAGAGCTTCGCGAAAGCTGTACGGAGGAACGGAGTCCCTAAAAACAACAGTAAAATTCATGATAGAAGTTGGTCCATCAGGCTAGGCCGGAACGCAAAGGAAGGAATATAAGTGTTAACATTGCAGGCAATGAGAGTGTTGATGTCTTGGCTAAGGAAGGCAGTTTCATAGAGCACAATTTACCACCCCTTGTCTTTTCAAGAGGTCAAAACCCTAATGCAGAGTAAATCTGCAGCAGACTGGAAGTCAAGCATTGGATATTGCCCTATGTTGCCAGGCCTCGCAAAGGGAGCAGATAATAGTAGCACTGTGACCAACAAGGCATGTCATAATAGGCAACTAATGTAGGGGGCCTAGGAAGCTACCCTAGTAAATAAAAAGCGTTGCAGAAATTGAATGTGCTTGCCTACTTGTAGGCACATAACTAGCGCAATGTACAATCGTTCTTAGACTCAGATCACATACAAATCACAAAGAGTGGTTTAACAAGTGGTTGATATGGAGCATATGAAGAAGAACATAAGTGTTGACATAGCAGGCATTGAGAGTGCCGATGTCTTGTCTAAGGAAGGCAGTGCCACAGAGCAAAATTTACCAACCCCTGTCTTTTCAAGAGGTCAAAACTCTTAATACAGAGAAAAATCTGCAGCAAACTGGAAGACAAACACTGGAAACGATTATGGAAAAGACTTCCTCAAAGATCTAAGCAGAACAAACCAGGTCATTATATTTCGCCTACGTACCGGACACTGCAGACATAACAGACACTTATATAAACTAGCAATAAGTCAAACAGCTCTCTGCTAGTGTTGACAGGTGGAACAGACCCGAAGCATGTCCTCTCTTTGGTGAGCTGAGAAGCAACATGTGACCATACCCAGTTAACCTAAAAACTAAGCTTTAAGGAAAGCTGACAGACCTGAAACTGACTGCTCGGTTTGTGGTTCACAGTTAACTAAGCGCATGACCACATAGTGCTGAAGAAGAAGAATATAGGTGTTATAGAAGAGTCCTCTGTATATCATGGGCAGAGAAGAGAACAAATAGATCTATTCAGAAAGAACTCAAAATCAAAGAAAATTGGCGGATACTAGATGTAAATTATAGTATTTTTGCTGCATAAAAAGACATGAGGATTGGAGATCGTTATGGAAGGAGGCATCCTGGCAACGAGGAGAGGAGGAAGACCACGGAGAAGATGGATTCAGAATTAAACTGGTGATTTCAGCATGACGGCTGCAGAGACGAGAAATCTGTCTTATGGGAGAGAGACACTCAGAAGGACTTTAGTGTAGAGTTATCTTCATCGTATTCATCATCTTTCATCAGGTTCCTCCACTTTTCCCACAACATCTTTCTCATTAATCCCTCCCACATCATCTTCATCATCACTACTCCCACATCTTCACCATCAAAACCCACACATCTTTCTTCAGTTTCAGTTTGGAATATCTTCATTGCACTCCAGCCATGTCCATAGATGCTCCCATCTCTTTCACAATATATCCTACAGCGTTCAGCGACTAACCTTACCAGTCCGACGTTGATTGATGAGCTTACTCGTATACCTGTTGTGCTGTTCTTTTCTGGCCACTCCAATCTTGAATCCAATCTCCTGCACTCTAGCAGTTGACGTAGATTGTTTTAGATAAAAATCCTCTTTGCAGTCACACTCTATGAGGGAATTCAAAATGTCAGCTTTGTCTATTGGCTGACCCCATGATATGGTGGCAGAGCCAACCAGCCTGTATGCTCTTTCATTGCCATCAACATCTATGTGCCCCGGAACAAAGATGAGTGTAATTCTGAAAATTGTTGACACTTGTAGCATTTCAGTCCATTACCTTCGCACCGAACCAGCCTCCACCTTTCAGATCATACTCAATGAATCACTCAGAATACAAGCATGAGTATAGTTTTGTGAATCTAGCCAGATTAAGGCCTTAGTCATCGCCAGTACTTCCATTGTCACGCTGCATGTTGTCATACTAAATGCATCACTGGCTTCCTTGACCTTTCTGCTGTATGCTTTTGCATAGAAGGCCCCTGTAGACTTTTTGTTACGAACTACCGATCCATCCGTGTAAATCACTCCACTTTCATTACAGTTTTCCTTAATGATGTCTTTGACATTGGCATCCAACTCCACAGGATTTCTATTTCTTCAACCTTTGTAGAATTTAATGAAACTTTCTTATTAATACCCACACGTCTTCCCCATCAATACTCACACCTTCTCCATCAATACTCACACCTGCTCCATCAATCCCACATACTTCCCCATCATCCACATTCTCCATCAATACTCACACCTCTCCATCAATCACACCTCTCCATCAATACTCACACCTTCTCCATCAATACTCACACCTTCTCCATCAATACTCACACCTTCTCCATCAATACCCACACATCCTTCCTCATCAATACTCACACCTCCATCAATACCCACACATCTTCCCCATCAATACCCACACATCTTACACAACACACAATACCACATAAAGACTGACAAGTAAATGCAGCTGATTGATCATTTGTTTATTATATCACCCATCATCATCTTCTTCTTCACCTTTCACCCCTAGGGAAGCATAGGTCCGCAACCAAGGCCTTCCAAGCCCGCCTATCCAAGGCCATCCTTTCCAGATCTCTCCACTCTCTCCCCATTTTCTTGCATTCAGTCTCTAACTCCTGTCTTCAGGTGTTTCTGGGTCTTCCTTACCTCTATTGCCCTGGGGGTTCCATCGGAGAGCCTGTCTTGTGATGCTGTTAAGGGCTTTCCTCAGTGTGTATCCTATCAATCGCCACCTTCTGTTCCTTATCTCTTATTCCACCTGTCGTTGTCCTGTTCTATCACAGAGTTCCCTGTTTGTAGTCCTGTCATACCACTGCAGATGGAGTATCCTGCGCAGGCATCTATTGATGAATGTCTGCAACTTTTGGTGTTCCCTTAGTTGTTCTCCATGTCTCCACTCCATACACCCATCATCTACCGTTAGTCAAAGAAAAATTCTAACCTAACACTGTATTTCTCAATAGACCTCATGAATTAAAACTGGTATTTTGTGTTTTTTCATTAATTTCATCTATCTGCTGAATGTAGCTAAACACCTATGAGTCTACCAGGGGGGTCAGGTCTGTCATGAACTAAAGAGTCTTAAGACAAAGGATTTCTTACCTCTGAAGTTGGAGACAAAGGAAAGCAGGCCTGCACGCAAAAATTAGTCAGAAGCTTGAGTTCATAGCGGGTCAACGTAAGAAGACAAAGGATTGACTTCATTGCACCAGCTTTCTCAATGTGGCTCGGTTCCTCTCTGCAAAATTGGCACATCACCTGCAGAGAGTAGAAAATTGGCACATCACCTGTGGAGAGTAGAAAATTGGCACATCACCTGCGGAGAGTAGAAAATTGGCACATCACCTGCGGAGAGTAGAAAATTGGCACATCACCTGCGGAGAGTAGAAAATTGGCACATAACCTGTGAAGAGTAAAAAATTGGCACATCACTTGCGGAGAGTAGAAAATTGGCGCATCACCTACGGAGAGTAGAAAATTGGCACATCACCTACAGAGAGTAGAAAATTGGCACATAACCTGCGGAGAGTAGAAAATTGGCACATCACCTGTGGAGAGTAGAAAATTAGGCATCACCTGTGGAGAGTAGAAAATTGGCACATCACCTGTGGAGAGTAGAAAATTGGCACATCACCTACAGAGAGTAGAAAATTGGCACATCACTTGCGAAGAGTAGAAAATTGGCACATCACCTACGGGGAGTAGAAAATTGGCACATCACCTGCGGAGAGTAGAAAATTGGCACATCACCAGCGGAGAGTAGAAAATTGGCACATCACCTGCGGAGAGTAGAAAAAAAACACAAATTCCATAGTTCTGGCAACAATCTTAGAGATCTCTGGACAAAATGTACTTGGGAACAGAAGGTGCTGTCCGAATTTGAACCCGCTACCTTCTGAGTACAAGATGAACAGCGTTAACTACTTATCTACAGACTTCACAACACCACTTCTATTCTGTACTGTATTTTTTTCTTTTAGACATTCCTGGTGCACAAACAGTGATGGTGCTCTTTTACTGTTCATCATGATGGTGGTTGAGAAAGAGATGGAGGGAAGGAGTGATGATGACCTCGAGGAGCTAACATCTATATTTGAGCAGTGCGTCTACTGTCTTTATGGGCATCCAAACAAAAGAGGACGAGCCAAGTAAGATATCATTATTATTTCTTCTTATGCAGTGTCCTTTGATTTGTTATCCAAGCAGACAGAAGTATGGACAGAGCTGATGTCTTAAATGCGGTACGCTCTCATTTATGTTATCAGTTGTATGAGGACTATTATCATAGCACTCCGGACATGTCCATAGGTACTCTGATCTCCACCGTAACAATTCCAGCAGCTTCTAGCAGCCCAACACGCCAGTTCGATGTTGATTAATCAATCGCTTTGCATATTTGGTATGTTGTTCTTTTCGGGCTGCACCAATATTGACACTCATCTCTCTCAATCTGGTTAGCGAGTAATCATCAAGGTGCGTATCCTTTATAGAATGTTGCTCTCTTTGCAGCACATCTGAAATTCACTCTGTCTCTTGCCAGTTCACCCACTTCGTCGATGGTCATGTTCATGGTTTCTTTAATATCTTGTAACCATCTTCTTCTTGGTCTGCCTCTGCATCCTGGGACCCTGCCCTCTAGTATTGTTCTTTCCAGGCCATCGTGACGCTTGATGTGACTAAAGTATCTAATTTTTCTGTATAATATGTTGTTTATCAGCCAATTCTCTTTAACATTTAGTTTTTTCAGGACATGTGTGTTCTTTCTTTTTCTGTCCATGGTATTCGTAGGATCTTTCTGTAGCATTTAGTTTCGAAGGACTGGATTTTCGTTCTTAATTTTTGTGTAATAGTCCATGATTCGCAACCATAAGTAGCCACTGGGAAAATGCATGCTCTCAATATTTTTAATTTAAGTATTTTGCTGGTGCTTTGCCACATAGCGAGTGATAGGTGATATTTATGTGATATGGGCGATTCTCAGACACTGGAACGAGTCCGAGAATTAGGAGTTAAGTTTGGACATGCCAGACAGTGTCATCTTCATGGTAGATAGAGAGAATGTTTACTAATCAACTTCTCATGGGTACGGTGAGAAAATGTATTTTAGGTTGCTGCTGCAGCGGAAGACAGAGCACACATAGGAATGCCCAATGTGCCATGATGTCGATCGCATAACATAACATGCTTAGTTATGCTAAACAGAGAGATGAGTTTCCTCCATGAATACTTTCCCCCGCTAGGAGGTCCTCGTGGGTGACCCCCCTCAATTTCTGTTTGAATTTAGTCAATTTTGGACAGATTTGGGATCTCAAGTCATAAATATAATTTGGGTACTGATAGTGAAGTTTGTAATATGTTTCCGCCATGTGGTGCTAGAGACCGAAAGGGAAGAAAGAAATAGTAACACTGCGACCTACAAGGCATGTCGTAAGAGGCAACTAAGGTAGGAGCCTAGGGAAACTACCCTAGTAAATAAAAAGCTCCACAGAAATCAGATGTGCTGGCCTACTTGTAGATGCATAACTGACACGATGTACAATCGCTCTTACGCTCAGATCACATACAAATCACACAGAGTAGTTAACAAGTTGTCAATATGGAGCGTTCAAAGAAGAAGACTACGGTTCAGTTGGATACCAGAGAAACACAAGTAAATATGGCCAGCATGATGTTAAGCATATCACCAACCGCGGGCCACATCACCAGCTGTGTGCCTTAGATTACAGAAAAATACATACCTAAGACTGTATTTGTCAATATACCGCATGGTATGAAAATGGGTTCCTTTACTTTTTCTAATTATAAGTTGTATGTTCCATTTTAAAAGTCTAAATAAAATATGGAACTCCAAGTCACAGTTTTATAACTAAATTGCTTATTTTCAATTCCATTGTTGTTTCAATCCTAATATATGCCAGCAAGAGTTGGAAAGGACTAAAGATATAGAAAGCACTTTGAAATGAATGCATTTAAAATAGATGACTGCGAAAAATAATGAAAATAATGAAAATAAAATAGGATGAATTCAGAAAATGTTTGGTCAACCACTAGTAACAACTGTTATAAGAAAGAGAAGATAGAAATATGTTGGACATACTCCGAGAAGAAAGGATCAAAGAATGACAGGGCAGACATTGACATGGGAGGCAAAGAATTCAAGAAAGAAAGTACGCCATAAGAAAACCCTGAAGTGAACTTTACTAAGATAGATGAGAAATATCGGATTAAATTTCATAGAGGAGATTGAACAAGTTGTCTAGGATAGAGCAGTATGGAGAAACTGCTTACAGACGTATGTAATCGGCACGAGAGAAATATATTTTAAAAATATTATATTTTAGATTTAAAAATTGTGAATTCATACATAATTTAAAGGGGTTTCGAAGGATTTACTTCATTGCACCGCAGTTTACCACTTATGGCTCAGACCCTCTCCGCAGTAATAATACACAAACTGCTGAGGGTATTACACAAAGCACAAACTCCATAGCTCTGGCAACAATCCTAGGGTCCTCTGAAAAAAATGCACTTGTGAACAGAATGGCTCTGCCCGGATTTGAACCTACGACCTATGGATTTTACAAGCGAGGACTTAGCCACAGACATGGAGGCAACCTATCCCTGAGAAACTGATCACAGAAAAAGTATACCATCTGATAAATCTTTTCCGCTAACAGTTTTAGATTTGACATTTTATGATCTTTGTTTGTCTCATTAGGGTAACCTCCTGCTTGACTTTTATTGCTAATTACAGACACCTCAATGACCATAACTGCTCTCAAGTGACACTGACATGGGAGAGGTCTGGAACTGTGTTCCACCATTTTGCCACACAGTCTGTGCCAGAGTTTGACAGTTATAAGACTAGTACTGTGACAGCTGATGTGGAGAATCTCCTTCGCAAAATTTTTTGCCTTGGTACCAGAGAAAATTAATCCAAGTGAGTTTCTAAGTGATAGATTTAACCCTTTCCACTCCAATTGCCGCACACTGCGCACACAGCATATTCCGTTGAACGCCATTCGCTATACACTGCGCCATTTGAGCTGTTTCCCTTATACAAGTCTTTCTAGTTTTACTTTTACTATTTTACTCTATTATTTTCTAACCTTGTTATTCTAATAGGTTGTCCTGTTTTCTTCAAATTAATATTATTAATACGATATTTATATATATATATATTTGTTTATTTATTAACAAGTAGTTACGATTTTAGAAAAATGCTTTTTTGCCTCCTTAAATTAACTGCGTACAACTGAGGAAATAACTGCGTATGGAAAGAGTAAAATTCTCTGTGGCATGGAGGTTTTTATGTGTTCTTATGTTGACAATTTTATGTGATTTATAACAATTTTATGTGATTTCTAACAATTTTATGTGATCTCTTGCTGACAGTTTTTATGATACATTTTTATTTTAAAACTATTAGATCAGGGTCTAGCTGCTATCACAGATTATATTGAGGGCAGTGCAAATTCTGTTTCAACTATCCCTGCCATGACAATAGACAAGAACCTAGACCCGTATAACATTAGCGGTCTACTGTACTACCTACTGGGAGATTTCTACTTCAAAAGTAAGGAACAAACCAAAGCAGTCAAACTTTACCAGTTAGATCTGGTGCTGAACGTCAACAGACTGGACTCGTAGGGGGCTGTCGCTGGCTAAAATGAGCCAGATAGAACAGAAACTGAATTCTGTAAGTAATGTTTTTTTGTCAGATTGTGGTTGTCTCTTTAACTCTTTCATTCTTGTTTCTTCGTTGCATTTATATTGCAATGTATCGTCATCATCAAATAGCTTGTCATGAGCAGAGCTTTGCCACCTTAACAGTCCTTTGAAATTTCTCTCTCTCTCGTAGACCAGATGTCCCGCCTCTGCAGCTGTCGTGCTCAAACCATCAGTTACATACTGAATCCATCTTCTCCATGGTCTTCCTCTTCTCCTCTTTGCCGAGATGCCTCCTTCCATGATGGTCTTCTCCAGCCCTTCATGTCTCTTTATATGTCCAAAATACTTCAATTTTCTTATTTTTAGCATCAGCCAGTTTTCTTTGATTTTGAGTTTTTTCTGAATAGAGTTTGTTCTCTTCTCTGTCCAAGATATACGGAGGACTCTTCTGTAACACTTATATTCAAAAGCACATATATGTTTTTCCACTGCTATGTTAAATGTCCATGCTTCACACCCATACATTGCCACTGGGAATATGCATGCTCTTAGTATTCTTAGCTTTGTTTTAATTTCAGTCCCATTCCATACTGTTTTTAGCTGTTTATTTTTTTGTTAACGCCGTGTTTGTTCTTTTAATTCCTTCATCCCATTTTCATCTGTTGTTAACAGTGAACCGAGATATTCAAAACTGTTGATAAAAATATCTTTTGTCATGTTTGTTTTATCCGTTGTCTTTAGTTTTGTTTTTGACACATTGAGATATAGATTTTGTTTTTCACTTTTCTTTTCACTTCCATTATTAATTTCTCAATCCGTTTTTGTGATGTTGACAGTAACACTGTATCGTAAGCATATCTTAGTTCATGTATTTTTCTTCCTCCGATTATAAAAGGATTGTATTGTAATGTATACTGAAGTAAAAGGTCTAAAGGAGGAGGATTGACTTCATTGCACCGGGTTTCCCCATATGGCTCTGTCCCTGTCGGCAGCGATGGCATGCCATCTGCGGAGAGCATTGCACAAAGCATGAACTCCATAGCTCTGGCAACAATCCTAGCGATATCATGAAAAAATTGCACATGTCTTACTCCGAATTGGAACCCACAACTTTCAGTACGACAGGCAAACAACTTAACCACTTCGCCATTAAGACACCCCCCTCCATATACTGAATTAAGCAAGTGAAATGCTTTTGAAAATAGAAGTTTGCAAAAAATAATGAACATAAAATGGGACAATTCAGAAGTGATGGAATCAGAGAAATATCTGGTCAACCACTAGTAACAACTGGAATAGTTGGAGATATCTTGGGCATTCCTTGAGAAGAAATGATCAAAGAATACCCAAGCAGGCATTGAAGGACGCACCAAAAAATGTTGTTGCCCAAGTTGGCTTTGAACCCCGGAATTAGCATAGCACAGGGTTACTAGCGAAGCATGTTATCGACTACACTATTTGCTCCCAGAAGAAGCAGAATACCTATATTTTATCGTCACGATAAGACCAGAATATATTTTTTCACTCTACTATTTGTTTTTCAGACGGAGCTGAAAATTGAAAAACCTATCCACAAAAATTCAGAAGGTGCCTTGAGATGTTTCCGTAGGGCAGTAGAGTTGGAAGCTGGTAGTTGTAAACTATGGCTGGAATATGGATCGTTGGCATACCAGCTCCATTCTCATGCATCCAGACAAATGAAATATAAAGATATGTTTTCCTTAACTGAGGAGGTCTTGCAGGTATGTGAATATTTGTCTGTGTAAAATTGCTATGTACCATGCCCGTGTGGTACCGGGGCCTGCAAGGGAAGCAAAGAATAGTACCACTGTGACCTACAGGCATGTCGTAAGAGGCGACTGATGTAGGACCTAGGGAAGCTAACCTAGTAAATAAAAAGCATCGCAGAAATTGGATGTGTTGGCCTACTTGTAGCCGCAGAACTCAGAATCGCTATTAGGATCAGATCATATACAAATCACACAGTGGTTAACAAGCGGTTGATATGGATCGTCCAAAGAAGAAGCTATGTACCATGTAGACAACCTCCAGATGCTTACTTGGATCTGCTGTCCTGGGCAATCAGCATTTTCCTTTCCTTCCTTCACTGGAAAATACACTGATTGCAGTAAGCCATTCTTCTATTTGTTTTCTTTCACTAAGTGATACACTGATTAGGGTAAGTCTGTCTTATGTTTTCTTGAGTCATTCTTATGTTTTCTCAAGTCATCCTTCTGTTTTCTTAAGTCATTCTTCTTATGTTTTCTTAAGTCCTCCTTCTGTTTTCTGAAATCATTCTTATGTTTTCTTAAGCTCCGTCTCTCTGTTCTGTACACTCTGTTCTGTACACTCTGTTTTGTACACTGTGCATTTGGGAAACCCTTCTGGTAATACTACCACAAGCATTGCTCTCTGGGTCATTAGGATACTCACTCTCCCCCACCGTTGGAAAGTGAGGACATATTCATGAGAGTCCAACCTTGTGTTTGTTTGTTTGCGTTCGTTTTTATCAACTAGCTTTATCACTATTTGTGACATGTTTTGTTTAGGTCAAGAATGGCTAAACGTTGCGCCTCGGTTCATAGGCAACTGTGGCGTAGGGGTTAGGTTCTCATCTCTCATGCCAAAGGGACCAGGTTTGCTCCTCGTGGAGCTATCTAGATATTTTTCCAGAGATCCCTGATCTCAGTGTAGGTTGTAGGTGAGACCAAGTTCCTAGTCCTATCGGACACGGACGATTTAACACAGGTCCCATGTTCAATTTGAGCATGTAAAAGAACCCTTGGCAGTTCAAAATCGAAAAGAGCGGACTGGAAAGTCGCTGCCGTGACAAAATTAATTAAAAGAGATTAAAAATAAAATTCCTACAAAAAATATCTTCACCCATCTTCAAATTACATTGATGACCCTCGACAGTGCTACAGAGTTTATGCACTGCAACTGAGATCTTCCTGCGTAAGAAAGAGATTGAAGCACAGATGGTTACCCACTGAAGTGTAATGATGATGGTTCAATCAATCAATTATAGGCCCCTACACATGTAGGGCAGGTGCATCCAAAATTTTCGACCTAGTCCATCCATATAGCTAGTAACTAATTTTGCTGCAAATACTGCCAAGTTTAAAGTTTTTACAAATATTTATCTGTAGATTGCAATGTCCAGACGATTGGATCTACTTCTTGTAGCAAAGAATAGCTACCTGCAGGCCAGTAGATGTGAGGGAGAGGACACAGAGGAGGGCTGGCTGACTTTCTATATGATGGGAAAAGTTGCAGAGAAGCAGCTTGAACATCCAAGTGTCTACTTAGAGTACTACAAGCAGGTACATCATTTGTTTACTAGTGCAGCGTGTGTGTCTGCCTGTATTTGTCGACTAGTCTAGTGTGTGTCTGCCTGCATTTGTTTACTAGTCGAGTGTATGTCTGCCTGCATTTGTTTACTAGTGCAGCATGTGTGTCTGCCTGTATTTGTTGACTAGTCTAGTGTGTGTCTGCCTGCATTTGTTTACTAGTGCAGCATGTGTGTCTGCCTGTATTTGTTGACTAGTCTAGTGTGTGTCTGTCTGCATTTGTTTACTAGTCGAGTGTATGTCTGCCTGCATTTGTTTACTATTGCAGCATGTATGTCTGCCTGCATTTGTTTACTAGTCTAGTGTGTATCTGCCTGCATTTGTTTACTAGTCTAGTGTGTGTCTGCCTGCATTTGTTTACTAGTCAAGTGTGTGTCTGCCTGCATTTGTTTACTAGTCTAGTGTGTGTCTGCCTGCATTTGTTTACTAGTGCAGCATGTGTGTCTGCCTGTATTTGTTGACTAGTCTAGTGTGTGTCTGCCTGCATTTGTTTACTAGTCGAGTGTATGTCTGCCTGCATTTGTTTACTATTGCAGCATGTATATCTGCCTGCATTTGTTTACTAGTCTAGTGTGTGTCTGCCTGCATTTGCTTACTAGTCAGTGTGTTTTCTTTGCCTGCATTTGTTTACTAGTCTAGTGTGTGTCTGCCTGCATTTGTTTACTAGTCTAGTGTGTGTCTGCCTGCATTTGTTTACTAGTCTAGTGTGTGTCTGCCTGCATTTGTTTACTAGTCTAGTGTATGTCTGCCTGCATTTGTTTACTAGTCTAGTGTATGTCTGCCTGCATTTGTTTACTAGTCTAGTGTGTGTCTGCCTGCATTTGTTTACTATTCTAGTTAGGGTCGACTTGCATTTGTTTACTAATCTAGCATGGCTCTTCCTTCTGTATGAAAACATATGTCTGGCGTATAGAATCTAAATTCCTTTGCTTCTTTTGTATCCATTGCTTAATAAAGACCTTTTGGACGAAACATCGCTATATCTTGTTTTTGTGCTATGTAAAACTATAGTACTTTGTTTTTACATGTTTTTTCTCAATTCCACAGTCTGCGCTGAATTTTTTCAGACAGTAGCGGCTCTCAAGTCAACCCAATCTCAATTAGGTACCAGGAAAAGCACTGGGAAGTAAAGGCAGCTGGCATAATGTTGACCACATCACCCACCGTGTGCCTGCGGTTAGTGAAAAATACGGGTCTAACACCGTATTACCCTATATACCACATGGTATAAAAGGGTTCTTTTTTTACTTATACTTTCAGTAGTTTGCCATTGGCTTCTGAATGGTGAGGTCTGTTTGTACCGTTCGTAAAAGCTCATATGAACAAATTTGCTTCTAAACTGCCTGCCGTGGAGTTTGAACCAGGTACTCTTGGGTTATGATCGAGCTCGCTACCGCTCTAGCTACAGACGCCCATGTTTAAAACTATGTTTTTTACTTTTAACAAATTTATTTTGTTTTTACATGTTCCGCCTATTCCTCTATATATAGTCAAATATAAATTGTAACTTGTTTCTAGTATGTTCTATCTTATACACAGGCTGCCGCCTGCTTGCATGAGGAAAAGGCTGTCTATCCTAAAAAGATACAATTTGTCATCCCACCACCACACTTGGCACTGGAGGCATTGGAGGTATTTTACCGCATCCACGTCTGCAGTCTCAAACTGATCCTGTCTGGGTGTGGCGATGACTACCTGATGGTGCTAGATAGTTATGTGACTTACGCCCTACAGGGACATTTTGCCACCGGAGAAGAAAAGCAGCAGAAGATAGTGGAAGAGGATAAACCTGTAGTAAGGTAATGTAATCTTTATGCATGTACCTGCTATTACAAAGTGATAGATATGATGATGCTCGTCCATCACGGGTGATGATGACCACACAAATTTTCATCCAAGGGAATGTAGTTTCGTTATGTTTGTCTGTGTGTGCGTAGATGACTAGTGAGCCCGATACGGCTTGAAATGTTCTTGTACAGTGTGGGCCAGGTATACTTGCACTTGTGGGAAGTTTTACTGCCTTTCTACTTTCATGTTTTTGTTCTGTTCTACCTGCCTCGTAGGCCGAGGAACTATATCGAATAAGTGTGCGCCAGGCTGATCTGTCTTGAGCAACATTCTCCTAGTTGTTGACATCTATACCAAAGGATTTCATCAAGTTCTTGAGTGTACCTTTGAATCACATTTTCTGACCACCCTGTGAGCAGGTGATAGATATATTGATTTGGAGAAGACCATTATGAAAGGAGGCATCACAACAAAGAGGAATATCACAGAGAATCTGAATTCAGGATGTAACTGGTGATTTGAGCATGACGGCTGCAAAGACGGGCTTTGAGAGAAATTCTGAAAGACTGTTAGGGTGACAACATTCTGCTCAGAACAAGCTATTTGATGATGGATCTAATAACATAGGAACAAAACATGTTACAAATACTAGAGGGAAAAAAGCGTCCTAGTGTTCTACTTTGGTCAGGAATGATTAGTAAAAATATATGTCCATGGTACTATTAATATTACTCTGTAAAACCAACATCTGCAATATTTATATATGTATATTCCTCTCGTACCATTATACATTACATAATGCCTGCAAGTAATTTCTCCATACCACTCTGTTCTGGGCAACTCTCTCAATCTCCTCCATGAAATTGAGTCTGATATTTCTTGCTTCTCTCAGCGAAGTTCGACTCAGGATTTTCCAAGGATGTCTTCTCTTTCTTGAACCCTTTGCCTCCTACTTCAATGCCTGTGGTATTCTTTGATTATTTCTTTTCAAGGTATGCCCAAGATATCTCCATCTTCTACTTCTTATAACAGGTGTTACTAGTGGTGGACCAGACATTTCTCTGATTCCATCACTTCTGAATTCGTCCCATTTATGTTCATTATTTTTCGCAGCCACTTATTGTCAAATGCATTCAACTTACTTTCTATATCTTTACTCATTGTCCAACTCTCGCTGGCATATATTAGGATTGATACAACATTTGAATTGAAAACTCTTAGTTTATTTTGAAAACTATATAACTTGCAGTTCAATATTTTATTTAGACTTTTAAAAGCTGATGTTGCTTTGACAATTTGTAGCAGAATTTCTTTTTAACTCTTAGTGGACCAAGGCAAAAGCCTTGTTTTTACAATCCATTTGTTTTTAGAATAAAAAACGCCCTATAGTGTGGCTGCTGGTAAAAATGGCATCCAACTCAAAGCCACGTAGTGTGGTGTTTGGTCCACAAGGAGTTAAATATTCAACAACAGCAATAGCTGCGTTGTAATGTTAATGTATTTTTTCATTTCAGAGAGGAGGAGTTTGTTACCCCAAAGTCTACCACCACTTCAAATTCTCTGAAGCCTCAGCAAATATATCACAAGAACCCGGTCCACCATGAGTACTCACGTCATAAAAGTACCAGTGACTCTCAATCAGAAGGGGAAGAACCCAAATGTAATAACCCATCTAAAGCAAGTACTGGGGGTCATACCTCAGATCTAGGACAAGAGGAAGATAAATCCACCAATCATCTGATTAGTAACAGTGCAGTTGTTCATGATAATGCTGGTTTGGATACTGTTTCGATTTCTGATAATGTTGGATTGGATACTGTATCAAGTGCTGATAATATTGGATTGGATACTGTATCAAAGTCTGTTTCATATGTTGGACCAGTAAATATTAACACTGACATACAACCAAGTAGATTATATGTCATGGATAGTAGTAACATTCCTGAGAGAACTGTCGCAGATGCGGATAATTCATGTGAAGGTTCTCTGAAGCAAGGATTTGTCTCATCAGTTATCAGCGTTTCTGATGTGCAAATTCAGCAGGATATAGATATGGTGGATGAAATGGAAACTGGGGAAGTCGAAACAATGTCTGAATTAGTTGTGGAAGTTGCGAACAAAGCTTCATTAGTTAGAAACTTCTCGGAGAGAATATTAGGGCAGGATGTAGGTCATGGCCAACAAGATGAGAACAGTTTTGGTAGCATGACTGATATAGGTCAGTGTGAAGTGTCTACCGGTGTAGTAAGTTGTCAAGTTATGAAGTCAGGGGATGAAGGGATGATTGGCAACAGTCAAAGCAACAGCAAAGACAACAGTCAAGATAACCTCCCAGAGAATGATTACCAAATGAGCAGTCAGGACTGCAGTCAGGATAGTGTTCGTATTGAAGAAACTTCAGAGGAGGATACCGCTGCGATGTCATGTGGCAATGAGGCGGATGTGGATACAGATGCAATGGATGTTGATGAAGATGTTATGTCTGCCACCTCACAAGATTCTGCCGAGACTTCTTTCGAGATTTCAAGCCATGTTTCAAATTTAGAACATTCCAGTGACAATCTTAAAATGAAAGTAGGTGAGATAGTGGTTGAAGTTCATGCAGGGGATGATGTTCATGAGATTTCTACAGGCATAAGCTTAATTCCACCAGGTCTTTACCACCATGTTACTCAAGGTTTCATCCCTCACTCAGAGAACCTGGAAATCTTACCTGAGAAAACTTTAGATATTGATTCGTTTGAAGATGACCAGAAGCATAATGAAAAATGTAGAGACACTTCACTGGCTGACAACAGAACTAATGTAGCTGCTTGCATTATCAATCAAGCTGAGATTGCTGGTGAAATACCACTAGACGGGAATGGAAAAAATATGCAAGATCCCACTGGAAAAGTTTGCAGTCAACATGTAGATGATATGTCAGATCTGCTTGGAGAAACTGAAGCAGTTATTGAGAAAGATGAAATAATTAGTATGAACCGGGTTAGCCAGGACCAACAAAGTGAGAAAAGTTCAAAAGAAATATCTAGGAATAAGCCAGAAGGGATTAGTAATAATTGTCAAATAATAGAAGCTCTTAAGAATGGTATGGATGCTGGTGGAGACCTGAAAGATACTGGTAAAATGGAGACACAGCGTTTTGATACAGAGGATAACAACGAGGATGAAAAATGGGAAAAGGAAAGCCAAGAGAAGCATAGTGATCAAATATTGGAACCGTCGGCGCAGTCAATGATTGTATCTGATATATCCGAGACAGAAAATGTTACAAGCACGGAACTAGCAGTACCAGTTCTTGAAGCATCAGCGAACAAATCTCCGAGACCCACTTCTATTAATAATTCATCCACTCTGGGTGATACTGGACTAAATAAACTAACCAGTGAGGAACCCAATGATAGTAAGACTCTCTCTAAGGACTCAGAACTGCTGAAAGATGTGCTGATATCCAAGTGCAGGTCGGGCTTGGAGATGTGTGCGTCTAGATTCTCTTCCCATTACAAATCACTCTACAGATTAGCACACCTGTACTACAGTACAAAGGTGAGTGATGTTGCTTGTCGTACTGTGTTTTCAAAAAAATTCTTCTTTGTGTAGTATTGTCTCTAATTTTTCTAGTCATCATCATTATCAAATAGTTTGTCCTGATCAGAACTTTGCAACTCCAACATCATTAATCCTCTCCGCTCCTCGTGGAGCATAGGGCCTCAACAGTTGTTCGCCACTCTTCTCGGTCTCTGGCTGTTATTTTTATGGTCTCCCAGGTCAATTGAGCACTCTTCAGCTCCTCAGTAAGACCTCGTCTCCAAGTCTGCTTAGGGCGTCCTCTTTTCGTTTTCCCTGCGGGTTCCACTCGAGCACCTGTCTAGTGACACTCGACTGTGTCTTCCCCAAGGTATGGCCTATCCATCGCCATCTTCTCCTCTTGACCTGTGTCATCATAGGTTCCTGCCCTGTTCCTATCCACAGATCCGTGTTTGTAACTCTATCATACCATTTCAATCTGAGAATCCGCCGCAAACATCCGTTGACAAAGGTCTGGATCTTATTTGTATTTGCCCTAGTGACTCGCCAAGTTTCCGAGCCATACAGCAACACCGACTTCACATTTGAGCTGAAAATCCTGAGCTTTGTTTTCGTGGAGATGGCAGCGGACTTCCACACCATGTGCAGGATCGCAAAGGCCTGTCGGGCCTTCCTAATCCTAGCCTTAATGTCCTCATCTGTACCTCCTGATCTGCTGATCTTACTTCCAAGGTAGACAAATTCATCCACATCTTCTATGTCCCTTACCTCAATCAGTATTGGATCTTGCTGTATGTTGTTGCTACGCATTACTTTAGTACTCCAACAGTCCTTCGGAATTTCTTTCTCTCATATGTCAGATGCCCTACCTCTGCAGCCGTCATGTTCAAACTATCAATTACATCCCAAATCCATCTTCTCCGTGGTCTTCCTCTTTGCCGGTATGCTTCCTTCCATGATGGTCTTCTCCAGCACTTCGTGTCTTTTTATATGTCCAAAACACCCTAATCTTTTGTATTTGTGGCATTAGCCAGTTTTCTATGATTTATTTTATCTAGTATTGTCAGGAAATGAAACAGCAAACCGACTGGCAAAGGAAGGTGCTGCAGGAGAGCAACCAGATGTACCAGTTACCTACCACCAAAAGAAAAGGATGATGAAATCAATCAGAAAGATACCAATGCCAACACAAGACGATTACTATAATATGAGCAGATTAGAACAAGCTGTCATTTTACACCTCAGAACAGTACACAATCGACTCTGCAGTCACACATATACAAGATTCAAGATTGGCAATTCAGCAATGTGGACAGGCACATCAGACTGCAGAGCACATACTTCAAGATTACCCTGAATATGATATACTGAGGTGAACTCACTGGTCTAACGAAACAACACTGGACATAAAAAACTACACAGACCTCTGTGTTAGCTACAGAAGACAATGAAGTTTATACAAAAGACAACATTGAATATATAGACAATATTTGAAGTGAATGAAACAATGGAAGGATCTAGTATTGTCTACCGCTGAGATCTTCCTGTGTAAGAAAGAGATCGGAGCACACATGGTTACTCACTGAAGTGCACTGATGATGGTCCTATCAATCAAGCCTTTACCTCTCCAGAGGCTCTCACAAAGCAGTGGGGCTATTTACCCATAGCTTGAAGCCTGGGCCTTGGATAATGATATTCTTCTTCAAACGCTCCATATCGACCATTTGTTATGTTAAACACTCTGTGGGGTTTGTATGTGATCCGAGCCTAAGAGTGATTGTACATTGTGCCAGTTATGCGCCTACAAGTAGACCAGCACATTCAATTTCTGCAACGCTTTTTATTTACTAGGGTATCTTCCTTAGGCCCCTACCTTAGTTGCCTCTTATGACATGCCTTGTAGGTCACAGTGCTACTATACTTGTAACGGGAACAGTGGGCCCCTGCAACACACAGGTGACCTGTATGTTCAGTAATTTGTCATTGTTTTCTGAATGTGAGGTCTAGCTTTACCGTTTGTAAAAATCCACTGGAACAAATTTGCTTACAAACTGACCGCCGCAGAGTTTGAATCAGTTACTTTTTTGTTGTGATTGCGCTCACTACGTGACGCAAAACCTATTGTCTCCTGAGACAAAGAGGCAGATAACTGTGTAATGTTCCATGTCCTCAGACACGATATACATATATATATGTTTATATTTATGTTTGGTAGGAGCTGGACAAGGCTCGGGATATACTTCTTGGGAGACCAGACTGGCAGGACCAGCCTCACATGCCTACAGCAGGGCTGTTCTCAGAGCGAAAGCAGAATAACTTTTTCCAGGTGACTTTCATTTGTTAGGAAAAAGTCAGTAATACTATAGCGTAGGTCAGATGTATCTTAGAGTAGGTCAGACTTATCTTAGAGCAGGTCAGACTTATCTAAGAGTAGATCAGAGTTACCTTAGAGTAGGTCAGATTTATCTTAGAATAGGTCAGACTTATCTTAGAGTAGGTCAGACGTATCTTAGAGCAGGACAGACATATCTTATAGTAGGTCAGACTTATCTTAGAGTAGGTCAGATGTATTTTAGAGTAGTACAGACGTATCTTATAGTAGGTCAGACCTATCTTAGAGTAGGTCAGGCATATCTTAGAGTAGGTCAGACTTATCTTAGAGCAGGACAGACGTATCTTAGAGTAGGTCAGACTTATCTTAGAGTAGGTCAGACTTAGAGCAGGACAGACATATCTTAGAGTAGGTCAGACTTATCTTAGAGTAGGTCAGATGTATCTTAGAGCAGGTCAGACCTATCTTGAAGCAGGTCAGACTTAGAATATGTAAATCTCTTCAAGGAAGTAAGACTTGTCTCTGAAAGTAACTACATTAGTTGCATTTCACATCAGATATTTCATGATATCAAATTAGATGTTGCATGATTGATAGGACCATCATAATTGCACTTCGGTGAGTAACCATGTGTGCTCCGATCTCTTTCTTACAACAGAAAGATCTCAGCTGCTGTGCACAAACTCTGTAGCACCGGCTCGGGTCCCAAATGTAATTTATAACATGGGGAGAATATTTTGTAGAAATTGTATATTGTCGCAGGTTGTCGCTCAGTACCCTCTATGGTGAAAATCACACATGGGTCACAAAGAGTGGTCAACAAGTGGTAGTTCTAGAGCACCTGCAGAAGTGGCTCTCTGGACTATAATCACATGCCCACCAAGATCAACAAGTGATGTTTTAGAGCTCCAGTTGCACTAAAATGGAAGAATACTGCAGTGATGACCAATAAACCCTACCTGGGTATTAGTCTCCGCAGAACTAAGCATAGCACTACACACCTGAAGCTGTTGGAGGTTTCTGGGTTTTCAAGAAAGCTTGGTGCTCCCCCATTGTACTATAAGGAAAATTAATAATTTCTGGGGTTCTAAGAAGATTGTTTGTTTTAAGGTTTATGTCACTTGACAATGTATGCATATTTCTCAGTTTTATCATTACTAGTAAATTTCCTCTGACACCAGGGTCTATGGAAGCTTCCTGTTGAAGACATCGATCGTTCTGGCTGTTTTGCAAGCCATGTCCATCGTTCAGTCAAGCTTCTACTTGAGGTGCTCTGTGATGTTGGAGACTTGGAGATGTTGAAAAATCTGCATAACCAACTTCGAAAGACTCCTGAGTCAGGAAAGTATGTGCCAGCCTGGACAATAATAAGAAATGATATGCCAAATGGAAAAAAAACATATGATGTAAATTAATTTGGCAAAATACAAGTCAATTAAATTCATGTTTTGTCCAAAATAACTTAAGCAAAGGATGAAATGAAAATTATGACACATGCTTTACAGAACTTCACCATTAACCACAGTAAAACTATTCATTGATTTTCTAGGCACCACTTATACGTTCAGTAGTTTGCCATTGCTTTCTGAACATTGAGTTGTTTATTTTTACCATTCGTAAAAATCCGCACCTAACAAATTTGCTTCCAAACTGCTGGAGTTTTAATGTCAGACCATCCAACATCTTCTCCCTCTGTCTTCCACGACCTCTCCTTCCCTGAATTTTACCCATTATCACCAAATGTTCTAAACCTCCTCTTGGTATTATATGCCTGAAAACCTTATTCTATTGAAATGATTTCTTTGTGTGCAGGCCTGCTTGAAAACCTCATCAATTCATTAAAAACTGCATATTTTAGGTTGTTCATTATTTTCCCATTGATCTGTAGAAGGCATGCAGCCAGCTCCCGCCCCAGGTGGTAGTTGGTAGACCAGACAGGTAGCTTTAGTTTATAGTTTGTAGATATTTAATTAGTTGACTGTAGTGGTTGCACGCCAATTCTGCACACTTAGCAGATAGCAAGCTACAAGCGAGACATTGACGTAGGTTAGAGAAAAAGAGGGGACTGCCTAGAGTAGTTGATAGTAGCTCGGCCTGCTAGCTGTGAGACGCCTCATAGCTCGGGTTCGAACCTACTGTCCGGCATTTTCAAGTCCCTGGTCTTACTCAGGACGATAACGTGAGTACCTCTGAAGTCGGAGAAAATCTGCCTGTATGGCGAGGAATACTAATTACGAGTACATTGAGCACACGGCTGCCAGTGTAAGTAATTTACAATGTGCACGCTGCTGCCATTGTAAGAGATTGGAAAAATGGATTTTCACGCAAAAATCAGTTTCAGAGATGAAACTTCGTCTGAGTTGAAGCGGACGAAAAAAAAAAAGAGAAAAAGAGGGGGACAAGATGGCCGCCTAAGTGAGAACCATGTCACTGTCGCTTCTTGTACCCAAAAGCTATTCTCGGTCAGGTGATGTAATCCTTGTATTCAACTCTCATGTATTAAAGACCTTATTGCATCCGTTAGTTCACGACTAGTTTGCCAACATTTAACGTTGTAAAGTGCATTCATTGTGTGTCAAACAGAATGGACTGGTCTTTAGTTACAATAGGATAGCAACACGTAATTAGCCTCAGACCACGGAAACAAGACTACCAAGCTCTAATGTATCCACGGTATAGAACGCCATACCATTGAAAGACCAGTGTCTTTCTAACTAACCCTGCTGAACTAACCACCACCCTCAGCTCTTAGGCTCCTCAATAAAAGGTACCCCACCCGTACTACCAAAAGGTACCCCACCCGTACTACCAAGACGTACCCTATCCGTACTATCATGAGGTACCCCAACGAAACCCCTAAACTACAACAGATCTTAAGCCCTGGCAGCTCTTCAAGCTGTCTCAAATACATCACATATGAAATAAAAAATAAACTAGTGCTTGATATAATAACTATGTAAACGCTTTTGTACGTGATCCTTGTACAGTTCATTTTTTGTTTATTATAGAAAGTACCTTCGAGATGCTGAGCGACTAGTCCTAGCTGAAGAAGCATTCCTCAAGTGTGTGAACGTGGTGCAACATGAGATGGACATGAGTGACCACTGGTCAGAGGAACAGCGAGAGGAGAATCTTTTCCGCATTTATCATGTGTGGGTGAGCGGTAAAGGATGCAAACATGCTGACAGAGTCACTGATGCCCTGCACAGGGCATTCAAGATTATGATGAAAGGAAGGGTAAGTACTGATGTTTTATTCAGTTATATGAGGAATATCATCATAGCACTCCAGACATGTCCATAGGTGCTCCGATCTCTGCCTCAGCAAATCCAGCAGTGTCCAGCGGCCCAACATGCCAGTTCAATGTTGATTAATCAGTCTTTTTGCATATTTGGTATGTCGTTCTTTTCGGGCTCCACCAATATTGACACCCATCTCAATCTGATCAGCGAGTGGGATTAACAGCCCTGAAATTCCTCTGTTTGGAAAGACTCTCAATGCGTGAAGAATGTCTTTCGATCCATGGTAGCTCCCTCTGATATTGTAGCCAAGCCAGCCAATCTATCAGCTCGTTCATTACTCCTAACTCCTGCGTGCCCAGGGACAAAAATGAAGGTGATTTCTCTGATCACTGTCTGTACCAGTACCTCCACCCAGTTGCGTCTCATCATTCCTGATTTGACTTTACGAATCATGCTCATGGAGTCACTGATGTTTTATTGTTCTTGTTAAACTAGAGGGCTCATTCTTCTTTTGTTTGAAGATGCTCAATATACCTGGCACTACTGATTACACTGACTGAATTTGGACACTGACTGATTAGCGGAAGCAAAACTACTTCATTCTGATATAAACAGAAGGCAGAAATTCACTTGCAGTGGATTCCATCTCACTGTGATATTGCAGGCAATGAGAGTGCCGATGTCATGGCTAAGGAAGGCAGTGCCAAAGAGTAAATTTACCAATCAGTCTTTTCAAGTCAAAACCCTCATACAGAGAAAATTTACAGTAGACTGGAAGACAAACACTGGATATGATTGTAGAAAAGACTTTCTCAAAGACCTAAGCAGAACACACCAGGTCATTATATTTCGCCTACGTACCAGACTTAACAAACACTTATATAGACTAGACATAAGTCAAACAGCTCTCTGCCAGTGTCAACAGGGTAGCATGTCCTGCTACTGGAGCATGCTACTGGATCCTGCTACTGGATCAACTGGAGCATGTCCTGCACGACTGTCCTCTCCTGTGTGAGCTGAGAAGCAACATGTGGTCACACCCAGTCAACCTAAAAACTAAGCTTTGGTGAAACCTAACAGACATGAATCTGACTGCTCAGTTTGTGGTCCACAATAAACTAAGTTGCATCCAAACCACAGTATACAGAGTCTTCTACAACAGAACATCGGGAAGAAGGCAAGAGGAAGACCACGGAAAAGATGGTTAGATAGCGTAGCAGAATCATGTGAAAGAGCAAAGATAACAATCACACAAGCCACCAGAACAGCGCAAGACAAAAACAGAAAACCACGACACTGGGCAACAACCCGGTAGCAGTGTGACGACAAAAGAAGAAAGAAAGAAGAATAAACTAAGTGCATGAAGTAAACAAAGATTTTCACAATGGGCGATGTAGCTGATGAATAGTGATGTCCAAAATGACTTGTTCAGACTTTTTAGCCAGTGATAAAACGGACTCTGAATGTGATACAAATTTGAACTTTGATTCACGTGACGATGTTTATAGACCCATAGCAGATATTCTCGGGGTACAGGAGTAGGTGATGGACACCCACCTCGAAAGCTGGGGCATAACATACTGTGGATAGGTATAGGGAGCGACACCAATTTCATTTACAGCAATAGCTTGTAGATTATAAAGAATATATTCCACATATAGACAGGTCAGTAGCTCATTAATATATGAACATTATTCCATAGTTTGAACTCGCTTCTCAAGGCTGGTGGTCTGGGTTCAGCTCCCGCAGTACGCGTGGAATTTTTCCCGACGCGACGGCTCTCAGGTCGACCCAGCCTCAACTGGGTACCAGACATGCTCTGGGAAAGTAAAGGCGGTCGGCGTGATGCTGACCACATCACCCATCGTGTGCCGATGGTCAATGAAAAATACAGGTCTAACACTGTATTGACCCATATACCACGAGGTATACAAGGGTTCCTTTACTTACTTTACTTACTATTCCATAGTTTAAAAGTCCTAAGTTTATTAGTTTATTTTTACGATTTTTGAAATTGTCACCCTGAAAACTGATCATGCCCAACAAATAATGTGTGGCAATGAACCAGACTTTGTTGAAGAATGGGTGGCAGCGAAAGTGTTAAAGAAATGTGTGTGTATATGTTTCAGACGGATGTCAACCGCCTGACGGCAGCCCAGGCTATTAGTTTCTGTCAGCAAAATTTGACCAAGTCTCTGACACCTGTAAGTAGATGTCTGTTTGTTGTTGCTTCATAATTTGGTCATGAGTTGTTTGTTTGGTTGTAGATACAAGTTTCGGTGGTCTTTTGCGGTGAGGAGGTAAGGTGCTCACCTCTTGCGATAAAGCTACTTGGTTTGTTCTCTTGAGTGGAGCAATAAGAATATTTTTCAAGGGATCCCTGATTAAGTTCCTAGTGCTGTCAGAGACAGATGATAAAACATTGTTCCCGTTTTTAAGTTGCGACTGTAAAAGAACCCTTAGCAGTTGAAAATCAGTAATAGTAGGCTGCAAAGTTGCTGCCTGAAGAAAATTAATAAATATAAAATTCAGACAATAATTCGCCGAGTGGTTACCGGGCCCAATTTTACGGCCCGGGTGTAAAGTAGAAGCACTGTTACATGCCACGCATGTCGTAAGAGGCGACTAAGGAGGTTTGGCTAAAATTGGATGCACGTGTCCTAAACATGTAGAAGTCTATGCGTTTGGGGCCTACCAAACCAATGTGCAACGTATACATGTTCTTGGCAAAGATTAAACATATCACAAAGAGTGATTAAAATTGGTCGTAAAGAAGAACGCAAAGAAGAAGACAATAATTTTTCCACCATCTTCAAAATTATATTGGGGACTCTGACCTGTGCTACATAGTTCATGCGCTGCCGTTGAGGTCTTCCTGTGTAAGATATCGGAGCTCAAATGGTTTTTTACTGAAGTGCAATGATGATGATGGTCCTATCAATCACTCAATCAAATATTAGTGTTTTATTGGAAATCATTCGCCCATGTGGTGCCGGGACCTGCACGGGAAGCAAAGAATAGTACCACTGCAGCCTACAAGACATGTTGTAAGAGGCGACTGAGGTAGGTGCCTAGCTCTTTCCACGCCCATTTATTTTCTCAATTTTTAACCAGTTAATTCAAGGGAAGTAAAAAAAAAAATTTTAAATTACGATCCCAACTACACGTCAATAAATAAACATATATATATTATTATATACTAAATTGAAGAAAACTGGACAACCCAATAGAATAACAAGGTTGAAAAGTAGTATAAGTAAACCAGTAGCAGTAAAACTAGAAAGACTTCTTATAAGGGAAGCAACTCTATGGCGCAGTGTGCGGCTTAAAGCGTGCAACGGACTTCCGCCGTGGCGCAGTGTGCGGCTTAAAGCGTGGAAAGAGCTAGGGAAGCTACTCTAGTAAATAAAAAGCATTGCAGAAAATGGATGTGCTGACCTACTTGTAGTCGCATAACTGGCACAATGTACAATCGCTCTTCAGCTTAGATCACATACAAATCACACAGAGTGTTTAACAAGTGGTTGATATGGAGCGTTCGAAGAAGATTTGAAACCATCATCAGGTTGGAGAGTGAAAACTGGTGATAAAGTCATCTGTTCATATCTCTCTACTGTACTATGTTATTTTATAAAGACTCATGGTTGTCTTCAGTGTCAGTCCATCCCCTTAGGTAATGTGTCATCAGGTAATGTGCCATCGGTCCATCCCATCAGGTAATGTGTCATCGGTCCATCCCATCAGGTAATGTGTCATCGGTCCATCCAACAGGTAATGTGCAATCGGTCCATCCAACAGGTAATGTGCAATCGGTCCATCCCCTCGGGTAATGTGCCATCAGTTGATCCCCTCATGTAATGTGTCATCAGTTGATCCCCTCATGTAATGTGCCATCAGTTGATCCCCTCATGTAATGTGTCATCAGTTGATCCCTCCATGTAATGTGCCATCAGTTGATCCCCCCATGTAATGTGTCATCAGTTGATCCCCTCATGTAATGTGTCATCAGTTGATCCCCTCATGTAATGTGCCATCAGTTGATCCCCTCATGTAATGTGTCATCAGTTGATCCCTCCATGTAATGTGCCATCAGTTGATCCCCTCATGTAATGTACCATCGGTCGATCCCCTCATGTAATGTGCCATCAGTCAATCCCCTCATGTAAAGTGCCATAAGTATGTCCCCTCAGGTAAAGTGCCATAAGTACATTCCCTTCAGATAAAGTGCCACCAGTTCATCCCCTTCAGGTAAAGTGCCATAAGTACATCCCCTCATGTAATGTGCCATAAGTACATCCCCTCATGTAATCTCATCACTTTGTGATAGTCATCCATAAAACATATTATGCAACCACCTAAGAAATTACTCTATATTCACTTTGTGATCTTGATTTCTTCTATCTGATAGTCCACCCCAACACCATCTTCAGCCCAGAACAAACCCGGCAGTCAATCTGGAGCAGAACGAGCCAAAGATGGGTCAGTCCCGTCCACAGAGAGAGTAAAAGATGGACCAATCCTATCCAGAGAAAGTGCCAAAGATGGATCAGTTGTTCCCCCAGAGGGTGCCAAAGATGAATTAGTTGTATCCACAGAGAGTGCCAAAGATGGATCAGTTGTTCCCACAGAGGGTGCCAAAGATGGATCACTTGTTCCCCCAGAGGGTGCCATAGATGGATCAGTTGTTCCCACAGAGGGTGCCAAAGATGGATTGGCTGTAGCTGCAGAGAGTGTTAATGAATCAGCTGTAGCCACAGAGGGTGCCAAAGATGGATCGATTGTATCCATCGAGAGTGCCAATGGATCAGCTGTATCCACAGAGGGTGCCAAAGATGGATCAGTTGTATCCATCGAGAGTGCCAATGGATCAGCTGTATCCACAGAGGGTGCCAAAGATGGATCAGTTGTATCCATCGAGAGTGCCAATGGATCAGCTATACCCACAGATGGAGGTGTAGATGGGACAGTCGTATCCTTAAAGAAAGAAGAGGCAGACAAACAAAGTGGTAAGATAAGTGTATGTTGTTAGAAAGTTCTTTCTTTCATATGTTAAGTTTTCTGTTCTTATTGTTTATATGTGTTCTTCTCAATATCTAGTTTCTTCCTGGTCTTCATTCTTGATATCTAGTTTATCCCTGATCATCTAGTTTCTAACTAATCTTCTAGTTTCTAACTAATCATCTAGTTTCTCATTAGTCATCTAGTTTCTCCCTGCTCTTGAGAGTTTTGGTTAAATATAAACCTTTCTGTTTGGTTAAATATAAACCTTTCTATTTGTAGTTTGGTTAAATATAAACCTTTCTATTTGTAGTTTGGTTAATAAGTAGAAACTATTTGTCTATTTTCGAGTTTAAATAAAGTATTTTCTTTTTCTTTGTTTAGAGCCAATGGAAGTGTGTGTGAAGCAAGAAGATGTCATGAAGACTAGCCAAGAAGTCCAACAGAGTGTTGATGTCAACAACTCTCGGTCTAGTTCTTCTTCCACTCCTGCTATAACTGAGCAAACTATCACAGAGAGTAAGAAAGCTCATGATGATGATGATGTAATCATCTTAAGTGACTGAGTTATCTTATCTGGCAATGTCTTTATTTGTAATGTGACGGTAATTTGTCAAATTTTACCAGCAGCAGTCATAATTTAATATTTCTTGCTGACATTAGGAGGCCTACTGCTTAATTCTTCATCTGCGTTCGCCTGCTATCTTCTTCTTTGAGACGCTCCATATTGACCACTTGTTAACCACTCTGTGTGATTTGTATGTGAGGTAGGGTTTACGGTAGCTGGCCCCACTTCCAACCTCCTTAGTCGCCTTTTACGACGTGTGGCAGGTAACAGGGGTTCTATTCTTTACACCCGATTTCGCCTCCGGTAACCACTGGGCGATCCCATATTTCATACAAAACCTCCCTTATCTTTAAACTCAATCCACAATTTTCATCAAATTTATATGACCATGTCTAAGCTAGAATTTATATTGCTGCCGTCTGTATGACAAATGTCGGAAGATGTGTCACAGAAGTGTCACCTGTGTGCACAACCTGTATGACCTTGAATGTATATTAACTCCTTGTGGGTCAAACGCCACACTATGTGACTTTGGATTGGATGCCTTTTTACCAGGAGCCACACTAAAGGGTGTTTTTTATTCTAAACACAAATTCCTTGTAAAAACGACTTTTATCCTGGACCACTACGAGTTAATATCTGTCACTAAAATAGTGGGCATCTGTGACGTAGCGGGAGTGAACTCGATCACAACCCAAGAGTACCGGGTTTATCTCTGCAGCAGGCAGTTTAGAAGCATATTTGTTCCAGTGGATTTTTACAACCAGTAAAAATAGACCTCACCGTTCAGAAAGCAATGGCAACCTACCGAATGTATATAAGTGGTGACTAGAAAATCAACGACTCGTTTACTGTGGTTGATGACAACGTCCTGTAAAGGGCATTCCACGATTTTTCAAAAGTTTCATTACTTTGTATTCTTGTAATAAATGTTTTGGTTTTAGTCTACTCATCTTAAGTATTATGTTGTTTCATATTTTTTTTTCTTTTCATAATTTTGTTTTCGGTGTTGTTTTGCAGTAGCCAAAGTTCTTCAAACGCTCCATAACGACCACTTGTTAACCATTCTTTGTGATTTATCTGAGCCTAAGAGTGAATATGCCAGTTATGCACCTACAAAGTAGGCCAGCACATCTGATTTCTGCAACGCTTTTTATTTTAACTATGGTAGCTTCCCTAGGCTCCTACCTCAGTTGCCTCTTACGACATGCTGCCTTGTAGGTCGCGGCGTTACTATTCTTTGCTACCACCGTGGGCCCTGGCAACACAAAGACGATAGCCCAAATTGATCCTGGCTCAAATGTTCTGTCAAACGAACTGTAAGCTGCTTGTTGATATAGCTTTCTAGCTCAGTTGTTATCCTATCAACTTAGTTGTAGTAGAACAGTTGACTTCTTATCTATCCAGCTCATGCATTATTCAATAAGCCTGTTGAGTTAGGAGTCTCTGTGACGTAGGGGTTAGGTGCTTGTCTCTCATGCCAAAGGTACCAGGTTCTTTCCCTTGTAGAGCTATCTGGATAATTTTCCAGAGGTCTCAGTGTAGGTGAGATCGAGGTCCTATCACAGACGGACGATAAAACGTAAGTTGCATGTTCAATTTGAGCACGTAACAGAATCATTGGTGGTTCAAAATCGAGAAGAGCAGGCATAAAGTCACTGCCCTGGCAAAATTCATTAGAAAAGATTAAAAATAAAATCCTAAAAAAATATCTTCACAATTACATTGGGGGACCATCGTTTGTGCTACGGAGTTCGTGCACTGCAGCTGAGATCTTCCTGAGTAGGAAAGAGATCTGATTACACATGGTTACCCACCGAAGTGCAATGATGATGGTCATATCGTTATTTTTTTCTGCTATAAAAATGTTCTATATCTAATGAATGTTTAGTAATTCAAATAAAATTATTATAAACAAGATTTGTGAGTTTTCTGTGCATGTTTGTTTTATTTCTGTGTGTTCTTGACACGGAACCATTCGGACATGAGTCTCGGCACTGTGGTACTTTCAGTTCGATCCACAGAGAGTTTTTACACAGCAAACAGCTTTCAAGTCGACTCCAGCATTTTTTTATACCAAGGAAACACTGGAAAGTAGCAATGGCCAAATCATGAGATAAGTCATTAAGACCGGCCATGTCTTATAAGGACAGTATGTCATATATCAAGTAGTAGCATATCCATTGTGGAACGTCGCTTTCATCACAGCCTTCCTGAAAAACTGTCTCTAGCAAGTTCTCAACGCCTCCTCCAGTGTCATGTTCAAGGTTTCTTTGATGCGCTGCTGCCACCTTCGTCTTGGTCGGCTGTTGCCTCATACTCCAAGAACAATGCCTTCCATTACTGTTCTCTCCAAACTACTGTGACATTTATATATATATATATGACATAAACAACTGATATTGTTATCAAAGGCGCATGTGTGGTGCCAAGACCCGCAAGGAAAGCAAAGAATAGTATCACTGTGACCTACAAGGCATGTCATAAGAGGCGAGTGATGTAGAACCTAGGAAGCTACCTAGTAAATAAAAAGCATAGCAGAAATCAGATGTGCTGGCCTACTTGTAGGCCCATAACTGGCACAATGTACAATCACACTTGGGCTCAGATTACATACAAATCACAAAGAGTGGTTAACAAGTGGTTGATATGGAGCGTTCAGTAGAAGTTATATCTCAGTTCATGGCTAAAAGAGAGGGAAATGGGTTGAAGGAAATTAAAAGATCAACAAATATAGTCTTACAAAAACTTACTTTAAAAAGCAGTATGAATGAAACAGATCGAACAATGATCAGATGCTTAGATGTACATATCTTCCAGTGGCAATGTGTGTGTGTAAACATGGACATTTGAAAGCATTGGAAAAATGTCATTGTTATGTTTGAATATAGCTTATGAAGAACCCTTTGTATACCCTGGACAGAGAGAACAAATAGATCTTTTATCCAGTAAGAACTCAAATCAAACTGGTGATCTACAAATACAAATGAGAAAATCAAGTATTTTGAACATATAAAATCAAGGGCTGAGAGATATTGAAGGAACCAGCAAGAAAAAGGAACAGATGAACTGATGATTGGCATGATGGCTGTAGAGAGAATGCATAGAGAATTTAAGACTGACGTGGAAGTTCTTGACACCACTGGATGATGATTCATAGAATAATAATTGTATGGACATTCTTAAAACATGATAGAGAAACATGAATGTATTTTTTAATACATATTTAATTCTCATTAAATAGACATTGACTTCAACAAACTACAAATCAACAAGGGGCATACAATATTACAAATATCCTATTCAGATCATAGTCGATACTAAAGCATCCACAAGTGATCTCTACTGTTGCCTACCTATGGTATCACATGTCAGCAAAACTCTTCAATTTTTTTCACTGACCTTCTCCATGTTTCTTTGGTCTGTCTAGTCTCTCAGTGGTTATCAGTTATATAGGACTATATCATTGCATCTGAAGCAATGGTGTGAAAATTAAAAGATCAACAAATCCATAGTCTTACAAAACTACTTTAAAGCATATGATGTTGATTAATCAATCTTTTTGCATATTTGGTATGTTGTTCTTTTCGGTTGTACCAATATCGACATTCATTGCTTTCAATCTGGTCAGTGTCTGGGATTCACAACTCTGAAACTCCTCTGTTAGGAAAGAATGTCATTTTGGTTCATTGCAGCACCCTTTGATATCGTAGCCATGCCAGCCAATCTATCAGCTTATTACCTCTGATTTCTGCGTACCCAGGAACAAAAATTGTGATTTTTATTATCCCTGTCTGTACCAGTACCTACACCCAGTTTTATCTCATCATTCCTGTTTCGACTTTACGAAGCATACTCATGGAGTCACAGAGTATGAAAACATGAGTAGTTACGACACGTAAGCCTGTGTCTCCATTGTCAAACTACTTGTGCAAGAATAAGTAGTAAGAAGATGATAGTGTTGTCTGGACCCACAAGGAAAGCAAAGAATAATAATACTGCGACCTACAAGACTAAGAGGCGACTAAGATAGGGTTCGGAGTGATGTGATAATGATCTTCACTAATCGCTAACCTGTTAGAGGTCCTATGAGTGACGGAAAGATATGATCAATCGGGTCTGAATGATTGACTGGAAAGGCAACGTATGAACAAAAGGACGCATAGATCTAGACAGTTTGAAGAGTATAATGTTCTAACTTGGTGAACATTGATTTTTAATGTAACAAATCATTTCTTAAACAATAAAAGTTTTCTTACTACTTTACATTAAAATTGAGATAGGTTGGCCAAAGGACACCTGCAAGTCTGATCTAACTTCATGCAGCATAGACAAAGAAAATTGGGAGCGGTTGGCCAGAGGACGCCTGCAAGCGTGATCTAACTTCATGCACAATAGACAAAGAAAATTGGGAGTGGTTGGCCAAACACAGGCAAGCAGAGGATCAAAAAGAAAAACCATCACATATATGGAGGCAAAAGAGAGTGCAAAGAGACCATCCTATGTATCATCTGCAGTCTCACCTGTGGCAAAGATTAGCACTCCAGAATAGGACATTACAGCCACAACAGATGACGTGATTCAGCATAGAACAAACTATATGACACAAAACCTATTGTCTCCTGAAACAAAGAGACCAATGATGATGAGGACAGTTTTATTCCTACACAACACAATGTATGTCACGTGAAAAAATTAGGGTGTTGCAACTTTGTCCACATTCTTGTCTGTAGCAGCTTTTCTCAGATTTTCTTTTTCCAATTCCACTCTGGCTTGCAAATCCTGGTATAAGAATAATAAATAATTAAAATAGTAACCAACTAAATAAAATTACATTTGATAGGAATGGTATGGTTTAGTTTAAGCAGACGCAATGTCATCATCTAAAACTCAAATAAATACAGCTTTAACCTTCTTCTTTGAATGCTCCATATCGACCCCTTATTAACCACTATTTGTGATTTGTATGTGATCTGAGTCTAAGAGCGATTGTATGTTGTGCCAGTATGCGTCTACAAGTAGGCCAGCACATCCGATTCCTGCAATGCTTTTTATTTACTAGGTGGCTTCCTAGGTCCTACATCAGTCGCCTCTTATGACATGTCTTGTAGGTCGCAGTGGTACTATTCTTTGCTTCCACTGCGTGCCCCAGGACCACACAGGTGTCAGCTATCACCTAAAATTCAAAGAAATACAGCTATTATTGTCTTCTTCTAGCGCTCCATATCTACCACTTGCTAACCACTCTGTGTGATTTGTATGTGATCTGAGTCAGGAGCGATTGTACGTTGTACCAGTATGCGTCTACAAGTAGGCCAGCACATCCAATTTCTGCAATGCTTTTATTTACTAGGTAGCTTCCTAGGCCCTGACCGCATCTTACGACATGCCTTGTAGGTCGCAGCGTTACTATTCTTTGCTCCCCTTGAAAGACCCGGCAACACCATCTTCTAAAAATTTTAAAAAATACAGCTTCATTATCTATTACTCAAAGAAATACAGCTATTATCTTCTAAAGCAGCTACAGTATTGTTTCCTCACCTCAAGTGGACGATACAAAGTGTGGACACTCTGGGATCCAGCAAACATAGACAACATTGCTACAGTAACGACACTAATGTAACGAGGCCAAGACAGCCCTACTGGCATGGTTATATATTTCAGTTCAGTTGAAAAACTCAACTTCTTAATTATCATAAATCTGGATCACTAGTTTTTGTTTGAGTCTTCCTTCTGAATAATCTGCGTTCACACAGCTTAATAAAAATGTGTTTATCTGCGGCCAACTTGTATTTGAGTTATTGCTCTTTTCAAAAGAATGTTTCAATATTGTGAGATCAGCAAGATGGCAGCGATTCTGTGGATTTCAATTAGTTTTCCATTTTAATAGCTTCTTCTGCTAGTCTTCTGGCCTCTTTTTTCTTGTAAGTATCATCTGCAAAATATGTAAGATTCAATGAGAAAATATTACGGCAACACATTTTAAAATTTCTCTTTGCAGATGATCAGAGTATAATTTACAACAACGAACACAAACTTCAACACATAAATGCCCTGCAAGCCACATGCGAAACATATGACATGAAAATTAACACCTCCAAAACAGAAGTCATGACAATAAGTAGGTCAACAGGTCAACTAAATATACACGTGAATAATGTCAAAATACAACAGACTCCAGAATTCAAATATCTCGGGAGTATATTCACAGCAGATGGAAAGATGGACAGAGAAATCGAGACTAGATGCCAGAAGGCAAATGCAGTGACATACCAACTGTCACCACTATTAAAACATCCAAGCATTAACATGGCAGTCAAACGACAACTGATAAACTGCATATTTATTCCAACTTCTGCTATCAGTGCCAAACATGGCCCCTGACTAAGACACAAGAAAGAAAGATTACAACATGTGAAATGAGATGTCTACGAAAAGCTGTCAACGTTACAGGCGAGATAGAGTGAGAAACGAGAATATCAGAAGCATCGTTGGTACTATACCATGCATTCAGTACATCAAGAAGCAAAGATTCAAGTGGTTCGGCCATTTAATGAGAATGGAACCACATTTACTACCATCACGTGCCTATAATAATCGACACTCAGGGCGCAGAGCACGAGGCAGGCCAAGAACAAGATGGATAGATAACATCTCAGAGTCCCTGCGAAAGCATGGACTGACAACGTCAAGCGCAACACACCTGGCACAAGATAGGAAACTAACTCTCCCCACGACGCTTCACGGCAAATGTGGTTAAGATAAGATAAGATAAGACTGTTCAGAAAGCAATGGCAAACTACTGAAGACATAAGTGGTGTCTAGAAAATCAATGACTCAGTTACTGTGGTTGATGGTACAGTCATGTAAGGGATATGCCATGATTTTCATTATCTAATATGTAGTGAGTGCTGGAAAATGTACCCCAACATCATACACAAGTTGAGAGACATTCAAAAACCAATGTTTAAGAAGAATCCTGCAAATTTTCTGGCAAAATACGATAGCTTATGTATAGCATTTGAAACAAACAACTGTGCTCATTAGAGTAAGTAAAGGATCTTTTTCCATACCTAGAGGTATATTGGGAAATACAGTGTTAGGCCCATTTTTTTTTATTGACCGTCGACACACAATGGGTGTTGTGGTCAACATCATGCTGGCCGCCTTTACTTCCCAGTGCTTTTCCTGGTACTCAATTGAGGCTGGGTCGACCTGAGAGTCGGTACGGTCTGAAACATACCCCAAGCCCACTATGGAATTGAACCTGGACCACTAGCCTAAGAAGCGAGCTCACTAACAACTACGCTACTGCGGCTCTCACATCTTTTGAGACCATAATTAAAAGACGAAGATGGACTGAGCATGTATGTTGTATGTCAGAGCATTGGCTAAGATAGCTCTCTGTTGGACAGCTGATGGGAGGATGTTACACAGGAAACTGAGGAGAACTATGGAGAGGTGAGAGATTGTGGACTTATGTGGGAAACAGTACAAAGGCGGCAGAATAGTAGCAATGGAAATATTTTTTGGAAGTCTTATGTGTCAAACAGGACATGAAGAAGATATAGATTGAGATGTTACCTGATATGTCAGCACAAAGTACTCAATTTTAAAAACCAGCGGATGTTAGCTTTCATTGACGAACTGCCTGTGTGTTGTTGGGAGCAAAGAATTGTAACACTGCGACCTACAAGGCATGTCGTAAGGGGAGACTGAAGTAGGGGCCTAGGAAATCAACCCTAGTAAATAAACAGCGTAGTAGAAATCGGATTTGCTGGCCTACGTGTAGGCACATAACTGGCACACCGTACAATCACTCTTAGGCTCAGATCACATACAAATCATGCAGAGTGGTTAACAAGTGGTCGATATGGAGCATTCGAAGAAGTGATGAACAAGTAATAATAGTGACATTCCCTTTGTTGTTTCTCTTTTCTTTTGTTTGCTTGAAATCATCATCATCATTGGTCTCTTTGTATTGGGAGACATTAAGTTTTGTATAATGTAGTTTGTTCTGTGCTGAATCACAACGTTTGTTGTGGCTGTAATGGCCTCGTTGTGTGCGAGACTCTTATTTGATTTTGTTGTTGCTGTCTATGGGATTTTCAGCACTCTTCTGTAAAACCCAATCTCTGTGACTTCTGGTGATCTTACTTATCATTGTATCATCAAATAGCTTGTCCTGAGCAGAACTTTGCCACCCCAACAGTCCTCCAGAATTTCTCTCTTTCATAGGCCAGATGCCCTGCCTCTGCAGCTGTCATGTTCAAACCATCAGTTAATCCTGAATCCATCTTCTCTGTGGTCTGCCTCACTTCCTCTTTGCCGGTATGTCTCCTTCCATCATGATGGTCTTCTCCAGCCCTTCATGTCTTTTATATGTCCAAAATATCTCAATTTTCTATTTGTAGCATCAGCCAGTTTTCTTTGATTTTGAGTTCCTCCTGTATAGATCTATCTGTTCTCTTCTCTATCCATGATATACGGAGGAATCTTCTGTAACACGTTTTCCACTGCCTTATTAAATGTCCATGCTTCACACCCATATGTTGCCACTGGGAATATGCATGCTCTTAGTATTCTGATCTTTGTTTTCTTATCAGTTCCGTTCCATACTATTTTTAGTTGTTTAATTTTTTGTAAAGACATGTTTGTTCTTTTAATTTCCCTCACCCCATTTCCATCTGTTAGCAGTGAACCAAGATTTTGGTAAGATATTAGATATTCAAAACTGTCCACAGTTTATCATTGTATACAAGACCTGATTTGCTAGATACAGTGGACTACTCTGAGTGGGTTTGGAAAGACTTCCAGACGATCATGTTTGAGTTGGTTGGTGCTGGAGTTCCTACTCATGAGACTTACTTGAGTAGCAGTGTAGTAGTTAGACTAGTAGTAGTTAGACTAGTAGTAGTGATGACACTACCTACAGTGATACAGAAATAAATTCATTTCCTATGCATGCTATTTTAGTATTTACATTAAATTTAAGTCATTTTTTAAAATAACAAAGGAATGAAATAATTACATTGATTATAATTTAACTGCTATAAGAAAACTAAGTCAGTGAAGTACTATCAACCATCCATAGTCTAACTACTCTAACTAAAAGACTAAGAAGAGAGGAGTGCCATATTTTTTTATTTTATATTGTTGTTGATAACTCTCTTACAAAAATTTACACCAAACGGTCTCCAATGAATCATTGCAAATTCTAAAGAAGCCCCAATGATGAAAAATAATGGCATAAATCTGTATACTCCAAATACTCGTTCTCCAGGCCACTTATGTATAAATGTTTGTAAGATTCGAGATACCATTTCAACTGTCAAGGAGAAACATCACATGGAAGTCAACAAAAGTTTGATTTTGGTCTACAAGTTAGTTTCGATTACTTCCGATAGTTGGGGACTGTCTAAATATCTCCACTTGACATGAAAGCAAAAACAAAAACATACTACCTGTACCGCAGTTTTTCTCCTTCCTACACTCTAGTATAACCACTTATGAAACATTTTTTGTGTGATTTTAGCCATTTCATTGTTCATTTGAGGATCATCGCACATCGGACATGTCCATAATTGCTCCGATCTCCTCCCAAGCATGTATCTCAGTGTCTTTAGGCTAACAACTCCCGTTCTGTGTTGATGTATCTACTGGGTTTTCTCTCGTGGTTTTCCCATCTTGCCGCACCTATCGGTATACACAACATGCGCAACCGAGATAGAGAATACCCTTTATCTTCTTCGTTGAAATCATCAGAGCGTATGTTTTCTCTTAGAGCGTGGATGATGTCACTTTTGTCCACACAATATCGATTCTTAATCGTAGCACTGCCCGCCAGTGCGTCTGTTTAGCCATTTAAGAGTAGGTATGGTGTGCTATATTTGCAGAAACGCTTTGATATCTGCTTCTTTCGTACCTGCAAATTTGATTTTGTGGGCAATTTTACTGCGCATGTTCGTTTGCCTGGTTCTGTCACGATCGTAGATTTTGTAGAAATTAAATGTAACTTTCTGTATCTCAAGTTTTTTTCAGGACAGCGACTTTGCAGCATGCTCTTATCGAAGAATAATGTCTCCCAGCTCTGCCCATTTGATTAAACCAGCCATAGCGATGAATGAACTGACACTTCAGTGAAGTTACATGAAAATATGGAGGTGATAACCACATCAACAGTCAATAACTCTTTTACATGCTAAACTTGAACAAGGAACCTACGTTTTGTTGTTCTTTTTCGATGGGACTAAGCACTTGATCTCACCTACCAGTAAAGTCGATCAAAGCAGCCGTTAGATGGTTCTCGTTAAATAACCGAACCGTAAACACCCCTGCATCGATGGTTAGCATATGTGGAATGGATATTTCATTGGCACCAGATCTCAACTATCTCGGCGTCAGTTTTGATAGATGTAATTTCGAAATCTTATTGATGACATTATCATCAGAACAGTAATGACTTGGAGACGCTTAGAGAAATGACATTCTCTCCCCGATTGTTCTTTTTCGGACATTTTTATCATTCTTATTGTGATATATAAACAGCCTTTGCCCAGAACGTTTGTTTTACGTCACATCTTCAGTACCATTTGGAGCTCTGGTGCTTGTCCTTCGGCGACGTGTCCGATTTCAACCAGCGTTTACTGGGTTCGTTCTCCGTCAGCCTTCGATTGTCCCCAGCCGACCTGCAAGGAAACAGGTTGCTTTTTTCTTTTAGGGTACCGACCCTTAGACGACCTGCCTTCCTGGGTTGTTGAGCGTCATCTGCCTAGATTACCGGTCTTTTTTCGGACTACTTGGTTTTCCTACCGTCCAGTTTGTTGTACGGTTTGCTCCGCTAGCCTTTGATTGTCCCCAATCTAACTACAAAAATGACATTCGGGAATGTCGATCGAGATTGGTTCTTCTATGGACAAAAAGGACATCAGCAACGCTCTTAGAGAAAACCCATGCTTTGAAGATTTCAGCGAAGATAAAGGGTACTCTCTATTTTGGTTTTGCAAGTTATGCATACCAATATGTGCGGCAAGACGGATAAATCATGAGAAAAACCACAGTAGATACATAAACCAGCACAGAACGTGAGTTATTAGTCTAAACACGCTAAAATATATGCGTGGAAGGAGATTGGGGCTATTATGAACATGTGTGATGATCATCAAATGAACAATCAAATATAGGACAAATGACACAAATTTAAAAATAAAACGCAAACATTCCAGCATGAACACTAAAAGAGCATTGCACAATATGATCTTTCTCGTTCTTGTTTCACTGGGAGTATGTCTATAACTTTACTCATAACTAGCCTTGTAATATTATTATTGCTACAAGGGAAGACAGCAGTATAAACTAGGTATCAAAGGCGAATACCAAGCGCATACTAAGCCCCGTTTTAGAAATCTCTTCCTAACCTGACGCTGTGAGGCAAACAGGATTCGAGAAAGAAAGAAGAAAGAAAGATCAAAGGCGAAACAAGTAGACGCGAAGAGATGTCGTGTTAGAAAGTAAAAAAACACAAGATAAAACGACGTTTCGTCGCTAAGCAACAGGTAAAGATAAAAGAAAAAAAGATGATGGCTATTTACATCAACTTCTTGTTACATTTCATTCGGGTATTTTCTAGGTTTGTCCTATCCAGCTTCAGCTTCTTTTCTTTACCTCTTGGTTCACTGAGATCTGTCTCTTTCTCTCAATATTCTCTCCATTTATGACCCTATCACACTATCTCAGCCTTTGTATTCTATCCACACCATTTACGGAATATTTGCAATTTATTTGTTTCGGATCTACAACAACCCAGTTCCTATTTCAATTGTGAATTATCCTTCGTGAAGACTTCTAAATTGCATTCCTTTGTCAGTTTTCATTATTAGGTTGATGAACTTCGGAGGAATAACATAATTCAGTAACATCTTACATATTGATCCTCTATCTAAACTCTCCAATTTTTTGTTTGCAATCAACTTTACATTGCATCCGTTTGCTTGATTTCTAGGGTAATAATTTTGTTTTTCAAGACGAAATATGTCATTTTCAATATGAAACATCGTCTTTTTTGTTTATATCAGAGCATGTTGACGTTTTATAAAAACAAAGCTGGGGGTCTCTGTGTAGAGGCGTATAGATTAGGTGCTCGTCTGTCGTTTGAAATGTACTCGGTTCACATCTTCGTGGAGCCCTCGGGATATTTTTCAAGAGATCCATAATTCCAGTGTAGGTGAGATCGAGTTCCTAGTCCTATCGGAGACGGACGATAAAACGCAGGTTCCATGCTTAAATTGAGCATGTAAAAGAACCATTGGCAGTTCAAAATCGAAAAGAGCTGGCTGGAAAGTCGGTACCCTGGCAAAATTCATTAAAAAAAATTCCTACAAAATATCTTTACCATCTTCAAATTTACACCGTGGACTCTCGCCGTTGCTTCGGCTCGTCGGAGTTCGCGCACTGCAGGCTGAGATCTTCATGTGTAAGAAAGAGATCGGAGCATACATGGTTACTCACCGAGGTGCAATGATGATGGCCCTATCAATCAATCAATCAATCACCAATCAATCTATAAAAATAATGTTTACATTATATTGTTGTACAGTGTAGATCTTGAATCTTACTACCGCCCGAGTGGTTACCGGGGCCCAAATTGAGGTGTAACGAATAGAACAACTGTTATCTGCCACGCATCTCGTAAGAGGCGACTAAGTGTGGGGAGAGGGAAAAACAGTTGCTGTTGTTTTTGTGTAGTTAATTTTGAGGCCCCAGCTTTTTGTCCAGTTCTCCACTTTCCCACTGTTTTTTGTAGTAGATGGGATGTTTTTTGAGTGTGTTCTGCTGCTGTCCAGATTGCGAAGTCGTCTGCATGTAGGCTGTTTAAGACCTTCTGGGGGCAGCATTTGGTGATGCCATTTATGTATATTAGGAATAGCGTTGGTGCTATCACACTGCTCTGTGGAACTCCTTCCTTCATTTTTGCATCTTGCTGAGGTGGTTGTCTATTTTTACTCTGGCTGTACGTTGGGAGAAGAGGTTTCTGATCCAGGAGAACATGTTGTGGGAGACTCCTGTTTGTAGGACTTTCAGCATTAGGCCATCGTGCCATACCGTATCAAATGGACAGGTCAAAGAATATGGCTGTTACTTTCTTTCTTTCCTGGAAGGCGTTTTCAATGTCCTGGGTGATGTAAGCCAGTTGGTCCTCTGTGCTTCTGTTTTGTCTGTATCCGGTCTGGGTGGGGGTGAGCAATGAATTGGTTTCTAGGTACCATGTCAGTCTCCTGTTTACTAGCCTCTCCATCAATTTCCCTGCACAGCTGAGAAGGCTGATGGATCTATAGCTCTTTGGGTCATTTTTGTCCTTGCCTGGTTTCAAGATGGGATAGATGTGTGCCTCCTTCCAGGTTGATGGAACGTGATCTATTTTCTTGCTCTGGTTGAAAATGCTGAGGAGAAACCTTATGCCAAGAGGACCAAGGTGTTTAAGGAATTCATTGGTAATTCTATCCGCTCCAGGTGCCTTTTTCTCCTTTAGCTTTTTATTTGGTCTTCTAGCTCCTGCAGGGTAAACATAGCTGTCATGTTGTCTGTTGAGATTGTAGAGTTAAGACTATTCAATAGTTGCTTTGACTGGTTTTTAATTTCCTTTTTCTTGCCTGTTGAATTTGGACTTGACTTTCCGATTGATAGGTTCTAGCTAATAGGTCTGCCGCTGCTCTGCCAGTGACAAATCCTGTGTCTGTGTGTAGTACAGTTTTGGTCCTTTCTGTCCTGTCACCATTTAGGGTTTTGTGAAGTTCCATAGTTTTTAGTGTCTTTCTCTAGATTTAGGGAGGCAGTTTTTTCATGCCAACTGTCTCTCACGCTTTTCTTCTTTTCTTTGGTAAATATTGCCTTTGTCTTGTTGTGCAGGGTAACATTTTCATCTGTGGGGTCTGCTTCCATGTTTTCTCTTTGGATGCTGCATGAATAAGATTTCCCCATGAATGGAATTTATGGGGAAATTGGTTCATCGGTCTGGGCGGTGATCGCGAGAGAGAATCTTACTACACAGTGGAGAACTCCATTCTAAGCTCTGTACAGTACTGTCTATTATTATTATTATTAATTATTTTATTATTAATACAACAGAAGACTGCAGTAGAACCATGTAACAACAGCTCTTGTTTTTATGTTTTGTACAACTACTTTACCAAATGTTTCCGTATTTTGGCTATTTATTTTGTGCTGTTTTGATAATTAGACATTAGATTACAAAAGGCAGGTCAAATCGATAACACCAAAAAGCAATACCCAGTAACATTTCTACTATGATGATTGTAAACACGGATACTGTTGCACACAAGCACAACACGGATCCTATTGCACAGAAGCACAGTATTGGTATATCTGAAACATTATGTTTATAATATTTAGTCCAGCTTTTAGCAACTTTCTGCAAACTGCTTAGATTTGTTTTCTCACCATTGTAATTCAATTGTACTCAGTGAGTGTAGCTGCTAGTATCTAATATATTCTCTAGTTCTTTCCAAAATTCGTGAACACCTACTAAGGTTTAATTTGTACGAAATCTACGTGATGCATACCAGTGATTTTTGCAAGCAGTCTTATATATCTCACGACCTTACGAATACATGTTTAACTAATTGGTAGGTAGCTTGGTTGATGCAAAAACGTTTTTTTGTTATATATAATTTTGCATAAGCGCAACAAAATGATCACCAAAGTTTAGAATTTACAGTAATACACAAATGGTGGCGAATGATTGCAAAGGCGTATCCCAATTTCAAATTATAAAAAGCAACCTGACATAATGTAAAAAGCCGGAACATTAAAAACATTCACAGTAAACTCAGGAGTTAGACAGGGATGTGTGCTCTCCCCACTGCTGTTTATGACATACATGGACAACATAAGTAGAGAAGCAGGAATAGAGGAAGTAAATAATATTTCAGAACTTTTATTTGCAGATGACCAACTTGGTCACCAAGTACTGATTGTAGAAAACGAAGAATCTTTCCAGAACCATTTGAGCTTAGTTAACATCAAGGGTGAGGAGTACAACATGAAAATAAAGACAGAGACAATGGCAATAAGCAGACAACCAGAAAACCTTACAATAAAACTCCAGAACGTAAAATAAAACAAACAATTGAGGCCAAATACTTAGGATCAATTTTCACAGCAGATGGAAGTATCGATAACGAAATCAGCAATCGTTGCACAAAAGTTAATCAGGTACTGGGACAGTTAACACCTCTGTTGTCACATAAAGAGATACCACTAAAAACTAAAGCAAATGTCATAAGAACGATTTTCTGGCCAACACTATGTTACTATTTAGTTAACTAGATATAATTACGGTCTCTCTTTTTGTAAAACGTTCTTGTTGAAAGATGGGATAATAATCATCACCCAAGCCACTAGCAGTGCTAGATAAAAAACAGAAAACCCCGACATTGGACAACAATCTGGTAACAGTGTGACGACAAAATAAGAAAAAAGGAGAAGTGTCATCTTGAATTGCAGTTGTCAGGGTTTCTCGTTTATTTAATCTCGTACTATAATGTTAATCTTTCACTTAGGATCACTTCCATTACTTTCAAGTGGGTACATATGTAGGGAAGGGATGTGTTAATATTGGCAAGTCACACAAGAGCGAGTGATGAAGGAAACACCCATTAGCCAAAAGTAACCATTCTCTTAATCAATCAATGGTTTCGGCTCTTTAGGATACGGATACAGCATTGAGGTGAGATAACTTTGCCATCTGAGATGGCTATGATTCACTAATTCATTTTTCATTTAGTACTTTCACATTTTACTATTTATTTTTAGCAATGTATGGTCCTATCTTCTGGTCAACCACTTATAACAGTTTAGAAGGAGCAGGTGGAGATATGTCGGACACACCTTAAGAAGAAATGATCAAAGAATACTAAAGCAGGTAGGGAAGTGGGAGGCAAAGGGTTAAAGAAAGAGAGGATGCCCAAGAGAAACCCTAACAAAATTAGCTGAAAGAAGCAATAAACATCAGATTCAACTCCATGGAAGAGATTAAGTGAGTTGCCCAGAGCATAGCAATTATTATGGAGAAATTACTTGCAGGCTCTATGTAATGCATAATAGTACGAAAGGAATGTGTATATGTATATGCTGCTATCCTATTCGAGGTTTATCTATACTGTTTCATGTATGACATATCTTCCCTTTTCATGTAACACATCTTTACAGGATATCACTGTCATCACAGCACACTTGAAAGACATTTGATCTCTAACCAGTTTTCCCACCACCTCCATTGCTGTGTTCAAAGTTTCCTTAACATCCTGTTGCCACCATTGTTATGGTCATCCTCTGCCTCATCTTCCAAGAACCGTGTCTTCCAACATTGCTCTCTATCATCATCCCTACTATTTTAAAAGTGTATTGACCATTTTTCCCCGTTCGCCCCTCTGAATTCAGGCATAGTCATGGTGTCTAATATGGCCCCTCTGCCTGATTTTTGCATGAAGGCTTACTTTCTTTATCACCATTATATCTGTCCTCTCAGGATAGCTTTACTCCGACTTCAGAGGTACTTGTAATTGATATTCCAAGTAAAGAATCAAAGCCTTCTGTAGTCCAACAGAACACACTGGGCACACCAAGATTTTGCTGGGCACACCAAGATTTTGCTGGGCACACCAAGATTTTGTTTTGGGTCCAAACTGACCTCGAACTCAGAATTTCCAAGGCAGTAGTCATAAGCAGAGTCTGCATAACTTCATGCACCGAATACATCTAAAGGCAACAAATGCAGTGGTTTGAACATTTAATGAGAATGAAATACAACCAACCACCAATAACAGCATACAATAAAAGAGATCGGGTACTAGAGCTAAGGGAAGACCAAGAAAAAGATGGATAGACAATATCAAGACACTACATAAACATGGATATAACACAACAAGAGCGACTCATCTAGCCCTAGAACGCAAATTAAAGCTCCCATCCCTACGCTAACGGCAAGAGTGGACAGTCAACTACATCTTCCACCTGGGAATAGACAATAGACAACACAAAAAGGGTGAGTCATCTGCCCTAGAACGCAAATTAAAGCTCCCATCCCTACGCTAACGGCAAGAGTGAACAGCCAACTACATCTTCCACCTGGGAATAGACAATAGACAACACAACAAGGGCGACTCATCTAGCCCTAGAAGCAAAACTAAAGCTCCCATCCCTACGCTTAACGGCAAGAGTGGACAACCAACTAGATCTTCCACCTGGGAATATACAATAGAGACAATAGTGGTCACTAGTACAACGTTATTAACTTTGCTATCATGACCCCTATATCGACAGTCATAGTCTCTCTTCTTGTTATTTCTGTCTGAATTCTTCTTCTTCGAACGCTCCATATCGGCCACTTATTAACCACTCTTTGTGATCTGTATGTAATCTGATCCTTTGAGTGATTTTACGTTGTGCCAGTTATACACCTACAAGTAGGCCAGCACATCTGATTTCTGCAATGTTTTTTATTTACTAGGGTAGCTTCCCTACCTCAGCCTTGTCTTGTAGGTCGCAGTGTTACTATTTTTGCTCCCTTGTGAGCCCTGACAACACATGGACGGCTGTCTGAATTAAAAAGTTAAATTTAATTCTTATCAAATCTATCAGGAGGATGTACTGAGAAAGAGAACACAAATTACATGATGAATTCAGAAGAGCTGGTTTTGAAAGGCATCGATATTATAACTTTACTGTAAACATGTGGTTTATAAAGTGGTCATACTATCAACCGAAATAGAAGATATGTTAACATGATTCCAGCAATGAAAATATTGTATAACTCTTTGTTGTTTTATACTACTAACAGGTACAACATCATTGATGGCGCACAGTTCAACCAACGTAGACAGAGTGTAAGTGTAAAGATAAATCTCCCAACGAGGTTACTAGCTTGTAAGGGTGGGAAGCTTGCATGCTTCCATGATCTAGAAAGCTGTGCTGACAAGAGCATTGCTCCAGGTAGAGACACCCATGTCAGACAGGTGCTCGCCTCTCACTCCAAGGATACTCAGTTCCCTCGCATGCAGTGATTAGGATATTTTTCCATTGATCTCAAGTTCTTTCTCAATAGGAGAACAAATCCACTTATCTCGACCTCTGCTCTCCTTCGTCTTGCAGAACTAGTTCTCACTCTAAACTCCTTTCAGTTCAATGACCAATTCTTTGAGCAGATCAGTGGGGTCGCCCTGGGCACTAAAATGGGACTTAGTTATGCTTGTCTGTTCATGGGTTATCTTTAACACCAAATATGAAATACATATGACGGCCCTATTCCGTCCATTTATCATAGATACATCGATGATTATATTGGCATTACTGATATGCCTGAAGCTGATTTGTCACGCTTCATAAATTTCATCAATGTTTTCAACACTGCTATTCAATTTACCTTTCACATCTCCACTTCTTGTGTCAATTTTCTTGACATCACTATCACCATAAGCCAATCCACCATCATAACATCAGTATATTATAAGCCTACTGATGCATATAGTTTTCTCCCTTATACCTCTTCCCACCCCCATGTTTGTCGTGATTCTTTGCCATTCTCTCAACTCTTGCATCTTCATCACCTGTGTAGCGAGGACGATGATTTTCGTGATAGAGCTTGTGGGGTACTTGATTTCTTCGGCAGTCACCTATACCCGGAGAAGGTGCTTGCATCTGCTACGCCGAGTTCAGAAAATTACTCGCCAGGAGGCCCTTACCAACCACCATAGGACTTTCAACCCTGACAGGGTGAAACGTATCTTGAATTTCCACCCACATAGTTCACTGGTGAAGAAAGTTTCATTCCATTACCTATCTATTCTTAAGTCGGATTCTGAGACACATGCAGTCTTCCACAACTATCCTTTGGTGGCTTACAGATGGGACAGAAGTCTTAAGGATATGTTGGTACACAGTCGCCTTAAATCAATGTCCAGAGTCATTTTGACACCGTCCGGTGTGGTCGATGGCGATGCTATACATGTGCTTATGTGATACAGACCTGTACTGTATTTTGTCCTAAAGCCACGTTTGTTATTGAGGATGGTTTCATATGGGAGTCTCGCAATATAATCTACGCCATCACTTGTAAACATTGTGACAAGGCATATATTGGCGAAACAGGCAAAATTCTTAGTGACCCTTTCGGCCAACGCTTACGTGATATATGCCAATGCTCTGTGACCCCTGTAGCAACTCATTTAAATGGAACTGACCATTTGGGAGCTCGCAATGTTCGGGACACAGCCCTCCAATCATGTTCCTCTGATGATCGAAGTCGATTTGTTCTAGAGAATCGTTTTATATCTTTATATGGTACTTTGCGACCTCATGGACTCAACACACTACATTCCTATGCTTCTTAATACTGTCTGTTCTCTTGCTCTATATTCTATATGTGTGTATGTTAAATGTATATGTTATATATATATTTGATTCTCATTGTTTATCTTCTTTTTTCCACTTCCAGTGTGCTTGCATTTATTTCATTATTTGTTTTTAGTCATATATTTTAATTTTAGGGCCATTAGGAACTTATATTTTGATTCTACATGTGTGTTGTGTACAAGATGAAATTCTTCACCTCTCTTGTATCCTTTACTTGATAAAGGCCTTTTGGTCGAAACATTGCCCTGTATTGTCATTATTTTTGTATTTTGTAAAACTACAGTACTTTGTTATTATCTGTTTTGCAGTTTATATAGTTTTACTCGGAGCTTCCTATATCGATAGAGCATAACATATTCTTAATCTTCTACTTTGAACGCTTCATATCGACCACTTGTTAACCACTCTGTGATTTGTATGTGATCTGAGCCTAAGAGCGACTGTACGTTGTGCCAGTTATGCACCTATAAGTAGGCCAGCACATTCTATTTCTGTGCTGCTTTTTATTTACTAGGGTAGACATATATAACATGACATATAACATGACATATAACATGACATATAACATGACATATAACATGACATATAACATGACATATAACATGACATATAACATGACATATATAACATGACATATATAACATGACATATATAACATGACATATATAACATGACATATAACATGACATATAACATGACATATAACATGACATATAACATGACATATAACATGACATATAACATGACAAATAACATGCATATAGGGCCTACATAACGCCTACTTAGACCTGCATTTAGATGCATGCTATATACTATGCTTCATTGAGCATGACATTAACACTGGCAACATAACATAACATATAACATGACATATAACATGACATATAACATGACAAAATAACATACATATAACATGACATATATAACATACATATAACATGACTATCATGACATATATAACATAACATATAACATGACATATAACATACCACATAACATAACATATAACATGACATATATAACATGACATATATAACATGACATATAACATGACATATAACATGACATATAACATGACATATAACATGACATATAACATGACATATAACATGACATATAACATGACATATAACATGATAACATGCATATAACATGACTATATAACATACCATATACCATGACATATAACATGACATATATAACATGACATATAACATGACATATAACATGACATATAACATGACATATAACATAACATATATAACATGACATATAACATGACATATAACATGACATATATAACATGACATATATAACATGACATATAACATAACATATATAACATGACATATATAACATGACATATAACATAACATATATAACATGACATATATAACATGACATATAACATGACATATAACATAACATATAACATGACATATAACATGACATATAACATGACATATATAACATGACATATAACATGACATATATAGCATAACATATATAACATGACATATATAACATGACATATATAACATGACATATAACATGACATATAACATGACATATAACATACCACATAACATAACATATAACATAACATATATAACATGACATATATAACATGACATATATAACATGACATATATAACATGCCATATATAACATGACATATAACATGACATATAACATGACATATATAACATGACATATAACATGACATATATAGCATAACATATAACATGCCATATAACATGACATATAACATAACATATGACATTGATAGAAGCTGTACAGTATGTGCAGCTTTACTATTTCCTTTTATTCTTTCATTTTTCAGTCGCCACCCCCTTTGCAAAAGTGACATTAACATATGTCAACAGTATGATGTGGTAATCCCAGACTACCAATGGCCAATAATATACAGCTCAGAATACAACATTTCCTTTTGGGGCCTTGAGAAACTTCATCCATTTGATTCACGTAAATGGGGTCACATTTTTAAATTTCTCAAAGGTAAATTGTGTGCAAACACTCATTGTGTGTAGTATTACTAACATACATATCATCATCAAGTAGCTTGTCCCTTCCAGAACTTGACTTCCATGACAGCAGTCCTGAAAAACTCTGTTCTGTGCACGTTGACCGGCATCAACAGCGGTCATTCTCAGATCGTCAATGACATCTTGCATCCATCATCTTCTAGGTCTTCCTCTCATTCTTTTTCCAGGCACCATTCCCTCCAAAATTATTTTCTCTAGGCACTCATGTCGTTTGATGTGTCTGAAATATTTAATTTACCTTGATGTTATGCTCTTTAATAGCCAACTCTCCTTAATATCAAGCTGTTGCAGAACAGAAGCATTTGTTCTTTTCTCTGTCCATGATATTCTAAGTACTCTTCTGTAATATTTGCATTCAAAGGCATTAATGATCTTCTCTGTCGCTTTGTCAATGTTCCATGTCTCACAACCATATGTTGCCAAGGTAAAAAACCCAGGCTCTTAAACACATGATTTTTGTTTTTATGTTAGTTCCCTTCCATAGGTTAGTTAGTTCTTTTAGTTTTTGTAAAGCAATGCTCAGCCGTCTTTTAATTTCTTTTATAGCATTCCCATCATTTGTCAGCAATGCCCCAAGGTATTCAAAGTATTATATATATATGTAACTCCCAGCAATTGTCTATTATCTTTCCCCATGTGAATGATGGAATTGGTTGTCCACTCTTGCCGTTAAGCGTAGCGGTGAGAGCTTTAATTTGCATTCAGAGCCAGATGAGTTGCCCTTGTTGTGTTATATCCGTGTTTAGTTAGTGCGGTCTTGATATTGTCTATCCATCTTTTTTGGTCTTCCCTTGGCTCTAGTACCTGATGTTACCTGGCGTTGGCAAACTGTTATAATGGGGAGGGGAACGTTACAAAGTTTATGTCGTGCAAGTTTACGGTGGGCCGAAGAAGTTTGGGAATCTATGTTGCTAAAGGGTCAAGAGGCAAAGGATTGACTTCATTTCACTGAGTTTCTACATATAGCTCCGTGCCTGTCGCAGAGATGGCATACCATCTGCCAAGAACATTGCACAAAGCACAAACTCTGTATCTCCGGCAACAATCCTAGGGATCTCATGAAAAATTGCACATGTGTCTCGGTCTGGATTTGAACCCACAACCTTCAGTATGACAGGCAAACAACTTAACCCCTTCACCAATGAGACCCGCTTTGATGCTGTGAGTATCAAGAAGGACCCATTTAGAAATGAAGACATCAGGAAAAAAAGTGGGTACAACACTAGTGTTGAACTTCATCAGGAAACAACAAATTAAATGGTTCGACCACATAAGCAGATTACCAACAGATTACCTCAAAGAGCAATGTTACTCCGATACAATGGATACAAAGCAAAAGGCCGACCTAGCAAAAAGTTGTAACCTCAGAGATAACAGAGGCGATGAAAAACACTATTTATGAAGCACACACAAAGTCCATTCTAGAAATCGCCTCTGGTTATCTCGTTGCGAAGTTGATTCCATGCTGTGGTAGTGGCCACGGGACTCGGAAATTCCAAACTTTGATGCCATCTTGTCTAAAAATCTGTGGTGTGCACATGGTATGCGGTTGAACTGCAGGAAACATTGATTCTTTCTTTAGTGATCTAAATTACGTGTACTCCTGATGTCAGAGTAAGGCCTGCCTAAATGATGAGGAACATTGGTGATAAAAAACCAAAATCTTCACGCACAAATTAGTCAGAGTGGCCATATTAAGCACCATGACTACTCTTGAATTCATTGCCGCCCAATGTGTTGCTGGGGCTTCCAAGGGGAGCAAAGAATAGTAACACTGTGACCTACAAGATATGTTGTAAAGGTAACTAAGGTAGGGCCTAGGAAGCTACCTAGTAAATAAAAAGAGTTGCAGAAATAGGATAAAGGGTTTAAAGTCGAAGGATTGACTTCATTGCACCGGGTTTTTAACCCGTATGGCTTGGTCCCTCTCCACAGAAATAATCGCCACGTGCCAGAGTATTGCACAAAGCACGATCTTTGTAGCTTCTGCAACAATCCTAGGAGTCTCTGGAAAAATTGCACTTGTGAATAGAATAACGCGGCCCGGATTCGAACCGTCGACTCACAAGACAAGGGCTTGACCACTTAGTCACAGAGACCCCCTGCAGAAATATGATGTGCTGGCCTACTTGTAGGTGCATAACTGGCACAATGTACAATTGCTCTTAAGCTCAGATCACATACAAATCACAAAGAGTGGCTTATAAAGTGGTCAGTATGAAGCGTTCAAAGAAGAAAAAGAATACCTAGCTGTTGAAGTAAAAAAAAGCCCCTTGTATGTACTATGTATGTTGTCTAGTCAGGCAGTACAGTATATGCTCTTACTTATCATTGTTACATATGTTGCTGTATTCTGCAGAGGCTGGGTTTCTGAGAGAAGACACAGTTGTGAAGCCCATGGAAGCTTCAGAGGAGGATCTCTTGACTGTACACACTCAAGAATACTTGGACAGTCTGAAAGTAAGCAATCTATCACATATATATATATTTATCATTTTACTGTACACACTCAACAATACTTGAACTGTCTGAAAGTAAGCAATCTATCACATATATATATTTACCATTTTACTGTACACACTCAGAGGAGCATCTGATTGAATGGATTAGGGCATGGGCTCCCATTCGGGAGTTCAATCCTCAGTAAGGCCAAGGAGGTTTCTTCTGTTGGGGACATATACAAAAAATCCTAACCTGAACAGTTCTGCTGTGACTGCAATAGCCATGCGAACATTAAATTTCTCAGGCGCATGTCACCTATGTCCTACATCGCCCTAAAAATGGGAACACAGGCAGTAAAGATAATTTTTTAAAAACTGTACACACTCAACAATACCTGGACTGTCTGAAAGTAAGAAATCTATCACATATATATATATAATATATAATATAAAATATATACCATTTTGACTGCACAAAATCAGTTATTTACAGATGCTTGCGGATCAAGATGTTGAAGAATCGTCATCTCCATCTGCTCGACATAATAAAAAAAATAAATACAGTTTTTTCTTTGCTGCTTGTAATACTGCTCTTTAAGGTAGTGTAGGATGGAGGGGGGCATTTGTATGTTAGGATAGATGCAACATTTAAATTGAAAATTCTTAACCTTCTTGACTATTGATAAAACATGCTTGTTACATATGAAGACATTAATATGAAGACATTAATATAAAGACATTAATATGAAGACATTAATATGAAGACATTAATATGAAGACATTGATATAAAGACATTAATATGAAGACATTGATATGAAGACATTAATATTAAGACATTAATATGAAGACATTGATATGAAGACATTGATATGAAGACATTAATATGAAGACATTAATATGAAGACATTAATATGAAGACATTGATATGAAGACATTAATATTAAGACATTAATATGAAGACATTAATATGAAGACATTAATATGAAGACATTAATATGAAGACATTAATATGAAGACATTGATATGAAGACATTGATATGAAGACATTAATATGAAGACATTAATATGAAGACATTGATATGAAGACATTAACTCTTTATGTCCAGTCGACGCTCCCAGCGTAGAAAACAGTTCTCTCATTATGCCAAAACACGCTGTCAACGGCTAATTTGAGTCCATGCACGTTTTGTTTTACTGTTCAGCTACTATACATCCGACACTGTTTTTGTTTACAGAATTCAACGGGCAGATAACTCCCATTTCATTCATATACTGTACAGCATGGTAGAATTTAGTTTCGAATTTTTAGTAAATAGTTTTATTCACAAATATATTTTTCCTGTTGTGAAAAAGTGAACTTTCGTGTGAAAAGTTTAGTTATAAGATGTTGTTTCATCCTCCACGTCGATAAAGTGCCGAACAAGACATGGACTTGTTCCAAAGTTCAAATAAACACACATAGTGTTTCAATGTTTATGATTTCACCGACAATGATGGAGAATTCAGCAATGGCTAAGTATTGATTCAAGTTTGAAAGTCGTAGTAGTTACTCTGAACATGAAATACAACAATAATTTACTAAAAAAAAATACTGATTTACATATATAACTATTTATTATCAGATTGTTCAGAATTTAATTCTGCATATTTTGATACCAACAGTATAAATCTAGCTTACAAAGAACTTAAGTTATAGGCATATTTTCAAGATCATTCCATTTTGAAAAATTTTGCTAGAAATATGTTCTGGCAGAGCGTGATTACCCTCCAAAATTTTCTTGGACATAAAGAGTTAATATGAAGACATTAATATGAAGACATTGATATAAAGACATTAATATGAAGACATTAATATGAAGACATTAAGAACGTCACATATTTTGAATATCTTGGCTCTATAATTAACAACAATGGAGATTACACTAAAGAAGTTCGAAGAAGACTAGACGTGGCATTCCAGAGAGTAGCCAGTATGAAGCAACTATGGCACGACACAAGTAAATAAACAAAAGTAAGACTTCTGAGAACATGCATATTCCTGTGGCAACATATGGATGTGAATAGTAGACCATAACACAAACATTACAGAAAAAATTTAAGATCTTCAAACAAGTTGTTACAGAAAAGTTCTTAGAACGTGCTGAACAGAGAACAAACAAAGACATCCTACAAGACCTGAATATCAAGGGGAATTAACTCATAAATAATATCATGTAGCGAAAGAGGAAATATTTTTGCCATGTTAAACATCACAGTGGTTTGGAGAGAACAGTAATTTAATGTATAGTCACTGGAGTACGAGGCAAGGGATGACCAAAACGAAGATGGCAGCAGGACATCAAAGAAACCTTGAACATGATGCTGGAGGAGGTGGGAGAACTTGTTAGGGACAAGAGAGTTTTTCAGGTAGGCTGTGATAAAAGCGACATTCCACAAGGGAGTGCTATTTGACGATGAAGAATTGATGAATATGTTAAATTTTCTTATATTTTGATGAATTTTACATGGATTACATGATTTATAGATTACTTTTTACTTCAGTGGAGTGTTAACGTTGCCAGAATAACAGAAGTGCCTCCTGTAGCTTTTCTGCCAAACTTTGTTGTCCAGAAAAGGGTGTTGACGTTTAGATTCCAGACAAGCGGAACCATCATGGTAAGTGTAAAAAGTTCTAATATTTGTACTTCTTCTTCAAACGCCCCATATCAACCATTTGTTAACCACTCTTTGTGATTTGTATGTGATCTGAGCCTAAGAGCGATTGTACGTTGTGCCAGTTATGCGCCTACATGTAGGCCAGCACATCCGATTTCTGCTCTGCTTTTTATTTACTAGGTAGCATCCTAAGGCCTACATCAGTCGCCTCTTATGACATGCATTGTAGGTCACAGTGGTACTATTCTTTGCTTCTTTTGCAGGCCCGACACCACACAGGCGTAGTAATATTTGTACAATATATATATATATATATTCTTTTCTTTCTCTTGACGAAGAAATCAGTGCTCGAATAGGTAGTGTTAATACATTCGGTAAACTATCAAAGAGAGTGTGGAGCAACACAAAATTTACATTGCAGACGAAGGTTCAAATATATCGAGCCTGTGTAATTAGTTCTTTACTCACGGCGAACCAACACCGCTCTTTTAGTAATTTGCACTACTTTTTCATCGCAGTCCGCGACGGAACACAAGTCAGCCATTGTGTTTTTTCGATCGAATCGATGAAACAGCGTATAAACAATTGCTTCATATGAAATATGTGTCATTCATATAGTAAAACCGATTGTTCTACGTGTAACTGTAACATATACTACAGATCTGGAAAATTCTATGATTATATATTAAGTAGAAGCTATTTTGAACGAAATTTTTTCGATGGTCACTACCATTATTTTGGAACCTTGAAAATTTCGCTTCGGTACTACCCATAAACATCGTATTTACGTGAAACAACATTATTAACTTCTCTTTACTCATAAATTTTCATTACTAGAAACATTTTCTCTCTTCTAAGGGCAACTTTACGTCTGCACCTCGTCAATAACCTACCAGACTTACCATTTCTCTGTGATACGAAGCCGGTTTTGCTTTTGACGTCCATATCAACCGCTGCAGTTTGCGATCTTCTCGTGAATTCTTTTCGTCATTTTACTTGTGTCAACGATATCCAGCAATGCTAAATACAAATTTTTAATTTTCTTTTATATTTCAAACATTATTTATGCCTTTCAGTTGACTTTTGTATCAGTAGCACGGTAATATTAAATATACCACACTAGATCTAGCTGTCCAAAGTGAACCATTCGTCAGCGATAGACGGCAATAATGATTGGCCCGATCTTTATCGTACACTATTCAGATTTACTTGAGAAGTCTCACATTATTGTATTGTGATTTCAGAATTAAAATAAATAGTGAATCATTTCAGTATCCTTTAATTGTCTTTCTTAATTATAGGCATTTCATGTTTAAAAGTTGTGCCATTTAAATTGCACTCATTGCTTAGCTGCAATCAGCTGCAATGAAGCTTTGTGACAAAATATAGTCTAGTAGCAATTTCAAATGTAACTATTGCAAGATCATCTACATTTTCTTTTTATGTAAACTTCTTCTGTGACTTTTAATTTGTTAGTGGTTGAACTAAATGTGATCATTTATATTTACTCAACATATATAAATGATTTACCAAATAAGTATCCAGCATGTTTGTATGTGAGATGTGCATACATAAGTAAATATATAAAACTCACACTATTCAAAGAGTCACTCAGAACAGCACAACATATTGCAGATAAATCAAGAAATATATGAATGTAAAAATTAACCTCTGATGCTAGAGTGAATAATTTACCAATATGCTTTTATTATTTTCTAAATTGTTTTGGTTGTGTGGAACATATAATGAGCACTAGATCCACAGTTTCAATAAATAATATTCATTATGATCTCCCCATGCAACTGGCTTCAACCTTGCAATAACATTAAATATATTTATTACTTTATTTTAAAAACTGGAGATAGAGGTTGTGTGAATAATTTACTCAGAAAGTGTTAAAGCTAGACCATCATTGTAAGACTAAGGTCAATGCATGGGGAAATTAGAAAGGATATTATTCAATGAAATTGTTGATCTAGTAGTCAATACAATTTTTAAACAATCAAGAAAGTTTTTGACAATAATGAAAACACACTTGTAAATCATTTACCTGTACTTCAACTATATAGAAATTAGGATTTATACAAAGATCTGATTTGCTGTATCATTGTGTTTACTGTACCTTTGATTAATCAATTTTACTCAAAGCTCAGGTCCTACACAAAACTTTCAATGACATAAAATGTGCTTGTTCAATGTATGTTCATATAGAAGACATGATGCAGTATTTCATCACTAATTATCACATTTAGTTCAACCACTAACAAATTAAAAGTCACAGAAGAAGTTTACATAAAAAGAAAATGTAGATGATCTTGCAATAGTTACATTTGAAATTGCTACTAGACTATATTTTGTCACAAAGCTTCATTGCAGCTGATTGCAGCTAAGCAATGAGTGCAATTTAAATGGCACAACTTTTAAACATGAAATGCCTATAATTAAGAAAGACAATTAAAAGGATACTGAAATGATTCACTATTTATTTTAATTCTGAAATCACAATACAATAATGTGAGACTTCTCAAGTAAATCTGAATAGTGTACGATAAAGATCGGGCCAATCATTATTGCCGTCTATCGCTGACGAATGGTTCACTTTGGACAGCTAGATCTAGTGTGGTATATTTAATATTACGGTTGATACTCGATACAAAAGTCAACTGAAAGGCATAAATAATGTTTGAAATATAAAAGAAAATTAAAAATTTGTATTTAGCATTGCTGGATATCGTTGACACAAGTAAAATGACGAAAAGAATTCACAAGAAGATCGCAAACTGCAGCGGTTGTTATGGACGTCAAAAGCAAACCGCCGTAGCACAGAGAAATGGTAAGTCTGGTAGGTTATTGACGAGGTGCAGACGTAAGTTGCCCTTAGAAGAGAGAAAAATGTTTCTAGTAATGAAAATTTATGAGTAAAGAGAAGTTAATAATGTCGTTTCAGTAAACGATGTTTATGGGTAGTACCCAAGCAAATTTTCAAGGTTCCAAAATAATGGTAGTGACCATCGAAAAAAATTTAGTTCAAAATAGCTTCTACTTAATATATAATCATAGAATTTTCCCGATCTGTAGAATATGTTACAGTTACACGTAGAACAATCGGTTTTACTGTATGAATGACACATATTTCATATGAAGCAATTGTTTACACGCTGTTTCATCGATTCGATCGAAAAAAAAACACAATGGCTGACTTGTGTTAAATTTATTTACCGTCACGGACTGCGCTGAAAAAAGTAGTGCAAATTACTAAAAGAGCGGTATCTTAATGCAAATATGACGCCATGTACTATATGGCTCAGAAACATTTACAGCCTACGCAAGGCATGTGGGGAGACTTAACATCTAGCACCGTCGATGTCTTCGCAAGATTATAAATAACAGGTAGAACAAGATAACCAACCCTGAAGTACTGCAACATGCAAACTTGCATTCCATCATGAGCATGCTCAGTAGTAGAAGACTAAGATGGCTAGAGCATGTGAGAATAATGGACAATAGTCACATACCATAACAAGTGTTGTTCTCTGAACTTTCGGAAGGCCTCAATGAAGAACGTTTTGATTAGTTCCAACAAATGGGAAAAACTAGCTGATGACAGTTATGTAGAAAACAACATTATGCAAAGGTGCAGAATCTTTTGCAGAGAGCAAAAGAGAGCCCAGGCGGGCGGTTGCACAAGTGCAGTGAGACTACCATCAACCGGCAGGCAAAGAAACTTACTGGCATAACACTGTATTCGCCAACATACCGCATGGTATTGAAACAGACAGGTACAGATTGCCAACAGACAATGTGCCTCAAAGGGCAATACTACTCCAATAGAGACGATACAAAACAAACGGTTCTCCGCGCAAAAGGTAGATCATAGAAATAACAGAGGCAGTGAAATACTATTTATGAAACGCACACAAAAAGCCTGTCTTTGAAATCCGTTCTTATCCTAATGCAGTGAGACAAAACAGGATTAAAGAAAAAGCCTGTCTTTTAAATCCGTTCTTATCCTAACGCTGGGAGACAAAACAGGATTAAAGAAAAAGCCTGTCTTTGAAATCCGTTCTTATCCTAACGCAGTGAGACAAAACAGGATTAAAGAAAAAGCCTGTCTTTGAAATCCATTCTCTATCCTAAGCGCTGGGAGACAAAACAGGATTAAAGAAAAGAAGAAGAGAAGTTATAGAAACTGATCCATTATGTCATCATCCAGTAGTTTGTCCTGAGCAGAACTTTGTCTCCATAACAGTCTTTCAAAATCTCTCTTTCTCATAAGCCAGATGTCCTATAATGTACAGTTGGGCGGGCATGCAAGTGGGTAGTCGGGTGGGATTGAGTAAAATATGCGAGAGAATTGTATTCTTTTCATACTTTTATACATTACATAGGGCTAGCAAACAATTTCTCCACACCTCTCTATCCCAGGTAACTCATTCAATCTCTTCAATGGAATTTATCCTGATATATTTCTGACCTATCTCAGTAAAAATCTTTTCAGTGTTTCCATAGGGTGTGCTTTCCTTCTTGAACAATTTGCTTCCCACTTCAATGCCTGCTTTGTGAGTCTTTGATTATTTCTTTTCACAGTCTGCACAACATATCTCCATCTTCTCTTTCTTAAACATCGCATATCCCGACGTCCAGAAATATCGGTTTGAAAAGACTCCAACGTTATTTGTTGGTAATCCAAGACAGGTGGCGTCTGTGGCCTAGGGGTTAGTGACTCTGTATATTAACCCTGACGTTCTGAGTTCGAATCAGGCTGCGGACAGTTTGCTTGCAAATTGTTTCCGTTGATTTTACCAAAGGATGATGGCACCACCCGTTCAGAAAGCAATGGCAAACTACTGAACGTATAAGTGGTGCCTAGAAAATCAACGACTTGTTTACTGTGGTTGATGGCTACGTCCTTTGGGATATGCCACGATTTTCATTTCAATCCAAGACAAATTGTGTACAAATGTGACGTCAAACACAACCCACGTGTTCTACAAGGTTTAACAATATGACGGACGCTGTTGTGCGATATTGTTTTTGTGCTGATAAAGGTAATTAGTTAAGTATTTTCATGATGAAAAGACATGCTGAAAATTTCGGAAAAAATGGTCACTTGAAAGGAAAACAACAGAGCAAGCTGTTGAACTTGTTTTGAATGAATCTGAAGATGAATTAGACTTTTAATGTGATTATTCTGATAAGGATATCGAAAGTGAGTGAGACGATCATTTAAAAGACTGAGAATTGTTTGAATTGATTGATATTCAAGCCATATATGTTCAATCTGAGAGCAAGCTACATTACCTGGAAGTACTTGTTGTAGCTGACCACTTAATATATCAAGTAAATTTAAAACAGTTTAGTATTCTGCAAATATATATAATGTCCAGAAATCACGCCTTTTTACAATTGTCTCGATCTTGGTATGCAGATTATTCGAATCAAGAATTGCTGGAGCAACAAAAGGTCTACATCAATAGCGAGCTGGATGGAATTGCATGTGATGATAAGAACTAGTGACAGAAACTGCTGAATGGACTAGATACGAAGCTGTTGACAGAGACTGAGATGAATAGACAATGATCTGAAGGAATGAATCATAGCTGGAAGCAATAGAGATAGGCCATGAATCGGGAGAATGTTACTGTTGTGCACTAAACAGCGTAACAGTAACAGTAGAGAAATATATAATAAGCAGTAATAACGAGATCCTGAGGTAATTCTCTAACATATGATAAAACATTTAATTGTGCTAAGTTATCATATTTTTAATATCACTCTGATAGGTGTTGTTTTACTCAGGGGCTCAGGGAATGGGTTTTAGGGTACAGGTGGCAAGGTTCAAAGAGTTAATGCCTTCCATTGCGACAATACTTTAACTCTTAGTGGACCAGGGCAAAAGCCATGTTTTTAAAGCTACTTGTTTTAGAATAAAAATTCACTTTAGTGTGGCTCCTGGTAAAAAGATTCAACCCAAAGTCACGTAGTATGGCGTTTGGTCCACAATGACTCTAATCTTTTAAATCTCACAGGCTGGGAGATTGGCTATTGAACGAGGTTGGGCCATCAACATTGGAGGTGGTTTTCATCATTGTTGTCACGACAGAGGGGCAGGATTTTGTGCATATGCAGACATCACCCTGTCAATTAGATTTGCCTTTGAGAGTTTAAAAAACCTGTCCAAGGTCATGATCATTGATCTGGATGCACATCAGGTGGGTTGTGTTTTATCTTTAGCTGCAGCCTCCTGTAACGTAACACCATTCAGCTCAGTTCGCGTATCAGAAATTCCCGTTGGAATTTTAATTATGCTTGATAGGCAAACCATGTAAAAACAATGTAATATAGTTTTTGAAAATAGAAAATTGGGGCATATCCTTTACAGGCCATCATCCATAGTAAAGCAGTCGTTGATTTTCTAGACACCACTTATACATTCAATAGTTTACCATTGTTTTCTGAGCTGTAACATTATTTTTACCATTTGTAAAAATCCACTGGAACAATTTTGCCTATAAGCAAATGCAGTGACCTACCAGCTGGCACCATTACTACAACACCCAAAGATCAAGATGGAAGTGAAAAGACATGATAAAAAGTATCTTTCTACCAACACTTTGTTACCAGTGCCAAACTTAGTCTCTGATAGCAACACACCACAGAAAGCTCACCGCTTGTGAAATGAAATGCTTGAGGAAGGTAGTTGGGTTCCAGGAAAGATAAGACTACGAAATGAGGACACAAGAAGCAGAGTGGGCATAACTCTATGCACCGAATACATTGAAATACGACAAATGTAGTGGTTTGGACATTTATTGAGATTGAAATACAACCGGTCCCCCTTAGTTTGTTTTGAATGGTTGTTTCTGTTGACCAGATTTCTGTTCTCAGACTGCCCAGGCTGGGGCAGTCTTGCAGGATGTGCTTTAGGGACTGCTTTGGTGCTCCACTAGTGCAGGCAACCGAGACCCTGAGACCCATTCTATGGAGGTGTGCTCTGAGACCGCAGTGTTATGTTTTAAGTCTGAAGACTGGGGTCTGCACTTTTCTGTTTAATGTATTTATACTGTCGTGCTCTGGGTTGTATCCTCAGTTTGTTTTTCTCCACATCATTTTTATTGGATTGTTTCAGGAGAGTCTTTGCTTCTGTAAAGCTTTGTGTTGGGTTGTGTTGTGTTAGGCTACCTCCAGTCTTTGTTTCTGTAAAACTTTGTGTTGGGTTGTGTTGTGTTAGTCTCCCTCCAGTCTTTGCTTCTGTAAAGCTTTGTGTTGGGTGGTGTTGTGTTAGGCTACCTCCAGCACTTGCGAGTTTTCAGCCTTTTCATTTCCTGGTATTCCACGGTGAGATGGTAGTTAATAACACTGATATTCCTTCTTCTTTCTCTACGATATTCCTTACTGTGAACAATTAATTTGTGACATAATGTAACCTATTTCTTGTGTGTTGCCTTGATTTAAAATGAATTTATTCTAATTATAACAATACTGGAATGCAAGGATTATGTGACTTTTCCGTTCATTGCCCCTTACACCTGCATGCAATGGAACAAAAGTAAAAAGATTTTTGTCAGCCTAGACCTGTTCAGGGACTCATTCTTCTTCTTGGAACACTCCACATCGACCACTTGTTAAAACCACCCTTTGTGATCTGCATGTGATCTGAGCCTAAGAGCGATTGTAGGTTGTGCCAGTTATTCACCTACAAGTAGGCCAGCACATTCAATTTCTAGCAAGCTCTTTATTTACTAGGGTTCTCGCCCATGCCGGGCCTGCAAGGAAAGCAAAGAATAGTACCACTGCGACCTACAAGCATATCGTAAGAGGTGACTGATGTAGGATCTAGGAAACTACCCTAGTAAATAAAAAGCATTGCAGAAATCAGAGATGCATAACTGGCACAACGTACAATTGTTCTTAGACTCAGATCACATAAAATCACACAGAGTGGTTAACAAGTGATTGATGTGAGCGTTCAAGAAGAAGGAGATTTACTAGGGTAGCTTCCTGGGCCCCTACCTCAATCGCCTCTTACGACATGCCTTGTAGGTCACAGTGTTACTTTCTTTGCTTCCTTTGAGGGCCCCATCAACACACGGACGGTTCAGACACTCCAACCATTGTTGCCAAGTCTGTAAAAATCTTCCTGAGCATACTTATTGTGTGAATAAGAGCTATCGCCCATGTTTCAACCAAGTCTGGCCTCGCTGCCACGCTATTTTGACCATGATCAGTTTTGAGGGTGATCATTTTTAAATCCAAAAAATAAGCTTTAGACTTTGAGACTATGGGATATTGTTCATATATGAATGAGCTACACAGGATACAGTTGTTAGCATTTCATGTGATTTTTGTTGGCACAGGAACGGAGCAATTATGGGGTGACCCGTTGCAGTGAAGTTGGAACCGTACATATGAACTATGAGCTATTGACCTGTTTATATGTAGAATATATTCTTCATAATCCACAAGCTATTGCTGTAACTGATATTGGTATCACGCCCCATACCTATCCACAGTATGATACGCCCACATTTTCGAGGTGGGGGTCCATCACCTACCCCTTACCCTGGGAATATCTGCTATCAATCTATAAACATCGTCACCTTAATCAAAGTCCAGTCAAGCCCTCTGTGAGTGCGGGTTCAATTCGCGGCAGGCAGAAAAGCAACAGGTTCTCCAGATTTATGGTGTTCGTGGCACTAAACCGAAGGGTTACGATGTCCATGGCACCGAGCCGAAGAGCTGAAAGCTCAAGTGCTTCTGAATCAAAAAAAAATCAAAGTTCAATTTGTATCACATTCAGAGCACGTTTTATCACTATCACTGGCTAAGAAGTCAGAATCAGAGGTATTTTGGACGTATTCATCAGCTACATCACTCATTTTGTTAATCTTTGTTTACTTACGAAAAATCAGAAAAAATAACATTCAAAATCGAACTTATTGCATTTTAACACATGTACACTAGATACGCCATTTTGGAGAGCTCTTATGAACAATACGGAAGTAGTGTGTGATGTAATACTGGTGTAAGGTCAGCGAAACTCCCATGAAAAAGACATACCCTGGATGACAAAAGTCGATCACGGCAGTGAAAGGGAGTTGTGTTTCATTGACTTTTGTCATCCGTGACAGCAAAAGTGTTAAAATTGATCTCATCTCTTTTCAGGGAAATGGGCATGAAAGAGATTTTATGGAAGATCCGCGGGTGTATATCATGGATGTTTACAACCGGGATATTTATCCACATGATGTAGAAGCAAAACGTAAGTAATACGAATACACATAAACATACACACACATCCTCATACACACAGACATACACATATACATACATACATACATAAATACACACATACATGCATACATATGCACGCATGCACACACATACACACACAAATGCACACATACAAACACACACATGCACACAACACACACACACACACACACAGATTTATTATTATTACTTTCTCTTGTGCTATCAGAGCCACTAGGGTGTAGAGGTTGGTGTACTTGATCCATAGATCGCCTGTGTGTTGCTGGGGCTCACAAGGGAGCAAAGAATAGTACCACTGCGACCTACAAGGCAAGTTGTAAGAGGTGACTGAGGTAGGGGCCTAGTGAAGCTACCCAAGTAAATAAAAAGCATTGAAATTAGATGTACTGGCTTACTTGTAGACACATAACTGGCACAATGTACAATCACTCTTAGGCTCGGATCACATACAAATCACAAAGAGTGGTTTAACAAGTGGTTGATATGGAACGTTCAGAGAAGAAGGAGAAAAAGAATTACTTCTGAAGTAGGAGCAGGCATGCTTGTATGACAGGGGACACTGATAAGAAGGAAAGCAGGACTTCATGAAATAATTGTACCAGACTATGCCTGAAGATGGAGATATGTTGGACACGCCTTGAGAAGAAATGATCAAAGAATATCAAAGCAGACATTGAAGTGGGATGCAAAGGGTTCAAGAAGGAGAGGACGACTTAGGGAGACCCTGAAATGAACTTTGCTGAGAGAGGCAAGATATATCAGTTTCAGTTCTATGGAGGAGATTAAGTGAGTTGCCCAGGATAGAGCAGTATGGAGAAATTGCTTATGGGCCCTTGTAACGTATAACGGTATGAGAGTAATTATTATTATTATTATGCCTGGATTCCTAGCGAGGACGCAAGAAGAAGAAGAATATAATTATTTATTTTCTTCATTTCACGACTAAATATATTTTGTTTCGCTCTACTTTCTTCTCAATTTGTATCATCAGGTGGAATTGCGCTAAAAGTTGAACTGGGTTCTTACACGAGAGACAAAACATATTTGAAGTTAGTTAAATTGTAAGTGATTTTATTAGTTTGGTTTGCAGTCTTGATAAAAATCTAGCTTGTTTGTATGTGGAGAAGGAAGAGTAATGTCTGGTTTGTATGTGGTGGAGGAAGAGTAGTGTCTGGTTTGTATGTGGTGGAGGGAGAAGAGGTCTGGTTTGTATGTGGTGGGGGAGAGAGTGTCTGGTTTGTATGTGGTGGGGGGAGAGTAGTGTCTGGTTTGTATGTGGTGGGGGGAGAGTAGTGTCTGGTTTGTATGTGGTGGGGGGAGAGTACTGTCTGGTTTGTATGTGGTGGAGGGAGAGGAGGTTGTATGTGGAAGAGAGAGAGTGGATTGTATGTAGTGGGAGGAGAGGATGTACAGTTTGTATGTGGGGAGGAAGCAGTTTGTATGTGGTGGAGGGAGAGGAGGTTGTATGGAAGACAGAGAGTGGGTTGTATGTGGTGGAGGAGAGGATGTACAGTTTGTATGTGGTGGAGGAAAGCAGTTTGTATGGGTGGAGGGAGAGGAGGTTGTATATGGAAGACAGAAAAGTGGGTTGTATGTGGTGGAGGGAGAGGATGTACAGTTTGTATGTGGTGGAGGGAAAGCAGTTTGTATGTGGTGGAGGGAGAGGAGGTTGTATATGGAAGACGGAGAGTGGGTTGTATGTGGTGGAGGGAGAGGAGGTTGTATATGGAAGACGGAGAGTGGGTTGTATGTGGTGGAGGGAGAGGATGTACAGTTTGTATGTGGTGGAGGGAGAGAAGTTTGTATGTGGTGGAGGGAGAGTGATGTCTGCTTTGTATGTGGAGGAGGGAGAGGTGGTTTGTATGTGGGGGAGGAAGAGGGTGTCTGGTTTGTATGTAGGGGAGGGAGATCGGTTTGTATGTGGGAGATGGAGAAAAATACAACCAAACTTCACTGTACACAAAATATCAGGAAAGAAGGCTAGAGGAAGACCACAAATAAAGATAAATGGATGGCATAGCAGAATCTTGTCAAAAAGCAAAAATAACTATCGCCCAAGCCACACTAACAGCGCAAGACAAAAGCAGAAAACCACAACACTGGGCAACAACCAGGTACAGTGTGACGACAAAAGAAGAAGAAGGAAGAGAATGTCTGGTTTGTATGTGATAGGGGAGAGGAATGGTTCTTGGAAGACAAGGCATGGAATGACCAAATGACAGTGGCAACATCACAATAAAGAAACCCTGAACATGGCATTGAAGAAGGTTGAAGAACTTGCTAGAGACTGATAGTTTTTTAGACAAGCTGTGATGAGAACTATGTTCTACAACAGTTAGGCAAGCTGTGATGAGAACTATGTTCTACAACAGTTAGGCAAGCTGTGATGAGAACTATGTTCTACAACAGTTAGGTGGGCTGTGATGAGAACTATGTTCTACAACAGTTAGGCAAGCTGTGATGAGAACTATGTTCTACAACAGTTAGGTGGGCTGTGATGAGAGCTATGTTCTGCAACAGTTAGGTGGGCTGTGATGAGAGCTATGTTCTGCAACAGTTAGGTGGGCTGTGATGAGAGCTATGTTCTACAACAGTTAGGTGGGCTGTGATGAGAACTATGTTCTGCAACAGTTAGGTGGGCTGTGATGAGAGCTATGTTCTACAACAGTTAGGCAAGCTGTGATGAGAACTATGTTCTACAACAGTTAGGCAAGCTGTGATGAGAACTATGTTCTACAACAGTTAGGCAAGCTGTGATGAGAACTATGTTCTACAACAGTTAGGCAAGCTGTGATGAGAGCTATGTTCTACAACAGTTAGGCAAGCTGTGATGAGAACTATGTTCTACAACAGTTAGGCAAGCTGTGATGAGAGCTATGTTCTACAACAGTTATGTGGGCTGTAATGAGAACTATGTTCTGCAACAGTTATGTGGGCTGTGATGAGAACTATGTTCTACAACAGTTAGGCAAGCTGTGATGAGAGCTATGTTCTACAACAGTTAGGCAAGCTGTGATGAGAGCTATGTTCTACAAAAGTTATGTGGGCTGTGATGAGAGCTATGTTCTACAAAAGTTGAACGGGCTGTGATGAGAGCTATGTTCTACAAAAGTTATGTGGGCTGTGATGAGAACTATGTTCTACAAAAGTTAGACTGGCTGTGATGAGAGCTGTGTTCTACAACAGTTAGGCAAGCTGTGATGAGAGCTATGTTCTGCAACAGTTAGACAAGCTGTGATGAGAGCTATGTTCTACAACAGTTATGTGGGCTGTGATGAGAACTATGTTCTACAACAGTTAGGCAAGCTGTGATGAGAGCTATGTTCTACAACAGTTAGGCAGGCTGTGATGAGAGCTATGTTCTACAAAAGTTATGTGGGCTGTGATGAGAGCTATGTTCTACAAAAGTTGAACGGGCTGTGATGAGAGCTATGTTCTACAAAAGTTATGTGGGCTGTGATGAGAACTATGTTCTACAAAAGTTAGACTGGCTGTGATGAGAGCTGTGTTCTGCAACAGTTAGGCAAGCTGTGATGAGAGCTATGTTCTGCAACAGTTAGACAAGCTTTGATGAGAGCTATGTTCTACAAAAGTTATGTGGGCTGTGATGAGAGCTATGTTCTACAACAGTTAGGCAAGCTTTGATGAGAGCTATGTTCTACAACAGTTAGACAAGCTTTGATGAGAGCTATGTTCTACAAAAGTTATGTGGGCTGTGATGAGAGCTGTGTTCTACAAAAGTTATGTGGGCTGTGATGAGAGCTATGTTCTACAACAGTTAGGCAAGCTGTGATGAGAGCTATGTTCTACAACAGTTAGGCAAGCTGTGATGAGAACTATGTTCTACAAAAGTTATGTGGGCTGTGATGAGAGCTATGTTCTGCAAAAGTTAGACTGGCTGTGATGAGAGCTATGTTCTGCAAAAGTTAGACTGGCTGTGATGAGAGCTATGTTCTACAAAAGTTATGTGGGCTGTGATGAGAGCTATGTTCTACAAAAGTTAGACTGGCTGTGATGAGAACTATGTTCTACAAAAGTTATGTGGGCTGTGATGAGAACTATGTTCTACAAAAGTTAGACAAGCTGTGATGAGAACTATGTTCTACAAAAGTTATGTGGGCTGTGATGAGAGCTATGTTCTGCAAAAGTTAGACTGGCTGTGATGAGAGCTATGTTCTACAAACGTTATGTGGGCTGTGATGAGAGCTATGTTCTGCAAAAGTTAGACTGGCTGTGATGAGAGCTATGTTCTACAAAAGTTAGACAAGCTGTGATGAGAGCTATGTTCTACAAAAGTTATGTGGGCTGTGATGAGAACTATGTTCTACAAAAGTTGAACGGGCTGTGATGAGAGCTATGTTCTACAAAAGTTATGTGGGCTTTGATGAGAACTATGTTCTGCAAAAGTTAGGCAAGCTGTGATGAGAGCTATGTTCTACAAAAGTTATGTGGGCTGTGATGAGAGCTATGTTCTACAAAAGTTATGTGGGCTTTGATGAGAACTATGTTCTGCAAAAGTTAGGCAAGCTGTGATGAGAGCTATGTTCTACAAAAGTTATGTGGGCTGTGATGAGAGCTGTGTTCTACAAAAGTTATGTGGGCTGTGATGAGAGCTATGTTCTACAAAAGTTAGGCAAGCTGTGATGAGAACTATGTTCTACAAAAGTTATGTGGGCTGTGATGAGAGCTATGTTCTACAAAAGTTATGCGGGCTGTCATGAGAACTATGTTCTACAAAAGTTATGCGGGCTGTGATGAGAACTATGGTCTGCAAAAGACAAGCTACATTACTTACTTATTCCTCTCCGCTCCTTGTGGAGCATAAGGCCTCAACAGTTGTTCACCACTTTTCTCGGTCTCTGGTTGTTTTCTTATGATCTCCCAGGATAGTGGAGCACTCTTCAGTTCCTCAAGAAGACTTTGTCTCTAGGTCTGTTTAGGGCATCCTCTTTTTCATTTTCCTTGTTGATTCCACTAAAGTGCTTGTCTAGTGACACTCGACCGTGTCTTCCATAGGGTGCAAGCTACATGATTTTGTTTGAAAATGTTTACAGAAGAAAAATAAAAAGACTTGATATAAATATTTTTTTATTTCAGAAACATCGACTTTGCTGTGAATGAATTTATGCCGGACTTGGTGGTTTATATTGCTGGTACAGATATTTTAGAACATGATCCACTTGGTAATCTATCCATTTCTCCAAAGGTAATACATTCAACAATGTGACCCATTGGGTAATCACAATCTTTCTCCCAACATTATACCCTCAGTGCCAAACCTGGACGCTGACATCAATTGATAGAAGAAAACTAGTCACGGTAGGGATGAAGCGTCTACGCAGAATGCTGGAGGTAACAAGAAGAGACCGGTTGAGAAATGAGGACATCTGATAAAAGTGGGTACAACATCAGTACTAAATTTCATCAAGAAACAACAAATTAAATGGTTTGGCCACATAAGAAGATTACCAACAGACAGTACACCTTAAAGAGCAATGTTACTCCGATACAGTGAATACAAAGCAAAAGGCTGTTGGACCTCAGCGATAATAGAGGTGACGAAAAACACTATTTATGAAGTGCACACAAAAGTTTGTTCTAGAAATCTCTTCTTATCCTGACGCTGTGAGACAAAACAGGTTAAAGAGAATGCAAAGATCCATTACTGCAAATGTAACACATTCAACAACACGGCCCATTGGGTAATTTATCTTTTACTCTTAAAATAATACATTAAAAGATCTCTTGAGGCCACAGAGATCGGGGTTTTATTGGAAAGTTCTAAGAATTCTATGGACTGTTAAACTGACTAATGTTGATTGCTGTAAGTGTTAACCCTTTAGCTGCTAAGGACGTATATATACGTTTTCCCCATTCACTTCTAAAGACGCATTAATACGCTCTGTTATTATCTCTTCTCTGTGGGCTAAAGACGTGTTAACACGTTATATATTGCTACTGTCACTGTTATAGGTGTACATTCACGTTTGTGACTTAGAAACAAAGAGTAGCTATTTTTAGCTCAGCCTTCAGAAAGTATGTAGCAGCGAAAGGGTTAAGGTGCAGAGAGGTGCAGCATAGGTCTGAGGTTGTTGTCATCATCGCTTGCATGGACGGCCATTAAGGTGCATAGAGGTACAGAAGCACACGCCTGAGGCTGTTGTCATCGCTTGCGTTGGACTGCTGTTAGGTGCAGCAGCACACGTCTGAGGCTGTTGTCATCATCGCTTGCGTTGGACTGCCATTAAGGTGCAGAGAGGTGCAGCAGCACACACCTGAGGCTGTTGTCATCATCGCTTGCGATGGGCAGTCATTAAGGTGCAGAGAAAACAAATTATCAGTATTAGAAAGAGGCAATCATTTTTCAGGGCATGTGATGAACAAGAGAGGTTTAGAACACATCATGTGGGGGATGGGTAAGAGGAAGACAAAGCCAAGAGAGAGAAAATTTTGGAAGACAAGACAAGAGATCTCTGATCCCCTTAGTTTAGTCATCGGATCATCATCACTGCACATCGAATCAGTTAGTCCATAAGTGCTCTGATCTCCTCCTCTGTATGTCTCAGCACATGACAACTAATGACATCAGTTCTGTGTTGGTTTACTATTCTTCTCTGGCTACCAGTATAGTGTTCTTGTCTAGCCACACCACATTTGACTTGAATTTCTTGCAGTCTGGTTATGGTTGTAGATTCACAACTATTATTTGAATCATTTACACGCCCTCTCTCACTTAGGGAATTCAGAATATCAGTCTGGTCCATTGTTTGCCCACTTTTTACAGTAGCCATATCTGCAAGCCCATCGGCGCGTTCATTTCTCCTTACACCTGCATGATTTAACATTTTATCGGGGACTGCCTAGAGTAGTTGATAGTAGCTCGGCCTGCTAGCTGTGAGACGCCTCATAGCTCGGGTTCGAACCTACTGTCCGGCATTTGTTCGAGTCCCCTGGTCTTACTCAGGACGATAACGTGAGTACCTCTGAAGTCGGAGAAAATCTGCCTGTATGGCGAGGAATACTAATTACGAGTACATTGAGCACACGGCTGCCAGTGTAAAGTAATTTACAATGTGCACACTGCTGCCATTGTAAGAAATTGGAAAACAGATTTTCACGCAAAAATCAGTTTCAGAGATGGAACTCGTCTGAGTTGAAAGCGGACGAAAAAAAAAAAAAAAAAACAACATTTTATCAGCCTAGACTTGTTCATCGACTTCAACCATTATCTCAGAGCCCATCTTGTTTCCTGAGCATACTTATTCTGTCACTGAGAAAACGTGCATGGATACAAGTCTGTAGCTCCAGCGTTCTTCCATGTCCATGTTCTGCCCACATACAACATCAAAGGTTGGATGAGTAGTCTTCTTCTTCTTCACCCTTCACCCCTAGGGAGGCTTAGGTCCACAACCAAAACTTTCCAAGCCCACCTAACCAAGGTGATCTTTACCAGATCTTGCCACTATCTCCCATTTTCTTGCCATGAATCCTCCTGCGGGGTCCTTCTTCCTCAGGTGGCAAGCTATGAATTTTCCTGGTTGGGGTTTCTGTAGCTATCTAGTGATTTTTACAGGGTGGGGTAGATAGCTCCACGCTCAACTTCCTTTGTCACCTCTACGACATGCGTGGCAGGTAACAGTGGTTCTATTCTTTACACTCTAATTTTCGCTCGTAACCACTCGGCGCTGATAAGTAGCTTTGTCTTTATTTTTGATCTTGTATATGTTTTCCCCAGCTTGGAAACTCAAAATCCAAGAGGAATATAAGAAGAAGAGTTTTTTTCCTGGAACTACCAGTTAAAGGAAAAGAGAGTGAAGCCTAGAAATACATGGAGAAGAGATTTGAAGATTAACAGTTTACAGACGAGTTGGAAGGAGCTTCAAGAGATTGAGGGTCTATGCCTCAACCAGGGTTAAAAAGTCTGGTTATTGGTGATTGAACTGATGTCACATCACTCCAGGCAGACTTGTAGATGCTCAGTCTCTCCCAACATATGTAAAAGGGTATGCATACTGATGGTTCCTGTGGCTCGCTGGTTACACACACTGCCTCTCTCTCTACCCTCACAACCAGCTCTACATGTACAATTTGTAATTCCAAACTCCTTAAATTGTTGGATTGATTCAACGCCAATTTTAGTGTAGTGGTTAGCAACTGTTATATAAAGGAGAAGATGGGGATATGTTGGTACACCTTGAGAAGAAATGATCAAAGAATGCCAAAGCAAGCATTGAAGTGGGAGACAAAGTGTTCAAGAAAGAGAGGACGCCCAAGGGAAACCCTGAAACGAACTTTGCTGAAAGAGGCAAGAAATATTAGACTCAATTTCATGGAAGAGATTGAGCGAGTTTCCCAGGACAGAGCGGTATGGAGAAATTACTTGCAGGCCCTATAACGGTACTAGAGGAATATATGTATATTCTAATTCAAGTAGTAGCATGTGTCTTGTAGTACTTTGCTTTCATCACAGCCCACCTCTCTCTCTCTAGCAAATTCTCCAGCCTCCTAGCATCGTGTTCAAGGTTTTTTTGATGTCCTGCTGCCACCTTTGTCTCTTTCATCCCCTGCCTCATACTCCAGGAAACATGCCTTCCATTACCATTCTCTCCAAACCACTGTGACATTTAACGTGGCCAAAATATTTTATCTTCCGGAACATGATGTTATTTATGAGCCAATACTCCTTGATATACAGTTCTTGTAGGATGCTTTTTTCTCGTTTCTGTCCAGGATGTTCTAAGAACTTTTCTGTAACACCTTGTTTCAAATGCTTCAATTTTGCTCTTTAATGTTTGTGTTCTGATCCACAATTCACGTTCATTTTCATCACAAGAAGATCCATATATTTTTTATTTTCCTGTCCAGGGTATCATCGAACGAGACCAGATCGTCTTTACAAAATGCAGGTCGCTAAATATTCCCATTTTTATGGTTACCAGCGGAGGATACTTGCCCGAATCTGCAAAAATTGTTGCGGATTCGATACTAAATTTGAAAAATAGGGGACTCATTTCTTATGATGCAGCAGAACGACCGCCAGCGAGAGAAAGTGACGGTGAGCGGACTAATGATAGTTTACCTCATAAGAAGTGCCACTGCTGCTAGGTATTCTTGCTGTGCTCATGTGCTTCTTGTTTTTTCAGGTGTGTCAAAGGGAGTGATGTTTTGTCTCCCCTGCAATTAGTGAGTGATGTTTTGTCTCCACTGCAATTAGTGAGTGATGTTTTGTTCCCTGCAATTAGTGAGTGATGTTTTGTCTCCACTGCAATTACAGGTTTGCTTTGAATGTTTAACAAAAAATATGAACTATTGTTACGGACGAATAATAAAGTATTGAGAAACTCCACAACTTACAATTTATTTATTCAAAACGTTAGCTATTAATTTTTCAACTTTCAATTAATTTATTCGCAACATTGGTTATCCACTTTCCTCATCATCACCAAATAATTTGTCATTTTTGCACAGCTCTCTGTCCTAGGCAACTCGCTCAATCTCTTCCATGGAATTGGTCAGATATTTATCGCCTCTCAGCCGATAAAGTCTATTTTAGGGTTTCCCTAAGGCGTCCTCTCTTTCATGAACCCTTTGTCTCCCACTTCAATGCATACTTTATTATTCTTTGATGATTTCTTCTCACGATGTGTCCAACATATCTCCGTCTTCTCCTTCTTATAACAGTTGTTACTAGTGGTTGACCAGACATTTCTATGATTTTTCACTTCTCCTAAATTTGTCCCATTTTACTTTGCAACTTTCAATTCATTTATTCTTCTTCTTCATCTTTCAACTCCCAACGGAGCACAGGTCTTCAACAAACTTCTTCCAGCTGTTTCTCTCTCTTGCCATCTCTTCCAATTCTTTCCAATTTTTACCTATCCTTTTAATATCAGCCTCCAGTTCTCTTCTCCAGGTCTGTCTAGGTCTTCCCTACTCCTCTTTCCCTGCAGGTTCCAAAACAGTGCCCGTCTTGTCATGCTTCCGGTCGGTCTTCTTGATGTATGTCCTATCCATCGCCAGCGTCTCTTCCTTAGCTCTTTCTCCACTGGTATTTTCTCCACTTTCTCATTTATTCACAATGTTGTTTATTAACTTTACAACTTCACAATTCATTTATTCACAATGTTGTTGAATTTAGAATAAGAGGGAAAAATTACCACCTGTGAAATGAGATGCTTGAGGAAAGCGGTAAATAAAACAAAACAAGACCGTATAAGAAATTAAGAAATTAGAAGAACGGTCGGAACAAACACACGTTGTTCGATTCATTTAAAAATAGAGACTCAAATGGTTTGAAACCGATCATCAGACCACTGGTGTCAAGAATGAAGCGAAGACACCAGTTGCAAGAGCATTCAACATGTAAATGGAATCATCAAGAGGAAGGACAGACAAAGAAAGATGATTGATGGAAGTACAGAAATCTTAAAACGAAGCAATACCACATCATATCAAGCGACCGAGCGTGTACTATCTCAGAAACCGATCATCAGATAAACATGCGATGCCCAAATGACAGAAAGCGAGAAAGACACAGCATATCAAGCGACCAAGATGCACTATCTGAAACCGATCATCAGTTAAAACATGGATGTCAAACGACAGAAAGCAGAGAAAGACACAGCATATCAAGCGACCAAGTATGCACTATCTCGAAAACCGATCATCAGTTAAACATGCGATGTCAAACGACAGAAAGCAGAGAAGGACACAGCATGTCAAGCGACCAAGCATGCACTATCTCAGAAACCGATCATCAGTTAAACATGCGATGTCAAACGACAGAAAGCAGAGAAGGACACAGCATGTCAAGCGACCAAGCATGCACTATCTCAGAAACCGATCATCAGTTAAACATGCGATGTCAAACGACAGAAAGCAGAGAAGGACACAGCATGTCAAGCGACCAAGCATGCACTATCTCAGAAACCGATCATCAGTTAAACATGTGATGCCAAACGACAGAAAGCAGAGAGGGACACATGAAGAAGAAGAGTTGATTGCAGGAATCTTTCATTGTGGTATTATAAACCGCAGTGGGTTGCCAAGGCTCGCAAGGGGAGCAAAAATAGTAACACTGCAACCTACAAGGCATGTTGTAAGAGGCGAGTGAGGTAGGGGCCTAGGAAAGCTACCTAATAAATAAAAGCGTTGCAGAAATCGGATCTGCTGGCATACTTGTCGGCGCATAACTGGCCCAACGTACAATCGTTCTTAGGCTCAGATATACAAATTACAAAGAGTTGTTTAACAAGTGGTCCATATCGAGCGTTCGAAGAAGAAGTATTATAAACAGTTATTGTTGATTACTCTGTTGCTGAACTGACGTCATGGCACTATGGGAAGACCTCTAGATGCTCAGCTTCTTCCAGCAGATGATGAAGGGTGTGGTTGGTGATGGTTTCCATGACTCGCTGATTAAGCACATTCCTCATTGTACACGTCAGACATCCAGTTCCGCTTGTACAGCACACATTTATTGTTGTTCTTATTTTCTCTAATCGCCCACGTGCCCAGTGTGTTCGTAGCACGTTGGACTACGGTGACTAGTCCTCTGTAAGTGCGGGTTCAACTCTGCGGACTGTCAGAAAAGCTACAGGTTCCCCAGATTTACGGTGTTCGTGGCACCGAGCCAAGGGTTACGATGTCCATGACACCGAGCCGAAGAGCTTTCAGCTCAAGTGCTTCTGGATCGGAAAAAAAATAAATTTTGTTTTCTCTAATCTTGTTTTGCATTCCAGTGTCAGGATTATAAGAGAATTCCAGAACATACATTCCACACAATAGTTGTTTTAATACTAACATATAGTCAGCACAATAGTTGTGTTTGTAACAGCATACTGTTCACTCAATAGCTGTGTTAATAGCAACATACAGAGTTTGTGCAATGATGATGGTCCTATCAATCAAACAAATACAGTCCACACAATAGTTGTGTTAATAACAGCATATGGCCCACACAATAGTTGTGTTAATAGCAACATACAGCCCACACAAAAGTTGTGTTAATAACAACAGAAACAACCAGAAGGCGACCACACAAGCGATGGAGCAGCTACATATCCGAAGGAATAAATTCCATGTCCAAAAGGAGGCCTCTTTTGGCTCTCTGGGGCTCCATTTACTGGGGCGATTGTTGTATCTGACTCTCAGTCAATGCTTCACAAAATCCAAAGAGGCAGGTTTCGGTATGAGTGGATGTCGTCTATAGACGTTTCTAACCTCCAGAAACGTATGTGGATCTACTGTCCTGGGCATGAGGGTGTTTGTGGCAATGATAGAGCAGACAGGCTTGCTTCAACAGCATCGATTGTTGGGGAATTGAAGATAGATATGGAAGATTTTCTTTGGTCTCTTGCGACTGTCTGTTGGATGAGGACACTAAAATAGATGTTGAATCGATCCAGCGATTTAAGCAGTTTGGAGTTACCCGTTGTAAAAGTAGAACTGGATGTCTGGAGGGTAGAGTGAGGAGTGTGTTTAATAGCAAGCCACGGGGACCATCAGTATGCATACTCTTCTATATCTGTTGGGGAGACTGAGCACCTATGGGTCTGCCCAGAGTGCAATGATGTCAGTTTAGTAACCAATAATCAGGCATCTTTTTTTCGACCTGATGCTGAAAGCCAAAATATGTATAGAGAATAGATGGGTGGATAGATAGATAGCTAGAATAACAACATATATAATAGATGGATGGATAGATAGAATAACAACATAGAGAATAGATGGACAGATAGCTAGAATAACGACATAGAGAATAGATAGATAGATAGATAGATAGAATAGCAACATAGAGAAAAGATGGATGGATAGATAGATAGATAGAATAACAACATAGAGAATAGATGGATAGATAGATAGATAGAATAACAACATAGAGAATAGATGGATGATGATAGATAGGAATAACAAGATAGAGAATAGATGGATGGATAGATGATAGATGAAGATAGAATAGACAGATAGATAGATAGATAGATAGATAGATAGATAGATAGATAGAATAACAACATATAGAATAGATAGATAGATGGAATAACAAATAGAGAATAGATGGATAGATAGATATATAGATAGAATAACAACATATAGAATAGATGGATAGATAGATAATAGCTGGAATAACAACATAAGAGAATAGATGGGTGGATAGATAGATAGAATAACAACATAGAGAATAGATGGATAGATAGATAGCTAGAATAACAACATAGAGAATATATGGATGGATGGATAGATGGAATAATAAGATAGAGAATAGATGGATGGATAGATAGATAGCTAGAATAACAACACTCATTAAATGCTTTCTATATTGTTTTCAGACAAAGCTCTGGACAGCTCTTCGGCTTCAACTTCATAATCTGGTTCAGTACCCTTATTTCTCATGTATTTTCTTACACAATGCTTTTCTAATACCCCTAATAATTGTGTATGCTTCCATAACAATATACCTAGAACTGTGCATGTATCTATAGCTATTTATAGCATTGCATGCTCCCATTTATATATATAGGGGTTCCCTTGCTTCTATGAGGAATGTCTCTTCAAATGGATTAGAGCGCGGCTCCCATGCGGGAGACACGTGTTCAATTCTCGGTAAGGCCAAGGATTTTTTCTGTTGTGGGCATAAATGAAAAATCCTAACCTGAACACTCGCTGCGACTGCACTAGCCATGCGGCCATTACATTTTTCAGACTCTCGTCCCACCTGTCCTACACTGCCCTAAAAATCGGTAGTACCAGCAGTAACAACAGTTTTGTTTTTCCTTTTTTTTCTTGCTTCTATAATTATATTTTGGGTTTCCCTGCTTCATAACTATTTATAGCTATGCATGCTGCTTTAACTATAAATAGGGAATTCTCTTATTGTGTATTTTATATTGATTATTTTAACAACCTTTCCAAGTTTTTTTTTTTGGGTGTAGTATACGTTTATATCCATTTGTAGCCTCATACACATGTAGCCACATATACATTTATAGCCTCATACACTTGTAGCCACATATACATCTATTACACAAGTAGCCGTATGTAGTATCATACAATTTTTTACTCTGAATACTTGGACCACTGTTTAATACTGAAGATATACATCCTATTAGGTCCTGGGTATCTTTCACATATTATTTATGCTATGATTGCGTATCCTTACTGCCAGATTTTATGCTATGATTGTGTATCCTGAATGCCATTATCGCTCCGATAAAAATTTGGTTTTCACTTCGCCGCTATGAACTCAGATGTAGTCATGGATGCCTAATATGGGCACCTCTTACTGATTTTTTGTCAAAGCTTGCTTTCCTTGTCAATGTCGCTCGTAATTCAAGTGGACCAATCTCTGGCTGGGAATTGAACTGAGATCACATGTCTAGGAAGCAAGTACACTAATCACTGTGCTGCTACGGCTCTTGAAGTTGGCCTTGATTTCTGTCAACATTTCAATCTTTAATGTTTTCATAAATTCGTACTTGTTTTCATAAATTTTGTCTTGCCTTTAGTTTGGAATGCTTTCATAAATTCATCCTTGTTTACTGTAATAGTTATAAATTTTGAATGTTTTCATAAATTCAGTTTTACCTTTAATTTTGAATGTTTTCATAAATTTAGTCTTCCTTTAGTTTTGGAATGTTTCATAAATTCAGTTTTACTTTAATTTTAATGTTTTCATAAATTCAGTTTTACATTTAATTTTGAATGTTTTCATAAATTCAGTCTTACCTTTAATTTTGAATGTTTTCATCAAATTCAGTCTTACCTTTAATTTTGAATGTTTTCATAAATTCAGTTTTACCTTTAATTTTGAATGTTTTCATAAATTCAGTTTTATCTTTAATTTTGAATGTTTTCATAAATTCAGTTTTATCTTTAATTTTGAATGTTTTCATAAATTCAGTTTTATCTTTAATTTTGAATGTTTTCATAAATTCAGTCTCAGGTTGTTTATTATGTGGGTAATTAAAACCTCTTTAAGATAAGGCACACCTTTTCAACCTAAGAAAACACATCTTGTTTTGGTTATATCAGAGCATTATGCCAAGAAATATATAAAAATAAGAAGTTCATGATTTGTGAAATACTTTTGGCAGATGGCGTGATATTTCTGTCCACAGGGACGAGCCATATGGGGACACCCTGTCCAGTGAAGTCAATCCTTCGCATCAAGCCCTTTTTTTAAACGCAGGTTTCTTCTTCTTCTTCTTCTGCATTCTCACTAGATTGGGTTTTCAGATTCTCTAATAAAGGAAGCCGTCTGCCTCAGATTATCAGCCACACCATACAGTTTGTCTTGGACGCTGGTGTAAGTGGGCCACCTCTTTCTTCTCAAGTCTGCATACTGGGGGCAGTTCTGTAGGATAAAATTCCTATGATTTCTGCTTCCCCGTTTGTGCAGACCTCTTCCAGCAGTAAGTTTGGGCCACCCTCGTGATGGTAGGTCTGACATTCTTACTGCGTTGGCTAAATCTCCTAGGCAGATTGGCGACCGTAGAATCTGTTATCCCATTCCTCATTGTGAGTGGTCGTTGCACCATGCTCTGCGCCTCACGTCCTGGTGCATCCGTTTTCTGCAAGCATTTGTTTCAGGTTAGCATTCCCTAGCGGACACGTGCATCTGATTTCAGCCAAACCTCCTTAGTCGCCTCTTACGACATGCGTGGCAGGTAATAGTGATTCTATTCTTTACACCCCAAATTGGGCCCGGTAACCACTCTGTCGAAACGCAGGTTTAAAAGTAATTTTGTCTATGATAAATATAACAAGAAATGTATGACTTATTCAATTAAAATCTACACAAGCTGATTTACCCAGATTCTTCTTCTTCTTTGAACGCTCCATATCGGCCACTTGTTAAACCACTCTTTGTGATTTGTATCTGATCCGAGACTAAGAGCGATTGTACGTTGTGCCAGTTAATTAGCCTACAAGTAGGCCAGCAGCTCCCCACAAGGTCATTACCTTGTAGTGGTGGGGAGCTTGCGTCCCTCCATGATCCGGACAGCTATGCTGACAGAGCGTTGCTCTAGTAGGGACACCAATGTCAGAAAGCTATGCTGACAGGAGTTTTGCTCCTAGTAGGGACACCCATGTCAGAAAGCTATGCTGACAGGAGCTTTGCTTCTAGTAGGGACACCCATGTCAGAAAGCTATGCTGACAGGAGCTTTGCTCCTAGTAGGGACACCCATGTCAGAAAGCTATGCTGACAGGAGCCCCTAGTAGGGACACCCATGTTAGAAAGGTTAAAGGATAGAGAGCAGACGAAATATGGCCTCCTGGTCCTCCAGGTTGGGGGTTGGACAATGGGCTAACATCCCATTCCTTAAAAAAACCCATCATGTTACGGAAACAGAAGCAAAAGATACCATTGTTACAATGGAGGAAGGGAGAAAGGTCAATCAGATGGAGAAGAACGGAGGAGAGAGATTTGAAGGAGTGTGGCCTGATGGGGAGAAAGGCAGCGGAGCGGCAACAGTGGAAGTCTCTTGTGGAAGCCTTATGTGTCAATCGGGACAAGAAGAGGATATAGATAGAAGTAGGCCATCACATCCGATTTCTGCGCGCTTTTTATTTACTCGAGCAGTTTCCCCTAGCCCCCTACCTCAGTCGTCTCTTATGACATCCCTTCTAGGTCGCAGTGTTACTATTCTTTGCTCCCCTTGCAAGCCTTGGCAACACACGGGCGGACTTATTTAACATCCTTCTCCTTTCTTTTCTCTAATTCTGTTTTACTTCACTGCATCACTGTTTTACTGAGCACCTATGGGTCTGCCTATGGAACATTCTGTATGGTCAACTCGCATCTGGTGCTAGACAGCATGGGCGCCCATTATTACACTTCATTGACACCTGCAAGCGTGATCTAACTTCATGCGACATAGACAAAGAACACTGGGAGCGGCTGGCCAAAGACAGGCAAGCATGGCAGCGGCAGTGAGGGCGGCTCAAAAAGAAAAGAAAAAACAACATTACATGTGGAGGCAAAGAGAGCACAGAGTGCAGAGAGAACATCCTATGTATCAGCTCCAGTTTTACCTGCAGCAACTGTGGCAAGGATTGCCACTCCAGAATAGGCCATTACAGCCACATGGAGCTTGTGATTCAGCACAGAACATACTAGTGACGCAACACCTATTGTCTCCTGAGACAAAGAGGCCAGTGATGATGGTGATGGGTCTGCCCGGAGTGAAATGACGTCAGTTTAGTAACCAATAATCAAATAACAATAACTGTTTTACGTCACTGCATCAGGATAATAAAAGATTTCTAGAACAGGTTTTTGTCTGTGCTCTTCATAAATAGGTTCTTAGAATTCTTGATTCAATTGTCATATATCATCATATATGTTGGGCACACCTTGAGGAGAAATGATCAACGAATATCACAGCAGGCATTGAAGTGGGGTGCAAAGGGTTCAAGAAGAGAGGTCGACCTAAGGAGACCCTGAAACGAACTTTGCTGAAAGAGGCAGGAAATATCGGTCTCAGTTCCATGGAGGAGATTGAGCGAGTTGCCCAGGATAGAACGGTATGGAGAAATTACTTGCAGGCCCTATGTAACGTAAGGTACGAGAGGAATTATTATTATCATTATATATCATCATGAAATAGCTTGTCCTGAGCTGAACTTTGCCACCCCCACAGTCCTCCGGAATTTCTCTCTCTCAAGGTCAGATGTCCTGCCTCTGCAGCGGTCATGTTCAAACCAACATTTACATCCTGAGTCCATCTTCTCCATGGTTTTCTTCTTTGCCGGTATACCTCCTTCCATGATGGTCTTCACCAGCCCTTTACGTCTTTTTATATGTTCAAAACACCTAATTTTTCTCTTTCTTATTTGTAGTATTAGCCAGTTTTTTAATATCAATCTGATTTTCTAATACCAGTTTTCTTCTGTATTTTTTCCAATCCTGTTTTGCTTTCCAGCATCAGGATAAGATGAGATTTCTAGAATGAGTCCTTGTGTGCACTTTATAGATAGTGTGTTTGGTCACCTCTGTTATCTCGGAGGTTCACCTTTTGCGGGACAGCCTTTGCTTTGTATTCACTGTATCGGAGTAGCATTGCTCTTTGAGGTGTACTGTCTGTTGGTAATCTGCTTATGTGGCTGAACCATTTAATTTGTTGTTTCTTCAGGAAGTTCAGTACTGATATTTTACCCACTTTCTTCCTAATGTCTTCATTTCTCAACCGGTCTCTTCTTGTTACACCCAGCATTCTGTGTTGACAGCAGTTTTCTAACAGTTTTCTAGGTGTTGAAAAGCCTCACGAAAACAGCACACATCAATCTATCACCTACGAACAGGTCACTGCAGGTTCAATCATCACATGCACAGAATAAAACCTGCTCAGACTGCACAGTGTGCATGCCAGACAGAAACACAGACTCCAGAGCACATCCTGCAGTCATGTCCATCATACATACACCAATGAAACGAAGCATGGCCTCATGAGCGGCTTACAGAGCAAGCTATGGGAAACTCGAGGAACTCAAACTGACATGCAGCTTCATAGAGGCAGCCCATCTCATGGTTAAGACGAGCATACGAAACCAAACGCAAAGAAGAATAGTCTTACTTATGTTGAAGTTTTGAGCTGGTTTTTAAAAATATTTTATTCCATTGTATTCATTGCACAAAGTCAGTCACAACAGCAGCAAGAAGATAGGAGCAAGGTTTTTTTTTCCGATCCAGAAGCACTTGAGCTTTTCAGCTCTTCGGCTCGGTGCCATGGACATTGTAACCCTTCGTTCGGTGCCACAAACACCGTAAATCTTGGGAATCTGTTGCTTTTTCTGCCATCCCGCGGAATTGAACCCGCACATCCACTTTGACGGAAAACTTTTCAGCTGTGGAGAATGCTGTTACCACTTCTGTAGCTACAGGGATGAGCAATACAGGAACTGGGGACGGCCGCTAGATGCTAATCTACAACAAGGTTTAATAGAAAGAAACAAGAACATATTTGTTGTTATTTTTGTTGTTATAATGTAGAGTGCTGCGTGTGCCATAGCCCATGTGTTGCCGGTACTCACAAGGGGATCAAGGAATAGTTACACTGCAACCTACAAGGGAGGATCGACCTAAAGAGACCCTGAAACGAACTTTGCTGAGAGAGGCAGGAAATATCGGTCTCAGTTCCATGGAGGAGATTGAGCGAGTTGCCCAGGATAGAGCGGTATGGAGAAATTACTTGCAGGCCCTATGTAACGTATACGAGAGGAATTATTATTATTATTATTAACCTACAAGGCATGTCGTAAGAGGCGACTGAGGTAGGGGCCTAGGAAGCTACCCTAGTAAATAAATGTGCAGAAATCAGATGTGCTGGCCTACTTGTAGGCGCATAACTGGCACAACGTAAATTGCTCTTAGGCTCAGATCACATACAAATCACACAGAGTAGTTAACAAGTGGTTGATATGGAGTGTTCCAAGAAGAAGATAAGGCTGATAGTCCGGTGATCTTCACATTCGACTGATCTTGACTTTAGTAGATCTGTTGGAATACTGCCACTGTCATCATCGTCGTTTCAGACCCACCATCACGAGGGTGGCCAAAACTTACTGCGGGAAGAGGTCGGCACAAAGGGAAACAGAAATCATAGGAATTATATCCTACAGAACTGCCCCAGTATGCAGACTTGAGAAGAAAGGTGGCCCACTTACACTAGCGTCCAAGACAAACTGTATGGTGTGGCTGATAATCAGAGACAGACGGCTGCCTTTATTAGAGAATCCAAATCCCAATCTAGTGAGAATGCAGAAGAAGAAGATATACGTCGTTTACAAGTTTTGTTATAATAAATATGTTCTTAGAGTTCGTTATACGCTTGTCACATATCTAGTTATTGAATAGCCTTATGTGTATGTAGAAGTTTTGAGCTTGTTCTTTTGCTATTTTATTCCAGTACAAAAAAGTCGCAGCAACAGTAGGAGGATAGGGGCAAGGTTAAGTAAGTCATGTTTTGGTCGGTCATCCACTTTGACGGAAAATATTTCAGCTGTAGAGAATGCTGTTACCACTTCTGTAGCTACAGGGATGAGCAATACAGGAACTGGGGACGGCCGCTAGATGTTATCTTACAACATGATTTAACACAAGAAACAAGAACATTTGCTATTGGTTGCTGTTATAAAGCAAAGTGTTATATAGCTTTTTATGTGCAAAATATTTTTTATATTTATATTCTCATCATCAGCATGTGCCATGTCTGCTGGCTTAGTCAATCATTCTTCTTCTTCAAGGAATCTCTGTGGCGTAGAGGTTAGGTGCTCAGCTTTCATGTGAAAGACACCTGGTTCGCTCCATTGTGAAACCATCTGGATATTTTTCTAGAGATTCCTGATCTCAGTGAAGGTGAGATCGATTTACTGAATCCTTTCGAGACGGATGATAACACTTATGTCCCGTGTTCAATTTGAGCACGTAAAAGAACCCTTGGCAGTTCAGAAATCGAGAAGAACAGGTTGAAAAGTTACTGCTCTGGCAAAATTCATTAGAAAGATTAAAAAATAAAATTCCTACAAAATATTTCACTGTCTTCTAAATTACAACAGAAACCCTCGATTGTGCTACAGAGTTCGTGTAAGAAAGAGATCGGAGCACACATGGTTACTCACCGAAGTGCAATGATGATTGTCCTATCAATCAATTAATCAAACATATTCAGTTTTTATCTCCCATGTTCTTCACACATTTTATTGTGTTTATCTCCCTTTGTTCTTCACATTTTTATTGTGTTTGTCTACCTTTGCTCTTCACATATTTTGTTGCGTTTAGCTAGCCGCTCACTTCACTCTTCACATATTTTATTGTGTTTGTCTCCCTTTGTTCTTCACATATTTTATTGTGTTTGTCTGTCTTTGTTCTTCCATTTTATCGTGTTTGTCTCCCTTTGTTCATCACATATTTTATTTTGTTTGTCTCCCTTCGTTCATAAAATATTTTATTGTGTTATCTCCCTTTGTTTTTCAATGTTTTATCATGTTATCTCCCTTTGTTCTTCACATATTGCAAATGGTTCAAGAGAACAAAGGGAGACTCTAATAAACTAGGAAATAAATTGTACAGAAGAGTAGCAAGAAGTACCTGACTCAATTCCATAGAAGAGATTGAAAGAGTTTACCAGGATAGAGTGGTATGGAGAATTTGCTTGCCGGCTCTGTGTAACGTATTTTCTCCTTATTCTTTCGGTTTCGTATGCTCGTCTAAACCATGAGATGGGTTGCCTCTATGAAGCTGCATGTCAGTTGGAGTCCTTGAGAGTTCCCCATAGCTTGCTCTGTTAGCTTCGTTCATGAGGCCATGCTTCGTTTTGTTGGTGTATGTATGATGGACATGACCGCAGGATGTGCTCTGTAGTCTGCGTTTCTGTCTGGCATGCACACTGCTATAATGTTACATTGAGATCAGAATGAGAGTTATAAAGTGCTACATAGAACCAATACTGACTTCCTGATGCGATCATGGACGGTAAACACACAGATCGAAAAATCGCTGAGGGCCACAAAGATCTGGTTTTACAGAAGAATGTTTAGAATTCCACGGACTGCTAAAATGACTAATGTAGTGGTGTTGAATGAGATCAAGACACAGAGAAAGCTTATCATCAATATAAGAAAGATGCAGTCATTATTTTTCAGGCATCTGATGTGGAATGGAGGTTTAGAACACATTGTAACAACTGGTAAAATCGAGAGTAGACGAGACAGAGGAGGGAAAAGCGAAAATTTTGAATACTCTGACTTCATGGCATGGAAGAGCGTCAACATCTGAGATGATAGCAGACACCAGAGGCAGAAATTTGTGAAGATCTATGATAGCTTACGCCAGCCAGCACAGCACCTGATGATGATTATAATGTCACGAGAAGAACATAATACCTTGTTCTACTATAATTTTGTTCTCTGTTTTATATTCTTGTTTCACATAATCACATTTTTGTTCTCTGTTTTATATTCTTATTTCACATAATCACATTTTTGTTCTCTGTTTTATATTCTTTTTCACAAAAATCACTTTTCACATAATCACATTTTTGTTCTCTGTTTTATATTCTTATTTCACATAATCACATTTTTGTTCTCTGTTTTATATTCTTATTTCACATAATCACATTTTTGTTCTCTGTTTTATATTCTTATTTCACATAATCACATTTTTGTTCTGTTTTATATTCTTGTTTCACATAATCACATTTTTGTTCTGTTTTATATTCTTATTTCACATAATCACATTTTTGTTCTCTGTTTTATATTCTTGTTTCACATAATTACATTTTTGTTCTGTTTTATATTCTTGTTTCACATAATCACATTTTTGTTCTGTTTTATGTTCTTGTTTCACATAATCACATTTTTGTTCTGTTTTATATTCTTGTTTCACATAATCACATTTTTGTTCTCTGTTTTATATTCTTGTTTCACATAATCACATTTTTGTTTCATTTTATATTCTTATTTCATAATCACTTCACATAATCATATTTTTGTTCTCTGTTTTATATTCTTATTTCACATAATCACATTTTTGTTCTCTGTTTTATATTCTTATTTCACATAATCACATTTTTGTTCTCTGTTTTATATTCTTGTTTCACATAATCACAATTTTGTTTCGTTTTATATTCTTTTTCACATAATCACATTTTTGTCTCTGTTTTATATTCTTGTTTCACATAATCACATTTTGTTCATGAAATTGCCTGATGTCTTTCCTATTCAAATCGGTTTCACTAAGTATATTTTCACTTGCCTTCTACTGCATCTAAGCTGTTCACAAACTGACTTATGTTCTTTGTTGTAAATATATCAATAAAATAATTTTAACTTTTTTTGAATTTGTGTTTTCTGTTAAATAAATTTCTCAAAATTTTTCTTGTCCATTTCATTTGTTTTCTTTTAAATTGTTGTTGTTAGTTCTTTTTAATATAGTAGTAATAATTCCCCTCGTACCGTTATACGTTACATAGGGTCTGCAAACAATTTCTCCATACCGCTCTATCCTAGGCAACTCGCTCAATCTCCTCCTTGGAACTGAGACCAATATTTCTTGCCTCTCTCAGCAAAGTTCGTTTCATGGTCTCCTTAGGTCGACCTCTCTTTCTTGAACCCTTTGCATCCCACTTCAATGCCTGCTTTGATATTTGTTGATCATTTCTCCTCAAGGTGTGCCTAACATATCTCCATCTTCTCTTTCTTATAACAGTTGTCACTAGTGGTTGACCAGACATTTCTCTGATTTCATCACTTCTTCTGAATTCGTTCCATTTTATATTCATTATTTTTCGCAGACATCTATTTTCAAATGCATTCAACTTGCTTTCTATATCTTTAGTCATTTTCCAACTCTCGCTAGCATATGTTAGGATTGATACAACATTTGATTTGAAAATTCGAATTTAGTTTTAATACTATATAACTTGCAGTTCCATATTTTATTTAGACTTTGAAATAAAATATGGAACTGCAAGTATATAGTATTAAAACTAAAGCGTTGATTTAAACACCACCACACAGCACAGTCGCAAAAAATAACTACATGTGAAAACGCGATGCCTAGACAAGTTACCAACAATACCAAAATAAGATTCACCAACATCAGCATAAGAAAGAAAGTTGGGACAGAACCTTGCTTAAATTACATTTAGAAATAAAGAATGAAGTGTTTCTGTGACTTAATAAGAATGCAACCAAACTCTACTAAATACGGTCTTCTATAACAACAGGAAAGAACGCGAGAGGTAGACCACGGAAAAGATGGTTAGATGGCATAGCAGAAGCTTGTCAAAAGGCAAAAAATATTTATAACCCCAAGCTACTAGAGAAGTCTTCTTCTTCTTTCTTTTGTCATCATACTGTTACCAGGTTGTTAACCCAGTGTCGTGGTTTTACCCTGTATTTGATCATTGACCGCTTTCTCTGGTGAGCTCTTGATGTGATAGTTTTCTTAGTCTCCTGGCAGAATTCAACTTTTCTCATCATACTGTTACCGCGTTGTTAACCCAGTGTCGTGGTTTTATGTATTTGTCTTGCGCTTCTCTGGTGACTTGTTGATGGTTTTCTTAGTCTCCTGGCAGAATTCAACTACGTTATCTATCCACCTTTTCCTCGGTCTTCCTCTCGCCTTCCTTCCTGATATTCTGTTGTGGAAAGCTTCAAGGCAGTTTGGTCTGTTCGCATTCTTACTAAGTGGCCAAACCACTTCATTCTCTGTTACTAGAGAAGTAAAATACCAAAATAGAAAATCGCGACACTGGGCAACAACCCGGTAACAGTGTGACTCCAGAAGAAGAAGAGAGGATTCTAAAACCATCAAAAGCGGTTAATGCGTCATCAAATATGGTGTTCTCAGATAACAAAGGGTCTTAAGAAACGTCATCATTTTCTGTGTTGTTACTACCGCAGTTTGTTTCCCCTTCCATCAGCCCACCACCGTATCAATGTCTATCAAACCCACTAATGTTTGGTTTTGATGCAGTTCTTCCAATATGAGGATGGAGTTTGGGACCGTTACTGCCTTCTCCCCCTACCCCAAGGGCTTACTTGGACTGGTTACTGCAGCAGTTGTTGTTTCGATTTTCAGTCATTGGTTCGAAAAGATCAACATGGCAGGTTGTGGTATGAGTAGATGCTGTCTATATATTGAGGGTTCCACCCTTCAAAGGCGTATATGGTTTATCTACGGTCATCGGTACGTGGGTGTCGCGGCATCAGAGAGCGGCTGGCTTGCATAGACATCATAGATCGTCGAGAAGTTGACGATGGATATGATTGATTTTCTTCAGTTTGTTGACATCCGCTTGTTGGATACTAACATTGACTCTATGAGTATGATTCGTAAAGTCGAAAAGGAATGGTGGGACGAAACTGGGTTGAGGTACTGGTACAGACAGTGATCAGAGAAATCACCTTCTTTTTTGTTTAAGGGCTGGCAGGAGTCAGGGGTAATGAACGAGCTGATAGATTGGTTGGCATGGCTGCAATATCAGAGGGAGCTGCAATAAACCGAAATGACGTTCTAACGCATTGAGAGTCTTTCCGAACAGAGCAGTTTCAGGGCTGTGAATCCCAGTCGTTGTCCAGATTGCGAGAGATGGGTATCGATATTGGTACAGCCCGAAATGAATGACATACCAAATATGCAAAAAGATTGATTAATCAACATCGAACTGGTGTGTTTAGCCGCTGGACGCTGCTGGATTTTTTTAGGTGGAGATCGGAGCACATATGTTATGCGATTGACGTCATGGCATATTGGGCATTCCCATTTATGCTCTTTTAGTCGTTTAGTTTAGTCGTCGGATCACCATCACTGCACGTCGAACAAATTAGTCCATAAGTGCTCCGATCTCTCCCTCAGTATGTCCATCAGCGTGTGGCGACTAACGACACCGGTTCTTTGTTGGTCCACAATTCTTCCTTGTCCGCCAGCACAGCGCCCCCGTCGAGCCACACCACACCCAACCTTGAGCTCCCGCAGTCTGGCCAGTGCCGTGGACCCACCGCCATCACCTGAACCATGTACACGCCCTCTCTCCCCCAAGGAATTTACAATATCAGCCCGGTCCACCGCTCGCCCGCCCTGGACAGCAACCATACCTGCAAGCCCATCCGCACGCTCATTCCCCCCCACACCTGCATGCCCCGGCACAAAAACAAAACCGATCCCTGTCAGCCTAGACCTCCCCAGCGACTCCATCCAATGTCCCCCAGCCCATCCCGTCCCAATCCTCCCGAGCACACTCATTGAGTCACCGAGAAAAGATGCATAGACAAAAGTCTGTGACTCTAGCCAAACCATCGCCTTGGCAACCGCCATGACCTCCATAGCGAGACTGCCCGCAGGCACGGCAAAACCACCACTGTCTTCCTTCACAACATCACCCCCGACCCATTTATGCTCTTTATTCCGTTGCAGCAGCCATTCCAAGTCAATTTGTTCACCGTACCCATGAGAAGTTGATTAGTATACCTTCGCTCTCTACCACGAAGACGACACTGTCTGGCATGTCCAAACTTAACTCCGAGTTTTTGCACCCATTCCAGTGTCTGAGACTAGCTCATATCACATAAATGAGACCTTACCGCAATGATGACATCGGCTCTGTCCTTACATCTGCCCGCTTGAGTCGGGGCATTGTTTGTAAGAAAGTCAGCACGCTCGTTACCCCGCACTCCAGCATGTCCAGGCGTGTACAGCCAAGTCATTTTCTTGAGATGTGATCTCCGAATGCTGTCCACCCATTCCACAAGCAGACTTCCAGATTAAATCCTTTGAAGCATATTCATCGAGTCTGATACGATAATCGTATGTGTGGCCTGTTGCTCAGCCACCCATGTGAGAGCCCTAGAGGCAGCGGTGATCTCCATAGTCCTGCTCGATGTCGTTGTCTCGCAAGCGCCGCAGTCCTCATGAAGTGTGCTACCGTTTCGTTGCGCTGAATAAGCCCACGATGATCTAGTCCCGCGTCTGACAGAGCATCGGTGTAGGTAATGATATCTAGATTGGAGAGCTGATCCACGAGTGCAAGAAATTACGCTTTGGCGACGCCCGGTGTCCATTCTCTACAGCAGCGTCCAAGTGTACTGAAAACCCTGGTGTAAGCAGTCATATCCTCTGATATAGGCATCCATTCTTTCCCACGCCTCAGCTCGTCTAGAGTACAGACCTGTTAACATCCTCCGCCTCGGCCATCCAGGATCGGCTTCTCTTCAAACGCCTGCCCTTGTTTTTATTTATGGATTTGTGCAGAGGATGACTTGTGTCTTCAGAAACGGAGCATACATGGATATGTCTTGAGCGGCTATGATGACAGTCTTCACATAACTGTTAACCTGATTAATGTTGAATCTATCCAGCGATTTAGCAAGCAGAATTGGATGCCTGAAGAGCAGAGTGAGGAGTGTGTTTAACCAGCGAACCACTGGAACAATATGTCTCTTTTGTTGGATGAGGACACTAAAATTGACATTGAATCAATCCAGCAATTTAAGCACCATCAGTATGAATACATTTCGACATCTGTTGGGGAAGACTGAGCACCTATGGGTCTGCCCAGAGTGCTGTGACGTCAGTAACTAATAACTACTGGTGACAGCTGTACATGTTCCGTTGAAATGCAATTATAATTTTACCCGAAGACTAAAAATAGACAGATCTTGGCGCACAATTGCGCATTTGAATTGGGTGCGTCTATTACGTTGCATGACAACCTCACGACGTCATTCCATTGTAACCAGTTAGCGGCCACCAAATGACACTGGTAAGGCATCCTTACGGATGATTTATCATCCAGGGATCATGACAACCCCTGACTGTCTGGGATACATTCATCAGTAATCTATCAGTAACCGTCACCATTCTCTCTTCACTGATATTCTTCACCATCTGCCTGATCGAAATGGGTAAGAGCTTTAATACGATTTTGTTAAAAATTTTAACTTTGAAGAACATTAACCCATATTTTTGAGGTTATGCGATGTAAAATGTCGTTACTGCCTTTGGTACCGCTTTTTAGAGCGATGTAGGACATGTAGATCGAGAGTCTTAGGAATTTAATGAAAGGTCATCGTTCTTCTTGGCTTGTTATTGGTTATTTGTCCTGCACCGTAGCAATTCGGGCGGACCCATAAGTGTTCAGTTTCCCACAGCAAATGTCAAGGGGGTACTTATGCTGATAGTTCAAGTGGCTCACCGGGTATACAAGTTTCTCATACTGTTCATCTTGCGTCCAGTTCTGCTTGTGTAATGGATGATTCCAATTTCTTTAATTGCAAGGTAGATTCAACATCAAGCTCGATGTCATCCTCCAACAGACGGTCGCTTAGCAACAAGACAGTCCTCCATCTTTTTTAAATACTCCGACGATCGGCACTGTCAATGCAAGCATATCAGCTCATTGTCACAAAAACCCGCATATCCAGGGCAGTAGTTCTCTGGGAAGCGCCCAAGGTAGTGTTCCAGTATGAGGATGGAGTTTGAGGTCTTTACTGCTGCCCTTCAGTTGCTCTCTGGGACTCTTTTTACTGGGGCCATTGTTTTATCTGAGTAATCTGACTCACTTAATGCTTCGGAAGATCCAGAAAATGCAGGTTGCTGTATGAGTGAATGTCGTTTATAGAGATTTTCAACATCCGGAGGTTGAACTATTGGAAACCTCGATAAACTACACCCCATGTCGATTTATACATTCTCTCTCTCTCTCTCTCTCTCTCTTTCTCTCTCGCGATCGTTCTTTTTGGCCATTTTGATCATTCTTATTGTGATAAACATCCTTTGCCAAGAACGTTTTTTTTACGTCATAATCTTCAGTACTATTTGGAGCTCTAAAGCTTGTCCTTCGGCGATGTGTCCGATTTCAACCAGCGTGCACTGGGTTCGCTCTCCGTCAATCTTTGACTGTCCCCAGCCGACCTGCAAGGCAGCAGATTGTTATTTTCTTTTAGGGTAGCAACCCTTAGACGACCTGCCCTCCTGGGTTATTGAGCGTCATCTGCCAGGTTACCTGTCTTTTTTTTACTACTTGGTTTGCCTACCGTCCAGTTTTGTGTACGGTTTGCTTTGATTGTCCCCAATCTAACTACAATGCAGTAGTATATTTATATATTCCAAATCATAGTCAGATTCACTAATAACCATAGTAAATGTAAATTGAAAGCCATTGATGAGACGCTGTAACGGTCTCTAACTGCCATTATCATACTTGAAGTAGTTGACCTTAATGATCCGTTTTGAAACAATGGTACAGCAAGCGCTAGCTATGTCCACTATGCACACACCCATCTGTATTTATTAACCAACGAACAATGGGAACCGTCATCATGCATACCCTTCAACTGTTGGGGTAGACTGTGCACCTATGGTTCTGCTCGGAGTGTAACAATGTTGCTTCAGTAACCAATAACCATCTCTCTTATATTATGATCATAACTTGCACAATCTTCTATCAGCTGGTTAGTCTTCCAGGTCAATTTTCTTACTGTCAATAGATAGACAGTGTGCAAGTATTTGGAGCTTCGAAAAACAAATTACCAAACACAGGATTCGAACCACTTACCCTCATTTCTTACGGTACCCATTGCCTAGCCTAGAAATACGAGCGTTCTTACGAACACAACCAGCGAGCCATTCAAAAAATGGTTTTACTGAGGTGTCCACGTTTTTTACTTTCTGGTATCCATCTCAGTGCATTTTTCATGACATAGTGATCCTCCTTCTTCTTCTTCTTTTTCCACCATTGACTTCTTTATAGAAGTGTTGGGGGTGAAACATAGTGATCTTGTGTGTGCTTGTTCTTCTTCTCTTCCGCCATTTACTTCTTTATAGAAGTGTTGGGGTGAAACGTAGTGATCTTGTGTGTGCTTTCTTTTAAGGCACTTTGTAAGCTGATATTCATGTTTGTAAGGCTGTTCTTGATGTCGTCGCTCCATCTTTTGCGTGGTCTTCCTCTTGCCTTGTACTCATTATACTTTTCTGTGTGACTCTCTGTGGTAGGCGATACCAGGGCATTCTGGTCAGGTGTTCAAACTATTTAATCTGTTGTTCTTTTATGAATTGCATAACTGGTTTCACATCCAGTCTCCTGATTTCTTCATTTCTAATTTTGTCTCTTATTGTCACACCTGCAGCTCTTCTAAGACACCTCATCTTTGTCGTTATAATTTTCCTCTCATTAGCTGCTGTTATTGGCCATGTTTGACACTGGTAACATAGTGTTGGCCAGAAAATCGTTCTTATGAGATTTGCATTAGTTGTTAGCGGTATCTCTTTATGTGACAACAGTGGTGTTAACTGTCCCAGTACTTGGTTAGCTTTTGTGCAACGATTGCTGATTTCGCTATCGATACTTCCATCTGCTGTGAAAATTGCTCCTAAGTATTTGGCCTGATTCTCCTTGAGTATCAAATATTCGATCTATCTTCAGTGTCATCTTGTGGATCACAAGTGTTCATATTCTCTAGTTGTATGGCGTGGCTGACAATCTGAGGCAGACAGCGGCCTTTATTAGAGAATCCGGAATCCCAATCTAGTGAGAACGCAGAAGTAGAAGATACTCTCTTGTTGTATGGCGCGGCTGACAATCTGAGGCAGACATCGGCCTTTATTAGAGAATCCGGAATCCCAATCTAGTGAGAACACAGAAGATATTCTCTTGTTGACACTGTGCATTCAGTTCTTGGTTAGAGATATAATTTGGTTAGAACAGCTAAGATATTTAGCAGACAAGTTGCATGGAGGGTAGAAGGTTTGGACACATCTTGTTCTGTCCTTCGTAGTATTATGTAAAAGACTGAGCACCTACGGGCAGGTACTTTAGTTATCTTATTAGATACATTGCTAATTTATGTGCTGGTTTCTTGTTGCTGTGTTCATCCTTAAAATCATTTCGAAAAAACCACGAATTTGACATCAATGTTTATGTATAGATAAGTCATATATTTTGTGATGTGTACATGTTAAATGCAAATATTTATCATAGTTTATCTTATTCTTTCATTTTAGGGTCCGTTAATGATTTATTGTCTGTTTCTATATGTTTTATGTCGTATAAGAAGAGAATTTCTTCACTTCTGTTGGTTGAAAGGCTTTACCTCTAACTTTCACCCATCTGCAGGACCATTATACCCTAGGGAGCAGCGCATGTTACAACAGTTGGAAGCTAAGTGTGCTCTACAGCGTATGCGTTGTATTGCTGCTAATCATACACATCTTCTGTCTGACTTGGGCTCCTCCCAGTCCCAACTTCTTCAGCGTCTACGACTTCTCACTTCTAACAATATGCTCTTTACTCCCTTATTCGTTTCATTATCCATGTACTTAACAGACAACTGTATGAATTTCTTTGCACCCATCACCAACAAAAACTTAACCTTCTTCGCCCTGTACCTTTACCACTCCTTCCAATTGTCCACTACGATCTTCTCCTCCCACACAGGTGGTTTGTATTCCTCCAGACCTTCCATTATCGGACAACGAGAGATCTGTTTTAAGTAAGGGTCTTAAGTTTGTTCCTCTCCGACCCACCATTGACCACTACTCAACTCTTCAAGATGTGACTCGTTTTCACCGTGGCTTGCGCTTGAAATTTCACTTTCAGAACCAGGTTGACTCTGACCTATGTCCTGACACGAGTATGTTTTCCAAGTTTTCTACTCGTAAACATGACTGGACACCCAAACCTGGTGCCTCTAACGCTCTTGATCTCTACATCAAGAATACTATACATGATATTGGACTGCTCCACCCAAAACGCCTTTGGCAGTCTAACATGTCACCGTCGGAGTTTCGTGCTCTATCACACCTCCGTCGACGTGATGACATTGTTATCAAACCCGCCGACAAAGGCGGAGCTATAGTCGTCTGGAGCAAAGATCTTTACCTTCAGGAAGGTCATACCCAACTGCGTGACACTCAGTTTTATAAAACCAGCCCTACTGATGTCACTCAGTCTAATAATAATAAGGTTCGTGAAGTCATTAAGAACTTAATTGCCACGAACGACCTTCCATCCAGTGCATCATCACTCTGTGTGATCGATAGCTGTTTGGGTAAACCCGCCTTTTATATGCTCCCAAAATTCATAAACTCCACAATCCCGGTAGGCCTATCGTTTCTGCTTGCTCTTGCCCTACGGAACACATCTCCGAATTCCTTGATAGCATCTTTAATCCCATAGTCACCACACTCCCGTCATTTTTGAAGGATACAAACCACGCTTTGTCTGTCTTTTCTACTATTGAGTTGCTACCCGAGAGAACCTACCGTCTCTTCCTCCTTGATGTGTGCTCATTGTACACTTCTATACCTCATCCTGACGGCCTTATAGCTCTCCAGTTCTTTCTCAATAGGAGAACTAATCCACTTGTCAACTTCTGCTCTCCTTCGTCTTGCGGAACTAGTTCTCACTCTTAACTCCTTTCAGTTTAATGACCAATTCTTTGAGCAGATCAGTGGGGTTGCCATGGGTACTAAAATGGACCTAGTTATGCTTGTCTATTCATGGGTTATCTTGAACACCTAGTATGGACTACATATGATGGCCCCTTCCGTCTGTCTATCACAGATACATTGATGACTGTATTGGCATCACTGATATGCCTGAAGCCGATTTGTCACGCTTCATTAATTTCATTAATGTTTTCAACCCTTCTATTCGTTTTACTTCTCACATCTCCACTACTTTTGTCAACTTTCTTGACATTACTATCACCTTACGCCTATCCGCTATCACTACATCAGTATATTACAAGCCTACTGATGCACATAGTTTTCTCCTCTATACTTCTTCCCATCCCCGGGCTTGTCGTGACTCTTTGCCATTCTCGCAGCTCTTACGCCTTCGTCGCCTTTGTAGTGAGGACGATGATTTTCTTGAAAGAGCTCGCGAGATGCTTGATTTCTTTCGTAGGCGCCTATACCCGGAGAGGGTGCTTGTCTCGGCTATGCATCGAGTTCAGAAAATCACTCGCCAGCAGGCCCTTACCAGCCAGTATAGGACTACTAACTCTGACAGAGTAAAACTTATCTTAACTTACCACCCCATAGTTCCCTGGTGAAAAATGTTTTATTCCGTCATCTGTCTCTCCTTAGATCAGATCCTGAGACCCGTTCTGTCTTCCCCAACTATCCTTTGGTGTCTTACAGACGGGACAGAAATCTTAAGGATATGTTGGTACACAGTCGCCTTAAGTCCAATATCCAGACTCATTTTGGCACTGTCCAGTGTGGCCGTCGGCGTTGCAACACGTGTGCTTATGTGATACAGACGCGTACTGTATCTTTCCTTTAGGCACGTTTCTTATTGACGATGGGTTCACATGCGAGTCCGTAATCTTATCTATGCCATTATCTGTAAGCGGTGTAACAAGGATAATATCGGCGAGACAGGCAAGAGGCTCAGTGACCTATTCGCCCAACACTTACGCGACATACGCCAATGCTCTGTGACCCCTGTAGCCACCCATTTCAATGATACTGGCCATTTAGGTGCTCACGATGTCCAGGTCACAGCCATCCGATCATGTTCCTCGGATGATCGCAGTCGATTTGCTCTGGAGAATCGGTTGATTTCTTTGTATGGTACCTTGCGACCACGCGGGCTCAACGTATTACATTCTTATGCTTCTTAGTACTTTCTCTTCCCATGCTTTGTAATCTATATGGGTATATGTTGCAAGTATTCATGTTATATTCCATTCTTATGCTTCTTAGTACTTTCTCTTCCCATGCTTTGTAATCTATATGGGTATATGTTGCATGTTTTCAAGTTATATATTTACTAGATGTTTCATTGTTTCTTTTCCTTTCTATTTCTAGTTTTTATGTGTGTTTTTGTGTTACATTTATTTCGTTATTCGTTTTTATTCCAGATTTTCCTTAGATACGTTTGTATTTGGTCGTCCATTTGTGTTTCATTTTAATTTGTCACTCCTGTTTGTTCGTTTGCTTGATAAAGGCCTTGTTGGTCGAAACGTTGCTGTATTTTGTCATTGTTTTTGTAATTTGTAAAACTACAGTACTTTGTAATTACGTGTTTTGCCAATCAAATAGTTTTACTGCAGTTCCATATATATATACTGAATTGGTTGAAACGTTGCTGTGTATTGTTATTGTTTGTGTACTGTGTAAAACTACAGTACTTTGTACAAGTTTCACCATTGGTTTATCATGCATCTGTTTGTTTCATATTCATTTAGATTCCCTTGATATATATTTAATTTTATCTGGTAAGATTGTAACATATGAAAGAACATCGAAAGGAGTTTAACAAATTTTTGGCAGAATATTAAACGGGAAGTAACTCTTAAGATGTTTATCACAAGCATATTATATTTAAGAAGAATCCAACGAATTTTCTGGCCAAATACGATAACGAAGAACTTTAAAATCGAACGAGCTATGCACATTTTATTTTTGCTTCGATCCAGAAGCACTTGATCGTTCAGCTCTTCGGCTCGGTACCTTGGACATCGTAACCCTTAGGTTTGGTGCTACGAACACCATAAATCTGGAGAACCTGTGGCTTTTCTGTCAGTCCGCGGAATTGAACCACACTCACAGGGGGCTTGTTACCCGTCGTCCAACACGCTGGGCCGGCGCTATTTAAGACCATCATTAACTCCTTGTGGTCCAAATGCCACACTACGTGGCTTTGCATTGGACGCCACTTTACCAGGAGCCACACTAAAGGGCGTTTTTATATTTTAAAAACAGCCGTGTAAAAACTTGACTTTTACCCTGATCCAATAAGAGTTAAAGAAACTGAAAATGTAGATGGTTTGGGCATGCATGTCGTATGCCAGTAGTGACAGTATTGTCAGGGACAGTGACAGTATTGTCAGGGACAGTGACAGTATTGTCAGGGACAGTGGATGCGAAATGAATGTCTGGACTAACAAAGAATACCGGAGGAACTGTGGAAAGTGTTACAAGATTGTGAACTGTCGTGGAAAACAGACAATAAACTCATCAGACACAGTCAGCTGATATATTCATAGCTGTCCCAAAATGAAAACATGTGACTAAAAACAAAATAAATGTGAAAAAATAGAAATGCAAAGTAAAATAATGTAAAACAATAATAATAAAACAAATACATTTAATATATACATATATATAATGGGGCATGTGAAGAGACGGTACCAAGAAGAATAGAAATGTAGTGCGTTGAGCCCAAGAGGTCTCAAGGTACAATATAAAGATATCCAACGATTTTCTAAAGCAAACCTATTCCAATCATCAGAGGAACATTATAGGATAGCTGTGACCAGGTTATTGTGAACTCCTAAACGGACAGTTCCATTGAAATGATTGGCTTCATAAGACAGTGTGTTTCTGTATGTCACGAAAATGTTGGACAAAATGGTCACTAAGATTTTTGCCAGTTTCACCTAGAGCTTTCGTCCGTGTGTTGGTGGGGAGCAAAGAATAGTAACACTGTGAATTACAAGGCATGTCGTAAGAGACGACTGAGGTAGAGGCCTATGGAAGCTGCCATAGTAAATAAAAATCGTCGCAGAAATCGGATGTGCTGGCCTACTTGTAAGCGCATAACAGGTACAATGTAAATCGCTCTAGGCTTGGATCACATACAAATCTCAAAGAGTGACTAACAAGTGGTTGATATGGAGCGTTCGAAGAAAAATAAGAAGACGCAAATGTTGGCCAAAACGGTCACTAAGTTGTTTGCCAGTTTCACCTATATGAGCTTTAAGTTTTATCCCAACGTTTACAAATAATGGCACAGATAATGTTGCAGGACTTAAGTAAAATCACCCCTTCCCTTTTTTCCCCATAACAAAACTGACTTCAGAAAATATTCACTACGAAATTAAAAACTTGATTACTGTCTGCATGGTTCCACAAAACACCACGACACGGCTAACTTGCGCACGACACGGCTAACTTGCGCACGACACGGCTAACTTGCGCACGACACTTCTTTATTTCCAAGTTCGATGCAGACGACTACTTGTAAAATTATGCTCATGAAAAAACTAAGAAACAATTATAAAATACAATTATAATATCATTTAAATAAATAGTCTACCAACTGGCCAAAAAGGAATTCCTCCGGGCAAAACAAACACGAAAACTGCTCTTTCGATGTTCCATAATTTTATGTTCATTTCATTATAAAAATAGAAGAAAAAACTAACTGCCAAAATCGTGTTTATTTTGCCCCGAGGAATACCTTGCTGGCCAAATGTTGGTTAATTTTTTAACTATTAAAAGTGTTTTTTCTGGCTACTAAATCAACTTTTATTTGTTTTATTTTTTGATTTTTTTGGTACTAAAAAACTATACGTTTGTAAAACTATGCTATTGTTGTAATTTTACTAAACGTAATATATACTCACTGAACTTTTTCAACACATTTTCACAGCCCTAATTATAATTGGCTTGGAGATTCTACCTGAATCTGTATGGGATGAATTTAGAGATAGCCGCCACATTACTCTAGCCCAGAGGAACAGCCAATAGAAGCAGTCACCAAAGTGAAGTGGTTCCAAGTCTTCAAGCATTGATTATTGACAGTTGTTTGTAACTACAGACATAACTCTGTGAGTACTAACATCCAGAACCAGTGGCGATTGTGTGATTACGTCCCATATCAGTATCATTGAGTCAGCTAATACTTCTGGCCTGTGAGACGTTTAAGAGTCATCGCTGACACAGCGCAGTATTTCAGCAATACCAACTTTCTTTCCGGTATGCAGTCTACGGTGGTCGAATCATCTGTCAAAAAAGAACTCGAGACTGACGATAAGGAGATAAATGTTAAGAATAAGAAGTTGGGCAAGGATCATATGTCAACAGAGCGAACATCAGGATCGTCGTTCAAAGCAAGTAAACAAGGCAAGGTAAAGCCTCCACCAGAAATACCGGACAATCCGACTGCTCTTTCAACAGCTTTTGATTATCTCAGCAGTCCTGTCCGGTACTTCACATCTGTGTTCAATCAGCCAGTAGTCGAACCCCCCAAATCACCACCAAAACCTAAATTTAAGTACCCTGAAGTAAAAGTAGCAAAGAAACAAAGAATGAAAGCCGTCAAACCCGTTGCAGTTTCACCACCAATAGCTATTCCCACATCGTCTGCCATCATTCCGCCTAATCCCCCTGAACCAGCAGCCGATACTACTGACTTACTCAAGGAGAATACAGTTGACAATGTTCAGAATATATTAACTAAGGATAAAAATTCTGACAACACAGACAAAAAGAAAACAGAATCTGTACGGTCGACTTCTCTACTATCAGCACCAAAACCAATTGTTATCGTTTCAAATAAAAGTCACTCTGGAGGCAAAAATCGGTCGCCGTCTCCAGTACGGAGAACATCACTAGTAACTCCAGTCAGAATACTGTCGGCAAGCAGCATAAAAGTGGCGTCATCTAATCAAATCTCATATCGTGTTACTTCCACCGACAGAGTAGTACCCACGGTTAAGCCCAAGAAGCAAAAGAAAATCTTTAAAATCGACAGGGAAAGAAATCCTAACCTCTAAAACAGACTTCCCTTATTCACAAGAAGGTATATTAAAATGACGAAATTGTTACGCTAGTTAACGAGGCCTATGTGTACTAAATCTAGTCAGCATTACTTAGTAAACATGAAAATTGATAACTAAAATGCATGACATACTGACTGATACACAAGAGATAAATGATGTATTGTGAAAGTAGTATGTACAAAATAGGATATGCTAGATCATTTCTGTAACAAATAGCTAGCCTCTCATGGCTACTTAGATCCAAGATAAAATGAAACAGAAAATAGAAGTATGATTCCTGGTAATCAGTTTTCCGTAGAAACTCCTACAATCCCAGTTTTTTCATACTTATAATATGAAATAGCAGTCATAAATATTTATATAACTTTTGTGCAGTTGAACGTTGCTATACTAATTATAACTGCTAGCGAACAATAGTTTGAAGACAATCTTTCAGATTTATGTTTAAGAATCCCAATCTCCCATAGCATCTTCACAATTAAGGACTTTGGGGAGTTAGATTATTTGAAATATGCTAAGCCACGAAATTCTCTGGCAAAATTTTACAAACATATGTCACGCTGAAATTCAGTGCGCCACGGAAACCATCTCGATATACACTGTAAATGCTTTGTAACAAGACAATAAACAGTTTACTGCTGAATTATTTGTATTTGAATTTTATGTAATTTTTCTTTTCTGTCTGATTTGTTACGTTGGTTCATCATCATCATCATCATCATCAAATAGCTTGTCCTGAGAACTGTGGTCTTCCTCTTCTCCTCTTTGCCGGTATACCTCCTTCCAAGATGGTCATCTCAAGCCCTTTCATGTCTCATTCACCATCAAATAGCTTGTCCCGAGCAGAACTCTGCCACCTTAACAGTCCTTCGGAATTTCTCTCTCTCATATGCCAGATGTCTTGCCTCTGCAGCGGCGGTAATGCTCAAACCAACAGTTACATTATGAATCCATCTTTTCCGTGGTCTTCTTCTTCTTCTCTTTGCCGGGATACCTTCTTCCAAGATGGTCTTCTCCATCCCTTCGTGTCTAATTCATCATCAAATAGCTTGTCCTGAGCATAACTCTGCCACTTTAAGTCTTCCGGAATTTCTCTTACAGTTCAGATGTTCCACCTCTGCAGCGGTCATGCTCAAATCATTAGTTACATCCTGAATCCATCTTCTCCATTATCTTTCTCTTCTCTTATTTACCCGGATACCTCATTATAAGATGGTCTTCTTCAGCCCTTCTTGTCTCTTGTCCAATATACTTTAATTTTCTGGTTCTTATTTGTAGCATCAGCTAGTTTTCTTTGGTTTCTTTGTTGATTTATTTATTTTTCAATCTTGTTATACAATCTTTCCTAATAGTTTGACAATGGAAAGGACCACTATATCAATACGATGTGGATGATTTTGAAATGATTATGAAGAAATATTGGATATAATTCAGCAAACTCATATTTGAAAGTACTAAATGTTTGTGGCATTCCCTAATTTGATCCCGACAATGCTGACCCTGGGCATTGTGAAAGACTTTTCAAACAACGCAGACGCACCACGTCCAGCTAAATCTGTTATGAGCGATGCTGGAAATGACCCAATTTCAGAAGTGGAAAACCCCACACTACCACTTCCAAACACCGTAACCAATGCTCCATCTGCATCAGAAGTCTTAAGAACGGACAGACCAAGCTCCGAAAATTTGCAAGGTAAAAATCTCGAAGACCAGCCCAACACAATTACCCCAACATCTGTCAAATCCGTTAGAAGCGATGTTGGGAATGATCCGATTTCAGAAGAAAACCCCACAACAATACCACCTCAAGTTTCATTAACAAATGCTCGTCCTGCATCACAAATCTCAGGTATGGACAGATCAGTCTCCACAAATTTGCAAGAAGCAAACCATGAGAACCCACCACAAGAAAGATCTGTTAGCCGATTGTCTGTTGTATCAAAAAAAAGTAATACAGATGACGAAGTGAAATCCATTCACAGCTCGACTGTCGATAAAGAAGAATCGGCAAAATCATCACTAATGGATCAATCCACATCGGTACAATTTGAAGAAAAGAAACTTTTTGGTCAATTGATCAGATCAGTATCAAAGTTATCGTCGTTAAATAAAAAAACAATTTCGAAAGAAAACTTAGAAAATAAGGCTGTACAAGCTCGCATTGACGATTCTGAAAGATACCCACCAGTAAACACATCAACATCTATCAATTTAAATGAAATGGGGCTTTTAGGACTAAAACGTAGTGGTTCATCAAAATCACTTCAAACTTCCGTCATTGAAATTCCATCAAGAACAATATCTAATCTTGATGAATCGACTTCCATCAATTTTGAAGACAAGATAATTATTGGCCACTCTGATAGAAAACTAAACTTAAGCGATGTTTCACTTCAAACATCAGCAATTGAAGTTCCATCAAGAACAATTTCTAAACTTGATGAATCGACCTCCATCAATTTTGAAGACAAGATACTTATTGGCTACTCTGAGAAAACACTCTCTCGAAGATCAATAATAATACCAGAAAATGAAGACAGATCAATACAAACTTCACTTATGAATGTCCCAGTCACAAGACAGGTTTCAAAGACAGAAAGAGCAACATCAATACACTCGGGAGACATAACAACCTTAGAAAATTTACAAAGACGAAGCTATGAAAATTCCTCAACTTCGATAGATCCTAAAATTATCATTGCAGAAAGAACAAAAAGTGCAACCTCTCAACGAGAGTTGCGTCGTCTCGCAACAATAATTGATGAAAGCAAGGATAAGACTTGTCAAACATCATTTATAGACATCCCAGTAACATTAAAAGTATTAAATTTAGATAGATCAACTTCAACACATTTAGAATACGGAGCACCCAACGTTTCAAAGATGGACACATCTACGTCAACACATTTCGAGTTCGGAACATCCAACGACAATTTACAAAGACGAAGCTGTGAAAATGTCTCAACGTCCGTCGATCAAAAAAATCTGATTGAAGAAGGAACACAATGTGTTACACCTCAACAAGAGTTACGTTGTTGTTCTAAAATATTTAATCAAAGCATCAATAAAACAATTCAAACTTCTCTGATAGATATCCCGGTAACAGTGCAAGTTTTAAAGTTAGATAGATCAACGTCAACACATTTAGAATACGGAACATCTAAAGAAGAATTACTAACAGAACGTTGTAAATGTTTCTCAACGTCTGTTGATCCAACGAATATAATGGAAGAAAAGACGAAAAATGCAATGTGCCAAACATATATTCCTACTGTTTTAACATCATGCAAAGCCTCAAAAGTAGATCAGTCTACCTTCATGAAATGGAAAGATGACATGCTTAGTCTAAGCAGGAAAGATGAAGACTCGAGCCCGGTTTTATCAAAAATCTCCTGCAACATCTCACCTAAATCACTCCCCGCACCTGCTCCACAAGAAAATGTCCCACCCCTACCATCTCAAGTGTCGCCTCCTGCTCCGAATTCCTTAATCAACAATTATCTAAAAATTGATAAACCAGTGTTAATTTGTCCAGCCGACAAACCGGCAGTCTTATTCATACCAGGAGTCGCAAATCTACCAATATTAACCCATCATCTACCGTTTCCGTTACAAACTTCACCACAAACGTCTGTTCCATGGGGCCCCTACAGTATGCGACATCTTCCAGCGATTCCGCACAAAACAAAGATGCATCCATACCCAATGTCCTCATTCCCATTGCCCTTTGACATGTCAGCAGGGATATACCAATATCTAAAGGGAGGTTTATTGAACAAACACCAGAAGTCCAAATGGAAGAGTTCAAGCAGAGTCAGGAAGGAACAAGGGGATTATGAAGCAGATGAGAGCAGCGTGACGGGATCTGAAGAAGTAGTGCGGGTAAGAATAAAAAACATTTTAAAAATACATTTCTATTCCTCTTTTCTCTAATCCTGTTTTGCCTTCTAGCGTCAGGATAAGAAGAGATTTATAGAACGGGCTTTTGTGTGCACTTCTGAAATAATTTTTTCCCCGCCTCTGTTTCTGATGTCCACTTTTTGCGTCGACATCCTTTCGCTTTGTATCCACTATTTCTGAGTAACATTGCTCTTAGAGGTTCAATATCTGTTGGTAATCTGCTTATGTTGCCCCCCGTGTGGTGCCGGGGCCCATAAGTGGAGCAAAAAATAGTAACACTGCGATCTACAAAGCATATCGTAAGATGTGACTGAGGTAGACGCCTAGGGAAAGTGTCCTAGAAAATTAAAAAAAGTCGCAGAAATAGGATGTACTGGCCTACCTGTAGGCGCATAAGTGGCACAATGTACAATCGCTCTTAGGCTCAGAACACATACAAATCACAAAGAGTGGTTAACAAGTAGTCGATATGGAGTGTTCACAGAAGAAGAAGAAGAATCTGCTTATCTGACCGAACCATTTAACTTGTTGTTTCATGATGAAGCTCAGTACTGATGTTGTACCAACTTGTCCCCCTGATATCTTCATTTCAAAACCGGACACTTCTTGATACTCCAATCATTCTGCGTAGACACTTCATCTCTGTCGTGACTAGTTTTCTTCTTGATACTCCAATCATTCTGCGTAGACACTTCATCTCTGTCGTGACTAGTTTTCTTCTTGATACTCCAATCATTCTGCGTAGACACTTCATCTCTGTCGTGACTAGTTTTCTTCTTGATACTCAATCATTCTGCGTAGACACTTCATCTCTGTCGTGACTAGTTTTCTTCTATCGTTTAATGTAACGATTGTCCTGGTTTGGTAATGATATCATAAAGTCGGGAGTTAGATTGTGATCCCAGTGATGAGTCAGTTGAAAAAATAAACATTTAAATGATTGATTGATTAATTGATTGATATGAACATCATCATTGCACTTCGGTAAGTAATCATGTATGCTCCGATCTCTTTCTTACACATGAGATCTCAGCGGCAATGTACGGACTCCGTAGCTTCAGCGAGAGTTCCCAATGTAATTTTGAAGAAGTTAACAATATTTTGTAGGAATGATATTATATTTTTACTCTTTTTTAATGAATTTTTCCCGTACGGCTGCTTTCCAGCCTACTATTCTCGATTCTGAACTCCTAAGGGTTCTTTTACGTGCTCAACATGAACACGGAACCTACGCTTTATCGTCAGTCTCCGAAAGGACTAGAAACTCGATCTCATCTCACTGAGATCAGGGATTTCTGGAAAAATGGTTTCAGAGAGAACAGATTGAGTAACTTTGAAACAAGAGGTGAGCACGTAACCTCTACGCACCAGAGACCTCTGTTATGTGCTATCTCTCCAAAGAAGGTTGACTGCTGTCGATCTCAAGTACCTTCTGCCCCCTCTCCATCCTTCTGGTATGCATTGACCGTCTCCTGGCTGACCATTTCTTAATATTTTCTTAAAATGTCTTCGTCTATGCCAGTGGCTCTCAACTTGTGGGTCGCGACCCCTTTGGGGGTTGAACAACCCTTTCACAAGGGTCGCCTAAGACCATCGTAAAACACATATTTTCGACGGTCTTAGGAACCGAGACACCGGATAAATATTTCACAATATATAATTACATATTGTTTTTGTGATCAATCACTATGCTTTAATTATGTTCAATTTGTAACAATGAAAATACATCTTGCATATCAGATATTTACATTACGATTCATAACAGTAGCAAAATTACAGTTATGAAGTAGCAATGAAAATAATTTTGTGGTTGGGGGTCACCACAACATGAGAAACTGTATTAAAGGGTAGCGGCATTAGAAAGGTTGAGAACCACTTGTCTATGCGATCAGGAACTCCAACAGATTAATTTCATTAAGTTAATCCAGTGATAAACCCACTCCTTGGTTTTCAAGATATCTGAGCATAGTCATTTAAGTATATGATAAGTAAGATTCTGCTTCTTCTTCTTCTTCTTCTTCTTCGAACGCTCCATATCGACATCTTGTTAAATCACTCTTTGTGATTTGTATGTGATCTGAGCCTAACAGGGATTGTACAGTGTGTCAGTTATGCGCCTACAAGGTCCAGCGCATCCGATTTATGCGACTCTTTTTATTTACTAGGTTAGCCACAGAGAACCACATTGAATAAGTATAACGAGTATAGAGCAAGAGGAAGACCACGAAAAAGATGGTGTAACAGTATCAAGAACAGCCTTAGGAAAATTAATAACAGTTACAAAAGCCTTAAAATAAGCACATACGATATCACTACCCCCACCCAATACTTCATAAAGATGTAAATAGTGGTAGAGAAGAAGAAGAGGATGTTGTATGGCTTGTTTACTACTACTGCCTTGTAGTTAGATTGGGGACAATCAAAGCTAGCGGAGCAAACCGTACACAAAACTGGACGGTGGTTAAACCAAGTAATCCAAAAAAAGACGGGTAACCTGGGTAGATGACGCTCAACAACCCGGGTGGGAGGTTGTCTAAGGGCTGCTACCCTAAAAGAAAATACAACTGCTGCTTGCAGGTAGGTTGGGGACAGCCAAAGGCTGACGGAGAGGAACCCAGTAAACGCTGGCTGAAACCGACACTCACCGAAGGATAAGCACTATAGCTCCAAATGGCGTTGAACGATGTGACGTAAAAAATACGTTCTTGGCAAATGCTTTTTATATATCACAATAAGAATAATGATCAAAATGGCTAAAAAGAACGATCGCAAAAAAAGAAAAGAGAGAGAGAGAGAGAGTATGGCTTGTTTTGTCAAAATCAATTCGGTTGTTCGAAAGAGCTGTAATATGTTCCCATATCTGTTGCAAGTTGTTATTGACTTGACAATGAATAAGACAACTGAAGGTGGTGACAGAGGAACTATATGGGAACTAAAGAAGAGACTTGAAGACATTGACTTAGCTCTACTACCTCCTGCATACTTGGGTCTAGAAATGTGAAGTGGCAATCACTTATACCAGCGTTTCCCAAACTGGGGTCCTGGGTACTCACAAGGGGCCCTCAAGCGCTTGAAGAAATATTATGATCTTTGAGATTTCAAACAGAAAAATACATTTTAAAAACATGTATAAAAACAGTGGTAAACTAGTTCCGCTGCGATATCAAAGGACCTGGACCAGACCGGAGTCTAAATGTCTGACAGGGAAAATGAAAAAAATTTGAAGTTTCATGCAGTCTGAAAATTGAAGCCAGCTTGACTATTGGTGTGGTATAATAATAACTCCATCGCTAGAAGAATAAATTTAAGTAAGTATTGGCTGAAACGATCTTGGGAAAGATAGATAAATAACGTTGATGTGCATTGGATTTTGCTACAATACATTTTAGCTGAGCTTCAGGGTGGATCGTTGGCTGAAATTGAAACGCAAATGTACTGATGATACTAATGAAGGTGCGTGTTGTTCAAGGCAAAATGAAACCTCTTCCGGGGTCAAAAGGCTCATGAGGTCATAGTGGTAACATGAGCCAGGGCTAGCGAGGGCGCGCTAGCCAAGACCCTGCCCCTAACCTCCACGCGGTGACCCTGGAAACAGACTCTGGTTCTGGTCTGGCTAAGAGGGCAGGGATCGGGGAGAGAAAACTACTGGTAGTGGTAGCAGTGCAAGTACGGAAATACGATAAAGATACATACAAATAAAATGCACAATCTCCTGACCGATGTCCAACAAGATATTGCCCAAGTCCCTGAACGCAAAGAAACAGCAACGAAACGTCTCAGACATGGATGAGAGGTGCATCCAGTGACCAAACGTATGCCCACGTAGGCGAAGCTCGAAGCCCTGAGGAGGGGGCAAACATTGCCAGCCCGTCGGCAGAATAAATAAGACAGGACCGTAACGAATAAAAGTCTACCCTCGTGTTGGTGCGAGAGAAGATTGCAGCTCACCCCGCACTGGTAGCCTGGTGCAGATACATGTACTGGGCGAGGTTTGCCAAGCGCAAAAGAACAAGTTGCGTTTAGTGCATAACGAAACTAGGTACTGTGCGATTAAAATTAACATTCCCGGAAGAACTGAGGTTGGTGATGCCTAACGGAACTGCCAGCCTTGGGGCAACCGGGCAAGGTTTGATTCCAGTCGTAACTAACATCCCCGGAATAACCGGGGAGGGTGATGGCGGCGAGCGCAAAACCCTCAGTTACGCTGATAGCGCCGACTGAAACGACCCTCTACATTGTTTGTACTCGGCCCCATGCCAGTGCTTTCGAGGTCAATTGCAAATTGCCACGTACCGATACGCGTCTAGAAAAGGCTGAGAATGTTCCTCCCCGGATCAAACTCAAAAATGAACGGTAAAGCAAGGCCGACATTGTACGGATCAAACAGGAAGTTCGGGTCTGAACATTGGCGAAGGCCGATACTTTACACGGTGTCTTATACGAGTAAGACGCCGTCCGAGGATAAGCTTACAAGCCCCGAGAAATATTTCTCAGTCAGAACGGGCATAAACAGAGTAACTCACTGTCCCGGCGTAGATCACAAAGCCCAAAAATACGGCAAAGCTGATCGTACCCTAGGGAAAGCTCACCCTAGTAAATCAAAAGCTGGCTGAAAACGAACAACCCACCGAAGGATAAGCAACTGGGCTCCAATAGGTGCTGAAGGCTGGTGCACGTACATTACGTTCTGTTGGCGGTTTATATATCACAATGAGAATGATTAAAACAGGCCCAGAATGATCGAAGAAGAAGAAGAAGAAACCTCTTCCTATTAATTAAAATGTTAAATTGCAGACATTGTTTACTATTGTAACACACTATGACGAACAAACTCAAGCGGTCATGACGAACAAACTCAATCTGTCGTATGCAGTTAGATTGTGGGTGCAGAAAGTTTGATTTTGTCCTGATTGATGTTCCCTTCGACAAAAATTGCAATTCACGTGATGAACAGTTTTGTGTTGCTACATTAGCGACGGCCATATGCATTTATGCGGTGCAGGTTGCTTTTGTGGCGGTACGCGGCTGTTTAATTCTGGAATTAGTTCACACAGGAAACATTTCACAGTTGTTAGTATTTCGTGTGATTTTCATTGGCACAGGAACGGAACAATTATGGGTGACCCGTTGCAGTGAAGTTGGAACCGTACTTATGAACTATGTAACACACTGATAGTTCATTCCTGTCCATTTTCATATATAACACTTTTATGGGTCCGAACCAGCAAAATGTATTTACATGTCCGTGGTAATGCAAAGTTTAGAAACCGCTGACTTATACCCTTAGGTCTGAAAAACTTACGGGACATTAAAAATATAAGTCTTACAATACTTACTATTGTTATGTGTTCCATAATTTCTCAGATCATGGTTCAGTCAAGTATGTGATTAATGTTTGTAAGACTTCTAATTTTTGCTCACTAGAAAAATAAGTGGTGGAATGTATGGAACAAGTCCTCAGATCGCTCATCTCAACGGCTTATGAAGAACCAATGCCCATTAAATACTTCAGACTCCGATGAAAGCTCCTTCTATGTGAGTACACATAATTCTATATGTGAGTCATTGTGTGTATCCAGTTGCGGCTCGTCATTAAGGGCCAGTGGGGCCGGGCTCAACCAAAGATAATCTGTAACGTGTATTTATTATTTAATAAACTAAAATATACACTAACCCAAAACCATTTTTTTTCTGAAAATGTGTGTCTGGTCCCACCAACAAAAAGGATCACACGCCGCCACTGTGTGTATCTTCTTCTTCTTTGCGTTCGTTCTTTACGACCAATTTTAATCACTCTTTGTAATATGTTTGATCTTTGCCAAGAACGTGTATACGTTGCACATTGGTTTGGTAGGCCCTAAACGCATAGACTTCTACACGCTTAGGACACATGCATCCGATTTCAGCCAAACTGTGTGTATCTATCTGTGACGTAGAGGTTAGGTGCTCGCCTCTAATTCTAAAGGTACTGGGTTCGCTTCATCGTGAAGCCATCGCGATATTTTCGCTTGATCTCAGTGTAGGTGAAATCCAGTTCCTAGTCTTATTGACCACGTAGAAGGAGTAAGGGTAAAATGCCTTCTACAGCAGAACATCACGGCGAAAGTCGAGGGGTTGACCAAGGAAAAGATGGATACATTGATTATCCATATGATGTGTAAAAGATGCAGACATCGTCACTCAACCACATGAGAAGCGCATGACAAACAGAGAAGGCTACGACACTGGGCTACAATCTGGTAGCAGTGTGACTACAAAGGGAGAGAAAAAAGTCGTTAATCTTGTTTATCTTCTTCTTCGAGCGCTCCATATCGACCACTTGCTAAACCATTCTTTATGATATGTATGTGATCTGAACCTAAGAGCGATTGTACGTTGTGCCAGTTATGCACCTACAAGTAGGCCAACATATCCAATCTCTGTGACGATTTTTATTTACTAGGGTAGCTTCACTAAGCTCCTACCTCTGTGGTCTCTTACGACATGCCTTGTAGGTCGCAGTGTTACTGTTCTTTGCTCCCCTTGCCGACCTCGCCAACACACAGGTGGTACAAACATAAAGTAGAAACAAGATTACAACAAACAATGAAAATAAACAAAAATTAGCAATAAGGCAACATATATTTAGCACACATAAGCAGAAAGTCATGACAAGATGACAATAGTAGGACATCAGAGATACGACTTACACAATAAGATAACCACTAGAAAACAATGGAATAGTAATATGGTAAATATATTATTGTTAATGTTCTGTGTACATGCCCTCATGAATATTTATTTGTACATCAACAGACAGAGACATACCCGTTACCCAACAAGTGTCACAAGTGAGTGTACATCATTATAACAACAAACATCAGCATTTTCTTCTTCTTTTTCTTCGAATGCTCCATATGGACCACCTGTTATCGCCTGTGTGTTGCTAGGGACCACAAGGGAAGCAAAGAATAGTACCACTGCAACCTACGGGCATGTCATATAAGGCGTCTGATGTAGGGGCCTAGGGAAGCTACCTAGTAAATAAAAAGTGTCGCAGAAATCGGATGTGCTGGCCTACTTGTAGGGGCATAACTGGTACAGTGTACAATCACGCTTAAGATTGGACCACATACAAATCACAAAGAGTGGTTAACAGTGGTCGATATGGAGCTTGGAAGAAGACCACCTGTTAAACCACTCTTTGTGTTTTTTATGTTATCCGAACCTAATAGCGACTGTACGTTGTGTGAGCTATGCGCCTACAAGGAGGCCAGCGCATCCGATTTCTGCCACGCTTTTTATTTACTAGGGTAGCTTCCCTATGCCTCTACCTAAGTCGCCTCTTACTAGACGCCTTTTAGGTCACAGTGTTACTATTCTTTGCTCCCATTTCGAGCTCCGACAACACAGAGGCGGCATTATAATATTCTTCTTCTTCGTCACATTTCAACTCCCAACGGAGCACAGGTCTTCAACAAACTTCTTCCAACCCTACCCCTCTCTATTGCCATCTCTTCCAATTCTTTCCACGTCTTGTCTATCTTTTTAATATCAATCTCCAGCTCTCATCTTCTGCTATTTCTAGGCCTTCCCTACTCCTCTTTCTTTGCGGGTTCCACAACAATCCCTGTCTTGCAAATCATCAAATTATCATATTGTCATTATACATAGTGTTTAAGATAAAAGCAGCCCCATTGTTAAACCAAAAGTTGTCAGCTATTTATTGCGTTGTGTTTATTTACTATTTAAACCGGTTCTGACTAGCTGTCCTACGTCACATTTGTTCATCGCACTTTCCCTCACTTCAATTACACACCGTCACACAACCTTGACCTATACTACGTCATAACTCAACCTTCCCATTTTCATAAACATATGCCAGATTAGCTCCCTTGATGACGATGCTTCCTTAACGACGAGGCTGCTTTTATCTTGAACACCCTGTATATATCATCGTATGTATCATCGTTTTGTATCATCATCAACATAGTTATCATCATTTAAATACAGAATTGTCCCGATGGGACTCCAAACTGATAACTTAAATGTCTATAGAAGGTTCTAACCTCCAGAGACTTCTTACGTTGATCTACTGTCCTGTGTATGCGGGTGTTTGCGGCAATGAGAGAACGGCCAGACTTGCATCAACAGTTGGGGAGTTGAAGATGGATAAGGAGGATGTTCTTCGATCGCCTTGCGACTTTCTGCTGGACAAAGACACTAAAATTTATGTTGAATCGATCCATCGATTCAAGGAGTTGGGAGTTACCTGGTGTACGAGTAGAACTGGATGTCTAAGGGGCAGAGTGTGAAGTGTGTTTAACCAGCTAGCCACGAGAACCATACGCATGCAATGCATTCGATATCTTTTTGGGAAGACTGAACACCTATGGGTCTACGCGTAGTACAATGATGTTAGTGCAATAAACAATAACCAATAGCCTGTTCGCCCGAGCGATTACCGGGGCCCAAACTAGGGATGTCAAGAATAGAACGACTGTTACCTGCGACACATGTAGTAAAAGGCTGTTAATGAGGTTGGGCGTAGGGATAGCTACCGCACTCCGTAAAAAAACACTAGATGACTATAGAAACCACAATGAGGGAAATTCATAGCTCACCACTCGAGGAAGAAGAAAGACTCCGCAAGAAAATGATGAGAGAGTGGAGGGATCTGAAGAAGATGACCTTGGGTAGGAGGGTTTGGAATGTCTTGGTTGCAGACCTATGTCTCCCTATAGTTGAAAGATGAAGAAGAAGAAGAATAACCTGTTGGAAGACGGGGGATGGGTCATTATTACAAAGTGGCTACAACGGTTGCCTGTCGTTCTGAAGGTTTTAAGTTCGAATTCGCCGACCATTCGTAAACAAGGTTACGAATTCGACGAGACATGTGCAGTTAACACATGCCCGTCTGTTGCGGAGTTCGCAAGGGAGCAAATTATAGTACCACTGTGACCTACAAGGCATGTCGTAAGAGGCGACTGAGGTAGTGGCCTAGGGAAGCTACCCTAGTAAATAAAAAGCGTCGTAGAAATTAAATGTGCTGGCCTACTTGTAGGCGCATGACAGGCACAACGTACAATCGCTTTTAAGCTCGGATCACATACAAATCACAAAGAGTGGTAACAAGTGGTTGATATAACAAGTAGAGCGTTCGTAGAAGAAGAATACTGTTGACCCTTGCCGGTGCTACGGAGTTCGTGCAGTGCCGCTGAGATCTTCCTATGTAAGAAAGGATCGGAGCACACATGGTTACTCATCAAAGTGCAAATGATGATGGTCCTATCAATCAATCAATCATAACGGACGAGCGAAATCAAAATAAGTTTGCAAGTGTTTCATTTATTTGTTTTGTTATTAAAGTATTCTGTATTGTATTGTATGTGATCTAGGATTCAGAGAAGGAGTGCTGAACACAAAACTAAGGTAAAGACATCAGGCACTATGACATCGCAAACGATAATATGTTCACGAGATGTTTGGAGTGCAAAATCACAGAAAACGAGCTGATACCTCGGAATGTCTTTGTCGTGAAGACGCGAAGGTGTGCAGATACATGGACACTAACAGCCAACCGCCTCAGTTCCGGGACAACGGGAAAGTCTGCAGATGTATGGACGCAAATTACCAACAACCTCTCTATCGTGAAGCCGGGCATACCTTCACATGTATGAACATAAACGGCCAACCAGCTCTACGGCGTGACAACGCGAAGCTCTGCGAATGTATGCACGCAAATTACCAACCACACCTCTGTCGTGAAAGCGGACATGCCCGCAGATATATGCCCATAAAAATCCAACCTGCTGTCTGCCGTGACAACGCAAAGCTCTGCGGATGTATTGACATTAACAACCAACCACCTCCCTATCGTGACAACTCTCATATCTGCAGATGTTTGAACACAAACAACCAACCACCTCTCTGCCACAGCAACGCGTACATTTGCAGATGTTTTGATCCAAATCCTCAACCTCCTCTCTGCCCTGAAAGCACCCATCTCCTCCGTAGATCTCCGAACATAAACTACGAACCACCGACCGGAATAAATGCCAGATGCATGAACGCGGCTCCACAAACAACCTACTGCAAGAACTGCCAGTGTGGACATTGCAGTGTTAAAATGTTCCGAACTGAAAGTGCTAAATGCGACACAGCTACACAAAATGCTTGCGATGTAAACACTTGCACAGAGACTAACATTACACACGTCAATGCTACAATGTTTCACAGTGTCCAGATTTCCTTACACAATTCTAACAGCAAGAAAAACCAAAAAATTAAAAAATTCAACTTTAGTTTAGAGACGTTAAAAATCTTGGGCTCCCTGTTAGCAGGAATAAGCGGAAAATCTGAGCGAGCAGATGTTAACTGTTTTAACGTGGGTGGGGAATCTAAAAACAGTAACAGCGATCCGAAGTGTTGTAACAAGGAAGTTGAATGTGTTCTGAAGTGTTGTAACAGGGGCAGTGATTGTGATACGAAGTGTTGCAACATGAGGACTGATTGTGATCCGAAGTGTTGTAACAAGGGGACTGTTTGTGATACGAAGTGTTGTAAAAGGGGAAATGACTGTGATCCGAAGTGTTGCAACACGGGCACAGAATATGATCCGAAGTGTTGTAAAAGGAGAACTGACTGTGATCCGAAGCGTAGTAACAAGAAAGCTGAGTGGATTCGAAGTGTTGCAACAAAAAGACAGATTGTGAGCCAACACTAGATTTCTGTCCTTTAGATCGTTTCTGCTCTCAAACCAATCGTCAGGATATTACAAAAGTATGTTGCAAAAGTGGACCGGACGCCATCTTTGAAACGACCGACTGCATACCGTCCATGTTGAAATGTTCATCCAATGGACGGCATATTAAAGGGCTTCTGAGACAGTTTGATGAAGATTTGAACAGGCTACCTTTTCGGAACACATTTAAATACACCTGGATCGTGATGAACCAGTAACTGCTGGTTCTTCGTCCCGGCAAATTAGCACTGAAAGCTGTGAATCGGAGATTAGCTACGCTAAATGTCATTTTTCACCATTTCCTTATCGAACAACTGATGCACTGATATGTTGTTCTGATAACGAAAGGAACCATTTTCAGAAGTGCGGCAAGGGGCAGAAACCATGTTTTGATAGTCGGTCCTGCCGAAGACATTATTTGCGTGGTGGCGCACCAATATATAGAAAGACAATGCGTCCTGATCCATCTTGCTGCCGGGGAAATCCTTATGAATGTTATGTGATTCCACCGAAGATTTGTAGAACAAAACAAACACTGCCTGGAATAGCTTGCACAACACGCAGACGACAAAGTGATTGCCAACCAGATACATGCAGACGCCAATGTCGTGAAGCGTGCAAAAATAGCACATACCACTTCCCGTCCGTATCCAATGACAACACTTTGTCGAACGATAACAACTGTACTTCAACAACAGCCGACATTGACGACATTGAAGACGACTTTGAATTTGATTCTCAGATCGTCTCACACTCTAAGGAATTTCTGGACGGTTCAAAGACAACGAGACAGAATGTTCAAGTCTGTTACACTACCTATTCGAAGACCAAGTCTGGTAAAAAGGTTCCTGAAGTTTCCAAAGCAGACACGAAATGTAATTCATCTGGATATCAAAAAATAAAAGACAGATTCTGTGATAAATTGATTACCTCGAAGATGAAATGTTCCAACAGGTTAAAAGAATTCAAATCAAGTCGAAATGTATGTCTAACAGAAAACTCCTGCAGAATTCAACAAGAACCAACTAGAAAATATCAGGTAAAGTCTGGAAACGATAATCTAGGACATCATGAACACAGATGTAAAACATATACTACCGTTTGTAAATGCCGCACAGGATGTGTTTCTGATCCTCCATCAAATGCAGATAATTTATTTTGCAAAGATGAAAACAAAAAAAGAATCAAAATAAAAATGCATGCAAGAAAATGTGCCAGAAATCACAGAAACATGTAGAAATATTTGTGAGGTTTGCACAGAAAACTACAGCCTCAGAAAGAAATGTAAGACTTCGCAACGTCATGAAAATGTGCATGGGTGCAACGTTTGTCAACAGAAAGATGATGGAACTCTTAATGTATGTAGGCAGTCTGCTCTTAACGAAGACAATCGCAGCTCTCATTTAAATAAGAAGAAAGAGAAATGTAAACAGGGAACTTGTCATCTTTCGAAGACATATAAAGAGGAGCAGATATTTAGAACTACCAAGGAAAAAGATGTTTTAAAACAACATCAACCTCATCGATGTAGTGCTATAGAAGATTGTCGGGAAAATATATTATCATCTGAAAGTTCTGGTATAAAGCAACAGAGCAATGAATCTTCCAACAAGGAAAACCCCGAAACAACCAATTCAAAACTGGATGAAACATTCACCATCCAAAAAGATATAAACAATAAAGATAACATAAATGATAAAGAAAGAGAAGAAACAACATTTCTAACAGAAGATAAAATAATAAAGATCAGCAAAGAAATATTAGATAAACCCTGTCGCTGTTGTTGTCAAACAAGAGATACAATTAAATACTCAGACAGCAGTGTTAAACCTGTAAGCAGGAACACATCAGGAGACAAGTACTGTAAGCAGAAATATTACAGAGATTGTCCTGATAAAGGAAACATACAAAACGGAATACCAAACCCTAATGTACAAAGTTCAGAAGAAACCGACTCAAATAATGACTCTGACCATGACTCCTCCTCTTTGTGTCACCGACAGTCAATCTGTGATACAACCCACACAAAATATCACCCACCAATTAACAGGTTTCTTTGCTGTAGACGTTGTTCGACATCTGAACTCAATAACTGCCCAGACAGCTACAACCGCTTCCCTAACCGATGTCGTGGTCAAACAAACTGTTGTTTCAGAATGCAACAGAGTAAAGCCACATGTAACCCTTATAACAACTACCAACAGCCTTCGATAGTATGTTTCCCTCATCCTAAACCACGAAGTCAAAATATCAGCCAATGTTCTCCCAAGTATTGCCTCTGTGAGAAAAGCAAAGAAAACAGCATGACAAAACGACAACATAAATGCTTGAGTTCGGCATACAACCCAACACCATTCTGCAACCCACAAAACGATCCATGTAGCTTTACTATCAAAAACAAACGCTCCCGCTTCAAAAATGGTAAATACAGCAAATTGTATTGTGTAACTCATAGGCTGTCACAGACTCTTTCTCTAAGGTAGAGGTTTGCATCCCTAGGTGTCCTGAGGTATCCCATAGTTACTTTACACGTCAAGGCAGTAGAGTTTTCTCTTCGAATGCATACCGATGCACTACTTATTGCAAACCGCATAAAGACATAAGCTCAGACTCTCAGTCTAGACTTACAGATTCAAGTTATACGGACGCGCATCATCCAGATCGAAGTGACGGTCAATCAAGTCTTATAGAAGCATAAATCAGTCTCAGAAACCTAAAGGTCAATCAAGTCTTACAGAAGCAAACAGCTCTGACCAAAGTCAATCAAGTCAAAGTTCTACAGATCCAATTATCATAGAGCCAGGTCTTCCAACTCCAAGGAAAACTGATCCAGAAACGTTTCCAATTCCAAGTCAACCCGACTCAATCTTGGTAGACCCTCCCCATTCAAGTAAAGGCCATACAGATCCAATTATCATAGAACCAGGTCTTCCAACTCCAGGAAAAACTGACACAGAAACTTCTCCAATTCCAAGTCAACCCGATTCAAACCATGGAGACCCTTCACATTCAAATCAAAGTCATACAGATCCAATTATCATAGATCCAGCTCTTCCAACTCCAAGAAAAACTGACTCAGAAACTTCTCCAATTCCAAGTCAACCCGATTCAAACCCTGGAGACCCTTCACATTCAAATCAAAGTCATACAGATCCAATTATCATAGATCCAGCTCTTCCAACTCCAAGAAAAACTGACACAGAAACTTCTCCAATTCCAAGTCAACCCGATTCAAACCCTGAAGACCCTTCACATTCAAATCAAAGTCATACAGATCAAAGTGACGTAGATCCTCCACATTCAAGTCAAACCAATTCAAGTCCCGTTGAGCATAACAATCCAATCCAAACCAATCCAAATCATATAGATTCTCACCTTCAATATCCAAGCGAAGCCGATCCTGGTCTTGTAGACCCTCCCCATCCAAGTCAAAGTGAAACCGGTCCAAGTTCCAGCGACTCTCAGGATCCAAGTCAAAGTCAAGTCAACCAAATATCGTCGACAACAAGCCATTCACTTGCAGATAACAATGAATTGAGCCAGAACGATACAAGTTCCAATGACCAGCATCAATCACAAATAAGTCACACAGAATTAAGTCAGACAGAGACAAATCACAGTGAATTAAACCACACAGACACAGATCAGACGGACACATATGAACCACACCAAAATAGTAGTGAATTAAGTCAACCCAACCTAAGTCCCAAGAATCCATGCCATTTATGCTCAGGTCAAGAAGACCCAAGCTACGATGGATTAAGTCAGATAGACACTATCAATGAAGTTCCAAGTGAGACAGGTTATCTTAAGAGCCACAGCTCATCTCTGACAGGAACAGAGAAACAAGTAGATAACAACTCTACTTTTGAAAGTTATCAGCATGCGACTTCTAATCCTTCCTCTAGAATGTGCATCCCCACAATAAGTAGATCTTCGTGCAAGATCCCTAGAGGCCCGTACCAGATCCCTAGAGGTCAGTGCCAGATCACTAAAGGTCCGCGCCAGATCCCTAGAGGCCCGTGCCAGATCCCTAGAAGCCCGTGCCAGATCCCTAGAGACCCGTGCCAGATCCCTAGAAGTCCGTGCCAGATCCCTAGAAGCCCGTGCCAGATCCCTAGAGACCCGTGCCAGATCCCTAGAAGTCCGTGCCAGATCCCTAGAAGTCCGTGTCAGATCCCTAGAGACCCGTGCCAGATCCCTAGAAGTCCGTACCAGATCCCTAGAAGTCCGTGTCAGATCCCTAGAGACCCGTGCCAGATCCCTAGAAGCCCCGGTCAGATCCATAGAGACCCGTGTCATTGCTGTTTCAATCCCCAAGCAAGAAAACAGAATATAATAGCAAGTAGTTACAAAACTCACGATATCAAACACTGTGAAAAAGATAGCCAAAAGAAAAATCAAATATTTTCTGAAAAACCGGATTTTCCCAGAAATATTTCCTGCACCTTGAACTCACAAGAAGAAAAACGGAAACACCAAAATGACAGCACAAATCAATACCAATGGCTGTCGACTGAAAGAGACCGCCATTTGGACAGTTTCAGTAGTACTGAGTGGTGTCCAAAACAGAGTACATATCCAAGACTTCCACCTATTCAGAACAAAGGACGATATTGTCCATGCAGAACTATTCCTCCAACTTTACTCAACATTCAGTCAGTGACCAGTTCTCAGACATGTAAAAGTTTAGCTAAAAACGAGAAGCCTGCTAATTCTGTGTTCGGATTACAACACGAAAGCTCAAACAATAAATACCAAGTTGATAAACTAAGGACAGATACACAGAGTCCATCACGTTATTGTCCATGCAGAACTATTCCTCCAACTTTACTCAACATTCAGTCAGTGACCAGTTCTCAAGCCTGCAAAATTTTAGCTAAAAACCAGAAGCCTGCTAATTCTGTGTTCGAATTACAACACGAAAGCTCAAACAATAAATACGAAGTTGATAAACTAAGGACAGATACACAGAGTCCATCACGTTATTGTCCATGCAGAACTATTCCTCCAACTTTACTCAACATTCAGTCAGTGACCAGTTCTCAAGCCTGCAAAATTTTAGCTAAAAACCAGAAGCCTGTTAATTCTGTGTTCGAATTACAACACGAAAGCTCAAACAATAAATACGAAGTTGATAAACCAGGGACAGATACACAGAGTCCGTCACTGTTCTCAAATAATATCAAATACATTGAGATTAACTCACAAAATCCAACAGAGAAATCAAACATTGGTAATATGATAAATACATCATCAATATTCTCTCACAGATCTAGCCATTATTGTTCTGTTGTTCTAGCACCAAGGAAAAAAGTGATTTAGGTAGCCATTGTGAAGTCTTGTATTGTCTCGTCTTATCCACATGTGCATTGAAGCGTCGTGGGGGAGTTTTAGTTTTCTAATATGTGCAAGGTATGTTGCTTCTGTAGTTGTTAGTCTTGATTCGCAGGATATCTATCCATCGGATTCTAGGTTCTTCCTCGGGTTCTGCTTATTGTTTGCCGAACGCTCTGTAGTTGTTAGTCTTTGATTTCGCAGGATATCTATCCATCGGATTCTAGGTTCTTCCTCGGGTTCTGCTTATTGTTTGCCGAACGCTCTGTAGTAGTTAGTTTTTGATTTCACAGGATTATCTGTGATATTATCTAGCCATCGGGTTCTTGGTCTTCCTCGGGTTCAACATCTGGGTTGTCGAACACTGTAGTTGTTAGTCTTTGATTTCACAGGATTATCTGTGATATTATCTAGCCATCGTGTTCTTGGTCTTCCTCGGGTTCAACATCTGGGTTGTCGAACACTGTAGTTGTTAGTCTTTGATTTCACAGGATTATCTGTGATATTATCAGCCATATCAATTTGGATTACTTCCACGGATCAAAAATTAATTGATCAATCAACTTCAAGTCTAGCTTAGTTTTTTGATTTCGGAGTGATTTAGGGAGAACAGCAATCGTGTATTGTCTCTCTATCAACATCTGGGGTTGTCGAACATATGTAGTTGTTAGCTCTTTTGTATCTTCAGATTTCGCAGGATATCTATCCATCGGTTCTAGGTCTTCCTCGGGTTTTGCTTATTGCTCTTGTCGAACCTCTGTAGTTGTTAGTCTTTGATTTCCAGGCGGATATCTATCCATCGGGTTCTTTGGTTTTTCCTCGGGGTTTGCTATTGTTGTCGAACACCTGTAGTGTTAGTTTTGATTTCGCAGGATTTCTGTGATATCTAGCCATCGGGTTCTTGGTCTTCCTCGGGCTCAACATCTGAACTAAAGATATGAATAAACAATGATAAAACATAAACAATATCAAGAAAAACTGTTCCAAGTTCCAAGTTTGTTAGACTACAATAATATTTGAGAAATTCATGCAATGAACCGGCAAGAAAGAAATGCCGAACATGGAATCATATCTACCTAACATAAAATGATGAAAAAGATTAATAGAATAACACAGAAAATTGTGGAAGAAAATGATCATGATTTCTCAATAGAGATACACGTCAACAAACCGATGGATACATCTTGTAGGAGTTTTACAGTCACAAATACTAGGAACAAAGACTGAAATTTAAAGTGAAATGATTCATCTTCCATGTAGTACATGCATACATCCATTTGGGAATATAAAATTGACTTCGTGTAACTGTGCAACGAAGCTGGTATCAGACAAGACGTGTACACACTTGAGCACAATTTCTGTACATTTGCATAACCAATCAAAGATGTTTCAAGACTGTAAAACTTCGATAAGTTCAACAATCTTAAATGAACAGAATGAACAGAGTCCTAGTTGTATATGTGTTCATTTGAATATGGAGGACAAATCACATCTTCGAAGAAGGCAAGGACCTAGTCGTAGCCACGGATCGTCAAATAAGCTCATCTTGTCATCCCCTAACTCGTCTGGTGGTATGCTACCGATTAAAAATATCAAAAAGAGTTCGATGAACAAAAATGATGGATTATCTTCTCGACCTTCATCTCTTGTCTCCCCTTGCTCAAAAAGTTCAGATGGCGCTCTATGTCGAAATGATCTCAGCAGTTCAACGAGCAGTGAAACTGATTCAACTTTCCACCAATTTTCCAAGAAAGGAAAAAGTGGATCGACACTACCAGGAATTCTGCGTGAAAAATCACGACCCACACAAACAGACAAACGAGAAAACATGACAACAAAAACATCAAATTCAGTTTCAGAATTTGAAAATAACGAAAGTGAATCATCAAATTCAGACGTCCATGTATATGACGGACAATCCAAAAAACATAACCAACGCACGAAATCAAGACATGAAAAAAGTTCAAAAAAGAACAGACATATTCAAGCAAATATAATGATTTCACAAGAAAACGATCAACCTAAAACATCTTTCAAGAATCAAAAATTAGCCCCAACAAAAATGCATTCACATTCTGGACGATCTTCAGCTAGTTCCAGCATGTTGTCTTGTTGCATTTCACCATCCCCTATGGCTGATTTTCACAATAAACTTAAACAAGCTTTGAAGAAAAGATCGGCACAACAGAAACAAGAAGTGAAGTCTGACAATGAGAAATCTGAGACCGAACATAGCAATGGCAGTAAAAGAAAAAAACCAACAACGGAAACATTCATACAAGATAATTTACATGAACCAAAAGTGTGTTCGGTAGAAGTTGATATCGGTAAAGACATCTGCGGTGAATGTCAATGTCTAAGGAAACACTCAAACTGCTTATATGATGGTTCTATAGACATACCAAAGATGTTTCCAACATGCCTCATCTGCTCGCATTGTTACATCATATCTTGTACAAACACGGAGCTTCCAAAACGAGCTGTGACCAGCCTTAAACCTAAAGCCCCTAGTTCAAAACCCAGCACCAGGCCACAAACACCTGATAAGTATTCACATAAAAGCCCACAGAAGCCTACTTTAAGTAAAAAAAATAGGCACGTAGGTAAATTCCAGGAGCGTAGCCACAACTTGGCGAACAACGCCCATGATCGTAGCGAAAGGATATACACCTGCAGTAGTAGTAGTAGTAGTAGTAGTAGTATTAGTAGTAGTAATAGTAGTACTAGTTGTAAACGTGATGACCGCAAGACGAACGATTGTTCAAAATTTTACCAATGTAATTTACGTATGGGTCAGTGTTCTAAAGCAGTTGCGACAATTCCATGAATCATGAATAATCACAAGGAGTGTCTTGATCTAAATAATAGTAGAAGGGGTTCGAGCTGTTTCCTTTACAAGTGTAGATCAACAGAGGCACTGTGAACCAATTTTCATAGTTACAGACAGCTCTAGAATATCTTGTCTGCTGACAACCATGTCAATGTTGCAATGTCATGATACCACTTAAAACGATATCAATGTTGCAATGCCAAGTCACAACTGAAAAATATATCAATGTTGCAATGTCAAGTCACAACTGAAAACTATATCAATGTTGCAATGCCAAGTCACCACTGAAAACTATATCAATGTTGCAATGTCAAATCACAACTGAAAACTATATCAATGTTGCAATGCCAAGTCACAACTGAAAACCTGTAAATTTTCAACATTTTCGTGTAAATGTGACAGCTAAAAAGTCTGTAGCTTCTAGGAATCCGTAAATTCATCTTACGAGCTCTGTTACGAAAAAGTCTCCATTAACATTTCAAAAATCTGTTTTACAAATTATTTAGCAAGTGTCTGAGTACATCATGTTGATAACACCCACATCATCATCATCATCATCTAGTAGCTTCTCCTGCAGCAGAACTTTGCTTCCCTAACAGTTCTTCGAAATGTCTCTCACAGGCCATATGTCTAGTCCCTACTGCACCGTCATGCTTAAATCACCAGTTACATCCTCAATCCATCTTTTCCGTGGTCTTCCTCTTCTCCTTTTATTCCGGATTGACTACTTCTATGAGGGTCTTCTCCAACTTCATCCGTCTTTTTATATGTCCAAATACTTCCATTTTCTCATTCTTATTTGTAGCATCAGTCAGTTTTCTTTGATTTTGAGTTCTTTCTGGATATATCTATATATTTGTTCTCTTCTCTGTCCGTGATATACGGATGACTATTCTGTTACACTTATATTCAAAAGCCTATATATATACTTTTCCATGCTTTGTTAAATGTCCATGTTTCACATCCATACTAGAAGTATGACCACTGTCCATGATATAAAGATATTAGGACATACTACTTACTTACTTATTCCTCTTGGCTCCTCGTGGAGCATAGGGCATCAACAGTTGTACACACCCTTTTCCGGTATCTGTTTTCTTTATGATCTCCCAGGATAGTCGAGCACCCTTCAATTCCTTAAGAAGTCTTCGTCTCCAGATCTGTTTAGGACGAGCTCTTTTCCATTTTCCTTGCGAATTCCACTCAAGTGCTTGTCTAGTAATACTCAAGTGCTTGTCTAGTAATACTCAAGTGCTTGTCTAGTAATACTCAAGTGCTTGTCTAGTAATACTCAAGGGATACTAGACAATAATTACAAATTAATTTATGGAATTGAGAAAATTAGAAGTCTTACATTTGTACATGGAAGTGAAAGATATAAATGTCACAGCCATTTTTTACTGATATCGTTGATACTGTAAACGTTCTCTTGAATAGATTACATAATTTTACATTTCTCTTTGTCTGTTTTGATAGTTTTTGTTTGTGACTTGTTGTATGATGAAGAAAAGGTAGGAAGGGGGAAGATTCTCTGTGGCCTGGAAGTAAAGTGCTCGTCTCTCGTTTCAAAGTTACTAGGTTCGTTGACCCAATGGAAAAGTAATGCAAAGGAACCCTTTTTCATACCTGGTGGTATATTGAGTAATAAGGTGTTAGGCCTGTATTTTTCAACGACCGACAGTACACGATGAGTGATGTGGTCACCAACACGCAGGCCCCTGTACTTCTCTGTGTTTTTACTGGTACCCAATTGAGGCTGGGTCGACCGGAGAGCCGTTACGGTGGGGACAAATATTCCAAGCGCACTGTAGAATTAAACCCGGATCACTAGCATAAGAAGTGAGTTCACTAACAAATGTGCTACTGCGGCTCTCTTGACCCAGTATAGCTATCAAGATATATTTCTAGTGATCCCTGATCTCAGTGTTGGTGAGATCGTGTTTCTAGTCCTATCGGAGACAGACGATAAAACATAGATATAATGTTCAAGCCCACCATGTAAAAGAGAGCCGCTGTAGTGTAGTTGTTAGTCAACTCGCTTCTCAAGGCTGGTGGTCTGGGTTCAGCTCCCACAATGCTCGTGGAGTTTTACCCGACCGCGACTGCTCTCAGGTCGACCCAGCCTGAACTGGGTACCAGACATGCTCTGGGAAAGTAAAGGCGGCCGGCGTGATGCTGACCACATCACCCATCGTGTGCCGACGGTCAATGAAAATACAGGCCTAACACTGTATTGACCTATGTACCACGAGGTATGAAAGGGTTCTTACTTACTTACCTTATTTTACCATCATGTAAAAAACCCGAACTGTTGAACATTAATAAGAGAAAATGCCATGTCGCTGCCAGAGCAAAATTAATTAAAATATTCAATTAAATTCTCAAACATGTTTACTCCTTCAACATTATATCGGGGACATTCGTGGGGGGTCTGTGTGGTTAAGTGGTTAAGCCCTTTGCCTTGTGAATCGAAGGTCGTGGGTTCGAGTCCGGACCGCGCCGTTCTGTTCACGAGTGCAGTTTTTTCCAGAAACCCCTAGGATTGTTGCTGGAGCTACGGAGTTCCTACTTTGTGCAATACTCTCGGCAAGTGGCGTGCCATTTCTGTTGTGAGGGACCGAGCCATATGGGGTAAAACCCGGTGCAATTAAATCAATCCTTCGGCTTTAAAACCCTTTAATCGGGGACATTCGCCGGTGATACGGAGATTTTGAGCTGCCGTCGAGTTTTTTCTGTGTAAGAAAGAGATCAGAGACCACATGGTTATTCTAAGAAGTGAAGTAATGATGGTTCAATCAATCACAACTACTATCACTACTGCTACTACTATTACTACTACTAGTACCACTACTACTACTACCGCTACTACTACTACGATCAATCAATCAATTAATCAATCAATCAGTTAGCTAATAATGAATAAATGAATAAAACAATTAATCAACTAATCAGTCAGTCAATCAATAAAATAATCAATCAATCACCCACAAATATCAATAAATCAGTCAATCGATTACTTAATCAACTGATGAGGAAATTCAATGATCGATTTACCTGATCGATATCCTCACAAACTGGACAAGTCGGACTAGACTGTAAGACCACTCTGTCGATAAAGGCTTCTACAGCAGAACTTCAAGGCGAAAAGCGAGAGGAGACCAATACAAATATGCCAAATAGAATCGTGCCAAAAGATGCAGAAATCAGTCACTCAAGTCATTCAAGAACCACAAGACAGCTACAGAAGACCACGACACTGGGCTACAACCTGGTAGCATTGTAGTCAACGAAAGACAGAATGTGGGCAATTCAACAGTCTAGTTCTGTGACGAGCGAGTTACCGAGTGTATCTAGCAAACACTATTATTAATATTATTGCTATTTCTCTACTGCTACATACAACGAATTCTTCTTCTTCTGCTATTACTACTGCTACTACTACTACTACGCTACTACTGCTGCTACTACTGCTGCACCTACTACTGCTGCTGATACTATAACGACTGCTGCTGTTGGTAATACTACTACAACAACAACTACTACTAGTACCAATACTACTACTACTACCAATACCACTACTACTGCTGCTGCTACTACTACCACTACCAATACTACTACTACCAATACCACTACTACTACTACTGCTACTACTACTACAACTACTACTACTACTACTACTATAACTACCACTACTACTACAACTACGAATACCACCAATGTTACTACCAATACCACTACTACTACTACCACCATTGCCACTAATACTACTACCACTACTACTACTACTACCAATACCACTACTACCACTGCCCCTACTACAACTGCAACTACCATGAACAACAGCAACCGTATTAGCCAAACATTAAATCAGTTTCTACAATACAGAGATTTGATCAATTATTCCACTTACCAGACCCCACAATAAAACGGCTTATCACTGAGCCACTATTCTTCAGAAACACTCAAGTTGTATTTGAAGCAAACTAAACACTAACATAGAAGACGTGGCTCAGGTATCCTTTGTTCATTTATTATGTAGCACATGTATCAGAGAACCATCTAAGATAGCGCTTCCCAAACTGGGTACACGGACCCCGGGGTCAGCGAGGTACTCACAGGGGTCCCCAAGCGTTGAAGAAATATTATGAACTTTGAAATTTCTAAAGACAAGTACATTTAAGAAATGTATAAAATCAGTGAAACTAGGTTTGCTGTAAATCAGACTCTGACAGACGAGTCTAAATGATGTTTTGGTTATACTAAACTGACGTCATTGCACTGGCAGACCCATAGGTGCTCAGCCCCAACAGATATGAAGAGTAGCATACTGATGGTTCTGTGGCTCGCTGATAAAACACACTCTATTCTGCCTTCGGATCCAGTTCGACTGAACAAGGTAACCAAACTGCTAAATCGCTTATCGATTCAACATCGATTTTAGTGTCTCATCAACAGAGAGTCGAAGAGACCGAAGAATATCTCTTACCCATCTTCACTCCAAACAATCGATGCGTTGATGAGCCTGTCCGTCTCTCATTACCGTAACACCCGCATGCCCAGACGTATATCCACTTACCGAGTTAGAAACTCAGTAGACGACATCACTAACAAACTGCCCTTCTGATCTTGAAGCATCGACTGAGAGTCAGATACAATGATCTAAATGATCAAATAAAATGAAAGATTATTTAAAGTTTATCACAGTCTGAGAACATTGTTTACTATTGTAACACAAAGATAATTTATTCCTGTCCATTTTCATATATATAAGAGAAGACTTTTGGCCCGCGGCAGCAAAATGTATTTGAAAGGGAGTCCGCTGTGATGCATAGTTTAGGAACCGCTGCTCAAAGAAACTCAGCAATAAGAAACCAGAAAACAAATCACCAACCCTTATCTCAATCTGAATAAATCACACAAAAAACTTGCCATGGGGACGAAGACAAATCGAAAGGACATTGAGTATTGACTTCTTAAACTCTCTGATAAATGACTTTGCGTATTGAAGAGTTCTCCTTATTTTCCGCTCCGACTAATGTTACATTCAAAGGTGGTTTCTAACTTTGAAAAGGAGGAAGACTGTTCAGGAAAAATGGTAGTTTCACATAATTAGCGCGCGGTAGCAGATGGTTGCCATTAATATTATTGCTACATCGACTATTGAAAATGAAAATCGTGGCGTATCTTTTACCGGACGTAGCCATCAACAACAGTAAATGAGTAGTTAGTTTTCTAGGCATCACTTATACGTTTGGATGTACATTTAATTGAAAGATTTGAATGAAGATGCTGACAGACAGGCTGAAGAGGGAGCAGGAATGCCCCAAGATGATAACCTGGTTAGCTATGAAGAAGCAAAAACCATCGACAAAGGGCACTACAAAGCAAAATGGGATAAAGAACACCTAAAATACAACAAGAATGATGGATATTACCAACTGTCCAGAAGGGACCAGACAGCTATACTTCTCCTCCGGACGGGTCACAACAGAATGAGACACCACCTGTACACTAAATTCAAGATAGGCACCAACGGCCTGTGCCCCTGTGGCTTGGCAAGTATGACAACAGAACCTATCATACAGAACTGCCCCAGTATGCAGACCTGAGAAGAAATAGGTGGCCCACTTACACTAGCGTCCAAGACAAACTATATGGCGGGGCTGATAATCTGAGGCAGACGGCTGCCTTTATTAGAGAATTCGAAATCCCAATCTAGTGAGAACGCAGAAGAAGAAGAAGTATGTGGACATAAAAATGTCACCCTATTGCCAGTTGGTCTTTAACCTTTCCTTGTAAATTGTGTCTATTACCTGTTTGCTTTCAACCGTTCGTTCTTTCTTCTTCTTCTCAATGCTCCATATCGACCACTTGTTAACTCCTCTTTGTGATTTGTATATGATCTGAGCATAAGAGCGATTGTACGTTGTTCAAGTTATACATCTACAAGTAGACCAGCATATCCGATTTCTGCGACGCTTTTTATTTACTAGGTAGCTTCCAAGGCTCTACCACAGTCGTCTCTTACGACATGTCTTGTAGATCGCAGAGTTACAATTCTTTGCTCTTCTTGTGGGCCACCGCAACACATGGGCGAAACTTTAGTTCTAACGATTTTGTCAACAATAGCTTGTTACTGTAAAACGTTTGCTCTAAATGTTGTCTTTCTCATGGCCGTTTTGTGAAGATGTTTTGTAAGTTTGTTATTGAACTAAGTCTTTCGGAAGATGGTTTCGTCAAAGATATTAAGGTATGATAGGAGGGTTTCTGGTAAACATCTCTTTGTGAAGATGTTTGTGAAGGTGTTCCGAAGATGTTTTGTGAAGATGTTTTGTGAAGATGTTTTGTGAAGATGTTTTGTTTAGTACGTCATTGGTTATTGAACTAACGTCACTACACTCCGGGAAGACCCATAGGTTCTCAGTCTCACCCAAAGATATCGAAGAGTATGCATAGGGATGGGTTAAGTAACTCGCAGGTTAAACACACTCCTCACTCTGCCCCTCAAGCATCCAGTTGCACTTGTACAACGCGCCGCGTGGTGCCGGGGAGCGCAAGGGAAGCAAAGAATAGTACCACTGCAGTCTACAAGTCATGTTAAGAGGAACTGATGATTTCCTAGGGGAAACTACTAGTAAATAAAAAGCGATCGATAATCGGATATGCTGGCCTACGTAGGCGCATAAGGCGCAACGACAATCGTCGGCTCAGATCACATACAAATCACACAGAGGGTATAAAAATTGTCGATATGGAGGTCGAAGAAAAAAAATGGGATCAAAACTGCTTGAAATCACTACTTCTATTTTGTTTATTAGATTTAAAAGTTCAATTGTTTGATTTTAATTAATTTTGTTTAAAGAGATTATTTATGAGTCAATTTTAACAGAAAGTCATATTTTGTTTATTTATTATACCCGAGAGAGTCTATTCTTTGGGCATATGGATTTCAACAGAGGTTCTATGATTATGATTTCAACAGAGGCCATTGTTTATTTTGTTAAGAGGCATATTAAATTCAAACTGAACATTTCAACAGGAGTTCTATTGTTTATTATGCATTTGCATAGAGATTCTATTGGTTTATTACCATTTCACGAGTCCTTCATGTTTATTATGAAATTCTACGAGAGTTCTATTTTGTTTATTCATTTAAAAGATTTATTTTTTTATTATTTTCCAGTGTTGATTTTTTTATTATGCATTTCAGGATTTATTTTTTATTACCACAACAGGAGTTCTATTATCGAAAACTATAAATTTCAACAAACGTATCAATTTTTTTATTACCATTTCAACGAGAGTTTATTTGTTTATTATGATTTCAACAGAGAGTTCTATTTTGTTTTTATGGTTTAAAAATTTAATTGTTATTAGATCTTCAACAGATTCCAACAGTTTGTTTATGAGTTCTAAGTAGTTTATTTTGTTTATTTGATTAACAGAGAGTTCATTTTGTTTATTATAGATTTCCGAGAGTTCTATTTGCTTTAATGTTTTTAGAGTTCTATTCCTATCCGATTTAACAGAGATCTCAATTGAACGATTTCAAAAGAGCTCTTTTTGTTTATTATGATTTCAAGAGAGGCGACTTTGGTATGATCTAGGATTTCATCAGAAGTTCTAATTGTTTATAGATTAACGAGAGTTCTATTGTTTATTAGCATTTCAACAGAGTTCTATTTTGTTTATTACAGATGTTAACGAGTTTTTGTTATTGACCATAAGAGAGTTCTATTTTGTTTATTACCATTTAACAAGAGTCTATTTAGTTTATTATGATTAACGAGAGAGTTCTATTTGTTTATTACATTTAAAAGAGTAAATTGTTTAATATGATTTACAGAGTTCTACTGTTCATATGATTTGAACAGAGAGTTATTTTGGTTTCTATGATTTCAACAGAGGAGTTCTATTGTTTACTATGATTTCAACAGAGAGTTCTATTTTGTTTACTATGATTTCAACAGAGAGTTCTATTTTGTTTACTATGATTTCAACAGAGAGTTCTATTTTGTTTAATATGATTTCAACAGAGAGTTCTATTTTTAACAAGAAAATGAAGAAATATTTCTGCTTGCTTGTCTATTATCCTGGAGCAGCGTCTGGCCGATGGGTTAGAGCGCAGCTTCCATGCGGGAGACCTGTGTTCAATTCACAGTAAGGCCAATGATTTTTTTCTGTTTTGGACATAGATGAAAAAATTCAAACCTGAACAGCTTCGCAGCAACTGCACTAGCCATGTGGCCATTAAATTCCTTAGGTTTTCGTCCTACCTGTCCTACACCGCCCTAAAGATAGCGCTACTACAGGCAGTAACGAGAGTGTTGTTTATTTTATTTAAAAAAATTTATTTAATATCTTTCCCTTTTTTTCCCGTGTTGGTTCCTTCGTATCCACGACCTTTTTGATTAGTTCTATTTCCACGAAATGTGACGTTTTCTTTTTTCAGGAAACACTACAAACAACACAAATCAAACGAAACAAGCTTAATCAACACAGACATACGGAAGTTTATTGAAAGATATCTTGGCGTGAGCAAACATCGTTTTAGGGTTGTGGTAAAAATCTTTAAGAATGAACACACAACCCTTCTTATAAATAAACTAACAGTAGCGTCACGATGAGTCTCTGTGTTGATAGTTTTGTTGGTCTAAGAGTAAGGAAGTCTGTCCCCTCAGACAGACTTTCGGAAGATTTGATGGAGCAATTGTTAAATGTTATCTTTAGTCCCCCGTGGGGTGCCGGGGATCTCAATGGAAGCAAAGAATAGTACCACTGCGACCTACAAGGCATGTCGTAAGAGGCGACTGAGGTAGGGATCTAGGAAGCTATCCTAGTAAATAAAAAGCGTAGCAGAAATCGGATCTGCTGGCCTACTCGTATGTGCATTACTGGCACAACGCACAAGACAGAGTGGTTAACAAGTGGTCGATATGGAGCGCTAGAAGAAGATTCTCTGTGACTCCATGAGAATGATATGTATAGGAAAGGTGAGACGAAACTGGGTGGAGCTACTGGTAATGTTACTGGGTGAAGGTACTGAAGAACAGAGAAATCGTCTTCGTTTTCGTTTCTCGGCACGCAGAAGTCAGTGGTAATGAACGAGGTGATAGATTAGCTGGCACTGCTACGACATCAGAGGGAGCTGCAATGAACCGAAATTGGTTACCGGGGCCCAAATTTGGGTGTAAAGAATAGAACCACTGTTACCTGCCATGCATGTCGTAAGAGGCGACTAAGGAGGTTTGGCTGAAATCGGATGCATGTGTCCTAAACGTGTAGAAGTCTATGCGTTTAGGGGCCTACCAAACCAATGTGCAACGTATACACGTTCTTGGCAAAGATCAAACATATCATAAAGAGTGATTAAAATTGGTCGTAAAGAACGAACGCAAAGAAGGAGAAGAACCGAAATAACATTCTTAACGCACTGAGAAACTCTTTCTACCGAGGTTGTGAATCCCACTCGCTGACCAGATTGAGAGAGATGAATGCCGATATTTCTCCACTCGAAAAGAACGACATACCAAATATTCGAAAAGATTAATTAATTAACATCACTCGCTTGTTGGGTCGCAGGACGCTGACAGATTTGTTGAGGATGTGATTGAGCACACATGGGTAAGTCGGAATGATTTGATGATATTCTTTACAAAACTTGACAATGAGACAAGACAATAGAGCAAGACAACAGGACAGCAATGAGAGACAAGAACAATGAGAGACAAGAACAATGAGAGACAAGAACAATGAGAGACAAGAACAATGAGAGACAAGGACATGAGAGACAAGAACAATGAGAGACAAGACAATGAGAGACAAGAACAATGAGAGACAAGAACAATGAGAGACAAGAACAATGAGAGACAAGGACAATGAGAGACAAGGACAATGAGAGACAAGAACAATGAGAGACAAGAGCAACGAGAGACAAGAACAATGAGAGACAAGAACAATGAGAGACAAGAACAATGAGAGACAAGAACAATGAGACAAGAACAACGAGACAACAGAGAGACAAGAACAATGAGAGACAAGGGCAATGAGAGACAAGAACAATGAGAGACAAGACAATGAGAACAGACAATGAGGACAAGGACAATGAGAGACAAGACAATGAACAAGACAAGAGAACAAGAACAATGAGAAGGGCAATGAGAACAGAACAATGAGAACAAGCTAGAAAAAGAACAATGAGAGACAAGAACAATGAGAACAGACAATGAGCAAGGACAATGAGAGACAAGAACAGAGAGACAGGACAATGAGAGACAAGAACAATGAGAGACACGAACATAATGAAACAAAGACAATGAGAAACAAGAACATCATGAAACACAGACAATGAGAGACAAGAACAATGAGAGACAAGAACATCATGAAACACAGACAATGAGAGCAGACATCATGAAACACAGACAATGAAAGACAAGAACATCATGAAACACAGACAATGAGAGACACGATCACGTAAGAAATTCAGCGGGTCTGTACATGGCAGCGGCGTATCTCGAAGTGAGAGACAACACTCTGTGTAGAACAAATTCCAACAGTCGGAAATGTCACATACAATATATTCTTTGAAAAGCAAACATAGACACACGTTAGAAACAGCAATAGTAAATCTTCTCACGATAGAAGGCCATGATGTAAACACGGAACAAACTTTAACAAGAAAACACTGCATACCCTAGTCTTAGCCATGGTGATATTGCATGATCAAAACGATATCGCATTTGTTTACATTCCAACCTGGACAGCTGGGAGATTTTAGGACAGATGTCATCGCTAGTATCTGACAGAGAAATATATATATATATAAGAGAGAAAATAGAGAGAGAGAGAGATAGAGAGAGATTTCTCAAGACAAAACGTTCTTGTGTGTGTGTGTATGCATCATAAACTAGACGCCTCTTATCAGAGAAAGTTGAAATATTTGCGTGGAATTATGTGGTTGTTGCGAGTTTGACCACTTTTAGGATGGTGATGTTTAAGGGGAAGGAGAATAGTTAACGTGATACTTGAAGGTGATATCTGCAACGTTGGAGTAACGTAACCATCAGTATAAATGACATCATCATTACCATCAACATCGACATTACCAACAACATCGACCATTACAAACAACATCGATTTTACCATCAACATCGACATTACAATCATCATCATTATCATCAGGGGTCTCTGTGGCTAAGTGGTTAAGCTCTTTGCCTTGTGAGTCGAAGGTCGTGGGTTCAAGCCCGGGACCCCGTCATTCTGTTCACGAGTGCAGTTTTTTCCAGAGACCCCTAGGATTGTTGCTGGAGCTACGGAGTTTGTGTTTTGTGCAGTTCTCTCGGCAGGTGACGTGCGGAGAGGGACAGAGCCGTATGGGTTAAAACCCGGTGCAATAAAGTAAATCCTTAGGCTTTTAAACCCTTTATCATTATTACCACAATCAACATCGACATTATTACTATCATTATTACCACAATCAACATCGACATTATTACCATCATTATTACCACAATCAACATCGACATTATTACTATCATTATTACCACAATCAACATCGACATTATTACCATCATTATTACCACAATCAACATCGACATTATTACTATCATTACCTAAATCAACATCGACATTATTACCATCAAAATTACCACAATCAACATCGACATTACCATCATTATTACCACAATCAACATCGACATTATTACCATCGTTATTACCACAATCAACATCGACATTACCATCATTATTACCATAATCAACATCGACATTACCATCATTACTACCACAATCAACCATCGACATTATCATCATTATTACCACAATCAACATCGATATTACCATCATCATTATTACCACAATCAACATCGACATTACCATCATAATTACCACAATCAACATCGACATTACCATCATCATTATTATCACAATCAACATCGACATTATTACCATCATTATTACCACAATCAACATCGATATTACCATCATCTTCATCTTCATCATCATCATCATCACAATCAACATCAACATTACCATCAACCTAGTAATGAACGTCGTTGATCGCTCAAAAGTGTTCCATTCCTGAGTTATCATTTAACTAATTTATAGTTTGGGGGTGTCTGTCGCTTGGAGGTAAGGTGCTCACTTCCAGCTCCAAAGGTACTCGGTTTGTTCCCACATATAGTGATCAAGATATTTTTTTAGTGGTCCTTGATTTAAATGTACGTGAGATCGAGTTCCTAGTCCTATTAGAGACAGGCAATAAAACGTAGGTCCCATGTTTAAGTTTGAAAATCGTGGCATATCGTGTACAGGGCGCAGCCATCAACAACAGTGCTTAAGGTTAGCAAGTAAAAGAAATATTGGCAGTTGAGAATCGAATGGAGTAGGATGCAAGGCTGATGCACAGGTAAAATTTGTTAAAAATAGTGAAATAAAACTCCAACACAAGTTTTCACAATCTTTATAAAACTACATGGGAGGAGAGCCTTACTAGTGTTACGGAACTCATGCAATGTCGCTGAGATCTTTCTGTGTTCGAAAGAATCGGAGTCCACATGGTTATTCACTGAAGTGCAATGATGATAGTCCTATCAATCAATCAATTAATATAGCTACGATATAGACACTACGTGCTGGGAATCCCTCGCGCAAGATCGCCACATGTGGCTTGTAACAACACAAGAAGAACTCGCATAGCTGTGAATCGTTGTTCCGTTAAGACACAGAGAAAACGAGCTGCACAAAAAACCCCAGAAAACAAAACAACCACATGTCTAACTTTGATCATGTATGCCCCCCTCTCCTGGGGTAGGGAATGTGTTCTAGGATTGGACTCTACAGTCACCTCTGCACACACCAGAGAAGGGCAGTAGCATACGTCTGAGACTGTTGTGATCATCGCTTGCGATGGATGGCTATAATTATATTATTATAAAAATCAATAAAATCATTCAATCAATGGGACGTTGAGGTACGGTGCTTGCCTCTTACTACAAATGTATTCGGCTCGTGCCTCTGGTAAAGCTACCAACAATTGTTCCAAAGACCCATAGCCCTAATGTAAGTGAGATCCTTGTCTTCTTCTTCTTCTTCTTCAAACACTCCATATCGACCACTTGTTAACCACTCTTTGCGATTTGTATGTGATCTTAGCCTAAGAGCGATTAGACGTTGTGCACCTACAAGTAGGCCAACACATCCGATTTATGAGACGCTTTTAATTTACTAGGGTAGCTTTCCTAGACTCTTACCTCAATCGACTCTTACGACATGCGTTATGGGTTGCAGTGTTCCTATTCTTTCCTCCCCTTGAGGGCTCTGGCGTGGGTGAGATCGAGTTCCTAGTCCTAGCAGAGACGGGCGATAAAATGTAGGCCCGGTGTTCAATTTCAGCATGCTAAAGAGCCACTGAACAAGCACTTTAGTGGAACCAGCAAGGAAAATGGTAAATGAGACTTCCTAAACAGACTTGGAGGAGAAACTGAAGGGGGCTGGATTACACTGGAAGTCTATAAACAAAACACCAGGATACCGGAAATAGAGATGAACAACTGCTGACACTCCGATAGGACTAGGAACTCGATCTCACCTATACTGAGATAAGTGATCTCAAGAAAAATATCCCAATGACTCCACGATGGAGCGAACCAAGTATCTTTGAAACGAGTAGCGAGTAACTAACCTCTGCGCCACAGAAACTTCTACTAATTTTAAAACACAGCACTACAGAATAAAAAATAAATTTAGCAGTACCCGTGTCTTAATGACGCAACTATTTGCATTTTAAGTGAACCAGACAGGCAAGAATCGACATGTCAAAGACAGAACCTGGTGCCTGTCAGCTTGCACCCAGTGCACCACTTTGAAGTATTTAAAACACCGCGTGTCAGGCTAACTGGCTGTGGTCTGCCACAAACAGATTCATAGTCCCTGGCCACTTAACGGTGGGTGGTGCATTGACAGAAGTCGCAGAGACATAATATTCGTATCGATCTCGCTATAGCAGATGACCAGGTCTTGGAGTTGAGGATAAAATTCGTATTAAAAGTTCATAATTAATCGCGAGGTATAATCTGTGGTTTAAGGACAAATATTTTTATGTACCGATCTTGTGTTGAATATAATGAATAGTTAATGCGGGACGACTGAATTATCTCCCTCTAAAATCAAGGGAGGCTATTACTTGGATGTTACGAAATTTTATTCAAATTCTCATTTCTTGTGCAGTGGTTGTTAATTTTCAAGACGTGCAAAGTAATTATTTTCTTTACGTGTATTAACATATGTATGTAATGAGGAACTTATGTATGTGAGATATGTATATGTGATTTACGTATACGCAAAGTATATACGTGAAAATACACTGCTGTATATGTAATTCGTGTCCATTACATATTTATAACTTATCATTCTTATTCTATGACGAAAGTGGAGGTTTGGCATGGGATTAGCTACCCCATGAAGTAAAATACTTAGCTATAAAACCTCAACCAAGTGTACGAGAGCTAGCAAGGCCTTGGTTGAGGACCTATGCCTCCTTTGGGGCGAAGGGTAGAAGAAGATTCTTATTCTGTCCTTTTTTAAATACCTTGGATTCTCCGAAAGAAGCTAATTCTTATTTTTCATGTTTGTTGACCTACACGCTCTGATATAACCAATAAAAGGTTCGCTTTAGGTTGAAAGGACGTGCCTCGGCTTAAAGATGCTTTGATCCCCTACATAACAAATAAATCATAGTTTTCCATTATTAAGGGTTCCTGAAAAGAAGTTTATGTTTCTCGGTCTATATAAAAACAGACACTTTTAGGTTGAATCTGGAAGTGTCACAAGGGTGAACCTAGTACTAGTGAACGTGAAAACGTTTATTCTCGAGCGTCATCAATCTTTCGAATGAGATCGCTCGGAGTTTGTTTAAGGAGTTTTATTTTGCGATTTGGCGTTTAATGAAGGCTCCAACTCGTTGGAAGCTATTAAGTGGACACTACATTTTGATCTTAACTAGAAGGCAGAGAAGGGTGTATTATGGGATTGATATCGTCATCATCATTCCAAACTCCAGAGGATCATGTAGATATACTAACCTTAGCATGCGGGTATTTGACAACGAAAGAGGGGGCAGGCTTGCAACGACAGTATCGATTGTCAGAGAGTCTAGAATGCACACGTCTTGGAGTATGTTCTTCTGTCTCTGAGCGACCTGCTGTTGAATGAGGACACTAAAATTGACGTTGAATCAATCCAGCGATTTAGGGAGTTTGGAATTACACGTTATACGAGCAGATATGGATGCTTGAGGGACAGAGGGAGAAGTGTGTTTAACCAGCGAGACACGGGAACCATCAGTATGCATATCATTCGACATGTGTTGAGGAAGACTGAGCACCTATGTATCTGCATGAAGTGTTGTGAGTTCAGCTCAATAACCAATAACCAATAAACACTGTACTCGGATTAATAACTGTGTGCTCCAATCAATTTTCTATAGCAAAAAATCTCAGCGACCAATCCCGAGCTACGAAGTACCGGCAGGTTAATCCGATTTAATTTTGAGAATGCTGGACATTTTTTAGTAATGTTGTATTTAATTGTTTATTATGAGTTTTGCATAGGCAGCGGTTTTCCAGCCTACTCTTACAGATTTTCAACAGCCAATGGATCTTTTACATGCGCAACTTGAACAGAAGACCTACGTTTTATCATCTGTCTCTAATAGGATTAGGAACACGATCTCACCTACATTGAAACTCGGATTAACTGGAAAAATGTCATTTTGATTCACGGGGATATAAATCGAGTACGTTTTGAGCGGTAGACGAGAATTGTGCCTCCATACTACAGTTACCCCCTCATCATCATCATCAAGTAGCTTGTCCCTTCCGGAAATTGGTTCATATGACAGCAGTCCTGGAAAACTCTCTGTGCTGTGCAAGTTGGCAGGCGTTCTCATATCGTCAATGACATTTTGCACCCATCGTCTTCTGGGTCTTCCTCTCATTCTTCTTCCAGACACCATTCCGTCCAAAATTGTTTTCTCTAGGCACTGATATCTTTTGATGTGTCCGAAATATCTAATATTCCTTGCTTTTATGCTTTGTTATAGCAAACTCTCTTTAATATCAAGCTGTTGCAGAACAGAAGCGTTTGTTCTGTATAGTTACCCGCTACTGTAAAATTACCCCAAAAAATACACACACACATAAATGCTAATTCATTAAGTACAGATGTAAAATTATTTTATATAACGGTGTCTTTATTTAGAGTTTTACAGTAAAGTTAGTCTAAAGTTGGCGAACGTCCAGTAAAAATAAAATATGCAAACATTTCTCTGAAGTGAAGTTTTAAATACGTATCTTGAGAACTGAGGGAATATGTACTTCTTGCATGCTAGGCTTGGTTTGTATACAAGTAGTTGCTTGTTTGAATCTGCGGTTACAGGAATAAGGTATCGTTTGTCAAAATATCAACACCCGTTTCTAGAATATGTGATGGCGGAAGTGTAGATAAAAGACTTATGTACTGTATATGGCTGCTATAGTGTGTGGGACTGTTATTGTTTGTTGGTGTGTTTGTACGTTTGTCATCCTTCCCATTTTAGTTTCAGTTTCACTTTCAGTTAGGAATATTTTCATTGCACTCCAGACATTTTAGTTTAGTTTAGTCGTCGGATCATCATCACTGCAAGTCGAACTAATAAGTTCATAGGTGCTCAGGTCTCCTCCCCAGTATGTCTCTCAGAGTGTGGCAACTAACAACACCAGTTTTAGTTTAGTCGTCAGATCATCATCACTGCACATCGAACCAATTAATTCATAAGTGCTCCGATCTCCTACTCAGTATATCTCTCAGTTGGGGCAACTAACGACCCCTGTTCTTTGTTAGTTTATTATTCTTTTTTTTGTCTACCAGAACATTGTTCTTGTCTAGCTACACCACACTTGACTTGGAATTCTTGCAGTTTGGTTAGGGTTGTAGATTCACCACTATTACTTGAATCATGTACACTCCCTCTCTCCCTATGGGAATTTATAATATCAGCCTGGTCCATTGCTCGCCCGCTTTTTCACAGCAGTCATACCTGCAAGCCTATCGGTGCGTTCATTTCTCCTTACACCTGCAAATCCTGGCACAAAAATCAAACTAATCGGGACATGTCCGTAGGTACTCCTATCTCCTTCGCAATATCTCCAATAGTTTCCAGTGTCTGATCGAACCAATTCGATGATGATTGATGAGCATACTTGTACGCCTATCGTACCTTTCTTTGCTGGCCACTCCAATCTTCAATCCCAGCTCTTGTAAATTACATCTGTTCGACGTGTACGCATTTTCATGTGTTTGCTGTGTAGACTAGTGCTTATGGGAGTCACCAGGAAAGACAGACTACGAAATGAGGACACCAGAAGCAGAGTGGGCATAACGTCATGCACCGAATACATTGAAAGACAACAAATGCAGTGGTTTGGACATTTAATGAGAATATAATACAACCAACCACCAATAACAGCATACAATAAAATGAGGTCGAGTACTAGAGCTAAGGGAAGACCAAAAAAAGATGGATAGACAAGATCAAGACCACACTACATAAACAGGGATACAACACAACAAGGGCGACTCATCTGGGCCCTAGAACGCAAATTAAAGCTCCCATCCCTACGCTTAACGGCAAAGAGGGCAGCCAACTACATCTTCTACCTGGGAATAGACAATAGACAAAAGACAATAGACTAGTGCTTAAGTGTCAAGGTATTTTGTTAGTATTGCCGGCTAGTGAAATATCTTCATATGTTTTATGCATGTTCATCTGTTGTATTACTTAAGTTAGCTGTATTATCTAACGTGTCTGAACCAGAAGAAATTACTTCATTGCATCTGCTTTCCCATGTGGCTCCGGCCTTGTCAGCAGAAATGCCAAAACTGTTGAACAAAGCAGAACTCCGTAGCTCCATCAACAATCCTAGGAGTTACACTGTAATGTAGTAATCTATCTCAGTATAGACAGTTCATCGTAATAAGCATGTCTGTTTGTAATGGCTACATCTGTTTACAGTGGCGACATCTGATTATAGTGGATTCATCTGTTTGTTTGTAGTATCCACATCTGTTTGTAGTATCCACTACTGTTGTAGTATCCACTACTGTTTGAAGAATCCACTACTGTTTGTAGTATCCACATCTGTTTGTAGTATCCACATCTGTTTGTAGTATCCACATCTGTTTGTAATATCCACATCTGTTTGTAGTATCCACTACTGTTTGAAGAATCCACTACTGTTTGTAGTATCCCCATCTGTTTGTAGTATCCACATATGTTTGTAGTATCCACATCTGTTTGTAGTATCCACTACTGTTTGAAGAACCCACTACTGTTTGTAGTATCCACATATGTTTGTAGCATCCACATATGTTTGTAGTATCCACATCTGTTTGTAGTATTCACATCTGTTTGTAATACCCACATCCGTTTGTAGTATTTACATCTGTTTGTAATATCCACATCTGTTTGTAGTATCCACATCTGTTTGTAGTATTCACATCTGTTTGTAATATCCACATCTGTTTGTAGTATTCACATCTGTTTGTAGTATTCACATCTATTTGTAATATCCACATCTGTTTGTAGTATTCACATATGTTTGTAGTATTCACATCTGTTTGTAATATCCACATATGTTTGTAGTATCCCCATCTGTTTGTAGTATTCACATCTGTTTGTAATATCCACATCTGTTTGTAGTATTCACATCTGTTTGTAATATCCACATCTGTTTGTAGTATTCACATCTGTTTGTAATACCCACATCCGTTTGTAGTATTCACACCTGTTTGTAGTATCCACATCTGTTTGTAGTATCCAAATCTGTTTGTAGTATTCACATCTGTTTGTAATATTCACATCTGTGTGTAGTATTCACATCTGTTTGTAGTATTCACATCTGTTTGTAGTATCCACATCTGTTTGTAGTATTCACATCTGTTTGTAATATCCACATCTGTTTGTAGTATTCACATCTGTTTGTAATATCCACATCTGTTTGTAGTATTCACATCCGTTTGTAGTATTCACACCTGTTTGTAGTATCCACATCTGTTTGTAGTATCCACATCTGTTTGTAGTATGCACATCTGTTTGTAATATCCACATCTGTTTGTAGTATTCACATCTATTTGTAATATCCACATATGTTTGTAGTATTCACATCTGTTTGTAGTATTCACATCTGTTTGTAATATCCACATATGTTTGTAGTATCCACATCTGTTTGTAGTATTCACATCTGTTTGTAATATCCACATCTGTTTGTAGTATTCACATCTGTTTGTAATATCCACATCTGTTTGTAGTATTCACATCTGTTTGTAATACCCACATCCGTTTGTAGTATTCACATCTGTTTGTAGTATCCACATCTGTTTGTAGAATCCACTACTGTTTGTTGTATCAACATCTGTTTGCAACATTCTTTTTTGTTTCCAGTCGCCTACATCTGCTTCCAGTCGCCTACATCTGCATGTAATGTTTACATTTTTATAAGTAACAAGTCGCAATACCTACTTCTCGATAAATAATAATTATTGGATCAATAGTTAACTAAACGCATGACCAATCACAACAGACTGTCGGTCATGTTTATGCATACATAAACTTTGCGTCAGTAAAGGTCAAAGGGTAGAGACAGATCACAAACTTGACAGAGAGAGGATATGTCGTCTAGAAAGTCGTCATGGATATCAGTCGTCACTTTTTTGCTGTATTTTTATCAAGGTAAGTTCAATTATATCATATTTCTTCTTCTTCTTCTTTTCTTCTTCCTGTTCTTCTTCCTATTTTTTCTTCACTTTATTCATTGTATCTCTAGTGGGAAGTGGGAAGGTGGAGTAAAAGATGTAGAAATCTTCTTGTACCGTGTGTGCTCGACCGCGTGTTGCCAGGGCTCGTAAGGGAGCAAAGAATAGTAACACTCGACATACAAGACATGACGTAAGAGGCACTGAGATAGGGGCGTAAGGAAGCTACCCTAGTAAATAAAAAGCGTCGTATAAATCAGATGTTCTGGCCTACTTGTAGACGCATAACTAGAACAACGCATAATCGCTCTTAGGCTCGAGTCACATACAGATCTCAAGAGTGGTTAACAAGTGGTCGATAAGTGAAGAGAGAAGGAAGAAGCACGTGTCTAATGCACTTTGTAAGAGTTGGTATCATTACTCTAAAGCTGTTCTTGATGTTGTCATTCCTTCGTTTGCGTGGTCTTCCTTTTGTTTTCTATTCATTCTATTTTGTTTAATGTGACTCTCTGTGGTAGACAACACCATTGCAATCTTGTCACGGGGATCAAACAATTTACTCTGTCTTATTTGTGTGGTCATTTATACGTTTAAATAGCTTCTTCTTCTTCTAACGCTCCATATCGACCAGTTATTAACCAGTCCTTGTGATTTGTATGTAATCCGAGCCTAAGAGCGTTTGTACATTTTGCCAGTTATGCGTCTACAAGTAGGCCAGCACGTACGATTTCTGCGACGCTTTTTATTTACTATGATAGCTTCCCTAAGCTTTTATATGCCCGTCTGCCCAGCGTGTTCGTTGCGCGTTGGACTACGGGTGACTATCCCTCTGTGTGTGCGGGTTCAATTCCGCGGGATGGCAGAAAAAGCCACAGATTTCCCAGATTTACGGTGTTCGAGGCACCGAACCGAAGGGTTACGATGTCCATGGCGCCGAGCCGAAGAGCTGAAAAAGCTCAAGTGCTTCTGGATCGAAAAAAAAGCTTTTACATCAGTTTTACGACATGCCTTGTAGGTCACAGTGTTACTATTCTTTGCTCCCCTTACGAGCCCGACAACACACGGGAGGGTTCAATTACAAAATAACATTATATCCTGAAGGATGCAATATTTTGGTCACGATAAACGCCACAGTGGTTTGGAGAGAACAGTAATTGTAGGTATGGTTCCTGGAGTACGAGGCAATGGACGACCAAGACAAAAGTGGTAGTTCGCCCGAGTGGTTACGGGACCCAATTTGGGTGTAAAGAATAGAACCACTGTTACCTGTCCCGCATGTCGTAAGAGGCGATAAGGAGGTGTGGCTGAAATCGGATGCACGTGTCCTAAATGTGTAGAAGTCTATGCGTTTAGGGGCATACCAAACCAATGTGCAACGTAAACACGTTCTTGGCAACGATCAAACATATCATAAAGAGTGATTAAAATTGGTCGTAAAGAACGAACGCAAAGAAGAAGAAGAAGAAAAGTGGTAGTAGAACATTAAAGAAACCTTGAACATGACGCTGTAGGAGGCGGGAAAACTTGCTAGAGACTGAGAGTTTTTCTGGCGGGCTGTGAGGAAAGCGACGTTCTGCACTGGATATGCTACTAATACTTGTTAGTATATTATTTTCCCTGAATGCAAATGCTAAAGAAGAGCATTCAGAATATCATGGACAGACACAAAGAACAAATATATCTTTCATACAACAGCTTCAAATTGAAGAAAACGATATATATATATATGTTGGAGGGAATGGCTATGCCAGGGGCATTCAGCCATGTCCCCCGCGCAGAGAGCCCCATACAGACAAGTAGCCACAGTTTAGAGTAGTGGGTAAGATATATTATATTAGTTGAGACTATGTGTTGCACTCTCTAAGCAGAAGCGCAACACATAACAACGAGACATGACGTAGAAACAAAGATATGTAGTTAGAATGACAAGAAGTACACACAGCCTGAGCCAGAACAAAGGTGCAAGTACGATCAATAAACATGTAAAGCACATTACCAGCGTTGTGTTTGTATCTTGAGCATCCAGTATATGTGTGTTCGTCATCTCACCACCATCATCGTGCTATACATATATACTAGCAGTTTACCCGTTCTTCGTTCGGGAATTTAGTTTAAATCTATTTGTAAAGTCCCTTAAAGAAACATGCCACGCTGCTTCAAAATCGGCTTCTTCCCATTAAAAACAATAAGTTTTCTCTCCATGCATCGGCCAGTAAAACCCGATATAACAGAATTTCCGTTCCCGGGAAAGTTGACAAATAACAATTTAAAATGTCCCTCATTTCGATTGCCAGTGAAACCTGATACAACAGAATTCCCGTTCCCGTGAAAGTTGAATTTAGTTTAAATCTAGTTGTAATATTTTACCACTTTTAAAGTTACATTTGTTATCCTTTTACGCTAATCTTCCGAGCGCACATAAACTGTCCCTCATTTCGACTGCCAGTAAAGCCTGATGCAATTGAATTTCCGTTGAAGTTGAAAAATAACAATTGGCAAAATTAAATTTATTAAGATTATTAACCTTTTCGACGTGTATAAAAAAAAATGTTTCACGAGCTTGAACCGAGCGCATGTAGCGCATGTCTACTGCAATGTAGGCAAGCCCGCTATCAACTACCTACAGAAACTTATAAATAAATGTGTTTAAAATACGTTATAATAATAGTGACGTTATCATAGCATTATATGACCAGGAATTGAGCGGAAAGTAATAATTTGGTTGTAATATCTTTGTCAAAGTATGTATGTAGTGTGTGTGACATTCGTCACTTTGTTGTATTGTTTGCTTGATAAAGGTCTTGTTGGTCGAAACGTTGCTGTGTATTGCCATTGTTTTTGTATTTTGTAAAACTATCGCACTTTGTGATTACGCGTTTCGCCGAAAGTAACAACATGATCACGTGACCGTGAACGTCGTTTCAAACTTGATATGCATTTTTCGTCGATTTATGTAAACGACCATTTGCGTTAAGTTTTAATATCGTTACAGAAACGTATAAAAAGTGTAGTTTGATAATTTTTCCCTCTTCGTATCTCTGAAAGCTACCTTCTTGCCAAAGTCCGTAGGATGTCTAGATATCTCTAAACAATTGCGACAGACATACAATTTCATTGATCTTTGTCTTATATATATATAAGATATATATGTGTATGTGTGTATATATGTATACCAACGTGTAAGTATGCAAGAGAACACGCGAGAGCTTTCGTGTGTTGTTTGCTTCGCCTCGTTTTTGTCTGCCTGTTCTCTGTGTATAAACATGCATGTACGTGTGTATGTGTAGATACTTCTAAATATGTGAATACTCAAATTGAAATCAGTTCTAACATAAACAAAAACAATAACAGACCAACAAGACTTCAATCAACGCAAACAGTATACCAGGAGACAAATGAGACAACAGACAAGTGTTGATTCTATCACCTCATTAAATTATTTATAAGTTCCTTTATTGACAAGTCCCATTGTTGTATATTTAAATTTATATCCTGTTAGACGAGTCCAAAACAAAAGGGTAACAAAGTTTATTGAGGTTGCATGTATTACAATCATTTGTTCACAAATGAAATAAGCCTTCTAGACACGATTCCCCCTTTTTCCAATACTTCATGTTTTTATTAGGGAACCTATAAATTCCTGAGCCAATACTGATATATGGATGTGAGTCATGGACAATAAATAAACAGAGATATCGTTGGAAGTCTGAACGTGTGTTGCCAGGGCTCGCAAGGGGAGTAAAGAATAGTAACATTTAGAACATAATTTATGGAGTCTCTGTGGCGTAGAGGTTAGATACTGTCTATCGTGCCAAAGGTACCAGGTTCGTTCCTTGAGGAGTCATCTGAACATCTTTCATCTCAGATCTCAGTGTAGGTTACATGGAGTTCCAGTCTTATCGGAGACGGACCGCCCGAGCGGTTAGTGGGACCCAAATTTGAGGTGTAAAGAATAGAACCACTGTTACCTGCCACGCATGTCGTAAGAGGCGACTAAGGAGGTTTGGCTGAAACCGGATGCACATGTCCTAAACGTGTAGAAGTCTATGCGTTTAGGGCCTACCAAACCAATGTGCAACGTATACACGTTCTTGGCAAAGATCAAACATTTCACAAAGAGTGATTAAAATTGGTTGTAAAGAACGAACGCAAAGAAGAAGAAGATCGGAGACAGACTATAAATCGTAGGTCCCCATTTCAATTTGAGCACGTAAAAGAACCATTGGCAGTTCAAAATCGAAAAGAGCAGGCTGGAAAACCGCTGCCCTGCAAAATTCATTAGAAAAGATTAAAAATAAGATTTCTACAAAATTGTCTTCTTCATCTTTAAAATTAAATCAGGAACCCTCACCGGTGCTACGGAGTTCGTGCACTTCAGCTGAGATCTTCCTGTGTAAGAAAGAGATCAGAGCACACATGGTTACTCACCGAAGTGCAATGATGATGGTCCTATCAATCAATCAATCAATCAATCAATCAATCAAAGAATAGTAATACTGCGACCTACAAGGCATGTCGTAAGAGGCACCTGAGGTGGGGTCTAGGGTGCTACCTAGTAAATAAAAGTATCGCATAAATCGGATGTGCTGGCCTACTTGTAGGCGCATAACTGGCACAACGTACAATCGCTCTTAGGCTCAAATTAATACAAATCACAAAGAGTACTTAACAATTGGTGGATATGAAGTGGAAGACTTCTCAGTGCTTTTCTGGTACACAATTGAGACTGGGTATATCTGAGAACAGTTACGGTAGGGAAAACCTTCATCTCCCACTGTAAAATTGAACCCGGACCACGTACTTAAGAAATTATACACCCCACATTCTTCGTTGGAGAACAGGAATCCACATTCTTCATTGGAGATCATGCCACCACATTCTTCAATGGAGGACACTAACCGACATCCTCCATTGGAGGACATGCCCCCACATTCTTCATTGGAGAACATGACCCCACATTCTTCATTGGAGAACAGGAATCCACATTCTTCATTGGAGATCATGCCCCCACATTCTTCAATGGAGGACACTAACCGACATCCTCCATTGGAGGACATGCCCCCACGCTGTATTGGAGGACATGTCCCCACATTCTTCCTCGAGAGAGAGAGAGAGAGAGAGCGAGAGAGAGAGAATGACAGTGAGAACATTCTGAAAAATGAGAAATCGTCATAAGAAATGATATATAGATATATATGTTCAGCTAACAGCCGTTGGCAACCATATCTCAACCGTGCTCATTACGGAACAAGGAATGAATACCCATATATCAATTACTGGAACATTTTTTTTGCTTTCATGAAATTTGAATCAACAGGGACATAAAATATTAATCTCGGAATAGCCCACCATCTGTTCAAGCTTGTATCAGACACTCAACAGACGATGTTGATGCCAGGGTTGACTCCTGACTTCCTGGAGAGATACGGTGTTGATAAGGTTCTAGTGACGTGTTAGCGTTGACGAAGTCATGTTGGGAGAAATTTGTCAGAAGTTTAGAGTCTTCTTCTTCTTCTTCTTTCTTCTTCTTTCTTTCTTTTTCTTCGAACGCTCTATATCGACCACTTGTCTTCTTCTTCTTTGCGTTCGTTATTTACCACCAATTTTAATCACTCTTTGTGATATGTTTGATCTTTGCTAAGAACGTGTATACGTTGCACATTGGTTTGGTAGGCCCCAAAATGCATAGCTTTTTTCACGCTTAGGACACATGCATCCGATTTCAGCCAAACCTCCTTAGTTGCCTCTTACGACATGCGTGGCAGGTAACAGTGGTTCTATTCTTTACACCCCAAATTTGGGCCCCGGTAACCACTCGGGCGATCGACCACTTGTTAAACCACTGTGTGAGATTTCTATGTGATTTCAGCCTAAGTGCGATTGTACGTTGTGCAAGTTATTCGCCTACAAGTAGGCCAGCACATCCGATTTATTTACTAGGGTAGCTTCCTAGTTCCTACATCAGTCGCCTCTTACGACATGCCTTGTAGGTCGTAGGGGTACTATTCTTTGCTCCCCTTGCGAGTCCCAGTATCACACGAGCAAGAAGTTTGGAATTAATTTTTTGGCTAAATTTTAACTCATTCACTGATCATCATCAGGTGCCGTGATGTTCAGGTATGCGATCATGGATCTCCACAAATCTCTATCCCTAGTATTTTTGCCATCTTCTCAGATGTTGACGTTCTTCTGAGCCATGAATTCAGGCTCTCTAATATTTTCTCTCTCTGTCTTCCCCTGTCTCGTCACCCTTTAGTTTTACTGGTTATCACAATGTGTTCTAAGCCTCTCTTCTCAATAAATGTCCGAAAAATAATGACATCCTCGTTCTTAAATTAACAATACATTTTTTCTGTGTCTTGGCTTCATTCACCACCTTCACTAACGAAATGAAAAACACGATGAGCCGATGTAATTCTTTACTTATTCACATTCCTTCAGCTTTGAATATTGATAAAACTTTACACCATTTTATCCAATTTAAACATCGGTATTCTGTTTAATTACCTTAAACTTCCCCAATCTGCGACCACGATGTTAATTATTGTGAGATAAAATGGTATCTGCCAGTTTGTGCAGATAAACATCGGTCCGATCTGACCACGATGTTAATATAGATTGTTCTGCCGTAGATAAACATCGGAAATTAAATCAGAATGCATTAATGTACATTTCTCACAACTTTTACATGAAACAATGCTCGGCGCAATATGCTGAAGTTGGGTAATTTTAAGAGACAATCGTGGCGCATTCTGCGGCAGTTAGCACAGAATAAGTTAATGCAGTTCTTGTCCACGCGAGTCGTTGGGGTTATCTTGTACCGGGTCGCCTAAAAATGGTTAGGATGTCATGTTGGCAGGAACTGAAAGAAGAAGATATGGAAGATGGATATTAAAATGCATTTTAAAATTAAAAATACTTAGCATGATGATCAGAAATAAGACTAATTAGTTGTTATTACGGTTGTTTGCCCAAGCGACAGAGATGAAGAGTTTACGGCGAATTCTAGAAATTTACAAGAAGAGGTAAGATCAGAAACGAGGAAATCTGAAGAAAAGTTGGATCCCTGCCGATTCTTATATATATTAAGAAACAACAGGTCAAATGGTTTGGACATGTATCAAGGTTACCACAAGACAGTCCACAAAAATCACTAGCACTCAGATACAACGGCAACAGACACAGAGGACGACCACGTAAACGATTGATCGTCTCGATATCTGTGGCATTAAATTCCACCTTATACAAAGCACATAAAGAGGTTCGCTCCAGGTGAATCTTTTTTCGACTTGACGCCGACACGCAAAATATGATTACAGAATATATGTAGATAGACCGTTGTTTGTTTTCGATCTCTTTAACCACTTGTTAATAATCATTCTTTGTGATTTCGCCCGAGTGGTTGTTAATTTGAGTTAGATCCTTTCCTGTCCGTATGCGTAGAGGCGACTGAGGTAGTTTGATGTCGATCACGTGTTCGTTGCTAAACCGAACTTAAGTCTTGAAAAGATGTTACTAGGCGCATAACATGGTGCAAGCCCCTCTGGTGATAGGTTCTACGGTCGAATCTCCTCAGGTTTCCCGCTTTCCACGGGTGTCCATATGAGATTGGTAAGGAGTCTCTCATCCCGAGTGGTTGCCGGGGCCCAAATTTGGAGTGTAAGGAATAGAAACACTGTTACCTGTCACGCATGTCGTAAGAGATGACAAAGGAGGTTTTGCTGAAATCGGATGCACGTGTCCGCTAGGGAATGCTAACCCGAAACAAATGCTTGCAGAAAACGGATGCACCAGGCCGTAAGGCGCATAACATGGTGCAACGACCCTCACAATGAGAAATGGGATAACGGATTCTACGGTCGCCAATCTGCCTCAGAGATATAGCCACGCAGTAAAAATGTCAGACCTATCATCACGAGTGTGGCCAAAACTTACTGCAGGAAGGTCGGCACAAACGGGGAAGCAGAAATCATATGAATTATATCCTACAGAACTGCCCCAGTATGCAGACTTGAGAAGAAAGAGGTGGCCCACTTACACTAGTGTCCAAGACAAACTGTATGGCGTGGTTGATAATGTGAGGCAGACGGCTGCCTTTATTAGAGAATCCGAAATCCCAATCTAGTGAGAACGCAGAAGACAAACTGTATGGAGTGGCTGATAATTTGAGACATATTGCTGTCTTTATTAGAGAATCCGAAATCCCAATCTAGTGAGAACGCAGAAAACAAACTGTATGGCGTGGCTGATAATCTGAGGCAGACGGCTGCCTTTATTAGAGAATCCGAAATCCCAATCTAGTGAGAACGCAGAAGACAAACTGTATGTCGTGGCTGATAATCTGAGGCAGACGGCTGCCTTTATTAGAGAATCCGAAATCCCAATCTAGTGAGAACGCAGAAAACAAACTGTATGGAGTGGCTGATAATTTGAGGCAGACGTCTGCCTTTATTAGAGAATCCGAAATCCCAATCTAGAGAACACAGAAGACAAACTGTATGGCGTGGCTGATAATCTGAGACAGACGGCTGCCTTTATTAGAGAATCCGAAATCCCGATCTAGTGAGAACAGAAGACAAACTGTATGGCGTGGCTGATAATCTGAGGCAGACGGCTGCCTTTATTAGAGAATCCGAAATCCCAATCTAGTGAGAACGCAGAAGACAAACTGTATGGCGTGGCTGATAATCTGAGGCAGACGGCTGCCTTTATTAGAGAATCCGAAATCCCAATCTAGTGAGAACGCAGAAGACAAACTGTATGGCGTGGCTGATAATCTGAGGCAGACGGCTGCCTTTATTAGAGAATCGAAATCCCAATCTAGTGAGAACGCAGAAGACAAACTGTATGGCGTGGCTGATAATCTGAGGCAGACGGCTGCCTTTATTGGAGAATCCGAAATCCCATCTAGTGAGAACGCAGAAGACAAACTGTATGGCGTGGCTGATAATCTGAGACAGACGGCTGCCTTTATTAGAGAATCGAAATCCCAATCTAGTGAGAACGACAGAAGACAAACTGTATGGTCGTGGCTGATAATCTGAGGCAGACGCTCCTTTATTAGAGAATCCGAAATCCCAATCTAGTGAGAACGCAGAAAACAAACTGTATGGCGTGGCTGATAATCTGAGCAGACGGCTGCCTTTATTAGAGAATCCGAAATCCCAATCTAGTGAGAACGAGAAGACAAACTGTATGGCGTGGCTGATAATCTGAGGCAGACGGCTGCCTTTATTAGAGAATCCGAAATCCCAATCTAGTGAGAACACAGAAAACAAACTGTATGGCGTGGCTGATAATCTGAGACAGACGGCTGCCTTTATTAGAGAATCCGAAATCCCAATCTAGTGAGAACACAGAAAACAAACTGTATGGCGTGGCTGATAATCTGAGGCAGACGGCTGCCTTTATTAGAGAATCCGAAATCCCAATCTAGTGAGAACGCAGAAACAAACTGTATGCTGGCTTGATAATCGGACAGACGGCTGCCTTTGATTGGGAAACAAATCCAATCTAGTGAGAACCGAGACAGGTTATAATCTCTAGGAACATGGTCCGTTTGGTCGATCCGATGGGAGAACCAAAGAAAACTGTATCGTGGCTGAGTAACTGAGGCAGAGACTCCTTTGAGAACCTCCCATCTAGAGAACCAAAGAAGATTTAATGCCTCTGACATGCCAAGTATTGCCGTTCAAGGACTGAACCACTCTGCGCCACAGAGAACATCAAACTGTTGAACAATACCTCTGCGCCACAGAGAACACATCAAACTGTTGAACGTAACCTCTGCGCCACAGAGAAGACATCAAACTGTTGAACGTAACCTCTGCGCCACAGAGAACACTCAAACTGTTGAACTCTGCGCCACAGAGAACACATCAAACTGTTGAACGTAACCTCTGCGCCACAGAGAACACATCAAACTGTTGAACGTAACCTCTGCGCCACAGAGAACACATCAAACTGTTGAACGTAACCTCTGCGCCACAGAGAACACATCAAACTGTTGAACGTAACCTCTGCGCCACAGAGAACACATCAAACTGTTGAACGTAACCTCTGCGCCACAGAGAACACATCAAACTGTTGAACGTCTTAACACTAAAGTGACGACCTGCACAGAGAACACATCAAACTGTTGAATCAATGAATCACTTCATTTCTGAATAAATCAGATATTACTGTAAGTGTTCCAACAGTTGTGGTAAACTAATCTAGAAAAGTCGACCTCCATTTCTCAACATCAGACAGCGAACAAGGTGCAAGAGTTAGCGATTAGCTTCCTATTGAACCGGCTTCCGGTCCCAATCTCAACTAAGCTCGCAGGCATCCAAAATTGACCGATTTGACTCATTTTTTCCCCTGCTGGTATCGATTGGGTTAATTGCCTGTACATAACTACATTTCATCCCAGAATTAAACATCATGACACGAAGACGCGAAGGGTGAAACGTCAGAATGTTCGAGATTACAGGAAGTTCCCAAATGGATTCAGCATGTCATACCCCTAAAATCTCCTCCTATTTTTCCCCTCTTCTTATTTTCTCAATAACGGGTTCTCCATTCCTTAGCAAAGGCTTAGAAAGAGTACTGTAGATTGCATAAATAATAACTCAAACGTATGTTTTTTGTATTTGTTTTTTCCGATCCAGAAACAGTTGAGCTTCCAGCTCTTCGGCTCGGTGCCACGAACACCGGAAATCTGGAGAACCTGTAGCTTTTCTGCCAGCCCGCGGAATTGAACCCGCACTCACAGGAGCTTGTCACCCGTCGTCCAACGCGCTACGAACAAGTTGGGCAGACGGGCATGTTTTGTGTGTTAAATATCTTCGTCTTCTTCATGTCTCTACAGTTTTTCCTCGCAGCGTTAGGATAACAAGAGATTTATATAACGGGTTATTATGTGTACGCTTCATAATTAGTGTTTTTCGTTGCTTTTGTTATTTCTGAGGTTCCCTCTCTTGCGTGGACAACCTTTTGAGTTGTATCCACTGTACACCTGTGTGTTGCAGGGGCGCTCATGAGTAACACAGAATAGTAATACTGTGACCTTAAATGTATGTCGTAGGAGGCGACTCAGGTAGGGGCCTAGGGAAGCTGCCCTAGTAAATAAAACCGTCGCAGAGATTGAATGTGCTGGTCTGCTTGTAGGCGCATAAGTGACACAATATACATTCGCTCTTACATCGTGGATCCTCGCTGGTGCTATGGATGTCGTGCACTGCCGCTGTGATTGTCCTGTGTAGGAAAGAGATAATGTGCAACAGAGAGGTCAGCTCCAGGTGTCTCCTTTCTCGACCTGACGCTGATAAGCAAACAGGATTAGAGAATAGATAGATAGATAGATAGATAGATAGATAGATAGATAGATTGATAGATAGATAGATAGATAGATAGATAGATGGATGGATGGATAGATAGATTCAGTGGCGGCTCGTCATTAAGGGCCAGTGGGGCCGGGCCCACCAAAATAAGGTGTAACGTGTATTTATTATTTAATCAATTAAAATATAACCTAACCGAAATCATGATTTTTCCGAAAATTTCTGTCTGGCCTCACTAACAAAAATGATCACGAGCCGCCACTGGATAGATAGATAGATATAGATAGATATATAGATAGATAGATAGATAGATAGATAGATAGATAGATAGATAGATAGATAGATGGATAGATATATAGATAGATAGATATATATATAGATAGATAAATATACAGAAAAGTACTAGATAGATAGACATGATGATAGATAGTAGATAGATAGATAGCTAGTAAATAAAAATGCAATAGATGAATGATGATGAGATGTAGCATAAGTGACAATAATACATGTAGATGATGGATGTGATGATAGGATAGATCGATGACTAGATGATAGATGATTGTCGTAGGAAAAGATAATGTAGATAGAAGTAGATAGTGATATGATGATGATAGATAACAGATAGAAGATAGATAGATAGATAGATAGATAGATATAGATAGATAGATAGATAGATAGATAGATAGATAGATAGATAGATAGAAAGAAAGATATATAGAAAGCGATAGTAGCATACATGGTTACTTCCCGAAGTGCAATGATGATGGTCCTATTAATCAATCAATCAATCAATCAATCAATCAATCAATCATTGGAAGCATTGCTTGACAGGTATTATTTTGGAACTTGCATGGAAAGAAGAGTAATGGAAGGCCTAGAAGTACCTGAAGAAAAGAGAGGTGGAGAGTGATATACACAATATAGTTAAGAAGTAGATAGAATTGGAATGGATGGCAAGAGAGAGGAAGAGCTGGAAGAAGTTTGTTGAAGTTTGTGCTCCGTTGGGAGTTATTCTTCTTCAAACGCTCCATATCGAGCATTTGTTAACAACTCTGTGTGATCTGTGAGGCGGAGATCAACAATATAAAGAAGAGTGGGAGCTCAGAATAACTAGAGATAGGAAGACTTGGAGGTTGGTTGAGGCCATGCCACCGAAGCAAAGAGAGAGAGTGATCTGTATGATCTGTAGATCTGATGATCTGTGATCTGTGATCTGTGTGGATCTGTATGTGATCTGTGTGATCTATGTGTCTTTTGATCTGTTGATCTGTGTGATCTGTTGTGATCTGTGTGGATCTGTGGATCTGAGTGATCTGTGTGTATTTATGTATCTGTATGATCTGTAGTATCTTTTATCTGTGTATCTTGTGTGATCTTGTATCTGTGTATCTGTGTTGATCTTGTGATCTTGTATCTGATGGAGCTGGGTGATCTGGTGTGATCTGTTGTGATCTGATGTGACCTATGTATCTGTATGTGATCGATGTGATCGATGTGATCTGTTGTAGATCTGTGTGTGATCTGTATGTGATCTGTGTGTGATCTGTATGTGATCTGTATGTGATCTGTATGATCTGTTGTGATCTGTGGTGATCTGTGTGTGATCTGTATGTGATCTGTATGTGATCTGTGTGTGATCTGTGTGTGACTGTATGATCTGTTGTGATCTGTATGTGATCTGTTGTGATCTGTGTGACATCTGTTGTGATCTGTTGTGATCTGATCTATGTGATCTGTGTGTGATCTGTGTGATCTGTATGTGATCTGTATGTGATCTGTATGCTCTGTATGTAATCTGTATGTGATCATGCTGTATCTGTATGATCTTATGTGATCTGGTCAATCTGTATGTAATCTGTATGTGATCTCTGTATGTAATCTGTATGTGATCTCTGTATGTAATATGTATTGATCTCTGTATGTAATTGTATTTATCCTGTATAATCTGTATGTGATCTCTGTGAATCTGTATATCTGTATGTAATCGATCGTGTAATCTGTATGACTCTGTATGTAATCTGTATGTAATCTGATGTGATCTGTATGTAATCTGTATGTAATCTGTTATTTTATTAATCGTGTATCTTGCGATCTGTATGTAATCTGGATCTAAGACCGATTGTACGTTCTGCCCTTTATGCGCCTACAAGTAGGCCAGAACATCTGATTTCTGCGACCTTTTTATTTACTAGGGTAACTTCCTAGGCCCCTACCTCAGTCGCCTCTTACGACATGCCTTGTAGGTCGCAGCGGTACTATTCTTTGCTTTCCTTGCGGGCCCCGGCACCACATAGGCGCGTTGGGAGTTGAAAGTTGAAGAAGAATAAACAAGAATAAATAATAAGTAGACAAAATTGGAAGAAAACAAAATTGGAAGAAAACAAAATTGGAAGAAAACAAAATTGGAAGAAAACAAAATTGGAAGAAAACAAAATTGGAAGAAAACAAAATGAAAGAAACAAAATGAAAGAAAACAAAATGAAAGAAAAAAATGAAGACAAACAAAATTAAAGAAAACAAAATGAAAGAAAACAAAATTGGAAGAAACAAATGAAGAAACAAAATGAAAGAAAACAAAATGAAAGAAAACAAAATGAAAGAAAACAAATTGAAAGAAAACACAATGAAAGAAAACAAAATTGGAAGAAAACAAAATGAAAGAAAACAAAATGAAAGAAAACAAAATTAAAGAAAGCAAAATGAAAGAAAACAAAATGAAAGAAAACAAAATGAAAGAAAACAAAATTGAAGAAAACAAAATGAAAAAACAAAATGAAAGAAAACAAAATGAAAGAAAACAAAATGAAAGAAAACAAAATGAAAGAAAACAATGAAGAAAACAAAATGAAAGAAAACAAAATGAAAGAAAACAAAATGAAAGAAAATGAAATGAAAGAAACAAATGAAAGAAAACAAAATGAAAGAAAACAAAATGAAAGAAAACAAAATGAAAGTAAAAGAAGAAAACAGAAGTAATAGAAGAAGACACAAAGTAATGACTGCTGTTAAATAAAGATGTACAAAAAGTAATGACTGCTGTTAAATAAAGATGTACAAGAAGTAATGACTGCTATTAAATAAAGATGTACAAAAAGTAATGACTGCTGTTAAATAAAGATGTACAAGAAGTAATGACTGCTGTTAAATAAAGATGTACAAATAATGACTGCTGTAAATAAAGATGTACAAGAAGTAATGACTGCTTTAACAAAGATGTAAGTAATGACTCTATTAAATAAAGATGTACAAAAAGTAATGACTGCTATTAAATAAAGATGTACAAGAAGTAATGACTGCTATTAAATAAAGATGTACAAGAAGATAAAAGTAGCACTAAGATAACCATAATTGTGCGCTATTAGTTTCCTATTGGAACTATTTGACAGCTCTGGAGAATTCCCTGTTTCTGGTGAAAGGTGAGAAGTGCCAGGTCGAGTAACGAAATTGAGGTCAGTGTGCTTAAGAAGCTAGCTCCCGCCAGAAGATTGGGACCCGTATGAAAGACGGGCTAATAAGGTTTATGTACTGATGTTAAAAAAAAAAAAAAATTCGTGAGCTTCTGAACTTTGAAAAAGGGTCCTAGCACACGCTAACTTAAGAGTGTGATGAAAAAATCGTAGAAAAATAAGCACTCGTGATTAGGTTCTTGATATTGAACGGGTGAGATCAATATGGAGCCGATAAGTAGATGGACAGAAAGTCAAATATAAAGACAGTCTTATATGAAGTGTGAAGCATGTGTATTTAATAAGGCAGTGGGCCCGCGTGTTCGTAGCGCGTTGGACTACATACAGGTGACTAGTCCTCTGTAAGTGCGGGTTGAACTCCGCGGACTGGCAGAAAAGCTACAGGTTCCCCAGATTTACTGTGTTCGTGGCACGGAGCCGAAGGGTTACGATGTCCATGACACCGAGCCGAAGAGCTTTCAGCTCAAGTGCTTCTGGATCGGTAAAAAAAAAAAAAATAAGGCAGTGGAAAAACATATGTGCTTTTGAATATAAGCTGTTCGTGCGTTGTCGGGACTAGCACGGGGAGCAAAGAATAGTAACACTACGACCTACAAAGCATGTTGTAAGAGGTGACTGAGGTAGGAGCCTAGGGACGCTACTCTAGTAACTAAAAAGTATCGTAGAAATCAGATGTGCTTGCCTACTTGTAGACGCATAACTGGCACAACGTACAGTCGCTCTTAGACTCGCATACTTATGATCACATTGGTTATTGGTTACTAAACTGACGTCATTGCACTCCGGGCAGACCCATAGGTGCTCAGTCTCCCCCAACAGATATCGAAGAGTATGTATACTGATGGTTCCTGTGGCTCGCTGATTAAACACACCTCTCACTCTGCCTCTCAGACATCCAGTTCGACTTGAACAACGGGTAACTCCAAACTGCTTAAATCGCTTGATCGATTCAACATCGATTTTAGTGTCCTCATCCAACAGAGAGTCGCGAAGAGACCGAAGAATATCCCCTTATCCATCTTCAACTCCCCAACAATCGATGCTGTTGATGCAAGCCTGGCCGCTCTCTCATTACCGTAAACACCCGCATGCCCAGGACAGTATATCCACGTAAGCCGCTGGAGGTTAGAAACTTCTATAGAAGACATCCACTCATACCGAAACCTGCCCTTCTGGATCTTGTGAAGCATCGACTGAGAGTCAGATACAACAACTGCCCCAGTAAATGAAGTCCCAGAAATCCAATGGAGGGCAGCAGTAACATACATGATCACATACAAAATTCACAGTTAGTTGTTTAACAAGCAGTCGATACGGAGCGTTTGAAGAAGAAGAATATAAGTGATTATGGAAGATAAATAGATCGATATATTCTTCTTTGAACGTTCCGTATCGATCACTTGTTAACCAATCGGTGTGATTTATATGTGATCAGAGACTCTTAGCGATTGTACGTTGTGTCAGTTATGCGCCTATAAGTAGGCCAGCACATTCGATTTCTCGACACTATTATTTACTAGTTAGCTTAGCTAGTTAGTCATCTTAGACATTCTTGTAGGTCGCAGTGTTACTATTATTTGCTCCTTGTGTAGTCCAGTAATATTAGATAGATAGGTAGATAGTAGATAGATAGATAGATAGATAGATAGATAGATAGATAGATGGATATATAGATAGATAGATAGATAGATATATAGATAGATAGATAGTTAGATATATAGATAGATAGTTATATAGTTAGATAGTTAGATAGATAGATATATAGATAGATAGATAGATAGATAGATATATAGATAGATAGATATATAGATAGATAGATAGATACATCGATAGAATCAAACTAGCTAAACACATAAAAACAAAGTACTATAGTGTTACAAAATACAGAAACAGTGACGATAAACAGCAACGTTTCGACCAAAAGGCCTTTATCAGCAAACAATACAACAAGAATGACGAATTTCGAGGAACACTACAAATGGACGATTACATGTAGAAACATTCAAACCTATCTGATGAAAATCTGGGAATAAAAACGAATAACGAATTGAGTGCAACACAAAATCGGAAGTGGAAAAGAATAGAAACAATAAACAATATAGTGGATCTTCTTCTTCTTCTTTTGTCGTCACACTGCTACCGGGTTGTTGCCCAGTGTCGTGGTTTTCTATTTTTGTCTTGCGCTGTTCTGGTGGCTTGTGTGATTGTTATCTTTGCTCTTTCACAGGATTCTGCAACGCCATCTAACCATCTTTTCCGTGGTCTTCCTCTTGCCTTCTTTCTCGATGTTCTGTTGTAGAAGACTCTGTATACTGTGGAGTTTGGATGCATTCTTATTAAGTGGCCAAACCACTTCATTCTTTGTTTATCTATGTAATTCAAGAACGGTTTTGTGCCAACTTTCTTTCTTATGCTGATGTTGGTGATTCTGTTTTTTCTTGTGTTGTTGGTAACTTTTCGCAGGCAACGCATTTCACATGTAGTTATTTTTGTGACTGCGCTTTGCTCAATGTCCATGTTTGGCTCTGGTAACACAAAGTAGGTATAAAAATGCTGTTGATCATCTGTTGCTTAGCTGCCTGTGAAATTTTGGGTGCCTTAACAATGGGGCTAGCTGGTAGGTTACAGCATTTGCTTTTTGTACTCTAGCCTCTATCTCTCTATCCAGTTTTCCGTCTTTTGTGAATAGTGGATAAATAATTTATATATATGGAGCAAATACACATATAGATAACAAGGCATGCGATAAGACAGTACTAAGAAGCATAGGAATGTAATGCGTTGAGTCCAAAAGGTCGCAAGGTGCCATAGAATGAAATAAAACGGTTCTCCAGAGCGAATCGACTGCGATCATCGGAGGAACATGACCGGATGGCTGTGACCTGGACATCGTCAGCTCCTGAATGGCCAGTATCATTGAAATGAGTGACCACAGGGGTCATAGAGCATTGGCGAATATCGCGTAAGTGTTGGGCGAATCTGTCACTGAGCCTCTTACCGGGTTCACCAATATAGGCCTTGTTGCATCGTTTGCAGGTGATGGCATAGATGATATTGCTGGACTCACACGTGAAACTGTCTTGAATGACATACGTAGCTTTAGGAAAAGAGACAGTGCGTGTCTGTATTACATATACACATGCATTACAGTGCCGATGGCCACACTGGATGGTGCCAAAGTGACTCTGGATATTAGGCTTGAGGCGACTGTGTACCAACATATCCTTAAGACTTCTGTCCCGTCTGTACGCCACCAGAGGATAGTGTTGGAAGACTGAACGTGTCTCAGGATCAGACTGAAGAATAGGAGATGATGGAATAAGACCTTTTTCACCAGAGGACTATGAGGGTGGAAAGTTAAGATAAGTTTAACCCTGTCAGAATTGGAGGTTCTATGTATGTTGGAAAGGGCCTCCTGACGAGCAATTAGTTGAACCCGATATCAAACAATAAGTTATCTTTTCTTCTACTTCCAGTTTTTTACATTTATTTGGTTATTCGTTTAAAAAAAAATCTCCGTTATGAACTTATTGTTTGATTCTACATGATGTGTGCTGTGTTAGAAGTGAAATTCTTTACTTCTCTTCTATCCTAGGCTTGATAAAGGCCTTTGGTCGAAACGTTGCTGTGTATCGTTATTATTTTTGTACTTTGTATACAGTACTTTGTTTTTATGTGTTTCACTATTGCTACATAGTTTTACTGCAGTCTTCCCTTGTGTCGCCATTGCTACATAGTTTTACTGCAGTCTTCCTATATCATTTTCCGCAGTGTTTCCATCGAATTGCTACATAGTTTTACTGCAGTCTTCTCTTATATCGATAACAAACCGTTAACTACGTTACGCTGTAGAGCGTGCTCTACTTAGTTTTAAAGCTTGGTAATTGGATACCTTACAACCAGGAGAGAAAAAAACACAGTCCTACCAATGAATTGAGTCGCATGATCAGGTATCAATAAAGTTATATCGATCTCCTCAACATTTCTAGAAACGTTACCTCCTACTACAATGGAAGTTGGACATGTTTTGTAGTTAATGAACCGTAAGTCTATTGCGCTAGTAACAATATAATAACAAAGGCAAGATAAGAGAAATGTTGTTTTAAAACATGTTGAGGAATGGAATGTAGACCCACAAGGAAGTGGGTGATCAATGTGTGTGTGTGGGGGAGGTATTGGCTGGCAGTGTGTGGTTGTGAATGTTTGTCGGAGAGTGTTTTTGTGTATATGTGGTTGACTGTTAGTAGGAGGGGGGTCTAAATCGCGAAGTGGTTAATCGTTTACATGTGTAGTGAAAAGGGTTTAAAAGCCGAAAGATTGACTTCATTGCACCGGATTTAACCCCATACGGCTCGGTCCCTCTCCGCAGAAATGGCACGCCACCTGCCGAGAGTATTGCACAAAGCACGAACTCCGTAGCTCCAGCAACAATCCTAGGGTCTCTGGGAAAAATCACTCCTGAACAGAATGGCGCGGTCCGGACTCGAACCCACGACCTTCGACTCACAAGGCAAAGGGCTTAACCACTTAGCCACAGAGACCCCCTTGTCGTAGTGAAGGTTGTGTGCTCGAACCCGGACTGAGATACATGTTCCATTTTTTTTCATGAGATTCCTAGGATTGTTGCGGAGCTTCAGCATGCTTTGTGCAATACTCTCGACAGATGGCATCATCTCTGCCGACAGGGACGGAGATATACGGGGAAACCCGGTGCAATAAAGTCAATCATTCGCTTTTGGACTGTGAGTAGGTGTGAATGTTTGTGTGAGAGAGAGTGTGTGTGTATCATGTAATTATGGGTGTCTGAGTGATTGTGGGTGTGTGAGTGATTGTGGGTGTGTGAGTGATTGTGGGTGTGTGAGCGATTGTGGGTGTGTGAGTGATTGTGGGTGTGTGAGTGATTGGTGTCTGTCTATACGTAGTGTGGGAATGTGTGTGTGTGTAAGAGAGAGAGAGTGTGTATGTAATGTGTATGTGTTGGTGGGTTTGTGTGAGTGTGTACGCTTGAGTGTACACGTGGATATGTGGTGTATGAGAGAGAAAGATAGCGGGTCTGTACTATGTATATGAGTTAGTGTTTCCAAAAGGGTCTGCTTGCAAAAGATTTCCTTCATTGCACTAGGTTTCTCCATATAGCTCCGCTCCTGTCGCAGATATGGCATATCATCTGCCGAGAGTATTGCATAAAACACGAACTCCGTAGTTCCGGCAAAAATCCTAGAGATCTCATGGAAAATTTGCACACGTGTCTCGGTCCGAATTGGAACCCACACCTTTCAGTACGACAGGCAAACGAAGTAACCACTTCGCCATTGAGTTAGTGTGTGAGGTGTGTATGTGTGTGTGGAGTGTGCAAGTACTGTGTATTGTTTTATATGATGCATTTTTTGCAAAATGGCAATCATGAGTGTCAGTCACTACCTAGTGTATGGCAGGAAGCAATATGGACAATACGATTGTGGGATAAAACTTTTATACAGAGACTACTTCGTCCTTTTCCCCGTTAAACTCCCAACGGAGCACAGGTCTTCAACAAACTTCTTCCAGCTATTCCTCTCTCTTGCCATCCCTTCCAATTCTTTCTATGTTTTATCTATCCTTTTAATATCAGTTTCCAGCTCTCTTCTCCAGGTATGTCTAGGTTTTCCCCTACTCCTCTTTCCTTGCGGGTTCCAAAACGGTGACTGTCGTGCAATGCTTCCGGTCAGTCTTCTCAATGTATGTCCTATCCATTGCCAGCGTCTCTTCCGTAGCTCTTTCTCCACTGGTATTTACTTTGTTCTTTCTTTGAGTTCATCGTTCGTAATCTTTCATACCATCTCAGTCCCTCTATTCTACGTAAACATCCATTTATGAAGGTCTGTAGTTTTCTGATGGTTTCCTTTGTTGTCTTCCATGTTTCCGAGCCATAGAACGACGATTGTATGATAAAGCCAGTATATATAGACTACTACAATTCTATTATCGGACAGTGGCGGCGAAAAATGTTTGTTAATAAAGATTGGAAAAACCGTGGTCCCCGGCAACATAAGACCGACTAGCTCAGACGGGAAAACCAATTCCTATTTAATGTGGGCTGGTTTTGGATATGTTTGATAGAACACTGTAAACTTTTTTGTAATTTTACTAAATTTTATGAGTCCATGGTTATATATTGATGAAAACTATTTATAATACTGATATTCATTAGCTTTAAATTTACCTTGTAACATAATATAACACTGATTTAACATGTTGTGTTGATTTTAAAATGAATTCGTCTTTACAAAAATACTGAATGCAAGTATCACGCGACGGTTGTGGTCTTATTTCTTAGAATTTTCATCTGACCCCAGCCGGTCGTATGTTATCGGAGACCATGGTTAAAACCGTGACTGAAAACCGTGCTATTGTTCTAATGTATGAAAGAATATTTTATATTCGCCTGTGTTTTGCTGGGACTCACAAGTGGGACAAAGAATAGTAACATTGCGACATACAAGGTATTCTAGCCCTTTAGCTACTAAGGACGTATATATACGTTTTCCCATTCACTTCTAAAGACGCATTAACACGTCTGTTATTATCGCTCCTCTGTGGGCTAAAGACGTGTTAACACGTTATACATTGCTACTGTTACTGCTATAGGCGTACATTCATTTTTGTGACCTAGAAACAAAGAGTAGCTATTTTTAGCTCAACCTTCAGAAAGTATGTAGTAGCGAAAGGGCTAGGGAAGCTACCCTAGTAAATCCAAAGGATCCCACAAATCGGATGTGCTAGCCTACTTGTAGACGCATAACTGGCACAACTTACAATCGCTCTTAGGCTCAGATCACATACAAATCACACAGAGTGGTTTAACAAGTGGTGAATATAGAGCGTTTGAAGAAGAAGAAGAAGTAAATGCGACTGAGGTAGGGACCTAGGAAGCTACCTAGCAAATAAAAAGCATCCCAGAAATTTGATGTGCTGGTCTACTTGTAGACGCATAACTAATTGTTTCAGTAAACGAAGAACCCCCACGGCCACGCTCGCCCAGTTTAGCTGGTGGATAGAAAAAACGCTTTAAAGACAATCTTAAAGTGTCTCTGAAATGCTTCGATATAGACAATACGTGCTGGGAATCCCTTGCGCAAGATCGCCAAATGTGGCGCTGTAACAACAAAAGAGGAACCGAATAGCTGAGAATCATCGTATTGTTGAGTCACAGAGAAAACGAGCAGAGCGAAAAGACAGAGCACACAACACGCACATGTCTAACCTTGATCATGTATGCCCCACCTGTGGTCGGGGTTCTGTTCTAGGATTGGACTCTACAGTCACCTCCGCACACACCAGAGAGGTGCAACAGTACAGGTCTGAGATTGTTGTCATCATCGCTTGCGATGGACGGCTATTATAGACCATAACTGGCACAACTTACAATCGCTCTTAGGCTCAGATCACATACAAATCACACGGAGTGTATTAACAAGTGGTCGATATGGAGCTTCGAAGAATAAAAATAAGAAGTAAACACAGACTACTAGAAATCCGTTATCGGACCGTGACAGTGAACAATTTAAAAATAAAGATGGGAAAACAGCGACTGAAAAACCTTGCTATTGTCCTAAATCTGACGTAGAAAGAAATATTTGATATTGAAGACATCTGTTCAGATTTCTATATTCGCTTTATGAATTTGTTAAATGGGTTTCCCGCACTGTTTTGTTTAAACGGAAATAGCGTCATGCGTTGTTATGACAACAAAGTGAATGGAACTCTTTAATATGTAAAATGAGTTTAACACGCGCAGGCAGGAAGTTGCAAGTATGGTAGTGATGTGGGTGTGGTTGTGTTCTGGGAAATGGTTGTGGGTGACTTGTTTTAAAATAATTTAAAACGATGAAGAACGGTTCTATTGTTTACACGAGACAGAAGTTCGGGAAAAATTATCAGAGTTATCGATTATGTTTTTTTTGTTTTCTTTTCTCTATCCTGTTTTATTTCACAGCGTCAGGATAAGAAGAGATTGCTAGAACGGGTTTTTGTGTGTGCTTCATAAATAGTGTCTTCGTCGTCTATGTTATCTCTGATTGAGTGATTGATGATAGAAACATCATCATTGCACTTCGGTGAGTAACCATGTGTACTCCGATCTCTTTTTTACACAGGACGATCTCAGCTGCAGTGCTCGAGCTCCATAGCACCGGCGCGATTCCATGATGTAATTTTGAAGATGGTAAATATATTTTTGTAGGAGTTTCAATTCTGATCTTTTCTTATTAATTTGGCCCTGGCAGCGGCTTTCCAGCCTTCTCTTCTCGGTTTTTAACTGACAAGGTTTCTTTTGAACACGGGAACCTTCTTTTTATCTTACGTCTCCGGTAGGACTAGAAACTCGATCTCGCCTACACTGAGATCAGGGATCTCTGGACAAATATCCAGATGACTCCACGAGGAAGCGAACCTGGTTCATTTAGCACGAGAGACAAGCACCTAACCTCTAGAATTATCCTTTAGAATTAAAAGAGTTCTCCTAAATGTCAATAGACAAGTAAAGCTGGATATGCTTGAGGGACAGAGAGAGATGTGTGTTTAACCGGCGAGCCACAGGGACCAACAGTATGCACACTCGTCGACATCTGTTCGGGGAAGACTGAGCACCTATTGCACCGCCCGGTGTGATGTGACGTCAGTTCAATAACTAATAACCAATAACCAATAACCAATAACCAATGTCCAATATCCAATAACCAATACCCAATATCCAATAACCAATATTCAATAACCAATAACCAATAACCAATATCCCAAAATACAATATCAATATCCAATATCCAATAACCAATAACCAATAACCAATATACAATATACAATATCCAATAACCAATATCCAATATCCAATAACCAATATCCAATAACCAATATCCAATAACCAATATTCAATAACCAATAACCAATATCCAATATACAATATCCAATAACCAATAACCAATATCCAATATACAATATACAATATACAATATCCAATAACCAATATCAATATCAATATACAATAACCAATATCAATATACAATAACAATATCCAATAACCAATATCCAATAACCAATAACCAATATCCAATAACCAATATCCAATAACCAATAGCCAATAACCAATAGCCAATCCCCCGAATATGTAACATAACACAATAAAGAAAATTCACGCAGGACTTAACATCTACAACGATACCAGAAGCGTAACCACCAACTAACTTCCCGAGGCGCCACAACCGATTACCATTCATCACTCTCGTGATGTTCCTAGTTATCCATAATGAATAAAAATGGCTTCTTTCCCTTGTTCATCAGCCCCGCTTAGCTGCACCGCTCATAATTGGCCCCACTAAAACTTTCAGGGCTGTGACTTTAATTCAAATTTATGATTCATATTTTTGTAAAACAATATGAGAAACTAATTTGTTTTTATTGCTTTCTAGCAAGATTTCTGAAAACAGGAAATGAGCTCTGCATGTCGCCGCCATGTTGTTTCCGGCTTTCTCTGTGGTTTGAGATCGTTGGCTCATTTTAGAACCCCTGCTTGTTGAAAGGGCGGATCTGAGAGAGATGATGGGATGGGTCGAGTGACGAGAAAAGAAGAACATTAAAAGAGGAATTAAATAAAGGCGTAAATCCGAGTTTTTCCCCTTCATTCTATATTTAAATCGAAGCTTAATGAATGATTTAATAGGAACATCATCATTGTACTTCGGTGATTAAACATGTGTGCTTCGATCTCTTTCTTACACACGAAGATCTCAGCTGCAGTGCACGAACATCAGAGCACCGGCGAGGCCCACGATATAATTTTGAAGATTTTTTTGTAGGAACTTTTATTTTTAATGTTTAATGAATTTGGCCAGGGCATTGGCTTTCCACCCGATCTCTCGATTTTGAACTGCCAAGGGTTCTTTTACGTGATCAAAATTGAACACGCGACCCTTTTTCGTCGATCCGATAAACTAGGGACTCAGTCTCACCTACACTGAGATCGGTTATCCAGAAATATCCAGATGGCTCTCACAGGGAACGAACTTGGTACCTTTGACACAAGAGACGAACACTAACCCTTACGCTACAGAGTCCCTAAATGTTCAGTCTCATAAATCGAAACTTAAACGTGTGTTAGTTGTGATGTATTTGAGATCTCTGTGGCGTGGAAGCAAGGTGATCATCTCTTTTCAAGGATGATTTGACTCGTGGTAACAAGTGTCATCCTGAAATTGTAGGAGTTAGATCGAGATACTTTTTCAGACACATGGTCAGATCTTGCAGTTAGAAGTGAGATTAAGTTTCTAGTATTATCGGAGATGGACGATAAAATGTAGGTCCTGTGTTCAGGATTAGCACGTAAAAGAACGTTGGCAGCTGAAAATCGATAATCGTAGGCTGGAAAGCAACTGTCAGAGCAAAATTCTAACAATAATGTTTTTTTTAAAAAAATATTTATTACAAAAGGTTCAGTCTTCAAAGTTACAATGGGGAACTCGCTGTGGCTGCGGAGTACATGTACGGTCGGTGAGATCTTCTTGCGTAATAACGATATTGAAGAATATCTGGCTATTCACCAAAGTGCAATGAATATATTTCTATCAATCACTCACTTGATGCTCGTCCATCACGGGTGATGATGACCACACACAAATTTTCATCCAAAGGAATGTAGTTGCGCTATGTTTGTCTGTGTGTGCGTAGATGACTAGTGAGCCCGATAGGTGCTTGAAATGTTCGTGTACAGTGTGGGCAAGGTATACTTGCACTTGTGGGAAGTTTTACTGCCTTTCTGTTTTGACGTCTTTGCTCCATCCGTGCTGTTCTATTTGCCTCGCAGGCCGAGGAACCGCGTCGAAGAAGTGTGGGCCAGGCTGATCTGTCTTGAGCAGCATTCTCCCAGTTCTTGACATTTATGCCAAAAGATTTCATCGAGTTCTTGAGTGTATCTTTGAATCGCTTTTTCTGGCCCCCTGTGAGCGTTTACCACTTTGCAGCTCACCATAAAAGAGTCGTTTAGGTATTCTGCAATCTGGCATTCGAGCTACATGTCCTGCCCATCTTGTCTGTGACTGCATCAAGATTGTGTAGATGCTGGGAAGAGCAGCTCTTTTAGGACCTCTGTATCTGGGATCATATCCTGCCATTTTATGTTCATAATCACTCACTTAATCAATCAATAAATCAATCAATCAACCAATCAATCAATCAATAAAACAATCAATTATAGTGATGTATACTTCATATTGAGAAGAAATAATCAAAGAATATCAAAGCAGGCTTTGAAGTGGAATGCAAAGAGTTCAAGAAAGAGAGGACGATCTAAGAAGACACTGAAACAAACTTTGCTGAGAGAGAAACAAGAAATATCGGTCTCAGTTCCATGGAGGAGATTGAGCAAGTTGCCCAGGATACAGCGGTATGGAAACATTGCTTGCAGACTCTATATAACGTTTAACGGTACGAGATGAATTATTATTATACTTCGTATTATAGTATTATATCTATCTATCATATATCTATATATTTGTATGTATGTCTTGTCTGTCTATCCGTCTATCTCTCTTCTGTCTGTCAGTCTATCATCTCTTTTGTACATAACTTTGTCATCAACCACAGTAAACGATTCGTCGATTTTTTTCTAGGTACCACTCATACGTTCAGTAGTTTGCCATTGTCTTCTAAACGGTGAGGTTTATTTTTACCTTTTGTAAAAATCCACGTCGGACAAATTTTTATCCTAACTGCCTGCCGCTGAGTTTGAACCAGGCACGCTTGGGTTGTGATCAAGCGCACTGCCACTTAAGCTACAGACGCCCACCTATGTGTTTAAGTTAAAGTTTATTGCATATCCTTTACAGGACTTTGCAAATCCTTTACAGGATTTTGCGAATCAGCCCCAGCTTTTAAACGCTGTTTGTGATTTTTCTAGGCATTATTATGTTCAGTAGTTTGCCATTGCTTTCTGAACGGGTGGCGTCATCGTCCTTTTGTAAAAATCCACGCGAAACAATTTGCAACCAAACTGTCCGCAGCGTGATTCGAACTCAGAACGCCGGGTTTAAAAGACCGGGTCACTATACCATAAGCCACAGACGCCACCATGTGTTTACTCTCTATATATCTGTCTGTCTGCCTCTCTCTCTGTTTGCTTTCTCTTTCTCTCTGTATTTACTCTATGTCTGTCTATATGTCTGTATATATGTAAGTCTATCTATTTCTCTGTCTGATGCAAACCTTATATGTCCTTAAATGTCCTTCTATATAATCTCTTTACTTGAATCAAATCTATCTATCCACAGATCAACTCATTCAGGCTAAGATTCACTTTGTGTACATGACTAACTACTGCAGCAAGTCACTGCAAGTCGAGGACAGTCTTATAATGGCTCTGACATCTCCCGGAAGTCTCCCGCTGGACCGCGACAGGGACTTTGTCCACTGCGACGTGGATCTTGTGGCACCTCCCGGCATGAGACTGTTTATTCATTTCCTTCAGCTTGGAATATCACCAAACGTGGATCATCCAGACAGGTCTGGTTTATCTAGATTAGTTATTAGTTATTTGTTATTGGTTATTTGTTATTTGTTATTTGTTATTTGTTATTGGTTATTGGTTATTGGTTATTGGTTATTTGTTATTAGTTATTGGTTATTCTTCTTCTTCATCTTTCAACTCCCAACGGAGCACAGGTCTTCAACAAACTTCTTCCAGCTCTTTCTCTCTCTCTTGCCATCCCTTCCAATTCTTTTCATGGTTTATCTAGCCTTTTAATATCTCTCCAGCTCTCTTCTTCAGGTATGTCTAGGCCTTCCCTTACTCCTCTTTCCCTGCGGTTCCAAAAAAGTACCTGTCTTGCAATGCTTCCGGTTTGTCTTCTACTTGTGTGTCCTATTGTTATATCTATCCCAGCACTCTTTCTTAGCTCTTTCTCCGCTGGTTTATTTCTTTTCTGAGTTCCTCGTTCGTAATCTTTTCATACCATCTCAGTTATGAAGGCAGGTAGTTTTCTGGTGGTTTCTTTTGTTCTCTTCCATGTTTCTGAGCATGGTTATTGGTTACTAAACTGACGTCACTTCACTCCGGGCAGATATATAGGTGTTCATTCCCCCCGCTCAACAGATATGGCAATATCAAGAGTATGCTTACTGATGATTCTTGTGGCTCGCTGGTTAAACACACTCCTTACTCTGCCCCTGAGGAATCTTCTACCCGTACAACGGGTAACTCAAAACTACTTAAATCTCTGGATCCAAATCGCTGGATCGATTCAATACCTAGATTGTATCACAGGTTACTGTAACATAGTAGACCTCTCAGTAGTTCTTTAACAGAATTAACAACTTAATCTGTGTGGGGTCATGATCGCATAGAATAAGACATTGGGAGAAAATATTAAGATATGGCCAGCTGTTGCCTCCCATAACATACGGCCGGCGGGCTCAGATAAAAATTCTAGGAAATTAAGTTTAACAATAAAGAATATCAGTATTATTAACATTTTTTTTATCACGAAATAACCATGGACTTATAGAATTGAGTAAAATTGCAAAAAATCTTAGTTTTCTATCAAACATATAAACAAATCAACCCACATTAAACAGGAATTGTGGTTTTCCTGTCTGAGCTTGTCGGTCTTATGTTGCCGGTTGCCACAGGTCAGCCGGTCAATGCGTACCAGCAGTGTGGAGGATGGGGAGAAGGTGCTTCAGGTCGACAGCAGTCAACCTTCTTTGGAGAGATAGCACATACCAGGGGTCTCTGTGACGTAGAGGTTAGTTGCTCGTACATACCAGGGTCTCGACGTAGAGGTTAGTTGCTCACATACCAGGGTCTCTGTGACGTAGAGGTTAGTTGCTCGTACATACCAGGGGTCTCTGTGACGTAGAGGTTAGTTGCTCGTACATACCAGGGGTCTCTGTGACGTAGAGGTTAGTTGCTCGTACATACCAGGGGTCTCTGTGACGTAGAGGTTAGTTGCTCGTACATACCAGGGGTCTCTGTGACGTAGAGGTTAGTTGCTCGTACATACCAGGGGTCTCTGTGACGTAGAGGTTAGTTGCTCGTACATACCAGGGTCTCTGTGCGTAGAGGTTAGTTGCTCGTACATACCAGGGGTCTCTGTGACGTAGAGGTTAGTTGCTCGTACATACCAGGGGTCTCTGTGACGTAGAGGTTAGTTGCTCGTACATACCAGGGTCTCTGTGACGTAGAGGTTAGTTGCCTGTACATACCAGGGGTCTCTGTGACGTAGAGGTTAGTTGCTCGTACATACCAGGGGTCTCTGTGACGTAGAGGTTAGTTGCTCGTACATACCAGGGGTCTCTGTGACGTAGAGGTTAGTTGCTCGTACATACCAGGGGTCTCTGTGACGTAGAGGTTAGTTGCTCGCACATACCAGGGGTCTCTGTGACGTAGAGGTTAGTTGCTCGTACATACCAGGGGTCTCTGTGACGTAGAGGTTAGTTGCTCGTACATACCAGGGTCTCTGTGACGTAGGGGTTAGTTGCTCGTATCTTGTTCCAAGGACATAGTTTCACCTCGTTAGCCATCGAGATATTTATCAAGATATCCTGATCTCAGTGTAGGTGAGATCGAGTTCCTAGTTCTATCGGAGACGGACGATAAAAAGTAGATCCCGTGTTTAAGTTGAGCACATAAAAGAACGCTTTGTAATTCAAAATTGAGAAGATCAGGCTGGGAAGCCGCTGCCTAGGATTGATCCTACTTTTTATCGTGCGTTTCTGATAGGACTTGGAACTCGATCGCACCTACACTGAGATCAGGGATCTCTGGAAAAATATCCAGATGGTTCCACGAGGAAGCGAACCTGGTACTTTGGCACGAGAAAGAGCACCCAACCTCTACGCTACAGATACCGCTAACATGTTATACCGTGTGGTATATATGGTAATACGGTGTTCGGTCCATATATTTCATTGACCGTCGGCACTTGGTCAACATCATGCCTGCCTTTGATGTGTATATATTGTGTTTAGTCTGTTGCCAGTAAGTTGATGATCTCTGTATGTCGTCTATGTCTCTGATCCGTTTAGTCGTGCGTAAGTTGATGATCTCTGTATGTTGTCTGTGTTCTGATCCATCAGTAAGACTAAGCGCATATTTGATTTGTATATATTGTGTTTAGTCTGTGGCCAGTAAGTTGATGATCTCTGTATGTCGTATATGTCTCTGATCCATACAGTAAGACTGAGCGCATATTTGATTTGTATATATTGTGTTTAGTCTGTGGCCAGTAAGTTGATGATCTCTGTATGTCGTCTATGTCTCTGATCCATACAGTAAGACTGAGCGCATATTTGATTTGTATATATTGTGTTTAGTCCGTGGCCAGTAAGTTGATGATCTCTGTATGTTGTCTATGAATAATAATATTATACCTGTCCATTTTATGAGCTTTTATGTTGATGTCTTGTTTTCCCTACAGAGTTCACCTCTTTGATGTGTTCTCTAACAACACTCGACTCACGCCCAAGAAAGGCATATACGGGAAACTTGATAGGACGCTGTCTTTGTTTGATGGCCCAGGTATGTCAAAGTCATCATCATCATCACTTGCATGGGTGAGCTGAGAAGCAACATGTGGCCACACCCAGTCGACCTGAAAACTAAGCTTTGGGGAAACCTGACAGACCTGAAGCTGACTGCCCAGTTTATGGTCCACAGTATATTAAGCGCATGACCAGAGATCGTTGATGAAGGAAACCTGACAGACTTGAAGCTGACTGCCCAGTTTATGGTCCACAGTATATTAAGCGCATGACCAGAGATCGTTGATGAAGGAAACCTGACAGACTTGAAGCTGACTGCCCAGTTTGTGGTCCACAGTAAATTAAGCGCATGGCCAGAGATCGCTGAAGAAGGAAAGCTGACAGGCCTGAGACTGACCGCCCAGTTTGTGGTCCACAGTAAATTAAGCGCATGACCAGAGATCGCTGAAGAAGATCATCATAATAATAATAATCATCATCATCATCAAAAAGCTTGTCATGAGCAGAACTTTGCCATCCTTAAGGGGTTATACTACTGACAGTTTGGTCATTATAGCTTATAGATATCGATTTTTCAAATTCATCATATTATGTTAGTATTGCATCTCTACAATAAAATTATGCAAAGAGTTTTATTTATGATCCCGAAAAATGCTTCAAAATTATTTTTCAACAGCCCTACCCTCTAAAAATTCGCTATAGAAAATGTCTTCAATTATCTTTCTTTTGTCCCTAGATACAGTGTATGGCATTCAATTAACTCAATCGAGTCATGTATCATTGTAAAGCTTGATCTGAGTACTAACAGATATATTAGATTTAATTAGGCTAGGCAATGACTGTATGCTGTAACAGACGATTTCCCTGACACTTTAGACTAAATTCACATTATATTTTAAAACACAGTTTTCTCCCATTTGTAAATTTCGTTAACGTGGTAATGTACGTTTTCCACCATGAAAGAAATCCTCAAGATAGCAATATGAGATTTGACCCTGACATATATATATTAATATTGAAGCCCTTAGACAACAGAAAATGCACCTTTCTCTAACAAATAAATTTAAATGAATTTTTTTATGAACCAAGGGGTCCTATTTTTGGCCGTGAATTGGGTAGGTCTTATTCGTTGCATCCCCAGAGATCAATTACATGTTACAGAACAATTTAAAGTTGTCAGCGGCCCAGAATATTGGTATATTTAGGTTGTGCAGTCAAAAAAAATTGCAATTGTTATTTATTTCACTCTGTTTGGAGACTGTACGACGTTGTTTACAATCCAACATGGCTGCCGTTTCCATGGCAACCTGATAATTTATTAATGCGAAAGATATCTAAATTTTCATTTTAGACCACTCTAGTAGTAACTGCTATGTATCACATAATTTTATTGAGAGATAAGAAAGTTGAGAAATCCTCTACCATAACCCCTTAATTAACAGACCCTCCCTGTTTATCTCTTATAGGCCAGATCTCCCACCTCTGCAGCCGTCATACTCAAATCATCAGTTAAATTGTGAATCCATCTTCTCCACGGTCTTCCTCTTCTTCTTTTGTCGGGATATCTCAATCCATAATGGCCTTCTCCAACCATTTGTGTTTCTTTATATGTCCAAAATACTTCAATTTTCTCATTCTTATTTGAAGCATCAGCTAGTTTTCTTTGATTTTGAGTCCTTTTTCTTCTTCTTTGCGTATGTTCTTTACGACCAATTTTAATCACTCTTTGTGATATGTTTGATCTTGCCAAGAACGTGTATACGTTGCACATTGGTTTGATAGGCCCCTAAACTCATAGACTTTTACACGTTTAGGACATATGGAGTTATTTTTTGAATAGATATATTTGCTTTCTTCTGTTCACAATATACAGAGGAATGTTTTGTAACATTTATATTCAAAAACCGCCCGTGTGTTGAAGGTGCTTGTCAGGGAGCAAAGAATAGTAACACTGTGACCAGTAAGGCATGTTGTAAAATGTGACTAAGGTAGGAGTCTAGAGAAGCTATCCTAGCAAAAAAAATAGCGACGCAGAATTCGGATGTCCTGACCTACTTGAAGGCACATAAACTGGCAGGAGGTAAAATCGCTCTTAGGCTCAGATGACATACAAATCACAATGATGAGTTCGAAGAAGAGGATATGCCTATATGCGCATATGTTGTTCTACTGCCTTGTTAAATGTCCATGTTTCACATCCATACATTGCCTATGCGCATATGTTGTTCTACTGCCTTGTTAAATGTCCATGTTTCACATCCATAATTGCCACTGGAAATATGTATGTTCTTTGTAATCTGATCTTTTGATTTCCTATCAGTTTCATTCCAATTTATTTATTATCTAAATCTACCATATGTACAGAGATGTGGTTTTACAGAAGAATGATGAGAATCCCATGGGCTTTTAAAATGGCTAATGGTGAAGTGTTGAATAAGGTCAAGACGTAGAGATCTGGTTTTACAGAAGAATGATGAGAATCCCATGAACTTCTAATATGGCTAATGGTGAGGTGTTGAATGAGGTCAAGACACAGAGAAAGCTTACCATCAATATAAGAAAGAGACAGTCATCATATTTCGTGCATGTGATGAGAAAAAAAGAGGTTTATAACACATTGTAACAACTGGTAAAATCGAGGGTAGACGAGAAGAGGAAGAAATTTTAGATAGTCTTGACTTCATGGTACGGTAGAGCGTCTACATCTGAGATGATAGCAAACACCAGAGACAGAGATTTGTGGAGATCACATGATCGTGTACGCCAGTCGGCACGGCACCTGATGATCATGATCTACCATATACTTTTTTCCCTGGTGTTTGATTGGTAATCGTCTGCTTCATATTTTGTTTTAAACTTGTAATCGTGCACAGGTATTCAAGTAAAAGATTACAGAACGGCAAGTAGTAAGATGAAAGTCGATTATCTAGGGAAAATTTCAGTGAAGAGTCCTGGCTTCCGGTTACTTATAACAACTTTTCAAGGTCAGTGAGAAAAGGATAGACAGACTAGCAGACAGATAAACAGACTGACGTGTGGTGTTTTAAATACTGTGACCTGCATGTATTCTGATTGTGTCCAAGAGTTGAATGAGTGTATCAGACAGTTCAATCATAATGTCAAACAAATGAAAGATTGAAATTTTTTAAAACTTGTGAATGATTGTGTCAAATCGATTTTCTGATTCCATGAAACCGATTCTTTGATTGTATGAAACCGATTCTCTGATTGTACGAAACCGATTCTCTGATTGTATGAAACCGATTCTCTGATTGTATGAAACCGATTCTCTGATTGTATGAAACCGATTCTCTGATTGTATGAAACAAATTCTATTATTGTATGAAACCGATTCTCTGATTGTATGAAACAAATTCTATTATTGTATGAAACCGATTCTTTGATTGTATGAAACGATTTTTTGATTGTATGAAACAGAGTCTATGATTGTATGAAACCGATTCTCTGATTGTATGAAACCGATTCTATGATTGTATGAAACCGATTCTTTGATTGTATTAAACAGAGTCTATGATTCTATGATTGTATGAAACATAGTCTATGATTGTATGAAACCGATTCTCTGATTGTATGAAACAGAGTCTATGATTGTATGAAACAGAGTCTATGATTGTATGAAACAGAGTCTATGATTGTATGAAACAGAGTCTATGATTGTATGAAACCGATTCTCTGATTGTATGAAACAGAGTCTATGATTGTATGAAACAGAGTCTATGATTGTATGAAACAGAGTCTATGATTGTATGAAACCGATTCTCTGATTGTATGAAACAGAGTCTATGATTGTATGAAACCGATTCTCTGATTGTATGAAACAGAGTCTATGATTGTATGAAACAGAGTCTATGATTGTATGAAACGATCGATGTAGAAACGATCTATGATTGTATGAAACGATCTTGATTGTATAAACAGAGTCTATGATTGTATGAAACAGAGTCTATGATTGAGAAACGATCTATGATTGTATGAAACAGAGTCTATGATTGTATGAAACAGAGTCTATGATTGTATGAAATCGATTGTTTGATTGTATAAAAAACATACGCATTATGATGGAATGTGAAACTTTCCGAGATTTATTGGCATTTTCAGATCCAAGCTTCGGCGGAGACTGCCCTGTCAGACACTATCTATGCAGGCACAGTTGGATCTGTATCCCGCTTCAGGTGGCGTGTGACGGCAACCCGAACTGTGGTAAAGATGATGGCGAAGACGAGAAGGAATGTGACGAATACGATACTGTTACTAACTTGCTTGCTGAGTGTAAGTACGAGTATGTGGTGGCGGGTAATCCCTTGCAATGCGTTCCAAAGTTCATGGGTTTGAAAACACACAGCGCCGTTCTGTTCACGAGTGCATTTTTTCCAGATTTGACTTGACTTATTACTCTCCGCTCCTCATGGGGCATAGGGTCTCAACAGTTGTTTGCCACTTTTTCCGGTCTCTGGCTGTTTTCTATATGGTCTCCCAGGAGACCTGATGTTGGTCTATCATGGGAGACCATTTTTTTCCAGAGACCTCTAGAATTGTTGCCAGAGCTACGGAGTTCATGCTTTGTGCAAGACTCTATGCAGATAACGTGACATATCTGTGGAGAAGGACCGAACCATATGGGTAAATCAATCCTTCGGTTTTAGATACTTAAAAAACCCGCCTGTCCAGCGTGTTAGTAGCGCGTTAGGCGACAAGCCCCCTGTGAATGCGGTTCAATTCTGGGGTTGGCAGAAAAGCCACAGGTTCTCCAGATTTACGGTGTTCGTGGCACTGAACCGAAGGGTTACGATGTCCGTGTCACCAAGCCGAAGAGCTGAAAGCTCAAGTGCTTCTGGATCGGAAAAAAAAACACTTGAAAAAAATGTAAAATCGACTACTGCATTTTGTGTATGTGGAGTCGACTACTGAATTCTGTGTACGTGATATCGATTACTGCAGTCTTTAAGGAGAAGAAGTTTAACCAATTTTTTGTTACTGTAACATTAGAAAATATCATTCAAATAAACACATTCAATTGAGCAGTGTCCAAAATGTCCGTGCTTTTCTTACAATAAAGATTTAACAAATATTCATCCGAATGCAAGCTGCGATTTAACTCATCATCATCAAGTAGCTTGTCCCTTCCGTAACTTGGCTCCCATGACTGCAGTCCTGAAAAACTGTTCTGTGCAAGTTAACCGGCACCAGTAGCAGTCATTCTCAGATCGTCGATGACATCTTGCATCGTCTTCTAGGTCTTTCTCTCATTCTTCTTCCAGGCACCATTCCCTCCAAAATTATCTTCTATAGGCACTCATTTTGTTTGATGTATTCTGAAATATTAAATTTTCCTTGATGTTATTTTCTTTAATAGCCAACTCTCTTTAATATCAAACTGTTGCAGAACAGAAACATTTGTTCTTGTCTCTATCCATGATATTCTAAGTACTCTTCTGTAGCATTTGCATTCAAAGGCGTTATCGACAGAAGGGAAGACTGCAGTAAAACGGTTGCAAATGCGAATGGCATTAATGAACTTCTCCGCCGCTTTGTCAATGGTCAATGTCTCACAACGAAATGTTTGCAAGGGACTAAACGCAGGCTCTTAAACAATTTAACTAATATTGCAAATTATTACAAATCTGTTCAACTCGTCTTGCCGCAGTTTAATGAGACAATTGAATACTTGTAATAGAAGATATAAGTTTAGATTTATCTTTATGGTATTCAGAAAATGTTTACCCTTCAAGTACTTTTGTTTCTTTTACTATTTCCCCATTACTAAAAGCTTTCTTTTCATTACCTAATGCATGAAGTATTTTGTATGTAGTTATTACCACGTTACTTGAATGTTTTACACTCTAACTATGGACATCAATGCAGTAACTAAAGCGATTGTCTGGCTGGAATCATAGACTTTTATCCATGCAGATTTTCTCAGTGACTCCATCTGTATGCTCAGGAAAATTGAAACAGGATGGGCTCGGAGACAATGGATGGATTCGATGGGGAGGTTTAAGCTGACAAAGATCAGTTTTATTTTTGTGCCAGGGCATGCAGGTGTAAAGGAAAATGAGCGCGAAGAACGGCTTGCGGGTATGACTGATGTAAAAAAGCGGGATAGCAATGGACCAGGTTGAAATTATAAATTCCCTAATGTAGAGAGGTATTGTAAATGATTCATGTAATAGTGGTGAATCTACAACCTTAACCAGACTGCAAGAATACCAATCAAATGTGGTGTAGCTAGATAAGAGCACTATACTGGTAGCCAAGGAAGAATAGTAAATAAAAAAGAACCGGGGTCGTTTGTCGCCACACACTGAGAGACGTACTAAGGAGGAGATCGGAGCATTTATAGACTAATTGGTTCGACATGTAGTGATGATGCTCTGACGACAAAACTAAACTGAACTTAACAATCTGTAAACCCTTTATTCATTGCTCATATGATGATCATCTTCATCGCACATCCACATCGGACATCGGACATCGCACATGTTCATAATTGCTCCCATCGTCTCCCAAGCATGTATTTAATTGTGTGTTTAGGCTAACAAACACATTCTGTTGCAATATTAATTTGGATCTTCATCGCACATCGGACATCGGACATGTTCTAATTGTCCATCGTCTCCCAAGCATGTATTTCATTGTGTGTTTAGGCTAACAAACACATTCTGTTGCAATATTAATTGGATCTTCATCGCACATCGGACATCGGACATCGGACATGTTCATAATTGCTCCCATCGTCTCCCAAGCATGTATTTCATTGTGTGTTTAGGCTAACAAACACATTCTGTTGCAATATTAATTGGATCTTCATCGCACATCGGACATCGGACATGTTCATAATTGCTCCCATCGTCTCCCAAGCATGTATTTCATTGTGTGTTTAGGCTAACAAACACATTCTGTTGCAATTTTAAATTTTGGGATATAAGTCTCCCTACTTTGTAACTTCTTAGTTCAGAATTCAAAGTACTTTCATTATGCAGTGGCGGCTTGTGACCGTTTTTGCTGGTGGGGCCAGACAAATATTTTTTGGAAAAATCATGGATTTGGGTTGTTATTTTTAATTTATAAAATAATAAATTCACGTTACACATTATTTTTGTGTGTGGGGCCCAGCTCCACTGGCCCTTAATGACGAGCCGTCCCTGCTGTTATGATTAATGAAATAATATCGTTCTATATTCTTTTTTAAAATTAAAATTAATAGAGTCGTTACTATTACACAACAGTAACAAGAATGTGAGTGTGAGAATTAAAGAGTTAAGTTTGGACATGTCAGACAATGTCGTCCTCATGGTAGAGAGAGACAAGAATGTGAGTGTGAGAATTAAAGAGTTAAGTTTGGACATGCTAGACAGTGTCATCCTCATGGTAGAGAGAGAGAGAAGGTATGCTAATCAACGTCTCATGGGTACGGTGAGCAAATGTACGTTAGGCATAAGATAGATTCCAGTGAATCAAGCGGTAAAAAAAGGCACTGGCGCTGGATATGACACACTTTGAGAAAATCAGAGGTGAACAAAACAAGAAGGGTCCTTTCCTAGAACCTGCAGGGACAGTGAAAGAAGGGGAGGCTGAGAAATACACGGAGACTAGATTTGGAGGCAGAGATCAACAATATATAGAAAAGCTGGAGGGAGCTGCAGAAGATAGGAAGACTTGCCATGAGTTGGTTGAGGGCCTATGCCCCAATCCGGGTTAAAAAGGCAAAGAGAGAGAGAGCGAGAGAGAGAGAGAGAATGAACAAAAAAAAATTACAGATTTCGTTATTTCCCCAGATTCGCTGTCCAGAGATATCATCGTTGCAATTCTGCTTCCTCTTGCTGTTTTCATTGCAATTGTCATATGTATATTTATGTCAGCAAAACGCTATATTAGACAAAAGTAAGTTGGAATTGTTAGTAATAGTTTACATTAGCAAGTTTTCTTTTACATAATTCAATCATCATCATCAAATAGCTTGTTCAGGGAGCAGAACTTTGCCACCCCAACAGTCTTCCGGAACCTCTATCTCTCATAGACCAGATGTCCTGCCTCTGCGGCCGTCATGTTCAACCCATCAGTTGCATCATGAATCCATTTTTTCCATGCTCGTCCTCTTCTTCTCTTTGCCGGTGTCTAATTCCATGATGGTGTTCTTCAGCCTCATGTCTTTATATGTGTGTGTGATCGTCCCTTCTCTTTGCCGGTGTCTAATTCCATGATGGTGTTCTTCAGCTCATGCTTTATATGTGTGTGATCGTCCTCTTCTTCTCTTTGCCGGTGTATGCCTAATTCCATGATGGTGTTCTTCAGCCCCTCATGTCTTTATATGTGTCCAAAATATCTCAATTTTCTTTTTCTTTTCTGTAGCATCAACCAGTTTTCTTTATTTTGAGTTCTTTCTGGATAGATCTATTTGTTCTCTTCTCTGTCCATGATATACGGAGGATTCTTCTGTAACACTTATATTCAACAGTACATATATGTTTTTCCCACTGCCTTATTAAATGTACATGCTTCACACCAATACGTATGCAATTCAATATAAATAGTATTTACCGAAATGGAATTCTTAGCGCAGTCAGAGTCTTTACGAACAGAGGAATTTCAGTGTTGTGAATCCTGTCGCTTACTAAGTGAAGAGTCTTCGAACAGAGGAGTTTCAGACGAATCCTTCGCTTACTGAGTGAAGTCTTTCCGAACAGAGGAGTTTCAGACTTGTGAATCCTGGTCGATAACAAATTGGAGTCTTTCCGAACAGAGGAGTTTCAGACTTGTGAATCCTGGTCGTAACCTAGAGTGAAAGAGTCTTTCCGAACAGAGGAGTTTTAGGGTTGTGAATCCTGGTCGATGACCAGATTGAGAGAGATAGGTGTCGTTCTTGGTAAATCGGCGAAACACGTAATAGCAAAGTACTGAAGTTTTAGAAAATAAAAAAATAAAAACTCAATTCACAGCAATACACAAAGAGGTTTTTTGTATTTTGTACAACTGCAGTACTTTGTAATTAAGTGTTTTGCCATTTCCTGCAGTCTCCTACTAGATCGATAATTGGTAAATCCCGAAAAGAAAGACGTACTAAATATGGAAAAACTAATTGATTAATCAACATCGAACTGGCGTGTTGGGCAGCTGGAAGCTGCTGAACTTGTTGAGGCTGGGATCGAAGCATTTATAGACATATCCGGAGTGCTATGATGATAGCTCTCATATAACTGATAACTAAAATTGGTTATTGATTACTAAACTGACGTCATTGCACTCCGGGCAGACCCATAGGTGCTCAGTCTCCCCAACAGATATCGAAGAGTATGCATACTCATGGTTCCCGTGGCTCGCTGATTAAACACACCTCACTCTGCCTCTCAGGCATCCAGTTCGACTTGAACAACGGGTAACTCCAAACTGTTTAAATCGCTTGATCGATTCAACATCGATTTTAGTGTCCTCATCCAACAGACAGTCGCGAAGAGACCGAAGAACATCCCCTTATCCATCTTCAACTCCCCAACAATCAATGCTGTTGATGAAAGCCTGTCCGCTCTCTCATTACCGTAAACACCCACATGCCCAGGACAGTATATCCACGTAAGCTGCTGGAGGTTAGAAACTTCTATAGATGACATCCACTCATACCGAAACCTGCCCTTCTGGATCTTGTGAAGCATCGACTGAGATTCAGATACAACAACTGACCCAGTAAATGAAGTCCGAGAGATCCAATGGAGGGCAGCAGTAACGGCCTCAACCTCCATCCTCATACTAGAAGTAGTTGTCATGTATACCCCTCTTCGCTCTGCAACAACCCTACCATATGCATTAGCCAAGAAACCCCAGCCGGACTTCTCACCACCTTGAACCGACCCATCTAACTAAATTATAACTAAATATAATATATTTTGTTAGCTTCAAATGTTGTAAATGGATCACAACACGAGCAGTCAAGAAGAAAATCGATTGTTTGAAACAAAGTGCTACAGTAAAGTTCAAAGAACGCTCTGAACAGCGCAGAGGGAAACAATTAAAATTTCAGTCTTAATCTTGGCATACACGTCAACCAAATATTAATGTTGGTAATTGTTGGTTATTTAGCAATCTGTTCTCAATAAATAACACCATTAATAGTTTTTATATAGTAAAGTTCAAAGAACGCTCTGAACAGCGCAGAGGGAAACAATTAAAATTTCAGTCTTAATCTTGGCATACACGTCAACCAAATATTAATGTTGGTAATTGTTGGTTATTTAGCAATCTGTTCTCAATAAATAACACCATTAATAGTTTTTATATAGTAAAGTTCAAAGAACGCTCTGAACAGCGCAGAGGGAAACAATTAAAATTTCAGTCTTAATCTTGGCATACACGTCAACCAAATATTAATGTTGGTAATTGTTGGTTATTTAGCAATCTGTTCTCAATAAATAACACCATTAATAGTTTTTATATAGTAAAGTTCAAAGAACGCTCTGAACAGCGCAGAGGGAAACAATTAAAATTTCAGTCTTAATCTTGGCATACACGTCAACCAAATATTAATGTTGGTAATTGTTGGTTATTTAGCAATCTGTTCTCAATAAATAACACCATTAATAGTTTTTATATAGTAAAGTTCAAAGAACGCTCTGAACAGCGCAGAGGGAAACAATTAAAATTTCAGTCTTAATCTTGGCATACACGTCAACCAAATATTAATGTTGGTAATTGTTGGTTATTTAGCAATCTGTTCTCAATAAATAACACCATTAATAGTTTTTATATAGTAAAGTTCAAAGAACGCTCTGAACAGCGCAGAGGGAAACAATTAAAATTTCAGTCTTAATCTTGGCATACACGTCAACCAAATATTAATGTTGGTAATTGTTGGTTATTTAGCAATCTGTTCTCAATAAATAACACCATTAATAGTTTTTATATAGTAAAGTTCAAAGAACGCTCTGAACAGCGCAGAGGGAAACAATTAAAATTTCAGTCTTAATCTTGGCATACACGTCAACCAAATATTAATGTTGGTAATTGTTGGTTATTTAGCAATCTGTTCTCAATAAATAACACCATTAATAGTTTTTATATAGTAAAGTTCAAAGAACGCTCTGAACAGCGCAGAGGGAAACAATTAAAATTTCAGTCTTAATCTTGGCATACACGTCAACCAAATATTAATGTTGGTAATTGTTGGTTATTTAGCAATCTGTTCTCAATAAATAACACCATTAATAGTTTTTATATAGTAAAGTTCAAAGAACGCTCTGAACAGCGCAGAGGGAAACAATTAAAATTTCAGTCTTAATCTTGGCATACACGTCAACCAAATATTAATGTTGGTAATTGTTGGTTATTTAGCAATCTGTTCTCAATAAATAACACCATTAATAGTTTTTATATAGTAAAGTTCAAAGAACGCTCTGAACAGCGCAGAGGGAAACAATTAAAATTTCAGTCTTAATCTTGGCATACACGTCAACCAAATATTAATGTTGGTAATTGTTGGTTATTTAGCAATCTGTTCTCAATAAATAACACCATTAATAGTTTTTATATAGTAAAGTTCAAAGAACGCTCTGAACAGCGCAGAGGGAAACAATTACAATTTCAGTCTTAATCTTGGCATACACGTCAACCAAATATTAATGTTGGTAATTGTTGGTTATTTAGCAATCTGTTCTCAATAAATAACACCATTAATAGTTTTTATATAGTAAAGTTCAAAGAACGCTCTGAACAGCGCAGAGGGAAACAATTAAAATTTCAGTCTTAATCTTGGCATACACGTCAACCAAATATTAATGTTGGTAATTGTTGGTTATTTAGCAATCTGTTCTCAATAAATAACACCATTAATAGTTTTTATATAGTAAAGTTCAAAGAACGCTCTGAACAGCGCAGAGGGAAACAATTAAAATTTCAGTCTTAATCTTGGCATACACGTCAACCAAATATTAATGTTGGTAATTGTTATTTATTTAGCAATCTGTTCTCAATAAATAACACCATTAATAGTTTTTATATAGTCGTCCACCCGCCTGGCCAGTGTGTTCGTAGCGCGTTGGACGACGAGTGACAAGCCCCCTGTGAGCGCGGTTCAATTCCGCAGGCTGGTAGAAAAACCACACGTTCTCCAGATTTACGGTGTTCGTGGCACCGAACCGAAGGGTTACGATGTCCATGGCACCGAACCGAAGAGCTGAAAAGCTCAAGTGCTTCTGGATCGGAAAAAAGTATAGCCGTCCATCGCAAGCAATGATGACAAAACAGCCTCAGACGTGTGCTGCTGTACCTCTCTGGTGCATCGATAGGTGTAATACGACATTGGTGACACCATTTTGTGAACTTTATTTAAAAGTTTATTTCTAAACTTGACTCATGTTAATAGCGTACCCGCCCTTGCCTTGAGAATGATCATAGTATTAATGTATGACGTAACACAATATGTGCGTATCAGATACACTGTTCATCTCATTATTAAGAAGTGCCACAGCCAGAACAGGGGTTGTCTTTTTTCTTTAAATTAACAGAAAAAACCCCCACAAACATATTGTCATACAATTTGGGAACCTTTTTTTTTTTTAATAAGAAATCCGTGGCTGAAATCGGATGCACATGTCCTAAACGTGTAGAAGTCTATGCATTTAGTGGTCTACAAACCAATGTGCAACGTATACACGTTCTTGGCAAAGATCAAACATAGAGTGATTATACAAAGAGTGATATACAAAGAGTGATTAAAATTGGTCGTAAAGAACGAACGCAAAGAAGAAGAAGAGAAAGCAACGAATATGATTTAACAAAAAAACTCACAAATTTGCAAGTATTAGGAGCCTCCAAAAAAACAAATTGTCAAACTCAGGATTCGAACCACTTACCCTTATATCTTAAGGTACATATCGCCTAGACTAACAATATGAGCGTTCTTACGAACAGAACCAGCGTGCCATTCTGGAAAATGGCTTTACTGAGGAGTGTCTTTCTCAAACGCTTCGTTTTCAGCTAGACACAGAATAATCAGGTGAAGTTCGATGGAACAGTGTGTGCACAAACATATCCTATATGCTTATTGTGATTGTATATATTTGAGATGAGACAATATCATACATACACACATGTATACACATATAACAAACATGCATACATCATTCAAAGTAACTTTATTGCAAGGTGAGAACAAGAAGAACATACAATTTAGCCACTTGTTGCAAAAGACATTGCTTTTGGTGATAAACGAAGTTTAGTGTATGTATTGTAATTATTTATTAAAAAGGAATAAATTACACAGCAAGATCCACCTTAATGAATCGGGGAGAGGAATTCACTAACATAAGAGGTACACATAGTTACCGACGTGCAATGATGATGGTCCTACAAATCAATCAATCAATCAATCAATCAATCCATAATTCAAGATTTGCAGTCGTGCATTTATTTTTGTAACTAAAGTCTATTCATTCTCTTGGTCTTTCTCCAGCTGGATCATGGAATTAGTCGTCCACTCTTGCCGTTAATTAAACGTAAGGGTGGGAGCTTTAATTTGCGTTCCAGGGGCCAGATGAGTCGCCCTTGTTGTGTTATATCCGTGTTTATTTAGTGTGGTCTTGATATTGTCTATTGCATTTCCCCAGGAGGATGATGGAATTGGTTGTTCACTCTTGTCGTTAAGCATAGGGATGGGCGCTTTAATTATGCGTTCCAGGGCCAGATGAGTCGCCCTTGTTGTGTTATATCCGTGTTCATTTAGTGTGGTCTTGATATTGTCTATCCATCTTTTTTCTTACTAACTAAAGTTGAATTTCATTATGTTTATTTTCTTGTCCAGGATCAATAGTCCAGTTCTTCCAGTTGTACATTTTACACCAAAAAGAGACGGGCAAGTTCGATTTGCAGAAGAGACACAAACATATGCACCTCCTCCGTATGATCTTGTCCTGGAGCTACCAAAACGCTACGATCCACCTCCGGCTTATAATGGATTATCATTTCTTGTGTTAGAAGATTGTTCGAAAGTTCTTTCTTCAGAAAATGAAATAAAGGAAATGAAACTGGAACGAAGAGATAAACGAAGGAAAGAACTTGAACAAAGAGAAATAGAAAACGCAGCTGCGGTAGTAGAAGAAGATGAAAAATGTAACTCGGGAGAAAAGATTTGTGAGAACACTGAATATGAGCACTACAGACTACATTGTGTATGGCCTTCTGATACTGAAGACGATGATGAGGAAATGAAAGCAAAACGACGAAGAAAAGGAGGAAAAGGAAAATTAAAGGAAAAGAAAAGAAAGCAGCAATATGGAAGCACGAAAAAATATGCTCAAACAGGAAATGATATCAGGAAAAAAATGTTCTTCTGACAAAAATTCTAAAAATTCCTTTGACAATTCTAATACTTCTTCTGTTGCTGATTCGTTAAGTGCAACTGCTTCTTCTCCAGATTTGCCTCAAAGTTTCGAATCCAGTTCATCAACATCCATCTCCAGGCATCCAGTCCTAAAACAGAGCAGCCCCTCAACTGAAGATTCCATTTCTGTCGATATACACTCTAGCAAATCCGAGCACGATGTAATAATACCTTTCCCTGATGAGATCCTTGCAAGATGTCGAACATCTAACACAGTCTGTACCAAGATCAAGACAACAGTTAACGTGCTGGAACTAAAAAATGATTCAGATAATTCTTCCAGCAATGATGGTGGCATCCTATGCAACAATAATAAGCACTTCATCCGCAGCGAGAAACCTCATGACGATTTCAAGAAAGATGAAACAAACGTTGAAAGAAGCAAATCTCACAAACTCGTTGTCAGTTCTAAATTTATGACGATGAAGATGCTGATGTTTCCAGCGATGATGATGATGATGGTGATGGCAGCTTACAAGATAAAAATAATAAACAAAATAACACAATTAGGTTAGATCTTCTTAGAAATTTAACAACAAATGGGGATGCTACTCTTGTTTAATAGATTTTAACCAATGATACAGCAATTCCAGTAGAGACTAAAAGACAGATTATAAATCTTCATACCAACACTGTGCTACCAGTGCCAAACATGGGCACTGACAAAAAAGAAAGAAGAAAGGAAAATGGACCACATTCGAAATGAGAGGGATTTGAGAAAGAGCGAGTAAATAAAACAAGAAGAGACCAAATAAGAAATGAAGAAATTAGAAGAACAGTTGGAACAACACCCGTTGTTAGATTCATTGAAAAACAGAGACTTAAATGGTTTGGCCACTTGGTGAGAATGAACCTGACTACACCAGTTGCAAGAACGTACAACCTGAAAATGGAATCATCAAGAGGAAGGGACAGACCAAGAAAAAGATGAGTTAATGGAGTTACAGACATCTTAAAACTCACAATATCCACACCATATCAAGCGACCGAGCATGTACTATCTGGGAAACTGATCACCAGTTAAACCTTACGCCTGCCGGCAAAAAAGCAGAGAACAAAAGAAAAATATTTAATGCACAAAACATACGTTTGAATAATTATTTCTACAATCTACAATACTCAGTGGCGGCTCTTGGTCATTTTTGTTGGTGGGGCCAGAATTTTTCACGAATAAATCATGTTTTTTTGGTTGCTATATTTTAATTTATAAAATAATAAATACACGTTATACATTAGTTTTGGTGGGGTTCGACCCTACTGGTCCTTAAGGACGAGCCGCCACTAACAGTACTCTTTCTAAGCCTTGCTAAGGAACGCAGAACCAGTTGGTGAGAAAATAAGAAGAGTGAAAAAAATATGCGGATATTTTAGAGTTATGACATGCTGAATCCATTTGGGAACTTTTGTAATTCGAACATTCTGTCGTTTCTCTTCAAAGTCTTCGTGCATGATGTTTAATTTGGGATGAAATGTAGTATGACAGGAATTAACAATCGATGCCCGCCTGTCCAACATCCTCGTAGCGCCCTGAGTGCGGTTCAATCCGCGGCTGGCAGAAAAGCCACATGTTCTCCAGATTTACGGTGTTCGTGACACCGAACCGAAGAGTTACGATGTCCATGGCACTGAACCGAAGAGTTACGATGTCCATGGCACCGAACCGAAGGTTGCGATGTCCATGGCACCGAGCCGAAGAGCTGAAAGCTCAAGTGTTCTGGATCGGAAAAACAAAACGTAACCCATACCAGCAGGGATAAAATGAGTTAAAGGATCAATTTTGGATGCCTGCGAGTTCAGTTGAATTGGGACCTAGCGGAAAAAAAAGAGAAAGACAAAAGAAAAAAAGAAGATACAGAATAAAACAGAGAACATATAGATCTCTTTGTCTAAATCATTATTATGTAACACTTGTTCATAAGTACGTTTTGAGGTGGTCTCTTTGACGAAGTGGTTAAGATGTTGACTTGTTGTACTGAAGGTTATGGGTTGAAATCCAGAAAGAGTCACATGTGCAATTTTTTCATAAGATCCTTATGATTGTTTCTGGAGCTACGGAGTTTGTGCTTTGAGCAAAACTCTCGATATAAATATTGCCATTTCTGACGAGAGGGACTGAGCGATATGGGGAAACCCGGTGCAATAAAGTAACACCTTCTCCTTTAGACTCTTAAAATGTGTTTTTCGATCCAGAAACACTTGAGCTTTCAGCTCTTCGGTTCGGTGCCATGAACATCGTAACTCTTCGGCTCGGTGCCATGAACATCGTAACTCTTCGGCTCGGTGCCATGGACATCGTAACTCTTCGGCTCGGTGCCATGGACATCGTAACTCTTCGACTCGGTGCCATGGACATCGTAACTCTTCGGTTCGGTGCCATGGACATCGTAACCCTTCGGTTCGGTGCCATGAACATCGTAACCCTTCGGTTCGATGCCACGAACACCGTAAATCTGGAGAACCTGTGACTTTTCTACCAGTCCGCGGAATTTAACCGTACTCAAAAGGGGCTTGTCACCCGTCGTCCAGCGCGCTAGGAACACGCTGGGCAGGTGGGAATTTAGAAGTTATTAAAGGAGTGACCGAATTGTTCAAAAAATAATCTTCACCAAATAGCTTGTCCTTGAAGAACTTTGCCACCTTAATGGTTGAGCCACATAAGCAGATTCCCAACAGACAATGCTACTCAAAGAACAATGATACTCCGATAAAATGGATACACATCAAAAGGATGACCACGTAAAAGGTGGACGTCACAAATAACAGAGTTGGCGAAAAACACTATTTATGAAGCGCACACAAAAACCCATTCTAGAAATATCTTCTTATCCTGTCGCTGTGAAACAAAACAAGATTCGAGAGATGAACAGCATTGCATAAAATATCTATGCAACTTAGAACAGCATTGCATAAAACATCTATGCAACTTAGAACATCATTGCATAAAACATCTATGCAACTTAGAACATCATTGCATAAAACATCTATGCAACTTAGAACATCTAACAATTAATTCTCATTCTAGAGAAATAATAATATTTAAAATCATTAATTATATCCCATGTATCATTTTTGTTTGTATCAGTGGATTGCGTTACAGAAAATGATGCCAATATTAGGTTTCTTTTCTTCCACTGACAGTTTTGTCAAGACTAATCCATCTCGTTTTCTTTTTGTCAGCATATAACACATTATTTTTTATATAGCAAAAATATTATAGGTTGAGGGAGACAATAAGGAGAAAGGAGAGGGAGAGAGAGAGAGAGAGAGAGAGAAGAAAAGAGGAGAGAGAAAGTGAGAGAGACGAGAGAAAGAGAGAGGCGAGAGAGAGAGACGAGAGAGAGAAAGTGAGAGAGACGAGAGAGAGAGAAAGTGAGAGAGACGAGAGAGAGAAAGAGAGAGATACGAGAGAGAAAGAGAGAGGAGAGAGAAAGAGAGAGACGAAAGAGAGAAAGAGAGAGAGACGAGAGAGAAAGAGAGAAACGAGAGAGAGAGAAAATAAGGAAGAAAGGATAGAAAGAGAGAGAGACGAGAGATAGAAAGAGATAGATACGAGAGAGAAAGAGAGAGAGAGACGAGAGAGAGAGAAAGAGAGAGATACGAGAGAGAAAGAGAGAGAGATAGACGAGAGAGACAGAGAGAGAAGAGAGAGAGAGAGAAACGAGAGAGAGAAACGAGAGAGAGAGAAACGAGAGAGAGATATGAGAGAGAAAGACGAGGGAGAAAGAGAGAGAGACGAGAAAGACGAGGGAGGAGAGAGAACGAGGGAGAGAAACGAGAGAGAGAGAAAGAGAGAGAGAAAGAGAGAGAGAGAGAAACGAGAGAGAGAAACGAGAGAGAGAAACGAGAGAGAAAGAGAGAGAGAGAGAGAAAGAGAGAGAAAAAGAAGAATGATATAACAAAATAAGCTGTTGCGATAGATTAAATAATATAATTGATGAATGTCTCGCCCGTGTGTTGCTTGGGCTCGCAAGGGGAGCAAAGAATAGTAACACTGCTACCCACAAGACATTTCGTAAGATACGACTGAGATAGGAACCTAGGAAGCTACCTAGTAAATAAAAAGCGTAGTAGAAATCGGATGTACTGGCCTACTTGTAGGCGCATAACTGACACAACGTACAATCGGTCTTAGTCTCAGATCACATACAAATCACAAAAAGTGGTTAACAAATGGTCGGTATGGAGTGTTCAAAAAAGAAAAAGATGAATATCTGATGTCTTTATCTGATGAACTATAATGTGTATTCCTATTGTAGATTACCGACGGCGTCCCAATAGGTGTTGGACCCCTTTCCAGGAAGGCGAATGTATCCGCGACAGAACTCTTGAAGAGTTTCTCTAGTCATAATTTTCCCGTTCAGAAAGTTCATGCACAGTTTCAGCTCTTTGATTTGTGAATTGATTGTACCTGCAATGTACAGTTGTCGGAAACCTGACAGACCACCTTCGCTTCCCGTGTGGTCTAAACAAGTATGACCAGAGATCCTGAAACCTGACAGACCTGAAACTGACTGCCCAGTTTGTGGTCTACAGTAAACAAGAGCATGACCAGATTGCTGAGGAAACTTGCAGACCTGAAACGAAACCCAGTGTGTACAAAACTAAGCGCATGACAATAGCTGAAGAGAATTTTGCAGACCAAGCTGCTACGTTGTGGTACACAGTAAACTAAGCGCATGACCAGATATCGCTGAAAACTTGACAACTGAAGCTGACACCAGTTTAGTACACTGGCATGCCAGATATCCTGAAGAGGAACGACAGACCTGAAGCTGACTACCCAGTTTGTGGTACACAGTAAACTAAGCGCATGACCAGAGATCGCTGAAGGAAACCTGACTGACTACAGTTGTGGTCAGTAATAAGGAACCGGATTCAAGAACGCAGACCGAAATGATTTCCCAGTTGTGGTACACAGCAAACTAAGCGCATGACCAGATATCGCTGAAGAAGGAAACTTGACAGACCAGAAGCTGACTACCCAGTTTGTGGTACACAGTAAACTAAGTGCATGACCAGATATCGCTAAGAAGAATAAGATAATTTTTTTTTAAAGATTCTCATAATTAGATCGAGTACTATCGCCGGTACTACAGAGTTGGTGCTCTGCAATTGTGATCTTTCTGTGTGAGAAGATGATCGGAGCACACATTGCTATTCATCAAAGTGCAATGAGGATGGTCCTATCAATCAATAAATCAATCAATCAATTAATCAAACAGAAGAGTCTACAGACCAAGGATTGGCTTCATTGCACCGGGTTTCTCATTATGGCTCGGTCCCTCTGAAGAAATCACACGCCACCAGCCGAGAGTATTACACAAGCACGAACTCCTTAACTCCAGCAACTAAAGAGATCAGGGATCACTGGAAAAATATTTTGTGGACTCCACAAGGGATCGAACCGGTTACTTTTGGCACGAGAGGCCAGCACATAACCTCTACACTACAGAGACCCCCGAGCGACAGAGAGGTCAATGATGATGATGATGATTCTGTCCAAGATACTGAGCCGGTATGAATATATTGAATGGGAGATCGGACACGTACAAATATTCCTCAACGTGTAACTGACATAAAAATTGTGACATTCGTTTCCGGTAACATGCATAAATTATGCAAATATGCTCACAAATATCATCTATGTCTCCATCTTCTCATCAATCACAGATCATTTGATGTTTCGGCGGACAACACCTTCATTAGGAATACTGACCACTGAAGCCTTTTAGATGACATCGGCTTTACCTTTATTTAAAATTTAGATTGGCTTATTGATGCATCGGTGGTCACCCTTTGAATAATAAACAAGAACGATAATCGATGCAGTGTCATTGCTGAATCAGTCAGATATTTATATCGGTTGTCTCCCATCATGGTTCGTTTTAAATCTTTCCCATTTTGTATATACTTCTTCTTCTTCTTTTTCTTCTTCTCTCGGGTCTTACTATCTTGATTCAAGTAGTAGCATATCCCTTGCGGAACGTGGCATTCATCACAGCCCGCCTGGAAAGCTCACTGTCTCTTACAAGTTCTCCGGCCTCTTCTAGAGACATGTTCAAGGTTTCTTTGATGTCCTGCTGCCATCTTCGTCTTGGTCATCCCCTGCTTTGTATTCCAAGAACCATGCCTTCCATTAAATTTCTCTCTAAACATCTGTGGCGTTTAATGTGACCAAAATATTTCATCTTCCGGGACATGATGTTATTTATGAGCAAATGCTCTTGATATTCAGGTCTTGTAGATGTCTTTGTTTCTTCTCTTCTCTGTCCAGGATGTTCTAAGAACTCTTCTATAGCACCAAGTTTCAATTTTGTTTTGTAATGTTTGTGTTATGGTCCACGATTCACATCCATATGTTGCCACAGGGAATATGCATGTTCTCAGAAGTCTTACTTTTGTTTCTTTGCTTGTGTCGTGCCATAGTTTCTTCATGCTGACCACCCTCTGGAAAGCCATGGTTATCTTGATAGGATACTTTAATGCTAGATTTTACGAAGGCAGTGAATGTAATTAATAATAAATGCGACAATCCAGATACTTACCTTCATCTTTGTCACGGGTCATTTGGGTGAAGGTAAGAAGAGCAGATGCACTGGCGAGCAATGCTGCGATTGAGAATGGGTCTTCTATGGACAGAAGCGACTTCATCAACGCTCTCATAGAAAACATACACTATGAAGATTTCAACGATGAAGATAAAGGGTATTCTCTATCTCAGTTGCGCAAGTTATACATACCGATATGTGCAGCTAGACGGAAAAAACCATGAGAGAAACCTCAGTGGATACATCAATCAACACAGAACTGGAGTTGTTAGTCTAAACATACTGAATACATTCTTAGGAGATTGAATCAATTATGGATATGTCAGAAGTACGATGAAGATAATCCTAAAATAAACAATGATATAACGTTAAAACAGTTAGGGACAATTAGGGCTTTGAGGAAACTGGGAAAACAGAGAGATGTTCGTGGATCTTTGCGCAGAAAAAGCATTGTTATAGAAGGCAGCCTTTTCCAACACAACAGAACCCACACAGCTACATGGACATCACCAGACCACAGGACAGAAAATCAAATCCACACAGCTACATTACATCTAAAGTTCAGAAGCCACTTTATGATGTAAAAGCATACAAAGGAATAGATGTGACCGCTGATCACCACCTTGTAATAGCTAAGGGGAGAATGACACTGAAGAGATTCTTGACGAACACACATAGTAACCAGGTACGATACGGCATGACCACTGAGTCATTCACATGTGCTGATTCCTCGTCGCCAATAATGGCTGACATATTCCGTTTCGAGGACATATATTTTTTAGTTTGTTCTCTAGACAGTTGCAGTCCCCTGCTGACGAGATCTGTCTTCCTGGGTTTGTCTGGAGTTGCTCTACTCTATGTGACTTAGCTTTCTGTCGCCGGGCTCGCCAACCCAGACATTTATGCAGGGTTTGCTCCTGGACACTGTAGTTAATCTCATATACTTTGAGAAAAGTAACGTAGAAGTAGAAGACAAGACAAGAAAAAGGATGTCATCCTCAAGAGAGAGAGAGAGAACGACTGTTATTTGTCCCATAGCTGGGCGATGGGTTGGTTTCAGCAAGAGCATTTACCACTGAGTTCTGCGCTGTAAACTTATGAGGCCCATCCTGCTTCCCGCCCTTTGGTCTGGCCTTCACCTTCAGTCTGTTCGGCTTGGTTAGACCTGCCAGGAGTTAGACACCCGCCGACATAGCCTGAAGAATCGTGAAGACACACAAACCCTCCAACCACGATACGATAGAATAGTGTGAGAGGGTACGATACAATGTGGGGCACCTTGAGAAGAAGAAGGGAAAGCATATATTTTGTGTCACGATTTCCAAAACATTTCGAAGCCCTAGAAGAAGTAGATGAATGACAAATCGAAGACCAATGGCATACGGCTTGGCTAGCATGTATTTTGTATATTTCTGAACATATATTCTTAATTGATGTCTTCTACTCTTCTTCTTTGCGTTCGTTCTTTACGACTAATTTTAATCACTCTTTGTGCACATGTTCATGATCACATGTGATATTGTAATTTTCCAAGAACGTGTTTACGTTCATATTGGTTTGGTAGGCCCCTAAACGATAGACTTCTACGCGTTTAGGACACGTGCATCGATTTCAGCCTAATCTCTTAGCGCCTCTTACGACATGCGTGGCAGGTAACAGTGGTTCCATTCTTTACACCCCAAATTTGGGCACCGGTAACCACTCGGGTGGATATCTTCTACTAATTTTGAATAGTGGACCTCTGTGGCTTAGCGTATTGAGTTCGATCACAAACAGAGTACCTGGTTCAAACTTCGCGGCGGGCAGTTTCAAAGCAAATTTATTCTCGTGAATTTTTACGAACGGTAAAAATAGACCTCACCGTTCGTAAAGCAATGGCAGCCTACTGAACATCTTATTAGCACTCCGGTCAGGTCCATGGATGTTCTGATCTCCTTTCAATTTTTAACCCCCACATAACAACTACTGAACGTATAAGTGGTGACTAGAAAATCAACAACTCGTTTACTGCGGTTGATGGTGACATCCTGTCAAGGATATGTCACGATTTTCTTCTTCATATAACAATGGCAACTACTGAACGTATAAGTGGTGACAATAAATCATAGCGGTTTCTGGGGCGTAGAGGTTAGATGCTCGCCATTCGTGACAAAGGTACCAGGTTCGCTCCCAGGTTCGAGCCATCTAGATATTTTTTCAAGAGATCTTTCATCTCAGTGTAGATGAAATCGAGTTCCTAGTCCTATTGGAGACGGAAGATAAAACGTAGGTCCTGTGTTCAATTTGAGCACGTAAAAGAACCCTTGGTGTCGTCTGTGGCCTAGGGTTAGTGACTCGGTCTATTAACCCCGACGTTCTGAGTTCGAATCACGCTGCGGACAGTTTGGTTGCAAATTGTTTGCGTGGATTTTAACAAAAGGACGATGCACCACCCGTTCAGAAAGCAATGGCAAACTACTGAACGTAATAATGCCTAGAAAAATCACAAACAAAAGTTGGGGTTGATTAGCAAAGTCCTGTAAAGGATATGCAATTAAGAAGAAAAAAAGAACCCGTGGCTGTTAAAAATCGAGAATAGTAGGCTGGAAAGCAGCTGCCCGGGCAAAATTCATTAGAAAAGGTTTAAAATAAATTCCGACAAATATCTTCATCATCTTTAAAATTGCATCGGTGACCCTAGCCGATGCTACGGAGTTTGTGCAATTCAGCTGAGATCTTCCTGTGTAAGAAAGAGATCGGAGCACACATGGTTACTCACCGAAGTGCAATGATGATGGTCCTATCAATCAATCAGCAATAAATCAGAAACGTTATGCGTTGATTAATCACATCTCTCGTGCACCGAACAAAGTGTTCATGTCTGGTGGTTCCCAGTTTACATGTCTAAGATGCCAGTCTCACAACATTATGTTACCAGTGCCAGACCTGGACGCTGACATCAAATAATAGAAGACAACTAGTCACAACAGAGATGAAGTGTCTACGCAGAATGCTGGGGGTAACAAGAAGAGACCGGTTTAGAAACGAAGACATCAGGGAAAAAAAGTGGCTACAGCATCAGTACTGACTTCATCAAGAAACAACAAATTAAATGGTTCGGCTAGATAAGCTTATTACCAAAAGACTGTGCACCTCAAAGAGCAATGCTACTCCCATACAGTGGATACAAAGCTTCTTCTTCTTCTTCGAACGCTCCATACCGACCCTTGTTAAAACACACTGTGTGATTTGCATGTAATCTGAGCCTAAGAGCGATTGTACGTTGTGGTAGTTATGAGTTATAAGTAGGCCAGCACATCCGATTTCTGCGACGCTTTTTATTTTCTAGGGTAGCTTCCCAAGATCCTACATCAGTCAACTCTTACGACGTGCTTTGTAGGTCGCAGTGGTACTATTCTTTGCTTCCCTTGCGGCCCCGGCACCATATGGGTGTGAAGCACACACAAAAACTCGTTATAGAAATCTCTTCTAATCACGACGCTGTGAGACAAAACAGGAGTAGAGTAAAGTTGGATGGAGAGACTCTAGATCTGTTGTTCTTGAATAAATTTTATAACTCTTTTCAATCCCCATTTTCTTTTTTTTACTCTATCTTTCCTTTAGCTCATGCATCCCTTCTAACATACCAGCTAGCCCCACTATTAGGGCACCCAAACATCTCACTGACAGCTAAACAATAGATGATCATTGCTTGCTGCTACACCACTTAGAAGATGACATATAACAACATATTGAGAGAAAGGTCATGGAAGGCATGGCTCCTGGAAAACGAGGCAAGGGACGACCAAGACAAAGGTGGCAGAAGGACATCAAAAAATCATTGAATATGACGCTGGAAGAGGCGGGAAAACTTGCAAGAGACAGAGAGCTTTTCAGGCAGGCTGTGATGAATGCGACGTTCCGCAAGGGACATGCTACTACTTGAGACTTCATTGACACACTGAACCAAAAATTGCATAAATCATGACATGAAAAGTCTAAAACAGAAATAATGAATATAGGAAGAAAACATAATAAACATCCATGTCAATGGCACTACAATCATACACATGCAAGCAGTGGCAGCTCGTCATTAAGGGCCAGTGAGGCCAGGCCCCACCAAAAGTCATGTATAAGTAATATGTCTATTGTCTATTCCCAGGTGGAAGATGTAGTTGGCTGTCCACTCTTGCCGTTAAGCGTAGGGATGGGAGCTTTAATTTGCGTTCTAGGGCTAGATGAGTCACCCTTGTTGTGTTGTATCCGTGTTTATATAGTGTGGTCTTGATTTTGTCTATCCATCTTTTCTTGGTCTTCCCTTAGCTCTAGTACCCGATCTCTTTTTATTATATGCTGTTATTGGTGGTTGGTTGTATTTCATTAAATGTCCAAACCACTGCATTTGTTGTCTTTCGATATATTCGATGCATGAAGTTATGCCCACTCTGCTTCTGATGTCTTAATTTCGTAGTCTGTCTTTCCTGGTGACTCCCACTACATTTCCTCAAGCATTTCATTTCACACGTGGTGAGCTTCCTGTGGTGTGTTGCTGTAAGAGACCAAGTTTGGCACTGGTAACAAAGTGTTGGTAGGAAAATACTTTTATATGTAAATATGTAAATACTAATATATAATTTAACCCAAAATCATGATTTTTCAAAAATATTTGCTTTGCCCCACCAAAAAAATGATCACGAGCCGCCACTGCATGCAAGAATTTAAATACTTATGAAGCATTTTCACAGAAGATGGAAGCCTAAACAAATAGATAAATTCCAGAGTGCAAAAAGTAAATACTGTAACCTACCAGCTAGCACCATTGTTAAGGCACCCAAACCTCTCACCTACAACAAAAACAACAGATTGTCAACATTACTTTCATACCTACTTTGTGTTACCAGAGCCAAACATGGACAATGAGCACTACGCTGTTGTAAAAAATAACTACATGTGAAATGTCGTGCCTACGAAAAGTTACCAACAACACCAGAAAAGACCAACATCGATATAAGAAAGAAAGTTGACACAGAACCTTGCTTGAATTCCGTGGCGGCTCGCGGTCAATTTTCTTGGTGGGGCCAAGAACAAATTTTCGGTAAAATCATGTTTTTTTTTAGTATTTACTATTATTTGTTTATTCTGGGAAGTTATTCCCCTTTTGGTTTTGGTGGGGCCGGACTCCACTGGCCCTTAATGACGAGCCGCCCCTGCTTGAATTACATTGAGAAACAAAGAATGAAGTGGTTAGGTCACTTAATAAGAATACATCCAAACTCCACTGTATGCAGATTCATCTACAGAGCAAATGTAGAGTAAATCAACCGGTTACTTCATTTTTAGTATGAAGTTTCTAAGCCCCAGAGACTTACGTGGATCTATTGTCCTGAACATGCGGGTGTTTGCGGTAATGAGAGAGTGGGCAGACTTATCAACATCATCGATTGTTGGGGAGTTTAAGGTGGATAAGGGGAACGTTCTTCGTTCTCTTCACGACTGTCTGTTGTATCTTATCTTATCTTAACCACATTTATCGTGAAGCGGCGTGGGAGAGTTAGTTTTCTATCTTGTGTCAGGTGTGTTGCGCTTGACGTTGTCAGTCCAAGCTTTCGCAGGGATTCTGAGATGTTATCTATCCATCGTGTTCTTGGTCTGCCTCGTGCTCTGCGCCCTGAGCGTCGATTATTGTAGGCACGTGATAGTAGTAAATGTGGTTCCATTCTCATTAGATGGCGGAACCACTTGATTCTTTGCTTCTCAATGTTGGATGAAGATACTCAAATAGTTGCAGAATCGATCAACCGATTGTTAAGCAGTTTGGAGTTACCCGTTGTATAAGTAGAACTGGATGCCTGAGGAGCAGAGTGAGGAGTGTGTTTAACTCCTTGCGAACCAAACGTCATACTACGTGGCTTTGGGTTGGACATCTTTTTACCAGGAGACACTCTAAAGGTGTGTTTTTTATTCTAAAAACAAATGACTTGTAAAAACAGGGTTTATGCCCTGGTCCACTAATTGGGTTAATCAGCGAGCCACAGGAACCATCAGTATACATACTCTTCGATATCTGTTGGGGGAGACTGAGCACCAATGGTTCTGCCCGGGCTGCAATGAAGTCAGTTGAGTAACCAATAACCACGAGAGTTCTGTTAAAGGTAAACATTATCTCCCTTTAAATTAAATGTTCTATGAACATTTCATTGATTACTTCCCTTAGTCCGTGAATCATGTTTTCTGAAACAGGATTTTTGTAACGTTCACGTTAAAAAAAAGTGCTTGTTTCGCGTCCCATGTTGAGCGATTTGGCAATTTTCATTAATTTCTGATCGCAGGGTAGGTAAGATTAAGTGTCTAAAATTATCGGAGACGGACGATACAGTGGGCGTATGTGGCTTAGCAGTAGTGAGTTAGATCACAACCCAAAAGTACCTGGTTTTGGGGAATTTTTTTTTTTACCGATCCAGAAGCACTTGAACTTTCAGTTCTTCAGTTCGGTGCCGTGGACATCGTAACCGTTTGGTTCGTGAGAACCTGGTTTAAACACAGCGGCGGGCAATTTGGAATCAAGTTTGTTTATGCTCATTGATTTTTACAGTAGTTAAGGTTCAGAAAGTAATGGCAAACTACTGAACGTATAAGTGGTTCCTAGAAAATCAAATCAAAGAGTCGTTTACTGTAGAGGATATGACACGGTTTTCATTTTTCACGGACGATACCAGGTGTGTCCAGTGTCCATATACCTTTGGTAGCTGAATATCGGTAAGTGTAGGCTGCAAAGCCGCTGTCTGAGCAAAACATAAAAAATCTATATAATAGAATTCCTACACAAACTGTCCTCATCTTCAAAATTACATCAGGTTCCCTCGCCCATGCCAAAGAGTTCGTAAAGTGCAGCGAAGATCGTCCGGTGTAAGAAAGAGATCGGAACCACATGGTTAAGTCCAATGGTGATAATCCAATCAATCAATCAATCAATCAATCAGTCAATCAATTAACGTAAAAGAGTATCTGGCAGTTTAATATTTAAAAAAAGTTATGTTATGTTATGTTAAGCGATCGACGTCATGCACATTGGGAATTCCCATTCGTGCTCTGTACTCCGCTGCAGCAGCCATCCCAAAGTTCATTTGCTCACCATACCCATGAGAAGTTGATTAGTATACCATCTCACTATGCCACGAAGACGACACTGTCTGGCATGTCCAAACTGAACACCCAATTCTCACACTGCGTTCCAGTGTCTGAGACTCGCCCATATCAATCAAATGAATGAGAGCGTACCTCATTAATGATATTGCATTTCGTATGACAACAAGCAGCATGACAATGGAGGTACTGGCGGTGTCTAATGCGTTACGTTGGCTGGAGTCACAAAACTACACTAAAGCGTGCATTCTGAGTGATTCATTGAGTATGATCCGCAAGGTAGAGGCTGGTTCGGTGCGCAGGCAATGGACTGAATCACTACAAGCGTCAACGATTTGCAGAATCACATTTATCTTTGTTCCGGGGCACATGGGTGTCGTTGGCAATGAGAGAGCAGACAGGCTGGCTGGCTCTGCCACCATATCAGACGGCCAGCCAATGGATAGAGCTGATATTTTGAACGCCCTCATAGAGTGTATCCCGCAAAGAAGATTTTCATTTAAACCAATCCACATCAACTACTAGATTGCAGGAACTGGGTTTGAAGATTGGAGTAGCAAGAAAAGAACAGCATAACAGGTACGTGAGTAGACTCATCAATCAAAATCGAACTGGTACGGTCAGTCGTTGGACGCTGTTGGAGATATTGCAAAGGAGATCGGAGCACCTATAGACATGTCCGGAGTACAATGAAGATATTCCAAACTGAAACTGAAACTGATATCAGCTATGTCCATACTTCTGCCCCCTTGAGTCGGGGCATTGTTTGCAAGAAAGTCAACATGATCGTTACCCTGAACTCCAGCATGTCCAGGTGTGTACAGCCAAGAATGGAAAACAAAAATCGAACAAAAGGTTAGCTAGAAAATGTGCAGAATTCTTGAAAACGTTCATTTGTTCGAAATGTTCTATTTTTGTATGATTTAGACAAACATAGTTTTAAATAAAGTGAACAACGTTTCGACCGTGCGGTCGAAACGTTCTGTTTATCGTCACTGTTTATGTATTTTGTAAAACTGTAATACTTTGTGTTACGTGTTTGCTATTCAAGTTTTACGCAGTCCCACCTTTATGATTTTCTAGCTCATTTGTCAACACTGACTTCTGTATAGCAATACTCTTTATCCCATTTTGCCTTGTAGTGCCCTTTGATAATGGTTTTTGCTTCTTCGTAACTAACCAAGTTGTCATCTTGGGGCATTCCTGCTCCATCTTTAGTCAGTCTGTCAGCATCTTCATTCCCCTTGATCTTGCAGTGTGAGGGCTCCTGTGGCTTGGCGAGTATGACAACAGAACACATCCTACAGAACTGCCCCCATTATGCAGACCTGAGAAGAAAGAGGTGGCCCACTTACACCAGCATCCAAGACAAACTGTATGGTGTGGCTGATAATCTTACAAGGAGGATAGAGTGAGAAACGAGAATATCAGAAGCATCGTTGGTACTATACCATGCATACAGTACATCGAGAAGCAAAGAATCAAGTGGCTCTGCCATCTAATGAGAATGGAACCACATTTACTACCATCACGTGCCTACAATAATCGATACTCAGGGCGCAGAGCACGAGGCAGGCCAAGAACACGATGGATAGATAACATCTCAGAATCCCTGCGAAAGCATGGACTGACAACGTCAAGCGCAACACACCTGGCACAAGATAGAAAACTAACTCTCCCCACGCGCTTCACAATAAATGTGGTTAAGATAAGATAAGATAATCTGAGGCAGACGGCTGTCTTTATTAGAGAATCCGAAATGCCAATCTAGTGAGAACGCAGAAGATAAACTGTATGGCGTGGCTGATAATCTGAGGCAGACGGCTGTCTTTATTAGAGAATCCGAAATGCCAATCTAGTGAGAACGCAGAAGATAAACTGTATGGCGTGGCTGATAATCTGAGGCAGACGGCTGTCTTTATTAGAGAATCCGAAATGCCAATCTAGTGAGAACGCAGAAGATAAACTGTATGGCGTGGCTGATAATCTGAGGCAGACGGCTGTCTTTATTAGAGAATCCGAAATGCCAATCTAGTGAGAACGCAGAAGATAAACTGTATGGCGTGGCTGATAATCTGAGACAGACGACTGTCTTTATTAGAGAATCCGAAATGCCAATCTAGTGAGAACGCAGAAGAAAGAAGTATAATAACACTCCTATGCATTGCATTTAGATATCTAAAATTCTGTTTGTTTGTCTACATGCACTGATATAACCCAAAAAGGCTTGTTCTTTGGTTGAAAAAGCGTGTCTTATCTGAATCTTTAATCTCTTACATAACTATGGATAGATGGATGGATGGATAGATGGATGGATGAATGAATCAATGGATGGATGGATGGATCGATGGATAGATAGATAGATGGATGGATGGATCGATGGATAGATAGATGGATCGATGGATAGATAGATGGATAGATGGATGGATGGATGGATAGATGGATGGATAGATGGATGGATGGATCGATGGATGGATGGATCGATGGATATATAGATGGATAGATAGATAGATAGATGGATGGATAGATGGATGGATGGATCGATGGATAGATAGATGGATGGATAGATGGATGGATGGATGGATCGATGGATAGATAGATGGATAGATGGATGGATGTGTAGTAGGAGCCCTTTTTATGTGGGGTTCGTTGTTTTAGGGTATGTTGTTATTTCCTCTCCTATTCTGAATTTGGTAGTATATTTACTACTTATATGATGGTACGTTTCCTATAGTCTGTCCATTAATTCGTGAGCACGTTTGAAATTAATTTTCTCGAAAACTACCTGTTGGATCTCAGTGATTTTTGCATGCAGCCTTAGAATATCCATGACGCTAAAATAAAGCTAACCAGTAGTTCATAGATGCTACGGATTTTGCACATCGGCGAATTCCTTTGATCTTTTATGACAATTGCAAATACGTGGGCTCAAATTTTAGATTTTACAGTATCCTAGAATTTGTCCATGTCAATTCTATTCATAGGTGTATCTCCATATTAACTTGATAGGGTCAAGTAATTAAGTGTTTTGTCCTTTATGTGCAATCGTGAACTTGGATACAATATGCAACAGTTAGTCCTCCCTTCGGTCACCATTAGACCCCAGGGTGTCTTAACTTCACCACAAATTGTATGATGATAGACGCATTTGGATATGGAAATGTATACGTTGCTGTTTCTCAGTCTGTAATCAAAATATGATTTGTATCATCCCGAATCTGACGATTCCATGAGGTTGATAATTGTTACTGGCTGGACAAATTGTATTCCATCTCGGTGCCAGTACTCGTCTTCCTCTCGCGCGGAGCACATGTTCAACACACTTCTTCCAGAACTGCATGTCTATCATTGAGAGGGACTCACGTGTCAGAACTTCAACATCACACATTTTAAACGTCCTGTTCTGTTCGGCAACTTGCCCTTTACTTTAGCCCAGACAAGCTCTATCGGATTGAGGTGAGCATGATATGGAGGAAGTCGCAAAGACGTGTGACCGTATTCCGCAATGATTTTGTCAATATGAAACACCTTTGTCTTATTTGTCATCCTCACCAGGTGCAACAACTCGGGTTTCAAATATGTATCATCGAAGCTGACATTTTCCTTAGCAAGCCAAGTCCTAATTTGATCTTGTGTATTTGATGCAGTTGGTACTTTGTCTTCCGCTGATACTGCGTTGTGAAAGGATGCATTATCCATTACCAAGCATGATGGTCTGTTTAGAATTGGAAGTAGATCTTTCTCCATCCAGTGCCTGAAAATATGTCCATTCATTTCTGTGTGGTAGTCCCTACCGTCGGTACTTTTGATTGGAAAATAAGTCCAGCGTCATGGACAAGACCTTCTTCACTGCTTCCTGCATGTGTTAGTATAATATGCTGGCCTTTGCTGCTTGGTATTTTTCTTTTCTGTTCACCGTCTACTGATTGCCATTCTTTAGCATTGGTGTGGTGAGCATTGACCCAGGATTCGTCCAAATATACAATATCATAGCCTTTCCTCCTCCGCTCACGGATCTGCCTCAGGTATTTACTTCGGGCAGCAATTAAATGTTAGTTAGTTAGTCTTTCCTCTTGGGCCTGTGGGCGGTGCATAGGGCAGAGGTCATAGTTCTCCATGTCTCGGGGTTCGTTGCTATCTGTTTTAGGTCTTTAATGTTTACTAGACCCATCGTTGAGCCTTCTCTGGTGATGGTTCTACGCAGAGTCTCTCTTGGTCTCCCTCGTTTTCTTTTTCCCTCTGGTGTCCATATGAGGGATTGGTAAGAGTCTTCTCCATCCATTCTAAGTGTGTGGCCGATGTAGTTCCAGCGGCGCTTTCTTATAAAATTTGATACATTTTCTTGCTTGGTCTCTTGTCTTATTTGTGTATTGGGTCTGAAATCTGACCATTTGAGGTTCAATATTCTTCTAAGACATTTATTCTCAAAGTTATCTAATTTTCTTTCTAGAGCTTTTTTTGCTTTCCAACTCTCGCATCCATAAGTTAATACTGGAATCACACAAGAGTTAAAGATCTTTAATTTTAAGTGCTTGCTGAGTGAATTGGACTTCCATATATTTGACAATTTGTTAAAAGCACTTGATGCCAATGCGATTCTGTGTGGAATTTCTGGCGCTGTATCCCCGTAGATGTCATCATACTCCCTAGGTATTTAAAAATTAAATGTGGCTTTTCACAAATAATATTCCTGCCGCCTATAGTTTTCTGAAGGTGAAGCCGGCGGCTCTTACAATTTTCCATAGAGTACTTTTAGAAATGTCTATGCTGCAATCTGATTGCAGTTTTAATTTCAGTTTCCTGAGAGTAACAAGTTGATTTGTCGCAAACATTTTCAAGAGCTCCGTCTTATGACATCTATGTCAAAGTCGTCAATTGTTCTTTCCGTCCTTGCTTGACATTAGTGCACTTTGTGTCCTGTTTAATCCATCGGGAAAAGGATTCTCTATTCAGACCAAGCGCCAGTTGCGCTCGTTTCTCAGGGTTATGAATATCGCAATATAGATGACCTCTCTTAGATTCCCTACGGAAGTGTTGGTATAGTAAAACTGTAACCTTCTGCATTGTTATAAATGTGCACTTCAGACTCATTATGAATGTGATATCAATGTCAGTTTTGATAAGCCAACAAATATGATACAATAGCTTCATACAAATAGCGAGATACGCCTATAACTATACAACGGTATCCCAATTATAACGTCATATGCTTTCCGCTTTCAAAGTCGACTGGGTTAGGTGCACGGATTTCGTGAAATTGTTGTATACTCACGATATTTCTATGTTACCATAATGTATTTTTAGAACAACGCGTCTGTGTACCGTAGATCTGTTACTATTGTGTACAATCCGGTGAGGTTGATTTTAATATAACCTGAAGAAGAAATATTTCAAACTACATCAAATTTTCTTGGAAAAAATATTTCTCTAGCGTCATGGATATTCTAAGGCTGCTTGCAAAAATCACTGAGATCCAACAGGTAGTTTTCGAGAAAATCAATTTCAAACGTGCTCACGAATTAATGGACAGACTATAGTAGTAGTATTTACTACTTATATGATGGTATGTTTCCTAGTAGTAGTATTTACTACTTTTATGATGGTATGTTTCCTAGTAGTAGTATTTACTACTTATATGATGGTATGTTTCCTAGTAGTAGTATTTACTACTTATATGATGGCATGTTTCCTAGTAGTAGTATTTACTACTTATATGATGGTATGTTTCCTAGTAGTAGTATTTACTACTTATATGATGGTATGTTTCCTAGTAGTAGTATTTACTACTTATATGATGGTATGTTTCCTAGTAGTAGTATTTACTACTTATATGATGGTATGTTTCCTAGTAGTAGTATTTACTACTTATATGATGGCATGTTTCCTAGTAGTAGTATTTACTACTTATATGATGGTATGTTTCCTAGTAGTAGTATTTACTACTTATATGATGGTATGTTTCCGTGGCATTTGTCTCTTTTTCTCTCCTTTATAGATTCCATACTATTCAGGTTAGATATATCAATGATGTTCCATATTGATGGTGATGGCTCCTCATTTACACATTGCATTCATACAACCGCAATATATGAAACGACCAATGACTTCATTTATACATGTTTATTTCGATGTTAATTGTTTGAACAATCACAAACACGTCCATCTGTGTCGAATGTGTATATTCGTCTCCTTATTTTGTCACTAAGTTACTAAGCAGTACTAACATCTACGTCAACTAGTTTCACTACGTCAATGTCTCGTTCTAGTGTTGCTATCTGTAATAGTGGGCAGTTTTGGTGTGCAAACACTAAGTCTCTACTTATCTCCCTTTTACAAGCCTATCTCTATCTAAACTACCTGTCTAGTCTGTTAGCTACTACCTTGGAGCTGGGGGCTACTACAGATGGATCCAAAGATGGATCAATGGATGTACGGATGGATGAATGGATGGATGGATCGATGGATTTATGAATGGATGCATGGATAGATGGACAGATATAAAGTTAGATATGTAAAAACATTAAAACACCTGTTTCTACAATGACTATTTTTTAGCATGCAATTAAACGTAACACAAACAACATTCTACCCCTCCCCACCCTTCCCGCCCAACTAGCCAGACATCGTAGACTGTACTTTGACCACTACCAAGATAGTGACTAACTAACTACGTATTGCCCACACTTGAAACTCACTTCCACGAGAAATCAATGAGTTAACGACGCACAGCTCACACACACAATCTGTCTTCTGCAACATGCAACTCAGCCATTGTCGTTATAGTACGAGCTTAGAACAAGTTGATAAAAGAAGAATATAGTGACGAGGTGATTGACAGTTCTTCAATGACTGACAGCTGATCTATCACCTGGTATGTGAAGAACGTGAGTAAATGAAAATCTGTTGTTGATGTTTTTTTTTTTTAAAATAAATAATAATAATACTAATAATCCCTCTCGCACCGTTATACGTTACATAGGGGATGAAAGCAATTTCTCCATACCGCTCTATACTGTGCAACTCACTCAATCTCCTCCATGGAACTGAGACCGATATTTTTTGCCTTTATCAGCAAAGTTTGTTTCAGGCTCTCCCTATGACATCCTGTCTTTCTTGAACTACAATGCCTACTTTGGTATTATTTGGTCATTTCTCCTCAAGGTGTGTCCAACATATCTCCATCTTCTCCTTCTTAAAACAGTTATTAGTATTTAACCAGACATTTCTCTGATTTTATCACTTCTCCTGGATTCGTTCCATTTTATATTCATTATTTTTCGCAGACATCTATTTTCAAATGCATTCAATTTGCTTTCTATATCTTTAGTTATTTTCCAACTCTCGCTGGCATATGTTAGGATTGATACAACAACTCTCGCTGGCATATGTTAGGATTGATACAACAACTCTCGCTGGCATATGTTAAGATTGATACAACAACTCTCGCTGGCATATGTTAGGATTGATACAACATTTGAATTGAAAATTGTAATTTAGTTTTAATATTTTAAGGGGTCTCTGTGGCTGAGTGGTTAAGCCCTTTGCCTTGCGAGTCGAAGGTCGTGGGTTCGAATCCGGACCGCGGCCTTCTGTTCACGAGTGCAGTTTTTCCAGAGACCCCTAGGATTGTTGCCGGAGTTACGCAGTTCGCGCTTTGTGCGATACTCTCGGCAGGTGGCGTTCCATTTCTGCGGAGAGGAACCGAGCAAAATGGAGTAAAACTCGGTGCAATGAAGTCAATCCTTCGGCTTTTAAATCCTTTGTTAAAAAATACTGTACTGTTGTTTTATTGTATTAAAATTGTATAATTATATTTAACTTCAAGCTTTTCATTAAGTGTAATCCCAAAGCAAAGTTTGATAGTAAAGCTAGTTTAATCATAACATTTCATTTTATAGGTAAAGAGGATTTTTTTCCGATCGTAACGGCTCTTATTTGAACCTTATTCGGGAGCCCTTTGTGGCGTAGACGGTAGACGCCCGTCTATAGTTCCAAATGTACTGGGTTCGCTCCACCCTGGACCCATCGAGATAGTTTCCCAGAAATTCCTAATCTCCTTGTAGATGTGATCAAGTTCCTAGTCCTATAGGAGATGGACGATAAAACATAAGTCCCGTGTTCAATTTGAGCACGCAAAATTACCTTTGGCAGTTAAAAATCGAGAAGAGCAGGCTGGAAAGCCGCTGCCCGGGCAAAATTCTTTAGAAATGTTGTAAAATAAATATTTCTACAAAATATCTTCACTATCTTCTAAATTACATCGGGGACTCTCACCGGTGCTACGGAGCTTGTGCACTGCCGCTGAGGTTTTCCTGTGTACGGAGGAGATCGCAGTACATATGGTAACTCACAGAAATAAAATGATGATGTTCCTATCAATCAATCAATCATTCAATCAATCAATCAATCAAATCAATCAATCAAATCAATCAATTATTCAATCAATCATTCAATCAATCAATCAATCAATCAAATCAATCATTCAATCAATCAATCAATCAAATCAAATCAATCAATCAATCAATCAAATCAATCAATCATTCAATCAATGTCAAACTAACTTCAATTGGATACCAGAGAAATGCTGGGAAGTAAAGGTAACCTTTGTGATGTTGACGACATCCCCCACTGTAGGTCAAAGAGCAATAGGAGCCTAACATTGTATTCACTAATATGCCTTATGGTATAAGCACTTAGGTGACCTTTGTGACCTTTGTGACTTATAACGACCTTTGTGATGTTGACGACATCCCCCACTGTAGGTCAAAGAGCAATAGGAGCCTAACATTGTATTCACTAATATGCCTTATGGTATAAGCACTTAGGTGACCTTTGTGACCTTTGTGACTTATAACGACCTTTGTGATGTTGACGACATCCCCCACTGTAGGTCAAAGAGCAATAGGAGCCTAACATTGTATTCACTAATATGCCTTATGGTATAAGCACTTAGACCAGTGTTTCCCAACCTTGTTTGTGCCATGCCCCACCAACGCCTTTCTAAAATGTGTATGCCCCCCCCCTCCTCCTATGTAACATATACATAATTTTTAATATTAAAAAATTGAATTGTTCACTGAAGAAGCTTAAATGACAGGTTTTAGAAAGAAATTGTTTACTGAAGAAGCTTAAATGACAGGTTTTAGAAAGAAATTGTTTACTGAAGAAGCTTAAATGACAGGTTTTAGAAAGAAATTGTTTACTGAAGAAGCTTAAATGACAGGTTTTAGAAAGAAATTGTTTACTGAAGAAGCTTAAATGATAGGTTTTAGAAAGAAATTGTTTACTGAAGAAACTTAAATGACAGGTTTTAGAAAGAAATTGTTTATTGAAGAAACTTAAATGACAGGTTTTAGAAAGAAATTGTTTATTGAAGAAACTTAAATGACAGGTTTTAGAAAGAAATTGTTTATTGAAGAAACTTAAATGACAGGTTTTAGAAAGAAATTGTTTACTGAAGAAACTTAAATGACAGGTTTTAGAAAGAAATTGTTTACTGAAGAAACTTAAATGACAGGTTTTAGAAAGAAATTGTTTACTGAAGAAACTTAAATGACAGGTTTTAGAAAGAAATTGTTTACTGAAGAAACTTAAATGACAGGTTTTAGAAAGAAATCACTAGGATATTGTTGAGCAAACACAGTAAGTAATGTTTCACAAACATATAATGGACAACATATAATTCAAATACGAAATCATTTTAATGACATATTTAAAAAAATTATTTTAATTATTAGTAATTATTTATTACTTATATTTAGTGAGATCCTTGCGCTTGATGTATGATGCAAAGAGATTTTATGTTAGGTTCCAATTTAGTTAGCTTCAGTCTCAAGTCTCCTCGTTGTGTTATATCCAGCCGATTTTTTATTTTACAGCAGCAAATCAGTTATGGCACTAAATCCATATTCAGCTAAATGTGAAGATGGAAACGGTAATAATAGTTTCCTTGCACATTTGGTTGAATTGTATATTTGATTTCTGTTTCTCACAAAGTCTGACATAGCCCCTTTTATATTAAATAAAGTTTTAACTGACTCATCATTTTGCATTTCGCGAGTTCTTCTTGATACTGCATATTTGAAATATCAGACAAATTCACTAACATTAGCTGCAACATCAAAGTTGGAAAATCAATTAGCTTCAGATCAGAAAATCTTTTTTTTAAATCAGCTGATATAATTTTCAGATGATCGACAAAAACAAGTATAACGGTATCAGTCACTTCACGTTTTGGAGCCAATTTTGTTAGAAATATATTTCTGTCATAATTCACTTGTGCATCAATAAGGTTTATTTGTTCCTGAAGTTGGTTATTTAATATATTCAGTTTTCAAAGATTTTTGAATTGCCCCATAACAATCAAAGTGCCCTGTGAGGCGTGGGCCCACGTTGAAAACACTGGCTTAAATCATGATCAACAATTCCAACTCTGACTGCCAACAAGCGGTTGTTTCAGAATGCACTATCCGTTCTGCAAGCCCTACAGAGTAAATATCCTTCCATGAGAAAGGAGCTCAGCAAGATTTCTGCCAACAAGAGGTTAAACTTCAGTGGGTACCTTCGAAAAGTGTAGAAGTACCAGGTAACGAGAAGGCAGACAAACTTGCAAAAAAGGAGCAGAATGTGAACAAGTAGAAAATGGAATCACATACTTTGAAAAAAAAGAGCTATCGAGGACATTACAAAAGAACCTAAACTATCCAATGATGACTACTACACACTTGACAGACAAGGACAGACTATCATCTTCCGACTCAGGATAGGTCATAACAGACTGCACAAACACCTACACAGGATACGATTGTTCCCATCCCTCTGTGTCACTGTGGCATCGCTGATCAAACCACAGAATATTTCCTGCAAGGATGTCCCTGTATGGCCTCCTTAGAAAGAAATGCTGGCCCTACAACTCAACACTACATTCAATACTACATGGCACTAGAGATGGCTCAGACATGTACCAGAGATGAGCTCCAGACAACATGTAGTAGTTCGTTAAATTAGTACAAGACTCCAGACAACATGTAGTAGTTCGTTAAACTAGTACAAGGCTCCTGACAACATGAAGTAGTTGGTTAAACTAGTACAAGGCTCCAGACAACATGTAGTAGTTGGTTAAACTAGTACAAGGCTCCAGACAACATGTAGTAGTTGGTTAAACTAGTACAAGGCTCCAGACAACATGTAGTAGTTGGTTAAACTAGTACAAGGCTCCAGACAACATGTAGTAGTTGGTTAAACTAGTACAAGGCTCCAGACAACATGTAGTAGTTGGTTAAACTAGTACAAGGCTCCAGACAACATGTAGTAGTTCGTTAAACTAGTACAAGGCTCCAGACAACATGTAGTAGTTGGTTAAACTAGTACAAGGCTCCAGACAACATGTAGTAGTTGGTTAAACTAGTACAAGGCTCCAGACAACATGTAGTAGTTGGTTAAACTAGTACAAGGCTCCAGACAACATGTAGAAGTTGGTTAAACTAGTACAAGGCTCCAGACAACATGTAGTAGTTGGTTAAACTAGTACAAGGCTCCAGACAACATGTAGTAGTTGGTTAAACTAGTACAAGGCTCCTGCAAAGGTAACGAGAAAAGGAAAGAATAAATAATACTTAAAAGAAGGTGGGCCATCAAGAAGGTGGACCATCAAGAAGGTGGACCATCAAGAAGGTGGACCATCAAGAAGGTGGACCATCAAGAAGGTGGACCATCAAGAAGGTGGACCATCAAGAAGGTGGACCATCAAGAAGGTGGACCATCAAGAAGGTGGACCATCAAGAAGTTGGACCATCAAGAGGGGCGTAATGTATCACGGCACTTTGGAAGGGTAGAAGAAAGAAAAGAGGAACTTGAAAGAATAGGAGGGAGAACGTTCTTACTATCTACACTAAATTCACTGAACAAAAGGCCGTTATATACTTCAACTTATTGGTTTAATTATATTTCATAGAACAAAGAATGAGCTCTTAGCTGCATATGGTCTAAGAAGCGATCAACATAGTCCCACATATAAAACACAAATCACGAGGTACACAAGTACCAATACGGAGAATAATCAAAAATAACATCAAATAAAAACAACAATAATTCTCATACAATATACCTATATGTATATATATATATATGTCTTTATCACTTCCACTCTATCCTTTTAGGTAGCAAAACTGTTAAAGTTCGATGGAACCAATGGTTGATAATCACTGGATGATGATAAGAAGGTTCAGTCCTTTCCTGTCAGATATGGAACGACTTGAACACGGTTGCAGCATCCATCAGGTGGTGGTCGTCATACGTCTGGGTAGACGTCTAAGTTCCTAGTTAGGTTCGATGTAGTGTCTTCTCTGTCCGTTCAGACACCGTTGTGTGGTCATCCAAGATGATGATTAATTGTTTCTCTGTTATCGTATATGAACAGTCGAATCACAGGAAGTTTACTCCTATAGATATAACTACACTTTCTAGTATGAGTTCTGCCAAGTAGAACTATAGCTGATTTCTCACCTCTAGCAGCAATGTACACAAGGATACTTGGAAAGAACAATAATTTGCCAGAAACAAATCCTCAGTCTAACCGAATCTGATTCTCTATCATCTACTGCTTCGCTGTTTGTTCAACATGTTACCTTTACAAATCTCTGAGATAAATCACCATGTTCAATTGTCTTGATAGATTGTCTCACAGACATACCCTCTCAATAACGCCCTTGAAATCTCTGAATAGTTTTTCCAACGTCCTATCTCGTCCAGCTCTAATGTGTATCGCTCTGTTTTCTTTTGTTGACTTCCCAAAACAAGGTTCTATAATAATGACGATCTCTTGGTCTTCTGCTGCCCTACAAGTGGGTCGTGTGCAAAAAGAACCCGGATGGATTGACTGTTTCCTACTTCTCAATGTAGTATGGATAGCCATTTTACCATCAGTTGACATTCAAAGTATGGTTGGCCAGTTGATCACTGTTCCATCCTCTGGTCCTGTATAACCCTGTTACAAACAGTCGACTTCATCATAAGAACGCATCTAACCATCTAATCATCAAAATAGCGATCACATGAAATATAAGCGCTTAAAGAGTATTCTCTCTTAAAAGGGCACCATATGCTTCATATTGGCACCGTATGCTTCATATTGGCACCGTAAATCGGGAGGGACGGGAGGGAGGGTTCATTGGTTAAGTCGTTTGCCTGTCGTACTGAATGTTGTAAGTTCGAGTACGGACCGAGACACATGTGTAATTTATTTCATGCGATTCCTAGGATTGTTGCTGGAGCTACGGATTTCGTGCTTTAAGCAATGCTCTTGGCAGATGCTATGTCATCTCTGCCGACAGGGACGGAGCCATATGGGATAATCCGGTACAATCCTTCGCCATCAGAATCTTTTAGACACCATTATCAGATCAGATGTTTCATCTGCTACCGTATGACAGTAGGAGAGCCGCGGTGGCGTAGTTGTTAGTGAACTCGTTTCTAAAGGCAGGTGGTCTGGGTTTAATTCCCGCAGTGCGCGTGGAACTTTTTCCGACCGTGACGGCTCTCAGGTCGACCCAGCCTCAACTGGGTACCAGATATGCTCTGGGAAAGTAAAAGCGGCCGGCGTAATGCTGACCATCACCCATCGTGCGCCGACGGTCAATGAAAATACAGGCCTAACACTGTATTGACCTATATCCCACGAGGTATGAAAGGGTTCCTTTACTTTTACTTATATGACAGTAGACGGTACCATCTGCGACTGTTAAACTCACTGTCAGATCAGATGTTTCACCTGCTACCGTATGACAGTAGACGGTACCATCTGCAACTGTTAAACTCACTGTCAGATCAGATGTTTCATCTGCTATCGTATGACAGTAGACGGTACCATCTGCGACTGTTAAACTCACTGTCAGATCAGATGTTTCACCTGCTACCGAATGACAGTAGACGGTACCATCTGCAACTGTTAAACTCACTGTCAGATCAGATGTTTCATCTGCTACCGTATGACAGTAGACGGTACCATCTGCAACTGTTAAACTCACTGTCAGATCAGATGTTTCATCTGCTATCGTATGACAGTAGACGGTACCATCTGCGACTGTTAAACTCACTGTCAGATCAGATGTTTCACCTGCTACCGTATGACAGTAGACGGTACCATCTGCAACTGTTAAACTCACTGTCAGATCAGATGTTTCATCTGCTACCGTATGACAGTAGACGGTACCATCTGCGACTGTTAAACTCACTGTCAGATCAGATGTTTCATCTGCTACCGTATGACAGTAGACGGTACCATCTGCAACTGTTAAACTCACTGTCAGATCAGATGTTTCACCTGCTACCGTATGACAGTAGACGTTACCATCTGCGACTGTTAAACTCACTGTCAGATCAGATGTTTCACCTGCTATCGTATGACAGTAGACGGTACCATCTGCAACTGTTAAACTCACTGTCAGATCAGATGTTTCACCTGCTACCGTATGACAGTAGACGTTACCATCTGCGACTGTTAAACTCACTGTCAGATCAGATGTTTCACCTGCTATCGTATGACAGTAGACGTTACCATCTGCAACTGTTAAACTCACTGTCAGATCAGATGTTTCACCTGCTACCGTATGACAGTAGACGTTACCATCTGCAACTGTTAAACTCACTGTCAGATCAGATGTTTCACCTGCTACCGTATGACAGTAGACGTTACCATCTGCGACTGTTAAACTCACTGTCAGATCAGATGTTTCACCTGCTATCGTATGACAGTGACTACCATCTGCAACTTTAAACTCACTGTCAGATCAGATGTTTCACCTCTACCTGCTATGACAGTAGACGTTACCATCTGCAACTGTTAAAGCCACTGTCTTGAATTGTGTGGCTATGTTCTATTCTCTCTTTCTCTGTTCTATTCTATTTCTCTGTTCTATTCTCTCTTTTTTTTGTTCTATTCTTTCTTTCTCTGTTCTATTCTCTCTTCTCTTTTCTATTCTCTCTTTCTTCTATTCTCTCTTTCTTCTATTCTCTCTTTCTTTTTCTATTCTCTCTTTCTCTTGTTCTATTCTCTTTTCTTTTTCTATTCTTTCTTCTCTGTTCTATTCTCATTTCTCTGTTCTATTCTCTCTTTCTTTGTTCTATTCTCTCTTTCTCTGTTCTATTCTCTCTTTCTCTGTTCTATTCTCTCTTTCTCTTTCTATTCTCTCTTTCTCTTCTATTCTCTCTTTCTCTGTTTCTATTCTCTCTTTTCGTTCTATCTCTCTCTTTCATTCTTTCTCTCTTCTTTCTCTGTTCTATTCTCTCTTTCTCTGTTCTATCTTCATCTCTTCTCTTTCTATTCTCTCTCTTTCTCTGTTCTATTCTCTCTTCCTGCTTCATCTCTGTTCTATTCTCTCTTTTTGTGTTCTATTCTCTCTTTCTCTGTTCTATTCTCTCTTTCCTGCTTCTATTCTCTCTTTCTATTCTCTCTTTTGTGTTCTATTCTCTCTTTCTCTGTTCTATTCTCTCTTTCTTCTATTCTTTCTCTCGCTTTGTTCTATTCTTTCTTTCTCTGTTCTATTCTTTCGTTCTCTGTTCTATCCTACATGTCTCTGTTCTATTCTCTCTTTCTCTGTTCTATTCTTTCGTTCTCTGTTCTATTCTTTCGTTCTCTGTTCTATTCTGCATTTCTCTGTTCTATTCTCTCTCTTTGTTATATTCTCTCTTTCTGTATCGTATTCTGTCCTTATTTGTTACATTCTTTCCTTAAGTCACGTTGTAATTATCTTTTTTAGTCACATTACCTGTGTTTTTCTCTGTCACATATTGAGTGTCATTCTCAGAATGACTCCGCTGCAGAGTCATATTCTATGTGCACGTTCTGCGTCAAACACGAGTTCTGTATACAAATGTCAACCTTCTTGATTATGGTATTCTGCAGTTAAATGTCCATGATACCCGAGCATATCAATTTGTGTATCACTGAATGCTCATTTTGGCTATTGCAATACGAGGTTAATTCACTGTTTCATCGCCGCGTCTTCGGTAGTAATTTAGCCAAGATATTGAGTCTCTGGTGGACTTGACTGCATTTCTGAAATCGATAGGATACTATTGGTTTTCTGTCAATCATGTGGCATTCCTCGGCTTCTTCTTTTTTGTTTCATTGTTACCGCATAGTGTATAAATTATCAATAAATTATCAATAAATTATCAATAAATTATCAATAAATTATCTTCTTCTTCTTCACCTTTCAACTCCCAACGGAGCAACCAGCTCTTCAACACAACTTCTTTCAGATTTTCCTCTCTCTCCTACCGCCAATCCCAGTTTACCATTTAATAGTCTTCACATTTGCTTTCCTACCTCATTCTTCCTTCCTTTAATATTAGTCTCCAGCTCTCTTCTACAGGTATGTCTAAGCCTTTCCATACTCCTCTTTCCATGTTTTACCTATCCTTTTAATATTAGTCTCCAGCTCTCTTCTACAGGTATGTCTAAGCCTTTCCATACTCCTCTTTCCATGTTTTACCTATCCTTTTAATTTGTCTAGTTTCTCGATCAAACCCCTACTCTCTTCAGTTTACTATCATATGTCTAAACTCTTTCTCATACTCACTCTTTCCATGTTTTACCTATCCTTTTAATATTAGTCTCCAGCTCTCTTCTACAGGTATTCTAAGCCTTTTCCATGCTACTCCTCTTTTCCATGTTTTACCTATCCTTTTAATATTAGTCTCCAGCTCTCTTCTACAGGTATGTCTAAGCCTTTCCATACTCCTCTTTCCATGTTTTACCTATCCTTTTAATATTAGTCTCCAGCTCTCTTCTACAGGTATGTCTAAGCCTTTCCATACTCCTCTTTCCATGTTTTACCTATCCTTTTAATATTAGTCTCCAGCTCTACTTCTACAGTACTTCTAATAGCCCCTTTCCATATCTCCTCCATTCCTTTCTGCGGGTTCCAAAATAGTGCTTGTATTGCAATGCTTCTGGTTCTTCTTCTCAATGTGTACCCTATCCATCGTCAGCGTCTCTTCCTTAGCTCTTTCTCCACTGGTTTCCTATTTCGTAATCTTATCATACCATCTCAGTCTCTCTATTCTACATACTACTTTACTTAATCCCGTCATGCCTAGTTGCACATGGGGCTTCAGAAAGGACTTTCCATGCTCTCCTGTCCCGTGCAACCTTCAGCGCAGAGCCCCACGTCAGAGATGCGGTGTCCAGTTCCTCTTCCATCATGCGCCTCCATGTTGTCCGTGGTCTGCCTTTCTTTCTCTTTCCCTCTGGTGTCCAAGTGAGGGCTATCCTTGCAGGCATTTCTTGTCTCATTCTCATAACATGTCCGAGCCATTTCCATCTTTTCTTTTTGAGTATGTCATTCATTGCCTCTTGTCTTGTGTCTTGGAGTAGTTGGTTATTGGATATTTTTACTGGCCAAAAGATTCCCAAGATTCTGCGAAGACAAGAGTGGTGGAAAACTGACAGCCTGCTAGTATCTCCTTTGGTCATCCTCCAACACTCCGATCCGTAGAGCAAAACTGGCAAAACAATGCTTTTATAGAGTTTAAGCTTTGGGGTCCTATTGTAGATTTTGGACTTCCATACTGATTTCCTATTTCGTAATCTTATCATACCATCTCAGTCTCTCTATTCTACATAAACATACATTTATGAATGTTTGTAGTTTTCTGGTGGTTTCTTTTGTTGTACTCCATGTTTACGAGCCATAGAACAGCACTGACTTCACATTTCATTGAAAGATTCTCAGCTTTTTGTTTGTTTTGGTATATATGGGATTGCTTTCTCTTTTCTGGTGGGCATTACTGCATTGTCTGAAATCGATATGATACTGTGGGTTTTCTGTCAATCGTGTGGGTATTCTTCTTCTTCTTCTTTTATTGTTACCTCATGGCGCATAAATTATCGATACATTCTCTCTCTCTGTCTTTTTAACCCGGAGTGGGGCATAGGCCCTCAACCAACTCATACCAAGTCTTCCTATCTCTAGCTATCTCCTGCAGCTCCTTCCAGCTCTTCTTTATATTGTTGATCTCCGCCTCCAAATCTCGTCTCCAAGTATTTCTCGGCATCCCCTTCTGTTGCTGTCCCTGTTGGTAAAACATCTCTATAAATAGTCTTATACTGTGTTATCATTTGTTTTTTAAATTAAAGGACAATTGTAAAGAGCTTGATCCAAATTAAGAAAAAAGTCAAACAAAGAATGTAGGCCATTATTTATGTGTGTAGTTTATTAAAAATGCAATCTGGCACAACAGCTTGCATGAGTATTCTTAAAAGGTTTATGCGATTTATCTGGCTATTTTCAACTTTTCATTCTTCAATGACGTCTCCAGTAATTACTAAATGACTGGCTCAGTACGAATAATTCCAGACCACAGCAAGTTTCTCTCGACAAGAGATTTATCCCAAGCGATCGAACAACTGCGCAGAGGTTCCAACTGAGCATGGGCGTCACGTGCGCGAGCCTATAAACGCATCCCCAGTTGATGGATCTTGAAGGGGGCATGTACTTTAGCTCCTGGACAGTAAAACGCTTTGATTGACTCTAAAGTGTACTCTACATTTCGTAGTAACAAATCGTTCTGCGAATCGCTCTTGCTAGCGCAAATGTGGCCTGAACAATAAAGGACGAATAGCTAAATCATCGTATTGTTGAGTCAAGAAGGAACGAGAAAGCGAAAGACAGATGCACACACACGCATGTCTAAAGCTGTCATGTGCCACCTGTGGTCGGGATCTGTTCTAGGATTGACTCTACAGTCCTCCGCACACACCAGAAGTGACAGTAACGTCTGAGTTGATTGTCATCATCGCTTCGATGGACAGCTATTATCTTCTTCAAACGCTCCATATCGACCACTTGTTAAAACACTCTTTGTGATTTGTTTGTGATCTGAGCCTAAGAGTGATTGTATGTTCTACCATTTATGCGCCTACAAGTAGAACAGAACATCCGATTTCTCCGACGCTTGTTATTTACTTGGCTAGCTTCCCTCTGCTCCTACCTCAGTCGCCTCTTACGATATGTCTTGTAGGTCGCAGTGTTACTATTCTTTGCTTATAGCGAAACACGTACAAACAAAGTTCTATAGTTTTACAAAATACAGAAACAGTGACGAAAACAGTAACGTTTCGACCAAAGGCCTTTATCAAGCAAACGATACAACAGGGTGACGAATTTCAGAGAACACTTACAAATGGACGATAACGAAACATGCAAATTTATCTAATGAAAATCTGGGAATAAAAACGAATAACGAAATGAGTGCAACACAAAACTAGAAGTGGAAAGAAGAGAAACAATATACAATCAAGTGAAAATATGAATTATATATATGTAGCAAATACACATATAGATTACAAGGCATGAGATCAGAAAGTACTAAGAAGCATAGGAATGTAATGCGTTGAGTCAAGAGGCCGCAAGGTACCATATAACGAAATAAAACGGTTCTCCAGAGCAAATCGACTACGATCATCAGAGGAACATGATCGGATGACCTGGACATCGCAAGCTCCTGAATGGCCAGTATAATTGAAATGGGTAGCTACAGGGTCACAGAGCATGTCAGGTCACAGCCATCCGATCATGTTCCTCTGATGATCGTAGTCGATCATCTATTCTTTGCTTCCATTGTGGGCCCCGAGAGCCGCGGTAGCGTAGTTGTTAGTGAACTCGTTTCTCAAAGCTGGTGGTCGGGTTCAACTCCGCAGTGTGCGTGGAATTTTCCCAACCGCGACGGCTCTCAGGTCGACCCAGCCTCAACTGGGTACCAGACATGCTCTGAGAAAGTAAAGGCGGCCGGCGTGATGCTGACCACATCACCCATCGTGTACCGACGGTCAATGAATAATACAGGTCTTCCTGCACTGCATTGCCCTATATACCACAAGGTATGAAAGGGTTCCTTTATTTTTTCCTTTTATTATGGGTCCGGCAATACAGTGACGTTTTTAGTTCAAGAGAGATTATTATTTTCCCTGATACGAGAGACATAATTTATTCACAAGAAACCAGGTTTCTTAACGTCTATGTCACCAAAACACATCCTTAAATAATAAATGAGCGCCTCCTGTATTAACCTGGTCAGAACTGACAGCAAATCGACATGGCGACCTAGTTAACCATGTTTCCTTATATCAATTTGGGATATTTAATATCAAGTTCTAATGGCATAACGCGAACAACGTATCAAATGGAGATTGGGGGAAGGGAAGGGGGGTTATCCTCTGTGGCGTAGAGGAAAAGTGCTGGTCTCTTGTGCTAAAGCTACTAGGTTTGGCACACGTGGGCCCGCGTGGTGAAGGGGCTCACAAGGAAAGCAAAGAATAGTACCACTGTGATCTACAAGGCATGTCGTGTAAGAGGCGACTAATGTAGGACCTAGGGAAGCTACTCTAGTAAATAAAAAGCATCTTAGAAATCGGATGTAATGGCCTACTTGTAGGCGCATAACTGGTGGCACAACGTAAGATTGCTCAGATCACATACAAATCACAGAGTGTTTAACAAGTGGTTGATATGGAGCGTTCGAAGTAGAAGAAGCTCCCTCGTGGAGCCATCTGGATATTTTCCAGAGATCCCTGATCTCAGTGTAGGTGAGCTCAAGTTCCTAGTCCTACGGAGACGGACAATAAAACGTAGGTCTAATGTTCAATTTACCTAAGGAGACCTGAAACGAACTTTGCTGAGAGAGACAGGAAATATCGGTCTCAGTTCCATAGAGGAGATTGAGCGAGTTGCCCAGGATAGAGCGGTATGGAGAAATTACTTGCAGACCCTATGTAACGTATAACGGTAGTAAAAGTAAAGGAACCCTTTCATACCTAGTGGTATATAGGTCAATACAGTGTTAGGCCTGTATGTTTCATTGACCGTCGGCACACAATGGGTGATGTGGTCAGCATCACGCCGGCCGCCTTTACTTTCCCAGCTCATGTCTGGTACCCAGTTGAGGCTGGGTCGACCTGAGAACCGTCGTGGTCAGGAAAAATTCCTCGCACATTGCGGGAGCTGAACCCAGACCACCAGCCTTGCGACGCGAGTTCACTAACAACTACGCTACCGCGGCTCTCCGTATAACGGTACGAGAGGAATTATTATTATTAATGTTCAATTTGAGCAAGTAAATAAAAATGGATTTCAGTACTGATGTTGTACCCACAATTTTCGTGATGTCTTCATTTCTAAACTGGTCTCTTCTTGATACTCCCAGCATTCTGCGTAGACTCTTCATCTCTGTTGTGACTAGTTTTCATCTATCATTTGATGTCAGCGTCCAGTTTTGACACTGATATCATAATGTGGGGAGAAAGATTGTGCTGTACAACGCTCTATTTTATTGTTCATGTTGACATGTTTGCATTTTAACATTGGTGATGATGATGATAATTACTACGACGACAGTGATGGTGATGATGTTGGTGATGATAATGTTGGTGATGTTGATAACGATGTTGACTGCGATGATGTTGCTGATGATGATCATGATGATAATTACGACAACTACAACAACGAAGAAGATGGTAACAATGATGGTGACGACGATGGTGACGATGATAATGCTGAGGATGATAATGTTGAAGATGATAATGTTGAAGATGATAATGTTGAAGATGATAATGTTGAAGATGATAATGTTGAAGATGATAATGTTGAAGATGATAATGTTGAGGATGATAATGTTGAGGATGATAATGTTGAGGATGATAATGTTGAGGATGATAATGTTGAGGATGATAATGTTAAGGATGATGATGTTGACGATGATGATGTTAACGATAAGGCTGTTGACAATGATGATGATGAGGATGAGGAGGATGCAGACCTGAGACTGGTAATACTACTGACCTACACGACCGGACTGTTAAGAACTTTCTTGACACAATGACAACGGCTTTGTATTAATGAAGCATAATAACTCTAACCTAACTAGGCTTATAAAAGCCACATAGAACCAGATTATTGCACTCTCACAGGTCAAAATGTGTTCTACATTTACCCAACGAGAACTGGCATAATTAATAAGTGCAGCCTGCGAGCGCTTCACAATAACCAACACCTTCCCTTCTACCTAAAAACACTGTGCTCCTATAGACTAGCCTGGCAATCCGTTGTATCAACTATAACTGTTTATTGGTCTCTGGTATATCTTGTAATGCTTCAGCCTATTACGTTTAAAAACAACATCGCCACAACCGAACCTTTTTAATCATTAACCACTTGTTGCTCTGTGTAAACAAATGCTATATGTACCTACACTCTCTCTCTTTCTCTCTTTGCCTCTCTCTCTGTGTGTGTTTCTTTTCACCTCGTATCTGTGGTACCTCCCTACCATTGACTTTATGTTTTTATGTATTGCGATTCAGAAATCAATGATGGTGTTATAAAAACCGTGTAATTTAAGAAAATAGTTTCTTTTACGGCTCAAATGTCTTTTTGGTATTTGTTTGAAAGTTTAAGATTAAAAATGTGGATTAAAATTAATGTAGACAAACATAATATCAGAGATTATTGCCAGCACACAGTTTTTTCTCTGTCTCTCTTTCTCTGTCTCTCTCTCTTTCTCTATTTCTCTTTCTCTCTTTCTCTGTCTCTCTCTCTTTTGCATTTTAAACTTTGGTTCGGGGTCAAAGGCGTATATGGACAACGTCGCGCCAGGATTAGTGAGCTGGCACTAACCAAGAACCAACCTTCCTGCACGTAGTCCCTGGTACAGACAACAGTTCCTGTCTGGCTAAGCGGGTAGGGATCGAGGGAGAGCTACTCTGGTATAAGTGATGCAGACGCAGTCACGTTGGATGAGATCCAATCGCTACACAGACGAGCAGAATCCCAGAGTGATTATTAATGCACATCTCTCCCGACCGATAGGAAAAGCTGAACAAATAAACATAAAGGGATGGGAGTGCATCCAGAGAAGAGACGTGGGCCGACATGGGGCAAAACTCGGAGCTCTGAGGTGGAGGACCGAATTGGGTTGCGTGTCCTGCATGACAGTCTCGAGGCATAGTAAATGTGAGCACGGTGAGAAACCTGATGAACAAGGTGAGCAGAAACCAAAGTAGAGCGAACACGCATACGGACGATACACAGGTGAACCCACCGGTGGGGCAGACATGCACGGTGCTGATGATGGAGTGACGAAAAGGCGTGGGAAACGTAGGGGTGAGCCGATCACCCAAATGTGCAGAAAAAGCTGGAAAGCCCAGCAGAGGCTCGAATCCAATGTGAACTTTCCTACCGAATGGTGATAAATTGTGCACTGTGCACAGTGAGATAGAAATGGGTAAGGTGTCGTCCAGTAGAACAATGCGAACACAAGTGACGAAGAGAAAAGGGGCAGGTCCAGTCCATGTACGAGGGCACGCGCAGAAATGGGCGAAGAGATACCCAAAAGTAACGCTAGGTGGACAAAACGGTGGCGAGCCTCGAAGATGGGGTCTCCATTCAGAGAACAATAACCCGTTTCCCTCGCAGAGAACTACTACTACCTTGTAGTTCGATTTGGGACAATCAAAGGCTAGCAAGCAAACCGTACACAAAACTGGACGGCAGGCAAACCAAGTAGTCCTAAAAGACTAGTAACCAGCGAAAACAGTAAACGCTGGCTAAAATTGGACACGTCGTTGAAGAATAAGCACCAGAGCACCAAATGGCGCTGAACGATGTGACGTAAAGGAACGTTCTTGACAAAGGCTGTTTATATATCACAATAAGAATGATCACAATAGCCGAAAAGAACGATTTGTAGTGGCCAGCCAGTCCCCCTCCGGTGGCAGCTGAGCAACCAGACTGTTAGCTTTAGGTGTAGTTTGTATATATTTAGATATTTTATTAGCAGACTTAGTGTTTACACTCTCTAAGCAAGATGGCAACACTAAAAACGAGACATCGACGTAGAGAAACGAAATAACGTAGTGAGTGCTTAGTAACGAACAGAGAGAAACATATACACGACTAATGAAGGGAGCGTTTAATAAGCTGTGTAAACAACATCACTGAATAAAACAAATATAAAAATCTTCAAGAATGAGTTGATGAGTTCTATTGTACTCTCGTCGTTATCATCATCATTAATTGATCACCACCAATAATCAGAAGTATCATCAACAATCAAAAAATCGTCAATCAAAGCTTTAACAAATATGGATATTATGTAGAAGAGATCATGGGAATGCAAATTGAACCTATGTTGCAACAGAGATGAAGTGTCTACGCAGAATGCTGGGGGTAAAAGAAGAGACCGGTTGAGAAATGAAGACATCAGGAAAAAGTGGGTACAACATCAGTACTAGACTTCATCAAGAAACAACAAATTAAATGGTTCGGCCACGTAAGCAGATTACCACCAGACAGTGCACCCCAAAGAGCAATGGGTAGCTCCGATACAATGGGTACAAAGCAAAAGGCCGGCCACGCAAAAGATGGACCTCAGAGATAACAGAGGCGACGAAAGAGACTATCTACGAAGCAATACTAGGGCCCGTTTTAGAAATCTCTTTCTGACCTGACGCTGTGAGGCATACAGGATTCGAGAAAGAAGAAGAAGAAGAAGTTGCAACAGGGACCAACGTTAGCCTAAACGACAAGACTTGAACAACCATGTTTAAATAAAATCCCTGTACCTCGATAGGCCTCCTATAACAGATTAGAGAGAGAGAGAGAGAGAGAGAGAGAGAGAGAGAGAAAAAACCACAAACCATATTTCTTATGGCACCCATTGCCTATCCCTACAGATGCAGGCGTTTAAGTACACAGGCAGATATCTCTCCTCTAAGTGTTACAGAGGCGTCGTCCAAATATCATGGACAGAGAAGAGAACAAATAGATAAATCTAGACATAACTCAAAATCAAAGAAAACTGACTGATGCTACTACACATAAGAAATATAAAATTTAAGTATCTTAGACGACATATAAATAGGCACGAAGGGCTGGAGAAGACCATAATGGAAGGAAGCATCCCGACAAAGAGGAGAAGAAGACCACGGATAAGATGGATTCAGGATGTAACTGATGATTTTAGCATGACAACTGCGGAGGCGGGACATGACCTCTGAGAGAGAGAGGTAGGGGGCGGGGGAGGAGAGGAAGAAAATCCGAAGGACTGTAATCGTGGCAACGTTCTACACAAGACAAACTATTTGATGATGATAGTAACTTTAATACCCAGCGTCGCACGATATTTACGTGTAAGTTTCTTTGTTTCTGTCTCCCTAACTTGTGCCTACTTTTCTCTCTCCCTCTCTCTCTCACTCTCTCTCCCTCTCTCTCACTCTCTCTCCCTCTCTCTCACTCTCTCTCACTCTCTCTCACTCTTCTCACTCTCTCTCACTCTCTCACTCTCTCTCACTCTCTCTCACTCTCTCTCACTCTCTCTCACTCTCTTCTTATTTCTGTATATCCTCGCCCGAGTGGTACCGGCCTCGAAGGGAAGCAAAGAATAGTACCACTGTGACCTACACGGCATATCGTAAGAGGCGACTGATGTAGGACCAAGGGTAGCTACCCTAGTAAATAAAAAAAACATCGCAAAAATCGGATGTACTGGTAGACGCGTAACTGGCACAACGTAAAATCGCTCTTAGGCTCAAATCACATACAAATCACAAAGAGTGGTTAACAAGTGGTTAATATGAAGCGTTTGAAGTACAAGAAGAAAATCCTTCTCTTTTACCTTCCATCCCCAGTCATTTTTCCTCTTCTTGTCTAACAAGCTCATCTTCTGCCTCAATAAATATTCTGTTAAATAAGAGATTTAATTTTATTTTAGAGAAATTCAAAACACATCTAACAAGAAACGGCAAGCTGTATATTCAGTATATATATATGGAACTGCAGTAAAACTATTTGATTGGCAAAACACGTAATTACAAAGTACTGTAGTTTTACAAATTACAAAAACAATGACAAAATACAGCAACGTTTCGACCAACAAGGCCTTTATCAAGCAAACGAACAAACAGGAGTGACAAATTAAAATGAAACACAAATGGACGACCAAATACAAACGTATCAAGGAAAATCTGGAATAAAAACGAATAACGAAATAAATGTAACACAAAAACACACATAAAAACTAGAAATAGAAAGGAAAAGAAACAATGAAACATCTAGTAAATATATAATTTGAATACTTGAAGCTGTATATTGTATTACCATCTAATTAAAGATTTTTATGACAATTTTTTTATCCTCAGCATAAATCCGCTTCCAGAGAATCGTTCACGATTTTACCGTACGCAGAACGTTAACAAACTGATGAGCTAACAGGTGAGGGCTGAAAGAGGCAGATATACGAGAGACTGATGATGAAAGAAGAGTCAGTGATCAGAAAAATTTAACAATGAACACGTATTTAGCAACAATGTTTTTCTGTTTTGCGTGTACACCTTTGACAGTTGAAGATGTTGTGGATAACACACCAGATTGTTTCAAATCTTGTTCGGTATGTATTTTAGATTTATGTGTGGTTTATGTTTGTGAATTTGCGTGTTTATGTGATTTTTTTTTCTTGTTGTTTTTGACGCAATGGCGAAACACGTAATTAAAAAAATCCGATGCACGTTCTTTCAACCTAAGACGAACATTTTATTGGTTATATCAGAGCATGTAGGCCAGCAAACAAAACAAATAAAAATTAACTCTTTTCGGAGAAACCAAGGTAAGTGTCAGGCTTGGCTTGATGAAGACTTTTTGGTCGAAACGTCGCCGAGTCTTGTTTTTGTACTTTGTAAAACTACACTACTTATTTTTACGAGTTTCAACATTGCTGCTTTAGTTTTACTGCAGTCTTCTCTTATATCAACATTGCTGCTTTAGTTTTACTGCAGTCTTCTCTTATATCAACATTGCTGCTTTAGTTTTACTGCAGTTTTCCCTTATATCAACATTGCTGCTTTAGTTTTACTGCAGTCTTCTCTTATATCAACATTGCTGCTTTAGTTTTACTGCAGTCTTCTCTTATATCAACATTGCTGCTTTAGTTTTACTGCAGTCTTCTCTTATATCGATAATAGAGTTTGACACTTTTTGTTTTATTTATGAAAAGTATAGTAAGATAGATAGAGGCAGTGGAAGACCAAGACGATGGTGACAGCATGGCATCAAAGACTTTGAACATAACGTTAGAAGAAGGGGGTAGAACTTGCTAGAGACAGAGAGGTTTAATGAAGACTGTGATAAAAGAGCGACCCGTGTACTGTTGGGGCCAGAAAGGGGGGGATAAAATATTCAGGAATGTGTACTTGCAAGCATGTCGTAAGAGACGACCAAAGAGGGTGGTTATGGGGATGATTACCTCTCCCCATACGAGCACAATAAGCTTATAGCATGTGTTTGTGCAAACACTGTTCGATCGAACCATACCTGATTATTCTGTGTCTAGCTAAAACGAAGTGTTTGAAAAGACACTCTTCAGTAATGCCATTTTAAAATGGCGTACTGGTTGTGTTCGTAGAACGCTGTATTGCTAGGCTATGAGTGCCGTAAGAACGCTCGTATTGCTAGGCAATGAGTGCCATAAGAACGCTCGTATTGCTAGGCAATGAGTGCCATAAGTAACGCTTGTATTGCTAGGCAATGAGTGCCATAAGAACGCTTGTATTGCTAGGCAATGAGTGCCATAAGAACGCTTGTATTGCTAGGCAATGAGTGCCATAAGAACGCTTGTATTGCTAGGCATAGAGTGTCGTAATAACGCTTGTATTGCTAGGCAATGAGTGCATAAGAACCATGTAAATGGTCTAATTGCAATGAGTTCTATAAGAACCTTGTATTGCCTAGCTATGAGTGTCTGTAATAACGCTTGTATTGCTAGGCAATGAGTGTCATAAGAAATAAATGTAAATGGTTCGAATTTTGTCAATTTCTTTTTTCAGAAGTTCTTATTACCTGTACACTATCTATTTATTGATCATGTTCTTGGCTTCCTTTGCTTCCCCTGGGGTTCTTTAAAAAAAAACAACTCCTTGTTCCCATCTCAGAAAATTAAGCCAACATTTTCAACAAACATGGAAAGCAATACTGTAAGAAATAACCTACAACCATCCGAGCCAGGAAGGTCCAATAACTACAACCATCCGAGCCAGAAGGTCCAAAACCAACCATCCAGCCAGGAAGGTCCCCAACCTACAACCATCCGAGCGGAGGTCCAAAACCTAAACCATCCGAGCCAGGAAGTCCAATAACCCAACCATCGGCAGAAGGTCCAAAACCTACAACCATCGGCCAGGGAAGGTCCAATAACTACAACCATCGAGCCAGGAAGGTCCCAACCTACAACCATCGGCCAGGAAGGTCCAAAACCTACAACCATCGGCCGGAGGTCCCAATAACCTCAACCATCCGGCCAGGAAGTCCAAAACACAACCATCGGCCGGAAGGTCCCCATACTACAACCATCCGAGCCAGGAAGGTCCCCAATAACCTCAACCATCCAAGCCAGGAGGTTCCTTTTAACCTACAACTCCGATTGCGGGAAGGTCCCGAAAACTTTTAGCAACATCCAGCCATGGAAGGTTCCCAATAACCTACAACCATCGAGCCAGGAAGGTCCCAATAGATGGTCAAAGACGTATCGCCGGAAAGTCGAAAAGGGTCAACGTGATGCCGACTAACCTTTTCCTGTTGGAAAACTGCAGAATGGTTGCTGGAAGGTGAGAAAGTTGTTTGAGCAAGGCAAAACAGTCCAGCTCGCAACATAGATGAAGAACTATGGGATATGAGAGCTAGAGCCGATATTGAAAGGATAGGTAAAACATGGACATAATTGGAAGGGATGGCAGGATAGAGGAAGAGCTGGAAGAAGTTACTTGCAGGCCTGTGCTTCGTTGGAAACTTAAAGATGAAGTATGTGATGAAAGAGCGGCGTCCTGCAAAGGACATGCTGCTTGAGGATGCTAGCAAGATCATAGCGGCTGTAAGAACATGCGATGATACATCAAATTGGTTTAACAGAAGATGACAGGAAGTCAGACAAGGCTGCATTCTGTCGTTTTATCTGTTTAACATAAATGTTGAAAACATGATGGATATTACAGAAGATATCGATAAAGCGCAAAATGTTTTTTTTAAATAGGAGGAAAAGATGTACCTGAACTAAGATATGCTGAGGATACAGTATTACTGTCAATGTCGCAAAAATAGATTGAAAAATTAATAATGGCCGAGCAAGAGAAAATAGAAAAACAAAAATCTATATTTCAATATGGCAAAAGAAAATAATGACAACTGATAAAACAAGCATGATAAGTGCAATTTTTATTAAAAGAGATAATAGAAAGTTTGAAGAGTTTTGAGTAAATATGTTCACTGCTAAAAAGAGATGGAAATGGGATGAAGGAAATTCAAAGAACAACAAATATGGCCTTACAAAAATTTAAAATAATAAAAACATTGTACGGAATGGAACATTACAGAAAAGTTCTTAGAACATTCTGGAAAGAGAAGAGAAAGAAACAAAAACATCCTACAAGACCTGCATTGGCTCATAAATAATATCATGTCTTGGAAGATAGAATACGTTGGTCACGTTAAACGCAACAATGGTTTGCAGAGAACGATAATGGAAGGTCTGGTTCCTGGAGTACGATGCTGGGGATGACCAAGACGAAGGTGGCAGCAGGACATCAAAGACAAATTGAAAATGACTCTGAATGAGGTGGGAGAACGTGCTAGAGACAGACAGTTTTCCAGCTGGGCTATGATGAAAGTGACGTTCCTCAAAGGGACATGCTATTTGATAATAAAATTGAACTGATAGGAAAACAAAGATCGGAAAACTAAGGCATGGATATTCCAAGTGGAAACGATGGAATCAAGATGGACATTTAACAAGGCAGTGGGAAAACATATATGTGCTTTTGAATATAAGTGTTACACAAGAGCCCTCCTATATCATGAACAGAGAGAGAACAAATAGATCTATCCAGAAAGAATTCAAAATCAAATACAATTGGCTGATGCAACAAATAAGAATGAGAAATTAAAGTATCTTGGACATATAAAAAGACATGAAGGGTTGGAGAGGACCATTGTGGAAGGAGGGATCCTGGCAAAGAGGAAAAGAGGAAGACCACGGAAAAAATGGATTCAGAATGTGAGCGATATTATGAACATGACTGCTGCAGAGGGGGACTTGCATTTGAGAGAGAGAGAGAAAGAGAGAGAGAGAGAAAGAGAGAGAGAGAGAGAGAGCGCGCGAGCGAGAGAGAGAGAGAAAGAGATAAATCTCGAAGTGACTGTTAGTATGACGGAGTGATGATCAAGGCAAGCTATGATGACAGCAAGTAAACATATATATTTATATCTGCTTCCATCACTCCCATCATTCCAACCTCAACACCAACACCACTACCATCACCACCAACATCATCGACATGATCATCACCATCAACCACAAAATCACCATCAACCGCAACATCCTCATACCCATCATCACCACTAACATCATAACCGCGATGACCGTCATGATTATCACCACTCACCACCACATCAATTACCATATTCAACTTCACTGACATCACCATTCTCACACCACCATCATCGCTGCAATAATCCCCAACGCCATCATCACCACAATCATAACCGCCAAAATCATCACTACCATCTTCAACACTCGTGCTAACCGTAACCGGTTCGCTCCCTCATCGAGACATCGGTATATTTTTCCATAGGTCCCTGATCTCAGTGTAGGTAAGATGGAGTTATAAGTCCTATCAGACACGGACGATAGAAATCTGGTCCCGTGTTCAATTTACGTAAAAGAACCCTTAGCAATTCAATATTGAGAAGAGCAGGCTGGAAAGCCGCTGCCTGTGACAAAACTCATTAGAAATATATTGAAAATAAAATCCCTACAAAATATCTTTACCATCTTCAAAATTGCACCGGGGCCCTCGCCGGTGCTACGAAGCTCGTGAACTGTATATGAGATCTTCCTGTGTAAGAAAGAGATCGGAGCACACATGGTTACTCACTGAAATGCAATGATGATCCAATGAATCAATCACCGCCTTCATCGCCACCACCATAACCACACCGTCATCATCCTCATCACAGTTATCAATTCACCACCACATTTAACATCACTACCTTCATCTTCACCACCACCACCATAAACATCTTCCTCATCATTATCAAACATCATCACTTTTCCCAAACTTAGTGATTCTCTTTCCACAAAAATTATAACATCTTTCCCATTACAATCTCTAGAACCAAGTCGCTTGTAGCATCAGCCTTTACAACAGTTACTGTGGAGCTGGTAAGTAACACTATACAAACCAACGTTTAGAACCCATTGTCATAGATAGGTAGTCTGATACTTTGCAGGTAATACGTAAGTTTTGCTCTAATGAAGTAAAAACTACAATTCATAACAGTGGTGTATGTGGCTGGCAAGACTCGGGTGTTTCTGTGGTCAAGACGTTTATCTTGCGCCCAGAAGGTCGTGAGATTGAATCCGGACTGCTTCCTTCTGTTTACTGATGCGTTTGTTTCCTCCAGAAATTTCTAGAATTTTTGCCGGAATCCAGCGATGACTACTATACACTCGACAGACAAGGACAGACTTTACCACACACTCGACAGACAAGGACAGACTTTATCACACTCGACGACAGGACAGACTTTACCACACTGACAGACAGGACAGACTTTACCACACACTCGACAGACAGGACAGATTTTACCACACACTGACGACAGGACAGACTCTCCATACACTCCACAGACAAGGACAGACTCTACCACACACTCCACAGACAAGGACAGACTCTACCATACACTCCACAGACAAGGACAGACTCTACCATACCTCCACAGACAGGACAGACTCACCACACTCCATGACAAGGACAGGCTTTACTACACACTCGACAGACAAGGACATTCTTTACCACCCACTCGACAGACAAGGACATGCTTTACCACACACTCGACAGACAAGGACATGCTTTACCACACACTCGACAGACAAGGACATGCTTCACACACTCGACAGACAAGGACAGACTATCATCTTCCGACTTAGTATAGGTCATAAAAGACTGAACAAACACCTACACAGGCTACGATTGTTCCTATCCCCTTTGTGTCCCTGTGGTACCACTGATGAAACCACAGAACAAGTCCTGCTTGACTGTCCCTGTGTGTCCTCCCTAGAAAAGGATGCTGATCCTACAACACAACACTACATACTAAACTACATGGAACCAGAGATGAGTTCCAGACAACAGTCGACTTCATCATAAGAACGGGTCTGACGATATAATCATCAAAATAGTGATCGCAAAGAAGAAGAAGAAGAAGCTTCTGGAGCTACAGAGTTCTTGCTTTGTGTAATATTCTCGACAGGTCATCTGTCAATTCTGAGGAGAGTGACCTAGTCATGGGAGAAACCCGGTGCAATGAAGTCAAAATTGTGACTTTAAATTGTGTAAACTATAGAAATGACGCTAAGTAACCAACCCTCTCCCCCCAATCAAGTCTACGCCGATGTAAGATTTCTCTCAAGTGTTGCATATAATTCCAGTGACGTTGTTACAGTCTAGTGCAGTGGTTCTCAAATGTTTTCCTCTTGGGTTTTCTTTCTTTTGTCGTCACACTGGTACCGGGTTGATGCCCAGTGTCGTCACACTGGTACCGGGTTGATGCCCAGTGTAGTCACATCTTGCGCAGTTCTGCTGGCTTTGGTGATTGTTATTTTTGCTCTTTGAAATGATTCTGCTACGCCATCTAACCATCTTTTTCATGGTCTTACTCTCGCCTTCTTTCCTGATATTCTTTTGTAGAAGACTGTGTATGTAGTGAAGTTTGGATGCATTCTTATTAAGTGGTCAACCCATTTCAGTCTTTCTTTTTTTTTGTCAATGTAATTCAAGCAAGGTTCTGTGCCAACTTTCTTTCTTATGCTGATGTTGGTGACTGTCTTTTCTGGTGTTGTTGGTAACATAGACATCGTATTTCGCATGAAGTTATTTGTTGTCCCTGTTCTTTGCTCATTGTCCATGTTTGGCTCTGGTAGCACAAAGTATTCCATGAAAATGCTGTTAATCATCTGTTGTTTAGCTGTCGTGAGATTTGTGGGTGCCTTAATAATGGGGCTATCTGGTAGGTTACAGCATTTGCTTTTTGAACTCTAGCCTATATCTCTATCTAATCTTCCATCTTCTGTGAATATGCTTCCTAAGTATTTGAATACTTTCACTTGGTTTATTTTAGTGCCATTGACATGGATGTTTAATCTTTCTGTTTTCTTCCTATATTCATTATTTCTGTTACTGATTTTCATATCATGATTTATAGAATTGTGGTTAATTTGGAATTTTGAAATAAATGAACTGCTTTTTTTGTAAATGATCAGTGGCTGCTACACCAAAACGAACAAAATTTACAACAATATATTGACACCCTTAACCAAAACTGTATAAATCATGACATGAAATCAGTAACACTAAAATAGAAATAATGAATATGGAAAGAAAATAGAAGAATTAAACATCCATGTCAATGGCACTACAATAAACCATGTGAGAGTATTCAAATAGGAAGCATATTCACAGAAGATGGAAGATTAGATAGAGATAGAGGCTAGAGTTCAAAAAGCAAATGCTGTAACCTACCAGATGGCCCCATTGTTAAGGCACCCACAAATCTCACTGATAGTTAAACAACAGAGATTAAGCATTTTCATGGAATACTTGTGCTACCAGAGCCAAACATGGACAATGAGCAAAAACAGGGCAACAAATAACTTCATGCGAAATACGATGTCTAAGATTACCAACACCACCAGAAAAGACAGTCACCAACGTCAGCATAAGAAAGAAAGAAAGTTGGCACAGAACCTGCTTGAATTACATTGACAAAAAAAAGAAAGACTGAAATGGGTTGACCACTTAATAAGAATGCATCCAAACTTCACTACATACACAGTCTTTTACAAAAGAACATCAGGAAAGAAGGCGAGAGTAAGACCATGAAAATGATGGTTAGATGGCGTAGCAGAATCCTTTCAAAGAGCAAAAATAACAATCACCCAAGCCAGCAGAACAGCGCAGGACAAAAACAGAAAACCATGACACTGGGCAACAACCCGGTAGCAGTGTGACGACACTGGGCAACAACCTGGTAGAGTGTGACGACACTGGGCAACAACCCGGTAGCAGTGTGACGACACTGGGCAACAGCCCGGTAGCAGTGTGACGACACTGGGAAACAGCCCGGTAGCAGTGTGACGACACTGGGCCAACCGGTAGCAGTGTGACGACACTGGGCAGAAACCCGGCAGCAGTGTGACGACACTGGACAACAACCCGGTAGAGTGTGACGACACTGGACAACAACCCGGTAGCAGTGTGACGACACTGGGCAACAACCCGGTAGCAGTGTAACGACACTGGACAACAACCCGGTAGCAGTGTGACGACACTGGGCAACAACCCGGCAGCAGTGTGACGACACTGGGCAACAACCCGGTAGAGTGTGACGACACTGGGCAACAACCCGGTAGCAGTGTGACGACACTGGGCAACAACCCGGTAGCAGTGTGACGACACTGGGCAACAACCCGGTAGCAGTGTGACGACACTGGGCAACAAACCGGTAGCAGTGTGACGACACGGGCAACAACCCGGTAGCAGTGTGACGACACTGGGCAACAACCCGGTAGCAGTGTGACGACACTGGGCAACAACCCGGTAGCAGTGTGACGACACTGGGCAACAACCCGGTAGCAGTGTGACGACACTGGGCAACAACCCGGTAGCAGTGTGACGACACTGGGCAACAACCCGGTAGCAGTGTGACGACAAAAGAAGAATAAGAAGAGCTAGCGTTTTGCATTTTTAAAAACTTGTCTGGTTTTTCCGTCATTGCTGATTAATTTCTCGTTCCCCTAAATAACGCAACACGTGCCGCAGAGGGTACATATACCACAGGTTGGGAACTGATGACCCAGTGACTTGCTGTGTCTCTTCGAGCATTCAGCTGTTGACCTCTTTGTTTACGTTTTTCATTTTTCTTAATTTCACTATCGATTTTCTCTTGCCATATACTGTGAGACTGGTCTCAGATTTCCAGCAATTAACTTGAGCAGCGTCTGTTTCATACATATAAGTGTTGTAGATCTGCCCTCCACTATCATCATGTGCTGTGCTGGCTGGCACAGGCGATCAGGAGTCGCCACAAACGTCTGTCCTGTTTGCTTATCAACAGACACTTTTGATTTTAGTGATCGATAGCACCATCATGATTGCACTTTCTTACACAGTAGGATCTCAGCGGCAGTGCATGAACTCCGTAGCACATGTGAGGCTAAAAAAAGTAAAAGTATAAGAAATATTGTTTATACTACGTGGTATATAGGGTAATACGGTGTTTTAACAGGCCCGTATTTTTCATTGACCATCGGCACACGATGGGTTATGTGGTAAATATCACGCCGGCCGCCTTTACTTCCCATTGTTTTCCTGATACTCAATTGAGACTGGGTCGACAAGAGAACCGATACGGTCGGAAAAAAAATTCCACTCCAACTGTGAAATTGAACCTGGACCACTAGCCTAAGTAGCGAGTTCACTAACAACTATGCTACTGCGGCTCTCTACCGACGAGGGCCCCCCGATGTAATTTAGCAGATGTTGAAAATATTTTGTCGAAATTACGTTTTTTATTTTTCTACAGAATTGTATTCGGACAGCGGCTTCTCAGTCTGCTCTTCTTAATTTTGAACTCTCCAGGGTTCTTTTATGTGCTCAGCTTGAACACGGGGTCTACGTTTTATCGTCCGTCTCCGATAGGACTAGGAACTCGATCTCACACTTCTTCTTCTTTTTTCTTTGCCTTCGTTCTTTAGGAGCAATTTTAATCACTCTTTGTGATATGTTTGATCTTTGCCAAGAACGTGTATACGTTGCACATTGATTTGGTAGGCCCCTAAACGCATAGACTTCTACACGTTTAGGACATGTGCATCCGATTTAAGCCAAACCTCCTTAGTCGCCTCTTACGACATGCATGGCAGATAACAGTAGTTCTATTCTTTACACCTCAAATTTGGGCCCCGGTAACCACTCGGGCAGATCTCACACTGAAATCACCTATCTCTGGAGAAATATCCTGTTGGCTCAACGAAGGGACGCTTCCATGACCTTTAGGGTGAAAGGCGAGTACCTAACCTTTACGCTACTGAGAACCCTTGACACTTGTACGTGCTGTGAAATCACAATACAGTGGAACTCCAATATTCGTCATTAATCCGTTCCCGAGGGGATGATGAATATCGAAAAAGACGAATATCGAACAATTTTTTCCCATAGGAATTAACTAAAAATGGATTAATTCGTTCCCGGCCTCGAATATTGCGTATCTATTCTATAACAAAATAAATTTTCACTTGAGAATCGATCTCCGAAATCATTTCAAACACTGTACAATTTAACTACAGCACATATTAACCAGCGTACTGCCATAAATAATACGTAATATGCACTGTGTAGGCCTACATAAATACATGTAGTACACTAAACACAAATAAAATTTTTAAAAGAAATTTACCTTTTGGATGAGAAAAACAATGATTCTTATTAAGAGTTTTTATTTTTACGGTTACAGTACTACGTAGGTTATTTTTCGTCGGAAGATGAGTCACCTTCCATTACGTCATCAAGCAATGTCACTTCAGGCGATTGATTGATTCCAGACGATTCGCCAACATTTACAGATGATTCACCAGCACTCGTTTTTTTTAAAGAATTTATCCAAGGTTGATTGTTTTGTTCTGTTCTTTAGAATTTTTCAAAAGTGTCCAAACACATCGTCATCAAACGAATTGAAACGTTGGTTTACAATAGCGATGTTTGGATGCCATTTCTCAATAAAAACCTGCATTTTTCCCCACGTAGTTAACCATTCCTTTATTTCACCACTTGAAACTGGGCCATCGTCTTTTTCCTCGTCTGATGAAATTTCTCTTACCGCTTCAACTTCCTGTTCTTTATGAAGTTCGAGTAGCTCCTGTGTGGTCAAATCCGTTCTATGTCCCTCTACCAATTCTTCGACATCTGCGTTGTCAATCTCCAATCCCAGGGATACCCCCAAAGCAACAATTTCATCAACAACTGGCTGTTCTTGAAAACCATCAAAGTCTCTTTTTGATACACAATCTGGCCATACGTTTTTCCATGCAGAATTCATTGTTCGGGTGGTGACTTCGTTCCATGCTTTATCAATTAGCCTTAAACAATGTAGGATATTAAAGTGATTTTTCCAAAAATCACGCAATGTAAGCTCAGTCTCTGACGTGACCTCAAAACATCTTCGAAACAGTGCTTTCGTATACAGTTTCTTAAAGTTAGAAATTACTTGTTGATCCATGGGTTGAATCAGTGGAGTTGTATTTTGGGGTAGATATTTAACGCGAATATAATCGTAATCACCAGTTAAAACATCTTCTAAGCCAGGGGGATGAGCAGGAGCATTGTCCAAAATTAATAAAACTTTCACTGGTAAATTAATACTTTCTAGGTAAGCTTTAGTACTTGGGGCAAAGACTTCATGAATCCACTCTAAAAAAATTGCCTAGTCACCCAAGCCTTTCTATTTGATCGCCACATGACATTTAATCTACTTTTAATGATATTGTTTTGCTTAAAGACTCTCGGATTTTCAGAATTGTATATGAGCAAGGGTTTAATTTTGCAATCACCACTAGCATTGCCACAGAGCATAAGGGTTAACCTGTCTTTCATAGGCTTATGGCCCGGCATTGAACTTTCCTCTCTTGTAATGTAGGTGCGTCTTGGCATCTTCTTCCAAAACAACCCTGTTTCGTCGCAATTGAAAACTTGCTGAGGGACATATTCTTCAGCATCTACGAAGTTTTTAAAATCTATCACAAACTGTTTAGCTCCTTCTGCATTCGAACTTGCAGCCTCGCCATGTCTAACTACACTATGAATGCCTGTGCGGGATTTAAAATTGCGGAACCATCCACTACTTGCCTTGAATTCGGCAGCATCAGCGAATGTTAATGGCCTAGGCCTTTCATTCTGTAAATCTTGATAAAGTGACCTCGCTTTTTCGCAAATTATAGCTTCTGAAACACTATCACCAGCCCTTTGTTTTTCAGTTATCCAAACTAATAACAACTTTTCCATGTCCTCAATGATTGGCCATCTATTAGAAGCAAGAATTGTTACACCTTGTGCGACTTCAGCTGATTTAATAGCATCCTTTTTTTATTATGCTAGCAATGGTAGTTCTCGGCATTTCAAATTCCTTTACTAAATCGGCGACACGTGTTCCAGCTTCAAACTTAGCAATAATTTTTTTTTTAAAAATCAATGGTACTTCGCACTGCTTTTCTTTCTTTTTTACCACCATTATCGTCACTACACTTCTTACGTCCCATGGTCACTAAATTTTTGTAATAAATAAATTGCAAAAACTGCAAAAGATTTTTAAAAATAACAAGAGTTTTATTGCGTGCACTTTCAAACAAGCGCTTCAGCCAAACAACCGACACAAAATGGCGATCAGCTGCTTTCTGCCGGCTTCCGGAGGTAGGACGAATATTGACTTTCGGACGAATATCGGAAAAAAATTTTGACGGAAAAACAGGGCGAATATCGAAAAAGACGAATACTGGCGGGGACGAATATTGGAGTTCCACTGTATGTCCAAAATTGTCTCGCTCTAAGCCGAAGGATTGACTTCATTGCACCGGGTTTTACCCCATACGGCTCTGTCAATATCCGCAGAAATGGCACGCCACCTGCCGAGAGTATTGCCCAAAGCACGAATTCCGTAGCTCCAGCAACAATCCTAGGGGTCTCTGGAAAAAACTGCACTCGTGAACAGAATAGCGCGGTCCGGGCTCGAACCCACGACCTTCGACTTACAAGGCAAAGGGCTTAACCACTTAGCCACAGAGACCCCCGCTCTTGTCTTCCTGTGTCTCGTTGATTGTACGGGTTATCACAATACTTTCTAAACTGCCTTTCTCATAACATATCCGAACTTAAAAATGATTGCGTCTGTCTTATATTGATAATAAGTGTTCTCTGGGCGTTGACCTCGTTCAACACATCAGCAATAGCCATTTTAGCAGCCCATGTGATTCTTAGCAATTTTCTCTTCAGTAAACAAAACCCACCTCACAGCATCTAGATAATGATAATTATGTGATATACGTCATTATGACGTCTTCCAATATCGATGCTTGACCTTTCGTTAACTGTGTTATTGCAACAACTAAATATAAACTTTAAAAAATCAATATTGTTTTCAATTTCTGTTAAGAAAATTGTACATAATTAGTGCTAGTCTGATAATATTCCACCCACAGAGAGGATGTTGTTCTAGCGTAATAACAGCTGTTTGCTTATGTGCCGCCTCTGTGATGTATGGAAGGATGGATGTTTCGTTATGTTAAACAGTTGTGCTGTTGTTTAGATTCATTTGACACAAGATGTCTACGCAGAATACTAAAAATAAACTGGCAGGAATTAATCCCAGATAGCGAAGTCCTCACAAGAGCAAAGATCCCAAGCGTCAACACCATGTTGCAGAAGGCTCAAGTGAGATGGGTCAGTCACGTTGCAAAGGGTGCCTGATAAACGCATTCCAAAACAGTTGATGCATGGCGAACATGAAGGGGGCAGACGTTCAGATTTGGGGAACAGAAAAAACTCTTTCAAGACACTCTTAAAGTGTCTCTGAAATGCTTCGATATAGACACCACGTGCTGGGAATCCCTTGCGCAAGATCGCCAAATGTGGCGCTGTAACAACACGAGAGGAACCCGCATAGCTGACATAGGTGCCAAGCGCTAGATGATGCCAGGAAGATCATTCTTCCTCCAAGTCCAGATAAATAGAAGGCACTATCAATCAATCACGTAGTAAACCAACAAAGAACCGGTGTCGTTAGTCGCCACACGCTGATGGACATACTGAGGGAGAGATCGGAGCACTTATGGAATAATTTGTTCGACGTGCAGTGATGGTGATCCGACGACTAAACTAAACTAATCAATCACGTGCAACTCCTGCCGGCGTAGGCGATCATGTCTCTCCACAACTCTCTCTGCTTGAGGCATGTAATCAGTCCTATATTGATCTTGTTACGAACCATGATGTCAGACCATTCAACATCTTCTCCCTCTGTCTTTCACGATCTCTCCATCCCTGAACTTTACCCGTTGTCACCAAATGTTCTAAACCTTCTCTCCGCATTATATGCCCGAAAATCTTGATTTTCCTGATTCTTATTCTTTTGATAATTTTTCATTGTGTGCAGGCCTGATTTAAAACATCATCATTTGTTTTCTTCGCTGTCCATGGAATTTTCAGCATTCTTCGGTAACACCACATCTCTGCGGATTCCAGTGATCTTATTGATTATTTGTTCAATGTCCATGATTCACAGCCATACATACGTATTGGATCAATATATCACTGTATTACTCGTTTCCGCAGTGTCATTGGTAGTGAATTCACGTTTAGTGTGTTCTTCATTTTCGTAATGTACGGAACAAAGATTCAATTCAAATGTGAAATCTGTGTTGCTGTATGGCTCGGAAACGTGGCGAGTAACCAAGTTAAATATAAATAAGATTCAGACCTTTGTCAACAGATGTCTTCGGTGGATTCTCAGACTGAGATGGTGTTACAGAGTTTCAAACACAGACCACAGATCTGTTCACGAGTGCAATGTTTTCCAGAGATCCCTAGGATTGTTGCTGGAGCTATGGAGTTCGTGTTTTGTGCAATACTCTCGGCAGGTGGCGTGCCATTTCTGCGAGAGGGACTGAGCCATATGGGGTAAAACCTAGTGCAATGAAGTCAATCCTTTTTCTTATAACACTTTAAAACATGTGGATAAGAACCGGACAGGGACCCATGGTGACCCAGGTTAAGAGGAGAAAATGGCAATAGGTCGGGCATACCTTACGGAAGACACAGTCGAGTGTTACTAGACAAGCACTTGAGTGGAACCCGCAAGAAAACGAAAAGAGTACACCCTAAAGAGACCTGGAGACGAAGTCTTCTTGAGGAACAGAAGAGTGCTCAACTATCCTGGGAGACCATAAAGAAAACAGAGACCGAGAAAAGTGACGAACAACCGTTGATGCTCTATGCTCCACAGGGATCGGAGAGGAATAATGAAGTGAGAAGGTAATACGGAACAAACGAACAACTTACAAACACATGCAGATACCACTACATGGCAATGGACTGAAGGGCAAGAGCTCAAGTGTTGCTGTGACAATCTAAGAAGAAGATAGTGATATTTTGTTGCTGTTGATTGCATTTACTATTTCTTGGTTTAACATATCTCACTAGAGCCCTGAAGGAGTTCTCAGAGGGACCAGACATAGCCTGGAGCCAGTAGATCTTCATGTGAGTACACTACGTGACCAACAACATCAGTACGTTCATCTCTCTTGGCGGCCTCCACAAGACGGTGAGTGTTAATTATATCTTCTTCTTCTTCAGCGATGTCTCATCTTCTTCTTCTTCAGCGATGTCTCATCTTCTTCTTCTTCTTCAGCGATGTCTCATCTTCTTCTTCTTCTTCTTCAGTGATGTCTCATCTTCTTCTTCTTCTTCTTCTTCAGCGATGTCTCATCTTCTTCTTCTTCTTCAGCGATGTCTCATCTTCTTCTTCTTCAGCGATGTCTCATCTTCTTCTTCTTCTTCAGCGATGTCTCATCTTCTTCTTCTTCTTCTTCAGCGATGTCTCATCTTCTTCTTCTTCTTCTTCTTCAGCGATGTCTCATCTTCTTCTTCTTCATCGATGTCTCATCTTCTTCTTCTTCTTCAGCGATGTCTCATCTTCTTCTTCTTCTCTTCTTCTTCTTCTTCAGCGATGTCTCATCTTCTTCTTCTTCTTCTTCTTCTTCAGCGATGTCTCATCTTCTTCTTCTTCTTCTTCAGCGATGTCTACTTCTTCTTCTTCATTTCTTCTTCTTCTTCTTCAGCGATGTCTCATCTTTCTTCTTCTGTTCTTCTTCTTCTTCTTTCAGCGATGTCTCATCTTCTTCTTCTTCAGTCTATCATGTCTCATCTTCTTCTTCTTCTTCAGCGATGTCTCATCTTCTTCTTCTTCTTCTTCTTCTTCTGCGATGTCTCATCTTCTTCTTCTTCTTCAGCGATGTCTCATCTTCTTCTTCTTTCTTCAGGATGTCTCATCTTCTTCTTCTTCTTCTTCAGCGATGTCTCATCTTCTTCTTCTTCTTCTTCAGCGATGTCTCATCTTCTTCTTCTTCTTCAGCGATGTCTCATCTTCTTCTTCTTCTTCAGCGATGTCTCATCTTCTTCTTCTTCTTCTTCAGCGATGTCTCATCTTCTTCTTCTTCTTCTTCTTCTTCTTCAGCGATGTCTCATCTTCTTCTTCTTCTTCAGCGATGTCTCATCTTCTTCTTCTTCTTCTTTCTTCTTCTAGTGATGTCTCATCTTCTTCTTCTTCTTCTTCTTCTTCAGCGATGTCTCATCTTCTTCTTCTTCAGCGATGTCTCATCTTCTTCTTCTTCTTCTTCTTCTTCTTCAGCGATGTCTCATCTTCTTCTTCTTCTTCTTCAGCGATGTCTCATCTTCTTCTTCTTCAGCGATGTCTCATCTTCTTCTTCTTCTTCAGCATGTCTCATCTTCTTCTTCTTCAGCGATGTCTCATCCTTCTTCTTCTTCCAGCGATGTCTCATCTTCTTCTTTGCTTCTCATCTTCTTCTTCTTCTTCAGTGATGTCTCATCTTCTTCTTCTTCTTCTTCAGCGATGTCTCATCTTCTTCTTCTTCAGCGATGTCTTCCATCGATGTCTCATCTTCTTCTTCTTCAGCGATGTCTCATCTTCTTCTTCAGCGATGTCTCATCTTCTTCTTCAGCGATGTCTCATCTTCTTCTTCTTCGCGATGTCTCATCTTCTTCTTCTTCAGCGATGTCTCATCTTCTTCTTCTTCTTCTTCTTCTTCAGCGATGTCTCATCTTCTTCTTCCTTCTTCTTCAGCGATGTCTCATCTTCTTCTTCTCTTCAGGATGTCTCATCTTCTTCTTTTCAGCGATTCTCATCTTCTTCTTCTTCAGCGATGTCTCATCTTCTTCTTCTTCTTCAGCGATGTCTCATCTTCTTCTTCTTCTTCTTCTTCTTCTTCTTCTTCTTCAGCGATGTCTCATCTTCTTCTTCTTCAGCGATGTCTCATCTTCTTCTTCCTTCAGTGTCTCTCTTCTTCTTCTTCAGCGATGTCTCATTCTTCTTCTTCTTCAGCGATGTCTTCTTCTTCTTCTTCAGCGATGTCTCATCTTCTTCTTCTTCTTCAGCGATGTCTCATCTTCTTCTTCTTCTTCAGCGATGTCTCATCTTCTTCTTCTTCTTCAGCGATGTCTCATCTTCTTCTTCTTCAGCGATGTCTCATCTTCTTCTTCTTCTTCAGCGATGTCTCATCTTCTTCTTCTTCTTCAGCGATGTCTCATCTTCTTCTTCTTCTTCAGCGATGTCTCATCTTCTTCTCTTCAGGATGTCTCATCTTTCTTCTTCTTCAGCGATGTCTCATCTTCTTCTTCTTCTTCTTCTTCAGCGATGTCTCATCTTCTTCTTCTTCTTCTTCTTCAGCGATGTCTCATCTTCTTCTTCTTGCGATGTCTCATCTTCTTCTTCTTCTTAGATGTCTCATCTTCTTCTTCTTCAGTGATGTCTCATCTTCTTCTTCTTCTTCAGTGATGTCTCATCTTCTTCTTCTTCAGCGATGTCTCATCTTCTTCTTCTTCTTCTTCAGCGATGTCTCATCTTCTTCTTCTTCAGCGATGTCTCATCTTCTTCTTCTTCTTCTTCTTCCAGCTGATGTCTCATCTTCTTCTTCTTCTTCTTCAGCGATGTCTCATCTTCTTCTTCTTCTTCTTCAGCGATGTCTCATCTTCTTCTTCTTCTTCTTCAGCGATGTCTCATCTTCTTCTTCTTCTTCTTCAGCGATGTCTCATCTTCTTCTTCTTCTTCTTCAGCGATGTCTCTTCTTCTTCTTCAGCGATGTCTCATCTTCTTCTTCTTCTTCAGCGATGTCTCATCTTCTTCTTCTTCAGTGATGTCTCATCTTCTTCTTCTTCTTCAGCGATGTCTCATCTTCTTCTTCTTCAGCAATGTCTCATCTTCTTCTTCTTCTTCAGCGATGTCTCATCTTCTTCTTCTTCTTCAGCGATGTCTCATCTTCTTCTTCTTCTTCTTTCTGCGATGTCTCATCTTCTTCTTCTTTCTTCTTCTTTTTTCAGCGATGTCTCTTCTTCTTCTTCTTCTTCAGCGATGTCTCATCTTCTTCTTCTTCAGCGATGTCTCATCTTCTTCTTCTTCTTCAGTGATGTCTCATCTTCTTCTTCTTCTTCAGTGATGTCTCATCTTCTTCTTCTTCTTCTTCAGCGATGTCTCATCTTCTTCTTCTTCTTCAGCGATGTCTCATCTTCTTCTTCTTCAGCGATGTCTCATCTTCTTCTTCTTCTTCTTCAGCGATGTCTCATCTTCTTCTTCTTCTTCTTCAGTGATGTCTCATCTTCTTCTTCTTCTTCAGCGATGTCTCATCTTCTTCTTCTTCAGCGATGTCTCATCTTCTTCTTCTTCAGCGATGTCTCATCTTCTTCTTCTTCAGCGATGTCTCATTCTTCTTCTTCTTCTTCTAGTGATGTCTCATCTTCTTCTTTCTTCAGCGATGTCTCATCTTCTTCTTCTTCTTCAGCGATGTCTCATCTTCTTCTTCTTCAGCGATGTCTCATCTTCTTCTACTTCAGCGATGTCTCATCTTCTTCTTCTTCTTCTTCTTCAGTGATGTCTCATCTTCTTCTTCTTCTTCAGCGATGTCTCATCTTCTTCTTCTTCTTCAGCGATGTCTCATCTTCTTCTTCTTCAGGATGTCTCATCTTCTTCTTCTTTAGCATGTCTCATCTTCTTCTTCTTCAGCGATGTCTCATCTTCTTCTTCTTCAGCGATGTCTCATCTTCTTCTTCTTGAGCAATGTCTTATCTTCTTCTTCTTCAGCGATGTCTCATCTTCTTCTTCTTCAGCGATGTCTTATCTTCTTCTTCTTAGCAGGATGTCTCATCTTCTTCTTCTTCAGCGATGTCTCATCTTCTTCTTCTTCAGCGATGTCTCATCTTCTTCTTCTTCAGCGATGTCTCATCTTCTTCTTCTTCAGCGATGTCTCATCTTCTTCTTCTTCAGCTATGTCTCATCTTCTTCTTCTTCTTCAGCGATGTCTCATCTTCTTCTTCTTCAGCGATGTCTCATCTTCTTCTTCTTGCAGCAATGTCTCATCTTCTTCTTCTTCTTCTTCTTCTAGCGATGTCTTATCTTCTTCTTCTTCTTTTTCTTCTTCAGCGATGTCTTATCTTCTTCTTCTTCTTCAGCGATGTCTCATCTTCTTCTTCTTCAGCGATGTCTTATCTTCTTCTTCTTCTTCAGCGATGTCTCATCTTCTTCTTCTTCTTCAGCGATGTCTCATCTTCTTCTTCTTCAGCGATGTCTCATCTTCTTCTTCTTCTTCAGTGATGTCTCATCTTCTTCTTCTTCAGCGATGTCTCATCTTCTTCTTCTTCTTCTTCAGTGATGTCTCATCTTCTTCTTCTTCAGCGATGTCTTATCTTCTTCTTCAGATGTCTATCTCTTCTCTTAGCGATGTCTTCTCTCTTCTTCTTCTTCAGCGATGTCTCATCTTCTTCTTCTCAGCGATGTCTTATCTTCTTCTTCTCTTCAGCGATGTCTTCCTTCTCTTCTTCTAGCGATGTCTCATCTTCTTCTTCTTCAGCGATGTCTTATCTTCTTCTTCTTCTTCTTCAGCGATGTCTCATCTTCTTCTTCTTCTTCTTCTTCAGCGATGTCTCATCTTCTTCTTCTTCTTCTTCAGCGATGTCTCTTCTTCTTCTTCTTCTTCTTCAGCGATGTCTCATCTTCTTCTTCTTCAGCGATGTCTCATCTTCTTCTTCTTCTTCTTAGCGATGTCTCATCTTCTTCTTCTTCAGCGATGTTCATCTTCTTCTTCTTCTTCTTCCGGATGTCTTATCTTCTTCTTCTTCTTCTTCTTAGGATGTCTATCTTCTTCTTCTTCTTCTTCAGCGATGTCTCATCTTCTTCTTCAGCGATGTCTCATCTTCTTCTTCTTCTTCTTCAGCGATGTCTTATCTTCTTCTTCTTCTTCAGCGATGTCTCATCTTCTTCTTCAGCGATGTCTTATCTTCTTCTTCTTCTTCTTCAGCGATTTCTCATCTTCTTCTTCTTCTTCTTCAGCGATGTCTCATCTTCTTCTTCTTCTTCTTCAGCGATGTCTTATCTTCTTCTTCTTCTTCTTCAGCGATGTCTCATCTTCTTCTTCTTCAGCGATGTCTCATCTTCTTCTTCTTCTTCAGCGATGTCTTATCTTCTTCTTCTTCTTCTTCAGCGATGTCTCATCTTCTTCTACTTCAGCGATGTCTCATCTTCTTCTTCTCTTCTTCTTCTGTCCCCTCTAGTGATGTCTCATCTTCTTCTTCTTCTTCAGTGATGTCTCATCTTCTTCTTCTTCAGCGATGTCTCATCTTCTTCTTCAGCGATGTCTCATCTTCTTCTTCTTCTTCAGTGATGTCTCATCTTCTTCTTCTTCTTCTTCAGCGATGTCTCATCTTCTTCTAACACTCCATATGGACCACTTGTTAACCACTCTGTGTGATCTTTATGTGATCTGAGCTTAAGAGCAATTGTACGTTGTGCCAGTTATGCGCCTACAAGTAGACCAGCACATCCGATTTATGCGACGCTTTTTATTTACTAGGGTAGCTTCTCTAGGCCCCTACATCAGTCGCCTCTTACGACATGCCTTGCAAGTTGTTGAAGTGGTACTTTTCTTTGCTTCCCTTGCTGGTCCCGGCACCACATGGGCGAGCGATATCTGGTAATGTTCTTAGTTTACCGTGGACTACAAACTGGGCAGTCAACTTCATATCTGTCAGGTTTACTCAAAGCCTAGTTTTTCAGGTCGACTGGATGTGGTCCAATACTCCTTCACAGGTCACCCAGTAAAGGACAATCTTGCATATAGTCTTAAATATTGGATTCTCCGAAAGGAGTTCATTCTTATTTTTCATGTTTGTTGGCCTACACGCTCTGATAAAATCCAAAAAATGTTCGCCTTGGGTTGAAAGGGTCGTGCCTGGCTTAAAAGGCTTTAATCCCTACTTAACAAACAAAAACAAAAAAATCTTGCAGAACATGATGCGGTGTCTGCTCCGTCTGCTAACACTGGCAGTGTGCTTTGTATCTTATTCCTAGTCTATGTACAAGTTTATTAAGTGTGCAGTGCCCGGTGCGTAGGTGAAATATAATGACCTGGTCTGTTCTGCTAAGGTCTTTGTGCAAATGCTTTTCCCATAATTACAACCCAAGAATACCTGGTTCAAACTCCACGGCGGGCAGTTTGGAAGCAAATTTGTTCTCGTACATTTTTACGCGCGGTTAAAAATAGACCTTACCTTACCACGAACTCCGTAGCTCCAACCACAATACTAGGACTCATTAAAAATTGTACATATGATTGGGTTATGATTCGAACCACAACCTTCAGAAAAACAAACAAATAACTTAACCACCTTCGCCATAGAGATCCCGCCCATTTTGTAGAAAGCTGCTTTCACCACGACAATTTTTCCAGCCTGCCCAGCGTGTTCGTAGCTCGTTGGACGACGGGTGACAAGCCCTTTGTGAGTGCAGGTTCAATTCCGCGGGCTGGCAGAAAAGCCACAGGTTCTCCAGATTTACGGTGTTCGTGGCACCGAACCGAAGGGCTACGATGTCTATGGCACCGAGCCGAAGGGTTACGATGTCATGGCACCGAGCCGAAGAGCTGAAAGCTCAAGTGCTTCTGGATCGGGAAAAAAAACACGGCAATTCTATGTCTAATATCTTCAAAGACCGCTATCATCAGATTGTGTTAATGTTTCAAAATAGTTCTCCAGATTAAGAGTTTTCCCATTTTCTTTGATGTTGCATAATGTTGTTTCTTTCATCTTGAAGATTACGATAATCTTCATATTATATTTTACGTTTCCGCAGACACAAAAATGCATTTCCTCAAACGTACTTTTTTGGAGGGTCATTATTGATAATGTTGGGTGATTGTTATTTTTGCTCTTTGGTGTAGATATTTTGTAAAAATTTTATTTTTATTCTTTTTTTCATGAATTTTACCCGGGCAGCGACTTTCCAGCCTGCTCTTTTCGATTTTTAAATGTCAAGGGTTCTTTTACGTGCGCAAATTAAACACGGGACCTACACTTTATCGTCCGTCTTCGATATGATTAGAAACTTGATCTCACTACACTGGAATCAGTGATATCTTAAAAATATACAGATAACTTCAAGAGGGAGCGTAGCGAGTATCTTTGGCACGAGAGGCGAGCACCTAGCCTCTACACAACACAGACCCCCAAAAAAACAGATGAAGAAGAAGGACCTCTCTCATGAGTTATCTTGATTACATTTCTCTTAATGATATTTTTTTAACAGGTTCTTACAATTACCTGACTGGTTACCTGATTCAGGTGAGCGTGATCGTAACTGATAGTTCTCACACAGGTGTGGTAGGACCCCTTTGTTACAGGATTCTGCCAATATCCACCTGGTTGGAGACCCACAGAAAGATTAGCCACGACGGTGTAAGTACTACCTTGTATACGTCTCCTTCTGAATTTTGCCCAGGCTGCGGCTTTCCAGCCTGACATTTTCGATTTTAAACTGCTTTTACGTGCTTTAATTGAACACGGGACCTACTTTGTGTCGTCCGTCTCCGATAGTACTAGAAACTCGATCCCGCCTACACTGAGACCAGGGATCTCTGGAAAATATCTCGATGGCTCCACGAGGAAACGATCCAAGTACCATTGACACGAGAGAAGAGGAGCTAACCTCTACGCCACAGATACCAGCTCAAAAACATTAAAATAAAATTTCTACAACATATCTTCATCCTCTTACAAATTACATCGGGGATCCTCGCCGGTGCTACGGAGTTCGTGCACTGCTGCTGAGATCTTCCTATGTTAGGAAGAGATATGAGCACACATGGTTACTCACCGAAGTGCAATGATGATGATCTTATAAAAAAGAAGAAAAGGAAAGAAAAATACTTCTTCTTCTTCTTTGTGTTCTGTTTCGTATACTCGTCTAAACAATGAGATGGGTTACCTCTATGAAGCTGTATGTCAGTTGGAGTTCCTCGTGAGTTTCCCATAGTTTGCTCTGTAAGCTTCGTTCATGAGGACATGTTTCCTTTCGTTGGTGTTATGATGGACAGGACTGCAGGATCAAAAGACCTTTTGGTCGAAACGTCACTATGTATTATTATTGCTTTTGTAGTTTGTAAAACTACAGTACAATAGAGCGTCACTGATTAACCACAGCCAGCTCTAGATAACTAGGCCAGACAACTGAAAATAATGTGTCATCTCCTTCTGTGTCTTTGTTTAGACGAGGACGGATAACAGAGACTGACGGTTAAACGAGTGAGGGTTAATCGAGGTTTTACTGTACTTTGTTTCTACGTGTGTCGCAGTTATATACAGTTATGCAAATAACAAATTATTGAAACAGTATAGTTAACTTAATATGCAAATACTATACGTATTTTACGAACTAAACAAATAATATATACAGTATATGAAGATCAACAGGAAGTGATCAACGAATATCAAAGCAGGCATTGAAGTGGGAGGCAAAGGGTTCAATAAAGAGAAGACGGCCTAAAGAGACCTTGAAATGAACTTTGCTGAGAGAGGCAAGAAATATCGGTTTCAGTTCCATGGAGGAGATTGAGCGAGTTGCCCAGGATAGAGCGGTATGGAGAAATTGCTTGCAGGCCCTATGTAATGTATGAGATGAATTATTTATTATATATGAAGATACCAAACGCTTTTGTTTACTACGTCACTTCGGAGCATTCGGTCATAACTGGTTTTTTTGGGGTCCATATTTCGATCCAAAATATATCTCACTGTCTCTGTCTATCAATTCAAGCATTTGCAAAAGACGCTCCTCAGTGAAGCTATTTTTGTTAATGGTTCGTTAGTTGTGTTCGTAAGAACGCTCGTATTACTAAGCCAGGCCGTGGCATCCGGCAACATAAGACTGACTAGCTCAGACCAAAATTCCTATTTAATGGGGGCTTGTTTTTGTATGGGTTTATAGAACATTGTACGATTTTCTGCAATTTTACTGACTTCTGTGAGGCCATGGTTATTAAGGAAAATGTTAATAATACTTTAGCTTTAAACTTAAACTTTGCAACATAATAGAACCTTGATTTAATACGTTGTGTTGTTTTTTTTTATGAATTTGTCTTTATGAAATGTGAAGAACACGCGACTGTTGTGGTCTTATTTCCTAGAATTTTTACCCGAGCCTGCCGGTCTTATGTTATCGTAGGCCACGACTAGTCAATGGAGGCGGTAAGAAATAAGGGTAAGTGGTTCGAATCCTGTGTTTGGTATTTTTTTTTCGAAAGCTCCTAATACTTGTACACTGTATATTTATTGATCACTGTCTCTCCAGAAATTGTAACCTTTTATAAAACAATCAGTGGCGGCTCATGATCGTTTTTGTTGGTGGGGCCAGACACAAATTTTCAGGAAAATCATGGCTTTGGGTTATGTTATATTTTAATTTATTAAATATTAAATACACGTTACATATTATTTTTGGTGGGGCCCGACCCCTCTGACCCTTAATGACGAGCCGCCACTGAAAACAATTTTAAAAAAACACAAAAAAACGGCTGTTGATGTTTCAGGGTGTGATGTTTTTTATGAACTGTTTCCGGACTACAGCTTCTGCTAGTTTGGATGTTATCATCACTGTGCACAGTCTTCCGTTGAAAACAGATGCCCCTAAACTAGCTCAGACCACTGTCTCTATCCGGCCAGGTAAGTGGTGGAGAGAATAAGGAGTTTTAAGAACCGCAGGGGAAGCACCGAAGCCAATGAATATGATCAATAAATAGATAAGTGTCGCTATTGCCAGTAATGCCACTTTTAATGGCAGTGTAAGGGGGACATGAGCCGATGGAATTTAATGACCACTTGCAAAAACTGACCCAGAAATGGGGGAAGCTATAACACCAGAGCCATGGACATGCTGCCAAAACATGACCCAAATACACCTAGAAGTCCCAGGAATAATCTTAAAAAATACAAACAGAGCTACAAATAGCTAATGCTACAAGAGCAATATCCCACCAGCACATGGACACACATGTTCACAGATGGCTCAGCTACAGATGCTATCAGAAGGGAGGCAGCGGAATCTACATCACTCACCCTCAAGGAAATACAGAAACACATTTTCCGGCAGCAGGAGAAACATGCACCAACTTTAGAGCAGAAGCAACAGCCCTTCTTGCAGCCATACACATTCTCAGCAAAAAATATTGCAGTCTTTGGTGACTCATGATCCGTTCTCCAGGCCATCTCATGTCCCAAACAAGACAAACTCATTCTTAATCTTTTCTAATGAATTTTTCCCAGGCGGTGGATTTCCAGCCTGCTCGTCTCGATTTTGAACTGTCAAGGATTTTTTTACGTGCTGAAATTGAACACAGGACCTACGTTTTATCGTCCGTCTCCGATACTACTAGGAACTCGATCTCACCTACACTGATATCAGGGATTTCTGGTAAAATATTCCGATGTCTCCACGAGGGAGCGAACCTGGTACGTTTGTCACGAGAGACGAATACCTAACCTCTACGCTACAGAAACAGACTTAGCAAAACATTAGCAACAAAAATAACCAGCGAGTCCTCACCTTATAACAGTGGTTCTCAAACATTTTTGAAGTGGGGCCCACTTGAAGTCCTACAAAAAGTCGTAGGCGCACTAAACACAACAACTGAATAAATAAGATGCAAAAAGCAAAGAAATACAGAAATAATTGAAAAATGTTTCTTTTCTTCCTCTTCCACCATTTGCTTCTTTATAGAAGTGTTTGAGAAAGAAATATAGTGATCTAATGTGTTCTTCTTCTTCTCTTCCACCATTTACTTCTTTATAGAAGTGTTTGAGAAAGAAATATAGTGATCAAATGTGTTCTTCTTCTTCTCTTCCACCATTTACTTCTTTATAGAAGTGTTTGAGAAAGAAATGTAGTGATCTAATGTGTTCTTCTTCTTCTCTTCCACCATTTACTTCTTTATAGAAGTGTTTGAGAAAGAAATATAGTGATCTTGTGTGTTCTTCCAATGCACTTTGTAAGCTGTTATTAACTTTTTTAAGGCCGTTCTTGATGCCGTCCCTCCATCTTTTTGTGAGTCTTCCTCTTGCTCTGTGCTCTGTATACTTTTTTGTGTGGCTCTCTGTGGTAGTCGATACCAGCTACTTACCTTTATTCATCATTTAATTTTTGCCTATGAAAAACATGGACCTTATGTGTCTTGGTGATTTTTTACCCTGGTGCCCGCTGGCACCACGTTACCGACCCATGATCTGGGATTTCCTAGGGCGCTTCTAGGAATGTCACAGGGCACACTCGTGCACCTGGGCACACCATTTAAGAACCACTGCTCTATAAGGACAAGACGATGAAAACTAAAAACAAAAATTGATTGATATTTTCAAAATCCCTATTTGGAAAACAAAGTTTTTTTTTTCCCAGACATCACAAGAAGATGGAATCCCCGTTTCACTAAATGGGCTGATGATAATGACGTCATGCACTTAGTTATAGAGAACCCACTGGACGATGCCAAGTTCTACGAAGTGCAGATACAGTCTGTGGGGAGGGATAAGCTTGTCTTCAGTCAAGTCTTTCCGGCTGTAAGTGTAAATATTGTCTTGTGTGATTGCTCGTTTATTTGTGTGTATAGGTTCTCGTGTGCGGGTGTGTGGGTGTATGTCTGTGTGATAGAGAGTGTGTAGATAGGGTGTGTAGAGGTTTGTGTTCGTGGCAGTAAATCTGTGTGCACTCAGTTTGAATAATATAAGCAAACTCGTCGGCTGGTGATACTTTGTGATTGAACATATGTATGTATATTTACTATTGTGATTTATATCGCAATAAGGGGAGGCTGCAGTAAAACTATGTAGCAATGACGAAACATGTAAAATCAAAGTACTGCCGTTTTACAAAATACAAAAACAATAACAGCAACGTTTTAACAAAAGGGCCTTTATCAAGCAAAGGATACAGCAGAAGTGAAGAAATTAACTTCCTACACGGCACACAAACATATCAACAAATCCATAACGCCCCTTAAATGAAAATCTGTGACTAAAAAGAATAACGAAATAAATGCAAAAAATTAGAAGTGGAAAAAAAGGGTAATCAATAAAAATCAAATATATATAACATATATACATTTAACATATAGAATACTGACCATGAGAAGAGAAAGTATTAAGAAGCATATGAATGTTTGTAAACTTGCTTGATAAAGGCATTTTGGTCGAAACGTTGGTGTGTATTGTTTTTGTTTTTGTACTTATTGTAGTTCGGGTATGTATGTATGTATGTTATCAGTTATATGAGGACTATCATCATAGCACTCGGACATGTCCATAGGTGCTCTGATCTCCGCCTCAGCAAATCCAGCAGCGTCCAGCGACCCAACACGCCAGTTCGATGTTGATTAATCAATCTCTTTGCATATTTAGTATGTCGTTCTTTTCGGGCTGCACCAAAATTGACACCCATCTCTTTCAATCGGATCAGCGAGTGGGATTCACAGCCCTGAAACTCCTCTGTTCGGAAAGACTCTCAATGCGTGAAGAATGTCACTTCGATCCATGGCAGCTCCCTCTGATATTGTAGCCAAGCCAGCCAATCTATCAGCTCGTTCATTACCCTAACTCCTGCGTGCCCAGGGACAAAAATAAAGGTGATTTCTCTGATCATTGTCTGTACCAGTACCTCCACCCAGTTGCGTCTCACCATACCTGATTCGACCTTACGAATCATGCTCATGGAGTCACTGAGTATGAAAACACTAGAGTAATTGTGAGATGCCAACCAGTTCACCACCTCAGTAACCGCCCGAACCTCCATTGTCAAGCTACATGTATGTATGTATGTATGTATGTATGTATGTGTGTATGTATGTATGTATGCATGCATGCATGCATGCATGCATGCATGTATGTATGTATGTATGTATGTATGTATGTATGTATGTGTGTGTTGTATGTATGTTGTATGTATGTATGTATGTAGTGTGTGTATGTATGTAGTGTGTATGTATGTATGATTAGGATCTCAGTGGCGTAGAGTTAAGACTCACTCTCGTTACAAAGGTACTTGGTTCATCCCTCGTGGAACCATCAGGATATTTCACCAGAGATCCTTGATCTTAGTGTATGTGAGATCAAGTTCCTAGTAATATCGGAGACGGACGATAAAACGTAGGTTCCGTGTTCAAGTTGAGAACGTAAAAGAACTCTGGCAGTTTAAAATCGAGAAAAGCAGGCTGGAAAGCCGTTGTCTGGGGAAAATTCATAAATAAAATATATTAAAAAAATTCCTACAAAATATTTTAACCATTTTTAAAATGACATCGAGGACCCTCGCCAGTGCTTCGGAGTTCGTGCACTGCCGCTGAGATCTCCCTGTGTAAGAAAGGGACCGGAGCACATATCATTATTCATCGAAGTGCAGTGATGATGGTCCTACCCAGTGGCGGCTCGTGATAATTTTTGTTGGTGGGGCGAGACAGATATTATCGGTAAAATCATGGTTTCGATTAGGATACATTTTAATGTTTAAAATAATAAATACACATTACACCTTATTTTTGGTGGGACCCAGCCCCACTGACCCTTAATGACGAGCCGCCACTGGTCCTACCAATCAACCAATCAATCAATGTATGATTGCCATTATGATTGTGTAAGTGTATAATTGCCAGAGTAAGTGAGTTATGACTGTCTATGTGATTGACTGTATGATTACCAGTGTAAATGTATGATTGTCAGTATGATTGAGTGCAGTGGCGGCTCGTGATCATTCTTATTGGTGGGGCCAGGCAAAATGGTTGTAAAAATCATTTGTGTTAAGTTATATTTTAATTTCTAAAATAATAAATACACGTTACACATTATTTTTGTTGGGGACCGGCCCCACAGGCCCTTAATGACGAGCCGCCACTGATTGAGTGTATACTAGCAAGAATGTACAAGTTGATGTTCGTCTCAAAATGTTATCGTTGTTCTTCCTGACACAGTAATATCTTTACCGTAGCTAAATTATCCAGGGCAACGACAGGTGGAACAAGAGATAAGGAGCAGAAGGTGGCGATGGATAGGACACACACTGAGGAAACCCCCTATCAGCATCACAAGACAGGCTCTCCGACGGAACCCCCAGGGCAATAGAGGTAGGGGAAGACCCAGGAACAACTGGAGACGGGAGTTGTAGACGGAATGCAAGGAAATGGGGAGAGAGTGGAGCGATCTGGAAAGGATGGCCTTGGATAGGCGTGTTTGGCATGCCTTAGTTGTGAACCTATACGTCCCTAGGGGCGAAGGGTGAAGAAGAAGATAACTAAATTATTAATTATCTTTACAATAAACTTGACAAAACATTACAAAAATATTACAAAAGTATTACAAAACGTTACAAAAACACTACAAAAACTTTAGACAAGCGTTACAAAAACTTACAAAACGTTTCAAAAATATTACAAAAATATTACAAAGGATTATTTAAAAAATTACAAAGTCTTTTTATTATTTTTTCCTATCCAGAAGCACTTGAGCTTTTCAGCTCTTCGGCTCGATGCCATGGACATCGTAACCCTTCGGTTCGGTGCCACGAACACCGAAAATCTCGAGAATCTGTGTCTTTACTGCCAGCTCGCAGAATTGAGCCACTCTCACAGGTGGCGTGTCACCCATCGTCCAACACGCTATGAACACGCGGGTCAGGCGGGCTACAAAAGTCTAATAAAAACATTGCAAACATACGACAGATACACTACAGAAATATATATGTATATACATACAAACACACGCACACTCACACACACACAAAGACTCTTACTTAACCTTGTTTTACCACGTCGTTCCAAGAAATTTGATATCACATGGAGCAATTCATCGAAAACACATCACACTTCAATTTTTACTTTGTTATTCACTTCTATTATTAATTTTTTTTGTATGAACCTGGTTGTTTACTTTATAGAGGATTTAAGATTCGTTAAGATAACTCTCTTTTTAAGCCTTAGAATAAATCTTGTTTTAGTGAGCATGTTTATCATACAAACAGGAAGAAAACAAACGAATTATCTTCCCATGCGAAGATAAAACTATATTTATGTATTGCCCTGCCATTTTTTTTTTTTTTAGAATTGTGTGTCAAAATGGTGACGTTTTATCAATGGCGACTCGTAATCATTTTTGCTTGCGGGGCAAGACGACATAATATTTCGGAGAAATCATGGTTTTGGGTTAGGTTATATTTTAGTATTTACTATTATTTGTCTATTTCTGAAAGTTATCCCCCCACCCACCCCTCTCCCTTCCCCATTTTTACTAGAACGTTCATTGTCGTACACAGGTGTAACTTGTTGGATCAGGCGATTACCTTAAACTATTCTATGATGGTTAGGTAATTATTTATATTATTTTCTATTATTTACATATATAATTTGGTATTTACGCACCTGGTATAATTTTTATCGAAATAATACAGTTTAACTGTGCACTAGTTTGGCCGCTAATGAATTTACCTTTCGAATTAATGAAAATTACATATTTGTCTGTGCCAAATAATCGGTCGATAGAGAGGTCAGAGGACTATGTTAACAGACGGCCTGAATAGACAAAACTTCTAATGGTCCTTTTTTTTTTTTTCGTCCGCTTTCAACTCAGACGAAGTTTCATCTCTGAAACTGATTTTGCGTGAAAATCCGTTTTTCCAATTTCTTACAATGGCAGCAGTGTACACATTGTAAATTACTTTACACTGGCAGCCGTGTGCTTAATGTACTCGTAATTAGTATTCCATCGCCATACAGGCAGATTTTCTCCGACTTCAGAGGTACTCACGTTATCGTCTGAGTAAGACCAGGGGACTCGAACAAATGCCGGACAGTAGGTTCGAACCCGAGCTATGAGGCGTCTCACAGCTAGCAGGCCGAGCTACTATCAACTACTCTAGGCAGTCCCCCTCTAATGGTCCTAAAAATAGAGTGAGCTGGAAATGCGTGAAGTACACTAAATAGGAAGGAAAGGTTAAAGTTCAGACTGTAAATGATATTTTATCATTCTATATTCAACTTTGAAAGCTAATCAGTTTCACTTTAAAAGTAATAATTATGAAAACTTTTAAAAATAATAAATAATAAACGTTATACATGATTTTTGGTGGTGTACGGCCCTTAACCACGAGCCGCCACAACGTTGTATTGTCGTGAGCTTTGCTGGACTGGACAGCTCAGTATTGGCACATTTTTGTCACTAAATTGAATAATTTATTGAACTTCACTAAGGGCATACATCTTACATGTCAATGACCCATGGCGTCCTATTTTACTCTGCCGGTTGTTTATACAGGGTGTTAAAGATAATTGCAGCCCCATTGACAATTCGAAAGTTGCCAGGTACACATTGAGTTGTATGTATTTACTTACAAGACATTAAACGGTTCTGACTGAGCTCGTCCTACGTCACATTTGTTCATCTCCATTCGCCTACAATTACATGTCACACAAACCTGATCTAAAATAGTAACAACTGAACCTTCGCATTTCATACATATATGCCAGATTAGCTCATTCACCCAGGGCGCTAAGATGAACACCTGTAAAATCGCCCGGTGTATGCAGAGGCTCTAGTAGGAGCAAAGAATAAGTAACACTGCGACCTACAAGACATGTCGTAAGAGGCGACTGAGATAGGAGCCTAGGGAAGCTAAGAATAGTAACACTGCGACCTACAAGACATGACGTAATAGGCGACTGAGGTAGGAGCCTAGGGAAGCTTCTCTAGTAAATAATAAGCGTCGCAGAAATAGGATGGTCTATTTGTAGGCGCGTAACTAACAACGTAAATCGCTCTTAGGCTCGGATCATATCAAATCACAAAGAGTGGTTTAACAAGTGGTCGATATGGAGCGTTAGAAGAAGAAGAGGAATATAAAGCGAATTAAAAGAAAGCAATCTATTTATGGCGGGTTTTTTTTGTAGCGCTCTCAGAACCTTGATCTTCCCGCTTTGCATCGTTGTTTTATGTTTTAATTATTCTACTGCCCCTAATCACAACCTATGCTTTGTCGCAGGAGACAGCGTCGCTATCTCAACTATATTAACATTACAATATATAGCAAATTAAGTTATTCAACATAGCAACAACATAAAAGAAAAGTCACCAAAGAGGTAAGTGACGCATATGCGACAACTACCAGCAGCATAACTATGGAGGTCATGGCGGTGACAAAATCACTGGAGTGGCTACAGACGCAAACATTCACTCATGCAGTGGCGGCTCATCATTAAAGGCCAGTAGGGCGGCCCACCAAAATAATGTATAACGTATATTTATTATTTTTTAGATTAAAATATAACCTAACATAAAACCATGATTTTCCCGAAAATGTGTCTGGCCCCACCAACAAAAATGAGCACGAGCCGCCACTGCACTCATGCATTCTCAACGACTATGAGCATGATACAGAAGATCAAGACCGGTTATGTACGAAGGCAGAGTATGCAGTTAATACAAAATCCGACAATCCAGATACTTACCTTCACCTTTGTCCCAGGTCACGATGGGGTCAAGGGCAATGAGAAAGCGGATACACTGGCGGGTATTGCTACGATTGAGAATGGGTCTTCAATGGACAAAAGCGACATCATCAACGCTCTAGGAGAAAACATACGCTCTGAAGATTTCAACGAAGAAGATAAAGGGTATTCTCTATCTCGGTTGCGTAAGTTATGCATACTGATAGGTACGGCAAGATGGGAAAACCATGAGAGAAACCTCAGTAGATACATCAATCAACACAGAACGGGAGTTGTTAGTCTAAACACACTGAAATACATGATTGGGAGGAGATGGAGCAATTATGGCATGTCAATGTGCGATGAAGATGATCATCAAATGAACAACTGTTGCCACCTCCATTTCAGACTGCTTTCACAGTTATTACAGCCATTCTTCTTCAACTTTTGTCAGCACACTGTTACCTGATTGTTAACCCAGTGTCGTGTTTTTATGTATTTGTCTTGCGCTTCTCTGGTGACTTGTGTGATGGTTTTCTTAGTCCCATGGTAGAATTCAACTACGTTATCTATCCACCTTTTCCTCGGTCTTCCTCTCGCCTTCCTTCCTGATATTCTGTTGTGGAAAGCTTCATAGGTAGTTTGGTCTGCTCGCATTCTTACTAAGTGGCCAAACCACTTCATTCTCTGTTTCGCTATATAATTCAAGCACGGTCTTGTTCCAACCTTTTCTCTGATGCTGGTATTCGTTACTCTGTCGATTCTTGTGTTGTTGGTGACTTTGCGAAGACATCTCATTTGGCATGTTGCTATTTTCTGTGCATGTGTCTTATTCATTGTCCATGTTTGACATTGGGAACATAGAGTGGGTATGAAGATGCTGTTGATCAACTGTTGTTTAGCTGTCAGTGAGATGTTTGGATGTCAGTGAGATGTTTGGATGTCGTGAGATGTTTGATGTCGTGAGATGTTTGGATGTCAGTGAGATGTTTGGATGTCAGTGAGATGTTTAGCTGTCAGTGAGATTACATCCATTAAATATTCCATATTTGATTTCGTTAAACTTCTTCAAATTTCCTAATGCAATGAAAGCTTCTCTTGCATTCTGTATTATTATCGTATCTTATCTTATCTTATCTTAACCACATTTGCCGTGACACATCGTGGGAGAGTTAGTTTTTATCTTGTGCCAGATGTGTTGCGCTTGACGTTGTGTTTGGTTGTGATCGAGCTCACTCTCACTAGGCACCGACGCCCACGTGAGGGTAGAGCACTAACCTCTCTAGCCTGCGATCAAATGTGACATTTTATAGTTCAAGTTATATATCTAATAATGGCTTCAAATGTCCAGGGAATATAACTGCATCTAAAGCCAGAAATCGATATAGTAAATAATGGGGTTTCTGTGGCTGAGTGGTTAAGCCCTTTGCCTTGCGAGTCGAAGGTCGTAGGTTCGAATCCGGACCGCGGCCTTCTGTTCACGAGTGCAGTTTTTTCCAGAGACCCTAGGATTGTTGCCGGAGCTACGGATTTCGTGCTTTGTGCAATACTCTCGGCAGGTGGGTGCCATTTCTGCGGAGAGGACCGAGCCATATGGGTAAAACCCGGTGCAATGAAGTCAATCCTTCGGCTTTAAAAAATAAAGATCAATCAAATTATAGTGTTATATAAATATGAAGTGGGCGTTATAGTGTTATATAAATATGAAGTGGGCGTTATGTGTTATATAAATATGAAGTGCGCGTATAGTACTATATAAATATGAAGTGGGCTTTTAAAGTAATTTATATAATATGGAAGTTGGGCGTTATAGTGTTATATAAATATGAAGTGGGCGTTATAGTGTTATATAAATATGAAGTGGGCGTTATAGTGTTATATAAATATGAAGTGGGCGTTATAGTGTTATATAAATATGAAGTGGGCGTATGTGTTTCAGTGGTAAGCTTGAACACAACCCCATGAGTACCTGGTTCAAACTATCCTGCAGGCTGTTTCAAAGTAAATTTGTTCCTGTACCACCCGTGTGGTTCCAGGGTCTGCAAGGGAACACAGAATAGTACCAATGTGATCTACACGGCATGTCGTAAGAGGCGACTGATGTAGCGACCTAGGGAAGCTACGTTGGTAAATAAAAAGTCGCCTGAGTGGTTACCGGTTACCGGGGCCCAAATTTGGGGTGTAAAGAATAGAACCACTGTTACCTGCCACGCATGTCATAAGAGGCTAGTAAGGAAGTTTGGCTTAAATCGGATGCATGTGTCCTAAACGTGTAGAAGTCTTTGTGTTTAGGGGCCTACCAAACCAATGTGCAACGTATACACGTTCTTGACAAAGATCAAACCTATCACAAAGAGTGATTAAAATTGGTCGTAAAGAACGAACGCAAAAGAAGAAGAAGAAGATTCATATACGAAACTGATTTTGCAAGGGAGATAACAGTGTTAATATGAAGAACATATCTGGGTTCACAGGTAACAGGAGATGGCAATGAGATGACATAATTTAAAAGAAGAATAAACGTGGCCTTAAAAATTAATAACTAAAAGCAATATGGGATGGAACTGATAACAAAACACAGATCAGAATAATATCAGAGAAAAAACACAGATCATGCATATTCTCAGTGATAACATTTGGGTGTGAAGCAGTGGCGGCTCGTGATCAGTTTTGTTTGGGGGCCAGACATTTTTTCCAGTAAATCATGGTTTATGGTTGCTATATTTTAATTTATAAAATAATAAATACACGTTATACATTATTTTTGGTGGGGCCCGGACCCACTGGCCCTTAATGACGGGCCGCCACTAGTGTGAAGCATGGACATTAAACAAGGCAGTAGAAAAACACATATGTCTGCTTTTGAATATAAGTGTTACAGAAGAGCCCTCCGTATATCATGGACAGATAAGAGAACAAATAGATCTAATTCGAAAGAAGTCAAAATCAAGAAAAACTGGTTGATGCTGCAAATAAGAATGAGAAAATTAAAAATGTTTGGGCATATAAAGAGGCATGAAGAAGACGATCATGGAAACAGGCATCCTGGCAAAGAGGATAAGAGGAAGACCACGTAGAAGATGGATTCAGGATGGTTTGAGCATGACCACAGCAGAAGCGGGATACCTGAGTTAATGGTGAGAGATAAATTCCGAAGGACTGTTGGGGTGGCAAATTTCTGCTCAGGACAAGCTACTTGATAATGATGGAAAAAAACTGTCGTTACTTCCTGTAGTACCGCTGTTTAGGGCGGTGTAGGACAGATGGAACGTGATCCTGATGAATTTAATGGACGAATAGCTACTGCAGTCGTGGCGAAGCTGTTCAGGTTATAATTTTTATTTATGCCCACAACAGAAAAATCCTTAGGCCGTACCGTGAATTGAACACGGGTCTTCCGCATGGAAGCCGCGCTCTATCCATTTGACCAGACTCTCCTCTTTGTGGGGTTTTTTTTCTGGATGATGATGATGAAGCAACCACTTTTTGTGTGTGATTTTATCAACCACATTGTGATTTTTTTTTTCAGTTGTCAAATTACACAAGAGAAAACAACCTCGGAGTTCTCGAACATACTGTCCCTCATTTTCTGATATCTGGTCTTAGTAAGGACGACAACTACACTATTTTGGTAAGACAGTTACTCTATGTTTAGGTTTGAATTATTTCCCATAGTATATGCTTTTATATATATATATTTTTGGAGGACGCTAACATAGATGCGGAATCGATCGATCCAGAAATTTAAGCAGTTTGGAGTTACTCGTTGTATAAATAGAACTTGGTACCTGAGGGGTAGAGTGAGGAGAGTGTTTAATCAGCGAACCACGGGAACCATCAGCATGCATACTCTTCGATATCTGTTGGGGGAGATTGAGAACCTATGGATCTGCCGAGAGTGCAATGGCGTTGGTTAAGTAACCAATAACCAACAACAACAACAAAACAAAACAACAACAACAATAACCAACAACCGGTATATTATATTTAGAAGAAGACTAGACATTACATTCCAGAGAGTAGCCAGTATGAAGAAACTATGACACGACATATAGCAGAAGAGGTAGCCAGTATGAAGAAACTATGACACGAGTAGCAGTATGAAGAACTATGACAGAGTAGCCAGTATGAAGAAACTATGACAGAGTAGCCAGTATAAAGAAACTATGACACGAGGTAGCCAGTATGAAGAAACTATGACACGAGATAGCAGTATGAAGAAACTATGACACGAGGTAGCCAGTATGAAGAAACTATGACACGAGGTAGCCAGTATGAAGAAACTATACACGAGGTAGCCAGTATGAAGAAACTATGACACACAGAGTAGCCAGTATGAAGAAACTATGACACGAGGTAGCCAGTATGAAGAAACTATGACACGAGTAGCCAGTATGAAGAAACTATGACACGAGAGTAGCATAGAAGAAACTATGACACGAGAGTAACCAGTATGAAGAAACTATGACACGAGAGTAGCCAGTATGAAGAAACTATGACAGAGTAGCCAGTTATGAAGAAATCTATAATCACTGGTAGCCAGTATGAAGAAACTATGACATCGCGAGTAGCCAGTATGAAGAAACTATGACACGAGATAAGAGTATGAAGAAACTATGACACGAGAGTAGCCAGTATGAAGAAACTATGACACGGAGTAGCCAGTATGAAGAAACTAACACAGAGTAGCCAGTATGAAGAAACTATGACACGAGAGTAGCCAGTATGAAGAAACTATGACACGAGAGTAGCCAGTATGAAGAAACTATGACACGAGAGTAGCCAGTATGAAGAAACTATGACACGAGAGTAACCAGTATGAAGAAACTATGACACGAGAGTAGCCAGTATGAAGAAACTATGACACGAGAGTAGCCAGTATGAAGAAACTATGACACGAGAGTAGCCAGTATGAAGAAACTATGACACGAGAGTAGCCAGTATGAAGAAACTATGACACGAGAGTAACCAGTATGAAGAAACTATGACACGAGAGTAGCCAGTATGAAGAAACTATGACACGAGAGTAGCCAGTATGAAGAAACTATGACACGGGGTAGCCAGTATGAAGAAACTATGACACGAGAGTAGCCAGTATGAAGAAACTATGACACGAGAGTAGCCAGTATGAAGAAACTATGACACGACATAAGCAAAGAAACAAAAGTAAGACTTCTGAGAACATGCATAATCACTGTGGCAACATATGGATGTGAATCGTCGACCATAACATAAACATTACAGAAAAAAATTGAAGCTTTTGAAACGAGATGTTACAGAAACGTTCTTAGGACATCGTGAACAAAGAACAGCCAAAAAAAAACCCAAAGACATCCTACAAGACCTGAATATCGAAGAGTATTGGCTCATAAATAACATCATGTCCCGGAAGATCAAATAAAGGTTTGGGGAGAACAGGAATGGAAGGCATGGTTCGTGAAGTACAAGACAAGGAACGACCAAAACGAAGGTGGTAGCAGGACATCAAAGAAACATTGAACAAGACGCTGGAGGAAGTGTGAGAACTAGCTAGAGACAGATAATTTTTTTAAGCATACTCTGATGAAAGCAACGTTCCGCAAGGGACATGCTACTACTTGATTTAGTAAACCAATAATCGGGGTATCCTGTTTACATGAAAATATAGATGAACGTATGTGCTCGTTTCTCGTGACACAAACACCAGGTTCGCTCCCTCATAGAGACATCTGGATATTTTTCCAGAGATCCGTGATCTCAGTGAAGGTGAGACCGAGTTCCTAGTCCTATCGGAAACGGGCGATAAAGATCGGTGAGGTCCTGCTCAATTTGAGCCGTAAAAAAACCCTTGCAGTTCAAAATCGAGAATAGCAGGCTAGATAGCGCTGCCCAGGCAAAATTCATTAGAAATGATTTTATAAAAATTTCTACGAAAACAATATCTTCATCATCTTCCAAATTACATCGGGGACCCTTGCCGGTGCTACGGAGTTCGTGCACTGCAGTTGAGATCTTCATGTGTTAGAAAAAGATCGAAGCATACATGGTTACTCACCGAAGTGCAATGATGATTTTCATATCAATCAATCAATCAATCAATCAATCAATGATAGATGATGATCTTCTTCTTCGTTCTCATACTCCCGCTGGTTATAATAGGATGCCAGTCTGGAGAACGGAATGTGTTGTGTCGGAGTTTTCAGCATAAGCTATGGCAGTGGCGGCTCGTTATTCAGAGCCAGTCTGGACGGACCCAACCAAAAATAATGTGTAACCTATATTTATTATTTCTTAAATTAAAATATACCCTAACCTAAAACCATGATTTTTTTGAAAATGTGTGTCAGGCCCCACCAACAAAAAGGATCACGCGCCGCCACTGAACTATGTTATCTGCAGCTTGCGGTCCGACACATCCAACTTCAGCAAAGCCATTTTTGGAACCAGGTTAGATTCTCCCCCTTCGATCTCCTAAACTATGCCCAGCTTCGGGGTAGTCATCTGTTTCTTGGGCCGCACAGGAAGACGAAGTGGAGTCTTGGTAAACTTTGTTCTTACGCTTACCCTGACGGCTATGAGTCACTGTCTGCACAAATCCATGCAGTTTTTGTGTAGTCCCCCGAAGAGGGACCGAGCGTCTGATCCATATTGATGTGTATTTAAGATATTAACATCTCTTTCAAAGCTCCCATCCCTACGCTTAACGGCAAGAGTGGACAGCTAACTACATCTTTCACCTGGGAATAGACAATAGACACCTTTCTCATGGGGGTTTCTGTGACTAAGTGGTTAAGCACTCGCCTCATGTTTCGAAGATCGTTGGTTCGAATCTGGAACGCGAGGTTCTGTTCACGAGTATATTTATTTCACAGAGCCCTAGGATTGTTGCCGGTGCTATGTGAGTTCGTGATTTGTGCAATAGTCTCGGCAGAAGACATTGCATTTTTGCAGAGAGGGGTCAAGTCATATGGGGTACAAACTTAATTCAATAAAGTCAATCCTTCGGCTTTAGAATGTTTAACTTTAGCTTCTGGAGCTCCAGAAACTAGTTGATATGGTTGTGACAGAAAGTAACAACAAAGGACTCAGTTTGAATATTGAGAAGAGAGAAGTTATGTTCATATTTTAAAAAAAGCAGACTTTTCCAAAATGCACCATCACAGTAAATGGGACAAGACAAATGCTAAGACAAGATCAGCAATTTAAATATTTCTGAGTCCTGGTGACATCAGATGGCAGATGCTGATCAGAAATAAAGAGCAGAATCAAAAACATCGTTCCAGAAAATGAGAAGCATTATCTGCAACAAGTCCTTGTCAATTGAGATCAGAATGAGAGTTATACAGTGCCACATAGAACCAATACTGACATACGGATGCGCGTCATGGACAATAAACAAACAGATCGAAAAATATCTGGAGGTCCAAGATATGATTTCACAGAAGAATAATGAGAATCCCATGGACTTCTAAAATGACTAATGTTGAGTGTTGAATGAGGTCAAGACACAGAGAAAGCTTATCATCAATATAAGAAAGAGGCAGTCATCAGTTTTCGGGCATGTGATGAGGAGGGAGGTTTAGAACACATTGTGACAACCGGTAAAATCGAGGGTAGACGAGACAGAGGAAGATGAAGAGTGAAAATTTTGGATAGCCTGACTTCATGGCACGGTAGAGCGTCAACATCTGAATTAATAGCAAACACTAAAGACAGAGATTTGTGGAAATCCATGATCATCTACGCCAGCCGTCACGGCACCTGATGATGATGATGAACTTTAGCTTTCTCATATATAAAAATCATAATATATGTTATATCTTAAGCATTCATATGTTCGTCGGTTTTTTTTCATGAATTTGGGTACACATATTATGTTTCCATGACAATATAGATGGATGTCTTGGATGGAAACGGCACACAGCTTCCTCATATTCTGAGCATCGAGACAAATCCATTCAGTTTGAGTAAGTATTAAACATGCTGATGTTTTTCTTCTTCTGTAGTCTATATGGTAAAGTGGTCTAGACGTTTGCATTATGTTCTGAAGATCGTGGGTTCGAATCTGGACAGTCACATGTGCAATTTGTTAAGATTCCCTAGGATTTGTGTTAGAGTTAAGAAGTCCGCATGGGCCTTCAATGGTTCACAGTGGGCAGTTCGCACTGATGGTGGACACAGAGACTGGTTTATGGTTGAAACCGGAGTAAAGCAAGGCTGTATTCTATCTCCGCTATTGTTTGGAGTGGCCATTGACTGGGTGATGCGAAAATGTTGCAGGGACAAAACTGGCATCGATTGGGTAGAAAATAGTCAACTAGAAGATTTGGATTTTGCAGATGATATTGCCTTGTTAAGTAGAAACAACCAAGATATGCAAAGAAAAACAGACAACTTGTCATCTATAGCATCAAACGTTGGACTGCAGATAAACTATGAAAAACAAATATAATGAAGACACCTATGGCAAGTAATGCAGATATCACACTGGAATCTAAAATGATAAAAATAACAGAGCAGTTCACCTATTTAGGTAGCAATTTTGATTGCACAGGAAATGTTAAAAAGAAATTATGATATGAATTGGCAAAGCAACATCAGCTTTGAAAAGTTTAAATAAAATATGGAACTGCAAGTTATATAGTATTAAAACTAAATTACGAATTTTCAATTCAAATGTTGTATCAATCCTAACATTGCCCGAGAGTTGGAAAATGACTAAAGATATAGAAAGCAAGTTGAATGCATTTGAAAATAGATGTCTTCGAAAAATAATGAATATAAAATGAAATGAATTCAGGAGAAGTGATGAAATCAGTGATATGTCTGGTCAGCCACTAGTGACAACTGTTATAAGAAAGAGAGATGGAGATATGTTGGACACACCTTGAGGAGAAATGATCAACGAATATAAAAGCAGGCATTGAAATGGGATGCAAAGGGTTCAAGAAAGAGAGGTCGACCTGAGACCCTGAAACGAACTTTGCTGAGAGAGGCAGGAAATATCGGTCTCAGTTCCATGGAGGAGATTGAGCGAGTTGCCCAGGATAGAGCGGTGTGGAGAAATTACTTGCAGGCCCTATGTAACGTATAACGGTACGAGAGGAATTATTATGGGCCTTCAATACAAGTTCATACAACAGATAGGTCAAGGAAGCCAGTGGTGCATTTAGTATGACGGTAGCATGATAATGAAAGTACTGGCGTTGACTAATACACGACTCTGACTGGAGTGACAGTGCTACACTCACGCTTGCATTCTGAGTTATTCATTTAGTACATGGGTTCCCAAACTTTTTCGGCCAACCGCCCACTTTGCACAACATAAACTTTGTAACGCCTCTCTCCACATTATAACACTTTGCCAACGCCCCTTCCATATATATATATATATATATATATATATATATATATATATATATATATATATGCTCTATTTTCTCTTTGACATAGAACATTTATACATATTTCTGTAATGCATGGTCAATTTTCAAATGATTATATGTATGAAATAGAAAAAATTGTTGAAAAAATGGATCGTGTAAGACGAACATAAGGTGAATTAAAATGCAGAATTCAAATTTTAATTGATTGTTCAATCGCAAAATTACAAAAATTATTTATTTTAAAATATTTATTATTAATTTCTTCTTTAAATAGCCACTACCCATAATCGCCTGAATACCCCATCAAATTCTTATAAACCCACTTTCGCCACCGCCCCCCGCCCCTCGAACGATTCAGCGCCCACTGGGGGCGGTACCGCCCACTTTGGGAAACGCTGATTAGTATGATCCAAATGGTGGAGGCTGGTTCAGTGCGCAGGCAATCGACTGAATCACCGCAGGAGTCAATCATTTCCAGCATTACATTCATCTTCTTTCCGGGGCACATGGGTGTCGTTGGCAATGAGAGAGCAGACAAGTTGGCTGACTCTGCCACCATAACAGGGAGCTAGCTAATGGATAGAGTTGACATTCTGAACTCCCTAATAGAATGTGGCCCCAAGTAGGATGTTTTATCTAAACAAATCCACGTTCTTGCTAGACTGCAAGAATTTGGATTGAAGATTGGAACAGCACAACAGGTATATGAGTAAGCTCACCAATCAACATTGAATTGGTACGGTCAGTTGCCGAACGCTGTTGGAGATATTGCGAAGGGGAAGATACACTTATGAACATGTTCGGAGTGAAATGAAGATGTTCATTGTTTATTGTTCATTTTAGGATCATCTTCATCGCACATCGGACATGTCCATAATTGCTCCGATCTCCTCCTAAGCATCTATCTCAGTGTGTTTAGACTAACAACTCCCGTTCTGTCTTGATTGATGTATCTACTGGGATTTCTCTCATAGTTTTCCCGTCTTGCCGCACCTATCGGTATGCACAACTTGCGCAACCCAGATAGAGAATACCCTTTATCTTCTTCGTTGAAATCTTCAGAGCGTATGTTTTTTCTGAGAGCGTTGATGATGTCGCTTCTGTCCATAGGAGACCCATTCTCATAGAAGATGTTCCAAATTGAAACTGACAGATCATATGTCCTCATTGTTCTCAATGCCACATACGGCAGAAACAAAAAGGTTCCTACTCAATTCAATTTTGTGCCTTTCTTTCTGCTCCAAACCTAATCATAAACATGTCTTTGAGCTCTGCTTTAAAAGTTCACCTCCGTCTGCCCCTATGCCTCTTTGTTTCTGCTGTCCTTGGGTTGACCACATCCTTGCATGTCTTGTAGTGAGAGAGCTATCTGATTGTGGTTTTTTTCGAATCCAGAAGCACTTGAACTTTCAGCTCTCCGGCTCAGTGCCATGAACATCGTAACCCTTCGGTTCGGTGCCACGAACACCGTAAATCTGGAGAACCTGTGGCTTTTCTACCAGCCCGCGAAATTGAGCTGCACTCACAGTGGGTTTGTCACCCGTCGTCCAACGCGCTACATACACGCTGGGCAGACAGTCGATTGTGTTCTTAAAAACTCTCGTTTGTAGACAAAGACAATGGGTCCCGTAAAAAAATGGTTTGTGGTTCATATACTGTGTTCGGTAATAAATTTAGCCCGTGTGTTGCCGGGGTTCGCAAGGGAGCAAAGAATAGTAACACTGCGACCTACAAGACATGTCTAAGAGGCGATTGAGGTAGGGGCCTAGGGACGCTAACCTAGTAAATAAAAAGCGCCGCAGAAATCGGATGTACTGACCTATGTCTAGGCGCATAACTGGCGCAAAGTACAATCGCTCTTAGGCTTGGAGCACATACAAATCACAATGAGTAGTTTAACACGTGGTAAATATGGAACGTTCGAAGGAGTAGAAGAAGAAGAAGAAAAAGAAGAAGACATTCACAACTAACAACTATACTCTTGTAGCAGCTACAACTAACAACGACACTCTTGTAGCAGCTACAACTAACAACTAACTTTGTAGCAGCTAAACTAACAACTACACTCTTGTAGCAGCTGAAACTAACAACTACACTCTTGAGCAGCTCAACTAACAACACACTCTTGTAGCAGCTACAACTAACAACTATACTCTTGTAGCAGCTACAACTAACAACTACACTCTTGTAGCAGCTGAAACTAACAACTACACTCTTGTAGGAGCTACAACTAACAACTACACTCTTGTAGCAGCTACAACTATCTGTACAGTAACTAATACTCTCTGTAGCAGCTGCAACTAACAACTACACTCTTGTAGCAGCTACAACTAACAACTACACTCTTGTAGCAGCTACAACTAACAACTACACTCTTGTAGCAGCTGAAATTAACAACTACACTCTTGTAGCAGCTGCAACTAACAACTACACTCTTGTAGCAGCTACAACTAACAACTACACTCTTGTAGCAGCTGAAATTAACAACTACACTCTTGTAGCAGCTGCAACTAACAACTACACTCTTGTAGCAGCTACAACTAACAACTACACTTTTGTAGCAGCTACAACTAACAACTACACTCTTGTAGCAGCTGCAACTAACAACTACACTCTTGTAGCAGCTGAAACTAACAACTACACTCTTGTAGGAGCTACAACTAACAACTACACTCTTGTAGCAGCTACAACTAACAACTATACTCTTGTAGCAGCTGCAACTAACAACTACACTCTTGTAGCAGCTACAACTAACAACTACACTCTTGTAGCAGCTACAACTAACAACTACACTCTTGTAGCAGCTGAAATTAACAACTACACTCTTGTAGCAGCTACAACTAACAACTACACTCTTGTAGGAGCTACAACTAACAACTGTACTCTTGTAGCAGCTGAAACTAACAACTACACTCTTGTAGCAGCTACAACTAACAACTACACTCTTGTAGCAGCTACAACTAACAACGACACTCTTGTAGCAGCTACAACTAACAACTACACTCTTGTAGCAGCTACAACTAACAACTATACTCTTGTAGCAGCTGCAACTAACAACTACACTCTTGTAGCAGCTACAACTAACAACTACACTCTTGTAGCAGCTACAACTAACAACTACACTCTTGTAGCAGCTGAAATTAACAACTACACTCTTGTAGCAGCTACAACTAACAACTACACTCTTGTAGGAGCTACAACTAACAACTGTACTCTTGTAGCAGCTGAAACTAACAACTACACTCTTGTAGCAGCTACAACTAACAACTATACTCTTGTAGCAGCTGCAACTAACAACTACACTCTTGTAGCAGCTGCAACTAACAACTACACTCTTGTAGCAGCTGCAACTAACAACTATACTCTTGTAGCAGCTACAACTAACAACTACACTCTTGTAGCAGCTACAACTAACAACTACACTCTTGTAGCAGCTACAACTAACAACTACACTCTTGTAGCAGCTACAACTAACAACTACACTCTTGTAGCAGCTGCAACTAACAACTACACTCTTGTAGCAGCTGCAACTAACAACTACACTCTTGTAGCAGCTAAAAAACTATCTATTTGCAGATTTTTCCAGACATCATCAGACCGATACTGCAACAATTAACCATGGAATGAAAACAAGTATCATCATAGTGCTATACTTGTGTGCTTGTGTCGCTGCAGTAGTGTTCGTTTGTTTGTTTTACAAGGGAACACTACAAATGTCCAGACTAAGAACTTTGGCTAAAGACAACAGACACAGCCCAGTAAGGATGAAGTTGCTTACAAATCCTTCATGTAAGTCATGTGTTCTGCGTTATTTACCCTAATTTGGAAATACTATTCAGTCGTTCAGAAAGAAACGGCTTGCCCGCCTGTCCAGCGTGTTCGCAGCGCGTTGGACTGCGGGTGACTAGTCCTTTGTGAGTGCGGGTTCAATTCCGCGGGCTGGCAGAAAAGACACAGGTTCCCCAGATTCACGGTGTTCGGGCCACCGAACCGAAGAGTTACGATGTCCATGGCACTGAGTCGAAGAACTGAAATCAAGTGCTTCTGGATCAAACAAAAAAAATGGAAAAGTACTGTACGGATAAGTTAGTTCCTTTCGTGCCAAAGGCGGCACATAGGGCAGAGGTTTTAGATCTCCATGTGATACGGTTCTTTGCTAGCAGTTGGAGATCTTGTATGGTTTTACATCCCAATAGTTTACTTTCTTGTTGGATGGTTACGGATAAGTAGTGCCTAGAAAATAAATGACCTGTTTACTGTAGCTAATGGCTACGTCCTGTAAAGGATACGACACGATTTTCATTTCATTCAGTGGTAGTTTATCGCCCGTGTGGGGCTGGAGCACACAAGGGAGTAAAGAATAGTAACACTGCAACCTACAAGGCATGTCGTAAGAGGTGACTGAGGTAGGGACCTAGGGAAGCTACCCTAGTAAATAAAAAGTGTTGCAGAAAGAGGATGTGCTGGTCTACTTTTAGGCGCATAGCTGACACAGCGTACAATCGCTCTTTGGCTGAGATCACATACAAATCACAAAGAGTGGTTTAACAAGTGGTCGATATGGAGCGTTCGAAGAAGAAGAAGCAGAAGCAATATAACTGATAACTGATAACTATTGAAATCGTTTTCATTTTTTTCTTATTCTCAGTTACTCCAATCTACTGCCACGAAACTGACAACTATGTGAGTGCTGTTGAAAGTCATGTCGCGCTTCTACGACGCTACATTGATGCCCTTAACGTTCCACCAAAATCCCAGACTGGTTTTGTGTCTCTCTACGGTTCCAACGGACCTGGCCGAACCAATATCACTACACAATCCAGAGAGAACGTCGTCATTTATATATCCCCACGCCTTGGATACGTTTTAAGATCTGATCAAGAGGTGTCTGCCGAGTTTTCCTTCACGGATACCCAGTGTTATGAAGCGCTTATGTCTCTTAAAGATCGCTGTTCAACAGAAAAAGATATTTTCTTACATTTTGTCACATTTGATTGCTTCCAAAACATCGAAGTCATATTTCTACATGATTTTCTAGCATTTCTTCCTGAGCAACAAATGTTAATTGAAGACATGGCCCCACTTTTGAAGCTTACGTATTTGGCACCAGACGGTTGGCGACTTAAAAGCGCCCAAGAACTGTTACTAAACCTGTACCGCTTACGGGAATTCCCCCAAGATGTTACACGCCATCTTCAAAGTTTAGAAGACTGCATAGATGTCAAAGAAATTGAACGCTATTTATGTCTTTTTGTGGAAGATATACTTATTGATAATTATTGTACAAATTATGTGCGTAAACAAAACAACTCTTCTGTCTCCATTACATTGGACCAGGTTAATTATTGTAGTAACAACGCCAGTTCTGTTGGCCATTTTGAATCATCATCTAGGAGCAGATTAGAGAACGATAATACGGAGGATCTTAACGAAAACTTGCATTTTGAGCGAGATTTTCCTCTCGCAACGAGAACCGGCTGCAATGGAAACAGCCCAGATTCATACAGTAACGAAAACTTCAGGCTTAGGCCGAACTTTCCTGGGAGTTACATAAAACCACCACTACTGTTTTCTGACGGTGCTCAACGTCATCCCCACAGGTCTCACCTCGTATTTTCCTGCAGTCAACAATCATTGTCTCATTCTGACAATCATCCAGTTTATCGTGGTTTAAATTGTCACGACTTGTCGGACACTCAAGATGTAATTTGCAACGAAATTATACAGACAAAAACTATTTCGTCTCCATCACATTCTTCTGAATCAGATTGTCTGCTCAGAGCAAATGTTTTGAACGGCCATATTGAAAATGGGAACTACTTTTTAAAGGACGAGTTATTTCACATAAGGAAGAACATTTTGCAACATTATTTAAATAATTCCAGAGAACAGTGTGTAATAATACCACCCGTACTATCTCATAATAATTGTTCTTCCATGAACAGCATCTGCGAGCTTATTAATAAGATCAATGATAATTCTTGTTGGAGTGATTGCAACCTGTCAAACTGATAATACCCTCAAGTAGTTGAATGTCCCTTGCCTAACGCCGCTTTCATCACAGTCCGCCTGAAAAATTCAGTCTCTAGCAAGTTCTCCCGCCTCCATCGGCGTCATGTTCAATGTTTCTTTAATGTCCTACTGAAACATTTCAAGCCCGTATCGGGCTGACTAATCTACGCACACACAGACAAACATAACGCAACTACATTCCTTGGATGAAAATTTGTGTGGTCATCATCACCCGTGATGGACGAGCATCATCACTGAAACCTTCGTCATGGTCGTCCCCTGCCTTACACTCGAGGAACAATGCCTTCTATTAACTTCTTCTTCTTCTTTCTCGAATCTTGTTTGCCTCACAGCGTCAGGTCAGGAAGAGATTTCTAAAACGGGCCCTAGTATGCGCTTTGTAAATAGTCTCTTTCGTCGCCTCTGTTATCTCTGAGGTCCATCTTTGCGTGGCCGGCCTTTTGCTTTGTACCCATTGTATCGGAGCTACCCATTGCTCTTTGGGGTGCACTGTCTGGTGGTAATCTGCTTACGTGGCCGAACCATTTAATTTGTTGTTTCTTGATGAAGTCTAGTACTGATGTTGTACCCACTTTTTCCTGATGTCTTCATTTCTCAACCGGTCTCTTCTTGTTACACCCAGCATTCTGCGTAAACACTTCATCTCTGTTGTGACTAGTTTTCTTCTATCGTTTGTTGTCAGCGTCCAGGTTTGGGACTGGTAACATAATGTGGGGAGAAAGATTGTGTTGAACATTGTTCTTTTTTTTATGTTATGTTATGTTATGCGATCGACGTCATGGCACATTGGGCATTCCCATTCGTGCTCTGTCCCCCGTTGCAGCAGCCATCCCAAAGTCCATTTGCTCACAGTACCCATGAGAAGTTGATTACTATATCTTCTCTCTCTACCACGAAGACGACACTGTCTGGCATGTCCAAACTTAACGTCTAATTCTCGAACTCGTTCCAGTGTCTGAGACCCGTCCATGTCACACAATTGAGATCGTACCGCATTGATGATATCGGCTCTGTCCATGCTTCTGCCCACTTGAGTCGGGGCACTGTTTGCAAGAGAGTCAGCACGCTCGTTACCCCGCACTCCATCATGTCCAGGCGTGTACAGCCAAGTCATTTTCTTGAGATGTGATCTCCGAATGATGTCCACCCATTCCACACGCATACTTCCAGATTCAATCAGTTGAAGCATATTCATCGAGTCTGATATGATGATCGTATGGGTAACCTGTTGCTCAGCCACCCATGACAGGGCCCTGGAAGCAGCGGTGATCTCCATAGTCATGCTCGATGTCGTTGTCTCAAAAGCCCGCAGTCCTCATGAAGTGTGCGACCGTTTCGTTGTGCTGAGTAAGCCCACGATCATCTTTTTGTGTTCGTGGTGACGTGTTTGCATTTTAAAATTGCCACCATTTGTCCTATCATTTGATTTGCTTTGTTACATCTGTGTTGAATTTCATTAGTTATTCTTCTGTTTGCTGAAAAAATGCTCCCCATGTATATGAAGTCTTTTACTTGATTTAGTAGGCGATTGTCGATAGAGATTACCTATTACCCTTCTATTACCATTCTCTCCAAACCACTGGGACGTTTAACGTGGCCAAAATATTTCATCTTCTTGGACATGGTCTTATTTATGAGTCAATGCTCCTGGATATACAGGACTTGTTTTTGCTCTCTTCTCTGTTCAAGATGTTCTAAAGACTTGTCAGTAACACCTTGTTTCAAAAGCTTCAATTTTGTTCTTTACTGTTTGTGCTATTGTCCACGATTCACTTTCATATATTGCCACGGGGAATATGCATGTTCTCAGAAATCTTACTTTTGTTTCTTTGCTGATGTTGTATTTGCTTATGTACAACACTAACTACATTTCTGTTTGACGATCACATCTCCAGAAAATGAATTAGCTGTATACACCCGGACATGCTGGAGCGTACTATTTTCTTGCAGACAATTCCCCGACTCAAGCGGGCAGAAGTATGGGAAGAACCGATATCATTAATGAGGTACGCTCTCAATTATGTGACATGGGCGAGTCTCAGACACTGGAACGAGTCCGAGAATTAGAAGTTAAGTTTGGACATGCTAGACAGTGTCGTCTTCGTGGTAGAGAGAGAAGATATACCAATCAACTTCTCATGGGTACAAGTTTGGACATGCCAGACAGTGTCGTCTTCATGGTAGAGAGGGAAAATATACCCAATCAACTTCTCATGGGTACAAGTTTGGACATGCCAGACAGTGTCGTCTTCATGGTAGAGAGAAGATATACCAATCAACTTCTCATGGGTACGGTGAGCAAATGGACTTTGGGATGACTGCTGCATGGGAGGACAGAACACACATGGAAATGGCCAATGTGCCAAGACGTGGCGCCGATCGCATAACATAACATAACATTTTTGCTTGTAAAATGAATAAATCACTATTGTAATATTTTTTTTTGTGTGCTATTAAAGTGTCTAAATCATCAGTGTTATATCTATAATTATTTACTCTTTAGTTATCAAATTTATATAAGGATTATCATTATAACACTCCGGACACGTCCATAGGTGCTCCGATACCCATCGCAACAAATCCAGTAGTATTCAGCGGCACAAAACGCCAGTTCTATGTTGGTTAATCAATTATATTGCATATGTAACATATTGCATCTCTCTCTCTCTCTCTCTCTCTTTAGCCTGTTACGCCCTTGGCGTTTAGAACAACAAAAACGTACACCATTCTTCCCTGTTCATGGCCTTCCTCTGTATTGTGTTCCAGCTATGATTCATTTCTTTCAGTTCTTGCTCTATCGTTCTCCTCCAGGTCGTCTTGGGTCTTCCACGCTTTCGCCTACCCTCTGGAGTTAATCTCAGTGCAGTTTTCGTGTCGGAGCCAGTCTCCAAGTTTGGTGGCAGCCTGATTGTTTTGGTGTAATGACAGGTTTCCAAAATAAACGATGACCCACAAAAAAGAAAACGTGTTGATTGGAATAGAGGTTAAGGGAGAGTTTAATTTTGGGAGAGAGTGACACTTGATGTTAAGTGTTGTGATTTATTTTTGATTTTATTTTTTGGTGATGGGCTTACTTTAATTTGAGTTTGTATTTTTGGTTGATGTTAACACATTGTTTACCATAATGTTAATGAGTTACAATGACTTAGTTTGGATGTTATGTGGCTTTGGATTTTTTGTTTTGTGAATCGCATACAGGGATTCTAAAATTGTTTAGAACCATGAATTGTTTTTGATTATTTGGGTTAACAGTTGTATTTTTTGTATTTTGATTTTTCTTTTATTGTATTTGTATGCTGAACTTTATACTGATATTGCTTGATATTTAAGATGTATGTTGAACTTTGAAAAAATTACAGGGATGACTTCATTTCTCCAAAGATTGAGAAAAGGGAGATACAGCAAGGCTCCTGTTTATAACATGGGTGGAGACAGTAATCATGGTTTAGATGAAGCTAGAGCAACATATTTTTGGGGGGACACAGTAAGGCAAGTATGTGGAAGAACACTTTGTTACATTTGTGTGTAGACCTAGTACACACTGCCAAGATGGTTTCCGGGTGAAAGCGAAGTATCACGACAGCCTTCATAAATCATGTTTTGTATATGATAGTTACTTTCTTATTGAGCTTTCTGATTATTGATTATGTTTGAATGTTGTATCATGTTGAACTATGTACATGTTCATTGATGAGTTTTGTTGAAATAATGTTAGTTGATTGTGTTGAAATTTTTTGAAACATGCATATTTAAATTGTGGAGATTTGTTAGAAGTTTCGGGTTTGAATAGGACTTACCCATGCGACATCTGAAGAGAAGATGTTTAGTTCACAGAAGATGAGATGCGAATTCCATAGGGGGAGCTTTGAAAAATATTTACCAATATATTATGATTAATTGCTAAATGTTTTTTTGGGTAATGTAGGTATGTAGCAGGGAATATGATACCAGGTTTTTCCCTAGTCCCAAGCTTCAACTAAGCAAGTATTTTTCAATTAAACAAAGGGGTAACCATATACCAGGTCTGTGGACGTAGGATAACAGACCAGATATATTAGCAAGGAGACTTTTCCTTAACTGGGGGGTTTGAACTTATGCCCTGCCTTTATTTCTCCTGCAGCCAACTCGAGGTTAATTGTATTCTTGTTTTCTAGAAATTCCATAGGTCACAAATTTCAAATTAGCTGGGATTTTCCCAACCAGCAACTAGATTTGACCGTGAGAGTTATACTAACAGGACAATGACTGATTTGGAGACAAAGAAAATTGCCAGTGGTTAAATAGAATGCTTTTTGTAGATTAGACACAGACTTCACAGACACTTGAGAGACTTCGCACAGACACTTCACAGAGACAGAGGGACAGAGAGGTACCCATGGACAGGCAGTGAGGGTTGTCGATTTCTCGTTTCAGACAGAGGGGCAGAGAGTAGGTAGTCTGAAATAAGCAATAACAACAGTCAGAAAGAGTGAAGACACACTTCATAGACACAACTTTAGACACACTTCACAGAGCCAGAGGAACAGAGAGGTACCCACAGACAGACAGTTTGAAGAGAGGATAGTGAGGCCAGAAAGGATAACAGACAGTTAATTGATAGGAGGAAACATTAGCCAGTGCTTGGTAGTCTGCAGTTGGTGACCTCATTCAAGCTAACCAACAGCTTGAGTAGTCTACAGTTGGTGACCACGCCAGAACTTATTATTATCAACAAGACAGCCCTGACGGTGTTGACTTTGACCTAAATAGAGAGACAGTTGCAACTAAATCGAAAAAGAGACATTCTAAGAAAAGTTAGATATTCAAGGCGGTTCGATCGAAAAGGAGACATTTTAAATAAAAGTAACATATTCAAGGACTTCTGGACAGAAACATTCATGCTCATTTTTTTGGCAGAAGGGATAAGTAGACCATAATATTTAATACGATTATATTTACGGTTGTATTTTTAGATATAGAGGTGTCTTATTTTGATGAGGTAATATACTTTTATATTTGTTTACGGTAATGAGAGAGCGGACAGGCTTGCATCAACAGCATCGATTGTTGGGAGTTGAAGATGGATAAGGGGATATTCTTCGGTCTCTTCGAGACTCTCTGTTGGATGAGGACACTAATATCGATGTTGAATCGATCAAGCGATTTAAGCAGTTTGGAGTTACCCGTTGTTCAAGTCGAACTGGATGCCTGAGAGGCAGAGTGAGAGGTGTGTTTAATCAGCGAGCCACAGGAACCATCAGTATGCATTCTCTTCGATATCTGTTGGGGAGACTGAGCACCTATGGGTCTGCCCGGAGTGCAATGACGTCAGTTTAGTAACCAATAACCAATAACCAATTATTTTTACACCCCTAATTTTACCCGTAACCACTCGCGCGATTCACAAAATATGCCGATAAATAATCAGTTCGAAGGTAATGAGTTAATGCATGCGAGGTTAAGATGTACAGAAATAATGAAAAGAACAAGTTTTAAAATAGAGACTTTTTGTTTGAAAGTAGAGATGATAAGTATCATGATAGAAATCAAAATGATATCATTTTAAAAAAATAGTTCACATTCAAAGAGACATGACAACCCGATGACAGCCATACTGGAAGGTTAAGATGACCTGGAATGAACTAAGCTGGATTGCTCAGGACAGATCTGGTTGGAGGAAATTGTTGCTGCCTTATGAGCCCTGAGAGCCGCGGTAGCGTAGTTGTTAGTGAACTCGCTTCTTAAAGCTGGTGGTCTGGGTTCAACTCCCGCAGTGCGCGGTGAATTTTTTCCAGGTTTCTCAGGTCGATCCAGCCTCAAATGGGTACCAGACATGCTCTGGGAAAGTAAAGGCGGCCGGCGTGATGCTGACCACATCACCCATCGTGTGCCGACGGTCAATGAAAAATACAGGCCTAACACTGTATTGCCCTATATACCACGAGGTATGAAAGGGTTCCTTTACTCTACTTTTTACTTATGAGCCCTTATGATTGATTGATTGATTGATTGATTAGTAGTGCCATCATCATTGCACTTTGGTGAATAATCCTCTGTGCTCCGATATCTTTCTTACACTGGAAGATATCAACGACAAACATGAACTTTGTAGCATCAATGACGGTGTCCTATGTAATTTTAAAGATGGTTGAATTTTTGGACTAGAATTTTAGTTTAATAGTGTTTTAAAATTATTTTTCGCCAGAGTGGTTACCGGGGCCCAAATTTGGGATGTAAAGTATAGAACCACTGTTACCTGCCACGCATGTCGTAAGAGGCGACTAAGGAGGTTTGGCTTAAATCGGATGCACGTATCCTAAACGTGTAGAAGTCTATGCGTTTAGGGGCCTACCAAACCAATGTGCAACGTATACACGTTCTTGGCAAAGATCAAACATATCACAGAGAGTGGTTAAAATTGGTCGTAAAGAACGAACGCAAAGAAGAGAGAAGAAGAAAATTATTTTTCCCAAACAGCAGCTTTGCAGCCTACTCTCATTCATATTAACCTGCCGAGAGTTATTTTACGTGCTCAACTTGAACAAGGGACCTATGTTTTATCGTCCGTCTCCGATAGGAGTAGGAAGTAGATTTCACCTACATTGAGATCAGGGATATCTGTTTAAAAATATCATCAGTTACGTCCTGAATCCATCTTCTCCGTGGTCTTCCTCTTCTCCTCTTTGCCGGGATGCCTCCTTCCATAATGGTCTTCTCCAGCCCTTCGTGTCTTTTTATTTGTTCTAATTATATACATTTTCTCATTTCTCTTTGCAGCATACAAGACAGAACCTGACAGACCCATAGGAGCTCAGTATCCACCAACAGATTTCGAAGAGTGTGGATACTGATGGTTCCTGTAGCTTGCTGGTTAAACCGTGACCTCCGATAACATACGACAAGCTGGTTCAGGTACAAATTCTTGGAAATAAGGTCACGTGATCTTCTCATTCGAATGTTGCTGTATGTTGACAAATGTATGTTAAAAACAACACAACGTGTTAAATCAAGTTTAACAATAAGGAATATCGGTATTTATAACATTTTTTTATCAATAAATAACAAGGAACGCATAGAATTGAGTAAAATTGCAAAAAGCGTACACTCTTCTATCAAATATATACAAAAAACCTGCCCCCGCTGAACAGAAATTTTCGATTTCCCGTCTGAACTAGTCGGCCTTATGTTGCCAGAGTCAACGGTTAAACACACTTCTCTCTCTGCCTCTCAAGTAGCCAGCTCTACATTGTGACAATTCCAATAGCCGATATTGGAATTGGTTTCAAATTGGTTTCCAGTAACATCAGGAGTACGGCAAGGATGTGTTTTATCACCTCTCCTCTTTATTATATACATGGATAGTATCACCAAAATAGATGAAACATCACGAGACATAGAACAAAAAAATGAACTGCTCTTTGCAGACGACCAGTGTTTGTTTCATAATAATATTAAACAGCTTCAAGAACACATAAACTGACTCAACAATAGCTGCCTCAAATACAACATGAAGATCAACATTCAAAAGACAGAAGTCATGACTATAAGCAGAGAACATAAAGATATCAACATTCAAATAAATAACCAAACTCTAAAGCAGGTGAGAGAATTCAAATTCCTTGGAAGTATCTTCACATCTGATAGTAGACTGGACAGAGAGATCGAAACTAGAATCCAGCAAGCCAACAACATTACATACTAGCTTACCCCAATCTTGAAACACCCAGCTATTCCAGTAGTGACTAAAAGACAAATTACAAATTCAATCTTTATACCAACACTGTGCTACCAGAGCCAAACATGGCACTGACAAAAGAACAAGAAAGGAAAATTACCACCTGCGAAATGAGATTCTTGAGAAAAGCAGTAAATAAAACAAGAAGAGATCATATAAGAAATGAGGAAATTAGAAGAACAGTCGGAACAACACCTGCTATTAGATTTATTGAAAAACAGAGACTCAAATGGTTTGGCCACTTGGTCAGAATGAGCCCGATTACACCAGTTGCAAGAGCGTACAACCTGAAAATGGAATCATCAAGAGGAAAGGGCAGACCAAGAAAAAGATGGGTTGATGGAGTTACAGACATCTTAAAACTCCACAATACCACACCATATCAAGCGACCGAGCGTGCACTATCTCCGAAACCGATCATCAGTTAAACCTGCTACGCCTAGCGGCAAAAAAGCAGAGAAGTACAAAAGAAAGAAGAATAGAGGTTTCGTAGATGCTGGAGGGCGAGTCGATCTGTCTTCCTTCTAAACCGTCTCTGTCCAGCCCACCTCTTACGTCCACTTCTCTTCTCTCATCTACCTATTCTTCTATGTGCATATTTCCTTGCTTGATCTGCTGGAGACCTAGACGACAGTTCTCGAACTCCGTAGCACCCGCTGAAGCTCATTGGAAATATTACATCTTACAAAACATTATAAACCTGTAAACAAAGATCCGTGCGGCCATTAACTTCCTCAGGCTCTCGTCCTACCTGTCCTACACTGCCCTAAAAAGAAATACTGCAGACAGTAACAACGGTAACAAATAGCATTCAACATTAATAATAATAATTAATTAGTTAGTCTTTCCTCTTGAGCCTGTGGGCGGCGCATAGAGCAGAGGTCATAGCTCTCCATGTCTCGCGGTTCGTTGCTATCTGTTTTAGGTCTTTAATGTTTACTAGGCCCATCGTTGAGCCTTCTCTGGTGATGGTTCTACGCAGAGTCTCTCTTGGTCTTCCTCGTTTTATTTTCCCCTCTGGTGTCCATATGAGGGATTGGTAAGGAGTCTTCTCTCATCCATTCTAAGTGTGTGGCCGATGTAGTTCCAGCGGCGCTTTCTTATAAAATTTGATACATTTTCTTGCTTGGTCTCTTGTCTTATTTGTGTATTCTGACCATTTGAGGTTCAGTATTCTTCTAAGACATTTATTCTCAAAGTTAAATAATAACAATAACAATAATAATAATAATATTAATATCGAACAACACACTATGCGTGAATTCACTACCAATGGCATTGTGAAACGAGTACTCAGCGATATATTGAGCCAATACTTATGTATAATAGCATATCATGGACAATGAACAAACAATCAATAAGACAGTTGGAAGCCACAGAGATGTTGTTTTTACAGAAGAATGCTGAAAATTCAATGGACAGTGAAGAAATCAAATGATGAGGTTTTTAAATCAGGTCTGCACACAAAAAAACCTTATCACAAGAATACGAATCAGACAATCAAGGTTCTTCGGGCGTATAATGTGAAGAGAAGGTTTAGAACATTTGGTGACTACAGGTAAAATTCAGTGAAGGAGAGAAAGTGGAAGACAGAGGGAGAAGATGTTGGATGGTCTGACATCCGGGTTCGATACAAGATCGACGTCAGAACTGATTAACTGCTCAAGAAGAGAGAGAGTTGTGGAGAGACATGATCGCCTACTCCGGCAGGCATGGCACTTAATTGATTGAATATTAATATAGTTAAGATGTCGACGCTCTCTCCAGTGAAAACGCAAAGAATGGAACCAGGAGCAAGAAAAATGGTTGCAAAATTAAACAAGATTGCTAAAGCGGAGAAATCGTATTCATGTGAATGCTACGATAAAAAAAAACCTAAAAATAGTGCGACAAGAATGTATGATAGTGGCGCTATACTGTCCGTCGGCGCTGCGTTTTACAGAGCTGTACAATTCTGACAATTTAGACAATTCTGAGGGATGATCGGGCTCAACGAATTTAGCATTGCTGCAAGCGACCTTAAAGTTAGCATTCAGACAGACCAATTGTGATTGATTGATTGATTGATTGATATGACCATCATCATTGCACTACGGCGAGTAACCAAATGTGCTCCAATCTCTCTCTTACACAGGACAATCTCATCGATAGTGCACGAACTCCGTAGCGCCGGCGATGGTCCCCGATGTAATTTTGAAGATGGTGAAGATATTTTCTAGGAATGTTATTTTTAATTTTGTTTCGTGAATTTTGCCCGGCGCTTTCCAGCCTGCTCTTCTCGATTTTTTAACCGCCAAGGGTTTTTATACGGGCTGAAATTGAACACGGGACCTACATGTCATCGTCCGTCTCCGATAAGACTAGGAATTCGATCTCAGTTACACTAAGATCAGGGATCTCTGGGAAAATATCCCGATGTCTTCACGAAGGAATCCCTTTGGCGCGAGCAGCTAACCCTACCCCAAAGACCTCATTAAAAACAGCAGAGGAAATTAGAACGCCAAGAATGTACGATAAGGTGCTATAGCGCCCCGTGACTACGTTATACAGAGCTGTATTATACTATAATGAGTGGAAGTTCGGACTCGACAGACTCCAGCATTCCTGCTCTTGATCTCATAGTTGACAATCAGACAGAACAAGATAAACGAATCTCTCATCTCCGTTAAAATATTTAAATTGAATCGTAACTACATTAAATCACACAATTATAAAATGCTGATAATAAAATTGAAGAGTATTGTAAACAGAATACAGAAGACGATAAACAGAAGCGATAATGGAATCCATCATAAGTAAATAGTCCGCTTTTGAGTGCTATTAATGAAATGTAAACAAAGGCGCTCATTCGTTGTGCAAAGGGAAGTAATCAAAAGAATTCTAAAATGCGATACTCACGTTGTTTTGTTTACAATAGGTTTTATAGCACATTACCATAAATGGGTATCACTTGCTGAGTTGCAGATTTGTAACGTGACCAGATTCATGGGCGTACTTACATGGGCGTTAGTGCAAGGGCGGAAGGAGGATGAACGAGAGGGGATGGGGAGGGGTTAAGTGCGCCTTCTCTCTTTCCTGAAAAATTTATTTTTGTTAAAAAAGTTTTATTCAAATCTGCGCCCGTGTGTTGCTGGGGCTCTCAAGAGGAGCAAAGAATAGTAACACTGCGACCCACAAGGCATGTCGTAAGAGGCGAATGAGGTAGGGGCCTATGGAAGCTACCCTAGTAAATAATAAGCGTCGCAGAAATCGGATACTTGTAGGCGCATAACTGACACAACGTACAACCGCTCTTAGGCTCAGATCACATACAAATCAAAAGAGTGGTTAACAAGTGGTTGGTATGGAGTGTTCGAAGAAGAAGAAGATTAGAATATGGTCTTCTCCATTTCCCGTAGTAATCTACAAGCAAAGATCGCCCATGCAAAAGGTGGACTTCAGAGATAATATAGGCGACGAAAAAAACACTGTTTAAGAAGTGCACACAAAAGCCCATTCTAGAAATCTCTTCTTATCCTGATGCTGTGAAGCAGAACATAATTAGAGAAAAACACCTAAGAAGCACACACACAAAAGCCCGTTCTAGAAATCTCTTATCCTGATGCTGTGAAGCAGAACATAATTAGAGAAAAAACACTAGAAGCACACACACAAAAACCCCTTCTAGAAATCTCTTATCCTGACGCTGTGAAGCAGAACATAATTAGAGAAAAAAACACTAAGAAGCACACACACAAAAACCCCTTCTAGAAATCTCTTATCCTGACGATGTGAGACAGAACAGAATTAGAAAGAAAAAAAAGGAGAAGAAGAAGAAACTACCAGCTAAAATAATTTCTTTTACTCAATGTGTCACCGCGCTCCTGTAAATATTTATGTGAACGCCGATGATTCGATGAACAAGTAAATTAAACAAACGTGATTTTTTTTTAAAGCTATAATTTCCATGACCTAAATAGAGATAGGAAGCTGTTAGTATCGATTGATGGGATGGTTGGGTGTGTGAGTTTATGTGGATTCAATTGTTGATTTGGTCAATTTCATGATCATTGTTACGGTAGGTCAGGTTTGGATTTTCTATATAGACAAGAGAACAGTCAGACGTGGATTGTGGATATAGACAACAGGATAGTCAGACGTTATTTGTGGATATAGACAGCAGAACTACAACGCTTACGAGCTTGAAATGTATATATGACAACATAAACAAGCTTTTTGATGGTCTCGTGACTATACTGATTTTACTTCCTTAAGTTATTGAGATACGAACCATTTTACAACTGTATCACCTGTATTGCCAACTATACCTGCACACTAACCAGGTACGAACATTTTACAACTGTATCACCTATATCGCCAACCATAAGTGCTCACTAACCAGGTACGAACATTTTACACCTGTATCGCCTACCATACGTGCTCAATAACCAGGTACGAACATTTTACAACTGTATCACCTGTGTCGCCAACCATACCTGCTCACTAACCAGGTAAGTTGTAACTGTCTATTGGTGGTGAATTTTAAAGCTACGTTGATGAGTTCGGTTGGGGAAAAAATGTCAACTTAAAAGGGATAATTATCAAGGAAGTCAATGGTATATTTAGTATGACAACAAGTAGCATGACAATGATGGTACTGATGTAACATGACAATGATGGTACTGATGTAGCATGACAATGATTTTACTGATGTAGCATGATAATGATGGTACTGATGTAGCATGATAATGGTGGTACTGATGTAGCATGACAATGATGGTACTGATGTAACATGACAATGATGGTACTGATGTAGCATGATAATGGTGGTACTGATGTAGCATGACAATGATGGTACTGATGTAACATGACAATGATGGTACTGGTGTAGCATGACAATGATGGTACTGATGTAGCATGACGATGATGGTACTGATGTAACATGACAATGATGGTACTGATGTAGCATGACAATGATGGTACTGATGTAGCATGACAATGATGGTACTGATGTAGTATGACAATGATGGTACTGGTGTAGTATAACAATGATGGTACTGATGTAACATGACAATGATGGTACTGATGTAGTATAACAATGATGGTACTGATGATGACAACATCGACCACGACGTTTGACAAAATTACATTCATTTTCGTTCCAGTGTGCATGCATGTCGATGGCAGTGTAGGCGCATAACTGGTACAACGTACATTCGCTCTTAGGCTCAGATCACATACAAATGACAAAGAGTGGTTAACAAGTTCTCGATATGGAGCATTCGAAGAAGAAGAACAAGATAGAAATGGATGTCTCCAGTAGAAAGATGTTCTTTAACCAGGATATTTTGTCTTGGGAGAACAGATGTTCTGAGTTGAAATATGAAGGAAAAAAACAGATGTTCTGAGTTGAAATATGGAGAAAAAACAGATGTTCTGATTTGAAATATGGAACAACAGATGTTCTGAGTTGGAAAATTGAAAAAACTGAAGACATATAAAGCTAATTAGACTAAATAAAAAGCTAAAGAAGGTAAATCTGTTTAATTTAATCTATATTCTATTTTCTATTTTCAATCTCAGATCAGGATTACATCATCATTCACAAAGACGCTTGATTGACAATGCACTCAACTCGTACTATCATCTTGTTGCTGGCAGGATTTCTGGCAAACACGAGATGCATGTCTGACGCCAATGTTACTCATCCCATGTACATGGCATACTCAAAGTTAAGACAAGACATCTTGGCGCGTGCTGTCTCCGTTAATAAGATACCGCCTTCCTTGGAGACAAACTTTCGGGAAAAATATCCCTTGATCTGTGGAAACTTGATTGTACATATTCATAATTTTGATGAAATTAAACAGGTAAGAATATTGGAAATTTGATGAAATTAAACAGGTACAAATATTGAGAGTTTTGATGAAATTAAACAGGTAAGAATATTGGAAATTTGATGAAATTAAACAGGTAAGAATATTGGAAATTTGATGAAATTAAACAGGTAAGAATATTGGAAATTTGATGAAATTAAACAGGTAAGAATATTGGAAATTTGATGAAATTAAACAGGTAAGAATATTGGAAATTTGATGAAATTAAACAGGTAAGAATATTGGAAATTTGATGAAATTAAACAGGTAAGAATATTGGAAATTTGATTAAATTTAACAGGTAAGAATATTGGAAATTTGATTAAATTAAACAGGTAAGAATATTGGAAATTTGATGAAATTAAACAGGTAAGAATATTGAGAGAGTTTTGATGAAATTATCAAATAGTAGCATGCTCCTTTTCGGAACGTCGGTTTCACCACAGCCCACCTGAAATATTATATGTGGCTAGCAAGTTATCCCGCCTACTCTAGCGTCACGTTAAAGATTTCTTTAATGTCCTGCTGCCACCTTCGTCTTGGTGGTCCCTTGCCTCGTACAACATGAACCATGCTTTCCATTACTATTCTCTTCAAACCACTATGACGTCAGAATATATTCATCTTCCTGGACACTATGTTATTTATGAGATAATGCTCCTCAATATGCAGGCCTTTGGTGTGTTTTTTTTTTCTTCTTTATCCAGGATGTTCTAATACCTTTTCTGTAACACCTTTGTTATTGTTGTTGTTTGCGTTGGTTCTTCGAGGCCAATTTTATTATTTTTATTGTGATATTTAATTGAGCTTTGACAAGAACTTTTTTTACGTTGTGCGATTATGCACCTATTGGTGACTAGGCCGGCCCATTCGGTTTCAGCCAGCTTTTTATTTACTAGGGTAGCTAGCTATAGAACGATACGTTGTATTGTATGTTTTGGCTTGGATCTATGCCTTTACGATCATCTTTTTGCCAAATTTGTGGGCTTTGTGATCTACGCCAAGGAGTGAGTATACATTGTAAGCCCTTTCTGACTGTGAGGTCGTCCGGATTAGGAACATTTCTCAGTCTTTTGGGGTACATAAGCTTGTCCTGGGACGGCGCCTTACTCGTATAACACACCGTAACACCTTGTTTCAAAAGCTTCAATTTTAAAATAATACAGGTAAGAATATTGGAATTTGATGAAATAAGTCAATTCTATTGATCTCTTCCAACAGGTGATGACGCTTCAGATCTTCTACTATATGTCCTGGCAACATAATGGACTTTCATGGAACTCTTCAGACTACAACGACATCAACACTATCTGGATCGACAGCAGCAATATCTGGACACCGACGCTGGACATCAACATGGGAAGTGAGGGGTCATCGTTTATGGAATTCAATGGCGATTTGACGCTTCGATCGGATGGCCATGCTATATTTATGAAATTAGACTTTTTATCTTTCTCGTGTAGTATTAACTTTGAACATTATCCATTCGATAGACAATACTGTAGTTTTGGATTTTATCCACGAGGACCTCCCTTTGCTGAGCCTATATTTGTCAACAATAACTTCTCCCTGTCAGACATGTACATTATGACAAAGGAGTGGTCATTGGAAAAAGTTGAACAATGTAGTTTGGACGTACATGATCCATTTATACCAGAACCAACACAAGTACCAACGTACAGTTTGATTGTCAGACGATATTCTTTGTACTACGTTGTTAGTATCGTCTTCCCAATGGTACTGACGTCTGTAATGATCCCTCTGGTGTTTGTGATACCATCACAGAACGGAGAGAAAATCTCATATCTTATCACACTCTTCACATCCACGGCTATTTTTTTGAACTACATCAGGTAAGGGAGTTTTTACATTTTCTTCTTTGCGATCACCGCGTAGACTGATGTACCAGATTTCCCTATAAATCTGATTCATATTTAAAATCTGATTCATGCAGACTTAGCATGGGTGTGTTTCGTCACATCTTCAGCGCCATTTGTAGCTCTAGTGCTTATCCTTCGGCGATGTGTCCGGTTTTAACCAGCGTTTACTGGCTTCAGTTTCAGTTTCAGTTTGGAATATCTTCATTGCACTCCGGACATATCCATAGGTGCTCCGATCTCCTTCGCAATATCTCCAACAGCGTCCAGCGACTACCGTACCAGTTTACTGGCTTCGCTCTCCGTCAGTTTTTACGGTTTGCACCGCTAGTTCTGATTGTGCCCAATCAAACTACAAGACAATAGTAGTTTCTACATTTTAATTGTCTTTTAGTGAATAGCATGGGCGTCTAAACGTTAGGACAAGTGCCCCCACCCCTCCTCCCTTTTTTCCTCCTTTCCATGAAAATGAAAATCATGTCCCATTCTTTACATGACTTCGCCATCAAGCACAGTAAAAGACTCGTCGAATTTCTAGACACTACTTACTCGTTCAGTAGTTTGCCATTGCTTTTTGAACAGTGAGGTCTATTTTTACCGTTCGCAAAAATCCACGGGAACAAATTTGATTCCAAAGTGCCCGCGGAGTTTAAACTAGGTATGCTTGGGATTTGATCAAGCTCACTACCGCTTAAGCTATAGACGCCAACCCTCCCTCCCCAATTGTCAAAATAACATTCGTTTTTAAAAGTTTCCAAAACAAACCTTTAGGAGGCATAAGAAACTTGTTTCATCTTCAGGAGGGCAACAGCTAAAAAAGGTTGAAAACCATTATCCTAGAATCTTTTCACACATCTTAAAATAGCCACTACTACTATTATGTTTGTACTTTTATAGTTAGCGTACAGTTTCATCTCGTTTCTGTTAATGAGATATTCTTGCTAGTTAAATCTTGATCAGTTATCAGTTATATGAGTACTATCGTCATAGCACTCTGGAAATGTCCATAGGTGCTCCGATCTCCACCTCAACAAATCCGGCTGCGTTCGATGCTGATTAATCAATTTTTTTCTTCATATTTTGTATGTTGATCTTTTCGGGCTGTACCAATATGGACACCCATCTCTCTCAATCTGGTTAAATCTGGATGTTTCTCTCCACATTAGCCTACCTTATCGTGGTTGGAGGGTTTGCGTGCCTTTATGCTCCTTCAGACTTTATCGGGGGGAGTCTAACTCCTATCAGGTCTAATCAAGCCGAACAGACTGAAGGTGAAAGGCCAGACCAATGGGTGGGGAGGGGGCAGGATGGAGCTCATAAGGTGACAGCGCAGAACCAACCGGCGTATGGTAAATGATCTGCCTGCAATCAACCCATCCCCCAGTTATATGACAAATAGCAGCCATCATCCCTCTTGAGGAGGACATCCTTTTTCTTGTATTGTCTTCAACTTCTATGACACTTTTCCCCCAAGAATATAGAATTAAACTATAGTGTTCAGGGAGCCCACCCTGCATAAAAACCTGGGTTGGTGAGCCCGCCGATAGAAAGCTGAAGTCACCTAGGTAGGAGGACTCGAGACAAACCTGAGAAGACAGATCTCATCAGCATGGGACTGCAACTGTCTAGAGAACAACCTTAAAAAAAAGATATCAGAAACGGAATTTGTGAGCCATTATTGGCGGGGAGGAATCGACACATACGAATGACTCAATGGCCATTGCCAAGCCAAATCTTGATGTTTGCTTGTTTGTACACAAATAGTATGTATCAAATGACCTGTCCAAATTTACCAGATTATAAATACTATATTTTTCTTTTGGTTATCACTCCAGTGACGTGATGCCTAGATGTCTCTTAAATATGCCTTACCTGGCTATGTTGTTGATTGAAGTTCTTGTTGAAGGTCTACTTGCCATGTTGGCCTCTCTGTTGGTGGTCAACGTTTACATGAGAGAGAAGACGGTAAGTTGTTTTTTATGTTGCAGCTGGTAACGAGAGTTGCTATTGGGGGTTCGCGTAACGGTTGTAGTGGTAGTAGTAGTAGTAGTAGTAGTAGTAGTGGTAGTAGTAGTCGTAGTGGTGGTGGTGGTGGTGGTGGTGGTGGTGGTGGTGGTGGTGGTGGAGGTGGAGGTGGAGGTGGTGGTGGTGGTGGTGGTGGTGGTGGAGGTGGAGGTGGAGGTGTGGAGGTGGAGGTGGAGGATGGTGGAGGTGGTGGAGGAGGGTGGAGGTGGTGGTGGAGGTGGTGGTGGTGGTGGTGGTGGTGGTGGTGGTGGTGGTGGTGGTGGTGGTGGTTTTTTAAGTTGGAGCTTGTAACGAGAGTTGCTTGTATTGGGGTTCGCGTAACGGTAGTAGTGGTGGTGGTAGTAGTAGTAGTAGTAGTAGTATTAGTAGTAGCAGTAACAGTAGTAGTAGTAGCAGTTTTCGTTGTAGCAGTTGCTGCAGTAGTAACAGTAATAGTAACAGAGCTTCCAAAGGTCACAAGAGCTGCAGAGTAGTAGACCTCACAAGAGCAAATATTCCAAGCGTTAACACCCTGTTGCAGAAGGTCCAAGCGAGATGGGCCGGTCACGTTGCTCAGACGCCTGATAAACGCATCCGAAAACAGTTAATGTATAGCGAGCTTGAAGGAGGCAGACGTTCAGCTGGTGGACAGAAAAACGCTTTAAAGACACTCTGAAATGCTTCGATATAGACACCACGTGCTGGGAATCCCTGGCGCAAGATCGCCAAGTGTGGCGCTGTAACAACACAAGAGGAGCTCGCATAGCTGAAAATCGTCCTGCCGTTGAGGCACAGAGAAAACGAGCTGCGCGAAAAAAAAACAGTATGTGCACTGCAGCTGAGAGTTCACTGTGTAAGAAAGAGACATGGTTACTCACCGAAGTGCAGTGATTAGGATCATATCAATCAACCAATCAATCAATCAATCAAATCCTTTTTAAATTAATTCATAGATTTTTTGGATGTGTCCAATTAATTAACAATAGTATGTTGCCCTTTACTTCTCATCTTTCAGGAGCACCACAAGAACAAAGTTGCAGCTGTGGACTGTAATGATAGAAAACAATCACAAAAATTAATCACTACGCAAACATCTGCGGTTGCTAAGATCAACAACGTCCATCACATTCCATGGATATTTACTTCAAAAGGATTGGACAAGATTTTCTTTGTCGCATTTACTATTGGTCAAATTGTATTCCTTTTGGTTCTATTTTTAGGCACTGATTGGGTCAAAGGTGAAAGTTTTAACACGTATAATAAAAAAGGTTGTGCGAACTCATCATCATCAGTCTTTGTTGCGCCCAAGCGTCCATGAGGCAGTGCCAAGAAATGTCTACACAATTCATGAGACGGTTGGAGCTTTGTTTATATTTCTGTATCGGTTTGCATTTTTTGTTTTCAACAGTGTGGAGTAACCAGTCCCATGTCCAACCCCTCTGCTATTGGCTTTTTTTTTACATTTTAGATTTACTCAATTTACTGTCAATTTACTAGCGTATACTTTGAGTTCTGAAGGTCGTGGACTTGAATCTGGACCGCACCATTCTGTTCAATGGTACATTTTTCATTGACCCCTAGGATTATTATCATAGCAACGCAGTTAGTACTTTGTGCAATACTCTAGGCAGGTGGCACGTCATTTCTGCAGAGAGGGTCTGAGCCAAATTGAGGAATCGTCGGTGCAAAGAAGTCTATGCTTTAGAGCCTCTTAGACTATAGTATGACAATGTGAGAGCAGACAGGCTGGCCGGTTCTGCCCCCATATCAGATGTTGGGGGGAGAGGTGTCGGTCAATGAATATAGCAAACATTCTAAACGACCTCTTAGAATGTGACCACAAAGAGGATTTTCATCTAAACCAGCGATTCCCAAACTTTGCATTCCCGCGGATCCCCATTTAAATACAATTTGCTACCGTGAACCCTCAAAAGTTTCTATACATGAAAATCTTCTAGCGATCTAGTTATTATTACACCACACCAACAGACAAGCTGGCTACAATTCCTCAGACTGCGGAAACTTCAAATGATCTTTCATTTTGTCTTTAACATTTAGACTCGTCTGTCCTTAATTTCAGACTAGGAAACTTCAAATGATCTTTCATTTTGTCCTGTTAGACATTTAGACTCCGGTTGGTCCGGACCCTTTGATTTCGCAGCGGAATTAATTTACCACTTTTTAATTTTTAAAATATTTTGAAATATCAAAGATTATATTTCTTCAGCGCTTGATGACCCTTGTGGTACCTCGGCCCCGGTTCCACGACCCCAGTTTGGGAAACGCTGATCTAAACCAATCCACTTCAACTGCTAGATTGGTAAGAGCTTGTATTTAAGATTGGGATGGAAAGAAAAAAATAGCACAATATATATGAGAAGTCTCATGAGTCAACATCGAACTGGTACGTTTAGTCCTTGGACGCTGTTGGAGATATTGCGATGGAGATTGGAGCCCCTGTGGACATGTCCCATGTGTAATGATGATAGTCCTCTTATAGTTGTCACCAAATTTTCAAAATATCGTGACTTTCTCCATCTAATTTTCAAAATATCGTGACTTTCTCTATCTAATTTTCAAAATATCGACTTTCTCATCTAATTTATTTAATCAATTTGCGTTTCTAATCTTTTCATTTTTTAGAAATCCCATCTCCACTTCATTAGATGTTTCTAAGCTTGTCTGCCTAGTGTTCATGTTTCACATGCACACAATAGCATGGGTTATATTTATTACTTTAACGTTCTCTTTCTTACTGCAATGGAGAAACACGTAAAAACAAAGTACTGTAGTTGCACAAAGTACAAAAACAATATAAAACAACGTTTCAACCAAGAGGCCTTTATCAAGCAAAAGATAAACAATCTACACGGCAGACATAACATATACAGTCAGAAATAAATCCATAATAAACAAATTCTGAACAAAAATAATAAACTATCCTTCATCATCATCCTTGAGCTTGTCCTGAGCAGAACTTTGTCACCCCAACAGTCCTTTGGATTTTCTCTCTCGTAGCCAGATGTCCCGCCACTGCAGCTGTCAGTTACATCCTGAATTCATTTTCTCCGTGGTCTTCCTCTTCTCGTCTTTGCATGAATGCCTCCTTCCATTGTGGTCTTCTCCAGCCCTTCGTATCTCTTTATATGTCCACAATACTTCAATTTTCTCATTCTTATTTATAGCATCAGCCAGTTTCTTTGATTTTGAGTTCTTTAAGGATAGATCTACTTTTCTCTTCTCTGTCCAAGGTATATGGTGGACTGTTCTGTCCATGATGTATGGTGGACTTTCTTCCATGATATGGAAGACATGAGGCCTGAGAAGATCATCATGGAAGGAGGCATACCGGTAAAGAGAAGAAGAGGAAGACCACGGAGAAGATGGATTCAGGATGTAACTGATGGTTTGAGCATGAAGGCTGCAGAGTCGGACATATGGCCTATGACAGAAGAAATTCGGAGGACTGTTGGGGTTGCAAAGTTCTGCTCAGGACAAGCTATTTGATGATGAGCACTGTACAACTCTCATTCTGATCTTCAATTAACAGTGACTTGTTGCATATAATGCTTCTAATTTTCTGAAACGTTGCTTTCGCCTGCCATATTCTGCTCTTTATTTCTGATCTGCATCTGCTATCTGATGTTACCAGGACTGCTCCGAGGTATTTAAATTGCTGTACTTGTCTTAGCTCTGTTTACAGTAATGGTGCATTTGTAGAGTCTGCTTTTTCTATATGAAGGGCCCTAATTGTAATAAACGTTGGAAGTTCAATGTGATTTTCTCACAGTTTGTTTATTTATGTATGTTTTGTATGTGTTACATTTATTGCATGTTTCTGCATGATTGTGCATGTTTGTGCATGTTTGTGTGTGTGTGTGCATGTTTGTGCGTCTGTGTGCATGTTGGTGCGTGTGTGTGCATGTTTGCGTGTGTGTGACATGTGTGTGCATGTGTGTCATGTTTCGCATGTGTATGTGGTGCTGTTGCATGTTGTGCATGTTTGTGCATTTGTTGCGTGTGCATGTTTCAATTGCTTTGTCATGTGTGTAGCGTCGTGTCTGTGTGCATGTTTGCTGTTCATGTGCATGTTTCTGGTGTGTGTGTGCATGTTTCTGCATGTGCATGTTTCTGCATGTTTGTAACGTGTGTGCATGTTTCTGCATGTGTGTCACTTGATGTTTCTGCATGTGTGTGCATGTTTGTGCATGTGTGTGCATGTGTGTGCATGTTTGTGGTGCAGTTTTCATTTTCTATGTGTCACTGTTTATTTTTTATGATTTAAAAAACAGGTCATACTGAAAAATTAGTGACAATGCTCAACAGATTTTCAACCTGCCTTCACATATCTTGGAAATGTTATAATCCACGAAGAAAAAGCTGGATCTGACATTAAAAGCAGACGGAGTATAACACAAAGTGCAATTATGACCCTTCGGACGGTCTGGAAATCAGTTCAATACAGCATCAGAACCAAGATTAATATATACCACAGCTGTGTGATGCCTACTTTACTATACAGATCAGAATGATGGAGAATTATAGAACAAGATATGTCCAAACTTTCCATCTTCCATACAACTTGTCTGCGAAAGATTTTATGCGTGTTCTGGTCAAATACTATCTCTCGGCCGTGTGATGCCGGGGTCCTGAAGGAAGCAAAGAATAGTAACACTGCGACCTATCGTAAGAGGCGACTGTGGTAGTACCTAGGGAAAGGGTACCCTTGCAGAGCCGGATTAGCATAGTAGCGAAGTAGCAAATGCTACGGGCCCCGCCCCTTTGGGGGCGCCTCTGGAGCTAAGTTGTCACTAGTCATATACAAGGAACCAAGTTTGGGAGGTGGGTAATAATTTCCCCTTTCATTTTTTTTTTATTGAGGTTAGGGCCAAGGTCATGTTTACTCAATTTCGGACTTAATTGGGCGGTCACACTGAGCTCATTAACAACGTAACATTTTTTTACTTTTTGTATGGAGTGTCTCTGTGTGCACACGCTTCTAATAAACGAAAACTTAAAAGCTTGAACAAAAGAACAATTAAATTTGACTCATAACCCAGTTCAAGTCTCTGTTCGTTCAGTAGTTTTTGCGCACGAAACTTAGTTTAAAATAAATGCAAGTGGGCGTATGAAATATTGTTCTAAGACATGAGCAGATCTGGGCACTCCTAAATAAATTTCATGTCATTCACGTTTTTGTGAGAAACTGTTTTGCACTCGACTAGATGTCCCAGAAAATAATGCGAGGGAGGGCCAAATGATTAAACAGAAAACTTGGACACACTTGAAGGAGCCGCAACAAGAAGCCGCAACACAGAGCTGCATAATTTTACAGAGAAGTACACAAACGGACACAGAGAGTAATTTTTATTTGTTCTGCTAACTTTGAATGTATTTAAATCCTCCCATCTTGTTATTTTATTATTATTTTATTTACATAGCTAATTTTATGTTTCAGTGAGAAATTAATTTTTTAAAATAGTTTCTATCATTTTCGTTTCAATGAATTCAAATGTTTTAAATCAGAGTTATAGTCATGTTAAGTGGTTAAATTACGAAGCACCCTGTATATAATATATCATCATGAGTAAATTGTTATATCATAAAACGCTGTCCAAACTTTCACATTTATATGTTATATTAGTAGAAAGTAGAAGAATTACATTTTATTTGTAAATTCATTTTCTCTTCCCAGATTGAGATAGACATCATGAGCAGCAGAGCCAGAGATACGGGTCGACATTACGCTTCTGGAAGTGCAAAGGGTAAAGCACAAGATGAAAAGGAAAAATATAACCAAGTTCTTGTATCAAAAACACGCAAGCTGTCTGAATTTTTAATGTCGTGTGTAATGGTGCTGAATCCAAAGAAATCGAAGCAGAAAATATAGAAGTCGCGTCTCACAGTATAGTAGATAAAGATAGTGATATAGAACAATCATCATTACCAATATTAAGATCAGCAACTCTTCACGATTTAGCCACATTTTCCACAAGACAAACTGAAGTCGAATGTACAGCAAGTCCTTCCAATTTAGCCATATCATTTTCAGCCAAAGAGAGGCAGAAAGCACAGCACATGCTTTCAATGTAGCAACATCTTCTACAAGCCAAAAGCACAACGAAAATAAAATGTACTCCAACGATATTGGTGAATGGCCAATCAACTTCAATCGAGATTATTGGATTGCGAAAGGAAGCAGCGAAGTGCAACATATGAACAGTGATTTCTTGTCTTCCAAAAAAAACATACGATAAAGAAAACAATCCACGAATTTGTCGAAAATCGTTTTCACATATACACATAAACCAACAAACAAAACTCATGTGAGGGATTGGTTGTGTTATTCAGAAACTAAAGGACAACTTTTCTGTTTTGTTTGCAAAGTTACTGATTCAGACTGTTCGTCACGGTTTACGAAAGAAGGATTTGACGATTGGAAAACGCAAATAATTTGTTGAAAAGACATGAAGAAAGCACCTTCCATAGACAAGCGATAATTTCTCTGTTAGTTTGCAAAAGAAAGATGCTCGTGTCGATTCTCAACTTGTAAGCCAAATTGAGACCGAACAAACATATTGGCGGACACTTTTGGAGCGAATTACTTCAGTAATCCAATTTTTAGCAGAACGAGGTCTTGCATTTCGGGGTAGGGATGAAATTATTGGTTCACCTAATAATGGAAATTATTTAGGTTTGTTGGAATTAATAGCCAAATTTGACATTTTCTGGCTCAGCATATAAATACTTATGCAAATAAAGGAAGGGACATACATCATACTTATCAAAAACAACGTGAGGAATTTATCCATCTAATTGCATCAAGCTTACTGGATCATATTATTTTCGAAATTAAGAAATGCAAGTACTATTCCATATCACTGGACTCTACCAGACATTTCGCATGTGGACCAACTCACTCTAATAGTGCGCTATGTGTTACCATCTGGACCAGTGGAAAGGTTTGTGAAGTTCTTGGATATGGAAGGTCATACTGCTGAACAACTCGCCCAAAGTTTACTTGATTTTTTAAAGGAAAATGGCATTGTTATCAAAGACTGTCGCGGTCAAGCTATGACAATGCCAGCAACATGAGTGGGAAATACAACGGCTACAAGCACGCATTAAAGGGGATAAATAAGTACGCAGAATACATTCCTGCTTTGCACATTCACTGAATTTGGTTGCGAAGGGGCTGCAGAATGTTGTATAGAAGCATCCATTTTTTCGATTTTGTTGAAAGTCTCTATACATTCTTTTCCGCTTCTACCTATCGATGGGGCATTCTTACAAAAGCACTGGAAGATACAGGTTCAAAACTCCCGACTTTGAAGAGACTGTCGGACACCAGGTGGTCTTTCCGAGCTGATGCGACAAAAGCACTTTTATGTGGTTTTACCATTATCAAACAAGTTTGGGTGACATCTCAAATAACATGGATCAAAAAGGGAGAGGTCGTAATCAAGCGTATGGGCTAGTTTTGGAGATGAGTAAGTTGGAAACGGGAATAGTTAGCATTTTATGGAACGGAATTCTAGAACGCTTGCAAGCGTCTAGCGCTTCATTACAGTCACCTGATCAAGACCTTAACACGGGATATGCTCTTTATGAATCGTTACACGGGTACGTTCAAGCAATGCAGCCTACATTTTCAGATATTGAGGCCAAAGCCAAAATCCTGACTCACTGTCAAGAATATCAGCAACAAACTTCACGACGACGCAAGCGAAATACTAAGTACGACGATTTTAGTGGCTCTACTACGCTCGATGAAGTTGTAGAAAATCAAACACCCAAACAAAAATTTGAAAGTCATGTGTTTATTGTCATAATTGATAATGTAATTCTGCCTTAGCTAAACGCATGGAAGCGTACCATAGAGTGACTGATGTATTTGGAACATTTCGGCAGTTAAAATCTCTTACAGCAGAAGAGATCTTGAAAAGAACTCAAAATATTGTCAGCTCTTACCAAAGGATTTGGAAGAGCCCTAGGCGACGAACTTGTGCAGTTCGCTGAACTTTTTAAAACTAATGTAGCTGCTGCTATTAGCAACGAAAAGAATGAGGCCCTTGAACTGCAATTTTATAAACTTATAATGGAAAATTCATTAGAGTCGTGTTTCCCAAATGTAGAAATAGTCTTACGAATTTACTTGTCTTTAATGATTACTAACTGCAGCGGAGAACGTTCTTTTCAACATTAAAGCGTATAAAAGTGAGTTAAGAAACATGATGGGACAAGATCGTCTAAATAACCTCACCTTAATGAACATTGAATGTAATTTACTTAGAGAAATTGATTTGTCTAGTATTATCTCTAAATTTGCTCACATTAAATCGAGACAAGTTTGTTTGTAAAATTTATGTTTATTATTTATTATCATACAAAACTTAGGGCCCCGCGCTAAAATTTGCTACGGCCCCGCGCTGGTCTAATCCGGCTCTGTACCCTTGTATATAAAAAGCGTTACAGAAATCGGATTTTCTGATCTACTTGTAGGCGCATAACTGGCACAACGTACAGTCGCTCTTAGGCTCAGATAAATACAAATTACAGAGTGGTTAACAAGTGGTCGATATGGAAGGTTCGAAGAAAAATACTGTCTCTAACCAAGAACTGCTTGCACATTGGCAACAAGATAATATGAGCATCATCACACAAATACTATCTCTAACCAAGAACTGCTTGCACATTGGCAACAAGATAATATGAGCATCATCACACAAATACTGTCTCTAACCAAGAACTGCTTGCACATTGGCAACAAGATAATATGAGCATCATCACACAAATACTGTCTCTAACCAAGAACTGCTTGCACATTGGCAACAAGATAATATGAGCATCATCACACAAATACTGTCTCTAACCAAGAACTGCTTGCACATTGGCAACAAGATAATATAAGCATCATCACACAAATACTATCTCTAACCAAGAACTGCTTGCACATTGGCAACAAGATAATATGAGCATCATCACACAAATACTGTCTCTAACCAAGAACTGCTTGCACATTGGCAACAAGATAATATAAGCATCATCACACAAATACTATCTCTAACCAAGAACTGCTTGCACATTGGCAACAAGATAATATGAGCATCATCACACAAATACTATCTCTAACCAAGAACTGCTTGCACATTGGCAACAAGATAATATAAGCATCATCACACAAATACTATCTCTAACCAAGAACTGCTTGCACATTGGCAACAAGATAATATAAGCATCATCACACAAATACTATCTCTAACCAAGAACTGCTTGCACATTGGCAACAATATAATATGAGCATCATCACACAAATACTGTCTCTAACCAAGAACTGCTTGCACATTGGCAACAAGATAATATAAGCATCATCACACAAATACTATCTCTAACCAAGAACTGCTTGCACATTGGCAACAATATAATATGAGCATCATCACACAAATACTGTCTCTAACCAAGAACTGCTTGCACATTGGCAACAAGATAATATAAGCATCATCACACAAATACTGTCTCTAACCAAGAACTGCTTGCACATTGGCAACAAGATAATATGAGCATCATCACACAAATACTATCTCTAACCAAGAACTGCTTGCACATTGGCAACAAGATAATATGAGCATCATCACACAAATACTGTCTCTAACCAAGAACTGCTTGCACATTGGCAACAAGATAATATAAGCATCATCACACAAATACTGTCTCTAACCAAGAACTGCTTGCACATTGGCAACAAGATAATATAAGCATCATCACACAAATACTATCTCTAACCAAGAACTGCTTGCACATTGGCAACAAGATAATATAAGCATCATCACACAAATACTATCTCTAACCAAGAACTGCTTGCACATTGGCAACAAGATAATATAAGCATCATCACACAAATACTATCTCTAACCAAGAACTGCTTGCACATTGGCAACAAGATAATATGAGCATCATCACACAAATACTATCTCTAACCAAGAACTGCTTGCACATTGGCAACAAGATAATATGAGCATCATCACACAAATACTATCTCTAACCAAGAACTGCTTGCACATTGGCAACAAGATAATATAAGCATCATCACACAAATACTGTCTATAACCAAGAACTGCTTGCACATTGGCAACAAGATAATATAAGCATCATCACACAAATACTATCTCTAACCAAGAACTGCTTGCACATTGGCAACAAGATAATATGAGCATCATCACACAAATACTGTCTCTAACCAAGAACTGCTTGCACATTGGCAACAAGATAATATGAGCATCATCACACAAATACTGTCTCTAACCAAGAACTGCTTGCACATTGGCAACAAGATAATATAAGCATCATCACACAAATACTATCTCTAACCAAGAACTGCTTGCACATTGGCAACAAGATAATATGAGCATCATCACACAAATACTATCTCTAACCAAGAACTGCTTGCACATTGGCAACAAGATAATATGAGCATCATCACACAAATACTATCTCTAACCAAGAACTGCTTGCACATTGGCAACAAGATAATATAAGCATCATCACACAAATACTATCTCTAACCAAGAACTGCTTGCACATTGTCAACAAGAGAATATGAGCACCATCACACAAATACTATCTCTAACCAAGAACTGCTTGCACATTGGCAACAAGATAATATGAGCATCATCACACAAATACTATCTCTAACCAAGAACTGCTTGCACATTGGCAACAAGATAATATGAGCATCATCACACAAATACTATCTCTAACCAAGAACTGCTTGCACATTGGCAACAAGATAATATGAGCATCATCACACAAATACTATCTCTAACCAAGAACTGCTTGCACATTGACAACAAGATAATATGAGCATCATCACACAAATACTATCTCTAACCAAGAACTGCTTGTACATTGGCAACAAGATAATATGAGCATCATCACACAAATACTATCTCTAACCAAGAACTGCTTGCACATTGGCAACAAGATAATATGAGCATCATCACACAAATACTATCTCTAACCAAGAACTGCTTGCACATTGGCAACAAGATAATATGAGCATCATCACACAAATACTATCTCTAACCAAGAACTGCTTGCACATTGGCAACAAGATACTATAAGCATCATCATCTAAAAGTGACGCTGAAGATGTATCGGACTTGTGATACGCATGGATACTATGGATACTAACTCTATCGCGAAATCTGCACTGAGATTGACACCAGAGGGTAAGCGAAAACGTGGAAGACCCAAAAACAACATGGAGCAGTACAGTAGATAAAGATCTGAAAAAAATGGATATAGAGAAGAATGGTGTGCTTGTTGCTGCCCTAAGCACCAGAGGCGATAAAGCTAGAGGAAAGGAGGGGGTGTGGGGTGGGGGTAGATAAATAGAGAAATATTCGCGGAATATGAATATTTTAAAATAAATTCAACAACACGAGACAGAAAGCCACAAAATACCAACACAAAATGGTTATTATAATATGAGCAGATTGGAACAAGTTGTCATTCTGCGCCTTAGAACAGGACACAATCGACTCCGCAGCCACATGTATACAAACTTCAAGATTGGCAATTCAGCCATGTGTACATGTGGACAGGTCCACCAGACTGCAGAACACATACTTCAAGACTGCCCCGAATATGATATACTGAGGCAAACTCACTAGCCTAACGAAACAACACTTGACAAGACCTCTGTGTGAGATACAAAAGACAGTGAAGTTTATACACGAGACAACTTTGAATATATAGACAATATTTCAAGCGAACGAACGAAAGGAAGAAACATCACGAGACATATATTAACATCCAAACAAATTTACCAACTTCTTCATCTTTTCTTATTTGCGTTCTGTTTCGTTTGCTCGTTTAAACCAAAAGATGTGTTGCCTCTATAAAGCTGCATGTCAGTTGGAGTTCCTCATGAGTTTCCTATGGTTAAAATTTATTACAATTTACTGCAACGGAACGTTATCCAAATTTATTGATAGATAACATTATCAAAAGTTATCTAACAAAATTGTAAGCATTGTCCAAATTTAATGACACAAAACGTTCAAATTTACTGCGGGGAAATAACTACAGCATTCTAATAGGGTGTTCAAGATAAAAGTAGCCCCGTCAAGGGAGCCAACCTGGTATATGTTTATGAAAATGAGGTTCAATTATGACATAGTATATGCTAAGTGAGCGAGTCTTTTTACAATGGTGTGTAATTATGGTGCGGGATGGGGAGATGAACAAATGTGACAAAAGGACGAGCTAGTCAGAACCGGTTTAATAGTAAATAGACAAAACGCAATGAGTAACTGGCAACTTTTGATTTGTCAATGGGGCTGCTTTTATCTTGAACACCCTGTATAATACTATTGTCCTCGCTCGTGTGGTGCCGAGGGCCCAAAAGGAAGTAAAGAATAGTACCACTGCGACCTACAATGTATGTCGTAAGAGGCGACTGATGTAGGCCCTAGGGATGCTACCATAGTAAATAAAAAACAGCGCAGAAATCAGATGTGCTGACTTACTTGTAGGCGCATAACTGGCATAACGTACACTCGCTCTTAGGCTCAGATTACATACAAATCACAGAAAGTGGTTGACAAGTGGTCGATATGGAGCGTTCGAAGAAGAAGCGGATACTATTGTCCGAATATACAGATAAACAAAGTTGTAAGAGTCCACCACTACGAGAATAAGATAACGTTGAAACTCTCTTTCAAGTACTATTAACCCATTCGTCCTTCCGAGCCGAAATACTGGCTCATTGGCTCAACGATGGGCCTAGTAAACATTAAAGACTTAAAACAAATAGCAACGAACCGCGAGACATGGAGAGCTATGACCTCTGCCCTATGCGCCCACAGGCCCAAGAGGAAAGACTAACTAAAGCAAGTATAATGTCTAATTTAGTATACATTGTAAAGCGAATGAGTCCATGAGTAAAAAATAAATACGGAGTGAAAGAGTTAAATCGTCCGAGTGGTTACCGTGGCTCAAATTGGGGTATAAATAATAGAACCACTGTTACCTGAGACGCATGTCGTAAGAGACGACTAAGGAGGTTGGACGTGGAGCTAGCTACCCCACCCCGTAAAAAACACTAGATTGCTACAGAAACCACAACCAGGAAAATTCATAGCTCGCCACCCGAGCAAGAATAAGGACACCACAAGGAGGGACTCATGAAGCAGCCTGATGAAATCCGAGAGGAAATCGGGCTGCCGACTCACCTTCTTTCAACACGGAAGATCTCCAGGATTGGCACCTGGAATGTCTGCACGACGTTCGAAGACCCAGGGGCAGCTAGAGACGGGAGATGGAGACGAAATGCAAGAAAATGTGGAGAAAGTATAGCGATCTGGAAAGGATGACCTTGATAGGCGGGCTTGGAAGGCCTTGGTTGCAGGACCTATGCTTCCTAGGAGTGAAAGGGTGAAGAAGAAGAAAGAGTTAAATGTCAGTGTAAGATATCTTATCTAAATGAGATAAATTGTACTTCGGGCAGAACGATTGGTTATCAATCTCTTTCAAATTACATAAATGCAGCATATTGGTTCGCTATTGAAGTAGTCGTAGTTATTGAAGTTGAAGATGCTCGTCCATCACGGGTGATGATGACCACAAACTTTTCATCCTAGGAATGTAGTT